>OY744475.1:224868302-226169795 GCA_963556175.1 Tipula confusa | reverse complement strand
CCCAAAGGAGGTTACATAATGCCAAAGTACACAATAAATAAAAATTTCATAAATTAGATCTTGATAAATTTTTTTTATTTATTTAAATTACAAATAGACATTAGTAGTTATCATATATAGTAATTTGCACATAAATTGTTTAATTTGTAAGTGAATGAATCACTTTTTCAAATTTTGCAATAGGGTAAAATACGAGTATGACGTTTTGATTAGCTGCAATTTGTATGGCATAATTATTTTAATATTGTAAGTTTATTGGTAATTAAGCGAATGTACTTACAGTGATAAGGCTGCCATAGTCTAAGACGAAAAATACACCACTCATGTGAACTGGACGTTGTGATTGTTTTAGGATGAGCTGAAAACATTTTTGTTGCGATAAACTCAGTTTGTACCATTGGACTTCGTATATTTTTGTTATGAAATGGTCGCTCTGAAAAGTTAAGATCTGGTGATTAAATTAATCTATATATATATATATATATATATATATATATATATATATATATATATATATATATATATATAAGTAGAAAATATATATATAAGTCGGCGAGCAAGGAAAAAACTACACTAAGATTTACTAAGATTTTACCAACAAAAATTAACGACCGAACAATGTTAAGTAACATATCGAAGTGATTTTCAATCATCTAATCATAAAACAAAGTTAATTATACTTTCTGGCTTCAAAATATCCTAACTCGTCGTAGTGCAATTGATTTGTGTATATCTCTGTATACGACAAACATCATCGCACTATCAACCGTCTTTTTTAGATATGTTTGTCCAGGATGTGAAAAATAATGAACAATACTATGGAAATTTGCAGTGCATTTTTTTGAATAGTTTAAGTTTTGCTTCATCCTGGTTGCTATATTTTGTGAATCATGGTGCTATTCAAATTTACTTCAAATTCTTGGCTAACGATTTTTTTAAGCCTCTTCCATCTTGCACGTCAGCAAACCTCTTTAGCAGCTTAGCGTCCTCCTCTATGAATATCTTAGCATATAAAAACATTGATCCCAGGCAGACCAAACAGAAAACTTGAAACAAACAGCGAATTTTGTTTTGATAGGGGATACATTTTCAGGATTTTGAAAATAACCGATTTGTGATTACATTATAACTAATTACATTATAAATAACACCGAACTTGGATAAGTTTATCTACCTTCAGAGATTACCAACTACATTACCTGTACAATAAGTTTATTTCCAAAGTAACCAAAAAAGTACTGTTGAAAGAGTACTGCAAGCACAAAATTATACATTCCATTGACCAGGGTAATCGCCATCACGTTCATGGCCAAACAGCAAACAAATATATTGAACATGTATTGAATTAGGTTCATGATGGCAAAATTTCGATTAAAAGCGTCCAAAAATTGTATTAATTCCATATGTTCGATGTACAAATATTTTAGATTAGCATGGATTTTCCGTTCAGCGGCCGGGTCAAATCCCATTACGTCGATGTCACGCTGTATATCATCTAAGATTTGTATCATGATATCAAAACGTGAATAACTATGCGTTACCATATATATCGTTAGTATATCGATTCCGGCTATATACTGAACACAGCTAAGCACTAGACAACAATGATAGATATAATGAATTATCCAGTATGTTTGGTTAATTGGGATATAAGGGAAACCCCATGCCATTGGTAGTTTAAGTGGATCAGGGTGAATGATCGGAAATACAGAGAACATTACAAATGCACCCGAATATATTAAATAGATTAGACGTGCCCAATTATATGTGTACTGCATTGAGCTGGTAAGAATTTTATGAAACCGTTGTGCTCGCGTTGATCTATAACTTTCGACCAGCTCCACCATATCGACAATTGCATGCCGATTTATTATATAGGCAATAATTTTACCACCAATATGAAATATTGTACCCGATGTTGCTGCACACTCAATCATCAATCGTAACGAATGTCTATTCGTTCGTATATATTGAAAAAATGGATACGGTTGTAACCACATTAAAAACAGGGTGTATAACGATCTAAAATTAAAAATTGATTAATTTTTTTAAACACATTCGTATATGCTATGGTTACGTACAGTGGATTTAGAACCCTCCATCCTCGCCGAGGAAATTGAAATCCAACAACCAAAAATATAAAATGGACCAAACGTTTAAACTTCTTAAATAAATCGTTCAAATCTTTCTCAGGATTTTTGAGTAGTTTCTGTTAAATAATCCAAAATACGATAAATAATTTAATTAAAACCAATATTTACTTATCTACAGAATCAACATTATTGTCTAAGATACTTTGATTTTACTACTTTGTGTTGTAATCTCTTATCATCGCACCAGTACATAAAACTTTTAAGCAAACACACAAAATGTACACAAACAAAAAAATAGGAAATTAAAATTCAAAATTTACAAAATTTATTACTTACTGAAAAACCCTTTACCCCTTCAAACTTTTATTAGATTAGATTTTCCATTCATTGAACGCTCCTTGAACATAATATATAAAAAAACTACTTTGCGTTTATCTTTTTGATTAATAGAAAATTTGTTGTACAGAAGAAAACGATAATTTCCTTTGCGCAATTATTTTTTTTGATACGTACCAAGGAATTTTCTCAAGTGGAAATGTAAATTATTTTATCGAAAATGTTTTAAGAAAACTCATCTTGGATTTTGTCTTTTCATCGTTGTTTATAGTGTTGACGGTTTTAATTATGTTGTGTTAAGAAAGTGTTTGAAGTAATGTTGGTTTTTGGTAGCATTTTAATGGTTCGTTGATTCTTAAGATTAAATGTTATGATAAGCGTGGTCTTATTTAGAATTAGAAGTCAAAGTTCAAATGTTTTCTTTGGGTAATTTTAAATTGGACCCCTTAGACTGTATCCGAAACCCATGGTAAATATTTGTATATACAAATTTTTGACATTTATTTGATAGAAACGAAGATAGGTAAATTATCACGGTCGGTTGCTATGATAATTTTTGACAAATATCAAAACTTTCTCTAATAAAAGCCAAACTCATCGCGTAGCATACTCGGATATTTACAATAAAACATATAAAATTCACTACTTGGTTTTATAATAGTACCATTCAGAAACCATATAAGAAAAATTTTAACTTTTTCGTTGCTATGACAATCTCAATAAACAATGTAATTTTTCTTCATAGTTTTTATACCTCACAAAAAGTGAATTTAAAAACGTATTAGGCGGGAAAATATTTCAATCAATTATTATACTTTTCGGACAGCGTAATAAGAAATCGGGAATGTAGGGATATATTTTTCAAATAAACGTCAAGAATTTTATTCAGAAATATTTATCAGTTTCGGACACAGTCTTAGTTATTTTATAAAATTTAACCTGAAATTTAATTCCTGTAAATGTTACAGATTCACGCAAACCACTTAAAATCTGGTAGAGCTGGTCATCATCCGATAACACTGTACTCGAAAACATTACACTTATGCATCGAAAACATTACCCTTATTCATTTTTAGGACGTACCATTCTTCGGAAATTCGAATGAAGTAGTTGCTGTGAACCAAAGAAAATAAAAAATCCTGAGTATAATCCAGCAAAAAAGATTATCTCTATTGCACACTAAATATTATAATATGCCTCAATAACTCTACATGGAAGGTTCAACCAAGAGCTCATAGCCAACCAACTGTCAAATACGTCAAATAAATGACTTGTTATTGGAGAACAGTTCAATGTGACTGAAGGTTTTAAGAGTGCCATACAAGATCAGGTGGACACACAGAGTTATTAGAAACACATGTTACTAGAAAATATGGCAAATCATCAATATCAAATGACAATCATAATCTTACTTCTTAGAAGCTAATAATATATGATTTTGACAGATTGAATTGATTATACACAGTGATAAGTTGAAACAGAGCGTCATCGAATTGTTTTTGTGGGGTGCATTGAGGTTCGGGGCTAGTCAGCATAGAAACAGGCAAGAACTTTAAAGGAAGCTTCAACTTACATAAACATTAGGGGGATTTTTGCGTGAACCACAAGCTTTTTTAAATTTTTTTTGTTTCGATGTTTTAGGAACCGGAAAAATAAGGCTGCAAAATAACTGTGGCGAAACGGAATCAAATCAATATTTTACAGGTTTTTTGGAACCTACATCAGTATTGTCAAAAAACAACGAGGTTTCTTCCAGGCCGATCTTTGTGCTTTTACCATGTTTAAAATATTTCTTCAAAATTTGTTAAATACTATGGCAGATTATATATCAATTTTGAAAGCTTTTAGTTAAAGAGGTTGTTTATATCCGATGTCTTATTATTTCTATACTTGACTTCTTAGTATTAGGCCTTTGATTGAAAAAGGAAGAAGGTCGATTTATTTTAGGATAAAATATGTTGAACAAAGGAACTGTATCAAAAATCGGGTGTTGCTTTCACCAAAAAACCAATTTGACATTTTATAAATCTCAATAATACGAGTAACTATTTTTTATGCTCCTTGTCACGCCAATTTCGGTATCGAACAAAAAAAAAATGTAATATTTTCAATAAACGTAACAAATATTTCAAGAATTTATTTGCAAAACCTTAGAAATTGAAATATCATTCAAATAATTTCTAATATTGCCAATAAATTATACTCATTCGACGGTGAATCGAAAATGTTGTAATAAATGTTGGTTGATTTCCCCCTTTGAAATTGCATCAACTTCGCTCTTGTATCTGTGCTGTATTATATTATATGCTGGAGATATAAGACGATGCGGAGAGATATACAACAATAGATGGCCTTTTTTATTATGTATATATAGCGACGCAGGCAACACAATAAAGTTATTTTATTTTAAATTGAACAATTTAATATCCTTCAGGATCCTATGATAACTTATTTTCTATATACGTCGTAATTGTGTGACATCAATAGTAAATCAATTGAATACTGTCACGGCATTGCCATATATCATGTTTAAAAACATCCCCAATATACACACGCATATAATGTGGAATCAGTATGAGTTATGTTAATGTAGGTGTTTAGCATTAGATTTTCGCATAATTTTAACATTTTTATGTGCATGTTCCTAGTTTGCTCGCATCCCAAAATTGTTGTATCCATAATTTATCATATTTTTATGTCCTCTCGATATTGTTTTATGTGTGTAATGATACGATATTATGTAGTGTTTCTCGATTTTTGAAATTTCGCAATTTTGGTGAGGGACTGTGTTAAACTCCTACCATTTTATAATTTTATGACTAACGAATATTTATGAAGTGGTTAAGGTTTGGTATATCGTTTATGTAATGTGTTTTATGACTCAACAAATACATACATTTTTACAATGTCCTATTATGTACGTCAAACAATTCCAGAATGTTATAAAACACTTTAAGGGTCTGATTTGGATAATTGGTTCCCTAATAATAAAATAAAGCTTTTGACATATTATGAAATGTTCACCTGGATCTAACACTATAAATTCATTAGATAAAACCCCAATTAAAATTTCCCAACGCTTATGAAAGTATTCAATATTTCAAACTGTTTACCGCGTTCGCCTAAATGATGATCAAATATTTCTAGCCATCTAATTAGGAGGATTGATGCCCCTCCCAAAATCTCTTTTGTAACAAAACTCTTATATTATTACAAAAGTTCTTAAATTATTTTTAAATACTGTCTGACAAATAAGGACGAAACTATTTTGGTCCTTATACATCACAAATTTATTGCACCTATAAGTAATAAGCAAAACAAAAAAAGTACCTAGACATTATTGCAAATATTATGTCACTTTCATAATATTATGTCACTTTCCTAATTTAGAAAAAAAAAATCCCCGTCAATTGTGGCTATTCGAAAAATTATTGCTTAATTTCTGATGTCCAGCTGTCAAAGCAAGATGTCAGTGGTTTGGCGATGGTTTATAATAATTCCTTTGTGTCAAATTTTAAAACTAAAGCAATTATACTTGCAAGTGGTACACGAATGAGGTCTGGTTTCACCACTGATGTGTAGCATTGCGGACTATAGGTGAAATGTGGGTGTAATTTGTTCGTGGTGGTTTTTGGATGCTATGTAAATTGGGGGTTCTTCTAGCTTTGGATGATTGAACCACGGAGAATTGTGGCGTAGCATGAGAATTTAAATCACACAGATTTGAGGGACTTTGGATTGGAACGTCGATTTTATGTGTGATTGAATAGTGCAGGATTGTGTTCTGGGAATCTGGAGTTATCCAGACATCCTTTCTTTTGGGAATAGAACTTATGTGTCAACTTAATTTGAACTTATGTTTCAAGATTAAAAGTTGTGTTTTGCTGTTTGGGAAAGGAAATGAGGTAAAAAGAGGGGAAAAAACCAAAGGAAGAGGAAGGCGATTTAATCTGTTTTGACTGTTTGATGCCTTCTGTATTTACGGGCTTCAGTCTTTCTTGCACACACTTTGGCACTCATACTGCGAAACGAGTGAGGCACTGCATTTAAATTGGTGGCATCTAGATCCATTTAGAAGAGACATAAGCAGAAATGGAAAATAAAGATAAAAAAGAAATGCGAAAAAAGGAAAAAAAAAGAAAAATGATAAAGGTTTCTGTTAGTGCACGGCATTGTTGAATTTTTGCTTATTTTTGGTCCCCTATATTCGCACCATGTACCAACGCCTGCAGTGATTATGCGGTGTTATGTATTTTTGTAATGGTGGTTAGCCATTAGTGAGGCTTTCCAGGCTATTCTCTTTATATGATTGGAGAGAGTGTGAATGCATTTTGTTTTGGGTTTGTAGGAATTGTAGAGCTGTGAAGTGTGGGATGTAAATGGGTGTATGCTCAGTACCAAGCAATTCTTAAATTGAAATGTCATATCCGTTAGAATTATAGGAAAGCGAGAACTGAGGACTATTTCACCTTTGAATGGTTCTGCCAAGACAACGTTGCTCATTTATTTTTTTACTCCAAGCCTCATGCCATTGCAAAGCTTTGGCTGGTTGATATTTTGCAACATGATTATTAGCACACCGATTTTTAATTGCAGCACATGCCATTAATTGCATCCCTGGCAGATTGAGTGAATCCAAAAATTATATTGGATAATTAACGGCATCATTTCGGCATCATTGGTAATTAACGGTATTATTGGTTCATTACAGGTAACGCTTGTCTGAAATCTCCTAAAAAATTTCCAAAAAATAAGTTTGCGTTTCTATAATACTTTTCCCATACCGGATGCTTTGGAGACATTGCACGTGAGAGTTTCAATGAATGTTCAATAATAATTTCAAAGTGGAATGAGCAGTCCATTTTAGGATCGAATTTTTTCCAGAATCAGTCTTATTTGGAATGTTCTACCAGTTCCTCATGGCGCATCTATGGAGAAGACCTCTCTAATCCCATTATTGACAGTTTGCATTATTTGATCGTAAATGCCTTTTTGCTCAAGCGTTAGCTTTGTACTATTTGATTGCACATACGAAGAAAGATCACACGTGGTGTCATTTTGTCCACGATGCAATTCAGTGATGGCATTCCCAATTGATAGAGAACACATTAGCAACGCATTTTACAGTTCTGATAGGCTAACCATCAAGACCAAAATAATGGTACTAAACAGAAGTTTTAATGATCTAGAACTTGCATATATATTGTAAAGTATTTAAATTCTTTAGAGTCAAATAAAATTTCCACTCTCGATTTTCTGCAAACAAAAATGTTTATAAATTTAACCCCATCTCAAAAAGTTTAACACGATAACATTTTAAGTTCAATTCACCCAATCTCTTGCTGTGGTTATTTACAAAAAAGAAAAATGTCTTCGACAATGTATAGTATGTCTCGAAGAAATCGAATCCTATCTTCCGTTATCCCATGTACAACACATTTAATTCAATTTAAAAAATAAAAAATAAAACGAAACGAAAAGTTTTTAAAGAAAATATCAGCGGGATATAAAAACAGTTTTTCGACATATGAGCACACAATGTGTTTGACAGTTTTCTGTTTATATTTTATACACATCCTTTCAATTCATCCCGTAAATAAAGTAAAATACCGCACCAATGTTTTGTCATTAAAATCAATAGAGTGATGATACGAGGTACTGAGTATGTGGATCTATACACCATATATAGAAAATCTTTTATACCTTACAAAGAAATTCCACCCTTTCTTGAATTTACAGTCACAAAATTATAAACTACTTTTCTTACCCTTTACCCAGCCCTACATTTTTATAGTTGAATTAATAATGGGTAGATAACGGTAATAAATAATAATCACTATGTATTTATTATCGATATGATAATTAAAAATTAAACGCGAAAAGTCTTAGAAACTTGAATTGATTTCCATCTGTGTGTTTATTCGGTGTACGTACGATTATGAATGAACAACCACATATCAACAAACTCATAACTAGAAAAACTATTTGGAAAACTTTTTTATTTATTTTAAATCTGAAAAACTAAAATCCAATTAAAAATCCATGTTGATTCAGTGATTATCATGATTTTCATCTTAACCAACAATTTTTTTTTTGCTTTTCCTGAAGATACATAAACGAAATAATTAAATTATTTTGCCTCTTTGTATTTCTTTCCGACGAAGTGTAAATATTTAAGATTTCGAAAAACTATTATTAATTTTGTGCTAGAATAACATGAAAGTTATTCGATTCGTTTTGATTTGGATACATGATGTGATGAGTATCGGATTATGTTTGTTTATAGAATTATCGAAATTAAGAGATTTTTTTTAGATTGTATATATAGAATTATATATTTTAGAACTTATCTAACATAGTTTTGAAATTTTTTAATTTACTGGCTATTAAAATAGGATTACCGGTTGGGTTCTATAACGACAAATATATTATAATTTTACTCTTTTGACAACCAATGCATATTCTTCATTTGGCCAAAAACATCCCATTGAGATGGTAATAATTGACCATTCCATCAGATTCTGATGGATGTTAGTGGTCAAAAACTATTTTATAGTTTTTAGAGGTGATGTGGTGGCTGAAAAATTCTAAAGCAGAGATCCCTAATAAGCATTTGGTAGATTGAATGTTGACTCCAAACTCGGTAAGTCTCATAGAAACTTTAAAATATATCTTATTCATTATCTCATTCTCACAGGCCACAAGTATATGGTGTAGTAATGTAAATCAAGAAATTTTACCATTTGTTTTTCAGGAAACTTTGAGAAAATTGGGAATCGTTCCAAAATTCTTAGAAAATTATGGTTTGTATATGCCTATAACTGGTCCATATGCTAAAATTCCACAAAGAGCAGACTTTTGCTTGATTGGATCAAAATGATGTGGTGTTGCAAAAGAGACCACATTTTGTTTAACTGGTCTATTGTAATCGGATGGAAATAAAAGAAACGGAAACATTTTGAGAAAAGAATCATAGCCGTTATTGACAGTTGTGTGGATTGGCGTAGACATTTTAATCTGAGATGTCATAGGTTGTCCCAATTATTGAAACATTATAGCAGCGGGCAAAACTAGTTTAGGGCCAGATAACGCTTCCCTTGAAATTGTTAAAACATAAAACCGAAACATCCGCACAATTTTTCTGAGACGGAACCTTAAAATTTCCGATCATTTGCCACATTCTCAATCGGAAAATCTATATTGGTTTTTGTTTTTGACTCATTGGTAGACTCGGTATTTTGGCGGTGTTGTACATTGTACATTGTCCGGTGGAATAATGAAATTTAAAGATATTGTATCATAAATATTTTCGGGTAGAACTTAGTCAATGTGATGACAGACAGAATTCATAGTAGTCGTAAGTTTTATATTTTACTAATCCATATAATTACGGAGAAAATTAATTTGATTCTGCTAAAGCATTAAGTTGTCAATGGATTAGCCAAGATACTTGGAAGATTGAACAAATTCAATTTTCAAACAGGAATCTACACAAGTTGATTGAAAAACATAGCTTTAGTTTTTGAGTTCAAGAACATAGAATGAGCAAAGCACTAAGCATAAATCCAAATTCATACATTGACTATTTGTACTGCAATCAGGGTGATGTATACAAATACAAGGTTGTCAGCGAAACTTCTCAACCTAGAATTTAAATTTAGTGATATTTTCTTAACTAAGAAATTAATAATCTGATCAATACCAGTTGGCCCAGTTAATTTAAGGTCCGATACAATAATTAAACTAATTAAATCGCGTTTCAATTTTGGCAATGGAGGATTACCGATTGAAATTCTGAATAATACAATAACACCAATATGATGCAGATCAACAATATCATTTAGGAAACTGAAATCAAATTTCATAAAATGTAAATCGATTCGTTGACTGAGATAGGGGCAAGTGCTTAGTTACATTTGACGAACTATTTGGCTCCAATCGCAGATCAACTGCTACCATTACTGAAACATTGTTAAAGGCCACACTGTTTCACACACTGCACATATTTGTAATACTGGCTATTAATACATCATACAGCATAATACATCATGCTCCAGGTAAAGTATAATACCAAAGTGATATTAATCAACCTTCGATATCCTAATTCTACCTGACGAATTAAAGCAACTAATTATTTACAATAATTTATAGTTAGAATTTTAATCCATACAGTTACCAAAAGAAAACCAAACAGCATCTCTATTATTGTAAGATTGTGTATAGTCAAACTTGGGTGGGATATTTGTGTGTTTATGACAAACAGAACAGGAAGGTGGTCAGAGTTCAAATCATATTTTTGCTGCCCATATAAGACACGACGAGCTTGCAAGATAGAAATCCAGGGGGTTGTTTGATCTTTTAGTACAACGGAATGTCAGAGTTTATGGTTACTGTAGAACATGTAAGACGTAATCTGCCTAGGACTATACAGAGAATTATAAAAAATGAGGAATTTTATTTGATCTATATATGCCAGTAAGAATACCGACAGTTAAAATCACCTGCAAGTATATAAATATCCTTATGTACTTATATATAAGTATATAGGATCCTAGGAGAAATTTAAAAGAGCAACAAGAAGGGATGGCAGACCCAATCAAATAACTTTCGAAGTTTAGTTCCCACCCAATGCATTTGAAAAGAATTCAAATCGAATTTCCTTTCAATTTTCCTTCACTTGTGTGAAGTAATTCACATAACTCCTGATTTTACCTAATTTTAATTTTGATTTAATTTTCGGACGTAAGTTTAACATTTATTTCAGCTTTGATCAAAACATTAAAAACATTTTCATATACGATTTTATTCAGTTCACCCTTTCTCCGGTCCCAAAAATATAATTTCCCAACCAATTTTCCATCATGCAAAACAACTATAATAATTTAACAGAAAACAAAATTTTCGTTATGCAGACAAAAAAAAATATTCAAGAGATAAAAACAGTAATAATGATCCGAGAAAATTATAAGAAAATTGTAAAAGGAAACTAAATGAAAATAAAATAAATTTTTTCGTCATACATTAGATCCATATATACATATATACATATACATAAAGCAATAATAAACTTAAATAAGATACGATACGAGATACAATATATACACAGATAATAAATTCAACACCCATTAAAATCTTAAGATGAACAAAAAATAAAGTAAATAAAACGAGTATGAAGGCGGTTTAATAAACATAAATAAACTAAACGAGACAATAAATTAGATTAATGTGCGACGATGAAGGAACCAATTCATAACGATGTAGTGAGTGGCCAAAAAGTTTTGGAACGGCTTGTACAGAAATCGACTTGCACAATAGTGTAACTAAAATGTTATTTAACCATAAAATAAGAGTGTTCCAGAACTTTTTCTACACTAGGTACGGACTTAAATCTTATTTTGCGAGACACAACCATACTGTACTTCAAAACTCATAATAATTTTGATTAACATTAAATTGTAGTTAGGAGATTTAGCGATTATTTAATGTGTTATGTCAAGATTAAAGTTCGGCAGTATAAAACTCAATTACCTTATCGTGCGCCATATTCCAGTTTATTCAAATAATCGCATACACGACAAAATTTGTTGTTTAACTTTTAATGTTTGATTTGTGACTAAATGTTATGTTTGAAAATTATTAGAATCGAAAGTCATGCGTTTCGTATAAATTATATATGTATGAAGATAAATGGATTTACATAAAATAGCCGCGCCTTCATACCAAAACTATATAATTTTAAGTTTTAATATGTAATGAAATAATTATAGTTTATAGATATTTGTTATGGTAATCCATTATGGTGCGTTTGGATCACGCAGTAAAATACTTGAATTCGGAAGTTTAATATAGAATCATATTTTTGAAAGTATTCCCCAAAATATACGTCAGGTACGTTTTCTGTCGAGAGATTATTTATTCATCAATTAACGAAAGACAAAATCAAGTTATCAAGTAAAAGAGTTAAATGTCGAATTGTTCAAAGCTATGAAACAATACCCGATTACCATTTGTGATAGGTGACGAATGATCCTAAAAAACCTAAAATACAAAAATTTCCATTTAAAAAAAACGGTTGTTCCTGGGTAAGATGCCCAAGAGGAAATGTTGATCTGTTTGCGCATCATCAAACTACCAAAAAAATATAATGTAATATGAGACGAGCTACTGGTCTCATATTACATTATATTTTTTTGGTAGTTTGATGATGCGCAAACAGATCAACCATTAGTAATGCAATATTTCGGTTTAAAATTTTGCGGTAAAGGAAGCGGTAAAAGTTAATTGAAAACCACATCTATTGAATTTCCTTGCTTCCAATATAGACTATGTTTACAAGTCTTTCTGATTGCTGGTCTGGTTCCAGAATGTAATTGCTTTGATCACCCTAAGCCTTTTTCTGATATACTAAGGTATTTTTTTGTCGAACATTTTTTTTGTCAAAATGTTGCAAGACATTTTTTTAGGATCTCTCTTAATCTCCAATAAAGAACTTAAGCAACATTATAACTTTATCGTTATAGTGATTGGAAATAACGAAAAAACTCTAGGAATTAAAATGCAGACGGAATTGAACCATATTAAACCAATATTAATTGAACCATATTAATTTTACATATCAAAAGGCTAACCGTTTTCTTATATAAAATAACTCATGGCTATAGTTCGATGACGGGATTGGCTTCAATGGCTTAAATAACTTACAACTATTAAAAACTACTTGCAATGTTTTATTACAAAGTTAAGTAGTTTTTCTACCGAAGTTAAGATAGATTTGCAATGCTACTATCCTGGTACAGGGATAATATTAAATTGTTCCATTAACTTTTACTTATCTATGATATATGTCCAAACAATGATTTGGTTGTTAGATTTCACTGTAGCAAGAAATTAGAAAAATGTAACTTATTTGCCCAGTCTATGATGTTAGTTTAATTTTAATTTATTATCCTTTTTTTATCGACTTCCTATTACAACCTAACGAAAATTCCTACTTCTTTTACAGATTTAGGTATATGGTACTGACTGCTTCCATTTTTTTTAAATATTGTTTAGCATTTTAGTGAAGGCCTATTTTTAAGTGTTATTGTAATTTGCAGGACTATATGGTAAGCTTTACATTTGATTAGAAAAATATTTCTAGCGGTATTAAGGATTACTCCTTAATTCATCGGTTTATTCCTCAAAAAAAGCTGGCACTTTTTTATGCGCAACGATATACTTATTTTCATTCCCAGTTTTATAGGCCAAAGTGCGAATAATGATTTAAGTCTTAAATAGGTTGCATTGTCTTGAAACTCACTCTCTTCCTATCTGGTCTTTTTCGAAGCCGAAATATTTCAAAAAGCGCCGTTCATTTTGGATTTGATACTTTGTCAGATTTCTTTGAGCGTATCCTTCAATGTCCACAATGACAAGTGGCTTCCTCATTTTAAGTCTATTATACCGGCAGGTGAGGCGGCTAAAATATTTGTTTTTCAAACATGTACAAATTTAAAATTTAGCTGAATTTAAGGCGGAAATCTGGCAACGATTCGGTGCCGTAAGCTAAAAAGGATCACAATAAAAAGGTTAGAGAAGATTTGCGGAAAGTTTTAAACCGGGGTTATATCAATCGAACCTTTTGCTCCTTTCCCACTATTATGTTTGTTTTACCGATCTACGTCTTCCGGCATTTTCACCTTCATCTGGAAAACTGCTAACGGATATATCCTGTGCATAAAATGAAAAACAAATCGGATTTATGGTCTCGGTGCTTTCCAAATAACTTGAAACAATAATCAATCTCCAGCTGATGAAGTATTTGGAAGATAACTATCTAATTTTCGACCGTCGGTATGGTTTTTGTGAAGAGTGCTCAGCAGATGACTTAATTAATGTTGTCACTGAACAATGGACTACTGCATGGCATTACTTCCGTTTCATATTTTTTAAATACTGGTGTCCTTCAGGGATCAGTTCTTTCTCCGACCTTTTTTTTAATTTTCATCAAAGGTCTTCTTTTAGCAACTCTCAATCTAATATACTCCTATGCTGATACCTACTCACTTTCCACCTCTTACTGTTTACCTTCTTCTACATCGCGAAACGATGTTCCCGCAGGAAGAATTCCAACAAATTTTGACCCTCTGGTTTTTTGGTGGCTATTCGTCTTCTTTTCTGACTGATAAATCCAGCTTAGCTACGACTGACACATTCGAGACTCTCGGCTTAACTATATCAAAGAAAATATCTTGGATTTTTACGAAGATGTCAGTTTTACTTTACTCCATCAAAAAAACTTACAATTTGCAAGCCTTTTAAAGGAACTAGGTTGGAGTAAGTATCATATTTGGGTAGGTGTACTGAAATCTGATTTGACTGCACTCGACGGGGTCAAAACCTCGAATTATTGCGGAAGTAAATTTCAGTCTTGGCTTTCTTTCCCATAGGCGTAATGTGGAAGCCTTATGTGTGTTTTGCAAGTACTTTCTTGGTCATTGTTCATCGGGAATATATGAATTAACTAAAATCTATGTCTGGTAGGTTAATGCCCACGCATTTAAGACAGTATGTGCACAGATACTTTTGAAAAATCAAATTCATCAGGGCCAATAAATTTAAAAACTTGTTTTTTGTACGGATTGCGCAAATATGGTATGAAAATTCTTTAGAACTACAGAGTATAAATGAGAAAGGCTACAGAGTATAAATGAGAAAAATTAGTTAATCCCTACTGTAAAAGCCCGTTTCTAGCATTTTTACCATTTCGTGGTTAACTATAAAAAATTTCAGTTTTATTTAGGCACAAGTCAAATAATAATCAAATACCAGATGTTCGATTGTATACAATACAATAATTATTAATTACCCTCCCGCACTGCACTATTCTAATTATAGGAGTACACATTCGACAATTTATTTCCTTTTTTTTACAAAATTTCCCGTCCATAACAATTACAAGACAAAGCACAAAAAAATTAATTTAGTAAATAAACATTGCCATACAATTATCCAATGTACTCGCGTATTCATGTACAGTTGGAAAAATTTTTTTAAATTAAATTTAAAATTTTAAAGGGAAAATCATCCCTTATTTAGTTTATTAATTCATCATCTTTTGTAAATATAAATATTCGACAAAGATTATTATTACTCCTTATTTGTTGTTATTTATGATTATTTATATATTAACTCAACATGACCACCTTCGTTCTATTCATTGGAAAATGGAAAAATCAAAATAAAAAATTGTTTGCTCTTATATTTGTGTGACCAACCATTTCATTTACCAAATTAATTTTTTTTTACAGTGGGCTTTTGTATGTTGTTGAGTATACACAGATACTCATTGTTGGGTTTTTAGGATTCGTTTCGAACAAAACAAAAATATTCAAGTGTTTACTTGGTCCTATTCATATTTTTTTTAAGATTTTCATTTTTTTTATATATAGAACTAAAAAAAATGTTTTTCCGATTTCTTTATGATTTTCATTTTAATGGTAAAAAAACGGTTTGAGGAAATCAATTCAAATTGTCCATTAAGGGAATTAATAATATAAATAATCGAACCATGGTTGTTTATGATTTTAGGATGTATGCGACATTAAAAATGGTAAAATCTGTTGTGACAGGAAATTAAGAGGATTTTGAGTGTTTCAAATTCTATTTTCTGTTGGATAAGCACAAAAATTGCTGGTCATTTTACAGGTAGTGGTGAAATGTGCGTATTCTGACGAATTTCGGATTTTATCTAGCACGTTTTATAGTTCAAACGCTTAATTAATACTACTAAGTGTGCTTATAAATTTATCCACTAACTAAATTAAAACAAATCAACAAAGAGAGATACAAGCCAAACAAATGATATTTTATTAAGGTCTTTTACATGATCTTTCAGAACATTTTTGAGATATTAGTGTGCTAAGCAAACACTTAAGCCATCACTATATACGACCGGTGATATTTTAACTTCATAATCTATGATAAATACTAAGAACGACATATAAGTAACATATACAAACGTGCAATACTGCAGTTACATCCTGAACAGATCCATCTTCTCTTCCAGTGTTATAACATGTCAACCTCTCAATGTGGACTACCTTTATTTTTATCCTGACGTAATTTTAAATCCAGCAGACAAATTCATTTATCCTCTTTATTACTTTGTTTTAAATCTGCGGCAACTTCGGAAATTTCCCTTTCCTTCTTTTTGAATTGTATATCCAAATCAAATATTCCTCCACACATCCATTAATATTTGACCACAAGTCATACATTGTCTTTATTCGAACACTGGTATCCACTATATTGTCCGTTACTGAAGTGTTAACATTTATCAACTTATGTCTTATGTTGATGATGTACTTCTGTTTGGTGACTGGTTCTGCTTGTATGGCACGATGTTATCTCCCAAAAACAACCATTGCTGGATAATTTCAGTATATTAGTAAGTTACAACATTCCTATTTTTCTTCCCCAAGGTTATCTCTTTGAAACTTCAGCATTCAATGTAAAAAGGCATGATTTCCACTTTAACATGCCATTTTTAACCAAACTGTTATAGACCTTGCCGAGATGGACAATTATAACAGTGATTCTGTTTTTTTATTTTCCTAGCGTATGCCTCTTTCAGATTATGGAACTTAGTTTTCCGGATCTTTATTCATGAAGCGAGGAAAACAATCTCCTTCTCCATCTTTCTTGCGGGCTTTCTTTCCTGATTGTAGCATCAATCATGGTATGTATCTGCGCAATATATTCTACGTCTAGAATTTGGTGTCTAGGTGGCTCTTACTGCTTTGTAATGCATTACCGAAGCTAACAGTCATTCATAGATTTACTCTTCGCCGTAGATTTAGGATGAAATTTTAATCTGTTATGGCATTGATGTATTCATCCCCGGTTAATTCATTTCACATCTTGAATGGAAATGGAATTGACCCTTTAACTGCAACTCTCTCAAGTTTTGGCTGTAGCTCTTTTCTGTGGCAGGTACGGTTTTCTTTCTACCTTCATAAGAAAAAACAGTTTACCCATTGATGTTCCTATTGTCGGGTCGATAGAATATCGTCAACATTTAGTATAAATATATGACATTTAGGCGATTAAACATATAAAAATATTTTAATTATTTTAAAATGATGCCAGTAGCGACATCTAGCAATGGGCTAACATTCCATGGTAGTACTATGTGTATTAATATTATGTATTAATCTAAGTGTTTTATTGATTATTTTCCAATTGCATTCAAGATACAACCCCAGATCAAATATTCCACTTCATGTCATAAGAAAATTAAAAACTTTTTAATTTCGATACATTACCCAATAAAATTATCTCGGTTTCGAACAGGTACACCATTATCGTGTTTCGAACTGTGTGAATAGACACATGTCACCCAACAAAAAGTACATCAAAATTCAATATATCTATATTATGTACGATATATAAATTAGGATAAAATTTGAAATTTACGCACCTTCTCACCCCAGATTAATTGGTAACCAATATCGTTCGATGTTTATACGACACGCACAGAATTTGAATAGGATGAAGGGAGCAAAACCAATTTAAATTTACAAATTGGCCATTTTTTTGTTGTTGTTGAATTTAAATTACAATACCAACAATATATTAATGTAAAGGGGTTGAATATCGCGTATCTCTCAAAACCATAAATAAAAATAAACACAATACTCCAATATCCACTTTAATTTGGTTGTAAACCCCCACAATCCCAATCTCATAACGAAATCTATAGCCGACTAAACACTACACAAATGGCAAAATGTTGTAAATTATTTTCTTAATTAACAATTTGAAACTACACCATGTCAGCACATAAACAGTCTACATACACAGTCTATAAATAAAAAAAGACTCGTATATGGGTCAAATAACAACCAAACAGTTTTACATGTGGCAACTTTATTTTATGATAGATTTTGATAGTCTTACGCTTAAGTAGATTTTCACGTCATAAAAAATTATTAACAGAGCATTAGAGAAACAGCACGACAGAACATTATATACGGTTAATAATTATCCGTCAATATATAATTTGTCTGGCAGTAGTTCAAATATTATATAGAATTCTATTCATTTCATTTAACCTATTTACGATATTATTTTGAAGGACAATTAAAGGTCAAATTATATTTTTCTTATGGTGCCTGCACGTATATATATGTATCACGATATCTACTCATTTTTATATTCGTATATGTATGTTAAATTTCACCCCAAACTTTAGACATTACATGCACATATTTTCCACCCCTTCGATATTTTTGCAAATTGGAAATTGAGTTGTTATATGGAAAATATGTAGTGCAAGATAAAATATGACACTGATCTGTAATGAATTTATTTTATAACTTTTAAAACATTAAAAACCGCTTAGCCAGGTCACGTGCGTCAGTTTGGTTTGAATTCAACTCAATTGAAACTAAAAAACGATTACGGAAACTATTGAATTGTTCAAACTATGTCCAATTATAATTCATGGATTAATGTTTGACTAGTAGATCAAACTACACCAAACGAAATGACCCCGACGTACATTAGTTTCTGTTGGTTTGCTTAAATTTATGTCAAATCATAACTCATGGAATGTTGTAATATGACATTAGGTAACGAAGTCAATTATGTACGATAAAATCAATGCACACAAATCAAAAAAATTGCTCAAAATTTTAACTTTTATGTTAACTGTTAGCTTAACTTTTGACTTTACTTAATCGGGCATATGAATTAAGGGCATGAGAATTAATATGAATATTAATTCTCATTATTTTAAACTTTAAAGTTAACCATTAATCAACTTTAAACGTTAACCTTCACTATTTACTTCGTTATACCTGTAATTTTCAGTTTAGTTAACATTTGACTTAACTTAAGAACTTTCTACGAACTTTCCTTTACTTGAATATGAATTTTAGTTTACATTTGAATTTTGGCTTGACTCGCGACTTAATTTTTAACTTAACTTAAGGCTGGTTTTTTTTTACTTGAATTAAGATTTGACATTAAACTTATCTTTGTACTTGGCTTTAGACTTGACCTTAGACTTGACTTTAGACTTGACTTTAGACTTGACTTTAGACTTGACTTTAGACTTGACTTTAGACTTGACTTTAGACTTGACTTTAGACTTGACTTTAGACTTGACTTTAGACTTGACTTTAGACTTGACTTTAGACTTGACTTTAGACTTGACTTTAGACTGGACTTTAGACTTGACTTTAGACTTGACTTTAGACTTGACTTTATACTTGACTTTAGACTTGACTTAAGACTTAACTTTTGGCTTGATTTTACACTTTACTTTGCAATGAATTTTGACTTAACGATAAATAGTTGACGTTAGACAATACTTCAGACTTTACTTTAGAATACGACTTTAAACTTAACTTTAGATTTTCGTTTAAACTTGACTTGACTATAACTGACTTGATTTTTTACTTGACATTTGATTTGATTTTTGACTTGGTTGTTATTTGACTTTTACAGAACTGACTTGAGTTTTAATTTGACTTTTGAATTGACTGTTAAATTGACTTCCAACTGATTTTTAGTTGATTTTTGACTTGGTATTTGGAATGACATTTGACTTGACTAAAGAACTGACTAAAAAATTAATTTGTTTTGACTCCAGACTGGAGCTTTTACTTTGATTTATACTTGAATTTGTTTTAGATTTAAAATTAAATTTGACTTTAAAGAAGAATTTATGTTTAACTTTAGCCTTGACTAAGGATTTTTTTAGATTTGAATTTTGACTTAAGACTTTAGACTTGACTTTGATTTGATTTTAAACTTGACTTCAAACAATAATTTATGCTTGAATTTATACTTAATTTTAGATTTTAATTTTGAATTAACATTAGACTTAACTTTGAGCTTGACTCAAGGCTTGGCTTTAGTCATATCTTTAGAATTCACTTTTGACTTGAAATTTGGCTTAAATTTAAATTTAAATTTAGAATAAGCTATCGTAGAAAACTTAAACTTTACTTTAGACATGCGTTTAGTCTCGATCAAAATATTGACTTTCAGTTAAATTTTCACTTGACTTTTCATTTGATATTTGACATGACTGGACTAGACTTGACTCTAGACTGCAGTATTTACTTGGCCTTAGACTTGAATTTATTCTTTAACTTAGATTTAAAATTAAACTTGACTTTAAAAGGGAATATCGAAACTTAACTTTTGACTTTAGTTTTGATTTGAATTTTGACTTGACTTAAGGCTGACGATTTGACTAGACTTAAGATTTGACATGACTTTAACATGACTTTAAAATTGACATTTAACTTAAATTTGGAATTGATTTTGGACTTGACTTTAGATTTGACTTTAGATTTGACTTTAGATTTGACTTTATATTTGACTTTAGATTTGACTTTAGTCTTGCTTAAATTTCACTTTTGGCTTGATTTTTGACTTGAATTGATTTTTGACTTAACTTTAAACTTTAAAATTGATTTTAGAATATACTATAGACTTTACTTCAGAATTTTACTTTACAATTCACATTAAACTTGCTTTAAGTTTTGACTTGACTGCACTTGACTTTTTACTTAACAATTGATTTGACTTTTGACTTGACTGTGATATGACTTTTGAATTAGTTGAATTGAATTTAAATTGATTTTCAAGTTGAGTTTTCAGTTGAGATTTCACTTGATATTTGACATGACTTTTGACTTGACCTAAGAACTTACTATCAACTTACTTTGACTTGACTCTAGACTACAATTTTACTTTAAACTTGGATTTAGCGTTTATTTTAGATTTAAAATTACACTTCACTTTAAAATAGAATTTATACTTAAATTTAGATTTGATTTTAGATTCGACTTTAGCATTAACTTTAGTCTTAACTCAAAATGTCACTTTAAACTTTGTTTTTCACTTGAATTTTAACTAAGCATTATACTTGAATTAAACATGACTTCTTCTTACTTAAGGCTACACTATAGACTTTACTTTAGAATTCGAATTTAAACTTTATGCTAGACTTGCTTTTAGGCTTGACTTAACTTTTGACTTAACTACTGACTTGACTTGATAATGGATTTGACTAAGCTGCCAATTAACTTTTACAGAAATTTAAACTTGATTTTTTATTTGATGTTTGACTTGACTTTTGACTTAGCAGTTGAATGAACTTTCAATTGTCTTTTTACATGATTTTTCAATTGACTTTTCTTTTGACTTTTTTCTTGATATTTGATAGGAATTTTGACTTAACTTTAAAATTTACTATGAACTTACTTTGACTTAAATCTAGATTAGACCTTTCACTTGGCAATTAATATTGACTTCAAGCAAGAATTTATACTTTATTTTAGCCTTGACTTTAGACTTTATTTAAGATTTGAATTTAGACTTATGACTTGACTTAACCTTAAAATTGAAATTAAACTTAAATTTGGGATTGACTTTGGACTTGATTTTAGACTTAAGAAATGTTCTTAAATCTCGACTTTAGACTTCACTTTTGATTTGACCTTAGGCTGTATTTTTAACTAAATCTGACTTTTAACTTTACATTAGACTTAAAGTTGAACTTTGAGCTTGACTTTAGACTTGACTTTACTCTTGAATTTAGACTTCACATTTGACAAGAATTTTTACTTATGTTAATCTTAAACTTGACTTTAGAATAAACTATAGACTTTCCTTTAGAATTCGACTTTAAACTTTACTTTAGACTTGCTTTTATTATTAACCTGATCAGTGACTTCATTGCTGACTTGACTTTTTACCTGAATTTTTACTTGATTTTATACTTGATATTTGACTTGACTTTTTACTTGATTTTTGATTTGACTTTTGACTAGGCTGTGATGTGACTTTAAACTTGACTTTTGACTTGACCTTTGACTTAACTGTTGACTTAACTTTTAAATTGATTTTTGGTTAAATCTTGATTTTACCTTGATTTTTCCTGAATAACTATAATCAGTGAAATTTGATATTTTAAGAGTCCTATATTATTATAAAAATAAAAAAGAAGCAGGCTATTAAATATATCCCAAATAGTTTAATCAATATACCTTTTAACATTTTTTTTTCGTGAACACAAAAGATTGTATAGTTGTTGTATTTTATTCCGGGATAAACATACATAGGTAGTTAGATATGTTTACGAGGGGGTAAAATTAATTTTCTTTTCCGCTTTATTAGAAACGAAAGCGGGAGTAGAACGATCTATTGTTAAATTCAATAAGGCTAACTTTTTTTGTTGTTTGGTTTTTTTTTAAATTTCCCAAAGGATTTAAAGAAAATAGCATGATTAATTTGAGTTTACGTATATGTATATGAATTAGGTATGCGATTCGATAGTAATTTAAGAACTTAATAGATGATTAATTTCGTAATGTGATAGATTGTTAGATTAGAGGGCTAATAAAATTCTGTTTTCATATACTGTATCTAATATAATTTAATAAAAGAAGTCGCGCACCCAGTATGCTCATTTACATAATTTAATATTCATATAATTTAAAAAAAGTTAAACTAGCAACGTTATAATTAAGTTTTTTTTTTTGTAATTTTACAAATTAAGTAAGATTTTATACTGTTTTGCCTAGAACATTGTATATATTTTGTAATAAGTAATAATTTGGAAAATTTCCCTTAAAATAATAAAATAATATACGCATAAAAATTATGATCTTGTTAATCAAATTAATGTCGTATTGAAACATCCGTAATGTACACGCATAGCTAAACATTAGCAGGTTGGGAAATACGATTTTTTTTTCGAAAAATATTTATAATTAAGATAATTTTATTTACATTTTGTTATTTCGAGATATCACGCACCGATGAATTATTTTGATTTTTAATTCTATTATATGCCAAATAAATTATTTTTAATTGTATTAACAAAAATTGTGGAGCTTATAGTCTATATCTATAGCATGACGCAGAAAAATTGTCGAATGACTCGTTCGAAATATGATTATTTGTATAGAGGATATACAAGATGACAACTAATAATATGCTCTGCACATAGAATCGAGAATTTTTTTTTCAAGTACCAGTAAATTAAAAATATTGACATCAAACCATCCCGCCGCCCCTAAATTACCTTTACTTAACAAATATTTATTAATATTTTTCTATTATTGCTCGGTAAAATAGAAATAAAATTCTTTTTGCAATATTAAATATTTACCAATCTCTTATATACTTGTAACAAAATAAAAGAATTTTCCATTAAAGTTTTTCTTTCAGAAGTTGTATATATACGAGAACAATCTATTGTTATGTGTTCTTTGTATCGCTGTTGTTGAAATATTTTTTTGTATTACCAATAAAATATGGAGAAAAGCGGGAAAAAGGTAGAAGCTGCAAGAATTTTCAACCAATTCTGAAATGTGTTTTAGGCTTAAATTTAATAATAATTTAAATTTTTCAAAACGAGCAAACTTCAAATCGAAACCGATGAAATTGGATTGCTTTTCGGTACGGGCCAGTAATAGCCGTTGGCAATAGCCAACTAAAAGCCAAATATAGGTCGTAAACCTATATTTGAAACCTTCTGTTTAGAGACATATTTATTTGCCAATATCTTTTTTTATTTGATCGATATTCAATATATTTATGGATTTCAATGTATATTTTACTTCTCAATTAGATTTTGTTGGACGAAAGAGATGGAAAATATGTAATTAAACATTTGAATAACAATTCTTAATGTCGCACATCAAAGGCGAGTAGAGTGCTGTCTTCGCTCGTCCATTCGTTTCCTTTGCGTTTTTTTTTAAATGATTCAAGAAAATTTTCCATGTGAAATTTAAACCATAAATCGAAATTTAAAAAATCCAAGAAAATACTTGACCGGAATTTAAAAAATCCAAGAAAATACTTTTGCTCGTCCAGTTAAAACTATGAAAATTACACCATAAATCTAAATTTCCAAAATCTTGAAAATACATGGTTAAGGTTTTGGCTTAAATACACTGCGGTCCCGAGTTCGATCTCTGCCGCTGACCATAACGCCGTGACCAATTGTGTGTAAAATCGTTCGTTGGGTTGACAGCTATCACCAATTGTAAATTATGGTCTTGTAAAAACATCTCAGTAAAGGGTCAACTTTGCCTTTAATGCTGTTAATTTTTTTGAAAAGACCTGATTGAAAAATGTGCTAGCTAATCAGAACTATAAAACTTATCCCCTAGTTCTAAATTTTCAAAATCCGTCAAACACTTGACTGTATTCAGTAAGCCACTTAAAACTGTAAGATTTTTTAAATCCAGAAAATACCAACAAAGTCAACCTAAATTGCAAAATGTATGCAACAATTCGCAAAACTTACAAAATCCGCCAAATACGTGATGTCTCATTAATTTTGCATCAAGAAATATTCACTTACATGCTGATTTTATCTCGTTCTCTATTCAAAAGCGAACTCTAATGCTCGACACTTTTGCAAATAAAATAACAAAAGCAACTATCACTAACATTGCTAACAAGTGGAAGTACTCATCCTAACTGATGTACTCAATTAATTACATATTTTGGTATAGCTTCCTGTCCAATAAAACAACTAAAAAACATAAATTCTAATATTTTGGTAAATATTTTCCACTTCAGCGGCTGTTTACAGTCAAATGTTTTTGCAAATAAATTGATTACTTGTAAAACATATTGATCATATTCATCGTGAGATCTTTGATCGATCATTTCGATATGAACATTATTTTGTTTTCATACTTGGAAATCCAGACAATCGTTTTAAAATTAAAGATACATGCCAAATGATAAGTAGCCAGAATAGTGTGGTTTCAACCGTTTTTATTAAAGCATTCATATGTTTACTTGCTAAAACCTGATTAAACTAGAAATTTTATATAGAATTGTAAATGGAGGTAAATTTTTAAATTCAAGTTCAATTTCTAACTGGCCAATCCAGTCATCGGCACAAATTTTACCAATTGTTGTTTACTTTATTGTATGTAACTGCATAGTAACAGTGTGAAACTAAAATAAACTGAGTGCGTGCGTAAAACTAAAAAAAAACGGTTTGCTATTGTATCGCTCACTTTCACTTTGATTGGAACATAATCAAGTGTTCTACGACGATGCAATCTTTTGCACACACAACAACATGATAACACTTAAATTATTGGTAAAATAATATAATTGTCATTAGTTGCTTTAAGTATTCGAAACCAATAGCATGCATATTAAGATTAGTCGAGAAATAGCCGTAGGAGTTATTGGTGAGTAAAAAATATTTCTATTACTCAGAATTTATGTTAAAACTATGACATTGCTTTTATTAGCTAATCTAGCAAGTCTGGCAATTGGTATAGCGGCAGGGTGGTCATCTCCAAATGTTCCTAAACTTCAGGATCCATCACTATCGGACTCACCACTCGATAGAACAATAACGGCAAATGAGGTGGGATGGATTGGATCGTTAGTACCAATTGGTGGAGCTATATGTAAGTTAAATTTTACTAGATTCTAAAGTGTTGTGCACATTTTAAGTGAAATGTCAGTTTAAATTAAAATTTAAATTGCTCGAATTAAATTAAAGTCGATTATGTCAGATTAGGAGTTGCTTGAAAATATGATGATTTTAAGTATGTCAAATTTCTAGTTTAAACCTAATATAGCTACTCTTGAGAAAATTATTGAGCGGTCTTATCTAAAAAAGTACTTGCGAAGGTAATTCCAATATTTTTTGATCAAAATTCGATATGACTTTTTAACGTTTGTCGTGCATTTTAAATAAAATTTTCTAAATTGCATAGAAACTAAAAATCTATTTTTTAGATCTAATTTTGTCATATCATTTATATTATTACTTCCTGCGTCAACAAAATATTTGCATCATGGTGTGTACTGTATAAACACTTAAGATAAACAAACAAACACTTGAAATAATTAGGTCTAAATTTATTTTGATATTTTAGTGCTATTAATTATCGAAAATCTTTTCAAATATTCTAGCTCCATTCTTTGCTGGAACCATTGCCAGAAAATTTGGACGGAAAGCTGGGTTACTAACTAGTAGTGTTAATATTCTAGCGGCATTCATTATACTTGGCGTTGGTCAAAGTATTGGGTTAATTTATACAGCCCGTTTGATGCAGGGTATCAGTATTGGACTCGTGGTGACTGTGATCCCAATGTTTGTTGGTGAAATTGCAAAAGACAATCAGCGTGGACCTCTTGCAATACTTATGATGATATTTAATAATGGTATACTGACTTTTACATACTAAGTGTACTCAATGTATTACAACTCAATTTTTACTTTTTAGTTGGTATCCTTCTCGCATACTGCATAGCTCCATACGTTGCTTATACAACATTTCAATATATATGTATAGTCCTGCCAGCAGTCTCGATAGTGCTGTTTTTGTTAATACCCGAGAGTCCAACATATCATTTGTTGCACGGTAATCGAGATCGGGCAATTAAATCGTTAACATTTTTACGAAATACAACAGAAAAGGAGACTATGGACGAAATCGATGTGATTCAAAAGTCGATCGATCAAACTGAAAATTCAACAGGATCATGGAAATACTTATTTAAAACTCGTGGTAATGTGCGAGCCCTAATCATTTGTGTTGGTTTAATGTTTGGACAACAATTTTCCGGAATCAATGCCGTCGTATATAATGCCCAAACAATATTTACGCGAGCTGGTGGTGATTTTGCACCTGAAATTTCATCAATAATTGTTGCGGCGGTACAAGCTGTGGCTTGCGGATTTTCACCGCTAGTTATCAAGCGTTTTGGACGTAAAGCTAATTTAATGGTATCAGGAATTGGTATGGCCATTGGATCAGGGCTGTTGGGGGTATATTTTATTTTAGACAATCAAAAAGCTGAAATTGTTGATTCCTTATCGTTTTTGCCGGTGACTGCACTTCTCGTCTATATAACACTGTTTGCCGTTGGTTATGGTCCAATTCCATGGGTCATTGTCAGTGAAATATTTTCGCCTGATATTAAAGCATACGGAATTGTTATTGCATCGACATCGAGCTCAATATTTGCTACTCTGGTCTTACAGTTTTTTGAACCACTAAACGAAGCGGTGGGATCACATTGGGTATTTTGGATGTTTTCGTTATGTTTGGTCCTAGGTGTCCTATTTATATACTTTTTTGTGATCGAAACAAAAGGACTTAGTTTGGTGGAGATACAAGAAAAGATAAATAGAGCATAGTTTTATATGTAGTTTTGTGATTTTTATTAATATTATTTAAGACCATTTTTGGACAAATACATTTTTATTTATAACAATTTTTTTTATTTCTTATCTCGGTTAACTAGTCTTACGCACTTTGTTGTTTTTACCGAACTACCTTATATCTTTGCCAAATACATAAAAGACGCATGATAAAGGTTTACTCTTTGACAATCCTTCATTTTACAATCCTTCTCTAATGAAATTCGAATTTTCCACTTTAGCATCTGCAGATATTACTTTGCTGTTCAATACATTATCAAAGTGATAAGATTGCATTAAGGAATGCATGCTATATAAAAGTTTACAATTCGAAAGCAAAGTGATTATAGATAATTATAAATCAAATTCTACGCACCAGCTACAAATTGACCAATAAAAATGCTTTTAAAATGTGTTAAAAGTTCGTAGGGGGTAATTAGGTTATGAATCACTACACATTTGACTATATCGTGATTTTATTTTTTTGTCGCTTGATATTTTGGTCTAACAAAAGTCTAGTTACTAATAGATAAATCATATTGCCAATTTATTGTCCTATACAAATGTATGTTAGAAGCCTATATAACCCAAATTTTAATTTGTTTGATTATTTGAAGTTCAGACAGATAAAAATAATTTTGTTGTTAAAATCTGAAGTGGTCTTTTATTACGCCTGGATTTTGTAAACAGTTTTCTGTCATATACAAGTATGTTTAATTGAATGTGATATATACTTGTACTTGAGTCATAATTACAGATTTGTGATAATTACATCGAGTAAATACTGGTTTAGCCTAAGTCCTACAAAAATTACTTTGGAGTAAACAAAATGTTATCATTGAAAATAGTTTTTAGAAACATGGTAAATTTTTCACTTATAATCAATGGGATGCAATGGTGTGATATGGAAATACTTAAGCAAAACAAATAATGATTAGTATCGAAGGTTCTAGAATTTATATCATGACCACTAAATTTAATACTGTATCGCTTAAATTGTTGACACGACCCAAAAGTGTGCCTGAAAAATTACTTTCTGATAAGAAAATTAAGTATATATATCGGCAACTATTAATGGAAAAACCATGAAAATTTTAATGTTCCAAATGACGGATAGACTATAAATCTGGTTTAAGGTTATAATAATTACAAAAATTAAGCTTGACAAAACACTTGATAAAGTCGATTAACGCTACTTCTAGCTCAAAAGTAAAAATAAAGGCTGACTTTTTTATCAGTTTGAAGCTTCTCAAATGCCTAAAGAAAATTCACAAACAGTTATCATTATAGTATGCATTATACCGCGAAATCAAGTGCAATGGTTTTATAAAGAAGAACTTTGTGCTCTAACTTAAGACTTGTTTCCGTTTAGCTTCAATATGTCTCTTTTACGTGCTTCTGCAGTTAATATGGATCGCCAAATATTGTGACTTGTGTTTTTGTGATAAATGTACATTAGTAAGCGTTATCGTGCGGGACGGTTTTTTTTTGTAACATTTTAGATGCTATCAAAGGAGTTTGGTGGGTTGTCATAATTGCCTAATCGGCAAAATAATGTCGAAATCATACATATCGTGATGTAGACAGATCATAAGTGTAAATTAGTATTAACAGTAGACCTACAGCGCAACCTTGAGGTTCCCCGGGTTGTAATTGGCACATTTTACTTTATGCACAATTATATTTGGTTTTAAAATGCCTATTTCTAGTCCTCTAGAATCTCATGAAAATCTCTAGGCAATATTTGTTTAATTTTATAAATGATTTCCTTATGCCACATCTAAGAATACAGCTGAGTAATAGCTCCGATTTTCAATGGCATTTTTAATTCCACCGATCACTCTGTGCACTTATTCCATTGTATTAAGCTTTTCACGAAGTCTAAATTGGTAATCCGGAATAATGCGATTTTGTTCGAGAATCGGTATTATTTTCTGTTAACAACAGTAAAGTAAGTAGATGCAAAATATATTTCACTACAGTAATCTTCAGAGACAATACTTTTAAGTTGCATTTGTCACTTTTGCATCACTTTTTGTATGCTTGCCAGTTTGTTTGCATTCGATTGGCAAGTGAGCAAAAATATTGGCAGTTATTGTTGTGTAATAATAATGGGCGAGTGATCAAGCACGATGTTCTTGGAGCTTCCTCAATGACACAAAACCAATATGATCGGGGAATCTATCCGTTGGCCAATATGTTGGGCAACCCGAAGAAATATGATCGATATTATTGATTTGCAAACATTCCCATAACTTGTACACAGATCAAATGAGCTTCAAATACAAACTGTAACTCTCCGTGACTTAAAAGAAGAAATAAAAAGTGTAAATCCGAAAAAGCTCCTGGATATGATTTAATAACTGGGCAAATTATAAAAGAACTACCATACAAAGCAATACACAAGCTTCTGCACATAATCAATGCTGTGTTTAGATTAAGATACGTTCCAAGGCAGTGGAAGGTAGCAGAAGTTATCATGATTTTAAAGCCAAACATAAACAGTAACGAAAAAAAGTCACTTAGACCAATATTTCTACTTCCTACTATATCGAAGATATTTGAAAAAGTACTTCTGAAGAGACTAAAGCCTATAATAAACGATAATGATCTTATATCTGCTTATCAGTTTGGATTCAGAGAAAAACATTCGACCCTAGAGCAAGTTCACAGAATCACAGATATTATAGAACGTACTCTAGAAACGAAAAAGATATGTTCAAGCCTCTTCTTGGATGTAGCACAAGCATTTGATCGTGTATGGCACAAAGGATTAGAGTACATGTTACATCGAGATCTTCCCAAACAGCATTATGAAATCCTAAAATCTTACATAACCGACAGGCATTTCCGTGTAAAATATGAAGATGAATATTCTAAAGGATCTAAAGAAAATTTCAGCAGGAGTGCCGCAAGGAAGCGTTTTGGGCCCCATCTTGTACCTCCTGTATACACGAGACATACCACTAATGAAAGAAACAACCATAGCTACATTTGCTGACGACACAGCAATTTTGGCAGTTGGGAGTAATGTAACGCAAGCTACAGAAAAATTACAAACATCGATTAATACAGTTAGTAACTGGATGAAGAAATGGAGAATTAAGCTCAATGAAACAAAATCGGTTCATGTGAATTTTACTAATAAAACAAACTATATCAGTATACCAATCGTAACAAACTCTAAACAAGTCCTTTATGCAAATACAGCGAAATATCTAGGGCTGACGCTAGAAGCCACACTTAAATGGAAAGAACATGTCAAAAAGAAAAAGAACGAACTAAACATCAAATACAGGAAACTCTGAAATCTGTGTGGACTTATGGAATACAGCTTTGGGGTTGTACTAAGAAAACAAACGTTAAGATAATTCAGACGTTCCAAAATAAAGTACTTCGGAATATTGTAAATGCCCCGTGGTACATTCGAAATGAAGATCTGTACCGTGACTTAAAGGTGAAAGACATCAATGAAGTAATTGCCAAACATGATTCACGCCTTCAACAATATGAGAATATCGAAATACGTCGTATGCTGGACTGTCCGATAGCAATACGACGCTTACAAAGAACCAAACCAATGGAATCAGTGATTACAAACTAAAATAATAAATACTATATTATAGCAAATATTTATTTAAATAAATAATTATATTTATCTTTGGGACTAGCTATTGGGCCTTATCCCAATAAATGTAAATTAAATTAAGATAGAAAAATTGCTAGATGACTTATATAATAAGTCAGTTGTAATAATAATAATAAAAAAAAAATCCCATAACTGTTTAACATTGAGTGAGATTAATCGTGAACCTTGAATGAATTTTGGGAAATTTGAGCTTAATAACACAAAACAATCCATTAGTTAAACACTGTATAGTAATAGTGTGGAAATTCTCTATAACAGTATCAGAATCAATTTCAGATGTTGCCTAAGGAATGCGTTGTTGTCATAAGAAAAATTTAAATAAACTTACTTCCATTAAAGGCATTTAAAACTTATTCTCACAAATAAAAAAACGACCGATAACAGCCAATTTTAGACATCCTGATAATATCTACACTAACATCCTTAAACTTACCGCAACAAAAACAATTTTACTTGTCATACAAGTAGATCTAAAGCTATAAAACCCAAAAACAGCTCAGAAAACTACTTTACAAAATAACGACTTTAACAGCACCACGCTGATGCAAAAACCGGCACCTTTGAGGTGCGTTATTAATGTCTGTTCTATCTAACACCATTGACACCTAAATAAATCGTATTGATAGATCTAATATCATAATATATTATCTGCACGCAGATAAGAAATGGCAAAGAAAAATAAGGGCAGAACTGCCAGTAAAATATTCCAATTTATATATCTGAAGAAAAGACCAACTTTGGCAGCACTAAAAACCTCTCTTACAAAAATTAAAATCAAATAAAGCTATTATAACTCTGAGTGAAGCGTTGAGAGAAAAAAAATCAAGAAGATCTAGAAAATAGTGCCAATACCAAAAAGCAGATGGACTGAAACATTTATCAAACAAGCGGTATTAGTTTATCAAGATTGTATTTGAGTGAATTTTCGGTATTACCCACGGACAAAATTAAGATCAATTAATTTTTATCAACCGATCAAACATTCTAGTGAAAGTTGGGAAAGAAACTTTGAAGAAAATGTCATAGTTTTTAACATTCTTCTTAAATATTTATTCTCCTCCCAAAAGCAAAACTCGTTTTACCTGAGCAAAAGGACATTGATTCGTCTTTTAAGTCCATCAAGTTTAGCAGGAAATGTGTAAGGAACACTGGTTTGTATTCCTCATATATAGAGTGAGACATTTAAATTGATACTTTCAAAATGTCATTTTTTAATTGATTACTAATGTATAGGACTTTTTGAAGGTAATTTCTAAATCACTTTGTTTGAAAAAAACTGAATCCGTTTAAATATTTTAATCTAAACAACAACAAACCTACAGAATAATGTGGTTTATCCAATTTTAGTTTTTGAATTAAAAACCAGATTAACGTACTAATTTCGCTATTTTACCACTATATTAAAGCAAATATATTTATAGCAAATATGATTAAAATTTTTAGAAATGGCCATAGTGTTGACTCCAAAACTATAGTTCTAAAACATTTTAGGCCTATTTTAAATTATTAAAACTTGTCAATAAAAACAAAAAATTTTGTCTACGACTTAGATGTTCGTATCGTAAGCATTCGTATAGCCTAGAACAACATTTATTGTATTTTAACTATCATAAATCTTAAAAATCCAATAATTTTATATTGCTACCAAAAAAAAATCAGACAACATTTATCAAACGATTCGGCAACAAAAGTTATACAAAATACGTGACATTTTCGAAGCAAACAGCGAAAATACTCTCAATAAACGAGAACTATTGCCATAAATTTAATTTTTGCAGAGCACATAAATTATTTATCTCAAGTATAATGAAATTTATATTTCGAAATTTTTTCGATATTATTTTATTCACCCGAAAAATAAAATAAAACTTAAGACTTTCAATTAAAGAGGATCTAAAAACGATTTTCCACTAAATACTTCTCCGCGCAGTTACATACAATAAATTATGTATAGGGTTTTCCAAATAGAATTTCGAAATTTTTATGTATTATTCCTCCGATTCACTATAGATGTTGCATAAGTGCTTCAAAAGTTTTAAATGAAAAACCCTTTATATCACAGCACAATTGAATTAAAATAATAAGTATTTCTTGTAACAAAATAGTTACAGTAGTTTACGAATAGTCCTCTAAGAGAGAATACGTTAACGGAATAAGATGGTAAATATTTTGACTGTATTGAACTGGTTTAATGTACGTTTTTGTATGAGTATATCATGCTTTTGATTATTTATTGTAAAAATTTAACAGAAAGCGAACTGCACAATACGAATTGGAAAACTTTAAAAACCTTATTATAGAAATTTATTTATTCCAGCATTAACAATTTTCCTACATTAAATTTCTTCTGTTCTACTGACGGTGTTGGCTAGACTCCAACTTAATTTTTTTTGTGTGCTTCGCATTTGTATTTTCTTTCAAATTATTTTTATTGTGTACAAGTTTTCTACTCTCGTTCGAGTGAAACGAAACGAAAAGCAATTGGAATTATATGTAAGTGTCTTTAATCGCAAATAAATTGAACGAAAATAATTGTTGTGCTTTTGTTCAATATTTTTACTTCTTGTAAGCTTTTCTGCTTTGTTTATTATTTGTTTAAAATTCGTTTATTGCAATTTAATTGTTTTATGTATTTAATGAGATGTTTAAAGATAAGATAAGAGTTTTTTTTGCTATTTGAGTCTTATTTAGTGATATCTTAATGGCGGGGTGGGATGTTATAACAATTTGTGGTTGACCTGCTGGTTAAAAAATTTAATATGGCCATACTTCGAAATGGGTGTGCTTTATCGATAAAGCATCGGAGTTTGTCGCTACATAGAAAATATTGATCTTCCTTTCATGGAAGGTTACATGTCCAAAACCAAAGCTTTCTATTTTCTCTGGTTATGGGTATAGTAACCGCTAGATATATATATATATATATATATATATATATATATATATATATATATATATATATATATATATATTTATATATATATATATATATATATATATATATATATATATATATATATATATTTACGGAGGGGGATTTATAATACCTGCGCGTAGTTGCAAAAAGGGGCTCTTTTTAAATATAAAAATATTTTATGGTGATAAATTGTCCAAATAAAAAAGTAAACACAAACAAATGTATAGTGGACCTTCACTGCGGGACATAATTTCAATTATTTTATAACTTTATGCACGAGCTCAAATACTAATTAGGTGTGCTTCTTTTTGCACTTATTTTTTCAGAAATTGTCAATAATTTCATTATAATTGACAAAACTGCTAAACTACATAAAAATGTTCTTGTGTCATTAATGATAATTAGAATTTTTTTACTGATGATTTTTTTACAAGTTCTGAATGATCGGACTTTATAAGCATTAGAGATGGGTAATGTCAGACGTATTATTGATATTCAACATTATTTTGGAAACGTTTAGTTTTGGACGTCTTACACTTAAAATGTGTCACTAACAGAAGCTAATTCATGAGATGGTCAGTTAAATGAAAATAATTCATGCATGAAACCGATTTTATCGAGCAATATTCTCTGTTAATTGTCTGGTAAATTGCTTAGCAAGTCATGAAAATAATTTTCGTAATTTTATTTACATGAATCCGGGTGCTAACTGTAAACTAGCATAGCTTTTGCTTGTCATGCTTAAACTTTTAAACTGACTATTTTCTTCCAAAGTTTTATGTTTCTAAAACTCTAGATTATGCAAAGAGTAAAGGTTACTAAATTTACTACGGTTTTAGTATCAAGCTTGCCGTTGAGCAGATAATTTAACTACAGCCTGTCTCATTGATCAAATTTTGTGAAGGGCCGAACTGACCACCCATAAAAGAGTCAACAGCAAAATGTGCAAGAGCTGAGCATGATTAAGCTCTAGTGTTGACAGTAAAAGAGATACTCAACAAAAAATCTGTCTTACTTTTCCAAATTTGAACCGGATAGTAATAGGTCGATGCTCTAAAATTTTATTATTTCTATAAAATCTTAGATTTCACATGTTTCATTAGAACTTGATTCGTTAAATAATATTTGAAATAAATGAATACATAAAACCAACTCTGATTTAAATGACATATTTTAAACATATGTAAGCTATGACTGCATCTTGGTTTTTGAGTGCTGCTAGACTGGCTAGATAGTTTAATCCGAATTTCGAGATAATAATTTTTGAGAAGGCAGACGCAAGTGGTGGTTACTCGATTGACCAGGATTACAAAAGTGAATTATTTCAAATTTTATTAGAAACGCTCTCTCTCTCTCTCTCTTTCTCTCTTATATGTTTAGCACTACACCATTTCCAAAAAAGGTTAAAGTGGTGCATTTCAAAGCCACTATGACAGAGTAATACAAAATTTACAATGGTCTGTGAATATATAGGGGTAATAATTTACCCCAGACAACAAATCACGTAATAATATAATTTTGAAAAAATATACTGGAACTATGAATGAATGAAAAAAAAAAACATATGTGTATTATTTTTAGGCCAAGTTTAATTTTACAACATTTGGGCCAGATAATTCAAGCCCGCATAAATAACTACGTGCACAAATGGAATCAGAATTTTTTAGAAAATTAATGTTGTTACAGAGAATGGATAATATTTTTCACTTCACGCTTGAAAATCACTGAACTAGAATAGAACCAAAACTAAATACAAATGTGCTATAATTATCAACTATTTATCATAAAAATGACATCGATGAAACTTTTGGCAAGTATATAGCTTGCGAATATATAGCGAATGTTGGCAAAAGACGTTAGAAAGTTTACTGCTAGTTGTTGACTAAAAACGAACTCTATAGTGACATTTCTTATTGCAAAACTAATAAGTACGCCATCTATTTATAACATTTATAAATCACGATAAATTAATGAACGCTAGTGACATCTCTCCATGAAAATTGCAGTATTCATATTTTATTCATTAATCCTTTAGATGACATACACAAATCCACACAAATGTTTCAACTTTTATTTGTTTTTGTAAGAATCGCTTTGAAAGCCAATTAGAATGTAGACTTTGAAGGCGCGAGTAGAATTTTATGCTTTTGTTTAAAGATACGCATAATGGGCAGTGTTTTTCTTTTAAATTATTAACGAAGCCTATCACCAAACTGTATATAATATTCCAACTTACGTAAATCTGGATATATGTCTCCACACTGCTTCGGCCGATATTTTATATGTCGAATTTTTTTTATAATATTGATAGCGCTTTCGATATTCGTATGAATAGTTAGAATAAGTCAGCTTATCTGCTGAAGAAATCATGACAAAAACTACAGTTCCTTCGATTTCCCAGAGTTATTTATACGTAGGTGGTATAATGCAATTACACTGCGTTAATTTATGGCCCTTAACATGACAGGCCAGCTCAAAGCGATTTTACAATTTATTCAAAATTGATGGTGATGTATAAAAAATTTAACCACCCGTACGGAGGAAATTTTAAACAAAATTTTACATCAGCAATATGTGAATTTGCAACGTGAATATATTGCAGTGCAAAGTCAAGACAATCTCATAAATTGTATTTTAGAAAAAAAAATTGTAAAAAACATTACCAAAAACGTCATTAAGGCTATAGAAATACGGCTACCAAAAAAAAATATTGAGCGTTATTATCACCTCCTTATGTTATTAATTTCAGTTGAACCAATTAATTCAGTGAATTCTATCAGAAAATGAATATGCAATTTTTTGTGGTAGACGGTCATGTATTGTAGAGTACACAATAAGCCACCAGCACTCTCTTAAATGGTATACAAGACATATTTGCTTCACAAAATAAAATGAAAGGTTCTGACCTTTTATACAATTTCCAGAATCATTGTCCAAAATTTTTAAATTTTATGAAAATTTCATGGTCGAGAGCTTTTTGGACCACTAGCACGTTCGCCATTGAATTTTAATTGATTTTGGAAAATTATTAAAAGTTTACCATTCCCCGAATTTTTATGGCTGAAAATATTTTGTGGAAACATATGAACATTTTATAGTAGTATTTATACTGGTATCGAGATCTTTTGATTAAGGTATGAGTCATCACAATCGGACCACTCAGAAAATGCAAATGCAATTTTGTAATGAAAAACAAGATCCTCGTTAAAGGAATTGATTTAGTTTTTGGACTTAATATCAGCTATTTAGAAGTAAACTACATACTTAAAATTCTTAGACCCTGATTATTATTTATCACCAGAGAAAACTATTATATACATAAGCCTTATCATCAGAAAACGCAATTGTTTTACCCTGGATTTTTTAGATTGAAATTTAGATTGAAATTATTGTAAATAAAAAAAAAACTCCTTTGGGGAACACTCGCCTATAGAACCAAAGATGTAATAATAGAATCATTACATCGAACTTTTTGCGGTCGATTAACAATAAATCACATTAGCCAGCAAAATGTAGTACCCTGAAAACCGACATTCTTTAATTCATCTAAACAACCTTATGATGAACCATATCAAAAGCTTTGGAAATGTCAACAAACCAAGCAGCAACCATTTTGCAATTATTGAAATCTTAACGAATAGGGTTAAGAATCTAAAGCCAAATTGACAATTTTTGAAAGAGTTAAAATTATTTAAAAAAAAAAAACACTCTAGTTTTAAAAGGTTTTAAAAACTTTTAGAAATAAATTTATACTCATCGACCGAAGGAGACCTGCTCAGAATGTTATTAACATTGCCAATTCTAAACAAGTTTTAAGATTTAAATTTTGATAAAAAAGGACTAAGTTCTACCAAAACTGAATCAGCACTATACGACTAAAGTCTGTACATGCAAACAACATTCAATTTAATATTTTTCAAGTAAAAAAATATTAGGAGGTTTTGATCCCAATAAAACTGATTGCTTTTTTAAATATTAATAATTAAATCACCATACCATTTTTAAAGATTTTTGTTCTGAACTTTACTTTATCCATGACGAGCTTTAAATTGTTATATGGTCAATAGTATTATAATCGAATGTTTAAAATAATAATACTGTTAAAGCATCGACAAGTAGGAGCTTTGTGAAAATTTTATACTTTGCAACTTAAACTTTTAAATTCTCCCTATAAAATAAATTGAACATTTTTTTGAACAGCTCTACCTCCTTGTTTGCAAAAATCGTACAAATTCAAACAATTAAAAAGTTCAACAAACAAATGCAAAAAAAAAGATGTTAACAGTAGCAAACATTAACTTTCTTCGTCTGTTTGATTAATTCATTATATGTACTCCCATCGAAAAGAAAACCATTTCTTAAGTTTACATCGACAAGAAAATATTTAACAATTTTTTTTTGTTGTATTCGTCTTGCAATCATCGAATAACAGGAAACCGGAAATTTGGTTGGTTTGACAACCATCATTCGTTTTTGTCAATTTCTCAAGCGGTACACAACAACACCAACAAAAATTTGTTTGACGAATTTATTGAATTAATTAAGTTTTTTTTCCCTATACATATAGAGATCTGTGGAACTGGTATGAGATTTTTCCGGCATAATTCAATTAATTCACGTCATTGCGAAACATGGTAATTTGAAGCTTGGCAACAAATATAAAATAAACAAAAAATCTTGTCTAAATATCTTGATATAAGTTAAAATAAATTTGTACAAGGGTTTGAAAATTGAAAGTATCAAAAAAAAAGTGTATGAAGCGGATGTTTTCGTTGAATTAATAAAAAAAAATGGTTATTCATCTTAAACTTAATTCTCATAATTACTCGTAGAATTGAAAAGAAATTATTATAAAGAGTAATGTTTGCTGGAAGGTAAATATGAAAAAAAATGTTATTTTTGTAGCAAAAAATAAATAAAGGAAATTTTTTTTCAATTAAATCAACAAAAAAAAAAAAAAGGATTCTACATTCAACAAAACAACATTTTTTGTGGAATCTGAAAAGTTTTCTTTCATTTTTTTTTTTGGTCTGATTCTATTATATGTATGCAACTTCGCGATCTTATTATATTATTGTTGTGTACCTAAACCTAAAATACCTCTCGATATAATAATAAAGAAAATATAATTAAAAACGGATTTTCATTTACCCTTTTCTTTATTGTGTATTTGTTCTACTATATGCTGTTGAGTATTTTGTTGCCATTGTTTGCTGCTGCAAAGTATAATTTTGACTTTATGTTCAATGCATAAAGATGATGTGAAATGCTCTTTCGTCACAATATCAAAAAATAACAAACGACATTAATCAAAATTAACCAAATTTTTAGATTAGATGAAGTGGTTGGGCATATGAACCCCTTTAGAATTTTAACAATTAAAAATTAATATTTTTTAAGTTGACAAATTTTTAACAGGCATACGAGTATTTAAAAAAATTACTACAGTTACATTTTTCGATTTTTGTTTTGGTTTAAGTTATACATATTTTAAGAATTGATTTCAACACGAGGCTTTTATATTTGTAAGAAATTTAGGTTTATAGCTCAATTGTAGATTAGTGGTAAATTTGTGGCTTTTATGTCGAATGTTGTGAAAATGTCGAATGTAATCTGGAATAATAAATCAAATTTAATTCTAATCGTTGATTTTTTTAATATAGACTGAATCCTAAAATTAATAATAAACTAACTGACCAATGTCACATGATTTAGTTGTTACGGAACAACTAAAGGCCAGAACAACTAAAATATTCATCGAATGTCTTTACATTGCAGATCCCAACTAGTTTTCCTAACAGATTTTACAAACGAGTTGAGCATTTGGATCTTGGTCTTGAGTACCAAAACGAAAGTATCAGGTAAAAACGTATCATAGTTAAAAGTATCATAGATGAAAGTATCAACTATGTTTTTATTCCTTACGTCCACTAATCGAAATACATTGCTAATGCCGAGTAGCTAAAGTTTTACAAGGTGTTTCTCAGACCCGTTGCCTTGTATGAGAGTTTATAAATTAAAGTACAGCAGATACACTGTCTCGGTCACGTTCTGTGAGCTGACTCTAAATAGATGGTGCACCGATCTCTGAGTGGGACAGCCGCCAGGTACAGAGTTCGCTTTAGGCAACGATGGCTTTTTGGGGGAGCTAACAATTTGGCTCCTTTTTTAGCTCGGTTGTTTAGAACAATATAAAAAGCAAGCTTTGGGGATCGAATCCGATGGAGAAAGACTGTTGATTTGTATGGGCCCTCAATGACCTGAAAAACCTGTTTTAGTATATTATGCGTCAAAATCGCATCTAAACTTATACCTTTCTTTTGGAAAATAGTTCACAACAACACAATAAAGAGGATAAGACCTCCCTTACCTTTATAGTATTGGTACTATTCTTAAACTTTACAATTTACTATATAAAAAATACAGGTTCTACCGAGATTTGAACTCGGATCGCTGGATTCAAAGTCCAGAGTGCTGACCATTACACCATAGAACCACTTAAAGTAATGTACAAATTATAAATTCTGTAATTAGTTTCATTAAGTATTGGAAACTAAGCATTATGCTATAATTAGCCATCTCATCAAAATCTACAAAACCATACCACTTTGTTTTTTTAATTTTAAAGTGAAGACATTTAGGCAAAATTAAAATAACTTGAGTTTTTTGTTAAAACCTTACAAATGTTTATATGAGTTGTTGGGCAAAATAGAAGACGTTTAATAAAAATTTGACTTTGATAGTATAACCATTAACATGCAATGGTTTATTTAATATATTTACCAAAACAAAAATGGTTGGCTAATCAGCAAAACGTGTTTCAAATTGTATCCTCGATCATACGAGCTTTATGCGAAATAAACGTTTCGGTAAAACATCGGACTTATGTTTTCACATAAGCCAGTCATATTTTTGCCAGCACTTGCATTAAATTCACCAATTACTATCGTAATCGACGTCGTGCATTTTTTTAAAATAACGACGCTTTTCGCAACTAATTTCAACATTATGAACCAATTGACGTCCTCTAAATATACTCTCTAAAATGGATCAAAATAGGCTATTAGAGTGATATCTGTTTTTATGATGCCATTAAGATCAAATCATAAAAAGCAATACGGATGTACTTTCACGAGCCAGGAAAGTAATAGTGGTAGTAGATAGTGAAGCACCTTACCTTTGAACCCAATTTCGATAGATCGAATTCAGTTTCAAATTTTTATGAATAATTTTACGAAATGACCACAAACTATTTTGCTAGAAAGGCAACACAAAAAAAAAAAACAACAGCGAAACATACAAGTGTCAGTTTACTATTTCAACAGTATTTTGATACTACAAACTCCATCATTTGAGCACTTTGTTAAAAATAAATTAAATTAAATTATCTCGAAATACAATGCGGAGCTTATAGAGGATACAATTTCATGTATATACTCGTGGTAAACTACAAATTTTAAATTCATCACAAGTATCATCGTCAAAAAGGTATGTAATGCATGAAGCGCGATATGTATCGTTCTCATAACGACATACATAGATATAATAGTGAGGGATGGTAGAAATTAGATTTATTTATTTATTCATTTAAAATAGATGGAAATATATTTATTGTTGTAGTGTATTTTTGCAAGATTGGTGCGGGTGCGGTGTTTTGGCGCCAAACTACATAAAAATTACATTTTCATGTTTTGACAAAAAAAAAAATATAAAATTATTGGGGAGCGCGCTTCACAAACATTTTTATGTTGTATCTATATAATGTATATATGTATATGTATTTTGCACAGATTCTAGCAGATTCTCTTTTATACATATAAATACTTGTACTTTATTAAAGGGTGGAATGAAAATCATCATCACCATAATCATCTATCTATTTATTTTACTATGTGATATAATTTTAACGAAAATAACAATCTACGCTAGCTCCCCGATTCTCATAAAACCAGATTTTGTGTCCCCACCAAAGTGGATTTTTAGTGAAATAAAAATTTATAAATTTCCTGCTATCATAATTTTCTTCTCGTTATCTACCGAAAAAACAGAATGTGAATAGTATATAGATAATAGTAGTTCGTTTCCTTTAAAAACCAATAAAAAAATGACATAAAAAAAACTATATCTTATCGTTATCGTTAACGTCTTGGTATATGACGAATATATGTATTCTGAAATGGTTTTATATGCACAAATTTATTATTTCAATTTTATTTGATATGAAAAAGGCAAAAAGTATAAATTTTAACGCTTAGAAATCGAAAAAGAAAATTTCACGCTCGATGAATTTTTGTCAAAATAATATTTTCTATTTTATTTTTTGTCAATGAATTTTCCGCATATATCTTTCGAATATTTTTGCTTTTTTTTGGGTTTTCTTTTTGATATAAATTTATTAAGCGAATCAAACATTTTGAATTCTTCGATGCTCATAAATTTCGAATTAATACGATACAATAAAATATTGAAATTTTACATAAATTACACATAAAACATTAGAAGAGCATATAAATATTAAGCCTAAAAGTTACACTTTAATCAAATTTTTGCAGCATCAGTGTGTATCGTAACCCTTTCTATTTAAAACTCATAACAGAGTAATAACCATATATGACAATATGATTCCTCGCTAAACTAAATTATTTTCGCAAAACAGCATTTCCATATCATAACACTACCACCCCGCCTCTCCACCAAATCATCAAAATTCAAAATTAAGCTTAGGATTATTAAAAATCTCCAACCCTTATAAACGATTCCACTGAATATATACGAGTAATATAGTACGAATTTTCGCAAAAAAAAAATCGTTTTTCATTAAATACGTAAAAAAAAAAAATTTTCCCTCTCATCTACATATAATATGACGAACCCAACATTTTTGATTTTGACCATGCGTAAATTTGAATATACGTTCGTACGTACGTATAAAGGATCACATACACCACACAGACACACGCTCCATAACAAAATGATGAATCAACTTCATTGTGTATATATACGAGCATGTCATGATTTTTTACCAACTGACAAAAAAAAATTGAAAAAAGTTTATATTTAAATTAGGGAATCTCTTCCCGATTTTTGGTTTATGTACACATTATATACACGAGTATATACCCTCGAACCTCGAAAGGTCAGGGTATATGGAGATGTTGTTATTTTGCTAAAAAAAAAATAAGGTAAAACCAAATTCGGTATACGTTTCCGACTCAATAAATTTTGCATGTCTTTTGTGCGCAAATAAATCAAAGAGTTTGCCTAGCGCTTTTTTTATATTTATATATGTTCAAACACAATACACGGATGAATGTTCAAAGTATGGAGTTAGATTTATATGACATTTCGTACATCCGAATACATTCAATTCAAATTATTAGTTTTGTGTGATGGAAACATGTTCGACGGTAACATGTGATCGGGAAATAAAAATACAAATAAACGATTTATTTTGTTGATTTAGCGAACCAAATGAAATTGGTATGTAAATGTTCTGGTAGTGCCTAGAGGTGAATGTGAATTTTGAAGAACAAATATATTATTTTTAGTTGTAATGGTTTAAGGACATTGTCCTTTCGAAAATGATTTTTTTGCAAAATGTTGGTATTATATGCAGTTCTGTGTTTTATCAATCAAGGTGAATCAAGATGGGAACCATAAAAAAGCACGGCATCAGAATAATGATTTAATGCTATAGATCTGGCAAAAATCAGACTGACTTATGTGAAATTAAGTATTCTTACTCCCAACACGATCTAGCAACTGATGATGGATACAGCACGATAAATTTTGTGTCTAACAAATTCTTCAAGTGGTACCTATCATAAATTGGTCACTGCAAAGGTAAGATGGTTGTTTTCGTAAAAGTCAAGAATCACAGTAAAAGAAACTTTACGTTTAAACTGTGAAGGTCTGATAAACGAGCATGCCAAAATATCGTTAGCATTAGCATTATGGAAACCAATTATTGTTCTAATGATTTGCACGATCTAAGGAAAGTATTGAAAACTTCGGTTGTCAGTGATACTCCGGCGACCCTAGGTATTTTAATCCGAAAAATTATTGATTAAATGACCACATTGCATCTTTCAAGCAACAGAATATAACCTATAGAACAGCGCGAATACGTTTGACAGTCTTTATAGTACAACAACTCAGCAGTAAGGGCATTTCACGTAATTGCTTTAAAGGAGGCACTGGACTGCACCATTTCTTCAGACATAAACCTATTGCCATTCGAAATCAGGATGAAAACCCATCTTACGAGGAATTTATTCTGATTTTTTCTCCTCTACGAGTTAAAGAGATAATCAAAGTTGAAGATAAAGGTTTTTTTATAATGACTGCTGAAATATAAGTTGGCATACTAATTGTCTGTTACAAAAAAAGATATCCTGAAAAATGTGAGAAGGGAAGTCTTCTTACACTGCCAAAAGCAACCGCATTTTGCTGTTTCTTTAAAAAGAAACTTTTGTGTATCGTTTAACGGGCTACTATAATAGTGACATTATTCCATACTGTAGGATTTGGCAAATGAATTGGGAAATTAATTGGTTCAAGCGATTTCTAGACGCGGTTATATCGAACTTTCCAGAAACTTATAAAATGCTTCAGAAGCAAAATTATATATTGTCTTAATGCTTTTATAATGTCATAGTTTTCTGTAGGACCAGTCTGAGTGGATAAGTTTATAGAGCAAATATTAATTTGATCATAGACCCGCCCTTGATTCCAGAGCTGTTTAAAAACTTCCCGTTTTAATTATTGTGACGTGTTCTTCCAAACTAAATCCTAAAAATATAAGGTCAACAATTAAAATTGATGTTAAAAAATGCTAAATTGCTGCCATTTTTACTTTCTGATGAAGCAACGAAAAGGATAAGTATAGGTTAGTAGGTTTCTGTATGCGTGCTCTGCAAATGGAGATCTAAGCTCGAATATTGATCCTTTCACACGCACTCGCACTAGCAGTGTTACCCTTTTGTATTTTGATTTTAACAATCATTTTGGTCCAACGAGCTTGTTGTCCTCACCAATCTATAAAAAAAAATGTATATGACTTTGGTAATCTATTGATTTATAAAAATCCGTGGTAGAACTAGATTTCTGCATTTCATTATTGCATTGAATTAAAAATTATTGCACAGTTGCAGGGCTAAATGTATAAATAGTATTAAACTAAGTAAATTAAATCAATGTGACTTTAAAATTAAATGTGGTTCAAAGTTAGGTTTATAATAACAAATTTGATACACAAATTACCTCTTACTATAAACTGCATGTTTTGAAATGTTGCATGCATCATGCTGAATCGCTATACAATATTATTTCTTTTCTTGTACAAATAATAATATATTTTAATATTTATTATTAATAAATATAAATTTCCATAAATTATTATTTGAACTTAAACAACAATAAATAATAAAATTATTATATATAATGGGATAAAATTAAATTAAAATTTCAAAAAAAAAAAAAAACAAAAAAAAAAAAAAAAACGTCACTCAAAAAAACGTTCATGTAAATTTCAAAAATAAAGTTGTGCGATTCTCGTACTTTTATATTTTAATGTAAATGTCAAACGTTGTATAACAGTTTAAAGTGTTCAATTTTCATAAAACGATGTTGGCAATTGCCATCAAATGGCATTAGTTTGTGAATTACATTTGTAGAAAATTATAAAAAGTAAACTTAGCGTAATTGTAAGCTGTATAGATAAAAGAATGTCATTTTCTTTAAAAAGTGAAATATTTTGTACTATATTTTTTTTTAAATAGTCATATGGAAAGAAGTGTTAAGGTAAGCTTTTCCTGAATTTTTTTTGTATAAGTAATAGGTATAATACATTTTTAAAAGTTATTATCGTGCCAAATGGAAGCCTAAAGTATATCACATCTGACCAATTTTAAATTTCGAGATTTCTTAGATCTACGCGAATTTGGAAAATCTGTCTATGATAAAGTTTACTATAGCCAATGGACCTAAATGATCTAAATAGAATTATTGGATTGCAAACTATTTTTTTAGGAGGGAGTATAATGCCTCCCATACTTTTTAAATTTGAGTGCCGCAAATACACACTAAATACATAAGTGTTCTCATCACAGTCGTGATTGCTAAATGATACTTCGTGTCTAAGTTTTCTTCTGTGTATAGTTGTTTATGTGTCTTCTCATGACTTTCGTGCAGTAAAATATTCTTGATGTCTTGTCTAGTTATATAATACATGGTGCGACTGAATGAAATTTATCTTGAATTCTACAGGGCATCCTCTTTAACTTTTGGAGTGCATACGCATTAACCCTTTCGTAATCTTTGATTTGGAACTTGATTTCATATTCTGATCACTATTTCCACATTTTTTTTGATAGTGGTACTCATATTTCAAAGAAGTTAATTTTCATGAAAATCATTTTATTTTGGAGAGTTGACAAGAATATTATTACCTTAAAGTATATGACTTAAAGACTCAAAATATTTACCTATATTTCTAATTACTTTACCAACCTCGCAAGAAAAGACACATAAGGGACTCAAACATATTTAACTGCTACCATGCATATAAAAAATCACCCCTTAATCTACTCTAGTGTTTTGTTCTTAACTTCCTAGCGAGTCCCATTTTTATATTTAAAACAATTTTTTTTTATAAATTCCTTTTTAAATTTCCAAACCTTCATTATCAGACGTGAAAAATCTTCCTGTAAATAAAAGCGGAATCTAATTTCACCAGCACAAAAAAAAATTGTTTATATTTAGATTTTTTTTTCTTCCTTTGAATTTTCTAAACAATTAAGCCAGTCGAAATAAAACCAAAAAAAAAATCTGTGATTACTTAATTACACACAAAAAGTGATGACACATGAGTAATTGGGCTGATGAGATGCAGACATGTTTCAGATTTTTTTTTTCAGTTTTTGTGGATAATAATTATAATTTAAATGAATTTATAATAACCTTAGAAAATGTGATTTGGTACAAGGGGAAAATGATGGTGGGAAAAAGAAATGATTATGATAAGGGATGATGGTTGACTGAGGAAGATTTAAAAAGTGAGTTTTTTTAATTTATTCAGACGAAATTATAAAAATTTAACACCCAATTGAATTTGGAACGCATATATACTCGTATATATAGAGGATGTGACTGTACCCAATTTTTCGTGTATGTAAAGAAAGAGGCCAATTATTTCTCGTTTGATTAATGAAAATATGCGGCTTAGTAAATCTAAGATCATAAATAATTTAAACATCAAATAGATCAGCGACCAAAATTTCCCAAAGGATTTTGCGATTTTAAATTCGCATATCCATTCAACGGTGGTACCCTTTTCCGGATTTTAAAATCTCATCTATTCGAGGGATTATAAATTTAAAACTTTTACATTATACTCGTGTATAAAGAGTGTATATGGATGAAAATGTCATTTTTCACCAACTATATATATATTTTCCATATATACATATGTGCGACGTAATCATACATGAAATTGAAAATTTGATAATGTTACAGTAATAATAGTAACGACAATAGAAAATCTAACAACTAAACACCTTCTTTGTGGATGCGATGAAAAATGCGAACGAGCAAAAGCTGATATATCTGTAATGACATCATCATTTTCCATGAATATACCATATACGTAACTGTGTACAAATATACGAGTATTATACACACATGATCTGTCACAAGCACTTGTTAAATTGATGATTATGTTTATGCGCGACGAGTATGATGTTGATGATGATTATGTTATGATGTTGATGAAAGGAAAAACTTATTTTCGTTGTTGATTTCGATTTTCTATTGTTATATGTACACCGACAAGATATGGAAATTTTCTTTATTTTCACGATTTTTTATTTTTCGAACCGACAAACGTAAAGTGTTAAGTAAAATAAATGATATTGCAGTGTAACTGTTAGACGGTTATGATAATTTATAGTTTTTCGTTTGTCAAGATTTATAGACACGTATGTTAAGAGTTTACTTATATCTTTATATGTCTCATAATATAAATGATATATTCAACAACATAGTCTTAGGTGGAATTGGATATAATGATTGATTGAAGTTTTTCATTTTGTTTGAGACGTTATATGTAAACAAAATGTATTGAAATCAAAGTTCGACAGTTGGCGGTAAAGATTTAGTTGAACTGTAATGGAAATGTTACATTATTTTGAGTTTTAAGGGAGTCATCGTCTTTTAAAAGTTTTGAAATTTACAGAAATTTATACATGGAATTTTAGGCTATATATCATGGTTCAATTTTCAGAGTTAAAGGAATGATGTTGTCCAGTACTAAGTAAGACATAAATTTGAATTTTGTGCACAGGAGAGTTATTCCGTTTTATATAAAGCGCGGACGATTTCAATTTGTTTCATAAAATTTCCTTTCCAAATATCAAGAGATACCACCATTTTCATAAAATATTTTGCAGATATCTTTAATTTTGTAAATTAATTTTTCATGTGAGAATACAATTTATAGACAAACCTCCGAACTTCCGAACTACTTTCCACAAAGTGGAACTTCTACAAAAGAGCCAAGAGTTTGTAACATACCGCAAATTTTTTTAAAGTATGAATTGTATCGGCAAAATTCAGCAAACTAATTCAAATGAAATTTGAAAAAAGATCATTTAAACAAATTGATCTTGCGGCACTAAAAACTTTTTCGCACCATGTATGGAGGTTACACAATGTAAGATGGAATTTCCTAAATAATTTCAAGCAGCTACATTTCTTAATATGAATGGGAGTCATAGGTATAGTAAGAACCAAAAAATCCGATAACCGACCTGTAGTTCCACGCAACAGGTATACTTTTGATATTATGCGTATATCAATTTAAAGATTTGTACCCCTTGAAGGCTAATGATTTGTGATGACATTGCAAATTTTATTAATACAAGATATGTTAGAGCATCAGAAGCAAATTGGCGTGATGATGCTACATCATTTAATTTTGCGTTACATAACGCATCGAGACAATTTCTTTGCTAGCTATGATTTTTTTGCTCAGATCTTAGTCTACCAAAGCCAAATCGAGTTACTCAAGGTGTAGCTGAATTTAGACAAGAAAAGGAAAAAGTAGAAGCTGACTGACAAAATAATCAATATAACTATACCGTTTGAGGGTATAAATCCATAGTTATTAGAGGTAATTTTAGTCAAACATTACCAAGAGGGCGACGTGCTGAATATCAAAGCAATTGTGGCACTTTATACAAATTTATTTAACATCACATATGAGAAGTGAAAGGCAAAATGACTACAATAAGCGGCTACTCGTTATTGGAACTGAAAACCTATGATCAATGAAGTTTTGGTTTTTGGAGAAAATCTTCAACAGCTATCAATATCGAAGCATATTATTCTTTCTACGACAAATAATACATTGGAACTCAATAAAACATTATCAATATGCTGATAAGGCAGGAAAATGTTGCAGAAACATATGGTAGAACGTCTATCTGTGGATAATATTATGAGCACTGATACAGTCACCTCAGAAACTAAAATTAAAGGATGATCCGGAAAAAAATATTGTTAGAGCTATTACAATATATATTGGAGGCACAGCTAAAGAATAAAATTAATCCTTAGCAAATCCTTAATATACCGACATATTTGACTTTTAATTTTAAAAATTTAAAATCCCATTAAAAATTGCTTTTGGTATGACCATAAATATAGCCAAGGTTTAAACCCCAGGCTATGGCAACTCTAAGTAACCAACCCACAACATTTGTCAACCAACTAATTCATATGAGGGATTTAAGCAACCATCTGTTTGGATCCTTAATCCGTATCTCCATAAAACAAAACAAAAACACTAAAAATACAAATAATTTAGTTCCTTCTGTTACTAATTTACATTCAATTTCAATCAAATAGTTTTAATTCAATTTAAATTTTATATTTGTCCTTTATAATAAAATCGTCCTTTATTTCAATTCTTACATTTAATTAAATTTTCCATTATTCGGCAATATGCCTTACGTACATCACAACCATTCATCCCAATTATTTGATACATCTCCAATTTTTCTTATGTCCTTTATTTTCGTAATATCCTAAATTAAATAAAAATAAAAGTGAACTCGAGGATAACATAAATAAAATTTTGTGATATAATATACAACATTGGAGTCGTCTATTATATGTAATAATTTAGATACTTTATGATGATGTCATGGCGACTATCTATGTATATGGCCCTATGTTTTTGGACTCAGTTGGTCATCCCTTAAATTAAATTGAAATCATATCAATAGAAAATAAAAAGGATGTAGGTTTTCTTATAGATGTACATACAAATAATTTCCCCATTGTTTTCCTTATTTTATAAGGACACAAAATAAAACTCAAATCAACAGTTTAATATATGTATCCAAGGTAAGGTATGTGGATAAGGAAAACCAAATGTGTAATTGAATTATTTAGGATAAAACGGACAGGTTCTCTTTTGTGCTATAATTAAATTTTGTTGTTAGGGGTGATAAGATATAAGCCATACATGTGATTTAAATTATGGAATTTATATTCAGGTTGTTAGTATAATAAATCAAAATTGCAAATATTTTTGATAATAGGTGGACTATATACAAAACCCTATCAAGTTATAATCAAAATCGCGAACAAACGAATGATAAATGATTTTTCTAACATATAACAAATCGAATTGTTCCTACACACACACACACCATATATTGTGCCTGACTTATTAACGCACGTGACATGTATATCCTGTGAACACAATTTTGTATATATAAGATATAAGAACACCCTCGCCAAATTCAAAGTAGAATATTGATAGAATGTTGAAATTCAATCAAATTCGCGATTCTGCTAAATTTTCAATCAAAATTAAATTTATTTACAGATTTCTGTCTATTAAATAACTTGAATCAGCACACACACGGTGTATAGATACAATATATTCACTACACAGTTGGAAATCAAATTGACAACAACAAAATAATTCATTTGCATGCGTTACCTCGCTATATATATACATGTATGCACTGTGCGATGAAAATATGATAACAATATGATCGATGATTTTTTGCGTGTGTGATGTCGTGGGGTGTCGAAAAAATTCGATACACAACCGGGTAAATTTTTGTTTTCCCAATAAACGATTTTACCCGATCAAAATATTATTTTATGCGGTGCTAGCCGACAGAGGGTTAATTTATCATAAATTTGTCGTGGCATAACGTATAATTTCACGGATATTTTATTGTCGAGATCGTTTATTTTTTTTGGATGACTGATCAATAATTACTGAACGGATTACAATTGATATGTCGAAAAAATATATATGTTTGCCCTTATTTCTATAAATTAAAGTGACCACATTCAGAAGCTTTTGTGTGGTTTTATTAAGAATGACCGGAGTAAAAACCGAACTGACGGTCGACTAGAATTATAAAGCCTTCTACGTGAAATATTATTTTAGTGAAAATAGAAGTCAACCCTCTGTCATTGCTTTTAAGCAAACGTTGCTATGATTATAGTGTGAAAAACTTACAAAAGGACTACTTCGAAAATAAAAACTATTAGAATCCTGATGCCCTGAAAAACTTATTTTGATTCAGAACAATACCTTGGCTGTGATCGAAAACTAATCACTGCAAAGCTATAATGGTAGTTTTCATGCAAATCAGAGACCGCGCAGGAAGACAAATCTTACACTTAATTTGTGAAGGTCTAATAAGCAAAGATAATAAAACATAGTATCAAAATCTTTTTAGCACTAGTATTGTAGAAACCGCAATGTTTCAATCACCACAATGATGTGAACGCTCTATGGGAGGATGGTGAAACTAAAATCTAAAATTGATTGGTTTGATGAAGGGTGCCATTTTGCTGTTGAGCAACCGAATATAGTGAATCCCCACTGGCTATGCAGATACTAAAATGAAATAGCTCTCTAGGAGCTGATTGCATTATTTCGAATTTCTTTGATCTTCTTTGAAGACGAAGTTGATGATTTTCAGTTTTTGAGTCGTGGTAAGTCATTTTGGTCGAGATAGTAGTTGACTGAATTATTCGCTTTTTTATTGAAGCCAGAATGTTTTCTTTAAGACGTGCTGATCAACCTTTGTCAACATTCACGTCAGCCTCTGGTGCCGATACGCACAAAGAGGCCGTCTATTGTACTATAATCGGAGATTTTAGATAATTCTTACGTGTATGACTAATCACCACAAATTCTTTTGAGCTGGTGATTTTACACCAGCTTGACTATTTTAAAATTTTTTTTAATTTTTTTAAGCCAAAACAAACGTCACCGATTTAAGTGCAGTTTTCCAATTTTTCCTCAGGTTTAATTTCACTAACTGTAAAAATGTTGTCAACCTCGCAAAATCTCTGGACCAACTGATCATTGCACCTATCAAAATCCATCGTAATTCTATGTTCTCGGTAGTATAAAGTTCCTCAGGCTTTTTCAATCCGTCACATTTAATTTCAGCATAAACTTCGCAACCACGAAGAAAATAAAATTTTTGCAGATGTGTAAAAATGTGAATCGGGTAAAAGAAGGTGTTCGTCAATTTACAATCAAAGCGATCAAAAATTTTTTACTGCGGATATAATCTATCAATTATTGTAGTTAGTGGACGTCTGGTCAGAAAGTGGTCCAGTATAAGAGCTTGAATGTCGTCTGTATAAGCCGTTCCACGAACACCTTGCCTAATTTAATAATTGAAAATAAAATAAATCTTTATCTGACTGCCAATATATTCCCAATGTTTTAACAAAATTATAGAGTCATCGAGTTGAACAATTTGTTCTCGATTGCTATCTAGAACCCCTTACAAAATATCTGAGACTTGAATGCCATTTTCTAAGTGAAAAACCTGCAGTGGCTAGAATATGTTTAGCCTCGGATTGCAAGTGAAGAAGTTCCTCTTTGCAAAGTTTTTTAAGCATCTAGCATAAAAATCCGGTGTTGAACTCATGGCGATTCATTTTTGACACGTCAGCACTAAACACGTAGTAGTGTGCTAGTGAATAGACCCTTACCAGCAGTATACCATTAAGCGTAATATAACTACATATAATAGTACCATCATTAGAAATAAATTTTTACCCATTGAAGTTCCAGATGTCGGGTCGACAGAATATCGTCAAAATTTAGGATAAATATAAGACATTTAGGCTATTGTAAAAATATACAAATATTTTGATTATTTTAAAACGATACCAGTAGCGACATCTAGCACGTCAATGGCTAACATATCATGGTACTACTATGTGTATTTATACTATGCATTGATGAACTTTTGTGTTGTGTTTTCCGTCGATGTTGTGTTCCAACAGTCTCGAGGATATCGTTATTGGCTGTAATTAAATTACAATAGTAATTATATAATTTTTTTCTATAAAATTACCAGACATATTCCAAGTAGTTTGTTTTAAAGAACTGGCCATCATCTAATCTAATTTAACCAATCATTCCAAAAACAGTCTAGCTCTTATGAGCATATCTAATAAGATCCCTCTGAAGTTAATAATTCTACGTAAATAAATTTCAAACACACACACATATGCAATTGTACATACTATCAATTTAGCAACACAAATGATATAGGGTGTGTCGACATAATACAATAATCACACATCGAACAGGTTAAATGAATAGAATGAAATATGTAAATTCATATACTAAAAGCAAACTCATCGGAAAATCAGCGGGTGTGATATGATAATTTAGAAAACCCATTGAAATGCATTTGTCACACGATTTACCCGCGTATACAATCTCGTGTATTATACTTAAAATTCCATTACACACACGTCTTATATAAAATATTCAATTACGCGTACCAAATTAAATTTTTCACAATAATTTCCGTTTCCTTTCCACTGCTTCGTCATCATCATCATTAAAATCATCAACGACGAATATGTTTTACGTCCTGATCACATATGTGGAATCAAAATTATATCTTGTTGCATTGTATACGGAAAAACTTTCTCAAATCATTCTGATACACTGAGATGTTGATTGTAACATACATTCATGATACAAAAGTATCAAATGTAACGCCTTATCTCGATTTTTTTTTTTTTTTTTTTTAATAAAATTGATAATCTAACAACATAAAAGAAATAAAAAAATTGAAAATATGCAAATTTTTTTCCGCTACTTTTGTGTTTTGTTATTAATTTTAAATCGTCTTATGTATATGCGCCACCCACCGCCACCGCCGTCAACACCAAAATTATATACATAATCACATTGATGTAGGGTGAAATTTTGATTCTGTATATGAGAAAATGTTCATCAAATTTATGAATTAATAATTTGCTTGATTTGAATTAAATAATAATTGATTAGATATTTTGATAAGAAATGAATTTTCCACGCGCGATTTGAAAATTTGGAAATTTATTCAAATTACTTTTGTTCTTCGACGGTTTAAATTGCATATCGTTGATTGAGTTTTGATATTATGTATATTTGGGATTGAAGGGTGGTTTATATACCAATTTCCGATGGGAACATATTTATGTTATTAGGTCTTATGGAAATGATTATTGTTGTTGTATTTTAAGCAACATATATACAATAAATCATATTCCAGTTATTACATGTCACCATGTCCAATTAGTCCATTCATTTCAATACTACAATACATTCTTTGATTAGTTTTCACTTACAAATAGTTTTTGTGCGGTTTCATATTTCGTTTGATCCTTTTATTTTTCACAAGATCAAATTACACATTACAAGAAAATCTTTTATCTTGCGTTTATTTATCCTATACCTATACCCTCCGTTAGGTAATAATAGCGATTATCTATTTTTGGTTTCTATATATTCAATCCGCGGTCAAAAACCTGTTCATCGCATATGAATTCGTCGAGATAACCCTAAATTCGAGTATATATATCGTCCACAAATATTATTTATTTGTTAGATAATAGAAAAATTAATTCAATTTCTACCTTCCGTTCGGTTTTCTAATGAATGGAAACGAAAATTAAAGAAAACCCCTAAGAATTAGTTAGTTATTCGATTGTTGTCCACATTCTCATCTAAATAATTTGTAACAATCATCAGTGTTCGTTCAAATTTTTCTTCTATATAATTTAAGGGAACAATAGAACTTCTATTGATCAAATTGTAGCAATCAAAATGTATTTTATCTGGACATTGGTCATTCATCCATTTTTTATGTAATTTAAATCATTTACGTAAGTAATTACACAAAAGAACCCGTAAATGTGTGATTGAGGTAATGTAAAGTAAAGACATTTGAAATACATATTTCCCTTGTCATCGCACTCGTTACAATTTAGCAACTGACCATTATGCCACGATGAACACCATATCTGCATGTAATATTTATGAAAGATCTCAAACTTCATTCATATATAATTTGTATTTTACTGCCAGTTGTGTTACTGTCTAAAATATCTTATTCTAAGTCTTAAATGATGTTTATTGGTGCATTAGATTTAGTGGAGTGGATCTGTTCTGTGAGGTGGTCTATATTTTGGCTGGTAGTTAGTAGTTCCATTACTAAGTTATTGAGAGGTGCTTCCATTTTTGAATCATATTTCAAACAAATTGTTTTATCATTTCTTTTACAGTTTTAAGCTCTAGGTTCCTGTGGATGTTGTTATTTGGAATATATACAAATTCAGCGTAATTTTAATTGCGTTTGTTGTAAAACGTCTAAATTAAAAGCGCTGGTAGAGCGCCATAGTTGAATTCCATATATAGAACCATTAGTAGAAGTTTACATTCTATACTGACAGTATTGATTTTCTTCCAATCAGCCAGTACATTTTAGAAAATTTTATTTTTATTTGTTTGCACTTCGTAAATCAAATTAAATCGGCCATTGTTGTTGCAAACAATCGTTTGAGAAGAATGTTCCTCTAATAAAATTTCGACTTTTGTCATCTTGGATGTAGGCGAACCTTCTTGTCAATACAAAAGAATATTTTTTATTAATATATTTTTAATGTCCCTTCAAGCTGATACATGCCTTAAAGTATTAAAAGCTGACGTGTGAATTAAAACTTGTTGTTTTTTGTTAAGTATGAGGTAATTTGCGGACTGTTGAATTCGAATTTGCACAGTGCTCCTTGTAAAATTCTTTCAATGCAGCCCAATTTTTCTTACTTTGCTTTTGGATGCTTTTTGAATATTTTGAGGACAATTGTCGAGAATCTTTGGCATCGAACCGGTAATATTTATTGGTCCTTGTAATGTTAATCTCACTTAATCTCAGATATTGGTCTTTTAACTCGGCTTCTCCAGAGAAAATAATCATAGAAAAATTGCTGCATTTAGTGAATTACTAAAACAGATTAAGTCTCGAATGCACAAGCGCACAATATATTTCTCAGCACTATCACGGCTATGATGTTCAGAAATCAGTTGTTCGAATAATTCGTCTTCCGGTTTTAAAAAAAAATCGGTCCTATCCGAAAAGATTTGACATATATGGTGTACTGTCGATTTTGATTGGTAGAATCGATGTTAATTTGGTAAGAATTAATGCAGGAACCGATAATGCATTATGCCACACTTAACATCAGCCTTTCTACTCAACTCCCTAAGAGTTAAGCCACCCTTGCAAACATGACCTTGATCGACCAATTTTTTTTAAATTAGAACTTGATATAATATTTTTGGTTTGTTATGACATCGGTGATCGAAATATTTATTAGCTGCTTCCTCTTAAAAAACTCTTCAAACATTTGGATTGTTGAGAAATCCTCAAAGCCCTTTCTACTTTGATAACGACATAAAAATTGTTTATTAAATTTCTCCTGGTAAAATAAAATTCGACAATTGCGGTCATCGTCACACTTGCTGGGGCTATTTATTAATCGCGTGTTGCTTTTTTCAAATGTGGTTCGTAAATGTAGCATCCAAATTGGAAAGAATGAAAGATGATTGATGAGCTTTCATACTTTCTCATCTGAGTGCCATATTTACACCCATGAATGACAAAAAAAAATTAACGATGTTAATGAGTCTGATTAACGTTTCTCAAATCGTCTCATAAATTACTAAGCGAAAATTACTACATTGTGGCGTTCACAACACCACAAACTGGTAATTTTGGATGCGACTGTGAATACCCAAAGTGCGTCAAAAATTAATACTGACAATAATTTTTCATTGCCTGAATTGAACGTGGTAATATTTAAGGAACACGGTTTCAAGCACGAAACATCGATTGCTACAGAAAAATTGTAGCCACCCTCGAAGCAAAAAATAAATTACTCCACAACAAAGAGCAGAAAAACAAATGCTAAATAAAATCTTCCTAAGACATGTTGAAGTTTATGCAAATGATGGAGACCAATATGAATTGCATGCTGCAAAGCTACCCTTCTGTTAGACTCGTAGCCCAACATATTAACCTGCAAATAAGTGGCAGGTTGCCAACATAATATATTTATGTGTTACAAAGGGTATCGATCTTCCGTGATGTCTAGAATGTGCTTCTATCTTCTATCTTTTGATCACTCTTCAGTATTGAAAACGAAATTGGAAACAAATTGGAATGCAAAACGATACAAATTGAAACTCAAAAGTTACTTCCTTCAGAATTCCATGCGCCTTGGCTTGATCTAATAAGTCAAAAAAATTTTAAACAGCTTCATGATAAATGTATCAAGCAGAAAATGGGATACTTTCCCTTAACCTGGAAAATTTCACAACTCATTATGATTTCTAAACCTCGTAAAACAAAATAAAGGTAGACCCTTATCGTCCAATCAGTTTACTACCGAACCTCTCCAAACTCTTTGACCTAAAGTTATTTAAAAAATTTCCAATTTCAGATCACAAAAATGTAATACCAGATCCTAAGTTCGCAAGTTAAAAAAATCACACGGATCTGAAATCAGAATCTGTCAGGAACAAAAAAGTATCATTCTGCAGCATTTTGTGGACATTGCTCAAGCTCAAGGACATTGAAGCTTAACAACATCAAGGAATAATAGCAATAATTTTTTTAATTCATAATTTGTTACCTTCTAAACAGCAATATTCGTTCGATTGGCACAATGAACAGCTTCTAAAAGTTTTAACCAGCATTTTGTGTTCCAAATTTACCCTGGGCATTACATCACTAAATATAGTACGCAAATATTTTCCAAATCAACTGTCCAGTATTATTTAAATTGATACTATAATAGCTTAGTTACAAAGCCGGACACACAAAAAGGATAATAGCAAAACAAAAGAATATCATTTCGCAATATATCCGAACACAATAAGCCAACGCATTATAAATAAAAATCACATTACGAACATGACAGCCATACAAAAAATCTCACTGACAATGATCTGTATAATAATTTTTTTTCTCTTAAAATCTGTAAAATTCCGTTGAGGAAATTATTTGGGTGAACAGGATGTTTTTGTTATCCTTTTGATATGGTGATTTTTCTTCCTTAAAATATATACATTCTCTTGAAGTGGATAAATGGTCAAAGTATTTTGACCGTTACTCCATAAGTACATATTCATGGGATTGTATTAAGAAATATAACCGCGATTTTTCATAAAAATGTATACACAATAAATTCAAGTATTATCGTCCCATAAAAAGATATTCAAATTTTAGGACCATACATACATTGTTATGTGCACAGTAATTACGTACTATATAAATTTATATGATATAAAAAGGAGTAAACCAGTTCCATTTCGAAGAAAAGGTTAATGGGACTATTAAAACATTTAAATTCATAGACACAAACTTTTATACACAAATGAAGTACGATACAAGAATAAATTGTCTGTCAAAATCAATCAAAATTGTAATACCCCTAATGGCTCATCGATGTTTTGCAAAATTAGATCGAGCAAATATTGAGTAATAAATTTGTGTAAAGTCTTCTCCAAATACTTATGTATATACGATTCTATGAAACAATACCAAGTTGACAAATTACATGACATAAGATGTTACATATTGCATTTTAAGATACTCTGCTAAATCAATATATTGAATGACATATACCATATATCCTTTTTATATACTTGTATCTATTGTTCTGCGTACAACAATACAGGGATGGGAACCTTTAATGAAATATATCATCAATTGTTAACAAAATATTGTTATTTTGACATTTTGTTTTTGTTTGCGATGCATCCGGATCAATTTGGAAATGTCAGTCAGATTTCGGTTGGTTTGTATTTAGGTACCGTAGTTACTTATATAAGTATAATACGTTATAGAAATTATTTGCGGGTGACTACGTTTGAATGGTTTTGGTGTGCGCGCACCAAATATTTTGATTGGAAATGTCTATATTATATCAATCGCCGACACCATGAACCGTTTTATTGAAATGGTAAAAATTCATTTCGAAATTCCCAAAATCTTTATATCTCTGGCATTTGATCTATTTATGAAATATGAAATCACTTTCTATTCAAATCAAAACTTACCCTTGAATTATTTTTTTCTCCCTATATTGACTATGGTGTACATAATAAACGATTGAGAACGTACGAATGAAGGGATGCAAATCTAATAATTTAAATTTTTTTCCAGGAATCTTAACCGAAAAACATATTTGCAATATATACATGCAGTCACTTTCTTTATAAATTTTTCTACTTTTTCTACTGTACGCTGAAAAGAAATTTAAATATTACTCGTACGGTGACAAATACGAAAACACAATGGAAGACACAATTGTCGATTTACCAGAATGGAAATGAAAAATTAATTTCTTTCAACAACCCATGGTTTATGTCAAGTGGAAGTAATATAAAAATTAATAGATCGACACTGAATGTATTTTGCATAAGGTCGGGAATATATTCGAAAAAAAAAAATTAGCAAACAATGCAATAAATAAAATCGCAACATGAGAGTTGATTGCAAATTTTTTCGCACCATTATACGAACCAAAAAATTATTACATTTTTATAGTAAGATTTAATTTATGAGATAAGTCAATTATGATTGAGTTGGTTTATTCGAATGGAGTGGTAATCGATCAAAACCTGAATCAGAACGAGTTGCGTGAGAATTATATTGTAACTTTATGACTCTAAACCTGTTGATTTTTATTAGAGGGTTGGAGAAAGTGGATTTTTATAAGTACTGTACTGGAAAAGATTGATGCCGGATATCATCACTTAGAGACAAAGAAATGGTAGGCAGTTTTTTTATTAGGCTTGGCTCATGTTTATATTTTGGACAGAAAATATCAAATATTTAAAATATTTTACATTTTTTAACACTAACAATCCTTGTTCTCACTTAATAGACGTTTCCAAGAGTAGTCTTTTCAATAACCATGGTTCAATATGTTTATCTCGATTGATCTCTACGTTCAAGTATACCCAAAATTATCGCGGCATAGCTCTCCTTTGTACAGCATTTAAATACTGTCTTACATAACATTTTTTTTGCTGAGGATGATTCTTTCTAAATGTTACGAAACATCTCGCGATGTACATCAGGTGTTTCTGTATTTCCAGCAAGCTAATGACCCAATATAAGGTGAAACACCTCAGGACAACATCTTGGACCATCAGTCAAACCAAATTCGGACATATACAGATGCGATATTTGCATAATTAGACTGGTTGTTCTAACCAAAACTTGGTTTTACAAACCAAGACCCAATGAACTTTAGAGGTGGATGCTGACCGATGATTATGAGAGATGGTTAATGACATTCAAAAGGAAAATCTTACGCTTGATATATGGCCCAAAACGTAACGATGACGACATTTACCGAGTTCTATTCAACCACCACATCAGGAATTATATGAAAATTCCTGATTTTATTCATGAAATAAAATGAGAGCTGCTATTTATTTGGTAGATTCAGAGGACGCTATATCAGTGACGATGACTCGATGACGAATATTATTTATAATACATCTCGCAATCTCGTCGGAGCACTGCTCTCTTTAATCACCCCATCATGTGATACATAATATTGCTCTAACCGAGTATCTTGGGCTTCTTACATGTGCTCCAGACCTAAATATTCGTCAAAAAATCGACATATTAGTTTTTAATTTCACCAACCCGTGTTAATCTTCTTTGTCGTTTCAATACTAAAATACTTCTCTTTCGTGTGAGGTACAGTATTGATAATCTCTTCAATCTTCCAGAACTTCCACAAGGTCGATTTATTGGAATCGATATCCAAATGGAGACTAACTAAACACATTTTGTTGTCAAGCTCAGTATGATTCGACTTTTCGGCTATGACCCATCCTTTTGAATGTCCACGATATCCATGATCACTGCCAAGTAGTATATACAATTCTTTTTATTTTTTGGAAATTGGGGACTGCCAACATATATTTTCCTTTAAGTTATTTGATTGTCGATGGTTGATACGGCGATATTTTTGAAACGTTCAGTACTCTTGAAGTCATCTTATACGAATCTTCGTTCATCCTAATTTAATTGAATATCGTTGATATACTTTTAGGACTCGTCAGGTCACATGATTGACCTCTTGAATCGAAATTCTGTCATTTTCGCTCTTCATCACGTGACAACGTATCATTTCTACCTACATCCTAATTATATTTAGACACTTGGAAGAATCGCACTAATTAAAAGTTCGAATCGCACTTTTAAGAAAAAAGATATTTTCACATAAATTACAGCCTAGGCAAGTGAATCTTTCCTGAGAAGTTGGTGTTTGTGAACGGTAAAATTTAATGGTCATTGTAGTTGGGTATCCTTTCGCTTCTTGAGTGCCAGGTAAAATAAAAAATTATGTATCTATCAGTATTATCCCGCATAAAACATTTTCAGCCAATTTTTTTACAAACTTGGCTCGTAAAAAGAAAGGATGGTGATATCAGTTTGCAATCTTCTCAGTTAGTTTAGAAAAGTCAATAAGAAAAATGTACCGTTCAAACTAATCTCAGATATTCGGAATTCCATTCGTTCATTTAAATACGCAACTTAACAAATCAGCCCCATTTTATAAACATCCTGAATCTGTTTTGAAATCTGATAATGATTTGTATTTCCAACTTATTTCCGGTTCGGAAGTTTCCAACTTATTACAGGAGGTATCGGGTTTGAATCTCAAAGGGAGAAGATTGCAAAATGGATTTTTCATCACCTGATTACGATCGGTGACTGGAGCAATGTAATGTGTAGATGGATTTAAAATCATACCTGTATTCGCACTTAATGAATTTTTTGACAAATTTGGTACTGTCATAAAATGAGGACACCAATCTGTCGTGGCGGTACTAGCATAGGATACCTATATTTACTAAAATATGTCTACTCTTATAGCTGTAAAGTTATTTTGTTTCAAATTTTTTAACGGATATACTTTAGGGATACGAGAACTTCTTTGTTAATATACAATTCGACTATTTAGTCCTATTATACTCTAATTCCTTAAAATTAAAAACTAAATTCTTTAATCAATCATCATTTTTCCGTGATTTAGCATTTTATTACAAAAAAAATGTCCTAGTCCTTTATCCTTTATAACTCATATAACCCATTATTAAGAGAATATGCAAATTATTTTCACTTAAAATCAAATTATAATTCAATCATAACCTTTTTAAAAAACAACAACAACAAACTTCTATGTACTCCATACATACATACAATATAAAAACAAATTTTCGATCATTAATCTTCGTTAGTGTCCTGAACAATGGGGAACGAGAGATGAGTGACGATAAACAACATGGAAAAAAGGGTTTGGCAATGTTCCAAGACAAAATACCTCTCGTATCTCACATCAGTTTATAGTTTAAATATTATATTTCTCAAGTGGTTCTATTAGAAAAGCATTAAATGAATTCATTAAATGCTTTTCAGTTTTACTCTCTGTGTTCGGTTAATGATTTTTCCTTTTATACTAATTCTATATAAGCGTACATACGTACTCACTCCTTTTGAAGGATAATGGGACAACAATTAAAACAAATTTTAGGATAGGAAATTTATTCGCGCAACAGGTAAAGTGTGAATAGATTTTATTATTTAGATTTGTTGAGAACTAGACTTCGCTTTTATAGTTTCAATCAATATTAGAATCAATTCATTCGATTCAGTCAGGTGAATAAAACAAGAAATGGTTTGACAGATTTGATCATTCGGAAAATATTTTGATTTAACCCTTTTTGGTTGAAGTGTAAACTGTTTATGTTAAATATATTATACTGTCCATTAATTTTAAAAACTGGACATAGTAAGGCTTTGTTTCGGATAAATCATTGATCTTCAATTAATGTCTTTTTCGGACATTTTCTAATCTAATCTTCAGCATGCACACAACTGATCATGGTTGAAATAACTCAACTTAATTTTATTGCCATACGATGAACATATTTATGGGGCCTAACTAACCATTTACTATCTTAAGGAAACTGCGTTAAGTTTAATTACGTTTAGACTACAGGTTTTCACCATTAATGCTTTTGTCGTCTACAAATCCGCTTAGCAGTTTTCATAGCAAGCACCTCTTGGTTGTTCCGTGTGAATGTGAAACGTGTTTCTACCTAATACATAATGACTCTAATACACTACTCTCTGGAACCTTGAAATTTACATTCCATTAAAACCTTCATCAATTTCACTAAAGTTAATAATTTTCTTTTCTAATTTCAGACGAAATTAATCCGCCGCTGGGTCCTTCGGATCGCCCTGTAGACGACTTTAATCTGCAAAGAAGTGTCTTGGAATGACTTATTTTTTATTACACCGCCCATTACATTAACTTATATTTTAATTGTTGGGCGGATGCATGCGGCTTGCCTGGAACGATGCAAGATGTTTTCTGATGACTTCCTTTTCTTCGGGGAAAACGAAAGCTTGGATTAATATGTTTTTGTTTCTTCGTCCAATAGGCGTTTGGTTATTGGATGTGAATCTAGTGCGTTCATGTTTGGCATATAAATTCTTCACGGTTAACACGACTGGTTTTTTGTTGTGCCACGTAAATGAAATAACTGTTTTTTGTTTGCAAAACTGTTGAATTGAAGTTTCTAAGCTTGGAATCGGCAACTTGAATATATTATGCAGAGGTCTCTCTCTCCAATAAGTAGAGTAAAAGCAATATCACAAAATTAAGTTGCAATGAAACGGAGATTACGTTATTGTAATAAACGGATAATACAGTTGGACACTGAAATTATGGTAGAAACAGATGACGATCAGCAAACAACTAATTACTCCCAAAAAAATTACCACTGCATCTTAGATGTATCACCATAGTGCATGGAATAATATCTTTTTTTGAAGGCTATGGATTATATCAGAACCGACTCTGAAAGCGTCGATGTGAGTAAAAGCTTCTATTTTGCTTACAAACGTTTCTCTTCTCCAGACGAGGATTGCGTACGGGCATTTACTCCGACAATAGAACTTACTTTACCGGAGCAATTGCTGTAGTAAATAAAAACAATCACAAGAATGCCAAGTGATACAGCAGCTATGTTGGCCATAAGCCATTGATGACACTAACTGGCATTCCATCCCTCCTCATACTCCTTATTTTGGAGGTATTTGAGATGCGGGAATAAAATCAGTAAAATTCCATCTCAAAAGAGTTATAGAAGAGACAAGCTTAACATTTAAAGAGCTATTTAAGATTGCAACCCAAATGGCTCTCTAGCCAATTTCTGGCAATTATTCCAAACAATAAAAGGAGCACAAACTAAAAAGTACAAATAAAAATATTGTAATTTATGTAATACTTATTCTAGTATACATCTTGTAAATTAACAATACGAGCTTAAACACTAATTACATAATTATGTATTAAATCCAAAGTTAAAACTAAAAAAAAAAAATATTAAAAAAAATAAAATAAAAAATTCATCCGCGCAATTTATTTTGACTTTAAACCCCTGATATTAAAGTACAAAATATTCATCACTCCTGTTTCCAATCGATCACCACAATATTAGAATCCATCTTCGTATTTGACATTATCTAGTATTTCCTCTACGTGAGTTATCATTTTGTTGTGTCATAAAGTCAAATGTTTATGTAAAGAAAAATTATAAATTAATTACAAATAATAATTGATAAGTATTTAATTAAAACATAATTTATGTATAATGTGAAAAGTTAATTTTGTGTTTAATTATTGTGTGTTATGTAGTGTATAGGTTATCAAGTGTTTAATGATTCGGTAAAAGTGTTACAAGTTATGTAGCTGTTATGTTTGTCAAAAACTAGAAGTTGAGAAGTTTTTGATGTTTATTTTGAAGGTTTGTTGTGTTTATTGTTTCTATTGTGAAAATCTTTTTTTTTTTTTTTTTTTTTTTTAATTTTTAATCCCTACAATTTTTCTGGGGCCGAAGCTCACCCAACTCTTTCGCGGTTATTTTAACGTCCTTACTTTACGCCAACTAGGGCCAAATCGAGGACGCACGAATACAGGTTCGCGATTGTTGAATATCCCATCTGCGCAATGCATTGCTCCATGCCAGCCTGTACTGACATGGACGATGGTTCGGCCCATAGACTCTGCATTTTAATCTTGATAAAAATATGTATCTACAAGTGAAAATTTAAGTGTAATATGTGGAAAATGAAATGAAAAGTGAAAATGAATAAAAAAAAAAAAAAAAATTTGTGGAAAAAATAAAAATAAACAGAAACATCAAACATGTCAACAAAGACAGAATAACCCCATACAAAAACCGTGAGTACATAGTTCTAACTCTTTTGTTTTTCTAAATTCATAAATTTTATTTTGTTTTTCGACTTTATTATGATTTTATATGTAATTACATTTCCCGAGTACATAATATATAAAACTTTTCAGCGATGTCCATTGATTTATTTAAATTACAATGCACATAGCCTTTATAATGTTTATTATACGGGGTTTCCGGGTTTGGGATACTAATCTATTAGAATTGTTTACATGAGTTATTCTGCGAAACAAAATGTATGGGAGATACGTTGTAGTGTAATTTTTTTTATCAGTAGTTCAGTAGGCAACGATTATCAACTCTTTTGTTGCAATGTTGGAAAAATAAAAATTAAATATTTTCATTAGTTCAGAGAAATTGTTTAGTGTTGTTTCGATGATGTGAATTAAAATTTCTAAATAAATTAGAAAAATTAATATGATAGCACATTGCTCAGGTGAGGAGTACAAGAATGTCCATTTTGTTTGGAATTGCAACACGAGCTCGTAATGAATATACGCTTTCTTTAGCGATTTCATCAAGTATATTGCATCTTCATCCAAACCATACAACACCCGTTCAAGAGCTATTACCGACATATCACCATAAAAGAGTTTAGTTTTGGAATTGGTGTCTTGATAGGCTTTTTGACAATAATAGTTTTGTGAAAAGTATTTTATGAACGGATAAATCTCAATTCACAAAAAACGGCATTACAAACTTTCTCAATCACCACACGTGTTTTGCTGAAAACCCTGATTTGACAAGAATGCGTGAAGGCGTTTTGTAGGGTTTCATGAACGCGAAAAAATCTCTTGTACGAAAATGGACCCTGAACCCACCCGAAAGCTGTTATAGAAAGGTTTAAAGAGCGGACTGCATTAAATTATATTTGTACTTTCTGGAAAATTTCAGCTAGAACTTCACATTTATCTGAGGGTGCAATTATTTTGCTACTGTCTTAAAGATTATTTAATGGTGAGATATTTAAATGCTTCTGTTTTAAAATTTGAATTGTTTAAAAGTTTTTTGGCCATACTGTGTTATTGATAATTTCGTAAATGTTTTGGCTATTTTGCATGGTTCAAGAGCTTAAGAACCAGTTTAAAATATAATGAAATATTTGTATTTTTGTATGCTAGATCAATTTTACTGTCTTTTATATCGATATCTGTAAGATTACCTGAATCATGATTAGTATCTACTAATCTACTAATTAGTATCTACGACGCAGAGTAGAATGATGTAAAAGTGTTTCGAAAATTTAAGGAGGATGCAATTAGAACTGGATCTTATAAAAAATAATACAGAATATGCCCAATTAAATAGTGATCGTCTGATGAGCTCAACAATAATCATTTCCGAGCAAGATATGATAACTAACCTAACACGATGGTCGATTTTGTCTATGCGTAACACCTGGTAGTGGGAGATATAGCTCCTCTTATAGAAGTTACCTGTTTTACTAATAAGATCACTGTATATAGTTCAAACCTTGGCAACGATTTCTTGATACAGACTTTAGTTTTTAAATCTAAAATATTTATAATCACTTCTCTCTTTTTGTCTCTTGATCTCTTGTGCAGCAAAACCGATGAGTTGTATATTATGACTGATAAACTGCTGGATTTTAGATCCTCAACATATCAAAAATCTCAAACCTTTTTGTATTTGTTTTGTAACTTTTCGGATAGTTTGTCATCTCAATTTAGTTTTAAAACCATGGCTTCTAGAGTAAGATTTTTAATCAAATTAGAGATGGAGATAAAAAGCCCTAGTGATCGAAGTTTCGGGTAGCTCCTGTTATAATTTTACCCTTTGTTATTTTATCGTTTTGTTCAGATTTAACTTTGAAAGAATATTTGTACTAGGAAACCAATAAAGTTCAAGCACTGAAGCTCTCAATGAGACGTCACTATACAATCCGCGTCTGTTGAAGATTTTCCGTAAGTAAATCATTGTTTTGACAATTTTTTGAAAGTCTATTTTTTATCTTTGTTTACTAATCAATGTTAATTTTTGGCCATTTTGCAATGGCTACATTTACGATAGGTTACAAATATTTACTTAGAACCATACAAAAAATTCTACACCACAATTTTCGAAGATATTTCCACTGTAAAGCAACAAACAGACTGAAAATATCTGGAATTCACTTTTTGGCACTTTATGAGACGCGCAAATTCCAGGCTATAGTGACTGACAAAACATATTGTTTTAGAATTCTAAGAATATTATATACCTAATATGAGTTAGCCGAGTATCTTTCAAACACAATGACTGTAAGTATTATAATTAACAGACTTTAAACTCATAATCTAACCATCGAAAATCGAAGAATAAGAAATCCAAACTAATAGAGTTGGAGACAGAAGACTGTTGTATATAACAGTAAAAAAAACTGTGATCTATTGATAACATCAAGTGTGAGTGATGGTGGCCAGTACTGAATTATTTAATTTAGTCACAATATTTCGAATACTTAATATAATTTGCATACCGTCAATTCAACAAAGAGAATGGTTCTCATTAAATCAAAACATTTCAGTTTTTGGTACCATCTGTTACAAAACTAGACAATGGACTCAAGTATGTAGATATAACGAACGTAAATAGAAATTAATCAAATTTTTGGATGAAATAAATTTCCACGATTTATTAATTCTCATGAGCGCGAAAACAAATATTAGAGGACCTCTAATGAATACAATTGAAATTTGTAATATAAATGGCCGAACTATTTATTATTTTTTTTCTAAATATATTCATAATTTTGACCCATTAATTGTTTGCTTATTTATAAATTTGGGGAACGGGTTTTTGTCTGCATTTTCCTATGAATATATGATTAGGGAGTGATCGTCTTTTATTCGTCTAAACAAATAACTTATTTATTCACATAAAAAAAACTACTTTCTTTACCATATGTATAGATCATGGGGCGCCATAAACTATATCTTCGTCCGCTGGTCAATATATTACAAAGAAATCATTAATTTAAATTAGAATAAAGTTGAGCAAATCTATATACTTACCATGGCTTGACCAATTCAAACACAATCGTTCAAGAGTTCCACTGATTTTTTTTTTTGTATTTTGAATTGTTCGCTCAACAACACGTAGTCGACGTACGCAATTTGTATTCGATGTTATTATAGGGAGAAAACGTACGTTAACATTTTGAGGATGGTAGGACCGTTTTTTTTTCATTTTCAAGTACGAACACTTCAGATGAACACTCTACAAAATCGTTAAAGATTATTTTCGTCCAGTTCTTTTCTTATATATTCCGATCACCGCAAAATCTTATACACGAATTTATTTTGTTTATGGGGTAACGATATACTCGTATACATATATAAAAAAAAACGAAATCACAGATTTCACCCTTATGTATCAATTTGATTTATTAGGTTTGTCTCAAGATCTAGAACTTTTACTTTAATTCTTTATTCGATGAGTCATAGCTGAAAATTTTAATGCAAAGCTCCGTTATTGGAATTTCACATATACTGAGCCACTATGTCCCAATTTTACTTGGTGGTGAGTTTAAACGATTTTGAAGGAATAATTTTCACTATAGAATACTTTCTCTCGTAGAAAGTTCTAAAATGCTTGCCTAGTCCTACTTGATGAACATGTTGCCATAATATCAAATGATTTAGTCTACTGGATAATTTAGTCTTATGCACGATAGCCTTCTTTACTAAACTCTACAGTAAAAACTTTCCAATCTATTTACTTAAAATAAACCCAACATTCTTCATTCACATCTGCTGCTGTGATGTTGATTGAAGTATTCGATCTAAATTAACTTCAAATTGGCAATACGCGACTAAGCAATACATTTGGATTTGGCTAGGAAGACGAATGTGAATCTGAAGCAAAAAGTTTTTCTCAAAAAACAAGGGGTACCACCAACTGTCATGTTTTAAGTTGCTTACGTCGAAAGATTACAACTGGTTTGAGGAAACAGCTTTGTCTATGAAATTCATCGTATAGTAGGAGAAATACTTTGCAAACGCACAATGAATGACATTTATCTTCTTTTTGTGAGTACATAAATCGAGTAGATGTGGCCGTTTTAATGATTTTTCATGTTGCGAGTTGAAAGTTAACTCAAAATAGCCACCAGTATTTAAGGTATGTAAGCGTAATCCCTTAGAAATATGTAGTTAGGAGTCTCGATAATTTTGAATAATATATAACCTGTATACTTTGTTACAAGTAACAGTTTTTCATTGTGCGCTCCTTTTTAGGGTAAATATTATGTATACTTCTGGTACCGTTAGTAAGTCATCCTGAAATTAGGTTAATTATTTGAAAACCTGCAACCCCATAATAAAGATGAAAAACGGTAATCAGCATTCATTATAATATCTACTCTGTACCGATACAGATATTATAGAGACATAAAAAATCTTCACCCCTAGATTATATATATGTATATATATATATATATATATATATATATATATATATATATATATATATATATATATATATATATATATATATATATATATATATATATATATATATATATATATATATATAATATGTATTATAAGATTCAGTCTTCCGCATCGAATACGATGTCTATTCGATCAGTGCGTGCATCGATAAAAAAGATATTATTGAACGGACAATATACTTGTCTATATATAATATATAATGGACCAACAAAATTTTGGTGAAAAATGTTAAATAATAATAGAAAATTGTATTTTCCAACTTTTGATTCAATTCAAACAAAATCAACCGGAAATAAAATAATTTTGATGTTCTTGTTACAATTTTTTATTTGTCTTTTTGAAAAACCTGCCATCATTTGCTGGTCTCGGCGCCCTGGATAATAATATTATGACATCGAACGATACGTAATAATTTTTCCGAATAATAATCTCGAAAATTAAATATTGACATGAAAAGGAATTGAAAATGTCAAATAAATATATTTGTATATTGATGTTGGATTGGTGACCCCCTTCAAGTAAGTAGTTTAATTAAGTTATAACTAGGCTACATTTGGAAGAAATCGAGAAAAAAAATTAATCCAAACCCCTTAATTTAGTTAATCAGATAAAGTATAGTATTCGATTTAGTTTCGTTTTGTTTAGCTGATTAAGCAAACTCTCGTTCTCTAATCACCTTAATCAAATGATTATGGTAGTTTATCTTAATAGAATTTATACGGTCGTGTCGTATATTTCATTTAAATGAAAATTGATGAATTGGGTAGATTTATACGAAATTTTTTATACAAATCTTGAATATTAATGGATTTTGATTGGAAATTTGTTAAGTAGATGGATCATGTTCGTTAGATTGGTAATTAAAATTTATTTAGTTTATGGTTTCTTTTATTAGAATTCTTTTTTATCCCTTTTGGGATAAAACTCCACTTTTGTGGCTTAGATTGATATAGATACAAGATATATCTGATTCTATACTTGACAACAGCAAATCTATTTGTGTTTAGATTAACTTAATGTCATCTGCGAAGCTTTTGAATTGAATATTCCGAAAAATTATCTTCTTCGATCTTTGAAATTTCTGCGTTTTCTTACGATGTCAATGAGTATACCGATGTACATATCAAAAATTCTGAACTGGATCCGTTTGCGATTAGGCTGTCGATTGTATTAGGCTGTAGATTTTTGATGCTTTAAAAATCATTCATATTGGTAAACCAAATCGAAAGCTATTGATCCAAAAAGATCATTAACTCAGCTTTATCACAATTAGTCCAAAATGTCGGTAATTCACTTCTAACCGAGTGTTAGTTAACCCAATAATGGGCTTGTTAAAAGAGTTTTGAGACTAATGTCGACAAAATTTAAAAAACTATTTATTTATTTATGATCCCAAAACTTCGTAAAAAATTTCCTAGATCCATTCCCACTCGGCAAACGAAAGAGGCCACATAGCGTTGATTAAAGCCCATTTGTGAACTATATAGGTGCTTTAATTCTGTAACCGCACCGTATTGTTATCGGTTTTACATATTCCAAAATATTCGTTGCACTTAAATATTTACACCGAAGGACTTGCCTAAGACTATAATAACAACATTATGTTTGGTTTGTTTAAATTTACTATAAAGCCATTTAGACTTCGAAACTCCGCGCAAACATTTCAGCGCTTCATCCAACGATAACTGTGTACATGCGGAGTTTCTGGTTTCGTTTCCTGGTACTTAAGCCATGTTTCAAGTTGTGTTCGATGGCAGCATTCATCGTCGGCCACCAAACCTAAAATTATTTTTCGGTTACCCTAAAAAATGGAACCACAAATCGTAGAAATTTAGTGAATGGGTACAACCTATTAGAGCAATCTATCTTAATTTTCCTTAACGCCCAGCCAAAGACTTTGATGAGGGCAGTGTTTTTTGATGACATTTGAGTATCGAGTACAACCGACGTAACATCTTATAAAATTACCCTGCGTTGGGTGTGTAAACTGGTTGGTGAAAAGACAATCGGCATTGCCCATTTTTGCCCCTGAACGATAACAAATTTCGTAATCGTATGACGATTAAAAAATATACGAAGTCGGAGCATCTGTACAAACATAAATGTTGGAATTGTTTTTTTGGCTTAAAAAGTCCAATTATAAAAGCCGTATAAAAATAGCCACAGCCTCCCGATCAATTTGTGCATAGTAACGCTCCTTTTTTTATAACGTTCTCGAATAAAAAATAAACACACCAATTCCGTGTTCGTGTACCGAACAATTACACTATTAGATGATATTAATTTTTTTAATTGGTCCATTTTTTAATTAAAGAAAAGAATAATGATAAAAGTTTAACAGCCCCAGCTGCTTGTCTCCTGGAATTACGGCTTCACGGATCTTGATTTTCTTTGCAGTGGGCAAACAACCAGAATATCGATTTTAAACCCAAAACGCTCCACGCCAATTTTACACATGTGTTGTGCATTCCCGATTTTTCAACTCGAAATAATTCTGCCACCTGCTAGCGGTGATAGCAATATGGAAACAATATGAATCTTTAGTTAAAGTTGATTTATAATCGCCACATATTCGAATTTTACAGTTGTACGCACTGGTACGATTGGTGTAGACTAATCAAAAAATTCCACAGGTTACTGGGGAATTCCTTGATCAACTAAACGGTCAAGCTTTAATTCAATCTGCCTCTTCACTGCAAATGGTATACGGTATGGTGGTACAAGAATTGGTCATACTGATGCTTCGATTGAAAAATAGGGAGATCTTTAAAATGGTCCATTCCGCCCGAAAAAGTTTGTGATAACGTTGAGTGACATCTTGAATGGTATACGATTCGTTCGAATGCATTCCTTCCAAGAACATGCCAAGAGGCCTAAACCCAACAATTACCCAAAACGTTGGTGAAGTGTCCTACAAATACAAGTGGAAGTTTATCGATGTTCACAATCTTGTAGATGATATATCAGATAAAATAACCTCGAATGGGTATCGAGTTCCATTGTTAAATTTGATCAAAATACCGAATCTCTTGAAATTCTTTTGCTTCGGTTTTTTGCCGACGTGGCTTCGATAATCTTCTGCAATGATTCTTCAAAAGTGCAGTCCATCGCAAGGCATTGTAACTCAGCGATATAAGCAGCAAAAAATTGATCCGATTGTGATTTCGACGACTTTAATTAATTCAATTTTTCGTATAGAAGTAAGAATTTTCCTAGAAAATTGTTTTTCTAAATCGATATATTAAAAGTCAAAGTATTTAGGTTACCTTTCCAATTTTAACGGTTTTTCCTCCTAGCAGGAGATGAAGATACGAAAACTAAATTTTTCAGGTGCTCATTTCTCAGCAACAACAACAACAAAAACCGTGTCATGAGAACTGCAATTCAATTATTTTACTTTACCGATCACGATCTTGAGGAAGGTGCATTTTTCCTTCGTTTTCCTGTTCTATAAAACATTTCATAGAGACGATAGTTTTTATGAATTATTTAGTTGTCAATAAAACTGTTTAATATTTCTTCTGGCTAATCCCTTTCGGATTAAATCATCTTGGGTACTTATTTGCAATGTCTTCAGCCTTCAGGGTGTCTTTTTGATTCTTGATCAATGTATTTTCTTATAAGCAGGAAATTACTCTGTAACGTTCCATTTATGGATTTAACTCCAGAGGTACTTTATAGACGCACATCTGGAAAATCAGAACATTGGGAAATCAAATAAATATTCACGGTGAATGTCAAGTGCCGAGGCATCTATTCTATGTGTGTCGTGTTTCGAAACATATAATTATGCATTGTGTTTGCCACTATGTGTGGTCGAAACGATTAAAAGTCTTATCAAAATGAAACCAAACAATTTAATTCCAACAAAAGCCAAACCTCACGTCAAATTAACTCGGATCACAGTCGGTCGAATCCTATTTAAACTTAATAATAATATACACAAGCCACTCACCAATCAAATTCCCATAAAAAGGGTTAATATTTTTTATCGATTTATCATAATGTCGATGGTAAATTTATGCAAAATCATATTGATCCCTATTAACTGGATCGATTAAATTAGCTTACAAACATGCATATATTAACACAAATTATACGCACTCGACTTACTCATGCATAAAATATAAAATAATTTTGTTGTTGGTTGTCGTCGATTCGACCCCTTAAAACATATTTCGCGAATATTTTACATTACAACAGTGTATCCTTCTTAAAAAAAATCGGGTGACTGTACATACTGACGACGAGAGTTGAACAATTTTTCTTTATATCAACATTCACCACTTTACTTGGTTCCCAGTGAAATTTTTCGATATGCACAAAAGAATTTCTTTAGACTTCAAATCTTACCCCTTTCAAAATCAAAAGAATTCCATGATCTATTGTATCCACTATTTGTAATAATGTCGAAAGGGTTGTTGTTTTTTTTTTATTTTTTTGTTATGCTCTCTCCCGATTATATTGTATTTGAATATCAGCAGCAGCATGTGAATTTATTACACAACTCGCGGCCGCCGGTTCAATGATTTACGATTTGGTGTGCATTCAACATAATTTCGTAACAGTTAAGAAGATCTACATAAATTTTAATGATTTTTTTTATGTTTGTAAATTGCAATGCATTCATTAGAATATCATTCATTGTTATATAGCCGTATATATGTTCGTTACATAATCCTATTCACGGGTTTTTTATGTATGTGAAAACTGGATGCATATACTCGATGTTTGGATTACTTACAAAAAAATCGTTTTCAATGCCATGCTAATAATTTATCGAATATACATAAATCATAAATATGTTTTATGTATGTTAACGGCTTAACACATAAATTAGGCATTATATTGAAGTGATTTACATAATTTACGATTTATGTTTTAATTTAGTTTTGCTTTAATTTTGATACCATACTATAATTTTTTCAGTCAATAGGCTTAACCAGCTTCCCCATGCTAGTGATATAGATCAACATTTTTCGTTTTGAGTTTAAACGGTGGTTGGCTCCAGGGTAGAAAGCACTGATACTAATTTTATTTGTGATCCATCTTTTTCAGGTTTATGTATATCATTATGATGTGTGATATTTTCCAGTTTTGACAAATATACACAGTTCGCATGATTGCTTTGAAGGTGTAATTGTCCTACGGATTTCAGTGAAGGCCCATTAAAAATTAAAATTTGTTCATTAAAATTTTAGAAGTACATTTTCTTTCATTAGAATTTTGGGCTCAAACCCAATTATTGGCTCTTTGAATCATGAGATACTTTCTGCGTAGCCATTTTTAACTTATTTATTAAATCAGTTACCTTATTTACATGTAACGACTCCTTATTAGCTTCGACCAGCCTTCTAGTAATTTGTAAGGGCAGTTCTCTATTACTACATGCTCAATAAAATTTTTATCATACAGCAATATTTGTGTATTATTGAAGATAAAGCGCCACAATCATCTTCCATTAATATACATTGATATCCAATCGTCAATCTGTAGTGCATTATACTGACTACTAATTTTAGATACTGTGAGATTTGCATTCGAATTTACTTTCCTTAAATTAGTAAAACACATATTTGTAGAGTGACGCCGGCGACTCTCTTTCCGGCGGAAGCAAGTTCAATTTTCATTTTGGTCACAATTAAGATTCTTTTTTGGGACTCGATTTTTGGATGTCATTGATGATGAATACGAGTTTCCGCCTCTGGAAAATTACTTTCTATTTATAGCTGATGACGATCTAAAACAATGATTTGTCTAAAGAGACTTAAATGCTTTTAATGCATGTATATTACAGGTTGTGACTTCATTTCCCGCTGTTCCAAGCCTATTATCTCAACTATTCTGATTCTACTGCTTTACTAAATGTTAAATGTTTTACATTTAATAATTATCTTTTAGACCCACATCCAAAAGTACCTGTTTTAAACCGCATAAATTGCATAAAAAAACTAGCATTTTTAATTCTACCACATAATCATTTATGAGCTCATCATCATGGTTACATTATCAACTCTCAATACATTACTAGCTCAGATAGCGTTTAGTTGTTCACTTGTTGTGGCGGTGACAGTACGAACTTTAGATGAGCAAAAAAATCATTGAATTTCAGTGGTATTCACAAACTGAGATGGAAGCCTTTTGAAATATTTATAGAGTAACCAAATTTAGCAATTAATACTTGCACTAGAACGTCAGCACATTTTCACCTTGAATAAATTGAAGAAACCGAACGATTCGTTCGTACTTGCAAAACTGCGATACACGAAATTTATTTTGACAACAGAGCAGCTTCTTTACTGTATGTGAACAAATCACCGACCAACTCGAATGGTTAATTGAACTCAAAAAAATAAATGTAGCTTATGCAAAATACTACTCACCAAGAGGGAAGCTATGGCAAAAGGTGTTAGTAAAAAGGCCTCTAGAAAAAGGTGTTATCTAGTAGAAGATCAATTTTCAGCAATTTCGTTACATTAAAAAATGAATCTTAGATATACTGTTTCGTGTATTATTGATTCTTTTAAGCATATTAAAAAAATTGTTGACATTTTAGTTCATTTCAAGTTTGGAATCGAAAATTTCGGTTTTGGCTGAACCTATACTTGATTGAATTGATTCATCAAATAATTACTTACTATGTTCTTTCGGCATAGACAACGATTTAGCTACATTTGGTATACTTTCATATTAAACAATCAAACGATTTAATGATATCATCTTACTTATTCGGGCCCGTATCTCCTTAGCACCGCGTGTTTATTGTAATTTATTCAATTATTTTCCAACACCCGCACCCGAAAATATAATAAACGAGGGCCCATATATATAAAAAACAATTCTTTCGCCTTATTATTAGTTTTTCCAGCATTCAAATTTTACCCAAACAAATTTCTATCGTGTCTCTCTAGAGACGCGATTTAGTCAAACAATACATTGAATTGAATTATTTATCAAACGCGGAGGATAAATTATAATTCTGTATATCCATCATCCATATTCTCCTGTACACAAAAAAAAATAAAAATTTGTTCGCTTCGATAGACATCCCGGATTTTTATTGTCTAAAATTGTTTTATTCGCGTTTCGACAACAACAATACATGACTATGGCTGTGCGATTTCACGGTTCCAAAATTTAATAAGTTTATTGTAAATATTTAGGATTTTCGAAGGATTTTGTAAATATTTTTTAAGATAAATTTTGCTCGGGAAATGAAACAAATAATTATTTATGATTACGGAATTGTTGTTTAAATTATTGTTGCTTGAATGATATTGATCTTGACGTTGTTACCCCAATTGCTATATATACAAATACAACAACAAAAATATATCATCTCAAATTTTTATCTTCAACGTTAGGACATTTTACACGCTAAGTAGTATATTTCGCTGTAAATAAGTCAACCAAAATAATATTAATTGGATTCTTGTAGACGGTGCTGTTCTAGATAAAAATTTTATAACTTCGGCATGAGCACAATAAATCCAGCATGATACAAAAAAAAATAAAACGGTTACCACACTTTCACACAAAAACTATTAAAACTACTTAAGGCAAACACATCCACACAACAAAAAAAAATTTCTTAAGTGCAAGCAATAAAAAACTAAAAACTACTTAATTCTACTCGACTGAATTTGTTTACAAAACTTACGGATTAACGAACGACTTTTTTTTATGGATGGGGACGCGTAATTGTTATTTTATTCCACATCCATTAGAAAGGACATTTTAATTCATATATAAAACGCGTTAAAATTGTATCGCGATTTTAGTTCCCATATCGGTCATTAGGGCCACTGTGGTCCGAGAGTATTCAAATGAACTTTATGTTTCGTTAAAATTTGCTCTACAAACTTGAACAGTATAACTGAAAAGTTCTAAAATTGGTTATAATAATTTCCTGTTTTGCAGACCATTACACGATATTATATTTGCACGGTTACCTGTGACACGCTTTAATATCACCTCTTATACAATTGTTATTAGTAGCCACTGATTTCATTTTCAAATCCAAACATTGCATCAAATACGTCTTTAAATAAGTCAAATTTGCTCTCAAAACGTCTTGTTAATGTAGTTCGACTTCAAAAAAATATTCTAAAATATTCTAAAAATATTTGGTCAAAAATGTACGTCATTTTTACGAAATATGATTATGGTAAAACAAAAATTCAGAACGAACGCAACCATAAAAGCACGTTCAGTAAACTTCAAAAACTGTACAAGAAATTTGTTGAGAGATAATTTTGTCCTTTTATTTTATGATCGACATGCGGAGTTTTCATTAAATTCCTGGTCTCGTGGTTTAATAGAACTCGGTAATCGTTCTCAACGTCGCGTTTGGTGCTTGTCGAAATTATAATATTATGCTTTCGGTGAAAGTCATCGATATGTGTTACAAGTATAAATGATTATGTATGTATCTTTGAAAAATTATGGTTTCTAAGGAAGCCTTGCATTCATGGAAGGCTTCCTTAAAAACCATAGCCTTGCATTCATGGAAGGCTTCTTTAGAAACCTTAGAAACCATGGGCAATGCCATGCATGGACTGTATATTGCAGAGCATTTTTTTCTTTAATGAAATGTCTTAGAGCAAAATTTTTCGTTAGTTTTTAGTGGAACATAATGTTAAATATTTTGTATTTTGTTGATTTTTACTTATAAATTATTGGTGTATGACTTAATCGATCTAGCATTATCACACCATCTTAATTTTAATAGTTTAATAGTGATTAGTGGTACGTAATTTATCGAGGTGGAACGTAATTTATTGAGGTGTGGAATCTAATTTTAAAGCACTATTGACATATTTCCTAATTTACTTTGGATTTTTAATTATACAGGGTTATCAAAACTTTAATTTTGAATATCATATTTCGTGTGGGATATAATTTAACTGTCGACTAAACCTGTCGTAATTGTGGAACTTAATATTTTTTAAATACATTTACTTTTCAGGAATTTTTAAAAATTCTATCATATTTAAATTTGAAACGATTACATTTTTTTGTTAGTATTTAAAATTTGGAACCTAATTGGACCGCTGAATTCGTTTAATTGTTTTCTTGATTTATCGAATTTGTATACTAAATATGTTTAAAATGAATAGTATTTGTGTAGAATTAGGATGGTATTTTGATTAGCATTTTGTACTTACCTACTTTAAACATTATCCGCTATAGCTTCCAATTATCATCTTGTTTTTAGGATGCATTGATTAATAAATGCATGGAAAAAAGTGAATTCTTCTTTAAAAAAATTATGTTAACTGTTGTCACTGTTATGTTGAACTCTTAAGACTTTAGCATTCCATTACTCCTCATTTTTGTTTATAAAAGTAAGATATGATCCAGTATGTGCCAACAATTGCCTTTCAAAAATTAAACGAGTCATTAATCATCATAAAACCACTTATCAAAACCGAAAATACAAAAATTCACGCATCCGTATACCGAATCGATTTCATATTTGTATCACATACAAGTAAACTGGCACAATGGCTCCTCCACTCATATCTCTCTTTTTCTACACATAATGATGATTTTTATTGATATGTGATATAGTTTAACGGACAGTTGATTTCACAAATGACATAAAAATTGATAAAATACAATTTTGGTAGTCGTCAGCATTGTTAGATAATATGCCGGAAAATCAAAATTATATTTTCTTTAGGACGTTACGAGATACAAGAGAAGAAAATTAAGATAACAATTTTTGTTAGATAAATCGACAATATTTCCGGACTTTTGACAATGATTTGTTAGTCGAGTTTATGAAATGTTGATAGAGTAAATGTTCTGTAGTTAGACAGAAAAAATGATTGCTGTAGTATATAGGAGGAATTTAGAAGAAAATGGTAAAATTGTGTAGTTTTAAAAGGTGCAAAATATGCAATATTGAAAAGCAAAGGTTCTAAAGAAAATTAGTTGTTAGTGGCCAGCAAAAGAGCAGGAAAGAAAGTTCCTAAAATTTAACAAAAAATTAATGTGCAAAGTGTTTTATCTCAATTTCGGTCCAGAATTTTCGACACATGTCCAAAACTATTAATCAAAAACATGATATGAAAAAATCTAAACCACAACAAATTTTTTTTTATTTAATTACAAAAAATTAATTTTCAGATTAAAAAATCATACAGATCCTGATACCCTTATATGAAGCACACATATTGACCGCATATATCTCCAAGTCCGATAAATTTGTAAACAAAAACGAAATCCTTTTTTTATTTCCGTAATATGTTGCGGTTTTGTGTTGGCCCAAAGACATCCCTCTTTTTAACGTAACATTTTTTTTCAATCAGAATAAGATAAGCATAAATTGAGAATAATTCTAATTAAATAAATTCTTGCCCTTATCTATAGATATGTACCTAAAAAACTATTTTTCTAAATTATAAATTACTATTTGGTGTTCAAACACACACTCCTAAACAAAAAAGGTTACTTGTGGTCAATTCCTCATTCAACAACAACAAAAAAAAAAATGAAATGATTTGTGTGTGTGTTAGGTTGTGAAAGCCACACATTGATTTTAAAGAATTTTAATTAATTTATACACACACACACAATAGTCCAGAACCGCACATACTACATATGAATTTATCTGGAATACGATAAAGGGAATAAGTAATAGTTATTTTTTTTCAACAATTTTTTTCTTTGCTTATAACCAGTCAAGTATCTAAGATGATTTAGCCTCGTGTACCCTTGAAATACGCTTCCTATATCAAAACACTATGTTTACACTTAGACATGTGGCTTGCTCTCAGCGTACTTGCTATTCTTTTACTTCACAAACAACATTAACAGTTTTCATTCAATTCCTTATTCGGATTTGATCAGAACTCGGTAAGTGCTTTCACTGTCGCTTTTAGAGATATACATAAGTGTAAGATTGTGTAATTTAAGCTTTTCTGGCACTTGCTGTGATCGTATATTTTAGTTCCAAACTTCTATTGTGTGTTCCAAGAGCTTTTGATTTATATATCATCTCCTTGCCATGCACCAGAATTTATTACTTTTACATGAAAATGAACATGAGAGCAAAATCTGGCATGACTACCGATTACACTTTAACTTCTTTTACTAGTTTGAGGTTTCTGTTGCCACCTTGTTAATAGTTAAGGTTTTAATTAAAGTGGCAGTTCGTTAGATGAGGCAAGCATAAGGTAACCTATTAAAAAGTGCCTTGAAATCAGGCATTCAATCTTGTTAATATTTCCCTTTCATGCTATGAAGCGTTTGAATGAATTGTTGCTGCTACTAAAATCACTTACACCTTCTATAAGCATCGCCTTCGTTGTTTAACTTATAAAAATGGCGATGAAAACTTTCTGGCTTTTCGATCCTCTGTCCTTGGACATTTGAAAATATATAAGGCCGGCATAATTTATCTCCGTGTGAGTGAATGTTATTGATGAGTTACTCTTAGTGATAGTAGGCTTCTTATTAGTTAGGTCGGTCGACAAGCATTTAACCTGAAGCACTTGTGGAAATTAGATGGTAGGATCATAGAATGTTTTACGCTATATTGTAGAATTGAGTGCTGCAAATGACCTCCAATTCGTATAATTCCATTTTGTTTTTGTGAAAGTAGAGAATTTCTCAACTATATATAGTTGAACGCCGCTACTTCTTTTATAAATCCGTTTTAGCTATTACCGTATCGAATGTAAAATCAGCTCTGCGCCTAAGACAATCTGATCACTATAAATTATGATAGCTGACTTATCAAGGTCAAGGTCAGATATTGTCCATTTACTTGGGTGTCCTTGTAACCAGGCTAGTACTATTATTGAATCTGTCCAGTTGTTCTGTTTTTGAATCTAATGCTCCGCACAATTCAAGCTTTGGAAGGGGTAACTTTTAACTGATTGGTGCCACCTTTGTTTTTCCCGATATTAGAGTCATGGTAGTTTTTCCTGCTCTAGTCACAAAATTCATGAAGCATGAGTATATTCAGCGTAGAATTTTTATATTTTGCAGCTCGTAGATTGTTAAGTGGGTGGACCGAAGAAGTGGAAAAAGCACCAGGATTATTAGATATAACGGATGTGTCAAGAATGGTTTGATAAGATGTCACGGAACTTTTGTGTACTTAGTTGTCCAAATAGAAAAATATCGCAGTCTCTTATGTATAGTTGAAAATCTGAGGGGCATTTGCTATAAATAAGGCTCACACGTTTTTTACTAAATCACGTCTGCTTTAAAGGGTTGCTGCTGATTTCGACTACTCTATAACAATTTTATTTTTACAATGAAGACGAAGCAGCTTATTTATCATATCTGTTATTGATGGATAATATTGCATCATAATTCTGGAATAAGAATAAGTCTGGAAATTGCCAAGTGATAAAATTAGAAAATATCAAAAGGTTACGGTTTGGAAGTGCTCACTTCGAATGTAAATAACTTGATACCATATAAATTGTGAATATGGTCACATTAAGCAAAGATATCATGAGGACGATAACATACCCGTTGGTTGCAGTTTACACATTACACCATTTATTTTCCGTGAATACTTCTATAGTCGAAAACTTTATTTACTTGTCCTTTACATGTGATAATTTCATTCTTCGATTGTATTAGCAATTCGAGCACAATTATTAAGATGGCACATGAAGGTTTCTAAAATAGAGGGAATAAACTTGTAAATTAACTAAAAAATAACAAAAATTGAACTGTCTGTCAAATTATATAGTGTTGTGGACATTTTTATCATGCACCTTGACACATAGATCACCATTTGTTTCAGGTTAACATTTTAACCCTTTAGTATATAGATACTGATCTACATAGACGACTGGCCATATCGAAAATGTTCACACACATTTCACATCAAAAAAAGTGTCGCGCAAACAGGTTATTAATGTATCGAATTTTCACCAAATATGGGAAATTATCGAACACAATACAAAAAACCGAAACAATTGAAGAAACTCGTAAAGAAAATAGTTAAAAATTTTGCGAACCAGTTTTCCACGAAACAATCGCACCATCTCAAATTTAATTTCATTATTTATTGCTATATGGACGTATGCCTTGAAATCATGAATTATGTTGAACAAAACAAAAAAAATAATGTTCGCATACAATTTTAAAACTGGATCCTTTATGTTGAGATCCCTACAAGAAATAGCATTACATATCAAACCTGTTTCAAATTCGATTTTCGCGTCTCTATACACAAATAAAAAAGAAATAATTTCTCTATCAAGTGAATTCTACTGTGCACAGAATATATCTCAAATTACATATATTAAGTGTAGAAAGTGGTGGGGGAATTTACTTGTATTTTTTTATGCCAAGGATATATCTTTGTTATTGTTTACATGTATCGCGAACCTCGAGACAATACAAGAACATACGCGAAATTATGATATGCAAATTATGTCACACATCTGCCGAAAATAATACTGACAATGGTTAAAGGTTTCGTTGCGGCGTAAGCTTATAAATTGAACATACCTGTTTATGGATGTGACCGGAAAATTTATTTGCGAAAATTTTGAAAATTATATTTAATGGAATGAAAATTGGATTAGAGTTGTGTATTTGCGCGCATTTTGTGTCTTTATATCCCGGATAGTAATATTCGGGGAATATGAGAAAAAAATATGATGGACGTGACATGATTACTGAAATAGAAATGCGATGTAACGAGTAATTGAAGAAAGTGTGGTTTGGATCGATAGACATATTATTCAAGAAACATGATGCTCAAAAAAAGAGACATGACTTTTGCAATTAATTTTACCATTTCTGTCTAAAATTGATAGTTTAAAACTTTAATTGAGCATAAAACTGTCCGTTGGAACCATAACATCTATCCTAAACCAGTTATTACCGGAGTTACAGCCATTTAAAAGTAGATGAAAAACCAAACTTTACACAAATTTTTGCCAAAAATACAAGGGTATAATCTGTATAAAAATTGCTATTTTTCGGAACCTAAAATTGTTTAAACTATCGTTTGGAACCATAAAATTTACCCTTAACACATTAGTAATCAAGTTACTGTCATTTGAAGTTTTATGGATATCAATTTTTTTTATACATTTTGGTCAAAAATACAAGGCCATCGACTGTATAAAAATGGCTCTTTTTTCGTTTAAACTAACGTTTGAAACTATTAAATCCGACACTAAAACACACAATTATATAAACTTGGCTTTTTAATTTAAACCCTAGATCAAAGGTGATGTGGTGGAATTCCGACGATATCACTTGTTTATAAGTATCTTACGAAGTTTCTATCAAACTAACAATTTAGCTATGTCATCAGCTTCTTGATTACAAAAATATCTTTATTTAAATAGTAGTAGTTTGTTCGCTATAATGAATTATCGACCATACACTGTACGAATTAGTACTGATTTCAAGTTATTAAATTAGCCTAAAATGTATTCTATTTGCAATGCATACATTTAGGTAATTTTTTTAAACGATTAAATTATCGCTCATTCATTGCAATCAATTATTTGATTTTGATTGAAACTCGCATATAGGGCGACAGTTTTGTAGACAGTACACAATAAAGGTGTTTTCCGGTACATGAAGTGTTATTTGAAAATTAATTTTGTTTTAGGGTTTCATGAATGATTTGAAATGTCCGGATAATACTTAAATTCAGGTTTATTTTTGCATTGATTTAAATAAGAAGATACCGGTAGATAGACGCACATAACTAATTTTTACCCTTAACAGAGTTACTAGTCCAAATATGCCCGGTTCTATTATTGTACAGTTAAGACTACATAGAGTATGTACCAAACTAAATTAATAATGAATGGCCAACCTTACATTTTAAAAAAACACTTGGTCACAAAACAAAGGATACAAATTTAAGTGCAATAAAATAAAGTCGTAGATGGCCGGCATCTTATTTTTCAAAATTTACATGTCATTTATTTATACAAAATTTGACGTTACACAATTAGTTTTTTTGTTTGAAGAAAATGCAAAAACAAAGTTCTGAGAGTAAATTTTGGAAGATATTTGCACGTCGGCGTGACTCATGCGCCCTAGAAAGTAAAGTCTCTATAACAGTGTTACAATCGCCGGAAAAATCAAAAAAACCAATTCTTTCAACGAAAAATGTCGGAAACAATTTCACCGACAAAATGGCAATGAAAGCTAAAAAACTGCGTTTCGATTTTCCACGACAAGGAAACATCACTTTAGCAGCATTGGCGTTAAAAGCGGATATTGAGCAGGAACAAGCGTTAGATAATATTTCACATGAATTAGAATCGAAGGCGTCAAGTCACGCATCAATCCAGGAAAAGTAATTTAAGTCACACCTATCACTTTTTCAACTAAAAAGTAGTACCTCCCGATTCGGATACATAAATAAGTTTTGGAAATTGATGTGCCTAATTCAAAAGCTTTGAAAAAATCGTTGGTATACTGAAAAAAAAAACAGTTAGTAAATTTGACAGTCCAAAAATTGAATTTTTTTTTTAATTGAAAAATGAAACATGTTACATTTTTAACCCTTGCAAGAATTTATAAAATAAAAAATTATAATGCGTCCCTAACCCTTTAAGATACATTTTTTTTTGTTTAATTATAACTCATCGGTACCATTTGATGGTAATTTATCAAGCTAAGATAATTATAAATTCAATGTAACCATTTGGCACAGTTTTCACAATCCTTTCTACTGTTCCTTATAATCGCCTATTGTTAATTTTGTGGTGATTTACTGTGTGTTTTCTAGCATAGTTAAAAAAATACAAAAAGGAACCCCGGTCTAACTGTTACTTTAGTAAATTATTATTTTCGTCCCGTTTCTGTTACTTTCTTTGACATTTCAATTTTTTTTATGTATGCATACGCTTGATACAACATGCCTTTTGGTTTATTAATTTGTTAGCAACGAAAGTGAAAATTTATTACCAACACTTGAAAAAAAGAAATTTGTAAACAGTAGATAAATCATTGCGCGGATAAATTCAATGGGGATCGTTATGTTTGTTTTGTAATTTTAATAAATGGTTTAAGTGGCATGATAATTTACATAAAAATGGTTTGTAAATGCAAACCCAATATATTGTCACCTGCATCTAGAAAAAATAACAATAATTTGATGGTTCCAACATTACAGGTATTATCGGTTTGAAATACTACTTGAAGCGCTGGAACAGATTATCAGATTATTATGTTCCACACAATTGTATTCAATATAAAAATTACCAGAACAAATTTAGGTTACATGTTATATTCAATCAAAAACGGGTTATTATTTGTGGAACCTAACTTATTTAAAGAACAACATGGGAAAAACAATGAACTTTTGGATGCCAGTAAAATAATCGTTTACCACAACACCAAAATCAAACCAAATACGTTAAACTTTCAATCTTAATTTAATTGTGCCAAAATTTTTGGATTTATGAGTTGTGTAAGAACCATTTAATCAGATTAGGTGGTCTCCAAAGTTTATAACAAAAAAAGATCATCGAAATGTAAATAATCAAAATATATGTGGAATATACACCACATTTTGTTAACACTAAACTAATGAATTCCACATAATTTAAATTCTAGTACGTATAGTTGCAACATGTACTTCAACATTCAAGTCAATTCCAAATAAAGGTGATCACATAATTGATGATTCCAATAATATAGGGGTAATGGTTTAAATGTACTACCTAAACCAATGAAAAAGTAACCACATCTTGTTACACTCAACTCATAGTTTATTATGATTTGAATGTTGAGAAAACAGTGCAAATTTAATCATCAGGTATCGATGCGAGTTCAAATTTAGAAAGTGCCAATATTCCATAAAATTGAATACAAAACATAAAACATTTGGTTCTCCATCTTTTTTACAATCAACTCTTAAATTCCAAAATAAAAATTCAGTTGCCTGTGTAATATTGTGAGTTACAACACCAAAACAAACGAATTTAAATTAACGGTGCCAATATAATCGAGGCGTTTAGTTTAAGGTCAAACCAATAAGACAGATTATGTGTTCTTTAAAATTTAAATGAAAAAATTTTTTTTTCTATACAATTTAAGTTCCATTTACACATTTTTTATACAATTATGTAGAAAATGTAAATTATCAGAAGAAATTAGATTACATTTTAAAAAAAACGAATAAGTTCCACACAATTTAAAGGTAGAACCTACTTTTAAAATACGTCAAATTTAATTTAATGGTGCCAACATTATCAGGATTATTAGTTATTATGGTCTAAAGAAACCACGTAATCAGATAATACGTTCTACATTGTTTATTGTATACAAAAATAGATGGTCAACTAAATTTAAGTTCTACAATTTTATCGCAAACAATTTTTTTAATCGAAACGTAAATAATCAGAATAAATGTTGGTTCCACATTTTGGTAACACTAAACTAATAAGCTCCACACAATTTAAATGCTTTTATGTAATTGCAACATAAAGAATATAAGTGGAAAGAATATCAAAGTTATGGGTTCAATGTACTAATTGACTCATTAAAATAAAAATTATGTTCCAAAAAATGAATACAAAACACAAATTATTTGAACAAATAATTTGTGTTTTGTATTCATTTTTTGATTCCACATCTTTTTTACATCATTTCATTGTTTTACATGATTTGAATATAGAAGCCTAAATATAAATAAATGATTTAAAGAAATGTAAGTTCCAGTTCCAAATTTTTTTGAATGTTACAATCAAAATGTAAATTTGATGCTGTCAACATAATAGGATTTATAGAAAAGGACTACAAAGTATAGTACAAACTTAAAAGGCTGAATAAACTTAAGTTCCACATTTGATTTACACTTGACTCAAAGTTTCCTTAGGAACAAGTTGAGTCTATAGTCAAACTTAACGTAAATTATACTCCTTTGAAAAATATGAGCACATAATACTCCTAACTAAAAGATCTCCGAATGTCAAATCTTGCCCGTTCAAAAGTGCCAAATAACGTAGATTTACGGAAATTAAAGAACATAACAGTACTATTTTGAGCCTTTAATACCTTAACTTTTAACATTTTTTTCTACGAAGTCTCCAGCAATAGCTGATAATCAATTCGCTAGCCACAGTACCGGTTGAACCTTGCATCGATCGCAATATTATAACTAAAGAAATAGTTAAAATTATAGATATTGGTGAGATTATTTTATTTAGATGTATATTTCTTAGTGTTCAAAAGTTGACCGGTAATTTATCACCAGAGTCAGCCGAACATTATACGACACATGACGTTGATTATATCTAATTTCTTGCAACTTAACACATAACCACTTTTCATCCATATCGTACGTAATTGGCTCACATATAAATTCCCCATGCCATATTTCATGTTATGTACACACAGCTGGCAGCTTAATCTAACCGTATACTAAAGTACATAATGAGATAATCTACGGAATTAATTTATGAAGAATATAAAAAAAATTCTTAAGATTACGTAATAAAAATGCTTACTAATCAAAATGATAACTACCGAAATTGGCACAGTCTATTTTTACGTTATATAGCCCAAACGCGATAAGACTATGTCGGTGCAAAATTATTTAAAGTGTTTTTTTTTAATTTCTAAACTTTCAAGCTTTGTTCTGACATTGGTTCGTCTTATTGTGTCATTAAACACATTCCAGATACATCAACCCTCTTGTATCATCTCCGATACTTTCAACTGTACATTAGTATAAAAGACGTTAAAATCGTTGCACTTATAAACCACTGCTAACCAAAAAAAATGTTTTGAACAGTCACAGGTATGCAAGTAAGTATTAAAAAATTGTTTAGTCCCTTAAAATAAAAACAATCCGTTCCGATGCTGAGCTGCAACAATATAAAAGAATAACAATAAACATCTTATAAAAAATATTTACTATACGGTTTGTCAAATAATAGAGACAGACTCATCTAAAATGATCTATTACATAAGTTCATTGTCCTTTTAAAATGAGGGTTGTACGATAGGTACCCGGTCTAGACCAGATAAAATATTTTTTGGGGTAAAATGTATTTGATTTTTTAATATTATCGTCAGTTTGCTCGAATGGATTTCCAATTTTTTGAACCCATAAATATTTTGATAGAAAATTATCTTAAAATAAATGATCTTTCACTAACCAAAGGTAAAACTCTCTATACATTTTTAAAATGTGGCTAACATTAAAAGCGAACTATATGAACAATTGAAGTGGTTTGACACCTTATGATGTTATCATTGCATACATTACGTTCGTCCATTATTCCATGCTGGTTTCTTTATATTGTCAAAGGGCATAAACTTTGAGTAATGGCAAGAACATTATTTGTTATATTTCTCTGCTATCTGTGGAGTAATACTTAATTTACCATACTTGTTTATAAAGAAAATTTATCGTCTGTGTGCATGGTGGCAAAAACGAACCGCAACGTGGCTTGCGCGTACGATTCACCTCTATAGACTTGGGATATGCCTAGATATTCCTGGAAGATGTTTTAACTCTGCAATTATCGCACAGTGATTAAGGTGACGGTTGCTTAACAGTTATACCTATAGTTCAAACATCAATGAAAGATAGATGTATAACGGATTGTTCATCACTTGGTTTTGATCAGTGATGGCATTGAACACAATTATGATCCTCTTTTGGAGTACTGGATCTATTGACCAAACCATTGTCCTTGCCAGCATAAATATCTGATGCTATGCCAAGTTCAGGTAGATAATTGAAGTGACTGTAGTCGAAATATTAAATCAATGCAATTTCTTTGCAAAATATCACCACCATCATTTGATGATTAAAGTAGGCTGCAGACAAACGGTTTAATGCTGGAATTTTGGGTATACAAGACCTGACAGAAATGTAATATAAGCAGTTTCTAGGTAGCGAAATACGGTCTCTTATCTTCAAGAAGGTTAATCCAGTCATTTTATAGAGCCTTGGCTGAATATCTTCAATCGATTAATTTAGGAATAATCGTATTATTGGCAGTTCCACTAAAACATCACCTTAACTGTATTGTTCAAGCTGCAGAAATCAAACATTGAATTTAATAGAAGTATACAGGGCGGAAACTTTGTAGAGATTACAGGGTGGGAACTTCGTAAAATTCAACGTATTGAACCGTATAATTTTGTCGGTAGCTGTCTACAGACATGATTCAAATTCAGAAACTTATTAAATGTTCCTTCATTCTTTATCGACAACAAGATGACCTGCACGAAGCAACGCATTAAACCATTTATGGAAGAGCAATGGTTAAACGGAGACAAAATTAAAGAAGATATTCCAAAATTGAATGCATCAGGGTGAATTAAACGCAAAAATCCTTACAGCTACTATTAATGAAGCCAAATATGGCGGATGCTTTACTCATAGTTAAATTGATGTGAGTCCTAACCGTTAGATCAGAAGTGAAAATGACACATTAATTGAAAATGAAATCCATAGAAAAGCCTTAAAAAAGATAGTAGTTGTGTTAAGAAGTCCATAAAAAGGAAACAGATTGATGACAGATAAAACATCTAAAACCTTAAAAATGCCGGATAGACTAGCTATACCACGATAATTATAGTAATGTCATTTCTTTTTCCTAATTTGAAAACCGGATGAAGAAAAGAAACCTTCCAGTGATATGAAAAAACAGTCCGAAGGCTTTAACTAAAAGTGACTAAAAGCTCCAGAACAAAAAGTGAAATAGCATCATACCCTGCACCCTTGGTAATATCGAGGGCAGATAAAGATTCGAAGATGTCATCGAATGTAAAAGTAAAGATTGGAGCGCTGACAGATAAGTTTAGGTAAGACATAGGAGAAAGCAGTCACCTTTCTTTTACAATTTAGGAATTTCCAGAATTGTTTTGGGCTTGTCGATATAATATATTGTAGCTTATATTATGAGAGCAGTATATTGCGACGTTTTTATAAAAGTATCAGTTCCTTATTTGATTAATGTTTCCAAAATTGAAACGCAAATATATTTTTTTAATTAGGGGAGATAGATTTGTTTAAGATGAACTGAAGCTGCGCTCAATTTCACGAAAATTCTTCTTCGAACGAAACAGCCCAACGAATCGTATAAGGAATATTTACATTGCGTGCAAGGCAAAGGTGCTTTTGCGAAGGATGAAGGTTTTGCCATCACTGACCACGTCTATTTGAATGTAAAAGCCCAGCTGACGATTTATAAACAAATGCGGAATAAGTGACAATAACTCTAAAAACAGTTACATCAACCAGCTATGAACAGCAAAATATAATACAAAGCAAGTAGTAGACGAAAAGATATTCGAATATGATGTTTCGAATGTGGTGATTCTGGGCATAATGTTAAAGTGTGTCCAAACAAAGGTAAAGGATTGAATACTATCGACGTAACAAGTTCGGGTGTATAGTTCCAAAGTGTTTAGATTATAGTGTGTTTTTAAAATGGCGAAAGATAAAGAATTGGAAATTACTTGGAGCAAGCGCCAATTTTTTAAAACTAAAATTGATTATTCAGGATACCAAATAATACTAATTAAAAGAAAGAAAAAAAGCAAGACGGATTTTTAAATCCGGGTGATGTATTATTTAGCATAAACGGACAATAAAGAGTAAAGGAGGGTCAAGTTGGTTTGCATGAACAGTTACTAAAATTCAGTACCATCCTGTTTCATTAAAGTTAATCGTAAACAAAAAAACAAAAACATGAAAAAGTGGTAGCACATATATCCATACACAAAAAAGATATCGGACGGGGCTTGAATTCAGTTGTTCATAGATTTACCATCTCGAAAAATTATATATATATATATATATATATATATATATATATATATATATATATATATATATATAATTATTTCGAGCACAATCAATTTTTAATTTGCTTCAACAATCAAAATTCCTCGACCGATTATGCAAATCTCCAAATAGTGAATTTTATGATCTTTTTCAACAATACACAAACGAATAAAAAAGTGAAAACATCTTTATAGCAAAATCTAAGCAGACCCATCCCTTCGACGGTAGCACATAATTGTATTTTTATGTTGCGAGGATATTGAATTTTGATGATATTGAAATTTCAATTCAATTTCAAAGTGCCTTGTTGTGCGCGTTAATATGCAAATTATAAAAACGAAAAATTTCTTATTGGGCTATTGTACGCACAATTATGGTAATCAGATTAAATTGGATATAATTTTCTTTAATATTACACACACAATTTTTTTTTGTTTTGTTATCAAGTGTTCTACAAAAGCGAACCGATTATGCGGATTTTATTATTTAAAAAGGGCCCGCGACGCGCATATAATTTCCACCTTTTTAACATATAAAAACAATAATCGACTATAAACGACCTCTTCAAAATTCGACAATTACTCGCCAATTACATTTATCATTTCATTTTATCTGCTACACTCAACAAATTATCATTTTATTTTTTTTTTTCGTTTTCGGGTAATCTTTTAGATCTCCGGGACTGCCGCTTATTAAATTTTGTGTCGGTGACGAACCAAAAAAAAACGAATTTTCATCTGCATTTAAAATCAAACAATTAAATGCACATTTTAACATTTGAAAAAAAAAATTAATTGAAATTGAAAATTGTGTATATAGGTGGACGTCATCGTTGGCGGAAAGACAAGGGGGTGCGACAATGACGAGGTATTGCGATGTGGATTTAAAAAGAAAGTAGGAACGAAAATGATTTCCGTTTTCATTTTTTATACAAATGAAAATCTAATTAACTTATTGTTTGAGTGTTTTGTGAAATTAAATGAAATGAAAATGAATAGAAAAATTCTTCTAGCTTTTCTTCGGTTGTTTTTTTATGTGTATTCAACATTTGAATAAAAAGAAATTACCATATCAAGTAAAATCCCCCGTGGAATTGTAAAAAAAAATTTGTAAAGAATTTTTTTTTACCATTTTCATTTTCGGTAATCATAGTTATTCCTGTAGGAAAGTAAATAAAAATTTTCTTTTCATTCGAAAAGAGATGATTAAAATTTTAGATGGTAAACAAACCGAGGTAACTAGATTAGTGGTGGTATAATGATGTTTATACTGGATAAACACTAATTTTATCAGTATACTATAAGGCCATAATATTTCAGTTCGAATTTCTTCTGCGGCTTACTGTTTTTATTTGGTAACGAAACGTTGGGCAGCAAAATAAAAACTCCTTCGCCATACTATTCCAAATTTTTTGTATTTTATTTAAAATTTTGAATCATCATGCCATTTGTAAATTTTGTAAATTTTCGATTTGTGCATATATTCGTAGGCTAGCCATAATGTATTTTAGAATTTTCGGGATTTTCGATTAGGACGTAAATTTAAGTTTTAATTCTTTTCTATTTTGTACAGAACATTAAACTATAAAAATTAAACAGTTTTTTAAGGTAGGACCTACCATTAGACAATCGTTTAAACTAGAGCTTGATTTAGCTGACCCATCGAATACCGCACCGTTAGCTTGGCAACATGGTGTGGCAGATAAAATATATACTCGATATTTAAATCTGCTTTTGTAATCACCATTATCCACCATGTGTTGAAGACGTTCATATAGTCATTCATAAAATCGATGTTCATTTTTTTCAGACTTTCATCATTATCGACTCGGCACCTTTGATGGTTTTGGGGACATTAGAAAAAAATTAGTTTTCGCAGGCTATCTGTTTTGATTTGTTCCTAAACGAGTAAGTGGGAATTAAATTCGTCATCACCGAAACCATTGTCCAACACTGTTAGTAGTAAAACAGTTTTTACTCTGGTTGGTTTGTGGTTTCATCACTTTGCAGTGCTGATCCTAATTTTGCAACGTTTACTTTACTTATTTTCAATGATTTATTGAGCTGTGTAGCGTTTTCTTCTATGTGAAACAATCCATGGCGTTCAAAACGACATTTTGAACACTTCCACTGAACTTTGAATTGAACACACGGTGGCCCTATAGCAATTTGACCCTATAGCAAAAGGAACAGTATTCGAGTGTCGTTGTAACTAATAAGTAGTGACTTAAGTGGATAATTTTGGTGATTTGCTGCATGTTACTTAGATTTAAAAAATTTTAAGGCATTATATCTGCTTGCCATAAAGTTTATGAAGTCACCAATCTTTGAACAATTATTGTTTACGGAGTCTGGAACAATAATCGTTTGCTCGCGCTTCATCCAACTTTTTTTTATAGTCAGAATAATAACCCACGGGTGATGGGACTTAGCTTCAGTTTCCTAAGTGGAAACTTAGAAAGCTATACGTCTGAATATAAGAATTTATTGTTATGTTTCATTTTATCGTATCTGAACTTTAGTTTTTGGCCTCCATTTAAGTTTTTCAGTTGAATCTATAACTATTGACCCCTTTTAGTAATTTATGCGTAACGCACGAACAATTTAATGTATGAAAAATACTTCTCGGTAGCTCCAAAATGGTTCGGCGTGGCTTCCTTTCAAAACTTGTTTCTTCACACAATCCGGCTCGAAGAACCAAACAATTGGGGATGAAATGTTTTTAAATTTTACGATAAAAGTTGAAATTGATCAAGCTTTACTTGAATCTTAAATTTTGCAGATTTTGGAAATATTTTATTTGTACGTAAATTTCCCAGTTTAAATGGACTTATCATCATGTGTTTTCTGGATTTTGGAAATTTTAGATTTAGAGCGGCATAAATTTAACATTTTTAATGGGCTCAACATCACGAAATTTTTGATTTTTTGAAATTTTGGGGTGTCATCAATCTATTAATCACCCCATGAATTTCCCCAAATCAGCGATCACATAATTTTCTTCAACAATTATATTACTTGCAAATGATGTGATTTTAACGATTGATAACCCTATCAAGAAAGAGTTCTCGTGATTGGTCGAAAAACTTCATTTTTACTTTAGTTTGGTTGAAAAATGTGGCGCTCATACTTTTCGACACGTCATCTCGTAAAAAAGGGTTTCAAATCAAACAATCTCTTTGCAATTTATATATTTTTATAGAATACAACTTGATAATTATAGAACTGAACACTTGTTAATTTATTTTTAAGTAAGTGGTGGCCACCCAGATGGTGTCTTTGTAGTTGTAGCATCTTCAGTGTACGGTGGCCAAATCGTTGTTGGACTTTTAGTTGTTGTGGTTTGAGGTACTGTTGTAGTTGAAAGTAATGAACTTGTTGAGGTTTCAGGTAATGGAACTGTTGTAGTTGCAAGTGATGGTACTGTTGTAGTTGAAAGTAATGCACTTGTTGTGGTTTCAGGTAATGGTACTGTTGTAGTTGAAACCGATGGACTTGTTGTGGTTGAAGGTATATTCACTTGTGGTGGTATTGGAATGTAGTGTGGTGGTAATGGTACTGGTCTATCGATTTGCGGTGGTTCAGGAATAACCATTGGTGGTAAAACACTTGGAATATCGACTGAAGGTGGCACTGGTATTACGCTTGGTGGTAATACGCCTGGATTTTCGACCGGTGGTGGTTGAGGAAAAACTGGTAATTCATCAGGTTGGGGCACGACACCTGGAATATCAACGGCTGGTGGAACTGGTGTAACCCATGGTGGATAACGTCCTGGTAATTCAATTGGTGGTAAATCTGGTGGCTTCCATTCATTTGGTGGTTCTGGTAAACCAGGAATTTGTATATGTGGTGGTTGTGGTGGATTCCAACCGTCAGGTAATTGATTTTCTAACCTTATCACTGAGTACCTCACTACTTCATAACTAACAATATAAGTCCCCTCACGAAACGTATTGGCACTATTCACAAACGTAAAAGTTGCACAACAAAAAAAAATTACAAACAAATTACAGAACTTGATCATTTTTGTAAAGTGTACGACTATCTACTAATTCGATTTGGGTTTTTTTCGTTGGCCCCACTAAATGAACCATAAAATGACATTCGTAAGATAAACGAACAGTAAAACACTAAATTAATTTATGATTTTTTAATAAAATTTTACTTTACACCATCGATATTTTATGATGAAAGCACCATTATAAAATTTAATACACTAACTGGGTGGTTCCGTCTGGTAAACTTATATCTTCTTCTGACGAGTCGTTAAGCTCAGTCCGAGCCATATTTGGTAAATGAAATTCATCTGGCAACGATAATTGCGGTGAAATGACCAACGGCAAGGGATGTATCTTAAAATTGTCGGGTAGCGGTATGGCGATGGTTGGGAAACTTGGAATTCTCATATTTGACGCATTCTCTGCACTATCATCTTCATTTTGACACTTTACTTTGTGAACCATGAAGATGCACAGTGATAAGTATACCAAAAATGTAATTTTCATTTTAAATCACTATACAACAATTTTGCAATGGTTATAGGAACCCAACTGGTTGAACAAACACTTAGAAATGAGCGGACATTAGAGTACAATTTTTATTTACTTTCGCACGATCAGATTTGATAAGAAAATTTATTACACCTATCGATGCTGATAAGGCCGGTGAAATTTTAAAAATGCATTTTCATTATCAAAGTATATAAAACGAAATTTTATTATTTTCAATTAAAATAAATAACAATAATAAATATCAGTTGACATAAAATTGTATATCTCAGATCTTAAATCATATAGAGCTAAGGCCGTATTGTACTTTTGATCCAATTCACATAGTTCGGAATTCTTGTATAAACACCGGGTACGCCTTGTGTACCACACTCGTTTAAACCTAGACTAACAACACCCGTAATTGTCCATCGTTGTAAATTTGTACGATCGTAAAACATTAATGGACTACCACTGTCACCGGGACATGAATCTTGCATTTTTTCTCCACCCGCACATATTTGATTCTCTCCAATCACTAATCGTTGTGGTTTAAATGCTCGCGAACATGTTTCCATATCCACCACAGGTAATTTTAATTTTAACTTGATTGGACTAAGGACATAGCCACGCTCTTCTCGGAATAAATCTGTTTTTCCCCATCCGCATATCGATAGAAGAGTACCGGCGATCGATTCTACTTGAAAATTATCGGTTGGTAAACAAATTGGCTGTATAAAATTGGTAAACTCAACATCTTGTTTCAAACGAATTAGAGCAATATCATGATATTTATTCCAATCTGATGAGTTGTACATTGGATGTGGAGTTATTTGGTCAACTTCACTATCGATCGGCTTATCTGCACAATCACATTCGTTCAACTCTTGGATACAATCGATTTCGGTTTCTGTGTTGTACTCGCCAAGTCGGACCGATTTTCTGTAATTATATAGTTATTAAACATCATGTATATCAAACACAGCTGAAAAAGTACGCAATTATACTTACAGTTCTCCTTTTTCTTCATATTGTGGTCCGGTTACACAATGTGCGGCCGTTAATACATAACGTCGACTGATTAGTGCGCCACCACATCCAAATTCGGTAAAACCAGCATTTTTATCTGTTGTATAACCAATTTCTGATTAAATATGACACTGAAATGCCATCAAAATTATATTTTAACTTACTGTTGTAGATCAGCAATGCCATCCATGGAAATTCATCAATTTCTGTGATTTCACCACCAATTATACGATTATCAAGTGATTTGCCGCAAAAATCGGTGTTTGGTAAAAGATCGTTCAAATTTTCTTCACCGAAACGCGATGATACATCGGAGCCAAGACCTCCGGTTAAGATTGGCATGCGAACTCGTCGTTTTTGATTAGGCACCAGCACAATTCTCGGATTACTGAAATTCAAATAGAAAAAATTAGATCAACTAAATGTAAATGTTAAATTTTACGGTATGGGGTGCCACTATAATCATGTCATTACAATTCAAGTGCACGTTTACGGTTGACAAACAACGATATATTCTATATTTTAATTATCATTATATTCAATTCTCAGAAGCTAATACATATATGTATTTACACAATTGATTCGGAGCGATCGAATTTAAATGACAGAATAACATATTTTAAAACTTTGATACTGAAATTATCAATAAATGTTTAAAAAGAAGAATCTTACGAGGTGATCGCTTAGAAGACATAATACAGTTACAGTTAAAAAAATGATCGAGCAAAATAAGTATTCGATCTCAATTGTTGAATGGATTTGATAGCTAGCCAATTAAAACCAAATTCTGTAAATTGTTAATGTTTTAAAAAGTGATCGTGAGTACTTAAAATTAAATACTGAATTAAAATGTATGGAGCTACAGTTCGTCATTTTGAGAGCACTAATAAATTGTTTCCAATGTGAGATATAACTGATTGTGGATCAATTCGAGCTGTAAATTAAAATTCAGTTTTATTTTAAAATCTTGAAGACATTACAATTAGTTGATCTAGACACTTTAGTTGTGTACGATCATCATTACTAATCTTAACCAGAATTTAGTACCTATTAATTTGAAGATCGCAATGCTAATATAAATTTTAATATTTCGATCGAATTATTTTTATTGTGCTTTTCTTATAAAACTATGATCATACATGACTGTTATTAAATAAGACGTGATGCATAATTTTAAATTCATGATCGCGACTAAACCATTAACCATTTTTAAAAATCTAATTTTAAAACTTGATCATGTGATCATGTTATCCAAGACACAAATTACGTTCAATTATTCTGTGTTCACTGATCAAAACAATAAACAATCTGTCACTTTTAACATTTTTTTATTTTTATGTGTTTGGCCTTACTGACAAAGTTCAAGATTCTGGTAAAATTCCAGTATAGATCGTACGTTTTAATTTTACAATCAAAAAGTAGTTTCTAAGTATTAAATAAAATTGCATCACATGTTTCACCATATCTTTAGGATGATGAAACGGTCGCGAATAAAAATCAACTACTATAGCATATTAAAAGTGTTATATCGATCGCAAAATAAGCTAATCAAATTTAACCAATTTGGACCAAAGTGATCGTATTTCGATTTTTTTTATACGAACTTTGTATTTCCACCAGTTAGTTCCAGTAAATTTCTAATTTATAATTTTTCAAAGATGATAGAAAAAATCGAAGATCAAGTGATCAAAATATTTCGGTTAAAAAATTAATCGTATGTTCAAGAAAAAATGAAATTTAATTGTTTTCTGAACACCGACCAGTAATCTGTCACTTTTAATAAATTGGTATTTGTTTAAAAAATACGATGATTTTGGTAAAATTTCAATAGATCAGTAACTGATCGTATGATCAATATCATACTCGATTGATTGTCTAAATATCTGTACACAATTATGATCACATTTAATCAGTCTAAACGTAAATAAAAACAAAATTGATTGATTACATTGTGCCATCACATCATTTGGTTAGCTTAAGATGAAGAAATGATCTTGACTATAGAAAATCAATCATAATGGCATTTAAAAAGACAAATGGCGATCTAAAAAATTAAAATGGAGTTTTTAAATTTAGTGAGGTGACATTAAAAATCTCAGCTTTAAAATTTAGAGGACATTTTAAATGATGGTCCGCCATTTTATTTAATCGTAGCTACTCGTTTAAGCTAAATTAATTTTCTAGACTATTCTAGTCTAATAGCTATCTAGAAAATGAATATGCAGTTTTTAAATGTAGTACAGTGACATTATAGATCGCAGTTTTACAATTAAGAGGATATTATAAATGATCGTTTGCCATTTTATTTGATCGAAGCTAATCAAATTTGGTAAAAATTTGAAGTCAGTGCATTCGATCTACGAATGTAATATAAGAAAATGGTTTATTATTTGACCAACACTTTTTAGTTGAAAGATTATCTCAAATTCAGATCACATTTTTAAGATATTATCAGTTTAAAGATCAAACATCTGAATCCTAAATTGTAATAGCGCGATCGATTTAAGTTTAAACCTATGATCATTCATTCTTGATCAGTTAAAACGTTAATAAAACAAAATTTATTGATATAACAGTGCACTTCAAAAGTAGAGCTGCTATTAAAATAATTAATAAGCATTTCTAAAATTTAAAGTACATTTTTTAATCAATGTCATCTGCTTAAATTGAACATTTTTTAATAATTTAAATTGTGTTTTAAAATTTTGATCCCTAGATCACAAGCCGTCAGACGACCAATGACAGTGAGCGATCATATGACCAAGACACATAGCTCGTTTTAATACCTCGATCAAATTTGTATTAAAACATCGTACTTGCTCCTTAAGCAAGTCCGACTTTATATTTGATTCTTTGGTTTTAATCTACGAATATAATAATATAATTCGAGGAACTATTTTGATTATATTTTGAATTTAAAGTCACCCCGTGATCGCATGATCATATAACAAACAAAATTCCTTCGATCATGTGTTCAAGTCATTTCATTTGAAGCATTAATCTGATCCATAAAACAAAATTGAACTTCAATTATTTCGTGTACAAATAAGCGATCTGTCACTTTTATTAAAGTTGGGTTTTTTTTCGAAATACAAACAAAATATCGTATTAAAACGCGATGATCGAAGGGGAAAATGTTGGGAAAATCCCAAATTTGATATGAATCAAATTTCAACGAGCAGCGAGTTGAAATAAATAAATATGTTATTCAGCATAATATTTGCTTGTTTGACAGTTGATACAAATCGAAAAAGCGCTGAATTAAGCTATCGACATAATAATAGCGATCATGTGGCGTATAAAAATTTATCAGTGCGTATTTAGAAAATTATACTGTTAGTTAATAAAAATGAAGGTTGTTTCCGTGACATTTTTCGCAAATCAATGAAGGACGTTTTGTGATATTTGGCAAACAATTTTATAATATATTAAAAATGTTAATGTGCTAAAAATTGTCTCCTTCTGCCGCCGATAACAAAGTGCACGCTTCGAATTAACCTTCCAATTCGTTATCAAAAAACGTCTTTAAAAATATTTACAAAACATAATCGAAAGGTAGTCCAACTTAACTCCACCCCTCCGGTAAGGTAGTGACAATATATTGTGATATCGTTATGGGTTCGAGGAATTAAGGTAAAAAAAGTAACAATACATGCAAAAATACTGTATGTTATAAGAATAATCTTACGTACGCGTTTACTGTTAGTAAGGTTTTACTTTTACTATACACAAAAATATCGATACATACACATGTTGCAATGTAATGGCGTAAAAGTGGATTAAAAATTGTTTAATAAAAAAAAATTATAATTAAAACCAACGGTTAATGTTAGTTTCAAAGAAAAATATTTATAGTTTCACTTTACCTGTACGTGCCATTATTGGCTGGACAACACACATAAATGCGATTGGTTTCAAATTGATCGGAACGTGTGCCACATTGAATTTCGCGCAAAAAATTCGACACCTGCGTATTAAATGGCCGTATACTGTAAAGGGCCCGATATTGTGGACACATATGTTTTTCAATGCATACACCATTTTGAATTTGATTTGGTATATAACAGGCGAACATCATTTCTGCAAATTTAAAATGTTGGTTATGTTTTTCTGCTATCATTTCACTGTATATAGTACACTTACCAGTTCGGGCATTTATTTCACTTATCGTCACCATAAACGTGACTAAAATAAGGACACAACATTTTTTTAAAAACATTTTAAATTCGAATTTAACACAAAACTTTAAAACTAAACTATATTCACTCGACGCAACTGTATATATAAACTGATAAGACGGACACACAAGATAATATGTGATGCTCCTTCTTAGTGAAAGACTGAATACTAACTGAATGTAATAAGTATGAAGTGTAAATCTAAAATAAGAATTTTTGTTTGTTGTTGATTAGTTTTATATTGGAAGTTGGCTTCCAAACCAATTTATATATACTCTCTGCGAGTATACTACACAAACATCATTTTCATTTTTTTTTGTTGTTTCTGTTTCTTAAATATTTAGATGATCTTTTTTATTTTTTCTTAAGCATACAGCCGCAAGATATGATGAGTACGCTAAAGCAAAAAAAAAAGAAAGAAATTATTGATTGTTTATTACATACATGGTGGTGATCGCAGATAGTGGAGGAGTGGGTAAAATATTATATGCGTATATAGACCTTCGATCGAAATGGGCGGATCAAAGTAATCATAACAGGTTGTTATTGTTAGATCGTCATACTCATCTTTAAGTCCATAATACAATTTCAAGGTAAATTTGAAAAAAATTTGTTGTCAACAAAACGAAATTGGAATCGAAATCTGAACACGCCTAATGATCTTAAATAAACTTAACTATCACAGAAAAATGGAAAGGGTACTTAGTATCATCTAATGAAAAAAGGATACTAAGTGTAGAATCCGATTGTAAATGTAGACCTGATCGTCAATTGTTCACTCAAGATCATTTGTATAACATGTTTTCGAATAATTAAAAACTTTCAAATATCGGAACTGAGTGTCAGTAAAAAAGCGGATATATTTAAAATAAATGGAAAATGATTCTTTTATACAAACCTGCAAAAAATCTGAAACTGTTTTGGCTCTCAGACTTTTTGCAATTTCTCTTCACATAAATTAGAGGGTTATTATATTTCTACCAGCACTCATATTTTTAAGGATCTTCCTATAAAGGTCAATTGTAATGATTTTGGAGTCCAACCCTGATTTGCCAATTTATTTATCAGTTTTTCAAGTCATTGCTGGTCTTAGTTTTCCATGTCTAACAGCTTTATAGGCTTTATGGGTTACAACAAAGAGCAGGTATAGTGCTGAATTATTTCATTTATGAAGGTTTTTGCAGGACTGCTACAATAAGATTTTTTATGAGAAACTAATAAGATTTCCAATACATCAAATGTTGCTGAAACGATATAGAGGCCCATATTACTTAAAACACAATTACTAATGACTGATTAGTGGTAAAAGGACATTTCAATAAATAATTCAATATTTTTGAAATGAAGGTTTCCGTTTTTGGTCTATTGGGATCATAGACCTCGTTTTTTCACATATAGTTAATTTTTCAGAAATATACAAAGAATTTGACATTGTTTAAAGTTGATGTTTGCACCGGAACTTTACGGGATCTTCAACTATTGGCTACCTTGGAAAGGAATTCGTTGAAGGATTGTAGGTAAAGGTTACGTGTTTCATATAAAGTCGATCGGATGTTAATATTTGTGCATATATACAGCATGTTTAACAGCATCACCTTCTATTGAAATTTTCCAAAAATTGGTTATAGAGTTACTGTGCGGGGACTCTAAAGTCATGTTCATAAAATCTGAGTCTAACGAATTGTATTAAACCAAACTATGACAGAAAATGAAAAAAAAACATCATCCTTAAATTTAATATTGCTGGAACCGGGTTCTGGTCATGCTTTATTATTCAAAGAGTAAATTGCAGGATTTAAGGTATATATTTACTTTACACTACCATAGCTTTACGTAAAAGATACCACCTTTAATGCAAAGGCTAAAAAATTTCAATTTGCTGATACGTTTTAGATTGAAAATTGATGAATTTAACAAAAACAAGTCTTTAGCAAAAAATAAAAGGAAAATGTCATCCGAAATTTTTAAATAATTTTCAGATGTGTAGTTCGGAGCTATGAATTTATTAATTCTGTTAAAACCGGATGTTGCTCGGGTAGAGGCCAGCAGGGTTTATACTAAGTTGATAAACTCGTACATAAATCTAAGTGAACTCCTGCTTCTCCCAAAAGGGTTCCCTTTATGAAAATTACTTTCTGATATAAATTACAATTATATAAAAATAGGCATTATCATTTTTTACTTCTAACTTTACGAGTATTTAAGCTTTTAACAAAAATAAAGTCATTAAGCTCTAAATCGGAATTGTATAACGGATGGCTTACAAGCTTATAAGTTTTAGTGCTTGAATATTAGGATTACTTGAACCGTAAAAGAAAAGAGAATAATAATTTGTTTCACAACTTCGATTTTTTTCTGAATCAAACGACATTCGCTTTGCTGATCTTATACATGGATTTTGATCACTTTACATTTTTAATCTTAATTAAGGCGGGCTAGACATGGAACTAAGAAATATGATGAAATAATACGCTTTTATAGAATCATTGAGCAAGATCTCTTTCTAACTTAATATTGGGCCAATCAAATTTCGAAAATTAAAGAAGCCAATCATATTAGTCTATGGATTATTAGGATTGGTAAATTATGTACATTAATCGAATGACTTAAACTTGAGCCATCAAAATACGTTAATTAACTTGACTGTAAAGTTTAAATTTTTAAAACCAAATTGTCAAAATTTTATCTCCAATAGTTTTTCCAATTGAATTACCTTAAATAGTGATTTGGCGTATGTCAACAGTCATTTTGTTTATTTTTTCAGCTACACGTTTAATTCTTAAAATATACAAAAACAAAAATTACCAATGTTATCGGTCACATTTGTATGAGTATTTCCAGAACAATCTTAAGTCATCTACGATTTAAATAAATCTTTGATTAATGGAGGCAAAAACATTTCAGAGTATCCTCTTCAATTTTTGTAAGCTTCCGATACAAGAATAAGTCACCCTTAAATACTTAAAAAAAAAGAATACATAAGACATGGAAGATTGCGTACGGTAATTACCGAGAAATCCACATAACTTTAAAATGCATGGCGAGCTTTTATCGGTTTTGGATATTTAAGAACCTTATATTGGGATTTATACTTCAATTTCGTTCCGCAAATAAATGTTTATTCATTTTAGTGATCTGACAACTGTTGCAGCAGATTATGATATTGGAATTTGTAACGATATTTTTTAAATTTTAAATAAAATCGTACTGTTATAAAACGAATTGGTAAATAAACGTTCGTAGTCAACATAGTTTAATTTTTTTACATAGTGATTCAACAATTCAGTGATCTAGATTCAATAGGAATGTACTTTTAGTATTTACAAAAAGTACATTCCTATTTATAAAAGTACATTCCTATTTATAATAAGAAATAACAAATTTTTTAAGCATTAATGACTTAATGCGAACCTTTTAGTGACTTATGAAAAAATAAATTCAACCTTTTCCCATTGAAATCCAAGTGCTACTACCTAGATAACTATACTATAAAATATGTAAAGTTAACAATTAAAGGCAAAATTGAACTTCAAATTAAATTTGAATGGCAGACAATGTTTTTCTTCCAAATTTTGTACTACAACATTTATCAGTTTGAAGTGCGTCAGAATCTAAAGTACATATGAATAATTCATTTCAAATAGGGCATAATAACTGGTTTTTGCAAATAAAAGCTTTTTCACTTTATACTAAATCGAAAGATCATTTTCTTGTGAATACTGGTATACATTCTATACTTGTATACATTCTATAAGATTATACTGAACTTATCTGAACTTCTAGGATTGAAAATTTATCTAATAAAAAATTCAATTCCTAAACTTTTTTACTGACTCATCAACTAAAATATTTGTCATTTGTTGTATACAAAAAAATATGACGTAAAATTGTAATTACGGATTTTACGTTGATCAAATTATATTGTGATTACCAATAGTTGAGTTGCGTGTAATAAATAATTGCATAACATAATTTGGGTACACCGAATGACGTAGATCCGCACTAAGTAACGTCATACATACTTACATTGGTCGTGTGGATCGGCAAAATGTTATATGCTGTACCATATGTTCAAGTCGAATTGGTTATTCCAATCGTGTCTCAGCTATGTGGTGACAAATCAAATTTTATTATTGAATTAGTAATGCTATGCCATAAACATAACTATTAATCAACGTAAATTGTTTACCTCCAACCTGTTCACGTGATCCATTGGTAAATAGTTAATTTTTTAATGACAAGGTTCTGACAAAAAAAAAATGATACGAAACAAAACTACGATAATCATAATTTGATAAGAAAAAAACCAATGACAACTAATCGAACACATGCAAGATAAAAACACGACGCGAGTTAGTCTTGCGCTTATCTTATTTTTATTATCGGAACAGGTTTGCAACGATTAACGTTTTTTTAATTTTTTTGTTTGCGTAAGTTTTTGTAAATTCTAATGTGATTCTGCTTTCTTGATTGTATATGCTTCCACTGAAAATGATTGTGTCACTGCAGCTACTGCATATTACTGTCACACTTTGTGATTGTGTTCAAATGTAGAAACCGGTTTATTTTAATATATTGCCAGTTAAATGCCTCTAACCACATTTTTTTCGACTATAATAATGTTAAGTTGAATAACATTTGACTTAATCGAAATTCTGGTAGGTAAACGCAAGGCACGGTAATCAAACCAAGCGCATTATTCTGTTTTACAAAAGTGTGACCTTGAGAAAACTTCAAAACAGTAATCAATTAACTGGACACCGTGCTTTATACATGATGACGTGGTTGGAAAATAAATCGAGCAATATATAATATTACCATAATTATCGTTACCTGAAAAAGCAATACAGGATAACAGAGTCCGCACCGCAAACTTGTATAAATAAGGAATATCAGAACCCCGCATTTCGAGTTCGGTGCTTCACTGGTACGATCTTCATTCTAATTTTGACAACTTTAACCCAACAAACGTACAAAAAAGCTTCAATTCTGAGGTTTTGGTGCATTTTGGTTTCTTGATTGGCTGTTAAAAATAGATTTTCCGTTTGGAAAATGGTTTAATTAAATGACGATTAGTAAAATGGTGATCAATCAATTCGGGGTTACCAGTTTTGAACAAAATTGAATTGTTTATCTTCCGCGGAAAATGTGAACTAGAAAACCGTCAAAATGAGACGGCAGTAATTTGTAAACGAAATTCTTAATCGATACTGGTGCCGACTTTTCCATTATTCCACGTAAATTCGCTAAAATAAACTTAAGAATTTCATAATTTAATCTATTCGAGACAAATTGTTAAAGCATTCGAAACAAAAATTCTAAATTTGGATGTTGGCCTTAGGCGTATACATGTTTATTTAGGAATTCGTAGTTGCTAAGACATAATCTCTTTGTATACAGAATTATTTTTAGTCGACCAGCCAGGATTGGCAAAACAACACCACCAGTCGAAATTTGAAATAGTTTTTCAAAATGTCCAGGTATCGCTCAGCAGACAAAAGGACCTCAACGTATACACCGAATTAAAAAAACAGAATTTGAATATAAAAACGGCTCGACGATACGGGTCATCTACTGGATCTGTTTTTAACATCTTATGCGGAAAATACAATATCTATGTCAGATCCTCGTCTATCTACTGATAGTGCCACCAGTCTAGTTTCGATTGTCATTCACAGAAGTGAAACAGTTCATTCTGTTTAAATCTCTTCAAGCCAAAAACCCAGGAAATCCTTGCATTAATAACGACTGCAGAACAACAACCATTAATAAAAAAGCCTCTCACCGCAAGTATGTAAAAAAAATCGTCTACTGAAACTTTAACTGAATTTAAGGCGGCTAGAAAGCTGTCAACGCGAACGATGTCGCAAGCTAAACATGATCACGAAAATAAGGTTAGGGAAGAGTAGCGGCATGTTTTAAACCATGGTTATAACAATCGGACCTTATGGTCTCGTAAATTCAAAAAAACTTCTTTGATAGTAGGAAATCATCTATACCATCTCTTCGCCCAAAAGTTTGCTGCAAAAATTAGCTGATTCTATCCTAACACTTCTAATTATCTCTGTAGCCAGCTCGTTGATGCCCCGCTTTAGAATCAGGCCTAGAGTGGTTGCTAAAGTCTGGAAACATTAACACTTATAACAAGTCAGCCGGGCTATGTTATCTCCCCAATTGTTCTTAAATATTGTTGTAAACCGCTGCCAAAGCCACTATAATGTTTCTTCTACCGATCTATGTCTTCTGAAACTTTCCCATCTATCTAAAAATCCGCTAACGTACATCCTGTACCAGAAAAGGACAGCAAATCGATCCGTTCGAATTGTCGGCCAATTTATATCATCCAGGTGCTTTCCAAAGTACCTTAATCAATTTTCAGCTGAATCAATTTCAAATTCAAAAGTATAAATCCCCCAATGGAAAGATAGTACGTGCATCAAAATGGATTTCTAAAAATTTCAAAAAACAAACGTCGTCTACCCAATACCCATTTATATCGCGTTAAACGATATATACATGTAAAAATTACGTAAAAACGTGCGAATGACTAATACGCGTGTGTCTTGTATACATCGTTTACCCCCATCATGTGATATACGTAGAGTATATGGTTATATTTACCGAAATGTTAATACCTAAGTCTAACTGATATGCAAATAATTTAGGTATGGTCGGTTATTTGTTTCAAACGTTTTATTTATTTTAATGACCGCATTCGATTTTCAGCGCCACGACGATCACGAGACATGCGAAATTGATAATTTCTTCAATGATAATAAAAATATACGCGACGGACACTAATCAAACATATCAATAGTATTATGTCTTATAGTTTACCTGAAGAATTTTGTTTAGTGGAAGATTTACTTTATGACTCAAACGTGTGACGAGATGCAAAAAACACAGAAAAGCAACAAAACTATAAGATGCTTTAAACATTGTTGTTGGTATATGTGTTCGCATAGTGTTAACCAAACATACTGATGATCATTATAGGTGACATGAAGGGTAAATTCATAAAGTTTAGTATGATTATCGGCAAGGGTCGCTTACGGTCATTAATACTTATACGAATAATTCAGTGTAACATAATCTTACATAATTACATGATTTACTAAGAAAAATATTTTTGGAAAATATGACTTCTTATCACTTATCAGTATGACTTTATTAAGCTACCGTTGATCATATCAATTAGTAATATTATGATATATTTTATAATATATAGATTAGGTAAATAAAATAAGATAAAAAAATAAAAATAAAATAAAGAAACGTTTAAGCGAGCGCGATAAGTAAATTATTTATGTACATATTTGTTGTGATTAGATTATAGATTAGCGCACGAGAATTACGCTTAGACATTTTTGGGGAATTTCGATTTGATGCAATTTTTTTTTTTTGGTTTGTTTAAATCAAATTTATTGTTGTCATTAAGGTTTGGGAAAATGGTAAGTTAAGTAATCAACAAAAAATTATTTAACCAATTTTAAGATGAGTGATGAATAAACGTTAAAGCTGGTGAGTCAGTTAATGTAGGATGATTAAAGTTGGTAAAAGATTATTAAATATTTTCACTATTATAGATAAAAGGGTAAGGGGCAGTGGTGAAATAGGTTAAATACCAGTTCAAACGGTGCTGCATGCTCTTCGGACAGAGTTACCGGAAGAGATCCGACCACTGGGAACCTGGTAGAAGAAATTTTCTCGGTTGCGTCTCAGGTGACGGTGAGCACATGTAATATTTTCAGAGAAATTAAGCAATAGATACAATAAAAAAAATGTTACCCCTGCAAATTATTATCGACATAATTTTGAGGCTGTAAAATTCATTTTATTATTAATGTGACAACCATTGTAAAGTCATCATCAAAATGTTACCTAAACTGGAGGCTAAGTATCAAAGCACGATTAAATAAAACTGGTGATTTACGGAGCGAATTTGCCAACGTGGAAACCAAATTATTCAAACCCCAGCCATACGCGACCACACAAACTGAACAATTTGATGAGAGCTATTATACCACGTGGTGACCTTATATACCACAGCGTTGCGACATCATCACACTATGACACATATTAATACCTCAGGGCATGCATGGTGATAATTCGTATCAAAATGCGTATTGAAATGTAACTAAGTTGCCTCGTTTACATGAAAAGGTGATGTTAACTTAAGAATTCGAAATTTAATCGAATGTCTGTAGACCAGAGTGATAAGAGTATATACGAGAGAAAAGGAGATGCTACAATTGTTTGAATTGTCATCATATATGGTGAAATCATGCAAAAACTAAAAATCGTGCAAGATTTGTCATAAACGTCACAATAGCCTTCTTCACCTTATGAGAATCTATAAAATTCACAGTTCGTACCACACCCAGTACCATTACAAACTATAAATACCATGCAAGCGTCATACAACAAAACCTTAATCACATTAGCACCCATCGCAAGTCCACAGTTAACAACCATAACTACGAGTATATCCACAGCCAACCAGGCCTTAAGTAATCCATCAACGATACCCGTCCAAATCGAGCAACCACCAAAGAACGTTATCATTCAATCGCTGCTCCCAACCGCAGTTGCTCAAGTTGTCGATGCTTATGGACTTCGGGTCGCAGGTTTATCCAAAATCACAAATCTAAAGCCATCGACAACCATCAACCCAGAAGCGTGTAAGTATTTAAAACCATTCCCGCTGGCACACCCAACCTTTTGTCAACCAGGACACATTGAAATCTTGATCGACGTCAAACATTTCTTCGACATTCTGATGGACGGCAGAATTTCAGGTGATTCCGGCACACCAGTGACGCAAAACACAATCCGTGTGGATTACCGCGATAAATTTTAGCGCGCTATATTATAGGAACAAGTACAACTAAGCCGCTGTAAAGAGTTGGATATAGAACGCTCCCTTCAAAAATTTTTGGAGAGTGAAAAAGTAACAATTATAACTTAATTGACTGAAACCCATTTTGCTAAACTTAACCAAAGAGATCCTAGAAAACCATTAAGAGGACATTCCAGAGATAAGGTCATCATAGGGTTATTTGCTATGGAAACCAAGTTTACTAAAATTGAAATTTCGAACATCTTGAGAGCGGATTTGATGCTATTGTTCTCAGGATCACTCGACAATAACCTAATGGTGGGGCCAACTATCCAAGATAATAATAGTCTTTTCGGCATTTTAGTTCGGTTTCGAAAACATGCGATTGTGTTTACGAGAGGTATAGAAAAATGTATCGTCAATTCGAATAGCTATGCGGAAGGTACAAACTTCCAACAAATCGTTTGTCGTGAATTCTCAGAATTTTCCATTAAAGATTACCGATTGTTGGCCATTACCTACGGAAAAGCCTCATCCATTAATCCTCAAGGAATTAGGGATAAAGTTAAGAAAAAAAAGACGGTAAAGATCTGACTGAGTGCACAATCCTAAAAGCACTAACATTTTGTTAGCAATACGTTTAAACAAGCATTCATACATTTGTAATGGGTAGCCCACGCTAAATGTATTTATTTTTTGTCATTGACCTTGAACTTATTTTGATTAAAATTCGAACCGGACTACGATTACGCTGTTATTGAATCATTAAACCACATTCATAAATTTGTGTTGTATTAATTTATGATTTGTCAGCTCGAATTTTGAAAAACGCACGAAATATGGTTGTCAAAATGTATAGATAATTTATAACAGTATTTATAATGACCTTGATTTAATTTTATTAAGTTATCAACCATTCGAATAGATGTTAATTTTGTAAGTATTTATAGTTTTGTTTCAAATCCATGTTTCTGCCCAACAATCCAATTTTTATTTAGTTACTCTAAATTCGATGACATTCTAAGGACGACTTTCTCAACTCAACATAATTGTAAGTGCCATGGAAATATTTTTTCCTTGATAACTCGTAGCAAATGCAAACGTATTTGATTCTCGAGAGAGCCTTTTGATCATTTCTTTATAATTCAGGCGCTTTACTCTATAGACGGGCATTGTTTTTTTGTTCAAGCAGCGTACTAAGCAATCACAAATTTATACAATGATTTATTAGAACAGATTTTTCTTTATTTCTTTCCACTTATGCAGATTACTTATCAGACTTGTGGTTCATCTTCTTCTGTTATCATTTTTCACAATCCAGAGTTACCTCTTGTTGGTAATACTTATTCGATATTCCTGGAAAAATGATTACCATATTGTTTACAAGAGAGATTTCCAGTCTCCTGAATTGCAGTTGTTAGTCTAGGTTTTAGTAGTATCTCTAATAGTTTTCTGGCTGTGTTAAGCATACATAAAGGTCTGTATGCTGAGGAAGATCTTTGGTCTTCTTTGAACTTATTAACCAGCCCAGCCTTTCCTCCTTCCATTTTGCGTAAAATATTCCATCTCGCAATGACTTATCCTCAGACATCAGAAAATCCTCAGAACATCAGTCATAACTCCATTCGAACCCGGTGCTTTTTAATTTTTCATAGACGAAACGATATTTAGAAGTTCGTTATATGTAAACAACGGTATGTCGTTTCTTTTCACAACGTGTCTTCTTACTTTCCTCTACTTTCCTACAGAGACATTTCCGAAGTTGCTCGAAAAGATCACCTGTCAGCCGATTTCAGTTGAGGTTTGTTTTTCAAAACTCTCAACGTCATCTTATGCTCTTTTCAGCCGCCTCAAAAGTTTTGCAAAACACGAGGCATGCTTGATCGCTTCTGGTTTTAAATCTTCTTCACAGAAGACAAAATATTTTCTATCACCTTGCAAGTTCTTTTCAAGTGGCCTGGTTCTCCACAAAACCTACACATGCCTTGTGCTCTTTTGTCTATAGCTTTGCTATTTGATAGTACCTAATACATCTGAAGCAACGAGTCACGGTGGCTTGTTTTTTCGAGAAGCTTTTAAAAGCACCACTAAACGTTTTCTAAAGCGTTTCCACCTCGCCTTCCATTTTTGTTTGTGCCTTCTCTCAATTTTGATTATGTCTCTTCTTTTTTTGCCTTTTTACCTTGCCAAACTTTTTCGCCGAGCTTCCAGCCTTCTGGCCTTTATTTATCATCCTTTTTGTTTTTATCTCTTCCTGTTTCTTTTTAGGCCTAGAAGATGTTTGTCTCTTATTAGTGTTCATCGCAGGAGCCGAATCCATATTGTTGATCACTGTTTTTGACGTCCATGCTTATGGTTTTTGTTTCTCCGTTGCCATTTTCATTTCTGTAAGCAATTTTTAACAAGCTTGAAACTGTTCGTTTTTATCTTCTGACGAATGCTCTTGCTTCATAATGTAGCATTGTCTTCGTTAAAGCTTTTGATAACACTGTAGCCAGGTTACCTACTGCAGACTTCTTCTGAAATGTCAACGAATGTATCCACTTATTGTAATATTTTGTATTCTGTCAAGTATCTTTTTGTATTTATTATTTAGTATTTATGCTGTGTGCCTTAATTGACTTTTCAAAATAAACTTTTTAAATTGTTCAAGGTTCTGCTATTGCCTGGTAGCTAGTGGGTGGTAGCTAAAAAGTAAATTTCCGATGTAACTTTTCGGTGACTTTTCACAAAAAGTATAAAATAACTATAAGACTTTTAAACTGTAAACACGAGTAAACTATAATATATTTGGTTTAGTTTAGTTTCAAGTTGAGGCACAGTAAGTGACTTTTATGGTAGTTCCATCTATCTAGTTACAGCATGAACTAAATCGTTATAATTTAGTTTAGTTAGTTTAGGTAGTTTAGGCAGTTTTGTATTTTGTATTTGGTATTTTCTATTTTCTATTTTCTATTTTCTATTTTCTATTTTCTATTTTCTATTTTCTATTTTCTATTTTCTATTTTCTATTTTCTATTTTCTATTTTCTATTTTCTATTTTCTATTTTCTATTTTCTATTTTCTATTTTCTATTTTCTATTTTCTATTTTCTATTTTCTATTTTCTATTTTCTATTTTTTTTTTCTATTTTCTATTTTCTATTTTCTATTTTCTATTTTCTATTTTCTATTTTCTATTTTTTATTTTCTATTTTCTATTTTCTATTTTCTATTTTCTATTTTCTATTTTCTATTTTCTATTTTCTATTTTCTATTTTCTATTTTCTATTTTCTATTTTTCTATTTTCTATTTTCTATTTTCTATTTTCTATTTTCTATTTTCTATTTTCTATTTTCTATTTTCTATTTTCTATTTTCTATTTTCTATTTTCTATTTTCTATTTTCTATTTTCTATTTTCTATTTTCTATTTTCTATTTTCTATTTTCTATTTTCTATTTTCTATTTTCTATTTTCTATTTTCTATTTTCTATTTTCTATTTTCTATTTTCTATTTTCTATTTTCTATTTTCTATTTTCTATTTTCTATTTTCTATTTTCTATTTTCTATTTTCTATTTTCTATTTTCTATTTTCTATTTTCTATTTTCTATTTTCTATTTTCTATTTTCTATTTTCTATTTTCTATTTTCTATTTTCTATTTTCTATTTTCTATTTTCTATTTTCTATTTTCTATTTTCTATTTTCTATTTTCTATTTTCTATTTTCTATTTTCTATTTTCTATTTTCTATTTTCTATTTTCTATTTTCTATTTTCTATTTTCTATTTTCTATTTTCTATTTTCTATTTTCTATTTTCTATTTTCTATTTTCTATTTTCTATTTTCTATTTTCTATTTTCTATTTTCTATTTTCTATTTTCTATTTTCTATTTTCTATTTTCTATTTTCTATTTTCTATTTTCTATTTTCTATTTTCTATTTTCTATTTTCTATTTTCTATTTTCTATTTTCTATTTTCTATTTTCTATTTTCTATTTTCTATTTTCTATTTTCTATTTTCTATTTTCTATTTTCTATTTTCTATTTTCTATTTTCTATTTTCTATTTTCTATTTTCTATTTTCTATTTTCTATTTTCTATTTTCTATTTTCTATTTTCTATTTTCTATTTTCTATTTTCTATTTTCTATTTTCTATTTTCTATTTTCTATTTTCTATTTTCTATTTTCTATTTTCTATTTTCTATTTTCTATTTTCTATTTTCTATTTTCTATTTTCTATTTTCTATTTTCTATTTTCTATTTTCTATTTTCTATTTTCTATTTTCTATTTTCTATTTTCTATTTTCTATTTTCTATTTTCTATTTTCTATTTTCTATTTTCTATTTTCTATTTTCTATTTTCTATTTTCTATTTTCTATTTTCTATTTTCTCTTTTCTCTTTTCTCTTTTCTCTTTTCTCTTTTCTCTTTTCTCTTTTCTCTTTTCTCTTTTCTCTTTTCTCTTTTCTCTTTTCTCTTTTCTATTTTCTCTTTTCTATTTTCTATTTTCTATTTTCTATTTTCTATTTTCTATTTTCTATTTTCTATTTTCTATTTTCTATTTTCTATTTTCTATTTTCTATTTTCTATTTTCTATTTTCTATTTTCTATTTTCTATTTTCTATTTTCTATTTTCTATTTTCTATTTTCTATTTTCTATTTTCTATTTTCTATTTTCTATTTTCTATTTTCTATTTTCTATTTTCTATTTTCTATTTTCTATTTTCTATTTTCTATTTTCTATTTTCTATTTTCTATTTTCTATTTTCTATTTTCTATTTTCTATTTTCTATTTTCTATTTTCTATTTTCTATTTTCTATTTTCTATTTTCTATTTTCTATTTTCTATTTTCTATTTTCTATTTTCTATTTTCTATTTTCTATTTTCTATTTTCTATTTTCTATTTTCTATTTTCTATTTTCTATTTTCTATTTTCTATTTTCTATTTTCTATTTTCTATTTTCTATTTTCTATTTTCTATTTTCTATTTTCTATTTTCTATTTTCTATTTTCTATTTTCTATTTTCTATTTTCTATTTTCTATTTTCTATTTTCTATTTTCTATTTTCTATTTTCTATTTTCTATTTTCTATTTTCTATTTTCTATTTTCTATTTTCTATTTTCTATTTTCTATTTTCTATTTTCTATTTTCTATTTTCTATTTTCTATTTTCTATTTTCTATTTTCTATTTTCTATTTTCTATTTTCTATTTTCTATTTTCTATTTTCTATTTTCTATTTTCTATTTTCTATTTTCTATTTTCTATTTTCTATTTTCTATTTTCTATTTTCTATTTTCTATTTTCTATTTTCTATTTTCTATTTTCTATTTTCTATTTTCTATTTTCTATTTTCTATTTTCTATTTTCTATTTTCTATTTTCTATTTTCTATTTTCTATTTTCTATTTTCTATTTTCTATTTTCTATTTTCTATTTTCTATTTTCTATTTTCTATTTTCTATTTTCTATTTTCTATTTTCTATTTTCTATTTTCTATTTTCTATTTTCTATTTTCTATTTTCTATTTTCTATTTTCTATTTTCTATTTTCTATTTTCTATTTTCTATTTTCTATTTTCTATTTTCTATTTTCTATTTTCTATTTTCTATTTTCTATTTTCTATTTTCTATTTTCTATTTTCTATTTTCTATTTTCTATTTTCTATTTTCTATTTTCTATTTTCTATTTTCTATTTTCTATTTTCTATTTTCTATTTTCTATTTTCTATTTTCTATTTTCTATTTTCTATTTTCTATTTTCTATTTTCTATTTTCTATTTTCTATTTTCTATTTTCTATTTTCTATTTTCTATTTTCTATTTTCTATTTTCTATTTTCTATTTTCTATTTTCTATTTTCTATTTTCTATTTTCTATTTTCTATTTTCTATTTTCTATTTTCTATTTTCTATTTTCTATTTTCTATTTTCTATTTTCTATTTTCTATTTTCTATTTTCTATTTTCTATTTTCTATTTTCTATTTTCTATTTTCTATTTTCTATTTTCTATTTTCTATTTTCTATTTTCTATTTTCTATTTTCTATTTTCTATTTTCTATTTTCTATTTTCTATTTTCTATTTTCTATTTTCTATTTTCTATTTTCTATTTTCTATTTTCTATTTTCTATTTTCTATTTTCTATTTTCTATTTTCTATTTTCTATTTTCTATTTTCTATTTTCTATTTTCTATTTTCTATTTTCTATTTTCTATTTTCTATTTTCTATTTTCTATTTTCTATTTTCTATTTTCTATTTTCTATTTTCTATTTTCTATTTTCTATTTTCTATTTTCTATTTTCTATTTTCTATTTTCTATTTTCTATTTTCTATTTTCTATTTTCTATTTTCTATTTTCTATTTTCTATTTTCTATTTTCTATTTTCTATTTTCTATTTTCTATTTTCTATTTTCTATTTTCTATTTTCTATTTTCTATTTTCTATTTTCTATTTTGTATTTGTTATTTTGTGGTTTTTGATTATTTATATGTTTGGCACTAAATCCCTATCTATTTTAGCACCAATTTTATTTGTTTAAATGGACAATAAATTAAACTAGTTATCAAAGCTCATTAGTTAAAATAGTTGTTTGGTGGCCACCGCAATGGGTTATCATTCAGACAGACGCGTATTTTATGTTCATTAAATAAATTTAGCGTGTCACTCATTTACTACGGCACTGATAATGCAAATTAACACAATACCATATCGGTAACGAGAATTTTATAAAAATTTCTTTGAAATTCAGTATAAAAATATTACTAGAACTTTAACCGTGTCGCCATCGTCGTCGATTATATTATTATTCATCGGAATATGGGAATTTCAGTAGACATCGTGATATATGTGTTGATTATGAACGAATTTGTCATTATTTCAGGGGCACAGCAACAAAATTGCATTCCCGCGCAATATTGTGGTTTAGTGTGGACCAGACGTTTGATTTGTTGTGACGCCGATAAATTGACCAATTGTGGACGTGAAAAAAAATTATATGCAAACGCTAGAATTCTTGGCGATGAAGAAGCAGCCGTTGGTGAATTTCCATGGATGGTACAAATTTTTTATCGTTACCTAAACACAAGCCAATGCAGTGGAAGTTTAATAACACGTCAATTTGTTTTAACGGCAGCACATTGTGTGGCCAAAAGAAGTATTCAAGTGGCTGGCAAACCGTAAGTTGGTTAACGATTTTGTATTTTTTTTTTGTGATGTTCGAGATTATAATAGTTAACATTTCGAATTATTTCTAGAAGTTTTGTTCGACTTGGTGAACACAATTTAAAGTCTCGTTTTGATTGCGTTAAACGTAGTTATGGGTTGACAAATTGTTCCAAAATTCCGAATGATATAAAAATTTTATCGTATTTTATGCATCCGGAATATATTGAGGCATCTATATATCGACATAATGACATTTCAATATTGAAACTTGAGAAAATAGTAAAGTTTACAGACTTAATAAACACCATCTGTTTGCCGGTTGATCCGATTGACATTTCTAATGATCGCCTCAAATTTGTTGTGTCAGGGTGGGGTGAAACCCGTAAAGGAATTGGATCTCATGTTAAACTTAAAGTCACCGTACCAAACTATGATTTTTTAAGATGTGCAGAATTTTATAAAAACAAAACTAAAATCATTTTGAACGATGGCCAACTGTGTGCCGGCGGTAGAGACGGTTACGATTCATGCCGAGGAGATAGTGGTGGTCCCTTGATGTTTTATAATGAAAGAAAACACCGTTGGATACTTGTTGGAATCGTTTCGTTTGGCGCGAAACGATGTGGGACATTAAATTTTCCCGCCGTTTACAACAATGTACAAAAATATCTAGAATGGATCACAAATAACATTAAAGACTAAATAGATTTGGTACGAAATATATTTATTTTCGAATTATTGACCACACAGCCTTTAATATGTATCTACCATAGGATTTTTGTATTAAGATATCGACGACACGATCCAGTCTGTATATGCATTAACTCGGGTGTATATTGCTGAAACACCATCCTGTCCACACCCGTTTAGTCCAAATGAGACAACACCTTCGATAATCCAGAATCCGTTCAAAAAATACATAAGTGGACCACCCGAGTCACCGTTACACGAGTCCTTGCCAGATTCAGCACCGGCACATATTTGTGTTCGAGAATTAATTTCTACCGGATAGAATGTTTCCTGACAACGTGAAAAACTGACAATAGGCAAATTAACTTTTTGTTTGATGGCACTTCGAGATGTTACGTTATCAATTCGTCCCCATCCAGCCACCGTCAAACTCGCGTTAACTGGTGATTGATAATTTCGGTCTGGAAAACAAATTGGTTGAACATAATCTGTTGTCATAATATCACGTTCCAAACGCACTAATCCAATATCGTTGTATGGTACAACTCCTATTTGATTATAATCAGGATGAGGTATGGCGTATTCTACACCAACATCAACTACCGGACTGGCGCACACTTCATAATTATCTTCATATACCTCACAATCTTTGGTTGTGTTTAAATTGTGTTCGCCAAGTCTAACATTAAAAAGATTACCTTTTATGCGAATTATTAATCCAACCGTACAATGTGCAGCGGTTAAAACGTAACGTTGATTAATAAGTGAACCCCCACATGAAAATGCGCGAACTTTAGTGATAGGTTTTCTATATTCCAGCAATGCCATCCATGGAAATTGTCCTAGTTCAGCATTGGTACCACCAATAACTCGATTTGTTAAGAGATCACTACCGCAAGCACCTTCCTCCGGATCAGGTAATGTATTTCCGAATTGTGCTCGCGTCTCAATAAAATTTGTAACTTTATCCACTGGTGGTAGGGTTGTGGCTTTAGTGACCGATGTTAATTTATTTTGTTCAAAAAATGGATCGTTACTAGCACAACAGACAAACAATCGTCCGTAATCATCTTCGAAACAGCTTAACAAATTTATATATTGCGATTGAAAACTAGTAAGTCGTTTTGACGAGGTAATAAAATCATACACTGGGTCACAATTATCGAGCAATGTACATTGACCCCGTACACCATTTGGTGTGATACACTCTATAATTAAAAATTGTACAAATACATGCATAATTTAGGAAATCAATACAAATAAACATTTGATAGAACCACACATTACCTTCGGCTAATATTGACGTCAATATTGAGATAGTAATGAAAAGCCAAGGCCACATACTGGTATCGATTACACAAAGTAGACGTACACAAAAAAAAATATTTGTTGATGAAATTATTTATTTGCCAATTTTGTCAATTATCAGTCTACCACAATTAAACCACTTTTCTCTTATACATCAATCAAAGCGGATTGTAATCCATGAACTGCTTAGCACAACGATCAACTTACTACTAAAAATAAAAATTTAAATATTTTAATAACCTTGGAAGGTAATTACACTAATCTTTAACTTTTATGGTAATTTCTTTAATATACTGTTCACACGAACTACCTTATTTGCATACAATCGGCTTAAAGATTTTACAATGTTCTTCTTACTATGAAGCTCATGTGAAACTAAATCTGTTTTCTCTTCTGTTGCTTTCTTACATGCAAATATACAAATATATTGAGAGAGACTCGATCGGGAGAGTAGCAATTTTTTAGTTTTACCGAAAACTTGTTAAGCTAATTAGCAGCATAGTTGATGCGATCTACTCTGTTTATCATTTCATTTCGTTCACTGTATTAATTTCGATCTTTACTTACTTACGACCTTACATTCAATTTAATAGAAAGAAATATACTAAAGTAAATACCCAATTTGCATTATGAAATATTTTTGTAAAAATATTTCTTGGAATGAGTAACAACTTATCACATTTGCCAATTGCTGACGGAGTCAGTCGGTTGAAGCATTGAAGATTCTGTCTTAATTGTGAACGTTTTAAAGATATCTTTCAAATGTTATCATCTTTTAAGGACGCCTTATTTCATTTGGGCACCATCATAAGAGATTCCCTAGCCTATCATATGTATATATATATATATATATATATTTATATATATAATATATATATATATATATATATATATATATATATATATATATATATATATATATATATGTATATATATATATATATATATATATATATATATATATATATATATATATATATATGTATATATATATATATATATATATATATATATATATATATATATTTCATTGTTAAATTTCGGAGTTTAAGGAGATCTAATTTTTTAATTATTTTTTTTTTCGATTTCCCTTACAGACATTTTTAATTTTTCAGGGTTCAAAATAACTACGAAAAAGAACTAATATGTCTTTAATTTTCGGAGTTGAATAAAACAGAATTTCAGCCTTAATATTAAAGTTCTCATATGTATAAGAATTAATGAACAAAATACGATAACTTATCTGAAAATAGACCCTAGTTTATATTAGAATAGGTTCCTTTTTGGTTCCTCTTGGAAGAGGTTTCTAGTTCAAGTTTTAACCAGGTGAATTTTCATTCTTGTGGTTCGGGAATTATACGATTCAAATTAGGCAGATCAAAATTATTTTCTTTTGAAAAAATACAACTTCAATGCAAAAGCAGTACTTTAATTTCGTATAAAATATAAATTATTTTTCGGAGTTGAGTTGACTCTTACGTATTAATTCGGTTTCTACTAACTTAGCTCTTTCTGATCCAGTATTGAAAATGTCGCGACTTTTTAATTCTGTTTATAAAATTTGTGACTTTAACAATTCAAGAAATTCGTTTAAACTTGAGTTGTTTAAATTCTTTTCAGTAAATATTAAAAATTAAATTTTCTATAGGGCTATAATTATGTTACTTTATTTACCGATTGTATAATAACTGTAAGTAAAATATAAATAAATAAATAAACAATCTAATGGTTTTTGTTGAAAACATAAAATTAATAAATGTTGAATGAATCGGAGCCACTAACGTAATATCATATAAGTATTAATATAACTTTAGACTGTTATTATTTCAAATGATTCAATATCAAATATTATTGAAATGTATACAACTTAATTAAGAGCAAATTTACGACGTTAAAAACCATACAGTTATTAATTCCGAAATTAACAAAAACTGTTTACATTTTCGGAGTCCCACTATACTGTAGTTTTTTGTGTAATAAAAAATATAACTGAATGTTATGGACAAGTTATTGTTATATAACAAAAACATGAATTTTATTTTGTACTGTTATAGTTTCGGAATTAGTTTCAAGACTGACAGTTGTTGTAAAAAAGTGAATATCGAAAAATAGAATAATTAAACTTATCATTGTAGAAATATTTTAAAAGACTAACTCCGAAAAATTAGTCTTGGAATGGCAAATTTAATTTAAAGTTACTTCGAACTCGCCAATTTATCACAAAAATCATGGATATTTTTTACTATTCTATTAGGTCTGCTGATTACTACAACTATGAATCTGCTCAATTTAATTGGAAACCAGCTCTATATAATTTGTAATTTATCTCGTTGAATCAAGGCATATTTGCAAATAAAATTCTATAATAAGAATACAATTTGTAAATGCAATGTCAGTTAATTGCGATTATTGAAATATATAAGTTGTGTAGTGTGTACACTTCGACAGTTTAATCACATTTAGCGAGCATTAGAAAAAAAAGTTTTAAAATAGTTCAAAACAATCATTAGGACATGAGACTTTTGAAGTTTTTTCTGGCCTTAATCCTATTTGCGACCATAGCCGCACAGGGTAACTAAGACTACCAGCTATTTAAAAATAACAAATAAATCGAATATATCCGTTTTCAGAGTGCATCACCCCAAATGGTTATCGATCCGAGTGTAAACTGTTGTCTGATTGTATCACATTGATTAGCTATATGCAGCGACGTCCGCAAAGTGCTAGATCTTGGGACGAAAAACAGTATATAAATATGTTGTTGTGCTATACAGACGAAATGGATGTTCAACATGTCTGTTGTGCTAGTGACGATAGATTTTTTCAACTGAACCAAACGCCAACAACAACAACTACAACCACGCCGATAGCTGTCACTACTACTATACCAATTGATATCGAAATGCGAAAAAACTTGAAACTCACGACCAATTTACCAGATCCATTAAATTACGAGTGTGGTGGTGATGTTTTAAAACATCGAATTATAGGCGGAAACGAAACCGAACTCGGTGAATATCCATGGATGGCAATGCTCGAATATAAAAATCAAATTTCAAATGAACGATCATTTGCGTGTGGTGGTTCACTAATTAGTCGACGGTATATTTTAACAGCAGCCCATTGTATGATTGGATCGATTATAACGCGTAAAGGCGATCTGGTCAATGTCCGACTAGGTGAACACGATACTAACACAGATGTAGATTGTGAAACACTTAATAATTTTACAGAATGTGCCGATCGACCGATCGATGTTTCAATTGAATCGACAAATCCGCATCCAAGTTTTAGAAAAACTCACAACACAATGGAAAACGATATTGGATTAATTCGATTGGCATGGGATATTGAAACGACACAATTTATTCAACCAATATGTTTCCCAACGATCGGCATGAATACACCGGATGAATCGAAATTAATGGTAGCAGGTTGGGGACGAACGCTTAACGGAAATGTATCTAATGTTAAGATGCATGTTAAAATACCCGTGGTTAATTACGAGATATGTCAAAATATGCTCAGTCCAATTGCAGTGAATGATGAAACGCATATATGTGCGGGTGGTGAGATTGGAAAGGATTCATGTCGGGGCGATTCTGGTGGACCGTTAATGAAAAATCATTTTGGAATTTGGTACATCGAGGGAATTGTTTCATTTGGTGCGGCATCGAAATGTGGATTGTTATATAGTCCAGGAGTGTATACACGGGTTAATGCGTATCGAAATTGGATACTGGATATAGTTCAATCTCATTTGTGATGTTTGGTTTGTACATAGATAAATTTAAATAAACTAACAACAATTTAATACTATTAAACACTTTATTGGCGTGAGATACATATAGGCTTACAGAATCTAAATTAAATGTAACGGTTTAAGGTTCTAAATTTGTTTGAATCCAATCAATATATTTTGACACTCGAGTATAAATTCCCGGTACCCCTCCTTTTCCACAACTGTTGACACCAAATGACACAACACCTTCCATAATCCAAACACCATTATGTACGGTCATCAAGGGACCACCGGAATCACCATTACACGAATCTTTGCCCTCCTCACCGCCCGCACACATTTGCGTGTCAACAATTTCGATTTGTGTAAATAAGTTCTGACAATTTTCAAAGCTATACAATGGTACCACTAATTTTTGTTTGATTGCACTTTTTTTGGCCGTCGACGTTTTACCCCAGCCGACTACTACATAGTTTGTCCCGACTGACGATTTAAATGAAGTTTGTGGTAGGCATATAGGATATATATTAGACACTTCGGGAACAGAGTCAGCTAATCGGACTAGTCCAATGTCATTGTATGATGGGTTCCATGTAATTGAGTAGCCGGGATGTGCTTTCGTCGATTCAACAGCCATATTTAGTACTGGTGGAGCGCAAACTTCACTGCCATCTTCGGTTATTTCACAATCAACTGTCGTTTCAAGGTTATATTCACCAAGTCGGACGCTTATTCTAAAACATTTAAAATTATTTAAAATCGTTGAACATTTTCGTTAGCACAATACATACAGTCGTCCTTTTTTCCTTAAAATTTCACCGACTACACAGTGGGCAGCTGTTAATACGTATCGTTTATTAATCAACGATCCACCACACGCAAAATCTTTTTTTCCAGTTGGTTTTAAATATTCAAGCAATGCCATCCATGGAAATTCATTAAGTTCTGAATCAGTTCCACCAAAAATGCGATTTGCAAGAAAATCGACACCACATGCATAGTTTTCAGATTTTGGTAAATCCGTTGCATCTGTAAATCGTTGTTCAGTAGATAGTACGGTCCCGTTTTCAATGAAAAGTGAAATAAAATTTGGATCGTCTTTCGCACAACAAATGTGCGGGGCTTCACCAAAAATATTGTTGCATTGCATACGTCCGATAAATTGTCGTTCTTCGAATGTCATTGGTCGATCTTTGGCGTAGCGTATAAATTGAAATGCAGGTCTACACTCCTCCAATCGAACACATTGAGCGACAAACCCGTTTGGTGATGTACATTCTGGGAAATTGTTATTAAAATAAATTAAAGAGGATATGTTGTTTATAAAATCGAGTTAATTACCTTGAGCTAAAATTGATGAAAATACGATTAGTAACGATAAAATAGTCCACAAAACTATCTGCATCGTTTGTTTCTTGAAAATTTGTCGACTAGCGATAATTTGCATGCTAATTATGTCAAGAACGAGTTTGAAATAGATTAAAGAAAAAATATATTTTTGTAATCTTCTACCGATTGATCTACTCTCGTCTTGCGTATAAACCCAACTGAATTTTGTTTTTGTCTTTGATTTTTGCTTTTTGCTTTTTTATAAATCTCAACTTAAGTAAACAAATAACTTTCGTATCTTAGCAATTGAAAAAACATGTTTCTTTCATACAACAAAATCATCAATACTATACATATAAAAACGCACAAGCCTACATACTGTACAATCAAAATGTGTTATCAGTGGTCATGTACTTACTATATGTGAATAAATTATTTTTATCAATATTTGAGCGTGTGTTCATCTTTCAGACAGTTATCGAGCATCAAATTTTTTCTGGTTCAATGTTGTTTTCGAATTATGATTTTTCAAATATTTTGAGTGTTTTACATGCATATAATTCGAAAATCTTGAATGTGTTGCTCAGTTATTTTTTTAAATTTTAGCTAATCATTATTGTTTCATCATTAGAGTTTTAGACCAAACCCAGCAGTCTAAGCATAGCTTGATTGATATTTGTAAAAATGTTGCTCAATATTACTGACTAGTTTTTTATTAAATTATTTAAGTTACATTTTTTTAACAGAATTTTGTACAATTTGTAAATCATTTATTATATTTCTAATATGATCTCTAAAAAAATATTGTAGTTTAAGAGCTCAGTAGTATATTTAAAAAGACAGTTCAACCGATTCTTAAGAAAATTTAAATAATCACTTATATTTACGCTAAAGAGAACTATTTTATTACTGAGCAACTAACCAACGTAAGAAAATATAATTTATAGTTTATATCTAAGAATTTGATTATCGAACATAGTTTGCTCGGTTACCCTATTAATTAGGACAATTGATGTGATGCTCAATTTCATTTAACTTTCATATCTAAAAAAATATAGCATACAATTTGCTAAATTTGTAGCCAACCAATTGTAGTTAGTAATAAAATATAAATGCAATTTAAAAAAAAAAACTTAGAAACGGAACACATATTCAACATAGAATTCTGTAACAAAGTTTGATTGGCGTTTTTAGTAATTAAAGTAATCATGAACGTGTTGCTCAAATTTGTTCATAGTATTTGTTTTTAACAATAATAATAGTAGGCAGTCTTAATATGAAAATATCATCTCAATTTTTAATATTCCATTCAATTTAAGGAATTTGTGAAAAATGAATAAGACATCAATAATTTGCTCAATTTGGTGATCGTTACTATACTGAAAAGAAAGGGAATACAAATATTAGTATCACGATTTTGAAACCAAACCAATAAAATGCAATACAACTTTGTAACAAACAAAGCAAGATTAACTTATGTAGTAGTGTTGCTCAGTTTTTTTAATTGATTTTAATTATGACTGAATTTAAAGTTTGTAAAATTTGCAGTAAACCCATTTTACGACTGAGCAAACGAGTAAGTATAATCGCAACATGATCTTAAAATTGTGAATATTTACCAAAAATTATTTTACTCAAGATAATAAATCTGTTGCTCATTTTTCTTAAAGTTTTGTTTAATAAAAGTTTAGCTTTATTTTAATATATTTGAAAAATAAAAAAGGAACATATTTTTCAGACAAATATTATTTGCTCTATTAAGCAATTAAATCAGATCAGAAATAATACCTTAATGAATTTTTATCTCGATTTAATTATCACAGGTCATTACTCAATTTAATTATTATTTTAACAATGTAAAATCACAGAGAACTATACAAAGTTGTTATTATTACAAATAATAACCTTTTGCACTTAAACTATAAAATTGAGCAACATTTAAAATGGTACTGTACATATTCTACTGTAGCTCGGCGTGATTTTGCTGAATTGACGTTTTATATAATTTACCTTTTAATTGCGCATCTATCTGGTACTTTTCCGTCTGCGATTTTTTGTAAATTCGCATATTAAAAGTCCTTCAAAACGAATAGATCAGTATCTATTTTACTTAATCTTATAAATTAGGCCTGATTAAAATGGAGATACTTTTAATAAAAGCTCGGAATAACTTTGTTTCTAATCATTTTTACTTTAGCAGTGACATATAGGACAATGCAAAATTTGTGGCTGCCTTTTGCATTGACTGGATTGCTTATTTAGTTAATCGTACTGTTGGCAGTTAAATACTTGTGTGTACTTTTCGACGCCTGGTATACAAATGTGACCATGCAACTACAAAGAGCAGATACAAAGAAAGCCAAAATTTTTATAGAGTGTCTGAAAACTTGTTGTTTTTTAGGTGAACTAACTCCGAATAATTAAATTTTATTTTTTGAGTTTACAGTGACGTTTCGTTTTTTATTTTTAACTATAACGACGTAAAACCGAACAAATCATAATCGGTAATAGTTCAACCTTTGTAATTAGGAAAATTATGTAACGCAAATCAGCAGTAAAAAAATTCATTGAGTCGTGGAAAGTTTTACGTTGGTCGCGCTTATAGGAAACGTAAAACTGCGAAAAATCTACAATCGATTGATAAAGCTTGCACATATTAAATTATTCACCGAGTATAAAATGACTGAAACTGCATTTATTGATGTCGTTCTGTATTCGGAGACCGGTACAACCCGGTATCAGACTAGTGAAAAACTGGGCGTATAGAGAAACAGACCAATAAAAATACTCAGCGGTCACCAGCACGAGTGCTGTCACCAGCACGAGTGCTGCTGTTAGGTCACCAGCACGAGTGCAGTCAGTCATATTTTTAAAACATAATTGACATCGAAAATACGACATTGAAAATCGAAGAAAATATGTTATCTTTAGGTAGGGGCCAATCTTTCCACTACGACAGAAAGGTACAATAGAAAAATTGTATTTCTACATTAGCAACATTTAGGCGAATAATTTCATAGTAATTCAAAATATCGATGCTTCTGTTTGATTCTGGGACAGAAAAACCCAAAATTCGAATTTCGGATTAACTGATCATACGATCACGTTATACATGTCGCTGATCCGAAAATGGTGTGCTACGCAAATATGACTCATACTGTTCTAAATAAATCAAGGTCTATACAGTATTAACATCATCATTGACTAAGACTAGGAATTGATATACATATCAATAAGACGGAGATTATAATTTTAAGGTCAACGCGGTAATCTTCGTTTATATTATTTGCGTAAAATGATTTTATTTACGATCATAATTAAATTTAAACATGTTTTTTGTTATCATATTATTTATAATTTAATAAAAAAACAAAAACTATCAACTAAAACTAAAACATATTTTGTTCAGACGAAACGAAACGATCTGTAATTTTTTTATATTTTTCTTCTTGATCACATATTACGATATAAATACTACTTATCTACTAGGCATTCTATATAAAGATAAGATTTTATGGTTGCAAATTCGATCGAATCCAGTCTATATATTGTGGCACTCTCGTATATACACCTGGCCAGCCATCTAATCCACATGCATTACCGAACGATACAAGACCTTCGACATACCATAAACCTCTATTTAACGACATTAATGGACCACCGGAATCACCATCGCACGAATCTTTTTTGAAGTCTCCACCAGCGCACAATTGTGTATCTTGAATTTGAACCGATGTTCGTTGTATCGATCTAAATTTAGTTTGACATTCTTGTTGATCCGCAATAGCAATCGATAATTGTTGTTTTATGGCACTCTTACGCGCGGTCAGTGTTCGACCCCAACCGGTAATTGTTACTTTACCACCAGTCTGTGTACGATATTGTGCCGATGGTAAACAAATTGGTTGAACATAATCGGTATATGTTACTGATTGCCCGAGTCGTACTAGACCAATGTCATGATATTGATTGCGATCGTTTGGTAAATACTCAGGATGTGGAATTTTATGTTCAACAGGAACATTTAGTACGGGATCAGAACATACACGTGCATTTTTATGTGTTTCACAATCTTCACTTGTGTCTAAATTATGTTCCCCTAACCGAACATTAACTCTATTCGAATAAAATATACATTATGTGATTAATAATTTAGGTTGGGAAATTATGCTTCAAAAATACTTACAACTGTCCTTTGACTTGTTCAATTTTACCAATTAAACAATGGGCCACCGTTAATACATAGCGGTTATTAATTAATGAGCCACCACACGAAAAATCTCGTGCACCACGCGAATTTTGATATTCTAATAAGGCCATCCAAGCAAATTCTCCCAATTCCGTATTTTTGCCACCGTAAACACGATTTGATAAAATATCTCGACCACATTGTAATTCATTAGGATTCGGTAATATTGTACCGCTACCGTCACCCGGTTGTACATGTTCAGTGTATGGACGGCGCGTTGTTGCTTGTGCTTGGAAAAATGGATCATCGTTGCTACAACAAACGTGTGGACCTTGGCCATAGTTTGAATTACATTGTGATTGTGTAATGATTTGACGTTCGCTCCATGTTAGACCGGTGGTACGACGTGCTTCAATATAATTAAGTATATCTGGACATTGATACAGTGAAGTACATTGTCCTACATATGAATTTGGTGTATAACATTGGTCTGTAATATAAATAATGATGCTTAGTATACTTGTTTAGGTTACAAATAATTTTATTAAACTCACACTGCGCGTTAGCGATGGCCACACAAGTTAGTCCCACAAGTAAAAAAACACCTTGTCGTAAACTCATCATACCGGTTATTCTAAAACAACAATAACAAAATTGAAATTATAGATCGCATCGATGATCTTTAGAAAATAAAAATAAAATTCAGATCGGATCTCGACCCGATTTTCACAATATTAAAAAAAAAAAGATTGAAACACACTAAATTACTTAGATCACACATAAAATTATTGCACTATAACCTTGAAAGTATGAAGATGATAAAAAATTTAACAAAACAAGAAACTCAGTTAATTCCTGTTTTTATCTTAAACCAAACTCAAAATCGTTTCATTTAATCAATGCACGCCACGAATTTCTAAACGGTTTGAGATGATGACATTTTGAAAGGCCGTCTTAAGTGTTTGAACACACTAAACTCACATTAAATAGTCATAAAAAAATTTGTTAATGGAATTTTCGACGATCGAGACGTTAATTACATTTTTTTTTACGTTAACGACAAAATTAATATTGCCACGGGCGGTTTAACTACAAACTATTCCACTTTACATAGTTGAACAAAAAAAATAAAAAAAATAATAACCAAATATCTTACATTAAAAATTTAATTAATTCAATAAACTTTGTGTCTCTAATTTTAAACGGAGAGATCACATCAAATCAGCATGAAACGAACTAACTAAAATCAAAAAAACATTTTAAAGTCTTTATATATTTCTTAAAGCTGATCGCGATTTATAAATCCACACATGTGTGCGTTTTAAATCCCAAGAAAACTATAAACACGTATATACACATCATATATTCATATACACGCATATATGTACTAACGTACGATCAAGACAATTTATAACTGTATGAGCTTTCTTTCTACGAATACATAAATTTAATATATGATAAAATTCCATGTTGCACCATACCGATCGAGGTGTTTTGTTAATTATTGTCGAGGGATATAGACAAAGAAAACTTGTTTATTAAAAATAGTTTTAAACATTAATTAAAACGTCTTCAGGTATCAGATTTAAACATGTACTCGGAAATGTTCGATATACACGTAGTCTACAGATACTTGATCACCGATCGTTCATGACTACTCTTTTTTCACGATCAACATTTTTCAAACTAATTAGTGCTCCAAAATTTTATACAAATATATGATGATGTGTTTTTGTAATTTACCAAGATTATTTCGAGTTGAAATGCTGTAGTTGGTCTCACAAAATTTCAAATCGTTATAAGATCACATGCATTTTAGTCCTTCACGATTTGGTTCTATATCAAAAGGAAATACTTTAATAGTTTTCCCATACCACTAATGATATGCACTTTAATTGATTGATCGATTAGTGTGTGGATTAATCCAGCAAATCCCGGAATGCCGGGTCCCATATTACATAATAACACAACCGATAAATGGTCCGGTTTCCCGGAAGCCAATTTATTAATCCCATTTATAATCAAATGCTCTGCATTTTGCAATATCTTACTAAAACTTCTAAAATTTATATCTAAATTGCACATTCAAAAAAAATATTCAACACCAAAATCCAATGAAATAACCGTTAATCCGACAAAATACGTCACTTACAAGAAAAAATTCAATTGATATACCGCTACAAATGATCGCCACTAATTTATATCTAAATTAATTCTCTTAAGTCTAATTCTATGTTAAATGATTTGTTAATTAATTAATTGATTGACTATTTGGGGCCAAAGTCCCAAGCACTAGTCATTTTCTAATTTTTCAACTAGTTTCATAACGGTTTAGCTATAATTTATTTGGGAAGAATTCGATTTAAATTAGGGCTTTTACTGTTTCAAAATTTTCGAAATTATGAAGTACCTATTTTTTATTTGCGTCATAAATTTTGCAGTTTAAGTTGACTATCATAAATTTTGTAATTTTAAATATTTGCGTTTGGTGGCCTACATCATTGTCATTAATTTTCTGAATTCTGGAAACTTTCGATTTTGGTCTTAGTTTTATGGTGACCGAATAACATTGCTAAACTTTTTTTCCATTTTAGATCGCATGAGCTGAGCTTACAGTACAGCACACGATTTAAATTGAAAGTTTCAACTTCTGTCTAGATATAAAAAATATAGTGAGCAAAATCAGGGGCACCGTGGATGTTTTATTACCCCAATAAATTTCTAATACAGCCGATTATAATTTGTAGATAGTCTTAATCAATAGCAAAGGAATTATCATTGAAGTGAAGGTAACAACAAATTTATTTAGCCCAATAAATAGGCTAAAACGCCCATACATTTTCTCAAGTCAGTAAAGGACTTTACATTTGATTCCAGTATTATTTTAGATAAAATGTTGAAAGACTGTAGAAATTTTGGAATATGTCGTTTTAACAGTTTTATTTGGCTTAAGAAATATTAAAGAAATATTTATGTTTCTGAAATTGGTAGTTTAAATCTTTGATGTCCGTGTCCCAACCTGGCCATTACAATTTTTTCGGGCTCTTTGTTTGGTTTTTGTAATTCCAAGATGAGTGAGCTTTGTGATGGGTATTCGAATGGAAAAAATGTCTCCTTTAAATTTCCAAAATGGTTTAACCGCATTTCATGTAAATGGTTCTTGAAATTTAACCATCCTTTTTTATATTTATTGGATTGTTAATATTTTTCTTATGTAACGGGAAATTTCAAAATATATGTATATTTATATATATATATATATATATATATATATATATATATATATATATATATATATATATATATATATATATATATATATATATATATATATATATATATTTCATATATGTATATATATATATATATATATATATATATATATATATATATATATTTACTTTTATCAAATATATCAATTTTCTGTCAAATACTTTGCTATTTTAACATCAGATGGCAACAAAATCGTTCTGAGTTTTTTCATTAATCATAAACCTTCAAAATGTGGGGAAGATTATAAAAGAATGAACGAACGAAAAAAGTCACTGGACGAGATGGTTTCTGTTTACAATAATAGCAATTAAAATTTATAATAAAGCACACCGTACCAATCGAGGTGTTTTGCTAATTATGAAGACAAATAGACAAAGAAAACTAGTTTACTAAACATAGTTTTTGACATTAATTAAAACGTCTTTGAATGATATGCGTCCAAAATTGTTAATTATACGCGTGCGGTCTATAAGAAGAAAAATCGATTTTTTGCCAATCGAAATACTTTGAAATGATTTGGTACTCCAAAATTCGTAAATGTTTATTAAGATAAGCGTATACGGAATTTCCATGATGATCTTGTTATATTATCGGTATCATGTTTTTTATTGGCCTCATAAAATGCAAAACGTTAAAAGTCTTAATGAAAAAGCTCTTATCATAATTCTTTAAACTTTAACTGATCGATTCATGGAATTTTAATTATAGTTTCGGAAACTTTTAATGACTGACAAAAAAATAATATAAAACGAAAGCGTGCCGGTCACATGGAATTTTATATTTATAAAAATAATGATATCATTTTTGGTAGAAAAGATTTTTGTCTTGTAGATTAAATAGTTAAGCACAAGTATTTTACGATTGGACTTCTAAAATTTTTATCATATTTCACATTTCATATTTTTTAAATGTTAAATCATCCTGATACTAGCAATCATTTTGAAACATTTATCTGAAACTAAAATGCTACCATTAGCCTGTAATTTTATCCGTACTATCATCACAATGCTTTTGTCACTTACAAATTAAAGATCTTTAGTCAAATAGCATGTTAGCATTTTTGATCATATAATGTTTGTAGAGTGCTTAAGTTGCAACTAATCTCGTTTATCATTTAGTCATCTGGAAGTTACTACATATTAATATTTTAACATTAAAAAAATAATAACCCTATACTGGCATGACTGAGCGTAACGATCTATCTATACGACGTATACTGCCATTTCATTGTATATGTACATCTAAAAAATACTCCGAAACACTTTTCCCAGAATCAAACAAAAGTTAAATCATCATCACCAATTCACATGGAACTACTGTATAACTATTTACTATACTAACAGTAATTCCGAGTAACTGTATCCATACCTCATAATACTTGTTTACGATAATCGATGAAATACGAAACGATATTCAAGGTGATCGATTCGGTTTATGTATTATAATTGTACACTTCCTAATTGTGCGGCATAAATGATAATTCGGTAGTGGGATGGTAAATACAATTTGTAAACACATTATATCTGGTTTATTGGTAATTTTTTTACAGACGGGAAATTCCCTAAAATAATTGTAATAATGAGTAATCGCCAACTAAAATACAAACACTCTTAAGTGTAGCATACTAGCATTGATGTTGTTGTTGTCAATACCTTCTTATTTATATTTTAAGTCTCGATAATTAATGTATCAAACTCAACGTTTGGTTAAACCCGTGCAGTCAGAGGAAATTGAACGTTTAAATGGAGCCAATGGACCAATTGTCAGCCAATGTGCTGACAATTGGTCAATAACTGTAATTTAGATGACCAATTGACAAAAAAACTGAACATATTGACATATTCAATTACATAGCACGAGTTGATAATTTTGAAATTGAAACGATCACTTTACTAAATTTTTTGTGTATCAACATTTAGGCAAACCATAAAAACACAAATTCTAATATGAAATTGACTGGTCACGATATTTTAAAGTTAACATTTTCTAAGATCGTTCACAATATGTTTAAATTCATTGATCGTGCCATTTGTACTTTGCACGGTAAGTTTGTTAGCTGCAGCCCACAAATTTATAAATAAGCATAATTTTAGCAATAAAAAACACGTTCTTTAACCGAAAGCTCTTGACATCAGCATTAATACTGCTGTAAAAAATATTCATTCATTTTCATGCAGAAAACCATGTTTTTAAAAATAATTTTCAAACTTTTGATCTGTTACTGAATGATAAAGTTTCATGGTTATATGTGCCTTTAATTGATTGAATCTATTTTTACATGCATTGCAAAAGTCTTACGTCTCTTAAGTCTACCACCAATGGATGCAAAACAGGCTTAACATTTATTTATTTTGGAACACGAATAAACGGATAAATACCCGGATTCACCTATTCATTCAACTTCCTCATTCTAAATTCAGGATGACACTGTTAAAAAATTTCTAACCTAATAAGCTAACAGAAAACGTCATTGTAATTACTAGAATATCTAATTTTTAAACATTTTATAACAGACAAAACTCTAAAATTTATATAAACTACAAAATAAAAAAAATCATTTAACACCAAAATCAAATGAAATAACCGTTTCATAATATGGTTTTGTAAAGCTTTTAGTAAATACACAACTTTTGTGCGTGTAACAGCTTTTAGTAAATAAGCATTTATTTCTTGTGTCTGTTACGGTACAATGATCGGTTCCATTACTCAAACGTGCCCATTGAGATGTTATCGCCGCGCGATGGTGACAAATTTATAAAACGCGCACGTAATTAATTTGAATGATAGGTTAATCAAGTCCAACTCAGTGCGCTTCTCTCGACCAGTCTTTAATTGGAATGTAGGCTTAACTCCGTGTACTGGCGATCCTGTTTAGCAGTAACACTTGGGAAATTTGCGTAAAATCTATCCCGATTTGCCTTTGCCTTCAAACATTTTGAGACCAGTTTTGAGCAGATTGACGAAAGGTTCTATGGGACCGTTTGATTGCGGATAATAAGGTGCGGACGCCAAGTGATCGATGCCATTCGACTTACAGAAACAGTTAAACTCGGCTGAGACAAATTGTATGGGCTTGTGGTTTCGCAGGGTGCTTCCATAGGTTCAGATGGTGCAGTAAAACCGCGTGCCAAAAATATGGGGCGGCAAAAAAAATTATATTAGTTGAGTTCTCATTGGATATTTCTTTTTAGGCTTGTTAATAAATGTTTGTAGAAGACAAGGGTTTGATAACGCATCGGTGCAACACGCTTCAAAGTTTATATATAAGTTATGCTAATTCATTTTTTATGGTAGAAAATTTAACTCACTAGTGAGACTAAGTTGAAAATAGAAAAGTATTACGTTTGGTTAAACCTAAAAAGTTTCGAAGTTAACTTAACGGAAATGTATTACAAAACCGAGAAGCCTTCGAAGTTTAAGATGAGAACCTATCAAGTGAATAAACTATTTCAGTTTAAGATTCTTAAATTGTTCGTTAAGTTACTTGAATCATTCATTCACGCTAAAATTAAATATCAATGTTGTTTCGTTAAGTTTTTCAATGTTTAATTAAAAATGTTAAGTTACAATTATATTTCTAATGCTCATTAAAAACCATCACTAGCTTCATAAACATGTTTAAATTAGTTATTCAAATATCAGCTTTAGTTTGTATTTTGAATTTCTTTGCCGACTGCTATTATATTTTAAATGGTAAAAACTTTACCAGCTATAATAATATTTGGCTTCTAAAAGGTGTTTATCCACACCTTTAACTAAATATACTTTAAATGTAAAAAATGATTCGGATTCATAATTCATTAACTTACATTCAAAAACTTGTAAGATTAATTTTAAATAGGTTTCGTTAAATATTCGTTAAATTATTTGAGTACAATTTAATTAATTTTTATAGGTTAGTTTTTGAGTATTGTTATAATCAAAATAACTAAAATTATTCGTTATTTCGTTTAACTTAAAAAGTTTTCTCAAATTAACAAAAATGGGTTTTTTAATTAAACAAATTGAATGGATTAAATAAATAACTAATAATATAAATAACCTTTGGTTTAACGTTTGTTTAAATTGCTAATTTTTTTTTAATTTATTTTAACTTCTGTGACAATTTCGTAAAAAAATTAATCGCTATATAGGATTACTTTGTTGACTCTACAATAATTGTTAATTCATTTTAAATTAGGCCTCCTGAGTAATAGACATTTGAGGTGAAAATCTATCAAATAATTAGCAATGCCGTGAAATAAAATTATATCGATCAATTATTTGAATGTACCTTTTAAAAACTTTTAATATTTCGTTAAATACTCGTTAATTTGTTTGAGTACAGTTAAAAAAAATATTTGTTATTCTTTTAAAAACGTTATATCAAATCAATCGTTATATCATCAAAATAGAATAATATTTTGTTGGGTCGTTAAACTAAAAAAATTTCGTTAAGTCGCGTTGCAAATAATATTATATAAAATGCATTGCAAATCCTACCTCCGATGTAATGTGGAAACGGATTATTGTCTAGGGCGCCAATTTTGGAAATTACACCAGGTGTAAAATAGTCTAGCGCCGGCTCTGTGGTGACGTTTATTTGATGTAAAACTATTTTAGTAAATTTTTGTAAACATGTATGTCTTTTTTGTAAATTATTAATATATGATTGGAAGAGTATATTTTACCCCTTTATGTAAAACTGCCGAATTTATTTCAAATTATTTTTAAATATTTTATAACAAATAATAAAATCAAAATAAGATTTCAAATATATTCATAACGCCGATATCCCCATAAATTGGTGACCCCGACATGATACCTAAAAACATATCACTCAATTACCGAGCGCTATAAGCCAAGGTAATAAATATTGCAAAAACATCGGCAATTCAATCGACGGTATCCTAAATATTGCAATCAACTGTAAACAGCAATATCTTAATCAGCGGTAATCATCAATATTTTAATCAATAGCGGTCAGCTATGTTTCAATTAGCGGCCGTCGGTGGTATTTTAATCAACTGCAGTCAGTAATATAACAATAACAGACATCAACATTATATCACGCTCAAAAAAATTATATTTTTAATAAAAACTGCAAGTACTTTTATAATTACTTTTATAAGCTCGAAAGAAATAAAGATCGGTTTTTAAAGAAATATATTCTTTAATCGGTAATTGTTAAACAAAATTATGTGCTTGTTTATTATTGATTGTTCTTCACGTTTATCCATTTTACAATGTCTCAATTCGGTTTGCGTACTTATTTTCCCGCACATAACCTCAATTCTTGTGACTTTCAACGAGAAGCTACAATTACAATAAACGCTGGATTTTGTAAAGGCCCAAATTGATACTTTACATTCTTTCTTAGTAATTCGAAGGTTAAGTCACAGATAACGGTTAAGTCACAACCGAGTAATTTGCGGGAAATCTTCTAAAGCATCCTGTTGAACCGGGCACTTTTGTTCAGCTTTGGTTTTAGGTTCTGATATTTTTATATAACCTTTTCCGATCTCGTACCTTTACTCTATTTTCCAACACAGGAACTGTCATGTTGGCCAATTAAACTCCAAACCATTTTCTCCTGCGATTAACATCGTTTTAAGTTTATTTAATCCATCTTCTTCGTCGACGGATGGAATAATAAATATCATCCAAGTAAATGTTTCATCATCCGAAATAGATAGATTTCTTCTCTTTCTACAGAATTTTTAACGTATTGTTAAAGGTTCTTTCGTTTTTTCGGGCATATAGTGGTTTATCATCAAGCGAATTTCTTTTTCGTGCTCTTGGTTTACAATTATTAAATCTTCCTCTACTTCCTCAATTTTTAAACTTTTAATAATTTCTATAGAGGCGATATGAAAATATGAAATTCCACAAAATCATATTCAAATAATTAGAAATAATTATACTAGAAATGTGACGTAGGAGGGTGTTATTAAGATTAATGGTGATCCATTTTTGTATACCAGAGAAAGTGCCAGTAATAAATGCAAAAGTGTAGCTAATACTTAAACAAATACAAATTTTACTTCCGAATTTAAAATCACATAACGACATTTAGGCAAACAATTTTAGTTGAAATTATTTTTTATAGTGACCAGACGTTCGATATTAGAGTTTACAAAAAAATTTATATTTTATAAAATTTCCCAGCTTGATTTATTAAAACCCGCAATAGTGATCCGAAAATCCAGATTACAATTTTTTGTGAAAGTACCTCGGTAATATAAAAACACCACGAAACTTAAACAGGATAAATTTATTTAAACCCTTAAAAAATACTAAACTATGGTATATAGGGCGTAAACTTCCCATACCCCGTCTTTAAAGAGACCTTTTGAGCCACTTGATATATAATAACGTTGTTGGTGGTCAGCCCAACGACCGTTTGTTTACATAAAATTAGACACATTATGGTTCCAAATTTGCTTGGATCCAGTCAATATATTTTGACACTCGAGTATAAATTCCAGGTGCTCCATCAAGCCCACAAGTGTCAAGACCCACTGAGACTAGGCCCTCTAAAATCCAAACACTATTGAAAACCGTCATCAATGGTCCACCAGAATCTCCATTGCAAGAATCTTGTCCCAGTTCACCGCCAGCGCACAATCGGGTATCATCAATTGAAAGCTGAGGATATAAACGCTGACATTGTTCTAAACTAAATAGCGGAACAATTAGCTTTTGTAAGACAGAGCTTTTACGGGCCCTCGCAGTTTTACCCCAACCAATCACAGCATAGTTTGTACCTTGTCTTGACTTAAACATAGATGGAGGAAGACAAATTGGATAAATATGTGAAACTTCAGGAACATACAATGCCAGCCGTATAAGTCCAATATCGTTGGTAAACAGTGTTGTATAACCTGGATGGCTGTTATACGATTCAACAGGCATGTTTAGAACTGGTGGAGCACAGACTGTATTACCATCATCGCTGTATACACAATCGATGAGAGTGTCTAAATCATATTCACCAAGACGGACATTTACTCTAAAATTAGAAAAAAAAAATTATTAAGTATATCAGGATTGATCTACATATACATACAATTGTCCTTTGAACTTTAATATATCGCCAACCAAACAGTGTGCCGCTGTCAATACATATCGTCGATTGATTAATGATCCACCGCAACTAATCGAAGATAAACCATTCGGTTTTAAATATTCAAGCAATGCCACCCACGGAAATTCATTAAGCTGCGAATTATCACCACCAAAAATTCGATTTGCTAAAAAATCTATACCACATTCAAAATTTTCGATTTTTGGTAAAATCGAACCATCCGTAAATCGTTGTTCGGTCGAAATTACAGTACCATTTTCGATAAAAAGTGAAATAAAATTTGGATCGTCGGTGGTACAACAAATAGCTAGTGCTTCACCAAAACTATGCTTGCATTGTAATCGTCCGATAAATTGTCGTTCTTCCAATGTCATTGGTCGACTGTTTATAGATCGCATAAAATCGTAGACAGGCTTACATTTTTCTAGTGGCACACAATAAGAAACGAATCCACCGGGTGATCGACATTCTGTAAATATAAAATAGTTCTAATTAATTCGATAAAGAGATTAATATATTAAATTTGTTACCTTCAGTGAAAACTGATGGAAGCACAGCAACCATCGTCAAAATTGTCCAAAAATAAATCTGCATTCTGCGATGCGTATTAAAAATAAAAATTAGCTGTAACAATCTACACTCGTGGAAGGTTAAAACCCAAATAAATTTAAATTCGACGTTTCAACCAAAATGTTAAAATCTTGAATTTTGATATACTTAATAAGCGACTGGTTTATAATTAGCATCTGTGATTCATGCTAGACGTTTAACGCATTAGATGCAAAGAAAACAAAATGTTTTGGTGATAGTTTTATTTAAATATTCAAAAATTTTAAAAATTTTACAGTCTCATGTTGTTCAGTATTCAATCGAGATGATGATGTACCACATCTGTAAAGTTAAGTTATCTTAAGTCAACCTTGATATTTCAAATAGTGATGTTTGTTAGTGAGTTTTGTAGTAAATTTTAGATTAAATCATCTTAAACGTTTCCTAGCCATTCAGGGTTGGCGCTTTTATATTACCAAAAGTTTATAGCCCGATGCAATCTAATAAACTTTTGCATAAGAAAACCGGTTCTTTTTACAGGTGGTAAATATTTAACATCATTGATAGTTCGTGAAATAATAACGTCCTTGGTCGGTTGTAATTTTTTTAGGAATACCGAAACTTGAAAAACATCTCAAACTTAAACTTTTTGCGACTATTTTAGCCGTCATATTTGCGATTGGAATTGCTGCTGGCCATCTTGAATAACGATCGATGATCGTAAGATAAAAGATTTTTTCATCTGATGGAGGAAGTGAACCAATTATATCTATGTTTATTTATGTTCGCAACGTTGATTTTCGAACGCTGGAATGATAAAGAATTCTTAACAAATCTTTGACAACATCTTCGCTTGTTTTTTCTCACAAATCGCACTTGGACTAATCGTTTAGTCCCTTTTAGGTGATATGTTGTGCAATTTTTCGTTGATACTCTTTCTGAGTTTTCTTGTGATATATATACGGCCGGATGCTGTTCCTTAAGAAATCACAAAATAATTGCAAGTGAGTACCTGGTATTGCAATTTTCAATATAGTTTAAGTGATGTATTGTCATTGATTAATATGTCCTCATGTTCCTTGCATCGCTTACTTCAGAAATTCCAATTTCATTAATACAAGATAAAAAATTTGCTGTAACATTTGCTTGCACTGTAACATGTTTGATATCGGTTGGAAATTGCGAGATAAAATATTTAACTTGCAATCGTATGTGCAATATTTCTTCTGGGTATCATCCAGCTTTTTAGGAAAATAACCTTATGGTTGGGCTTGTTCATCATTTGGTATATGGTTGATGGCATTAGTAATAAACAAATCTATAAAAATTAAACTTGGCCAAAAATATTTTTAAACCTTTTGCCACACTAGGTAGTTAGTATTGTAAGCCTTCCATTTTTGCTATGGCAAAGCTTTAATGCTTGTTGGTGTGATATTGCTCGATATCCGTTAATGCTATCAGAATGTCTTCAATATTTAAAAAACACAAAAACCCTAAACTGCTTAAACGATCAATGATGAACCTTTAAATCGACTGAGCCACATTGCATAATCCAAAGGTCATAATTACAAATTTGTTCAACTCAAATGGTGTAATAGCTGTTTTATACACACTCGCTGGCTCGATTGGTATAGGTGATGATAAGCTTTTTGCATATCAATTATTGAAAATACAGTCTTGCCGTAAAAAATATGACTAATATAGGGCATGATTAATATAGGGTAAACGGTATAGATCTGGTTTTGTGATGGCATTCAAGGCTCGAAAATTACCACACGGTCTCCATGAACCATCTTTTTTTACCACCATGTGAAGCAAAGAAGACCAATGCCTTGATGACCAAGCTTTGATAAAGCACTCTTACTAGCACTGATAATCGTGTTTTTACCTATAATATAGTCGACTGAGCCAACAATTGTTTAATAATTTTTCATAATTTATATCACTAACTTCGCGTAGGTATTGGCCATAAAACAGTTAATTCAATTGATTTGTAAATTTGTTTGTAAATTTCAAGCAAAAACTAATCCAATTTATTACAGTCCACGGCTTGGAGAAATTAACCCATTAAAAATTTTTTTTTAGGGAACCTTTGTAGATTACAGTTAAATGGTGGCATACTGGAGTTGTTGATAGGAGACGTCAGAATGCAGAGCAGTTCAGTAAAATTGTGATTGTCTTTTGCTAAAAATAGTTAAAAATTGGCCACCTGGAAACCGGACCAATTTTGTCATTTCTAACTTACCTTTCCTTTCCCTACACCTCAAAAAAATACTAATTATCGATCGCTTAGCTGTCAGTAACCGAGTCGAGTCTGTCATAACTAGCATTCCTCCCACTACTTCGGTTCTGTTATATGTAACACGGGTGTACGGTAGTGCCCGAGATTCCGGGAGTTTCTGGATCGTTCATGGCCGTACATTCGAATCAATCAATCAATCAAATCTGTATCACTAACTTGGCGTAGTTCACTTAGCATAGGTGAGTTGGACGGCGATCGGTTACTTGGATGCCCGATACATTTTGGAATCGTAAGCAAAAAGTGCTGGTTATTTCAAATTTTATAGTATTGATTCATTGGTGGTTAATTTTTAATTGCGCTGTTTTGCAACCACCGAAGCCACTGTAACAAATTGTTGCATTGGGCTGGTTTTACACAAGTCCAATTTAGTTTTCATCGGTCATTTCTTTTTGTCCTTATGGCAAAAACTCGAAATGGGCTCGCTCTATAGATGTAATGCTTCCATCCAAGCTCCTCCGGACTTTCAAATCTGAATTTGCCATGCAACCTGGAAGGTCTTCTCGGTTCACTCATAGCTTGCGTGTCGCACACGACCTATTCGAGTTACAATTTCAATTTCGTGCTTTCGAGTGTTGACTTGATCATGTTCCGAGTTGAGACTCCAAAATATGCCATAGCAAGGCTTAAACAATTAAAAATTTGTTTAAATTTTTTTTATCAACCATTTTGTTTAAGCGTTCCGACATCGATATCTAAATCGGTCTAATTTTTACAAAACCGTTAAATTTAGAAAAAACATTAATTTGCTTAGTATGATAATCGGAATGGAAGAAGTATTTCATTGTGCTTAACCAACCCACTTACTGCAATCAAAATGGTGAACTACTTATAAATTCACGGATTTATTTTAGCCGTTATCAGACTAGTGGTAAAACTTGGCGTATACAGAGGAACAGACCAATAGAAACGCTCAGCGGTCAGCAGCTCGAATGTTGTTTTGGACAATATTGGTCACAGCACTATTTGAAAGGAGTAAAGTAAAAAGCGTAAAATTAATAATTGCTAATTTAGCAAGTGGTCGAGTCAGTCATATTTTTAAAATAGAATTGACATCGAAAATACGATATGGAAAATCGAATAAAATGAGCTTTATTTAGGCAAAGGCCAAAATTACCATTACGCCACACAGGTGTCAATAGAAAAATAATAATTCTACATTAGCAACATTTAGGTGAATAATTGCATAGTAATTCAAAATATCGATGCTTCTGTTTGATTCTGGGACAGAAACAACCCAAAATTGGAATTTCAGATTAACTGATCACGATCACGTTACACATGTTGCTGATCCGAAAAAAGGTGTTCTACGCAAATGTGACTCAAACTATTCTTAATAAATCAAGGTATATACAGTATTGACATCATCATTAACCAAGACTGGGAATTGATATACAAATCAATAAGACGGAGATTATAACTTTAAGGTCAACGGCGATCATCTTTGTTTATATTTTTTGAGTAAAATGATTTTATTTACGATCATAATTAAATTTAAACATGTTTATTATTTATAATATATTATTTATAATTTAAACAAAAAAAAAATTACCTAGCAAATGGCGCAGTGGTTAAAGCTGCGGTGCTTGGGTCGGGAGGTACCGGGTTCGAACCCCAACATTGAAGGTTTGCAAAAGGGATTTACCATCATCTGATTTCGATCGGTAATGACGATGAACACAACTATGGGCCCAACCATCGTCCAAGCCAATATAGGCTGGCTAGAGCAATGCTATGTGCAGATGGATTTCAAGCGCATCTGTATTCAAGCGTCCTCGATTTGGCTGGTAACGGTGTAAGGTAGGACGTTAAAAAGTATGTGCTTTGGTCCCATAACAGATGGCATAGATATATACAAAAAAAATTTTAAAAAAATAACTATCAAAACATATTTTGTTCAAACGAAACGAAACGATCTGTAATTTTTTATATTTTTCTTCTTGAGCACATATATATTACGATATAAATACAACTTATCTACTAGGCATTCTATATAAAGATAACATTTTATGGTTGCAAATTCGATCGAATCCAGTCTAGATATTGCGGCACTCTCGTATATACACCTGGCCAGCCATCTAATCCACATGCATTACCAAACGATACAAGACCTTCGACATACCATAAACCTCTATTTAACGACATTAATGGACCACCGGAATCACCATCGCACGAATCTTTTTTGAAGTCTCCACCAGCGCACAATTGTGTATCTTGAATTTGTACCAATGTTCGTTGTATCGATCTAAATTTAGTTTGACATTCTTGTTGATCCACAATAGGAATCGATAATTGTTGTTTTATGGAACTCTTACGCGCGGTTAGCGTTCGACCCCAACCGGTGACTGTTACTTTACCACCGGTCTGTGTACGATATTGTGCCGATGGTAAACAAATTGGTTGAATATAATCGGTAAATGTCACCGATTGTCCGAGTCGTACTAGACCAATGTCATGATATTGATTGCGATCGTTTGGTAAATATTCAGGATGTGGAATTGTATGTTCAACAGGAACATTTAGTACGGGATCAGAACATATACGTGTATTGTTATGCGTTTCACAATCTTCAGTTGTGTCTAAATTGTGTTCCCCTAACCGAACATTAACTCTATTCCAACAAAATGTGAAACATTATGTGATTAATAATTTAGGTTGGGAAATTATGCTTCAAAAATACTTACAACTGTCCTTTGACTTGTTCAATTTTACCAATTAAACAATGTGCCACCGTTAATACATAGCGGTTATTAATTAATGAACCACCACACGAAAAATCTCGTGCACCAATCGAATTTTCATATTCCAATAAGGCCATCCAACCAAATTCTCCCAATTCCGTATTTTTGCCACCCAAAACACGATTTGTTAAAATATCTCGGCCACATTGTAATTCGTCGGGATTCGGTAATGTTGTACCGCTACCGTCACCCGGTTGTACATGTTCAGTGTATGGACGGCGCGTTGTTGCTTGTGTTTTGAAAAATGGATCATCGTTACTACAACAAACGTGTGGACCTTGACCAATGTTTGAATTACATTGTGATTGCATAATGATTTGACGTTCGCTCCATGTTAGACCGGTGCTCCGACGTGCTTCAATATAATTAAGTATATCTGGACATTGATACAGCGAAGTACATTGTCCTACATATGAATTTGGTGTATAACATTGGTCTGTAATATAAAAAATGATGCTTAGTATACTTGTTTAGGTTACAAATGATTTTATTAAACTCACACTGCGCGTTGGCGATGGCCACACAAGTTAGTCCCACAAGTAAACAAATACCTTGCCGTAAACTCATCATACAGATTATTCTAAAACTACAATAACAAAATTTAATTTATAGATAGCGTCGATGACCTTTAGAAAATAAAAATAAAATTCAGATCGGATCTCGGCCATATTTTCACAATATTAAAAAAAAATTATTAAAACACATTAAATTAATAAGATCGCACTCGATAAACCGGTGATTTTAAAATATTTAAAATACACAACAAGTGCAACAAAAAATTAATGCACTCTAACCTTGAAAGTATGAACATGATAAAAAATTTAACAAAACAAGAAACTTAATTAATTCCTATTTTTATCTTAAACCAAACTCGAAATCGTTTCATTAAATCAATGCACGCCACGAATTTCTAAACGAATTGAGATGAAATTTTAAAAGACCGTCTTACGTGTCTGAACACTCTAAGCCCACATTAAAAAGTCATAAAAATTTTGTTATTTTGTTAACGACAAAATGAATATTGCCACGAGTAGTTTAACTACAAACATTTCCACTTTACATAATTTAACAAAAAAATAATAATAATAACCAAATGTCTTACATTAAAATTTAAACAAAAATTCAATTAATAATTTTTCTCTAATTTTAAACGGAGAGATCACATTAAATCAGCATGTAACGAACTAACTGAAATCAAAAATACATTTTAAAGTCTTTATATATTTCTTAAAGCTGCTTGTGCGATTTATGAATCCACACTTGTGTGTGTTTAAAGTCCCACGAAAACCATAAACAGGTAAACACAACACAACGATGCATATATGAACGAACGTACGATCAAAACAATTTATAACTGTATGAGCTTTCTTTCTACAAATGCATCAATTTAATATATGACAAAATTCCATTTTGCACCATTTCGATCGAGGGTGTTTTGTTAATTACATATTGTCGAGGGATATAGACCAAAAATATTTCTTGCTGCAACTTTTAATTTCTTTTAAATTTTTAATTTTTTTTGCTATTTGTTTTATACTCGGAAATAAAAAAATTAAATTTTAAAATTAATTAGTGCTTCAAAATTGTATACAAATATATGATGTTTATTTTCGGAATTTCCAAGATAATTTCGAGTTGAAATGGTTGGTCTCACAACATTTCAAATCATTCACATGCATTTTAGTCCTTCACTATTTGGTTCCACTTCTAGAGAAAAATACTAGAATGCTATTCCTGCTAATCAATAAATCAATTAAAGTAAAAATCATTTATTGATTAGATTTATTTATTTATTAGAGTTTCGGTTTCCCGGAAGCCAATATTAAAACTGCTATTAGCACAAGACAATCACATTTATAATCAAGTGCTCTGCATTTTGCAATCTCTTACCAGTCTGCAACCATTTACTAAAACTTCTAAAATTTATATAAATTTTTTACACTTAAAAAAAAATATTTAACACCAAAATCCAATGAAATAACCGTTAAACCGACAAAATACGTCACTGTAACTACAAGAAAATCAAATTGATATACCGTTATAAATGGTATCTTCTAATGTTTATTTAAATTAATTTTCTTAAGTCTTGATTAATTAATTCATGGGTTATTTGGGAGCCCCAGCACTAATCATTTTCTGGTGTTTCAATTAGGTTCATAATGGGCTAGCCATAAAGTATGTGAAGATTTCGATTTAAATTAGAATTTTTACTGTTCCTGAATTTTGAAGATTTTCTATTTGCGTCATAAATTTTACAGTTTTAGTGGACTTATACCATCATAAATTTCAGTAATTTTATAAATTTATGTTTATATATACTCTGGATTTTGGAAATTTTTAATTTTAGTCATACAATTAACAATTTCATGATTTTTTAAATTATAGTTTAATTTAAGAAATTATAGTTCTGTCGAAGTTTACTTCCTTCGGTCGTTAATTGTTCGTATTATTCGGTCAATTATTTCTTCATAATTGTATAAATTGGTAATGTGGTTGAGTTTAAAGTTCCCTTTGATAATTTATTTTAAAGTTACTATCGGGGCAACGTAGTCATAAATACTTAAAGTTGATGTTAAGCCCCAGCAAGTTCATATACTTTTGTGTTTTTCTTTTTGTAATTTTGGTTTCCTGAGCTTTTTGATTCTTTCGATTAAATCCTCATTTATTTTGATTTTTAAGTCAACTAGATTCTGGTAGGTTATCTGGTAGGTTGTGTCCTTTCAAACAAAATAAGCTCTTGGTTTCAGCTAGCAGGCACCTAAAAACTTCAACTACCGTAGAATTGACGATGTTAGGTAAGGTTTGACTCCTAAAGTTTTTAGATAATCATTAATAATTATCGAAGCTTCTGTATCATTAACGAAGCTTCTGTCACTGTCCATTATAGACATTTTAGGTACGGTAAAATGGTGCCTTTTATAATTGTTTCGTCCCTCACATGTGGGATACATTGAGGTTTAATGCAAAAAATCAGATGCGCCGTCGAAGAATTTTGAAAATTTATCCAAACATGATACAAATTGTTGGTTCTTGGTTTTTATTATGCCAATGTAGAGTATCTCCGCGGGATACGACAAAATTCCTCGTAGTATTCTACCTAGTACTTTTTTGTTGGCTTATGTGGTTCCTATGGTAGGAGAGATGAGGTTCCTTCTAAGCGTAGATTTCTTGGCCTTTTTTGAGTATAATTCTGAATGAATTGATTGGTGCTTCGAAGTATTGCATTAGGCTTGTATAGAATCTTCTGCTTTACTGTGAGTTGTTACCTCAGTAAATATTGCGTTTGCTTCTAGTTCCAATGAACTGGACACCTGGAAAAAGTGTCCGCAGATTTATTAGTATAGCCAGGTTTATACACAAGTTCGTAGTTGTATTTTCACTCGCCTTCCATCTTTTTGCTAAATGTAAAATAAAAGTGCGCTAAGTATAAGATTTTGTCCGTCGTTGTTATGTTTTCGGCCCTCACAGTAGTGGACCATATAATGTTTTGGTATTTCCTGCTTTAATTCGAGAGAAAGGTGGCTCGGATTTCTAAAGCTTGTTTTTCGTGAACTCTATTTTTTTCGCTTAGTAGCTGCTGTGAATGAATATTCATCTTTATTCCCTTCGAATACTGAGTCTATTTGATTGTGACTTTTCTCATTTAGAAATTTGTTAGTTCATGTATAGTTAATTTATACCGATATTCCAGTGGGTTGATATTTGGTAGTGAAAAAATTTCGTTCATTGGGGCAAATATTAAATTGTTGATATTTTTCTTATGTACAGTTTAAAATCACACCGTATCAATCGAGGTGTTTTGCTAATTATGTAGACAAATATACAGACAAATAAAACTACTATACTAAAAATAGTTTTCAACATTGATTAAAACGTCTGTGGATGATGTGCAAAAGTGCCCAAACTTGTTTAATACACGCGTCGTCTTTAAGATGAAAAATCGATGAAAACATTTTTTTACCAATCGAGATACTTTTGAAATGATTAGGTACTCCAAAATTCGCAAAGCGTATACGGAATTTCCATGATGATCTTATTATATTATCATGTGTTTTATCCTCCCAAAATGCAAAACGTTAAAAGATCACAACAAATTTATTATCGTATACTTTTAATGAAAAAAACTCTTACCATAATTCTTTAAACTTTAACTGGTCGATTCATAGACCTTAATTATAGTTTCGAATTTTTATCGAATTTCTTATTTCGTGTTTAAAGAGTACCGGTAATATGCCGTCATCATAGCGTTTATGTCTCAACTGAAAAAACGCAATGGATCGTTTTTGTATATAGAGAGAAGTTTGTGTTCTATAATACAATATTTTTCAACCACTGGCGACCATTCTTTACCAATCTAAAACTAAAATGTTACGATTGGACTGTAATATTACTCATACAATCCTAACAATGATTTTGAAAACAAGGCAATGCTCTTGTCACTTACAAATTAAAATATGTGTAGAGTGCTTAAGGTGCAAGTAATCTCGTTTATCATTTAGTCATCTGGAAGTTGCTACATATTAATATTTTAACATTAAAAAAATAATAACCCTATATACTGGCATGACTGAGCGTAACGATTTATCTCTACGACGTATACTGCAATTTCATTGTATATGTACATCTAAAAAATATTCCGAAACACCTTTCGCAGAATCAAACAAAAGTTAAAACATCATCACCAATTCACATGCAACAACTGTATAACTATTTACTATACTTACAGTAATTCCGAGTAACTGTATCCATACCTTATAATACTTGCTTACGATAATCGATGAAATACGAAACCATACATTGGTGATCAATTCGGTTTAGTATTATAATTGTGCACTTCCTAATTGTGCGGCCTAAATGATAATTCGGCAGTGGGATGGCAAATACAATTTATAAACACATTATATCTAGTTTATTGGTAATATGTTTGCAAACGGGAAAATCCCATTGATGTTGTTGTTGTCAATACCTTTTTATTTATTTATATGATAATTAATGTATCAAACTCAACGTTTGCTTTAACCTGTCCGAGGAAATTGAACGTTTAAATGGAGCCAACTGTCAGATGACCAATTGACAAAAAAACTAAACTGGCGGCTGACATTTTGATATATTGAACATATTGACATATTGAATTGCTTAGCACGAGTTGATATTTTTGAAATTGAAATTGAAACGATCACTTTACCAAATTTTTTGTTTGATCAACATTTAGGCAAATCATACAAACATACAAATTCTAATGAGAAATTTAGTGGTCAGGTTATGTTAAAGTTGACATTTTCTAAGATCGTTCACAATATGGTTAAATTCATTGAGCGTGCAAGTTGATCTCTGTAACTAGTTATCCGATTGTAATGACTGATACTTTAACCGAAAGCTTTTGACATCAGAATTAATACTGCTACAAAATATACATTCAATATTCAATAAAAATTCAATAAAATTCCAAATCGATTGTTTATGAAAATAATATTTTGACAATTCAATTTATAAACAAATAATTATAATTTTTAAATGTAGTTATTAACTTCATTCTATTTCCGAATGAGCCAAAAGTTAAGAATTGGTTAACTTTTCGAATGAGTCAACTACCAACATAACGAACACGAATTTTTTTCTCATATTATTTTCCATACAATCCTGTAAGTGAAATTTAAAAGGTATATGAATTAAATTTTCGGCGATTGCATGATGTATTGGTCATAAAACGGTTAATTAAATTGATTTGTAATGTTTAATCAATTTTTTTAAAATTTAATTTGTGTTCATTTTAAAATTTTGTTCAAATCAATAGTACACTTAATAAATTTTAGCAGCATGAAGGTGGAATAATAAATATGTAATTTTCAGGTGAAAATTAATACCATCTGTTACAGCCTACGACTTGGAAAAATTAGTTCATTAATAGATTTTGTTCTTAGAGAACTTTTATAGATTACTGTTGAATAGTGACGCACTGGAGTTGCTGATAAGAAACGTTAGAATGGATAGTTAAACATTGGCCACCGAGAAACCGTGCCAATTCAGTTATTACTAAACTTAATTTTCCTTTCCCTACACCACAAAAAAAAATACTAATTATCAATCGCTTAGGTGTCCGTAACCGGGCTTAATCTGTCATAACTAATATTCCTTTCACACCTTCGGTTTTATTATATGTAACACGGGTGTACGGTGGTGCACGGCATTCTGGTAGTTCCTGGTTCGTCCTTTACCGTACATTCTTATCAATTATAAGCCGTGTGGTTTGCATACTCATGATATACAGAAATGTATATTTTCATTGTATTGTAAGTAGAAAATCGTATCGGGATATGATAGCGAATATTGTGTAAAATAAATAAACAATTAAATCAAATAATGGCCGTCGTTTACAATTTTTTTTTTTTTTTATATGGAGTTTTGATAGTTACTAATGCATCTAAACTAGACATTCTTACGGGATACTTGCGTCAATATGCGTTAACGAATATTTCAATACTGGCTTGTAGTATTTATAGATGGTTCTGGTTGAAATCATTTTTTTGAGTTCGATATTAGAGTTCACATAAAAATATATTTTTCTTTAAATTTCTCAGCTTGATAAAAACCTTTTTGAACCACTTGTTACATCGAATTGACAAACGTTGTTGGTGGTCAGCCCAACGAATATTTGTTTACATAAAATTAGACACATTATGGTTCCAAATTTGCTTGGATCCAGTCAATATATTTTGACACTCGAGTATAAATTCCAGGTGCTCCAGCAAGCCCACAAATGTCAAGACCCACTGAAACTAGGCCCTCTATAATCCAAACACTATTGAAAACCGTCATCAATGGTCCGCCAGAATCTCCATTGCAAGAATCTTGTCCCATTTTACCGCCAGCACAGATTTGGGTATCATCAATTGAAAGCTGGGTATATAAACGCTGACATTGTTTCAAACTAAATAGCGGAACAATTAGCTTTTGTAAGACAGAGCTTTTACGGGCCCTCGCAGTTTTACCCCAACCAATCACAGCATAGTTTGTACCTTGTCTTGACTTAAACATAGATGGGGGAAGACAAATTGGATAAATATGTGAAACTTCAGGAACATACAATGCCAGCCGTATAAGTCCAATATCGTTGGTAAACAGTGTTGTATAACCCGGATGGCTGTTATACGATTCAACAGGCATGTTTAGAACTGGCGGAGCACAGACTGTATTACCATCATCGCTGGATACACAATCGATGAGAGTGTCTAAATCATATTCACCAAGACGGACATTTACTCTAAAGTATAAAAAAAAAATTATTAAGTATATCAGGATTGATCTACATATACATACAATTGTCCTTTGAACTTTAATATATCGCCGACCAAACAGTGTGCCGCTGTCAATACATATCGTCGATTGATTAATGATCCACCGCAACTAATCGAAGATAAACCATTCGGTTTTAAATATTCAAGCAATGCCATCCACGGAAATTCATTAAGCTGCGAATTACCTCCACCAAAAATTCGATTTGCTAAAAAATCTATACCACATTCAAAATTTTCGATTTTTGGTAAAATCGAACCATCCGTAAATCGTTGTTCGGTCGAAATTACAGTACCATTCTCGATAAAAAGTGAAATAAAATTTGGATCGTCGGTGGTACAACAAATAGCTAGTGCTTCACCAAAACTATGCTTGCATTGTAATCGTCCGATAAATTGTCGTTCTTCCAATGTCATTGGTCGACTGTTTATAGATCGCATAAAATCGTAGACAGGCTTACATTTTTCTAGTGGCACACAATAAGAAACGAATCCACCGGGTGATCGACATTCTGTAAATATGAATTAGTTCTAATTAATTCGATAAAGAGATTAAAATATTAAATTTGTTACCTTCAGTGAAAACTGATGGAAGCACAGCAAGCACCGTCAAAATTGTCCAAAAATAAATCTGCATTCTACGGTGCGTAATAAAAATGAAAACTACCTATAACAATCTAAACTCGTCGCAGGTTAAACCCAAATAAATTTAAATTCGACGTTTCAACCAAAATGTTGAAATCTTGTATTTTGCTATACTTAATAAGCGACTGGTTTATAATTAGCATCAGTGATTCATGCTAGACGTTTAACGCATTAAGTGCAAAGAAAAAAAAATCTTTTGGTTACATTTTTATTTAAATATTCGACAATTTTTAAATTGTACGGTCTCATTTTGTTCAGTTTTCAATCGAGGTAATAATGTGCCACATCTGTAAAAACGGCAGGGAAATTATCCACTTCCGTTGTCATTGGATCGTCACATGTAACACCTCAGCTTGCAACACGCAATACATCTGTATACATACCGCTCGGTTCGGTCAAATAAATCGGTACATATTTATGCGTATCATTATTCGTGACCAATCGTATCAAGACTATATCGTGTAGTGCACTTATAATTAACTTCGTGGTATTGTTGACACAAACCAATGTAGTCATATTCTAGATGGATGTCCAGAACCCAGAATTTAATTTAAATAAATTATTTAGTGCTTTACCTTGAGATCGCACATTGATAGTGACGCACATTGATATACAAACTTAAAATTTTACGAAATTTTGTTCGAAACGATGTTTGGGCACCCGCTGGCTCGATTGGTAGTTGATAAACAACGATGATAAGCTTGTTGCATATAAATTATTGAAAATACGGTCTTGCCGTAAAAAATATGACCACAGGTAATTATATTAAAAGGTTTCGATCTGGTTTTGTGATATCATTAAAAACTTGTTTTTTACCACCATGTATGATTGCTTGATAACCACCATGTATGATGGCTTGATGAATGGCTTGATGACCAACCTCTGGTAACTCACTCTTACAATATAGCACTGACATTCGTATTTTTACCTTTATTTACTAATAGTCACTGAGCCAACAATTGTTAATAATTTTTCATTATCTGTATCACTAACTTAGCGGAGTTCAGTTACCATAGGTGTGTCCAACTAAGATTTCATAGGCCTTTCATATTTTCCTAATCACAAACACTCGAAATGAGCTCGCTCCATAGATGTAGAGCTTCCATTCAATCACTTCCCTAAACTTTCAAATTGAATCTGCCACGTAACACGGAAGGTCTTTTCGGTTATGCAGTTTAAGTAGTGTGGCAAATGTTTCAAGTATATTAACTGGATCTTCCGAATCATTCATGGCTTGCGCTTCACACGTGACCAAAGCGAGGTACAATTTCAATTTCGTGCTTTTGATTGTTGACTAGACCAACTTCCGGGTTGAGACACCAAAAGCATCCACAGCAAGGCTTCGACGTGCGTTGGAATGTTGATTTCCATGGAAGCGTCGTGTTGGTGCCACTGACTCGCAGTAACCTGCCTTGGGACCGACGTGCTTGCATTCAAAACATTGTTTTTCGTGGAAGTGCATTGTTTTTCTGCTGTTACCCTGTGAGCTCTAGCGCATTGCTAACACTTTACTATTAAAAAGGTCTGAACACAAAACCATCGACTGCTCAGCGTCGTTTTGCACCTCTAAGCTGTTAAACTTAATAAGCTGCTTCTCAACTGTCTTTCCTTTACGAAACTTGGTTTCTTGCAACTATATGTACCATACTACCATATGTATTGCCCTATACACCCTATAGTGTAGTATCAATAATGCAAGTATAGTTACAAGCTTGCAGTGGTCACAAACATCCCCAGTTTTTACCCCAGTTTGTTAAATAGTCGGTGATGATTTCAGATAGCTCTGAAATAACGATATGACAGCAGCTCGAATCAACTTTGAAATATGCCAGTGATGGACTATCGACTTTTGATAGACTTCGATAAACGATTTGCGATTTTAAATTACTGCTTCAGCGGCTACCTTATTTTCAGCTTTAATGGTTTCACCATACATTTTCTCAAATTTTATCAAACTGTCAACTGTACTATATATTACAATCTTCAAGTGTACCTGAAAACTATCCAAGTTGGTTTAAAACCAGGTGTTATATAGTAATACATTTTGTGTCTAATTTTAAAATGTATGAGTCTTATATGTAAAGATACCTTCTCCGTCTATCTTGCAAATAATAAGGTGGTATTTCTATGAAAGAGGATAATCCTTGTGAAAAAAAACTTCAACGTTCATAATTATTCGACGTGAATAACCGGAAATAGTTACCTTACCTACCGCATTCCGTTTATAATTTATACACAAATTCCACCAATAAAATCAACCATCATCAAATCTAATTTAATTTAAACAGTCCAGGCCTATAAATTTAAAGTTTATTGCTATCATTAAAAATCAAATGGCGAACGAAGAAGAAAACATTGGTTATAAAATGAAGATCAGTCGATCAGACGCTTAGACGAAACGTAATTTTCGAAAATACAAAATGTGCTCAAAATCATATCAAATTTGGTTTTTTATACTATTGGCCTCGATCGAATTATCGAAATGTCAACGTAAGTGATCAGTGAGCCGAATCAGTGAGAACGAATTAATTTTTCAGTTTTTTATTTTATTTCATTTTTCAAAACAGCAAATCGAATCGTTCAACGATATAATACTGTGGATGTAGATTGGCCCGATCATACGGGACATTTAATTTCACCACCTTTCGTATGTGGGATCAGTCGAAAAAGTAATGTGATCGATCATACGTGGTTGGCTCGATTAAAATATCAAAATGGACAGTACGGTTGTGGTGGGGTTGTGTTAAATAATCGTTATGTGCTAACTGCCGCAAGTTGTATAACGGGTGATATTGTCGATCGATTTGGTGAATTAGCAAGTGTAACATTGTTTGAAAATAGTGGTGATCGATTGAGTACCGATTACGAGATTGAAGAAACTCTACGTCATTCGAAGTTTGTGCCGAACGATATACATGGCCAAAACGATGTGGCCTTGATACGATTAGCCAAGTTAACAAATAGTCGTCGATCGACACCAATTTGTGTCGATGGATATTCGAAAGTTTCTGAAACTCAAGTACCGTATGTTGCCGGATGGGGTCAAACAATAGCTGGTCAACAAACAAATATTCGTAAATTGTTACCACTTCAATATTATAATGCGACACAGTGTCAGGAGCTACTGGCGCCATATTATTACGAGGTGACACCAAATGATATTTGTGTTGGACTTAATTATGGAGATTATTCGGAGGATTGTCCAGCCGATGGTGGAGGTGTCCTACTAAATAAATTATCGTCAAAATGGTACTTGGTGGGTTTATCGTCGTACAACGTGGAGTGTGGACATCACGAGAAGCCAAGTGTATTCACACGAATTAATTCAGTGTTTTCGTGGGTGGAAAATAATGTTCGAGGCTAAATAAAATTGTGTTTAAACTTATTTTAAATTTATTTTTTATAATAAAATTTTACAAAACTATGGTCGCATATTGTTTTGAAGCCACGTAAATATTTTGTGGTATTTCATGAAAATTCCAGGTCTCTGTTTATTACCGCACAACGGATTGTATGGCGCAATACCAATTAACCACCATCTCGATTTATTTTCATTGATTAAAACACCACCACCATCTACGGGACATGTAACCTCGTAGTCTATTGGCTTAAGCGCTGTACATATGGTTAATCTAGACACGGTGTAATTGTATGGTGTAAATAAGGCCTCACATTCTGCTGTACTAACAAATTCAACTTCTTGTTGTTGACGTATCTTAGAAATTGGTCCTTGATATGTCTGTCCCCACCCTTCAACGTATGGTATATACTCCTTGTTAATAGCTTCATAACCATCCGTACATATCGGAGTAGTAGTCTCAAGATCTACATTTTTTGCTAATCGGATCAAGGCGACATCAAATTGTCCATGAATATTATCTGGAACAAATTTTTCATGGACGACTGTCTCTTCTATTTTATAATCTTTGTTCAAACGATCACCAATATTTTCGATTAGTGTCACCACCGTCCTGTGATTTGAAATGATTATAATTCAAATTATTTGAAGGACATCATAATTCGATAAAAACTACTTACAGATTCCCTAATTTATCGACAATATCACCGGTCACACAACTAGCCGCTGTTATTACATATCGAGTATTAAGTAGAGCCCCACCACATCCATATTCCCCGTTAGCATATTTCAATCGTGCGAGCCACGTATGATCGATCACATTATTTTTTTTATCTACTCCACAGAATTTGGTGGTGGGAAACGTAACACCTTTACCGTCAGCAAATTCCACCTCGTCTTCACTATACACATTTACTATTCCAGTCGCTGTCGGAATAAAAATAAAATTTTGAGCATATTTTGTGTTCAGCAAACTCATAAACCATAATTTTTAAACTCACTTTTGTCACATTTGCCTGTATTATAAATCAGCAACGATACAAATAAAATTCGATAAATTTTTGACCACATATCGTGCGCTTACCAGATTTAACATTGATATGAAACAAGTTATCGTGTGAAACCATCTATTTATAGAAATTTTTTGGAATCTTGTTTTCGATACCAAAATTCTTGATCTTGTTTGTACGTATATAGCATCAACATTCCGACTTGATCTAATTTGAAGGATGCATCGCATTTGCATATAATTTTGTTGTTTTTGTGGGTTTTGTTTTGGTCCAGCCATGTGATGTTGTTCTTAGTAAACCTGTAACTTTGCGATTGCCAACTTTACCAGTTGGAACATTTAACTAATTATTCGCAAATAATTACACAATCGTGTCCGTCATTAACACCCTTAGTAAAAGCATCTTACTAATTAATCGCAAATATCGCTCTCAACTCAATCATACACATTTGTGGCCATGGTCAATTGTATCCGATCAGTAACGATGAATACCTCTTCAATGTATTGATTTCAAACATATGCACTACACATTAAGTAGCTGAATAATTAATTTGAATTATGGTCCTTAACTAAAACAATGATACACAATTGTGTCATTGGTCAATCAACCCCTTTCCGTTCTCTTAAGCTACTCATTGTATACTTGAGGTAACTTCTAAAATCTAGGAAATCATTGATTGGAGCATCTAGCTAATAAACCACAAATATGACTCTAAACTAAAACAGTTGACCACATTTGTGTCAGAGCTTTATTAATCTTGTTTAGGTCAATCAAATTGAGAATTTTGAACCTCTTAAATGTAAATCTTATAATTATCGACGCCACTAATGGGAGTAGATAATTAATTAATAGCAAAAATGACTTTAAAACTGACACATTTGTGCCAGTGGTCAATCAACCCAATCCGATCAAATGATGATCCCGTTGCAGTCATACTCTAGTGATTATTTTGATTTTTGTGAATACCTCGTAATTGTATTAATTTTCAATATTAACACTACTTGGGTGGTATAGGGTAGCTAAATCTAGATTAAAACCATCATACACAATTGTGCGATTGGTCGAACAAACTCGTTTTGATCACTTAAGTGATCACTGAAACACATTTGTATCGGTTGTCAATCAAAACCGTTTTGTGGAGTGATTATTTTCTAAAATACACATTGATTTCACATATCAGTACCACAAGTTGGAGCATCGAACTATTTGATCTTCATATGATCTTGATAAACAACTTTCTGTATGGTCAGCAAAACTAATGATATCAGTCGGTTAAAAATATTAACACATAATAAAATTTGTCAAATGTATTGTTTTAATAATAATAGTGATGTCGTTCACTACTCGGAGCATTTAATTAATCGTAAATATAACTCTCAACTCTGACATACCCATTTCTGTCCATAATGAATAAAATAAATTGAAATAAAAAATTAGTCGTAGCTTTGAATTTAAAATTAAATGTTTTGACACGTTTGTGGCAAAGGTCAATCGTATACGATCAAGTGATTATTTTGATTTGTGCGAATACCTCTTAAATGTATTGATTTCAAATATTGAAACTACATATTGAGGTAGCTGAATAATTAATTGGACATATGGCCCTTAACTAGAACAATCATACACAATTATGTCATTGGTCAAACCAACTCATTTTGATCACTTAAGTGATTATTTTGATACCTGCGAATACTTCTAAAATGTATGGTTTAAAATATCGATAGCATTCGTTGGGTCATTAAATAAATTAATCGTTAAATATGACTTAGAACCAAAATGTGCATACACATTTGTATCAGTTGTCAATCAAACTAGTTAATTGTCAAAAAATTCGTTAAAAAATTACACAAGTGACTATATTATGATATGTGAGAAGAAGACTTAAGTAAATCGTTTTTAAATATTGAGACAACAAGTAGGACATTCACATTTGTATCAGTGAACAGCCAAACCCATATAGAGCTGTCGAGTAAACATTTTGAACCGTGAAAATCAGTCAAATGTTTAGTTTTCTTATGTCGGATCATCCAACTAATTAATCGTACATATAATTCTGTAAAGACATACGTCTTATTTTACAAACGGTGATTTTGATCAAGGTGATTAATACCCTCACGCTAATTGGGATGTCTTTGTCTAATTAAAAAACCCTAAAGTATATATTGATGAAACTTAAGGTCTATCTTTAGAGTTAAAAACTACAAAACATCAAAGTAGCTCTTGCTAGAAGAACTGCTGGAAAGTTGAATAGCGAAGAGTTTAACAACTCAGAAATAAGTTCAGTTAGTAGACGCTATTATCCTTTACGAAAGAAACAGAAACATATCTATTTTAGATTATGGAGAGGTTGGTGATGAAAAATTATGACTGACGAATTTAGAATATGAATTGGTTATCTGATCGCAATCGAGTACCGGTTACAGTTTTAATAATTGACGATATTGGAAACCCGATAATATATATATATATATATATATATATATATATATATATATATATATATATATATATATATATATATATATATATATATATATATATATATATATATATATATATATATATATATATATATATATATATATATATATATATATATATATATATATATATTCTCAATATATTATTCATCATGGCCCATCGATCTTTCCATCCACTGAAAATGAATAACATTATAGAGCCGCTAATTTACTCACTTTCATCTTTCTTTAATTTTTAAATATTGTGTTGTTGTTGTTTCTCATTTGTTGGAAATGAACACATGCTATTGCATACAAATTAGTTGAATTCATCTAAACTGGTTATTGTAACATTCAAATGTCATCAGAAAGGTACGAAAGTTTTTTGTTTGTTTTCACATAACATACCAACAATCTGTTGAATGCAGATGTAGTCGAAACATCAACAAGTGAAGTTTTGATCCTATATTATGGAGAATAAAAATCGCATCATGTACGAAACGTAAACGACAGTGAATCATTAGTCTTAAAGTCTATCTTTATTTTTTTGGTTTTAACACTATGGGTTCATATTTTTAACAATCCATCCGTAAATTTGTTGTAATCGAGTAAATACGCCAGGCGTTTTAGAATTTCCACACACTGGATCATACGAGGCGATACCAATCAGTATCCATCTTGAATTTTTTTTACTAAGTAGTACGCCACCACCATCGACTGGACATACTTTTTCACTATCTTTAACCGTCGTACACAAATCCCATTCAGTCAATTTGTATTTCGATTGTGATAATCGATCTTGGCACTCGCTCGAATTTAGATATTGGACTTGAAGTAATTCACGTTTATTGGTTGTTTGACCTACATACATAAAACAAACATATACACAAATAAAAACAAAACAGAAAAAACCAAAACAATTATAGTCGATGGACACACACAATTATTTTTTATAAGTACCATCTAGTGTTTGTCCCCATCCCTCGACAAACAAATCATTTAACACTTCATGAGTTGGATACGAATCTAAACAGACTTGGGTTGAAACATGACGACCAATAATACGTGCCATTCGTATTAATGCAATATCATTTGCACCATGAATTTCATTTGGTTCGTAATTCGAATGTTCGAGAATTTTTTCGATTTTATAATCAACAAATTGGCGATCACCAGCGTTCTTACGAAGCGCAACACTTTTCACCTCACCAAGTTTTTCTACAACAGCACCACTTATACAACTAGCCGCGGTCAGAACATACCGACTGGTGATCAATACACCACCACAACCAAACTCATCGTTCTCGTATCGTATTCGAGCCAACCATGTATGGTCGATTTTTTCGTTGATCGTATCCAAACCGCAGGAATACGATGGACTAGGAATGTTACCGTAATTATTTGTTTTTTCAATTTTTAACTGACTATAATGCGTGATAGTAGCATCGACTGTTGGAAATTCATCTATACACTGGGTACACGTCACCAGTATGAAAATACAAATTGATCGTAAATTTAACAACATTTTGAATGGTGCGATCAATAGTCAAGCACAAACTGTGATCGTACCTCGATGTTTACACACCTTATATAAACTTTCAGTTTTCTTCTTGTCTTAATATCTTTATTGCGCTACTCAAACATGTTTACCATTGTTAAAAGTAATAGTGTGCTTATACAGTATAGCCTCCATACATCGATCGACACAATTAATAACGACAATCAAAAGCAGAAGATCATAAAAGAGACGCGGAAGATATAATTTATTCATAAATTTAACAACATCCAAACAAATCATAAATATTTAATCGCGATCGCATTTTTTAAAACTCGTTTAACAGATTCGAGTAGAATTAGACAAAAACACGTCATAACATGTACATCCGAGTATATAAAGATGATTCTTAAGATAAACGGACCGTAGTCGATTATTTAAAATGATCTCGAAACTTTGTCTATTTTCGTTGCTAATTTGTCAATATGGTAACTGTTCACCAAATGGCATTGTCACACAATACTATCCTAACGACGCAGAACCGTCCACTGGTCGTGGCCACATTTTACCGTTGGTATTCAATTGTGGAATCGATAATAAAAATAATGTGATCGATCACACGTGGTTGGCACGATTACGATACATGAACAACGAATATGGATGTGGTGGAGTAGTGATCAATGAACGTTACATATTGACGGCTTCAAGTTGTTTAAGTGGTGATGTATTTGAACGACTAGGTGATTTGTAAGTATTCACGCCCAGTGAAAGTATTTTATTCTAATATTTAAAACTGACAAAATATTTACAGAAAATCTGTCACACTGATCGAAAATAGTGGAAGTCGTTTGACCGCCGAATATGAAGTCGAAGAAACTGTTATACACTCGGACTACACTGTAAATGATATTCATAATCGTAATGATGTTGCTTTAATACGATTAGCTAAAACTGTTAATATACGCCAGTCGACTCCAGTTTGTATCGATGGTTTTCCAATTGATCGAAGTAATCCACCGTTTGTTGAAGGGTGGGGACAATCGTTTGCCGGACAATTGACCACTATTCGTAAATCGCTACAGTTAAAATTTGTCGACGATGAAAAGTGTCAGGAACTATTTACACCATATGGATACGAAGTCAGCGATCATGATTTGTGTACAGCGCTCAACGAAGACGACTATGAAACGCCGTGTCCGCTCGACGGAGGAGGTGTACTACTGAAAAATTACCGATCAAAGTGGTTTGTTCTTGCGCTCGCATCATACAATCCTGCATGTGGTCATCATGAAATTCCCGGAATTTTTACAAAATTTAGTTCTGTTTATAAATGGGTTACGGCAAATATGCGACCCTAGATTACCACTTAATAAAAGATGTAATTTTTAACCATATTTTTTTTATTACTAAGCTCTAATGTTACCAACAACCCATTTATAGATGTCAATGAATTTAGTGTATACACCAGGCACGATATATTGGCCGCACACTCCATTATACGGTGCAATAGCTATTAAAAACCAGCGAGATAGAACATTTTTATATAATCCACCACCGCCATCTAGTGGGCAGACATTGTCGTAATCAACTTCATTAAGTTCCGTGCAAATATCTTGTTCAGCAAACGGATAATCATATTGCCCCAGTCGTGCAGCACAGCTATACTCATCTATATACCGAATTCGTAGTTGTTGCGGTGTATCAACTTCATGGCCAGAAAGTGATTGCCCCCAGCCTACAGCATATGGAGCATTTGTTTTATCGATTGGAAAACCGTTAACACATATAGGGGTTGTGGCTTGTAAATTTATAATTTTTGCCAATCGTATCAATGCAACATCGTTATATCCATGGATAAGGTTAGGTACATATTGGCTATGTGCCACCGTCTCTTCAATCTCGTACTCTTTATCAACAATACCATTTCCATTATTTTCACGTAACGTAACACTTTTCCTAAAAATAAATAAAATTATACGGTACTCCGTCTACAACACCATATACTATTAATTAGTAAACTAATCACGCACAATACACCTAATCGTTGTGTCACTTCGCCTTTTAGACAACTAGCCGCCGTTAAAATGTATCGACTATTTAATACAGCGCCACCACAACCGTACTCATTCTTTTCATAACGTAATCGAGCCAACCACGTATGATCAATCGCACTATCATCTGCACCGTCACCACAGCTAAACACCAATGGTAGTGAATCACCACGGTCTGGATAATCGAATTCACTTGGATTAAATCGTGTTACTTCAGCATCCACTAAATAAATAAACAAAAATGGAAAATATATTTTCGAACTATTTTTCCAGAGTCACACAAAAAAAAACGTACGTTCACATGTCGACGATTTAAAAAATTGAAGCAGAAAAATTGAATATAGACAAGTTCTTAAAACCATTTTATTTGATCAACTAATGAATTTGATCTAAAACAAGTTATGAAATTGCCACATCGCTTTATATAAGGATATCGTACCTAATCTTCTTCTTCATCTTTGCATTTTTTCGCAAATGACTTAAATGTTAATCTTTAACTAATCTTGTTTTGAATTAAAATTTTTATTTTTATTATTATTTTGGTATAGATCGACCTATGATGATGATCGATAACACTTAAAATGTAAATTAGATGATAGAGCCTTCATACAGGTATACACACGCTAATGTTACTCAAGTATATGAAGCCGTTTTAAACAGCTTCGACCTCAAACGAACTATTTAAGATTTTTCGTGTTGAAATAAATTTTGAGAAAATGGTTAAATTACAAACGAAACTAGAAATGATTATGATAAGCTGATAGCTAAGATATAACTGGAGTAAACGTAAACGACAAAGAGTCAATTTAAAGAAACAAGTGTGGGGTTCAGAGGCGTATCTTAACGGTTATTATTATGAAAAAAATACGTCCGCTTGTTCAGTCTAATTATAAGTCTAAGTCTAAGTCTTAGTCCAAGATTATAAGTATAAAGCTTGGTTATTGAACCGTCGGTCGAGTTCTACATCAAAATTTGTAAATTAAAGTTTGACTCACCCCTTACATATAATTACATATTTTCGAGCCTATGCCTTAACACATTTTGACAACCTTGACAAACTCGTTTATGTATTTGGTACTGCCGAAAGTCATCCAAAATCGAAAAACTATATAAATATTATCTAACACGACTGCCCTTATCAGCCTGTGTTTGAAGCTAAACGTGATCGGATATGTTTTTAAAAAATTTAACAATTTTGACTTTCGTAAGTGTGGTGCTTAACTTAAAACTCATCAAATGTGAACTTGAAAATTCCACCAAAAATGCTATAACCACACTTTATCAACCATCGGAAGTTGATCCTTCAGACAATAATGGACATATACCAGGATCAGTTTTCTTTTGTGGCTTAGACGTTAAAAATGGACTGCCTGATCACACATGGTTAGCACGCTTGAAATACGACAACGATGAGTATGGTTGTGGTGGTGTACTAATCACTAGTCGATATGTCCTCACGGCAGCAAGTTGTGTCAGTCGTGATGTTGTTTTAAAATTAGGTGAAGTGAAGAGTGTGGCACTAAGAAAAAATAACGACGATCGTGATTTTGTCAACTACGAAATCGAAAAAATTGTAAAACATTCGAAATACGATCCGAACGATTTACATGGCCATAAGGATGTTGCTTTAATACGATTGGCAAAAATTGTAAGTCGTCATACGTCAACACAAATATGTTTAGATCGATATCCAATCGGTGAACGGCACGATGCATCATATGTTGAGGGATGGGGACAAACATTAGATGGTAATACCTTTGCTGATTTTTGTCTAAGACAATTCAAATTTTCTGATTTAATAATTTTAGGTCAAACGCGTCCTGAACGTGAATTACTTAAACTACAATTGATCGAGACAAACAAGTGCCAAGAACGTTTACCTCAATCTGAGTATCAATTGACAGAAGATGTTGTGTGTACCGCATTTGAAGATATTGATACAAATCAAACGTGTCCGGTTGATGGTGGTGGAGTACTACTCAGGCAAGCACGATCAAAATGGTTTTTGATTGGCATCGCTTCTTTTAATACTAAATGTGGAACGAACGAAATGCCTGGATTATTTACTCGAATTACACAGATTTACGATTGGATCAATAACAATATGAATCCGTAGGCGGAGGGGTTTGATATTGAAGTGTGTGTGGATTTTTGAGTTTTGGTAAATAGTTAAATTGTAATAAGTTATAAAGTCACTTTAAAATGTGGCAAATCTCTTGAAATTTTAATAAAAAATTAAGTTAAACCGAAAATTAGAGTGGAACTATGAGTGAAAGTTTTAATTATTTTTTTAGTTCTACTGTACAATAGTAATAGCTTTTAATATAGTCATTTAATACTTTAAAAGTGTTTGATGAATTTTAAGTGAATCACGTGACAAATAAAATCTAGTTTAGGTCATGTTCAATCAAATCGTAGTTTTAAGCAATTACGTTACAAGAATAATGATGTTAACAAAAGCTATACCGTTCGATTACCTTTTAAGAGTTCTTGATTACCTTTTAAACTCATACTGATTATTAGACAAGTCTTCTTTAATTTTATCGGTCACGAGCAAGTATTATTTAAGCTAACAAACAGCTCTGAGCGTGACGAGCAAAAATACAATGCGATGTATTATTGAACTTTGTTGTATAATTATTTTAAACGGGCTGCCCCAAAAGTCGCACTCCACCTCTTCACACAATTCTTAAAAACATACCAAACTGGTCGCCCGTAGCCCGTATTCCGTTTCGGCCTCATTCATCAAAACTCTGGACCTTCCCAGCTATGTTTGTTGATATCCGACACTGCAGCATAAACACTAATCATCATGACACACTATCATCCCAAGACACCCAAAATATTTTGGTGATATTATTTTTATACTATGTTTATTTAGCTCACTCATTTTTCAAATTAACACTTTACTTAAAGGAGACACTCACTAATCTATGTCAGACCAACTATTGAGCTATTATTAATTTTACGAAAAGGTGTTGCAAACATTCAGCATCGCCACAGGGAGTAATAACTATGATAATAGTATAATTTTGATCTGGTTCTTCTCTAAATAAGCCTACATCCCACCTTGAACGTAACACAGCATCATCGCAAGTAACGTTGCAAGGTTATCACTAGTATTTTGTATGAAAGCTCTTCATTAAACAATTAAATTTATTGTGAAAACTATTTCACAATAATTAAAGCTCATATTTTAATATTACAAACCTATTGCAAATATTTCAAAGACCTGTGAGACATAATTTTCTATTAATTTTTGTTGCTTTAATTATATGTAACTGACTCAAGCTTTTCCGTAATTTTTAAAGTTAATTTAATTCGTAGAGCTTAAATTATTATTAACTAAACTTTAATTTATTTAAAAAGCTTTTCATAAGTTTCTTAGTTTATTTTGAACAAGCTTTTTGCAAAGTGGTTATATAGCTTTTAAGAGCTGATAAATAAACAATAAAAAATAATAAAATAATGGAAAGCTTTTGAATAAATTTAAGCTTAAATTGAAAACTTAATTGCAAAAGCACCATTAGTTAAATATCGATAAATAGCTCTTCCATTTGCTCACTGACAAATTAAACACTTTTCAAAATCAGCGTTAAGTATTTCAAACGCTTCGTCTAAAATTCAACATTCTTACTTTTTGTGCTTTTGAAAAGCTTTAAAAACAGTTAATTTACATATTTTATAATTGTAAATATTTTAACATTCTGCTGTTTGAAAAATTTATCAGTCACCAATTTTATGTTATCAAAGTAAAATCAAAATGAGCTTTTCCCAAAAATTATCAAATTGTAAATTTTTGAAGAGGTATTGAGTTTTTTGAATAATTTAAGCTTTGTTAAACAGCAAGTTTAAGACCTTTAGATTCAAAACTTAAACCTAGTAATGGTTTGTAAAAAAATAATTTGAATAATTTCACAATATTGAAGCTCAGACCTTAATATTACAAAGCTTTTGAAAAATTGTATCCAAATCTACTAACAACTGGATGCTTTTTCGAATCTAACTACTTTTAAGATATATAAGTAATGAATTTATAATAAGTTTTGTTGCTTTAATATAGTGAGCTTTTCTTTAATTTCTTAAAGTTAATTTAGGATTTATTTATTATCAGAAAGCTCCATATTTATAAAACTTTTAAAAAAATATTGAATTAAAAAATTCGTCGATTTTAAGATAATAATTAAACTTTGATTTATTTAAAAAGCTTCTCCTAATTTCTCATTAGTTTATTAGAAGAAAAATTCGTTTAAATTCAACTTGGAAGAAGCTTTTTGCAAAGTGGTAATGTAAACCCCTTAACATTAATCCCGGCATTTATAAAGTTTTTTTACCTTATAGAGTTAATATAAGTGAATAAAAGCTTTTGATTAAATTTGATATAACTTAATTGCAAAAGTACCATATCGATAAATAGCTTTTCTTTTTGCTCTTGACATGTGTTTAAAAAATCAGCGGTAAGAATTGGAAAGTAAATGCTCCGTCTAAAACTTAACATCCTTACCTTATGTGCTTTTTTAAAGCTTTTAGAACAGTTAAATTAAATCTGTTATAGTTGTAAAAATATTTTGGCATTCTGCTGCTGGACAAACTTGACAGTCATCATTTTTAAAAAATTGTTTGCTATATATGTATTCAAAATGAAATTGAAACGAGCTTTTCACAAAAAACTATTAAACTTAGTTTCAAATATCTTTTAATAAACCTAAAGCTTAAGTATACAATCAAATTGCAAATTTTTGAAGTGATATTGAATTTTTTTGTAATGATTTAACTTAACGAAAGCTTTGTTAAACTTGATACCAGTAAGTTAGACTTTCAGATTCGAAATTGAAACCTAGTAGGGCTGTTTTGAAGCGGTTTTAATATTTTAATCTATTTCTACAGAAAACATGTCAGCGTGATATTACAGTCACAATGGATGTTAAGGCGAAATTAAGCTTTTGCACAAATAGTGCCAACATATTTAACAGAAGGCTCTCTTTATTTATAATGAAAAATCTTTCCAAATTTTTGACATTACCTTTTTTAAATTTATATAATCACTAGGTTTTAAGCTTTCAATCACAAGCTTTCAACCACAAAACAAACGTATTTTTATTTGGTTTTAATTTCGACGATATGTAAAGCTCTTTTGCATTTATACTTCGAGATAATGGGGAACTTATAATAAAAAGCACATTATAAAAATCATACTAAGAAATGTATTTAGTCACTAAACAAAAAAAACATCATGGTTTTAGATTAAGCCTTATCCATCGGTGTACCTTGGTGATAGCTGTAAACACACCAGGAAAAGCATGATATCCACAAACCGCATTGTACGATCCAATTCCAACCAACCACCATTTTGAACGTAATTTTTTCAATAAAACACCACCACCATCGACCGGACACGGAATTTGATAGTCTGCCTCGTCCAAAGATGTACATATATCGTTCGACGTAACTTCATAATTGTGTGCGTGTAATAAATTTTGACAAGTCGTCTCATTTACATATTTAAGCCGCAACAATTGTCGTATCGGTGTTAGTTGTCCGCCAAATGTTTGTCCCCATCCTTCGACAAACAGATCATTGGTTTCGCCAATCGGATCATAAACATCGATACAAATTGGTGTTGATCGTTCACGATTAACAATTTTGGCCAGTCTCAACAGTGCAACATCATTTTGTCCATGCACATCGTTCGGTACGAATTTCGAATGCCACGAAATTTGTTCAAATTCGTAATCGGTTGTTGATCGATTGCCACTATTTTCGATTAATGTCACACTTTTTAGTTCACCCATAACTAACGTTATAGGGCCAGTTACACAACTAGCCGCAGTCAAGACATATCGGCTATTGATTAAAACACCACCACATCCATACTGTTCGTTCCAGTATTTTAGGCGTACCAACCATGTATGCTCGATCACATTATCTTTTTGATCAATGCCACATTGAAAAACGAATGGAAGTGTTTGCCCTTGATAATCGACCCGTTCAATGACACTAGGAAAAAATAATGTCACGTATGCTTCATCTGCGTGTACACACAAAAAAAAATTGAATTATAGTAATTTACAGAATTACCACGGTTTGGTACTTACAATCACATTTACATAGTTGAAGGCAGCATCCAATTATTAAAATTAAAAATTGATAACCATTTTTTGAGTACATCTTACTTCCAGGAAGCTGTTCGTTTTGTTCCAACTACTTTTCAATGTTCTTCGTCTTTATATAGGGTCGCTTTTTTTTTTTTTTTTTGTAATACCGAAATTTTATCTGTCAATTAGAATGTTAATTAGATTACGTTTTAACCATTTGAGAGTCAATGATGTTTCGATAAAATCGAATCGAAACTTGATACCAACAGGTTCCAGGGACATTTTTTTTAAATCAATTTTTGAAGATCGTTGAACTGGTTTCTGTTATGCTATCATAAATGAAATTTTATTTTGTACTTAAATTGAGTTTGGTGCAGCGGATCTATAAATTAAAACAAAAATTGGCATTTTATTGTTATCATTATTTCTGCAATGGACAAATTTTTATGCGCGTAGCTTCCCGTATCAATAATCTGGGTATTTCAAATGAGATAAACGAGTAAAACACAAATAATTCAGACACACATCATACATTTATTTATTTACAGAGAACTATGACAAATGGTTTTAAAACTATGATAAACTGTTTCATGGTTGTAGCTTATCCAGAATCCAGTCATGATAAAAACTCACTCTTGTATAAATACCGGGCATATCTTTTTTACCACACCCAATTCCATACGATACAATCCCTTCGATATATGTACGCCAATTAAATATTGCAACGAGTGGTCCACCTGAATCTCGGTGACATGCATCTTTGCCATCCTCACCTCCAGCACATAATTTGGATTGTGTAATTTCACTGTCACCAAACAGTTGTTGACATTTGATAAAATCAAAAATAGGAATATAAATTTTTTGTAGAACAGAACTGTGTTTTGCATCACCAGTACTACCCCAGCCTGGAACACCTACAAACTTACCAGCAGGTGTCTCCATGCTCGAGTCGGGAATACAAATTGGCCGAATAAAAAAATTTTGAAATTCAACGTCCATACTTAACCGAATTAAGCCAATATCATTGATTTTCCGATATTTTGATGAATAATTTTCATGAATGATAGTATTTTCAATTCCAGCATTAATTGGTTCAGGCAGGGCGACATCATCTTCGTCTGTATCTGGATTTTTTGATATATCGAACTCGCCTAGGCGCACGTTCACTAAATTTTTTTTATGTAAACAATGCGCGGCCGTAATTACATATCGATGATTAATTAAGGAACCGGAACAATCGAAACTGTACTTATTGTCGTTCAAAAGGTATTCTAGTAATGCCAAACACGGAAAATCACCAATCGATGCATTTCTTCCTCCTTGTATACGATCAGGACTACCCCATATCTTGCATTCGCCCGGTTGATTAATTAAATTGGCATGACCATTAGACGCCGACACATTATGCTTATATCGGGTTTGATTTAATTTCGTGTAGTCGAAACTTCCACCCCGTATAGGAACGTATCCTCGTGATCCACTTTTAAATGATATTTTATTGTGGCTGTGACGTTTTTGAGCAAATAGATAATACAAACCGACTGACAGTGAAAAAACTGTTACTAAAATTATAACAAGTATCACCACGTATCTACTCATTTTGACGTGTAACGATCAACTGAGTCAACTGAAACCTAATATAACATATTCATGCAGGTTTAAAAAAAAAATCATTTCTGTTATCGTTGATTGGGGAATAATTTTAGGAAATGACTATGATACCATAGATCGAATATGATATTGTGGATGCCGACTGTATTTGAGCAGGTGCAGCAAAAGAAATTTAATAGTTCAAATAGTTAGCAAAAAAATTCTCGATTGACAGTAGGTCCCACATCAGATACTTTCGACAAGATTTTATGTGTTTAGTAGAGTTTAGTGGGCGCTCATTAAACTCACAATTTCAAAAACTTGCAAAAACTCGAGCTTATTTTAGACTTAGCAGTTTTTAGAAATTATAGTACTGGCAAATGACTCTAAATTAATAATGTCACGGTCATTTGTCGAGGCCCATAAAAATTTAAAATTTTTTTTGCAATTATTTTTAAATTATGCAGCATTTCACCTGACAAATTTCTCTACTCACGTCCTTACAGTTCCACTTGGTGGATTTTGGAGTTGAACTGCATTTAAGAAAGTGCTTACATGTGCTTTCTCGTGTCACGGAACCTTATACGATAGTTATCAAGATGCTTAGAGGGTTTTATGGTTTTTCATTCTTCACTTTATTCTCACAATGTGACAAAATATGCGAACTAGTACGTTTTGAATTGATTTACCGTTAGAATGTTAGATAATTAATTTAATACTAAAAATAAATCCGATAACATCGAAACTGCCACACCGCATTACGAATCAATCTATAAATTATTGAATAACTTTGATTTTATTGTTAGTTCGCCATGAGTAGATCCGCAGTAATAATCACGAGTGTTTTTATTATTGTGTTCGTAATAGCGATCACAGTATTTTATTTTTTGAACACGGTCCAATCAAATCAAAGGTCATGGACGACCGATAGGTCATCCATGCGGATTTCAGCCGCAAGTGCCCCAATAAAAAACAAGTACCAACACATTTTTAACAAATCGGACGGTAATGGACAAATTTTTAATAATAAATCGTTGTGCCGCATATTTCCTAGTACCGATAAAATTGTCAAAGGTGATGACGCAACGTTGGGCGATGTACCATATATTGTGCTTTTAGAGTATTTATTGCGGACCGGTGAATATAGTTTCGATTGTGGTGGATCTCTGATAAATCATCGATATGTTGTGACGGCCGCTCATTGTTTACATAATAAAAATTTAGTGAATGTGCGCATTGGTGAACACGATGTGTCAACAGATCCCGATTGTGATGAAGATATTTGTCAACCACAACCAATAAACGTTGGTTTCGATGAGATCGTAGTGCATGAAAACTATTCACCACGAACCAGTGTTAACGATATTGGTATAATTCGGTTGGGGATGGATGTGCCTTACGTTCAATTTGTTATAAGTCCGATTTGTATTCCGTACAACAATATGAGCACAATATTACCTCAGAAAATGTTAGTCGCTGGCTGGGGAAGTAACGGAACCATCAAGCAGACGTCAATATTACAAATCGCATTTGTATCGCCCTTCAATTGGAATGAATGTCGCGAAAAGTATGGATCGATAGGAGAAATTTTTCCATCGCAGTTGTGCGCCGGTGGAGGTGAAAAAGATTCATGTATTCGTGATTCGGGTGGACCTCTCGTTTTGTATGAAAATGCTAACACTTATTTGGAAGGAATCGTTTCGTATGGTTTTGGATGCGGTCAAAAAGGTTGGCCTGGCGTTTATACTCGTGTTGGATATTTTTACGATTGGATTGTAATTAATCTGAAGCCATAAAAATCGTTCATAAATAAATGTAAAAAAATTGACCGATACAAATTGTTTTTGAATGTTTATTAGTCCCGAACATTATCCTTAATCCACGAAAATATTTTGTCATATTTTGTAAAAACTCCAGGCCTTTCATGGTATCCACAAACGGCATTATACGATCCGATACCGATTAGCCACCATTTAGAATCGATTCGATTCATTAAAATACCGCCACCATCAACCGGACACGGACGGTCATAATTATTTTCGTCGAGTGTAACACAAATATCTTGGGGCGTCACTTCATATTGGTATCGGGACAATAGATCGTTACACCCAGTAGTATTTACATACTTAACATTTTGTATACGACGAATTATAGTTTTTTGCCCGGCATACGTTTGTCCCCATCCGGTAACGTGCGGATCGTCCCATTCGTATTCACCACTACACACTGGTGTCGATTTTATAATTATTTCGGTTAAACGTATCAACGCCACATCATTTTCTCCGTGTATCATGTTTGCCCGAAAATTTGAATGTACCACAGTCTCTTCAATTTGTCGGTCGTAACTTGTACGGTCACCATTATGCTCGTACAGCGTCACATTTTTTCTGCAAATGATTAAAATCCAAATTAGATAACAACAATCGCGCACATTTTTAAACATTTGACAAACAATTCACCCAAGTGTCGCACTATATCACCGACGAGACAACTAGCTGCTGTTAATATATAACGCACATTCAATACTACACCACCGCATCCGTATGCATCATTTTGATATCGTAACCGTGCCAGCCATGTATGATCGGTTACATTATTTTGTTTATCCAAACCGCACTTGGGTCCCGATGAGAATTCACTCCCCGATGAATTCGTTGATTTTTCAATGACGCCGATATTAAATTGTGTCACAATACCATTCGCTGCGATATGACGCGAGGGTAAATTAATTAGCACTTTGGTTATTCAGTACAAAACACTTTACTTACTTTCACAATTCGATAGTTTAAGCGCTAGAAGAAGTAAACACCACACTACGAGATACGATTTTGTGTACATTGTAATTTATTGAATATAAGATTTGAACTAAGACTGGTTAGTGTCGGTAAGTCGCATTTATATAGTTTTTAGATTCGGTGTTCTTTCTTCTTCATTTTTAAATGCACGCGCGCACTACCATTCCTGTTTTTACCAATAAAACCAATAGAAGGAGAACATTATTTGCATTTAGATGTTAAAATCAATACTGGCGGAAGATTAGCTTTTGATTTTTTTAATGATTTGCGGATTATTGAACTCTAGACTGTTAGATACTTTTAAATAACTACTTTTTGATGCAACCGGTTATTAGAAGAGTTTGTTTTTATATTTAGATTTAATCGAAATTTTGGCCAGATAAATTTTATTCTATAAAAACTTGTCGGGAAATGTTAAAGCATTCTAAACCCTGTCTTTGGCAAGAAACAATACTTTTAAAATATGTTTACAAATGTATTTTAAAAAAATCAAATTCAAACGTAGACGATCCGTTCCTACGATTTTAAATTATCCCGAATCCAATCATAGTAGTAACTTACTTTAGTGTAAACATCAGGCTCACCATTTCGAGTGCATCCAGAACCAAACGAAACAATCCCTTCAAGATACGAACGTCTATTGTACCGCACTAGTAATGGTCCACCTAAATCTTCAACGCATGCATTACGATCTCGTTCACCACCCGCACACAATTGCGTCAAAGATGCAGGTTGTGTGCTGTTATTACATTTCTGCCAATCTAAAATTTTGACCCAAACACAGCGCAAAATTGAACTACGTTCGCCTAGACCATCACTTCCCCATCCTGCAGTTTTGGCCACCCCACCCACTGCGGTACTCTTCGTTATGTCAGGAATGCATATGGGTTTTATAAAATAATTTTCGTATGGCACATCCATGCTTAGCCGAACTAAACCAATATCATTTAGTTTGGTGTCTGAAAAATAATCCAAATGGATTGTAACTCGTTCGATTCCCACATTTATTACATCCGATTGACAATCACCGTCTTCATCACAATCCGGATTTTTTGTTAAATCGTATTCACCAAGTCTCACGTTCACCAATTTTTTTTTAAATAAACATTGGGCCGCTGTTATCACATACCGATGATTAATTAACGAGCCAGCACAATCAAAACTATACGTATTATCCACTAAATATTCGAGTAATGCGATACACGGTAGTTCACCTAGTTCTGCTTCTATACCGCCATCGATTCGATTTTCCGAGTTCCACAATCTACATTCATCATCCTCATTAAAAATGCTGGCCCGTCCATTTGATTTGGTTTCGTTATGTCGATATTTTGTTTGTCGATCGCTGACAAACTCTGTAATTAGTTGCTCGTTCCCAAATGGTTCACTTTTATTTGGGTGACATCTACTCACTGGGATAGTACATGATAAAATAACTACGACACAAACCGTGTACCAATCCATTTCGATATGTACTACTTCAATGTTGAAACGTTTTTGTGATTCATTTTACAGTTACTCTTCTTACTGATTAATATTATATAAAACACAAAAGATAAAAGTTCATTGTGGTTCATAAAATTGCCAGATTACATCAGATTCACAGACGTGTTATTTTAGTATTTTTATCGCTTAAAAGTAAGTAATGCTGGAATTATAAATTTGGTTCAATTAAAAAGTTAAAATCGTGTTGCTCAATTTAAGCCAAATCGACAATATTTCAATTTTTCCCTATTTACTGTGTTACATAGTCAAGCGACAACATTAACAGCGTTTTCACTAACAAAATAAACAATTAATCAACAATTTGCTCAATTTGTAAAAAATGTTGCTCACATTATTTATAGTTTACTAATACCGTAAATAAGTTTTGCTTGTTTTTTTTAACATAAAAATGTATAAATCTTCTATATAACTAATTGCTCATTATCAAAAGTAATAAATCAAAAGTTGCACAATTTATAATAGATTTGATTGTGTTCAAAATAACCAGGAACAGTTATCGTAAAAATAAAACCCACAAAGGAAAGAAGTATCTCATTTTTTAAATTATTGATATTTATTTTTAAAAAAAGTTACTTATTGAACATGTACACGAAACATATGGGTTTTTATCTAAACACGGTAAAGCTTAATCAATGTAAATGCAGTTTTTCGGTTAAATCCAAAATATAAAATTGTAAAATAAAAAAATTGTGTTGCTCTGTGTTATTATTGCTAAATAGTAAAATGTTGTTAATTAGACAGCATAATTTATCAATTAAAAACAATAACTCAAGAACATTTAAAGACACACATTTGAACAAATATGCCATCAAAATTCGGTATAGCTCAATCAGTGCATTCAGCTAATAAATTTATTCTCTTACTATAAAAAGCAAAATTAAATCAGGAGGTGCTAATTTCTGGTATGACTAGAATATCATATCGTATTCCGATTATATTATCAAAATGTATAGCCCAAATCATATAATTCATTAAGTAATTTTTTCAAAATGTAAGCAACATTATACCACAGACGAACAAAATAGATTTCTCATTTGATGTTAATCGTAATTTTTGAGTTCATTTATTTTTTATTTTTTAATTTTACACCTATACAAGCATTTTTCTATTGTATTTTGTTTCGTTTCTTTTATTTCATACTATCGAATAATGTACAATCACAAATACAACGATTAGCTTGGAAATATCTGAAGTTTGAGTTTTTTTATTTTAATTGCGCGAATGAGAAATCTATCATGTTTGTCTGTGGTCTGTATACTATAAAAAATATATTGCTAAGATTATTTATTGAAAAATATTTATATTTTCAGACAACTAACAACTTCAATTGTTAAATGGAGGAGAGCAGTTAAACGTAAGTTGTTTTATTTTAAATAATTTAAATTTGTCCAGTAGCAACTGATATCTTACAGAAAATATATTCTAGCTCAATTACAAACCGTAATCAGTTACATATAAGAATTGATTAAATAAATCAATTTAGCGATTATTTAATAAAAGTACCTCAATTGTATTAATTTATGAGCTACCATTTAAATTAACAAAAAAAAAGATTTAGAATTTGCATATATATATAAACAACTGAAAAATTAAGTTGCTCATTATTTAAACAAATTAATCGGTTGCTCATTTCGTACATGATTAAAACAAATCTACTAGCAACTGATATCGTAGAGCGAGTATATTTTAAAAATTTTTAAGCTGAACTTTAAGCCATGATCTCTTAAGCAAAAAGTAGCTCAAAACAAACAACTAAATGCTATTTTAATCCAAAAGCACTGTTAAATCAAAAACGATGCTATTGCTTTATTTAAATATATAGTAACATATATGTCTTTGAGGTCCATTAATGAAATTTTATGCTGATTATAAAATTAAAAAAATAAGTCAAGAGTTGCTCAATTTGTAAATATTTTTAAATATGGCCAATATGGCTAGAATTATCAAGAACGATTTGTACTTCAAAAGGCAAAAGATAATTTTTTTACTATTGACCGATATGATAAAAGTAGCTCAATTCAAACCAATAAAAATTTTTAAATAAAAACTACAGTAAATGTTTCTCATTTAATATACAAATGGTTTATGCGTTACATACTAAGTATTTTAATCAGTCTAAAGCCAAGTTAAGATTTACGTCCAAAATAACTAAAGAGCTTATTGTGTGATTACATTTTCAAAAAAATAACTCAATTTTTGATCAAAATTTTTGGTTTTAATTATGGAAAAACCAGGGATAGAAATTGTACCCCAATAACCAAATTACCAATGATGACCCTTTCATTAAGTATTCAAAATATGTGTTGTCACAAAAATACTAATCTTTATCAATTTTTCGATTCATTTTTTTAATTATGGAAAAACATTAGGGTAGATGTGATTAAATTATTTAGTATTGCGCAATTTGTAAATGATTTAAATGAATGCAATGTGACTAGTAAAACTTATATTGGAATGGGTTTTTTTTCAAAACAATTTCAAATGTTTTGTTAATAGTTGACTGCTATGGAAAAAAGTAGCTCAATTCAAACCATTGATCGTTAAAAATGTTTGAATAAAAAATTTAATAGATTTTGCTAAAAGAACATGCAAATCCAAAAAGTTTACTCTCTAACATTAATAAGTTTAACTGCAAGTATCGAAAGGTAAAATAAATAAAGAGTTCAATTTTATAAATTATTTAAATGCGTTAAAAATACCAAGCAACAAAATAATAAAACCATTTGTTTTTCAAAAACATAATAGTTTTTTGAGTCATGAATTGATATAAGAAAGAGTAGCTCAGTTTAAACCATTCGTGGTATCGTTGTTATTATTAAATAAAAATTAAATAGATGTGGTTAAATGAACATACAGATAAAAATACATGTCCTAAGCATCATACTAAACATATATTATAATCATTTTAACTAGTTGCCGTTATTTTCATAAGTGATAAAGAAATTATATAGTAATTAAAAAATAATTATACGCGCTTATATAAATTATTTATTATAACTTTAGCCGTCAATAGCTGATATAACTAAAATGAATTTGTGCGTAGTTGTAACTGTTCTAACTGTTATGTTAATTGTTATTTTGGTATTACTAGTAATGGTATCCACTGACCGAGATACATGTGAAAAAGCACCAACTGTGATATATCATAACCCACCGGATCCCAATGATCTAAAATACAACCAAACCAAATCAAATGGACGGGCCAACATTTTCAATGAAGAAGGGGAGTGTAAATTATGGAACTCGGAGAATCGAATTATTGGTGGAATTCAAGCCGAGCTGGGCGAATTACCGTTTATCGCATTACTCGAATATTTAGTGAATAATACGTATAGTTTTGATTGCGCTGGCTCATTAATCAATCACCGGTATGTGATAACAGCGGCCCAATGTTTACATAGAAAAAATTTGGTAAACGTGAGGCTTGGTGAATATGATTTAACGAAAAATCCGGATTGCGATGAAGACGGTGATTGTCAACCGGATGTCATGAATGTGGGAATCGAACATGTAACAACCCATCCGAATTATAGGCCAGACACAAAAATTAATGATATTGGTCTAATCCGGATGAGTATGGATGTATCATATGAAAATTATTTTATTAAACCCATATGCATTCCAGACGAAACAATGAATACCGCAGTAGGTGCGGTAGCCAAGACTGCAGGATGGGGAAGTGATGATCTAGGAAATCGTAGTACAATTTTACGAAGAGTTTGGGTCAAAATTCTCGATTGGCAAAAATGTCAAAAGATTTATGATCAACAACCTGTATCTTTGTCGCAATTGTGTGCGGGTGGTGAACAGAATCAGAATGCATGCCCTGAAGATTTAGGTGGACCATTATTAATGCGGTACAATAGACGTTCGTATCTTGAAGGGATTGTTTCGTTTGGTTCTGAATGCAGTCGAAATGGTATACCCGATGTTTACACCAAAGTAAGCTACTACTATGATTGGATTCGAGATAATTTAAAATCATAATTGTTTAGTGGCGAGTCGGTTCTAGCTAATCTCAATTAACAGTAAAAATAAATTATATAAAAAATCTACTATTTAGTTTTGATAAGTCCCTATATACAGATTAGCTCAGTTTGTTTTACGATTTCATGTTATAATGACTCGATACGCTATTATTCTCGGCGTCGTTTTAACTATAGTTTTTGCACTAGCGCTTGGTTTATATTTCCTAACAAATCGCGGAGTGAATAAAAAAAATATTTATATGCCAAAAAGTGGAATAATACCAGGATCGGAAATTGATATACGATGGCATAAAACTAAATATCAACATAACAGTTCCAAATCAAATGGTGAGGCAAATATTTTTAATGAAATAGGCGAATGTAAGCTATGGAACGCAGGTGACAAAATTTTAAATGGGACCAATACAAACATCGGTGAATTTCCATGTATGGCACTACTTGAATATCAAGTGGATATTGATACTTACAGTTTTGATTGTGCCGGTTCACTAATAAGCCATCGATATGTCATAACGGCAGCACATTGTTTGGACCACCGTAAACATTTAGTGAACGTGAGACTCGGCGAATATGACATCGATAGTAATCCGGATTGTGATGAATTTGGGGAATGTCAACCGGATCCAGTAAATGTGGGATTTGAACGATTATTGATTCATGAAAATTATTCGACAGACGATTTTGTTAATGATATCGGACTAATACGTCTCAGTATCGATATACCATTTACCGATTATTTTATACGACCAATTTGCATACCCGATGAAACACTGATTTCACCGACTGGTAAATTGGTTGAAGTTTTCGGCTGGGGAAATACAGGTGTGGTGAAACAAAGTGCTATTTTACAAAAAATTTTGATAGAAATTTTCGATTGGGAACAGTGCCGTCAATATTTTGCTCCACGTCTAATATATCGATCACAATTGTGTGCGGGTGGTAAAAATGGTAGAGATGCGTGTCATCGGGATTCGGGTGGACCTCTCGTCGTTCAACATAATCTTAGAACATATATCGAAGGAATCGTGTCGTATGGTGAAGGTTGTGGTAAAAATGGAGTACCAGGTATATATACCAGGGTTGGCTATTACCACGATTGGATAAAAAATAATTTAGAACCATAATTCGAAATAAATATTTTATTTTTATTAATTAAAATTAAGGATCCGATCGAATAATATTTAATATCCAATTTCGATATAAATAAACATCCGTATAAATAGATAGTTCCGCTGGAAATGATTTACTAGCTTGATGCAAGCCGATTAAGTACCAAACACCATTATGATGTTCTATTAAAGGATCGCCTAGATGACCACCCGGTATACTATTTGCACAAATTCGATTCGGCAGTTTACTTAAATTACATGTTGACAGTCTTATATTTTGTCCATTCCAAATACTCGGGATCATTTCCGGCTGTTGGATGTGACGCATACAAAATCGATTACTAACGTCTAGGCTATCTTCAGTTTTTATCAGCGCAATATTATTTGACAAATCCAGACTATGATTCACGAGCTCATCATATATAATAATATTGATAATTTTTAAATTGTTATATCCCCTATTTTGGGTCATATTTACTGATGCTCCGATTCTGGGAAAAAAATAAAAAATTTATTAACATTCGATAACAAATCAAAAAAAAAATATTACTCACAATTCTCGATTTTTGTTGTCGAACACACATTGAGCCAATGTTAGAATGTAGTTAGTGTGGATTGCTACTCCATTGCACAGATTTTCAATGTTGTTGCCTGGCATATAATTTTAAAATCATAATTTTAGTACTTAATTATTGAAAAGTTAACTGAATATTTTACAACTAACTTAACCTGTTTAATGCGTGCTTTACTTTTTTGGGCCATCATAAACTTAAAATATATTTTAAAATTAAAGAAACAAAACAACAAAAATCTATTTGTCCATAAAATTAGAGGTGAGTTCTGACTACTAAAACCAAGTTAAATATCTTTTTTTTGTTAAATTTTAGTAAATATTTATCTTGATCGAATAATATTTGTGTGATGGATTATTTTGAGTTACGTAAAGTTTTAGTACAGAATTAATTCACTTTTCAATTTTAGGATATACCTTCCTTCACAAATTTACTTTATTATAAAAGTTGGATTACGCGAAAATTAAGTGAAAAATATTTTAGTACATAAGTATTACATAAGAATTTTTTTTTAAATTTGGTGTTGTTTCTAAAGTTTTTGCTCTTGACAATTAGTTGTATTCGACTAATACTTTGTGCTCAAGTTAACGGTAATATTAGTACAAAATTGTAGAATACTATTTTGTATAATAAATAAAAATTTAGTACTAAAACCAAGTTAAATGTAAAACATTCTCATGTCAAACTTACTTATTATAACCATGAAACCTTCGAAGAGTGGCTTAAGTTGAGCGAATCATAATTTTAGTACATAATTTAGTACATCTTTAAAGAATTACCAATTTAATAGTTGGGTTATAGATGCAAATCGAAGCTTAGTGTTTTAATTAACTTCTATTCCATAGTACTGTGTAAAATTGTACCTAAAATTATAGTATGTTAAAGTTTTTATCAACGATTTCTAAAGTTTGTCACTTAATGTTTTGTGTTTAGAGCTAAAACTAAAAGAGGTACTTACACTCTTTTAGTTACAATTTTATTTTGACAAAATATTGTGGTGACTACAATAAATAATAAACGCGAGTGGAGTCATTCTTGGAAAGAAGATTAAGCATAAACATTAGCGCTAAATTATCAAATAATTGATAAATTACAACATGAATTTAACAATTACTTAATTTTTATGTTATTACAATCATGCAACAATGTCGAGGCCAAGTGCATTTGATTAACGAGACTGCAATCAGTCAGATGAATATTTCCTCAATTAAATTTTGTTTTTCTCGCTTATCCAACACCTATATGTTCGATCATAAATCATTATCTGAAGTCAAGCTGAACCACTGTCAAATATATCCGGTATGCACGAGCTTATCTTTTGACTATATAGTGATTATATTTAGAAATTAAATGTAATCGCGTGTAATAAGACTGATGTAAGATAAATAAAATATGTGTACGTAGTTTGGTATATTCACGATATATATAAACGTCACTCACAAAAATCAATGTCACTTGTCACAGAAACACACAGACACAATATAATGATAACGATCACCAACCAACCTTTTGTTCGATAATTTAACTGCACCACTAATGGAATATTTTCACTTTCGTCACGAAATATATCATCAAAATCACTAGATACCAACGGTTCACATATTTTAAACGAATTTAAATCACGACTATTTATCACATGATTGTCACTATTACTGTCACTATTCGATTGTGTTTGATTTATTTGTGAATATTTTGATAATTCCGTGCGTATATTCAAAAATATTGCGATGGTGAATGCAATCGTGAACACTATAATTAGAATGATTCCGCCAAAACAAAAATGTTGACACATAATGGTATGGTAGTCGAATATCTCGAGTGGGCGTACCACATATAGTATAGACCGTGTGAACTGGCGCTTACAATATATTTAAATCACATAAATAACGAACGTAAAATCCCGCACGACAATTATATTATGAATATGCGCACGTTAACGAAGACGGTCTTCTTCTATATATATATAAATATAGTATTTTGACGATTAATCAACTTAATTAGTTTTAATTGTAGTCTTTAGATTTATAGTTTTAAATGAATTTTAATTATTATGCATAATTATGTTACAATTTTTCAGTTAAACCCGTCGATTATACGGTCGCGATTAGAATTAATTTTGTCCATGAAGTAGATATATTTATACCTTTTTTGAAAAATAAAATTAGCCCCGATTACAGTCGATGGTCAATAGTGTAAAAATATCGTTGACGTAAATTGTTTTGTGACATTTTTGCGGCAGTGCCCACTACAAATTTTCAAGATTCTACGGCAACGTAATATTTACGAATTTGAGTATGAATTTATAAGTCCACTTAGGTGTCATTAAACGAGTTTTAGAAACCTCCATCACATTCTGAAGCCATGCTTAGATACAAAAAGTTAGATAATTTTGTTTTTGTAATTTGAAAAAATTATGTTTTTTTTAGTTGGTGGTCGTAATTTGACTCAACAATCGCAGAGAAAATTAATTCTGATCGTTCATCCAATGTAATATTCACTGTAATGAATGTGCCTAAATCTGGTTCCGTACATTTATCTCTTATTTGAGATATGCTGTTAAATTAGAGGCTTTCAGGTCACAAAATAAGAACCTGATCTAATCAAGTTTTTGTCGTGGACTTTACATTGTTTTTATGTCACTTAAAACCCGGCTTATTTCCAGTATTACCTTACGGTGAGCTTCAACTAACTATACTCTTACTAACTAACTATCTATGCATTTTACTGGTAACATTTAAGCAGAAGCATCTTTCCATCAGTTTAAATAGGATAATTTATAAACTAGATTAATAACTTCCAACTAGAGGGATTTTCCCAAGACAGTGTGATACAGTGCAATAATATTTGTTATGAATTTAACTGCAAACTCTGAAAAATGTTTTTGGATAACATTTAAGATTAAATCTTGACCGGGTGCTTTGAGTAAACGGATGTTATTTACAGTGCCTTTGATACATAGAACAATGAAGCATCGGTTACGACTTATACTTCTTTTTAATGGCTTCTTATTTTGGAATGTTAAGCTTTTAACTTATCCTATTTTAATAATAATTGTCTGCCTAATTATAGCGTTAAACAAATTATCAATGTTTTTTAGATAGGGCAGCTTGATAAACTTAATAATTTCGTCAAATAAAATTAACTTATATTTACTCGATGCAATAATGGTAAGTACAGAAGTTTCTGCTGCTCAATTTGGCTAGTATCGGTAATAATATGGTGGTAAGCGTATAACTTCAATTTGCTATCAATGAAGTTGTGAAACGAGTGGTGGTGAATTCGAATCAAGTTCATTTTTGGTTGCAATGAAATTTACAGGAGCTTCGTTACTTGCTGAATAGAAACCAAGAAAACTTTTAAGCAAGTTGAATAGAGGTCGTTCGCCATTATTAGATTTACTACAGTTCCAAAATGATTGGAAGCAATTAAAATCCCTACTAAAAATAAATGGACTATTTGAATTGACTAAGTTATTAAAATCCCCTCTAAAATGGCAAAGGCTAGATTTAGGCATGTAACATGAAGTTATTATTAACATTATTATTATTATAAGTTAGGCTGATCCAACCGAATAGAAACATGCTCAATACTTTTAAGAAGTGGATTAGAATTTTTGATGAGGATAGCTACACTTCCGTCAGATTAATTATTACGATAAAAAGCTATCTAAGATGTAAGGTATGTTTTTTTCCGCTGGAGTACGGCATCTTCTAAGTCCATTCATGATAGTTTCCAATATCAGTAGTAACTCAGAGTACAATTTAGCACTATTTGACATTTCAGAATTTTGCACTACAGGAGATATATTTGTTTTAAATAAACCTGCCCCTGAATTGGAGAAGTTGAGGCTTATATGTTAGCTGGTTGAATTAATTAAGGACCTTTAGAATTTAGGCTGAGAAATATTGATGCCCTTCAATTAAAAGATTCCGTAGATTTTGGTTGATTACGTTTGTTGATTAAATTTCTATCTCTATTCCAATTAAATTGCTAAACATATATATAGTCTATATTCTATTCTCTAGTTTGATTAAAAGTTTTTGTTCCCTTGTCCATTCCAAGCATGTCTTCTCCTCAGTGATGGATGGAAACATGGTACGAAAATTTGAAGCTTATTCAGGAAAATTACAGCGAAAAAAGTCAATCCAATGACTCTTTAAATTTGGTCAAGCACTTAAAATTATTTCGGATAACCTCCTCTTTGAATTTCGTGTACAAATGTAGGTTAGCTTTGCGCAATTATGATCACCTATCACTCTCATCTATTCTTATTTACTCGGTCATATCTACATCCATCTGTATCATTTGGACTCCATTTATTTATGTGGTGGCAAGCGGTAAAAAGCATATACTTACCCTAGATCGCAATTTTTATACACTCCTTTAGTTTTATTTCAAGTAATTGTGCAAGCAAATGGCTGCATTCCAACAGGAGGTTTTAGTTGTAGTGATCGTTTTCACTCTGAATGCCCTTTTATAACCCTACCCATTGGGCTTCAAACCGAAGACCCCTCATTTAAAACGATGCAACTATACTGATTGTATTTCATGTAGCTTACTGTATATAATATAAATTCATTATCGTGATCTATAAATCCGATAAACTGATTAAGTTTAGCGGAATTCCGTCATATCTGCGCTGATAAAAATAATCCCTGAGCAAAAAACATTTTACTAATTAAAACGCGATAATTTAAGTTAATTTTAAAATGTCAAACTTTTTTACAGTATATATATGTATATACAAACATTGAAATTTTAACAGTTTTATGACGCGTCTATTAAAGTCATTATCGCTAAATTAGCACTTTGTTTTGGCGGTTATCTTTGATCAAGTTATTTATGTATATGCACGAGACAATTCGTCATTTGTTCACGTTGGTGTACACGTTTTCGAAAAATAAAACTTCCTGATATTTGCCAAAATTACATTAATTTATTTTTCATCATCACATTACAACAACTATGCACAAAACAAAACATCTTAAGTGTACTTATGGACACCATTTATGATAATTAAGTTCTAATGTTTTTACCATTATTTTCTAATGGTTAACTTAATCCAATCGTAGAAATATGCGACCTGTGTATAGATGCCCATCGATGTTTTATCACCGCATTGTTTCCCAAATGAATCTAAACCCTCGGCAAACCATCGATTAATATTGTTCGCAGCTAGCGCATTACCCGAGTCACGAATACATAATTGTTTGGTTTCATTGCCGGCGGCACAAATTTGTGTTTTATCAATGGCCACTTCGTAGTGCTCTTTAAAATATTTTTCGCAATTTTCCGCTTTGGGATACGAAAGTACGGTAACATGTTTTTTAGGTTCGTGCTGATTACCATCGATATTTTTAGGCCATCCAGCTAAAAATTTATTACCATACAATTCGGTTTTGTCGCGCAAACATATTTGGGTAACGAATTGTGTAAATTTAATATCTTGATCGACCCGAATCAATGCAATATCGTTCAAGAACAATTTGGATTGTGGGTCATAGTTAGGATGTGGTTTAATCTCTTCGATACCCACCCATATGGCTTCTGCACATTTACCGGTAGAGTCACAATTTGCTGAAGTCGATTGGCTTGTCATTCCCAATCCAATTTTATTTCTGGAATAGTGGAATTTAATATAATTCTTTTAAAATATTTAATCCAAATATGTTGTAAAGTTTTTCAAACCATATTACAATACACTGAAATTAAAACATATTATAACACATGCGCTTAAGTACATTCAGTTAACAGCACAAATTTAAATTATGTTAGTCAAGCAAAATACAAATTAAATTCGAGAAGAGGTTGACGAGAATTGGAAAAGAAATTAAAAAAAATTCCTATAATAGTTTTTCGAAATTATTTCCATTTATTTATTTTCCATTATCACAGTACAATGAAATAAAATAAATTTTTGATTAAGAAAGCTCTTGATAAAAAAATCATTTTTTTGCAGTATGCACATGCGCACTATATGCCTTAAATATTTTCTTAAGTGTACTGCTGCGTCCCACTATTTCTTAATCGTTGACTTAATCCATTCGTAGAAATTGGCAACCTCGGTATAAATACCCATCGATGTTTTATCACCGCATCGTTTACCAAACGAATCAATACCCTCGGCATACCAGCGTTCGCTGCTGAGTGCTGCTAACACGTTACCCGAATCACGAATACATAATTTCTTGGTTTCATCACCGGCGGCACAAATTTGTGTATTATCAATGGTCACTTTATAGTGTTGAGTAAAATATGCTTCGCAATCTGTCGCATTCGGATAGGTAAGTACGGTAACATGTTTTTTAGGTTCGTGTTGATTAGCTTCAATATTTTTTGGCCATCCAGCTAAATATTTAGTGCCACCTAGTTCGGTTTTATCTCGTAAACATATTGGCTTAATAAATTTGGTAAATCTAATATCTTGATCGACACGGATCAATGCAATATCATTGCGGAAAACTTTTGATAATGGATCGTAATTTGGATGTGGCTTAATCTCTTCGATACCCACCCATACGGCTTGGGCACAGTCACCGGCTTGATCGCAATTTGTTGCATTTGTTTCGCTTGTTAGTCCTAAACGAATTTTATCTCTGGAATTGTACAAAAAAAATTAAATTTTATTCCAAATTTAAATGAATCAGGTTTCAAACAAGATAATTTGGTAACTTTTGTCATCAAGTTCACATCAAATTTGATTTCAAGCCTAATGAAAATCAAATTGAGTAAAATTTAAATGATATTTGAAATTTTTTTCTGAAATGGAGAATTTTCAATCAAGATTTGCATCAAATCAAATTTGCTTTCAAATTATATGATTTTAATATTGCTTGAGGTTCAAATGATCTTCAAAGTCTAAATAACACAAGTTCCAACGGTAAATGGAAATAAATTTGAATGAAACTTCAATCAAATTGAAAAGTTTTAAATAACTGAAAACACATAAAATTTATGGAATTCAAACCGTACCAAGTTTTTAAACTTTGAGTATTACGCCCCAATTTAAATACAAAGTGTTGCATCAAATAATGGCGAAAACCAATTTACCTTTCTCATTTCAATCCAATCGCTTTCAAGTCGCTTTGAAATTATCTTAATATTGATTGTTGTTGATATATAATATAAATTAGACAAATTCTAAATTTAACTGAATATTAGTTGAAGTAAAACTTGAATCAAAAATATAATAGATTAAAATTTAATGATACAATAATGGTCATTTCTTGAATTTATGAATTGAAAATATTTCAAACAATCAATCAAGATAGATTCAGTCTTTAAAAAAATTGAAAACTATTTCATATAAAATATCACTGGCTAATCAAGTTTTGAACTTCAAAATTGAAATAAATTTGAGTAAAATTTGAATAAAATTATTAAATTTTTTATGGAATTTATTAACGTTGCACCTGTTCAATAGTAGATACTTATAATTAAGGGGAGTTAATATAAATGTTTCAAATCAAATTACTTTTTTATTGGTTCCAACTTTAGTATAATCTTTATAAAATTTATAACAACTTAAAAATTCCATTCGCATTCAAGTTCTTGTCATTTAGTAACGGAAAATATTTGAAATCTAAATTTGAAATAAATTTAATCGTAAAATAATTTATTGGAGTTTAATCAAATAGTTTGAAAAAAATTTGAAACTTAATTTGAATTTATTGTTATTCTAAAAAAATAATTTGAATCAAACAGATGTTTGAAAGAAGATCTCACCACATATGAGAATAATTTTAACTGTGAAGTTTAAGTTATAAAAAAATCATCAAATGTAGATAATATTGTAACATTTAGCTCAATCTTAATAAAAAATAGCCTAAATGTCGAACCACTCAACATTCAGGGGATACAATTTTTGTTTTGTGTCAGAATCACGTTTATTTATAGCAAACCTATACATACGCTAACCAGATATAGCCGGTATTCGTTTCATCATTCTCTCGCATAAACAAAAAATGGATGACAAAATCGATATAAGCGAACCCACAACTAAGAGATGACACACAATAGTCAATTGATACAGAAGAATCCATTTTTTTCATTTGTGACGGTTGCGCACTCAACAAATAATCGTTAAAAAAAATTTTTATTGTTAGTACATTTATCAATCATTTTTTTTTAATACACTTACAGCGTGATGACATGTTTTGCATATAAACAATGTGCTGCTGTCAAAATATAACGTGAATTTATTAGAGTGCCACCACAATATTTATGGCTATTGTTTTCAAAAATCAGCTCGGCCAGCCATGGAAAGGCGTCTGGTCCAAAATCATCAGATAAAGTTGTATTAAAATCAAATAGTTCACCACATTCGGTCGACGGTTTATCAGCATCGTTACTCGACAATATCGTACCGGTACTATTTAGATAAAATTTAACTAGTTTGTATTCGGGCGCGGGTTCCGATGTTATAAAATCGTGAGCGATATAAATGATTAAAACCACTAAAACTACGGCACCAACTACAACTCCAATTCTATTTATTATATTCATAGTCTATCACTCGATGAGTACACTGTACGCATATTACACACCAAACCCGACTTGTTTTGAACTATGTATTTTTTTATAAAATGAAAAAATCGATATTAGGTGGCAACCGTTCACACTTAAGAACTTTTTTGCGTTATTTATATAACTTTATTTGCGATTTGTAATATGTATTACGATAGTTTTCCGGTAGTTATAAAATTTATATTAAAACTCATTGAATAATTGTTAGGTTAAATTGGCATCATCGTGGAAAGTTATAATTCTCCGGCAAATATTGGTACCGGAAAAATTGTAAATTTTTTAGTATTAAATGAATCACAACACAATACATACTAGTTGCGCTCACCGCTCGTTTTAACCAGATAAAATAAAATTTAAAATGAATAAATGCGAAAATAACTCAAAGATAAAATAATAAAATAAAAAAAAACTACGAAAGAATAAGAACGATCATGCGCATATCAAGTCGGCCAACATAATATGTATTTATAACACTTGTGACGTGCTATAACAAACGCAATGTTTAATTGAACACGATTAAAGATCTACTGTGCGTTATCATGGCGATTAGCCACTTGAAAAACGTATAAAGAAATTAAAACGACCGACTGATATAAATAACATATATAATTTCAGTCACTTATACTTACAGAACAATATTTTGATTTTGGTCGACATATAAACAATGTGCGGCCGTTAAAATGTAACGCGTATTAATGACTGCACCACCACAACGAAAAGCTTGATTTAAATTCGGTGTCCGATATTCCAGTACGGCCAACCATTGAAATGTATCATCGTCTGGTGTAAAATTTAATTCGGTCGCATTTTCCGCATAAAAATAATCACCACATTCTTCCGGCAATAAATTATCGTCGGTTGTAAAATTTATATCATCGCGTTTTTCAAATCTAACTAAACTATAAACGATTTTTGGTTGCTTCTTGGTCCCAAACAAATAGTGAAACAGGCCAAACAATAATATCACAATAGTTATAACGGCTAGGGCACGTATAACACGTGTCGGATTAACGCCTGCCATTATTTTTTTTAACACATTACTTAACTTTATATAAATTTATATATTATTATAAACGGACTAACTAACTAACCGATGCTATTCATCATTGGCAAAAAGGAAAACTGGAAAATTAAAATTTCCCTTTTTATTTTGGTATACATAAAATATTTTGGTATATCGTACGATAAAATACCAACAGCAACAAAAAAAGGCTCCAACATGGTTTTTGCTTTTTGTTTTGATTATAAAGAAATTCGCGTGCAGCGCATTCATGAGAACCTAACATAATAAATGGATGTATGTGTGTGTGTGCGTATATGTAAAATTCAAATTCTCATTCCATTAAAGAGCAAGCTTGTTGATTCGAATTATTGTGACGTAATTCATATATCAAACTAAAATTTGTTCACAAGATAAGCAATAGTATTAATAAACAGAGAGGTTTTACTAGCCTTGAGCAGTTTTTAATTTACTAAAAGAGTTAATATGAAAGAGAAATTACATTTGGGTGACTCGTTACGTTAGTTCAAGGCGGAATATGTGAAAATTCCGTTTAAAATTCCATCATTGATTTTTATCATTAAAATTAGCTATTTAATTAAATCAAAAAAGAAGTCGATTTTATAAAAAGTTTCACTCAATGTTAAGTAAAATTTGAGTAAATTTCCAAAACGCCATTCCAGTAAAATTATTTACAACTTGAAGAACTTGACATTTCGGTAAAATATTCAAATTTTAAATTATTTACAAAATTACAAAAATTGGCGAAATTTTCAAAAGTTTTGCCCAGTTTTAAAACATGAGATTTCCTAAAGTCAGTTTTACTAACTGATTTTTCAGTGTAATTATTGACGTTTTGGACTGACGTTTAAATATTATTTACGCGACATGGGATTATGCAAAAATTATACTCACTTTTACTAGCACATCACATATTAGAGTAAAACTGTCTCCAATATATTTTTTTTACTAATGCAAGATAAATAATTAAATCTACGCTAAAACATTGACGGAAATATAGCTTTTTGAAATAAATCTAGATTTGTAAAAATTTTAGTAGATGTTAAGTAGATCTACCAAATAGTTAGTTTTTGATTGAGTGCAAATACAGTTTATAACTTAAATATATACAAGAAAAATATTTAATTCGAGCAAAGTTTAGTGAAAGTTTCAATATATGTACTTAAAAAAATATGGATTCATTATATTATTTTTTTGAGTGAAACTCTAAAATGTCTACAACTTTGAAATTCATAAAAATTTTGTGCAGTATATTACTGATAATTTTAATATTAAATTCATTTCTAACCAGCAAACTGAAAGTTTAAAAATTTTGAATGTCTGCTATTCGTTATATTTTCGGAAAAAATTTCACTCAAATATGTTTGAAAATTAGTTTAACGACAGCTACAAAATTAATATGAACTGAATTTAATAGGTTATTACATTATGCTAATACGTAGCTTGATAGCAATTTATCTTTAATGAGTATATTTTAGTTCGAAAACTATGTAATTTGAGCAGTTTGATTAATGTGACACTCGTGCATACTTTAAAAATATGGAATGATTTTTCTTGAAACTTTAAAGAATTCTAGAATGTTTGTAAAATTTAAAAGAATTAATTTAGGTGTTTTATTACTGAGTGAATTATCAAAAAAATGTTGATATTTAAACAAAAAAATACTTTATCTATTACTTTGTCTAGTTTGATAGAAAAAATCTAGCAGATTAAAATTTCGCTCAAAAAATCACTCAAAAATTTATTATAAAGGAATTTCAGCAGACCTACTGAATAGGAAAACTCGATATATTCGTCAAATGTTAATGTTTAGTTAGATTTGATAAACTTATTAAGTGTTATTTGAGTGAAACTTGAAATACGCTCCAGAACTTTATAAATTCTTTGAAGTTTTTGGTGGAACTTAAAATTAACTTAAGTAAATTTGAAGCGGAATATCAAATTTTAAAAGTACTTAAATTGTTTGTTGTCAATAAAAAATTTGAGTGACAAAAACGTAGTTTGATAGTAAAGAATTTTTTAAATAGCTTATATTAGGGCAATAGAAAAGCACTTAAGTTAATAAGTTTGACACTCACGCCAATTTCAAAAATATGGAAAGTGATTTAAGTGATACTTCAAAGAATGTCCGAATGTTTCTATGTTTAAAATCTGAGTGAAATATAATTGCTAGTAAATTAGTACAAGAAAATATTTGTTTCTATTACTTAGGGTCTGTCCCAATCACTGACTTATTTGACGGCATATTGAATAAGTCGACCAAGCCGTCCCAATTGATTTTGCTGACTTATTTTGAAAGCTCCATTTAAATACAAATATTTGTACAATCTGCTTGTTGAACACTAATAAAAATTAACTCAACAATTAATTAAAATGGATTAAACGAACATTTTAGTTATATTATGATTATTATTAGCTTACTGATACCAAATAAATTTTTATACGATATTTACATTTGATACAAATAAGTTTTTTTGAAACAACTAGATGGAAAATAAGTCACCTCGCCAGCAGACTTATTCAAATAAGTCTGACTAATTAAATAAGTTCGTGATTGGGACAGACTCTAAGTGTAATTTAATTTAACATTTTAAATAAGACAATATTGTATAAATTGAGCAATCTATCGAAAAGTTTCACTCAAACGCATAAATGATATAAATGATAAACGCATAAATGCATAAATAAATAAATGATATTTGAGGAAAATTGGATTCAACAACGATATTTGAGATGTATTATAAACTAAGTGAAATTTTATGGTTTATGATTTAATCATAATAAGAAGCATATTTTGAAGATAATTATCGAGTACTGTATATACCAATTAATATAAGTATATATTATCGTATACGGTAGAAAATATATTACAGGTCAATGGAAAATTTTATCGGTCATATTTTGTGAACGAGACTTAAAGATGGAAAAGTACATTAATAAGTTAGTTGTAATAGTATACTATATCTAACTTCTATGTCATTAATAATGTTTGTCACTTTTCAAGAAAGAAACATGTTTGGTAAATGGTACTCTTTTTAAACATTTTTTCAAAAAATAATAGTACTTTATATAGTTTATTGCATTTTTTTTCTAAATTTCATTTTCACTTTTTGATCAAATATCTGTTCCACTTCTTGAAATGTCCTAAAATTAACAATGCTTTACAATTCAAATAAAATTTGTGACTGCATTTCATGGAACCGGGTTGTTTCTTTTCTGCATAGTTTAGACAAGTGCTTAAACTTACACTTTTTGGGATCATCTTCATGTTTAGCATTACCATAACTGCACAATTTATGGAGCAATAGTCAACTAGAAACAATCACATTTTTCTAGTTGACAATCACCATACAAAATATGGCTTTGAATAATTAAATATCACAATTAATAAATGTATTAAATGGGTGCTGTTCATATTTGCTAAATTATTCCAAACTCTTAAGCCAAATATTTCTTTATACTATAACAAAGACTATATCAATAACTATAATAAGACGAAGCAATAAAATTTGCTAAACAACTTTATCTTTGACAAAAATGCATTAAGATGACCTAATCGGAATTCAAAGACACCTACTTCGCGTTTTAGCACCACGTTATATTATGTCATAAATACCGTAATACACGTTATAAAGTCACTATGCATATTATGTACTTATATATTATACATATAAATGTAACTTTTTAAATTATGTAAATTAGGTTGAGCTGTCATTCCATATAGACGATAAACTGTATACGATATAAAAACGTTTAATTGCTTAAATATTTTTTTTTTACTAGATTCTCTAGTGTAGGAGCTTTGACTTTATTAACATTTTAAATAATTCGTCCCCATTTCCTGACATTACGACTTGATTTATCTAAATTGTAAACTAGTCTAAATTTTGTAACGTTCTAACACCATGCAATAATTCACACACCCAAAATCATATAAAAATCTTCGAAAGCACGCCATCACGCACATACTTTCGCTGCCCATATATAATTTTCACTTTCAACTAAACTAAAAGTTGTATCTATATGTGTCACGACATTACGTCGACATTACCCATAAATTGCATGTCATATACCGTATAAAAATACTAAGTGAATTTGTAATGATGCGTGATGTCACCTGCGGAAATTATTTAGTATATATCAAGTTAATAAAATTTTTAAATTGACACGTTCTAATAAGGTGACTTAAATAACGTTTGCAACTATTTCGCCAAACAAATTTAACGATTTAAAATTTAAATCGGTATCCGACGTAATTATCTAAAAATACTCTACACAGATTTCAATTCGATTTGATTGAATGATTTACGAAAATACTAAGAATTTTCTCTTCTAAATAAATCACTAAATACTTACAGTTTAAGTTTTTCCGAACGTTCGGTAAATAAACAGTGAGCTGCCGTTAATATATAACGTTGATTTATGAGCGTACCACCACATTTATTAATCACGTCGTTGTTATGAATCGATTTATATTCTAAAAGCACGGTCCATTGAAATGAAGTTGAATTTGGTTGAAAATTTAACAAATCCGATGTTCTGTTCTGAAAATCATCGATCGCCCCGCACGCATTTGTGGCCGGATCCGGTAGTACATCACCCAATGTACTTAAGGTGATTCCTTTTGTATTATCAAAATCGACCAAATTAAAGGCGACCGGTTGATTGTCTTCAATTTTTTTCGACGAAAAGAAAAGATATCGAATCAATAATATTAACAAAATCGACACAATCACTGAGGCGACAAATGAAAACACTTTTTTCCAATTTATATTCATTTCTGACGTAAATTTTTTGTACTATATATACGAGACACTACAAACTTGTGTACACATACAACACGTTAAGCGCTTAATTCAAAACATGAATTTCGCATACAAAAATACAGAAAATTCAATCAAAACAAAAAAAAAAAAAAAAAAAAAAAAACGCGCGGTATTGAGAACTGAGCATCATTTTGGTTTGTTTATTTGTTGATGTACATTAAACGAGAGTTAAGAGAATCTACTTTGGATTATAACCGATATGTTAAGATGTTTATGGCATTTGTAGTTAAACTAATTCCGATTATGGAATCAACAGATGCAAAACGTACTAACGATTTTTTTTTGTGTGTTTATATGCAGCACCAATTTTCTTCGTACGCTTATTATATACTCGATTCTACCCGACTTCCATTATATAAGATGTATAATGAGCATACACTTTATATACATACATGCTATAATATACGATGTATAATGAGGTCATAGTGGTATTAATATCAATAATACCATAGCGCCAAGTTCAACGGAAAAGAACAAAAAATTGAATAGCTTATATATATACACACACACATAGTTTATGGGGTGTGGTGAGTTTATATGTTATGATTTAGGATGTTATCTAATGGTGGAACAATATTTAAAGTATCCTTTATGCAAACATATTATATAATTTATTATACAGTGTACCTTCGCTTAATGCAATAGGTAAGGTAAGGTATCGGTTTTCAATAGGTAAACGTTTTAAAAAATAATTGTATTCTAGATTAGGTTTTTTGTACATGTAAGCTAAAATTCAAAGTGTATCCAAAATATCCTTCTATTCATATACCCTGACGAAAATAAAAATCCAAATTTTAAAATTTACTCAAGATTATTGCAAGTCACCTAATTATGTCCTTTCTCATAGAGTTTTTTTTTAAGTTTTATTAGAAACTAATATAAAAATTCAGTACTCCATAATTAGATTTATGCTTTCAAAAATTAACCTCAAAATAGAAAACCTTTCCAAATATTTGCTTTTCAAATTTTTTTTCAAATTCGGTAGACCAACTTCTAATATTAGAACTGCTAATTTAAGTTTTTAGAAAATTGCAACCACCAAAAAATTAAAAATACGACTTGACATTACCATGAAATCAAAATTGAATCAAAGTAAAAGGTAAAAAAGTTCAGCATATCCTGAAACCAGGAACCTATATCCTGGAACCATACATTTATGTTTTTGAGAGCTTGTCCTACCTAATTTTTTTTTAATTAGACACTAAAATTAACTTTAAGTTAGATTTAAATTTATACCAAATTCAATTCCAACTTTGGACTTTTCCTGATTCAGTTATCAACCTTTTTTAAAATAATTTAGCCTAAATTTTACTAAATCTTACCAAGCTTACAAGTCTAAAATTTCTAACGATACCTTGTTAAATCCGAATATTTTCCCATTAAATTTAAACTACCAAGTGATAGTTAATTTGACAATATTTTAGTTAATTTGACAATACTTTGATAACTAAAAATCATTGTGGGAACTGTTATATCGAAATGTACAATTTAAGTTATTCTAAAAAGATATATTAAAAAATGTATAGTTATAAAATCAACTTCATTTTAATTAAATCAAACCCAATATTTTCACTTTAAACCTTAATTATTCTATAACGGTCTTAAATACCCCAACTTGTTATCTAGAAGGAAAATAAATAAACTGATTCCAAAATGAGATTTGAGCAATTTGGGACTAAACTAGCTCAAAGTTATGCAATAATTTTTTCCAATGCCGAAAATTAACGGAAAAATAAGTTCCTAAACATTTCTGTTCCAAAATTTAAGAAGCATATATCAATTTCCTAATTATGACAGTTACAATTTGCCATAAAACAATATGGGGCGCATAAACTACGATTTTAAAAAAAATTAAATTTGTTATTCAATACTCAGACGCAATATTTCAACAAAAATAATATTTTAATATTTTGTATACAAATCTAAAAATAAATTTTATTTTTGCGGCACTTATATTATATTCGATACAGTAATTCGGAATGCATATTATATGTATTCTGTAATTAATAAAGCGTGGCCTTGATATGGCCACCTAAATTATTTTCTTTTTCGTACCAAAATTAGATCATATACTATTTTTGAAGCACACTTAATCAAAAAAAAATAAAAATCTTTCAAACAATCCACAAATAAAACAAAAAAAAAACGAAAACATTTTTATCATTAAAGTACGAAGATCTTAGTAATTGATAATATCAAAAATAGAATAGCAATATACTGCTCATCGGTTCGGATGCCACAGTAAAATTGTTCACCTAAGTTATTTGGCAAGTGGGCATATGGAACATAAAATAATTAAAAATGATGAACGATAAACATTTATGTTTTCAAAAAATCATAAATTTCCACACGCTTTCATTAACATGAAACTAGTCAGCGATTGATCATCGTTTATTTATGGATCATGTGGATTTGATCCGAAATATTTAAAATTTTTGTGATCTGGTACAAAAATATGCCTTCCGGTATTGATGTACACACCTAAATATATTCTTAATACAATATCAAAACAAATCTTATGTCATACGTCCTCTCAATAAAAATATTAGTTACTTTAACAACAAAATAACAATAAAAACAACAACAACTATAACAACATTAATAACATAAGCATCTAAAAATATAACAATAACCTAATAAAATCGTTTTAAAATTTTGCAACACAATCGACTTACATTTTTAATTTTTGCTTTTCTGTACCGTACACACAATGAGCCGCTGTTAAAATATATCGTTCGTTTATGATCGAACCACCACATCGTAAAATATCTAAAATGTTGCCCTCTTTTGTGCTATAGTCAAAGTATGCGGTCCAACTAAATGTTCCGCCCGGTGCAACAAAATCACCTGTTGCCGATTGATTAAAATTAAACGGTTTGCCACATTCGTCACGTTGCGCCAGTGGTAATTTATCACCATTGAAACTTGTTGATTTTGGTTTTTTGTCATCGAACTCCACCAAAGTATATTTGACGGGTTCTTCGGTTGTACGGCCCAAGAACCAATACAACAAAAACGCCGTAAGTGCCACAATTATTAAAATTGCTACAACGGCAAGTACTTTACGCATATTAACGGCCATGGCACAGTTATAGACACGCACTCACACACAATATAAAATTTATACCCAAATACAAGATATTTGGTTCGCGCACACAAGACTAGTTTTCACTATTAATTGTATGATTACTACTCTTAAGAAAATTCAAAAACTAACTGAACTCAAAACGTTACGAAATATATACGATTAATTTGTTGTTATTGTATTTTGGGCGGTTTCGGTACAACAACAAAATGTTTGTGTTTTATATATAATATACAGCCGCGAAGATCGGAAAAATGAAATTTCAAAGACGAGAATTTTAGTAGATTGCCTAGCTACTAGCCTACACAACAATACGACGCGTTATAAAATGTTTGCCTCGCAAATCTAGAAAATCTACTGATATTTTCCGTTAATGATACACTGGCATGATTTAATTGCCGAATATGTTTTCGTTTTGTTTGTTAATTTTATTTTTTTATTTTTTATGTTGGTTAATGTCACGATAGCATAAATTTACTAGCATGAAGTCATCATAACTCGCGGATGAAATTAGATTTTTGGTTTTGTTGTTGGTTTGGTTTGTTATGTGCGTGTAGAATCCATTGAAAAGCACAAAGATTTATGCTGTACGCGATTATAAAAAATTTCCAGTTCGTATTCAAATATTATTTCGTTCGGATTTGCGATAAAAAAAAGGAATTACAGTGCGATTCACACAGGTGGGGGATGTTATACTAATTTCGAGTTATATCATTCTAATATCTAACATGTAGCATTTCTATGTCGCAGTAAATTTAAAAAAAATAAGCAAATATAAAATGAGATCATCACAGTATATAGCGTATTGTGGGTGTGGATTGATGTGCATATTTCTATTGATTCGATTTTCTTAAATAATTACCGATGCATTGCCAAACGTTACTTTTAAATATCAATCTGCACATTGCGTTGTTCTAGCCATCCTGTACTGGCATGGACGATTGTTCGGTTCATGGATTCTGCATTTTAACAGGGAGTTGTAGTTGAGTACATCGTCATCAACGATCGCAATAACATTTTAAGTTTGGATCTACCAATGCAATCAATATTTCACGATGAATTTAAAAAACATAATTACGCACTCATGTGAAATTTTACAATAAAGGGTTACCAAGAAGAAGCATGGAAAATTTTAATTTGTCACAATCATTGGTGGTTGACAACCTCACTCGAACGCAGAGAATGTAAACTCGATTAACTTTTGATAGCAAATACTCGGGTTGGCTTGATTATATTCGGACTCTTTGCTGATGTGAAATAAATGTGGGAGGTATTTAATATAGATAAAATTTTTCAGCTTATGAAAACTGATTTCGAAGGACGACGAGCGAGTATAAACCTAGGTTAATAAAAATCCTAGGTTTCGTTGTGAATGTGCCGGGCAATTAAGACTGAGAGTCAACTTCAGTTCGATATGCTTGCGGAGTGCTTTGTATCGTATGACAATGATGAATTATCCAATATTCCACCAACAAGCTTAACAGCTTGATGGTAATCAAAAAATGGATTTGGTTGGTTTTGCGATTAAATTCTTATTTAGTAAAGCCAAATATTTTTTAGCAAAGTCAAACCTTGGTATATTTCTAACTAATATTTGATCGACTGTTTCAATTTTAGCTCTCGTGAGTGCTTCGAATTTTGTATTCAGCTTAGGTGACTTAAACAATTATTAAGAAAACCGAGAATATAAGCGAGTATTCTTTGCAGTTTGCACAGGTTGAACATTTTGGTGATCAGATCATAGACTATACCTGAATGCTTTTCCTTAACTACTGCACTGTGACATGTTAATGAAGAACTACATTCTCCAGTCGTGGGAGAAAAACCTTGTTGACTTGGCCATTTTACTTTATCTTCACTCAACTACTTAGGGCCGTTAGGATGTATTGGTCGTAAAACGGTTAGTTTAATTGATTTGTAATGTTTAATCAATTTTTTTAAAATGTAATTTGTATTAATTTTAAAGTAAAATTGTGATTGTCTTGTGCTAATAATAGTTAAACATTAGCCACCGGGAAACCGGTGGCTAATGTTTAACTACACCACAAAAAAAACATATTCATTATCGATCGCTTAGGTGTCAGTAACCGGGTCGAGTCTGTAATAACTAACTTTCCCTCCACTCTTTTGGTTTTGTTATATGTAACACAGGTGTACGGTGGTGCCCGGCATTCCGGGAGTTCCTGATTCATCCTTGGCCGTACATTCTAATCAATCAAACCACTCAACTACTTAGGGTCGTTCTCACAGAATTCATCCCATAATGTCTCGTGATATAATTTACCGTGAGTGGCATAATCTGCAAGATTCTTCTTCGTTGAGGCATGCCTCCATACGCTTCTATTATGTTTAGTTATTATATCGGATGTACGGTTGGTTATAAATGTAGTCCATTGTCGTGGTTGACTAGACAGTCTAGAATAATCTTAGAATCTGTCCACAGGTTGATGGAAGAGATTTCCAGGTTTAGTATGCCTATAACGTACCTGGTAATTTGATTTAATAATACTGCTCCCATGAGTTCAAGTCGGGGCAAGCTTACTTGCCTCAGCGGTGCTACCTTTGATTTGGTAAAAATCATGTGATTTTTAAAGTCCATCTTGGAACTTCAATTTTCCAATTTTATGTACCACTCAACTCGTTTCTTAGCTTATACGAACATCTGAACACTATAATCAGTACCCCGCTATCTTTAAGAAATGTACTAAATCCGTATGCCTGCCCTTTTTATGTACGACTTAGTTTGATGGAATACATCCTTCAAACATAAAGCATTCAGTAAAGCATGTTTCAGAAATGAGTTGTGATGGTAGAGAGATATACAGACTGTTCGAGCGTGGTCTCTGAACTAAGTGGAAAGAATTATTTCGACTCCAAACGTGCGAAAAAAACCTCGGGGTACAGTCTGCAGTAAAGTGCATTATAATTTACGATTACTGGTTTTTATGTTGACCATGTCACTTACCAACAAGATATCGATTGAAGGCTTTAATCCTAATTACAAGCTAGTTATGTTTGGAAGCTTCAGTTTCTTTGACAATTCTTATTGTCCGTTATAAGGTAAACAATTATGACCTCTAAAACATTTTTTGCTGCATTTGATTACTCCAATAAGTTTACATACATTAGATTATTTTCTCATTTATGGTATGGTAACTTAATAGATTTCCTGTTTGGGTGCTCACTGCCACTATAAAAGTGGGAATGTACAAAGTCTTATCAGTAGGTTTAAAATTTTATCATGCTACTGCCAAAATTCTGAATTAACATTTTAGTTTTAACTATATAACATTTATAGTCTTTCGAGTAACAGTTGTCATATTTGTCCAGTATTTTTGAACACCAGTCCAGTATTTTAATGGTCTAATTCATTTTAAACTATTAATTCCTCAATATCTTATATATATATATATATATATATATATATATATATATATATATATATATATATATATATATATATATATATATAAATATATATATATATATATATATATATATATATATATATATATATATATATATATATATATTTATATATATTTATATATATATATATATATATATATATATATATATATATATATATATATATATATATATATATATATATATATATACAGTAATTTTTAACCAGAATTGATGACACACATATATATAACATCAATATAAATATATGCGTAATGCTAAGCCAATAAATTTTACATAATATTTATGTTTTAGTATCAAATATCACAGAATAGACAACATATGATGGATGTGGCAAAAATTGGTTTAAAAAAATGTGGCCGTTATATTAATTTGTTGACTAGATTTATGTTAGATACGATGATATCATTTAGACTAAGTTAAATTGCACAAAGTAGGTTTGTATCTTCCGAAACGCACCTATTGCTATTTCGTACCAATAGATCGATCAAGCCACATTACCTAATCCACTATACAACTTAACAAAAAAAATATTATCTCAGTCAACTTCAAGTAACTTTAATCATATTTAATCAACATTTTGGCGTATTCCAAGCTCGTAAATACTACTGTTAATACTTTAATACCGTACATCATTTAGACAAAATATAAAAATCATAACCTAACTTAACAAACAAATTTTCGTAGTCAACACGTGATGTTTACTTTTTAGCTAAGTTTAAAATAGAATTAATCGGAATTTCTGATAATGAATCGAGAATTTAAATTATAATCGTGCGCTTGTTGGCATTGAAATAATTGCAAGAAACTCGTTTTTGATTTAAAAAAAAATGTTGAGAGAATCAGACGTGGGTCATAATAAGGTATAAGTATGTAATGTAAAATTTAATTTCTAAATAGTATTTGTCTATTAACATGATAACAGTAAACAATGAAATCAAAATGACGCGCGGGGATTTTTTATTTCGCATATCAAATATGCAAATATGTACAATACTACAATATAATTTAACGTGCTGTTATATAAGTCTTAGACATCGATCGACTCTTAATAAATGGGGGAAGAAACCAAACGTTAATTATATTTGACTTAAGAGAATAATTTTAAGGTTACCCAGGTCATTTGTTTCTATTAGCAATTCATAAACGATTTTACAGAATTCCACTAAACTTAGTTAGTTAAAAATTTTCTAGATTTTGCAAATTTTCGATTTGTGCCACACGCTTCACAGTTTCAATGGACAAGCAAAACATGTAACATCTGGATTTTGAAACTTTTCGATTTATGGTTTTTAGATCTCATTCTGTTTTAAGGCTGTCATGTTATTTCAGGATTTTAGACATTTTTATTTTATTCAACAGAAATACAACAGTTTTGCTTAATGTACCATAATTTTTCCTGAATTTTGAAAATTTTCGGTTTTTGCCATATAAGTTTTACAGTTTTAAGGGCATCTATTTAAGTCAATATCTGGCGTAGCTAGGAAACCGACTATAAGCGAGGAACTTTCTGGCTAAAGGTCGTCTAGCTTAAAAGAAAAGCAGACTAAAATGATTAAGTTTCTGCAAGGAACTTATACTTGGACCTTTTCGGCAATGCAGGGTTATGGATGGTTGACATACTCATAGCATCCACATTGGTGTCCATGGTTCCGGTAGTGGTTACGTCTGAGTATGAAATCGATATATTTCGATTTTTAGCGTATACATATCACCGAATAATACGATTTCAGAGTTCAGAGTTAAACTAGATGGGCTGGCAGACGCTCTACGTGATTTCAAGGAAACTGGTGGTAGCCGAAAACTTTTATTACATTACTTGTCATTACATTACTTGTCAGCAGAAAGACGGATAACATACTCAGCGTGTAAGAACCCGTGCTTCGCACGGCTGGAATACATTCGGAATGGATGGCTTAAAATTTTCCGAGTTTTTTAAAACTGGTTTTGGTTGCATTTCATCAGCTAAGCAAGAGAACCCAACCAAAGTTAATATTGATGATGTCTATGACACATGTTGAAGTGAAGGTTGGGGATGGCCATTCGGATTTCAGGGGATTTGTCACCAAGACTCTAGCTTCCGGAAGAGATTTCTGGGCGAGGTAAGATGATATGCCCAAAGCGCTTCAGTGGCCTTTCGAGGTACTAAGTTACCTTTTAAGGATGCTGCAAAAGTATATTTAAGAGACCGGAAATTGTTGTTTAATATTTCAAACGGAAAAAAGTTGTAAAAATCATCGCTGTATGAACATCCTGTATGACAGTCTCCAGCGGCTTACTATGCCTGACCAAGTCAGTGTTTGCCGTTGTGATTACCTCCAGAAGAGATGATCAACCTCCGAGTGGATTTAACTCAAACTTAACCAAGTTATGAGGAGGACCAACATTTAGGTAGTTAAACTGGGGTTGCAATTGGCGATTGCAAAACAGGATATCGCTATGCATCGTTACGAAACAGTATTTAGAGTTAACCCTAAACTATTAAGCTCTCTTTCTCTGAAGAAACTCACAAGTCTTGTGAGAAATCGGCTGCGGTAACAGTATCGCTTATAGTAGACTTATGGCTAACGTAAGTGGTCCTCGTTCTAGTTCTAGTATAGATGTAGACTTCTCGTGTTCTTAATAGGGCATTTCTATTTCTAAACCTGTTTACACAGAATCGGCAAATGTAGGTCTCCTCAATACCAATACTGTGGAGTAGAACAGGACACTGCATGTCACACCTTTGATCGGTGTGATATGATTGACGAAGTAAAGAAACGGCTTACTTCTGCAGTAGGCCAGGTTGCGCCTGGCAGGCAGTTGCACGCCATGTTGAAACTTTATTGCAGTGGAAGAGGGAGGATGGGCGTCTAGTGGATCCGTAGTCCCAAAGATGGTTACATAGTTGAGGGGCCTTATATTGGCCATTAGACTGAAGAAATGTGAAATCGGCTCCAGTCTGGAAGAATCTTAAACTGTTGAGTAGAATATAATCGGGTATACTCTTCTCTTCGTCTTTTTTGAAGTGGTATTCCTACATAATAAAAAAAACAACTGGCGCTGCATTTCCGCTACGGAATGTATTGTTACTTACAGAAACATTTGCAGTGCAAGGCAAAAGCGTCTTATAAATCAAATTTTCAATATTGTTCGACATCAAAGTATATGATCTACCATAATATAAATACACATAGTACTACCATCATAAGAAAAAGATAGTTTACCCATTGATGTTCCAGAGGTTGGGTCGATAGAATGTCGTTAACATTTAGTATAAATATATGATATTTAGGCGATTACACATATACAAATATTTTGATTATTTTAAAACGATACCAGTAGCGACATCTAGCACGTCAATGGGCTAACATACCATGGTAGTACTATGTGTATTTATATTATGGATCTACCTTAGGAAGTCAACGAGTTTTTCAGAACGTCAGTCACATATTGAGAAGTAACTAAAGCAATTTATCTATGGTTTGGAATGTTTAATGAACATTACTCAATTTTGTTAAAAACGAAAAACTGGCTTTACGAGAAACTTCATTCACATTATTTTACTCCATAAAGTGGTAATTTTTTGAGACCAAGAGGCAATGGACTTTAGAGTGGTGACCACATATACAAAAAAGTGACAAGTTGTCGATACCTTGGGTACCTTGACACTCACGATAGCGTGCCCTTTGTCATGTATAGGTGTGCGAATTATGTATTAATGTATTTATAGGATTTTAAAAATTTGTGATTTTGGTTAAAATTTTGGTTTAATTTGTGACATCAATTTTACAGGTTTATTTGGTTTTTCATGTATTTTAGGAATTTGTGGTTTGTGGCATAAATTTCATCGATTTATTGTTCAAGCAATTATAATAATCGCAGAGAATATTATGATCTGCCTTATAGGCGGACACTAAATTTCTTGAAGAAAATCAAGTTTTAAACGGTGGCATCGCTGCTACAACACTGGCAAACGTGTAAACATTATTTTAAAAACGTAATGTTTGCCATTTGGTATATTATTGCATAACATATTTAGCGTACGCCACTAATCTGTTTTAATATTAAAAATCTATCAATAATAAAAAAAATTTCGATAGGCAATTTGTCACTGAACTTGAGTATACTAGCGATAATCAATGTGCATTGTATTTCATGTAAATATTTTTATCAGTACCTTAACGCAGTACCCTACATAAACAGATAAGACAAAACCGGAAATTTAAGTATAACACCATTTTTGAAAACTTGACATACAATTACTTTTGTTGATCAACCATGAAATTCCACTCAATTTTAGACGTATAGGTGTTAATAAACTATGCAACTATTGGCTATACTGATAAGTTAGTTTGATGAGATTATAAGATTTTATAATAAAAAACCCCCTCCCAAATCAATAGACCTACTTCATATGTATCTCAAAGCACACCTTTCATATGAAATACATACAAAAGTGAGTCATTCATCTTAATTGATTAAATTGGTCACGGGATTCCCAAAAACCAATTACACACTAACATTATAATAAAAATCACATTTTCTTTTCGTACAATCACACAGTTGAGTAAGAGAGGAGAGATCTTAAAGTAAAAATATAGTAAGTAAATAGTTTAGTATGCATAGATCAAGTACGTGAATATAATCAAATAAAGTTGTAAAATAATTGTATTATTAAATGTGCCGTCATTACGTTCAGAAGGTGAACTCGTACAGATATTTAAAAAAAATAAATAAATAAATAAAAATTCTCATAATCATGGCTAATATAAATAGAATTTGGTGCATAGTGATCGCTTCAATATGTATTACAATAGTAATTGTGGTTGTTGTGGCCATATTTACCACAGGTGACTCAAATAGTGCTAGTTCTAAAATTTTTAAAAATAATACGGGTGCTCCAATCGTGCCGGGAATGTTCAACGAAACTCGGAATACAAACATTCGAATTTGGCCAACATCATTGCCAAAAGCGCCAAAATGTGGATTAGCTGGAGCCGTAAACAAAATCATTGGTGGTCAAGCTGTAGAATTTGATGAACATCAGTGGACTGCGTTATTAGATTATCAATATGGTGTGTGAATATAAATAGCATAATCACGATTGTTAAATTCTCAGAAATAATTTTTTATAATCAAATTTGTTGTATATAGATGGTGGTATCACAACATACGATTGCGGCGGTACACTTATCAATGCCGAATATGTGCTGACAGCGGCACATTGTTTAACCGATTCACGCCGTAAATTGTAAGTTGGCTCATTATATATATAAGACTAAATTATAAAAAATCGTTAATAACAAAAATTTGTGTATAAACACAGGGTGGGTGTGTTACTTGGCGAACAAGACGTATTTAATGATTACGATTGCTACACGACCGATTCAGATGAATGTGCCAACGATAAACCAAAATTATATTCGATTGCCAAAATAATTATTCATCCACGGTATAACGACGCAATCAAACAAAACGACATAGCGTTGATCAAACTAAACGAGACTGTTGAATTTAATGAAATCATAAAACCGGTATGCTTACCAAACGATGACTTTGGAATTGAGTACAATAAAAAGGCATTTGCAGTTGGTTGGGGACTTACAAATAGTAGTGACAAGGGTAGTGAAAGTAATGTTAAAAAAATTGTTAGTTTACCAGTTTGGAATCGTGAAGAGTGTAAACAAAAATTTAATACGATTGATACACAAATTTGTGCTGGTGGTGAGGAGGGTAAAGATTCATGTACATATGATTCGGGTGGTCCACTACTACAATTAGTATCAACTAAACCGCCATCGTGGACCCTAGTCGGTATTGTTTCTTATGGATTTAATGGAGCGTGCGGAGTTAAAGATTATCCAGGGGTGTATACAAATGTGGCTGAATATATGGATTGGATATTGGAGATAATCGCCCAGTGATGCGTCAAAATGTACAATATAATTTAGTGATTAAGTTTAAGAGCTTTAAGTAGATATGTATTTATGTGTATTTTAATTTACTGTGATTTAATTGTTTTTATAGTATTAAAAGTTAACGAAATTTATGATAACGGTTTTATTCTCGCTATAGATTTAGTGACTGATGGGATATCATTTTAGAAATTCAAACAGAACTTACATACTTTATGAGAATAACTTATAATCCTGGATGTCACTTTAATACATAATATAGTGACTGTTCACCATGCACAAAATAGAAACTAGTTGTCAACATCAAACAAAGAAGCAATTGACAGTTCCAACTCACTAAAATTTTCTAGCCATTGGCCTGTAAACTTTTTCTATAATTTTTAAACTTGTTTTGAGAAAACCAATTTTAGAACGTCAAAATGCGGGGCTGATGGTGGTATTGTGTGCTCAGAAATAATGATAACTGATTGTTGTGCCTCTTGGTTGCTAACATTTTGATGAATTAATCAAACCTTCTGTGAGCAGTCACGAAGTTGGTCGCATCGTCACTATACATATGTTCTTAGATAGTCTTCTTCCTTTTGTGAACCCCTCAATTTTAGTGCGGCTAAAAATTCATCAGTTGTTAACTCACTCAAGATTTCAACATAAATGGCTTTGGTCGCCATGCAGATAAACAATCCGAAATATGCATTGAGACGTTTGGATCCCCTACTTTATTTGGAACTAACGCAAAAAAGTCCAGCATAGTCTACCCCAACATTATAAAATACCCTCGTTAAAGGCACTTTTTCACGATTTGCTCGGTTAATTCATGGCACTTGTTGCGTCCATCGCTACACAATCAAATTATTCAGATAATTCGAACAAATTCATATAATTCGCTAACACTATGTCTATACAAAATAAACCAATATATACAGAGGGAAAATTAGCAATTACACATAGCACTCGGTCGCCATGGCCTGATGAGATGACCATTAATTTTTAACAAAATTATTATGACTCCTTATCAGATCAAAACTGCTCTTTGCTTCGCACGACATGCAATTCTGAATTAAAATAACGACGATGTAGTGTCGTTATTTTAATTCAGAATTGAAACCGCCGTTATACACTAGATGAATAAGAAAAACGGATGCTTCGTAGAATATGGAATATTTGAATTTTGTAAACGTCAACCTATTTGTAATATGTAGTTTTCGTCTACAAATGGATGCATAGCTGCCAAATTGACCCTTTTTTGATTGAACTATGTCTCTGTAGCTTGTGTATCTCAACTTTAAAGTGTATCGGTGTATCTGATACAGATGGCCAGAATTCTCAAAATTAACCGGAAACTTCTCGACGACATATTCCACTGGGGATTTTAATTTTTCGGCAATATTCTTAATTTTCGTTAGCAACGTAGTTTTTCTCACTTGTGATATCTTTAAAGCTTGGCCATTTTGTAGGCGCATTTCGCAGAAAATCTGGACGATTCCACCAAATTCTGCCGATGAGATTCCCTGGCTTGCACACTTCGCCGGATTGAGATTTTTCGGTAGCTCAATGATTTTTCGGTAGCTTGTCGATTATGAAATTGTGTGATTTGCTACGAAGCAGTTCCATTTTCTAGGGTCTTTGTTTGTCAGCCAAGTAATACCCAATGTTTTAATAAATGCTTCACGATATGTAAATAGAATAAGATTCCTACATTGCTCTTTGTTGGTTAAATATTCAAAGCTAGTCGAACAACTATGTCGTAAATTGAACCCAACCTGAAACAACACGGTTGACATATAATTGTAAAATTTAACCGGGTGGTCAAAAAAAAAATAGTTAACTTTTCGATTAGTGAAGTTAACATGACTTTTACTTACAAGGTTCGTAGTCCTTTGCAGTGATTATCCAACAAGATTGCAAAACATATTTTCTTATTTTCAAGCACATGTTCTATATGATGTTCATAATCCTGTGATTCTCTTCTCGAAATCTTAATTGATGAGGCAGATTTCTTTTAAATAGTATTTAGGCTTCATCCTTTTAAGACCAATTTTTTGAGACCGGTAGCATCGTGGCCAATAATGTGTAATCGTTCGAGTAACCATCTACAATGATCAGTTAACTATGGCCCTATATGTAACGCTGTTGTGTTTCATATACCAAACCTTCGCCGCCGTTACTTTTGCAATGATCGATACAAGATCACTTACGAAACTGCAACCGTAATGATCTTACATCATAAATGATGCGCTATTCCCATTATCGGTTGCTAGTTATGGCATCAGATCGTTCAAATTATTGTAAAATGATTTTTGATGATTTTTTTAAAATGATTATGATCTTTTAGTTTAAGCCGATTCGCGTGACGATCAATTATCTAGTGATCATCTATTAGTCTTTTTGGACGACAGAAATTACGTAATTGACATAATATTATGATAATATCATTATCGGCCAGTTGTAAAGTTATTTTACCAGCTGTGTTTACATATCTTCTTAATTATCAAAATTTATTTCGCGTATGTTTTCTTACTTATTGTGATTTTTTTTTATTAAAAAAGAAAGTCGGTTGTGCGATTCTGTTCATCGTTATTTGTTTTTGTTATCGCTGTTGAAACAAAAACAAATTTATGAAATTAATAGAAACGATCGTTGATCGAAACAGTGCGGACGTGCTAGTACTAGTATATGTGAAAAATTTAATTTTTAAGTCATATTGTAATATATTAGAGGTTGTATTAAGAAAAGTGTAAAGTTAGTGTAGTCTAGTGTAAAGTCAGTGTAGTATTTGTTTTTGTTAAGCTTAAACGAAAAAGTTTCAGTATCTTGTTTTTTTTTTTTTGTTTTGTATTATCGGAGAGCTGTTTAGAGCTCTAACGTGTGTAATGTCAAAAAATATTTGTGCTTATTTCTTTTTAGTCTCCGAGAGAAAAAATTATTTCTCTGTGAATTCTCAAATTTGTAATCATTTTTATAATAAAAACTCAGTCAGTCGACGCATTCATGAGTTACTTCTTTGATTCTCTCTAGACTCTTCGATATAAAAAAAAATGTAATTGTATAATATTAAAGTACACGTATTTGCTTCAAGTCGAGTTAAATTAAGATTGACCTTGAATTATTTATTTATTATGTTGCTTGAGACTAGATATGTTAAGTAGTTAGTTAATTACTACATATAAGAAAATTTAATGGATTACCTACTAATTGAAAGCAATTCATACGAGAAAGTTGATAAATGTGTTACCTCTTTACTAATTTCAAATTATTCTATATCGTTGGCAGTCTGCCGGAGTACTAAACACCCGGTTTGTATGAGTTGAATAGTTTATATATTTTTAACTTTTAAATACTAAAATTATTTCTGTTAGTTTTTAGGTCGAAAAAGAACTGAAAACGGCAATACTTAGTAATGTCATCTAATGAAATTTGATGTCAAAATAAGGATCGAAAGTATAAACTTCTAACATGATGGCTTACTGATCTGTTGTTTACTAATGTGTGTGTTTTGGAAGCCAACGGAACAATAAAAAAAAAAGCCACGGAAATGATAGTTATTACTGCGAAAATGTCGAAACTTTTTAAAAGCGATCATGCTCAGATTAATCCAAAAATTATGGGCATGTGTCGCAAAATATATTTAACTTATGGAAGTGCAATCTAATAAAAATAGGAACTGAGGGAATAACTAAGGAGGAGTGGGATGGCGTTTTTTTTTAACGTTGCACTTGACAACGTTTTTTTGAAAATATTACAAGTAAATAAACAAAACTAGTTAACATCCTCGATGGTTAGAATGAAATTAAAAGTTATCCTACCGTACATCGAATTATTTCGATGGATTGCCAAACCGCCACAAGTGCTTTTCTCATTTGCCTTGTGAGGGTACTTATAAAACATATAGATATGGTTCGGTAAAGTTTAGTAATTCCAACGATGATTTTCCAATTGCATTATCAACATCGACAAACTCTTCAGAGTTTGTCGATGTTGATGATGCAATCGGTCAATCGAAACTTGCTTATATTTAAAATATTATCACAAAACATTCGAACATGATAAACTTTGTTTACATTCATTTATATTAAATCATATTTAGTGACAAGAACTTCGAATCTATTAGAGAAATATTGGTTTATGGTAAATTAGAATTTTGCTCCGAAACTCATTTTCTGTAAGTGATTTAGATCACCACAGGTTGTCGAAAGCTTCAGATATGTTAAGAAAAACTTTTATAATGTATTTTTTCGTTCCTCTTCTGGACGAAAATGTACTGTTTATCATTGTTTGGAATACAATTTGTGTTTACGAATTTCCAGAGATTTCAAATTTGGTTGTGGTTGTTCCTAAGAGAAAAACCCAATAGTTAAAACACGAATTACGTTAACTTATCGATCACTAAGAAAAATGGTTGTCGAATAATATTTCCTAATTTTCTACGAAAGTTTGATTAGTATGTATTCATTTAGACGGTACGGCGAATACAAACCGAAAAAAAAAATTTAAAAGGCAAAATTGATGTTATCTCTTTCCTATATACAGGGTGTCCGCCGGGAAGGTATACTACTTTGTTTTGCCGCCATTTTGGTAAACGTTAGTATTGACAGTTCATATTTGACAGTCGTGAAGTAGACACGGCAAATTTATTATGGAAAAATATTCGATAAACCAACATGTTTTAACCGTTAAAACATTTTATCAAAATCAATCATCGATTACTGTGACGATGAGAAAGTTACGTGAAATTTTTGGGAGAAACAACGTGCCAACAAAACGCACTATTTATCGTGTAGTGAATGATTTCGAAGAGAGTCTGTAAGTGATAGGCCAAAGCATGGGCCACAACGTACTGCAAGATCGGCTGAAAACATTACTGCTGCTCAAGAAAGTGTTCAAAACAATCCATCAACCTCAATTCGACGCCGTGCTCAGGAGCTTGGTCTTCAAAGAACAAGTTTGGCCACAATTTTGCATAAGGGTTTGCATTTATTTCCATTTAAGATTCAGTTGACACAAGAGCTTCTTCTAAAAGACCATTTACGCCGCCGTACATATGCCAATAGGATGTTACAGCTCGCCCATGACAACCCCGATTTTCATGAAAAAATCATAATGAGTGACAAGGCACATTTTAATTTAAATATGTGAATAAACAGCATAGTCGGTTCTGGGCAATGGAAAACCCTCAAATCATTCATCAGTCTCCTTTACATCCATTAAAAGTGACAGTCTGGTGTGCAATTTGGTCAGGAGGAATCATTGGACCTTACTTCTTTGAAAATCAAAACGGCGTAACGGTAACTGTGAATGGGGAGCGATATCGTGATGATTGAAAACTTTTCAACGCCACAACTGCATGCTTTGGGCTTGATTAACATGTGGTATCAACAAGACGAATGCACATCGCATACAGCCAGGATTACAATAGAATTACTGCGAGACCTCTTTCCACAACAAGTTATTTCAAAAAATGGTGATATTGATTGGCCTCCACGGTCGCCTGATTTGACTGCTCCGGACTTCTTTTTGTGGGGATATCTAAAAAGCAAGGCTTATGCAAACAAACTAGAAATGCTTGAGCAACTAAAAAAAATATTCTTGATGAAATTAATTTGTCAACGAAATGTTCGTTGACACAGATAAACAAAACCTATATACACAATTGAGTGTATTGTTTTCCCACTACCACTATTTAACATTTTTATCTCTTACGCACAGTATTTAATGTGTATGGATAATTGAGAATTGTATCGTACCTTTATTTGTTTGTGTTTTATACAGGGTGTCCACCGGGAAAGTATACTACACAATTGAGTGTATTGTTTTCTAATTCCTACTACCACTATTTAACATTTTTATCTCTTACGCACACTAATAAAGAACGGCTTCTAATAAAGAAGGTTTTGCCCGTACCGCATCAATAATCAGTCTTTTATAGTCGGTTATACGAAATACAATTTAAACAACTTTTTAAAATCATTCAACGAAATGATCGAAAGGCATTTTTTAGTTCCAGTTTTAGCTTTTGTATTAGTAATTTCTTTACTAATCGTTTTTTTAACTAATAGTTTTATTGAAAATCAGTCTTTTGAAACGGTTCTCATTAAAAACAGCACAAATATAAAAATAAATAGTTCCACCATAGAAACCAGTTATACAGAACGGTTTATAGTGTTGTTTAAATATTTGCCAGGTAAATATAAAACTACTGTTAAATTCGATTCGCTAAAATGCAAAATTAATCCGGAAAAAGTAAATAAGATTAGACATTATTGATAGTAATAGTAAATATTGCTTACGACGCAATGTTCTCGTGTGTGATAGGCAGCTAGTGTTGTCAGTTTAGTTGTAAATTTGATACATTTTTTACTTGATAACTAATTCAATTTCTCAATAAGTGTTTGTATAAAAGAAAAAAATTGTAATTTTTAACGAAACAACAGCATTACAGGCCAAAGTTGACCTTTTATTAAAATTTTTCGGCGGTGATCGAAGTCAAGACCGCGGTGAGTTAAAGATGACACTTTAACCATCACTATACGATCAGTGATTTGTAACGAATACTATTTGTTAAAAAACTACCAAACGAACGAAGAAACTGTGAATTCCCCTTAAATGCGGACTTGCGTTACAAAGAACACCATTATGAAGATATAATAAAAAGTCCAAAGATAAAAATATATATAATTCAATATAATTCAATATAATTCAATATAATTCAATATAATTTCACAGAAAGTAATCATTATCATTATGCTCAGAGGAGTCTTGGAGTGTAGGTAGTTGCATATTTTGAAGCAATGCAAACAATTTTCTGAGGAATCGCAATCTATTCCAGATCTTAGAATCTTGAATTTTTTTTTTTTTTTTTTTTTTTTTTTTCAAAATTATTTTGTTACTTTAAGAGGATAATTTCGGTTTTTGTGATAAGCAGTATTCAAATTGGTGTATTATTTTTATCATTGTGCTTAGGTTATCATAACTGCTGAAAGATCTTTGAGATTTTTCAAAACCATTGTAATCCTATTGTTCTTAATCCGATTATTCTTAAGGTTCTGCACATGTTAGCTACAATAAGAGAAATATTAACTCGTCTGTTGTTTATACTATTTTGTTTATAAACGTAAATGTAATTTATATTTTTAGCTTACTTAAGAGTGCAATATTTATTAGTTAAATTTAAAAATATCTCTGATTTTGAGAATAATTTTCAAATCGTAAGTGAAATAAGTGAAAACTGTCTGCTTGTAGTTCAGTTGTACGATTTATTTTATTAATTTGTTAAATTATTTATTACAATGGAAGTTTTAAAAAATAGTAAAAATTTAAAAATTATTTTAGTAACAGTTGTTGCAATAATTATATTAATAGGAGTAACCTTTTGCTGTGAAATTTACAAACATAATAGTGATAGTTATGAGTTATCCATGCCTTTAACGAAAGCAGAAAAAAAATATAAAATCGATTTATTCAAATCGAATTGTTCCGTTATTTTCAATTACTACGCAAAAGGTAAACTTTAAAGTTAAACAATTATGTGCCAGATAGTGAACAAGTTTAGCATAATACTAAATTAAAGAAAGTATCGAAACCTTTAGGCGTTCATGGTGAATCTCCTCTTAGAGGTTACTATATTACCTACAAATCCTATTATGGCATTTGTTCGAGTCCATACTATATACCATAGTATGTCCATACTATAGTATATATACCATTTTTACTATATACCATTTTTCTGTAATCTTGCAGTGTTTCTTTGAAAAAATATCTATTAATGGGCTTATTTTTAAATTATATAAAACTATATAAAAAATATAAAAATACAAAAATTATAAAAATAATTATACATTTTAACATTTACAATCTCCCTCTCCTGCGGAAACATACCAAAGCCATTTCAATCCACAAACCCAACAAATCATGCCTACTGAGCCTGCCTCTAGAAAAAATCTCAAATGAACCACTCTCAACAAACGAAATAATCAGCATTTTCGTATTGTACATAGAAAGAATATGTCAAAACTCCAAAACATTTCCAATATCCACGACATCCAAACGACTCAAATCAGAACATCCATCCTAATTCCAGACAAACAATTCTAACAAAACAAACCATTCAAAATCGAACCACCCTTCAACCGATTACGAATACCTACAAACATTTACAACCAATATTATTTATCTCATCGCTTGAAGAAGCAAAATATGTATATAAAGGGTTAACCAACAAGAAACTTCATTTTGAGGCTGCTGTCAATTTTGAAGCTGTCATTTTTTGACATTTGACAAGTAAAAACTACGCCATTATTTAAAATGGTACGATACACGCTTCAACAACGCATTGTAATTGTAAAAATTCACTATAAAAATGATTCGGATTTTCATCGAAAAATCATCTTCTGTGATGGAGCCCACCTCGGAGGCTTCGTTAATAAGAAGAATTGTAGCTTTTGAGGCTCAGAAAATCCAAGAATGATTGTTGGAAAGCCTCTCTATCCTCAACGTGTCACTTTTTGGTGTTAGGTTTTTGAGCTGGCGGTGTGATTGAACCTTACTTTTTCGACAAAGAGGCTGGTGCAACTGTTACGGTGAATGGATTGCGGTGAATTCTGCTCTCTGTTATAAGGTGTCATAGTTCTGTTGGGATGAGCCCGCTACCTCTCAAACCAAATACCCCACTAATCACTGCGTCAATGGCTTGGTATGTTTTGTCTATTGCTTTGTATTTTTCTTACTGGTTTTCTCAAAATTAATTCAATAAAGGCAAAATAATAATAAAACTTAAATAGTTCTTTAAAAATTTTAGTATAGTGCGGTTCAATGTTGCATTTATTTTTTAATAATTATTTATAATTATGAATCCGCTGAAAATAAAATAATATTTATAGTTGTATCCCTAATAATAATAGTATTAATTGTTTTCTTATGTTGTTTGAATGAAATAAGTTTTCTTAACAAGTTACTCGTTCGTTTATTTTGGTCCGAACAAAAAACTAAGATCTATCTTACAAAATTTAAATTTTTAGTTACGTTCATTACTAAAGGTAAATTAAAACTATATTTATGAAAATAATGTTAATTGAGAAAATAAATGATAATACGAAAAATAAGTTTGTGAGTTCGACTATAGTAGACTACCTAATTCAACTAAAGTGATTAAAGTTATGTATCGCCTTATAATATTAACTTTTGGGGTTAACTTTATTAATACAGACATGATATTTTATTTTCTAAAAAATAAATTAAAACGAAATATCTGAATAATTGTTTGTGTAACGAATGTCACTACAGTACTCCTCTGCGAGTGATTGCCTTTCTTTCTCTGATGGTGGTACCGTAAGAATATGACGTACTTATGATAAGCTTGCTCTTGGTGAAAGCCATCGTAAGCTCATACCCAGTGTTAGAAGAGAACTCTAAATTGGCTTACTGCGGTATGTGACGAACTCATGTCGAGTTAAGATTAGAAGAATAAATCAGAAGAAGTGTTGCGCGTTGCATATACTGTTAGGGTCACCATTATAATGACGGCGGATGTTGTGTCGTTATGTAGATTATTCAATATTTGGATGTTGTGCAAAGCAAAGCTCAGTTTCGATCTGATGAGGAATTTAGTTAAAAATTGTCATCTCATCAGGCCATGGCGACCGAGTGCTATGTGTAAATAATATTTTACGCTCTATATATATATTTATGTACAGTGTACATGTAGCGTTAACGTATTTTTGTGTTTTGTATAGCGATGATCGCTAGAATTATTTTTGATATGTGATTTACCAAATTATTAAAATAAATCGTTTTGATGTTGAGAGTTTTTATAGCAATTCATCAAAGAAAAAGAATATTAGATAAATAACACGTATGTGTTTATATTATTCTGCGATTCAATTTATCTTTTTGGCAAAGGGCCAACAAATATTTATTTCATGAAGAATATTAGTTTGTATATATGTACATCTATTAAGCAATTAACGCACCAACTAAAACTGTAACGTTTGCCTCGGAAAGTACTTCCACGTTTTAATTAGACATGGCTAATTACGGTCGATGATATTGCAGACTCCAGTAGAACTATTATAGAAAGGGTAGGTGTTAAACGATCGTAACACCCAATCTTGCCATTTCCATGCATTTTTGATTTAATTAATTTACATAAATATTGAATGACAGATACGTTACCTGTCTCGCGCAGTGGTTAAAGCTGCGGCGCTTGGATCGGGAGGTACCGGATTCAAACCCCAACAGGAAAGGGTTGCATAAGAGATTTTTCATTATCTTATTTCGATCGGTTAAGACAGTACATGCTGGCTGGAGCTATGCAATATGCAGGTGTTATTCAAATCAGACCTGTATTCGTGCGTGCTCGATTTGGCTGGCGACAGCGTAAGGTAGGACGTTAAAACGTAACCGCGAAAGAGTTGAGTGTGTCTCGGCCCCATAACAGATGGCATAGATATATACAAAAAAACTGATTTTTAAATTACATCGGCCGTTAAATAAAACTGGACTGTAAAAAAATGGTACAAGTTTTTTTTCCGTTTACAGTCATCAACCGAGCGATAACTAGTACACTTCAGTAAATTTATTTATTTTTTCCAAGCCAAATGTCATATGTCACTTTTTATTTTTATTTTTTACTGTGACTTCATTTATTGATCGGTTTTGCTTTAATTCAGGTGGCATGTTTCACCGACTATGCGATCGCTTTTAAGCTAAGAAGTGTACCAATTTTCATGTTCGTGTAGTTGGTGAAAGTTCGGTTGAACACAGGATTCCAAACGCTGATTTCCATCTATCCATTGAAATTTGAGCTGTTTGCCTTAATGTCAATAACAATATGTTGGTATAAACATATAAAGTGTTTCATCTGACCATGAGTTTAGCTTTAAGCAGGCGGTGAAAACGTTCCACCAAGCCGTTTGCTTATCGATAAAATAACGTTATCAAAGGTTAAGCAGAATGTCGAATACTGGGTGGATTTTTTCTGTTAACGTTTTTGAAATAAATCTCGAAGTCGGGCATTTTAAAAAGGTTGTATTTGGCATCAGAGAGACGTCTGGAGCCATAAAGTAAGCTTCTTACCGTTTTTGGTGTTTAAAAAGAGCTTCAAAACCACATCCTTGCTTTGCTAGTCGTGCATTTATGGCTTCTATACTTCCGTCTGCAATATAGTAATAGCTTGTTTGAGTAATGAGTAACATATATAAGTATTTTTCATCGTTTATTTATTTATTTTTAATCGGGAATTAATTCATGATTAATTTATATGCGACGCAATATACTATTTTTAAAATAACAATGAACAATTAGTAATTTTAAATGTGAAAACACAAAATATAATAGCATTATTATCACCTAATTTGACCGGTAATCGCCGATAGTCCAAGACTTCTATTTTATCATAAATTTGATAATATATTTAGTATATTAATCATTGGAAAGTGTAATAAAAATTGTCGCAGTATCGAAAGCATTATTTAAACGGGTATAATTTTGGTGCAAAGTGAATGGTGAGACAATTTACCAAGAATAATCTGAGTAACCAAACGATGTCAAACCACAAATATATGAGGTCGTCGGTTGATTTCTTGTAGGTCGTTGTTAAAAATCAAAAAAATTATCTGGGTCTATGGTTTTTTTTGTATTTGATATTTGATAAACTGGATAAAACTATATTTTTCGATTCAAATTTGTTTTCTTTGTCATAGCAAGGGCTATCCTTACTTCCATACTAAAGATCCATTTTAACAATTTAATTTTATATTTAGTATCACATACTTCTTTATGCCGTTGCCAGAGGTATGAATTTCGCTATATTTTAAAGTGGTGTTCCGAACCTAAACAAACGCGTTAACAATTTCTTCGGTATCTGTCACTGTCAATATTTTCAAATTTCCTCATTGCAATGCCAAACTTAACTAACTTTACTTTATTAATTAACGAAATTTTCTTCAAAAACTTTGCTAGATCTATTTTTGCTGTGTGATCTATTAGGTTGCCGAAACATCTCAATTTAAAAGGTATTCAATTTAATTTATTTATGTAACTACTGTTTTGGTGATATGGAATAAAGATTTTCGGCATTTTTTTTTTTTTTTATAAATGTTCAGATTACTTAGGATATATATATGTATGTATATCCTTTATATGAAAGTTTTAGCAACAAACACACAGCACTACTGCAAAAGGTAAAAGGAAGGATTAGGAGGGAAAAAGGTAAGAAAGGAATAAAAGGAATAAAGGTTTTCAGTCTTCTAGTTGTTTACTTTTGATATTAAGTTTGAATCTCTGTAAATTGTATTCCAAGGGAAACGTCGCGTCGTTCAGCTTATTCCACATTCGCGTACTCCTAACAAAAAATGAATTTTTAAATTTATTGGTCTTCGCGAATTTAATTTCCAGATTGTATCGGTGTACCAGGCGTCTTAAGTTACGTGCAGGCTTTGACAAACCAGGCATAAATTCATAAAGTTCCGATGAACAATAACCATGAAAGTACTTGTAAAACACGCATAAGGCTCCCACATTACGCCTATGGGAAAGAGAATCAAGATCAGATAATAATTTTACGTCTTCAATCATTCGAGATGCTCGGTTTTGGACCCGATCGAGTGCAGTTAAATGAGTAAAATTTGTGCCATGAGTCCGACAGCTGGAAATTATTAATATGAAATTTGCAACGCATATCTTTTTAACAATATAGTTAAATAAACGATTATGTCTTTTAATTTTCAGAAAACCAAGAACCAACCCAAATACCATGCATTGGTATTTACATTGGTAACCTATCAATAATAACAACCGATAGTTGTTTAGCACCGTATAAAGATTGTAATCTGTATGCTAGAAAATCTGTAATGAGGTGGAAAATCATAATTATCTTTAAATGTTTTCTTTTTTCTTTTAGATTTGCAACTATTGGACAAAATGTTAAACAAAACAAAATTAAGGTAACAAGTTACAAAAGGCATTACGACTATGTCAAAAATAATAAAACAGAAGCAGACATTTTTTTTTTAAAATTACTACAAAATGTCGAAAATGAGCCGATTATTTTGGAAAATAATACTAATAGTAGTTTAAGATCGTATTTAAGCGGATCGCATCATTTATATCGAGTGGGTGTCGATGAAAATTTTGCAATTGATTCAACCTATGTTCTTGGCGACGATATTGAAGATTGTAGTCAATCTGTTTATTGTTTAAAATTAAATGAAAAACGCAAACAAAGTGTAAGTAGTTTTTTAGTTGCACAGACACAAGAGGGTAGATTTACGGTGCTGGGTATCCAACAAAATCGAATTATATCGAACAATAGTTTGTTGCCATTCACAAAATTGTCATTATTTGTTGAGTGGGTAAAAAGTAAGCAACATACATAATATATATATATATATATATATATATATATATATATATATATATATATATATATATATATATATATATATATATATATATATATATATATATATATATATATACCTTAAAGGTAGGGAGAACGGGGCTAAAAATAAGTAAGAACGATGGTTAATTTTGGCTTAAATCGGCTGACGGAAGTGGCTGCTTCCATAGAGAGTTTTTCGAGTTACGTAAATATCTAGAAAGTACACCACTACTTATGAGAAAAGTGTTGACTAGAAAAATGTTGTATTAAAAAAATAAACAAAATTTAAAAAAAAATAAATATAATTCCACTTCCGGCTAGCCGATTTCCGCCAAAATGAACTTTCCTACGTACTTAGTTTTAGTCGGAATATCCGAAGCTGCAATAAAAATAGGGGCCCTATTTTCATTTCAAAGTTATCCCCTGCCCCACCCAAAAAAGAGGGGAAGGGGCTATTCATTTTAACACTAATGAATATCCCCCTCGGAATGATTAAATTTTGATCATGAACATTTTTTTCGTAGAGTGCTTATTTTTTGAGATATTTGTAATTTGCAGCTTAAAACAAACACCCAGTGTAATATATATATATATATATATATATATATATATATATATATATATATATATATATATATATATATATATATATATATATATATATATATATATATATATATATAATTAAACATACAATTCAATTCTACAATATATATCTAATATTTTAAGTAATCTAATGTAATGTTTGGCCTGTGGTCGCCAACGGTTACTTCATCGACATATCTAGGTAATAATTGTTGTAGTCGGTGGATGTTATAGTTTCAACGGATTGCTGAATGATATTTAAGAGATTACCATTATTTTACTCGAAATTCTGTTGGTTTTATATCGTCACGGTTGAATTTGATTTGTAAATTGATGAATCCGATTTGTAAAGGGTTGAAGATGGAATAATAATAATAATAAAATAACAAAAATAACAAATAACATAAAAAATTTAAAAAAAAAACTATGTATTGCCAATTAGCCACACCACTCTAAAAATATTGACTTAAATAATTTTGTCGAACCTAGCCTTTTAATAGCAAGTGAAATTGAATTCCAGAGAGAAAACCCCTTAACGAAAAAGAAAAATATTCATCGAAATTGTATGGCAACTACCCGAATCCGTCAGCTCGGTCAAACAAAACATAAACTAAAACCATTGTCATGACTCAAAAATCATCTATGTAAAATTTTATTGAATTACAATTTTAATAAATGGTAGTACTTGAATGTAATTATGTTAGTTTTAGGTGATGTATTATTAAGTCAATACAATTATAACAAATTAAATAAAGTTTATAAAAAAATTTGTGAAATAAATAATTTTTATAATTCCGTAATTCATAATTGGTGCAGCCTTACGGAAGAGTGAATTGTGAAAAACAGTGCAAAAATTGGTAAATAAAAACCAATTATTAAGTGAACCCGTGATAGTGTCTTGAGGAAATCAAACAGTGTTCCTATCCCTATTACATCTGGCGCTAAACGTGATAAACTGCTCAACAGATTTGAGGTTTCGCCGCACAACCACTCATAACCGCTCCAACATCGAGTGTAATTCGGTTAATCAAAAGCACGTACATTGATTACCGAAATAAAGGTAAAACTTTCAAATTTGTTTACCTAAAGGTTTTCGTGTACTACGAAATAGGCACGAAAAAACAACTACGATAGGTACAGAAATAAACCAAATATAATCATTTCGATAAATAATTTTTTTAAATAAAAATCACAAAAGATAGTTAATGATTTACCGGAAACACACCCATCACGGGAAGAATCAGTAGACAATGTGAAACATCATTTGTCTGCACAACTATTAGTGATTATTGAACAATTTAATAAGTTGAATAAAGAACAGGAGGTGCAAGATGAAAAATTATTATACTTGACAAAATCAAGCAAAACCCAACGGGGACTTTTGTTGAACCTAGACCAACCAACACGGTTGACCTATTTAGGATTCCAGATCCTATCAAATCTTTCCCTACTTTCGATGGTAATCGATACACTCTTTGAAAACCAATTAATTATATTACATTAATTGTATAATTAATTGTATTAATTGAATTACGATCAAGTTCAAGAGATGCTGCTAGACAGTGGCATCATAAAAAATTCAAACATTCCTTATTCCTCACCAATTTGGGTAGTTCTCAAAAAAGGCAGATGCGTCTGGAACTCGCAAGATAATGGTTGTCATTGATTATCGTAAATCATTGATTATCGTCTTCATTCCTCAAATAGCGGAAATTCTAGATAATCTATAGAGAAATCAGCATATTTCACTACCATAGATTTAAAATCTGGATTCCATCAGATACCTGTGGATGAAAAATGTCAGGAAAAAACCGCATTTTCTACAGACAAAGGTCATTTTGAATTTTGTCGAATGCCTTTCGGTTTGAAAAACGAACCTGCTACTTTTCAAAGGGCCATGAATAAAAAATCTTCAACTACGTTACCGGATCTAGAAGAAATCAAATTATGCTCAACTCTGCTGACAAAATTTGGAATAAAACCGACAGACGAGAACGCCCTTTTTTACCCCCGGGAGAACTTTTAATATAATAAGATGCTGAATATACAACTTTACTAAATGTAAGGAAATGTGCGTTCCAAAATACTTATGCAGAATTCTGCTGAAGACATAATTCTACCGGACGTTATTTACCACGCGTGTTGATCACATTGCATTCCAAAGTACAACTAATTATGTAGAATAAGCATTACAGTTTTAATAAATAGTAGTACCTGAATGTAATTAAGTTAGTTTTAGGTGATGTATAATGAAATAAATTATTTTTATAATTCCGTAACGCCTAAACTCATAATTATATATATATATATATATATATATATATATATATATATATATATATATATATATATATATATATATATATATAAAATTGTCGATATAAGGGTGAAGTAACCTAAATGTCTGTGAACTTTCTGATTCGGAACTCGTATCGAATAAAGATTTTTACCATATAAAGGTAAAGGCGAGCAGCAAAAGCCGCGTGAAGCCTCGATAACGATAATAAAATAAACTAAAAATTGATTTCTATAAAAATTATATAGTATAGCAATAAATTTAAATAGTTTTAATTGACATTTTAAGTACCAATAATTAACTTGTCAAACGAATCTCTAGCAACAAGTTTTAAGGGTTCAGAAAGTTTATATAGTTCATATAAACTATTTTAATTTAAAAGCCTAAGATATACTTCCAACAATATTTTAAAATATCATAATTGAAAATAGCCGAAAAATTAGGTATTTCGGAAAACATTTACTTCTACTCAAGTGGTGATAAACCTGATAGGTGTTGAATTGGGTGAGCAAAAAATGCATAAAATGATATAAGTTGAACTATACAATCCAACTATAAAAAAGAACGACTCTCCGGATCATCTTGCTTTTAATAAGTACGTAAAGAAACGCCGCGTAATTTGTTTTTCCATCATGCTACGGACTTACTCCACCAATTCACCTATACCTTTCTGCAAATCGTGAATAGGACTACTTTCGTTCTATGAACCTATAACTATACAAACTTACATATGTCGTTAATACTCCTTCATTTTTTATTCCTAATGTCCATTGACGTCGAAGGCATGTAAAACAATTTTAAAAGTTTAAATAACTCTAGAGACTAGGCAAATTACACAGCCAATTTTAAGCTTTATCTTGTTAACCTTCTTTAGCCACTTTGTTGCCATTTGTGTCCGTCGATAGAAACGTTTTGGAGATTTCATTTATTTTATCCGCCCGCTTTTTACTTTAGTATAAATATTGTCTTCATTTACAAAAGCTAAAACTTTTGAAGTGTCGAGTATTTCACTTATTTCGTTTTCTTAATGAGTCTCAACTTTATATCGGTTTTAAATCTCATACAATTACCACCGGTGTTTCATCTCACAGTTAATGGTTAAAATATTTGTAGTTCGATGAATCCTTGATGTATTCATAATGACATTATTTTCCTTTATAAAAATGCTTATTTTCGATATCTTACTCTATACTTCTCATTTTTTTCTCTTTCTCTAGATGCTGATTTGGTCTCAATGTTTTATTTTGTCCTTCTTAAAAGTTTGTTTCAAGGCCCGTATTCTTGAAATTCTTTCAAAGTAATTCGTCGACGAATATAAAACTTACTAGGCAAAATTTTTCATCACCGAATTGTAATATAAACATTTTTAAATTTCGACTGAAATGGCGTTATTTTGATAGATAATCGTCGATTAATTTTTTCGATCCGATTTCAAGAATACAAGCACTGTAGTCTTATATTTTGATGAAGGAGGTTTGGTTTATTTCCAACGCTAAATTGTTAGAATACACCACTTATATTTTGTTTTTTATCGATTAAATAAAGATGCCAATTTGAAATTATTGTAACTACCGGTGACAATAATACAATCGCTCTTGATGTACACACCTCGCTACGTTGCCGCATCCTTTTTGAAATGATGATGAATGACAAAACCAAAACCAAACAATATTTTTTATACGAAACCCACTAAAGTAAAGAATTTCCCCATTTGAGGTGAGCTTGATACCATTTCCGAACCATTATGTTAATATCTATGTTATCTATGTTTTTGAATTCACTCAAATGTTGTATATAATCCCATCAACTTCAAAGGCACTTGCTTTGAAGAAGTCTAATTTGCTATTTGTATGTAAGTTACCACTTCCTAGAGGTTTAGCTCTCCTCTATATGAATGAAAAAAATGTACATCGGCCTTCCGCAATTCGTTGAAGACTACGTTATATTAAATAATACTTACGTAGTCACCATTTACCTAATACGAAAGTTTAATGTCAAATTTCACAATTTTAATTGTTTTCATTGTTTTTCTAAACTTTTGCAAGTTTAGAGTATCATGCGAATCAACATAATCACAAAATGATCATTTAAAAAAAAACAACATGTTATACCAATTTTAAAATAAATGTTAAAAGCTTTTTAAGTATATATTTTAAATGACAAACTCAAGACACATTTAGTTCAGCTATTCTACACCAGAGAACACTCATTATAAAATCGCAACGCCATAAATTTGGCGATCGTATAAATAAACAATAAACAAACCGATAATATTGTAAGCTGTAGAAATGATCGAAAAACAAAATACCGCAATATTAAAATTATACAGTAATTAAAAATCCGTATGATCTTTAGTCGATGATCGTATACAATAAATAATGGGCCCCAAGTTAAATTTAACCAGAAAATAATTCGATAAATACTAATGTGAATCAAACTTAAGTTCCAAACAGTTTGATTGTCACACGGGTTGCACCACAACACACAAATGTTAAGAACCACTGAATACGATTATTAAACGTCATAATTATAAAAACTCATCTTAAATCAAAACAAGTTTACGTATGTGTCACTAAAATCGTCTTGTGTAAATAATTTTCTTGTTTTTTTTTTAATTGATTTCGAGAGGTCAATAGGAAACATATCAACTCCTGATATGCAACCATCTCTTTGCTTACAATAAATTCTTATCGATTCCAAGAAATGTATACAATATACATATAACGGTTTTTACTTGTTAAGTACACTAAACTTATAATTTTGCATTGGCTTAAAACTCATATGTGAATTAAGTCATGCTCATTTATGTTTTGTTTTTATTATTCGATGAGAGTAAATCTTAAAATAACTATATAGAATTCTCTTGAGCTTGCTGTTGAAACTTGCTTAATGGTATTCAGTAGTTTGATGTTAGTTCGTTGGTTAGTTGGTTAGAGTTTTTCGATGTGAGTGTTATAAATTTAATAAAAAATCGAAAATGTTACAAAATTATATAAAATTGTATTTCGTCGTTGCAATACAACTGTGTTTGATCGTGACCGTGATCACAAATCACGGCAATGAACTTCCTTCACCACCATTGTGCGGTCTTAATCCAATCAGCAATCGTATTATTGGTGGAAACGCTTTGTCACTCGATGAACATCCATGGGCAGCATTATTAGACTTTGCATTGAGTAAGTAAAATGTTTACAGCAATAACAAAAAAAATCTTTGATCAATTTATCATAATTATATTGCATAACACTTATGTCTTACAATTTTGAATTTTGACATTGAATTAATTACGTTAACCGCATGATTAAATGTGCGACTAATAAGAAGAAAAGAATGTCAATCGGCTTAGTATAAACCAAAGTGATGAAGTTGATTTGAAATTTGTAAATTATTTTTGTTGTTAAACTGCAACATTCTTATCTAGACCAAAAAATATTTTGGTGTGCAACCAAATACGTTAATCAGTCGATCAAACATGAAATTTTACTAAAAGCTGTTTTATTTTCATAATTCACAGCTTTCAATGGATCGGTTTCAAGTGATTATCAATGTGGAGGTGTTTTATTAAATACACGATACGTATTAACGGCGGCCCATTGCCTTGCAGCCGAGGTTCAAAATATTAAAAGAAAATTGTGAGAAAATCTACTTCAAAGTTTTTGATCGATAACTAATTGTACAACTATTTATATTTTAGATTAGTCGTTCGATTGGGTGAACACGATTTGCTACAATTCCCTGTCGATTGTGAAGTCGATGCCAAATCTGGCGCACAATCGTGTGCAGCTGAACCAATCGATTATGTAATTGAAAAAATGATTGTTCATCCGAAGTACAATTCGGAGACCAAATATAATGATATAGCGTTGCTACGATTGGATAAAGATGTTGAATTTACCGATTCGATAAAACCTGTTTGTTTACCAACTGCAACAACATCAGTTCTAAAAACAAACGACACACTATATTCAATCGGTTGGGGTAGTACAAATGCGGAAAATGTTGCGGAGAGTACTAGTAGTGTTAAGCGTATTGTTGGACTACGACTATGGAGTAATAACGATTGTCGATCTAGATTAGGTGTAGTCACAAATCAATTATGCGCCGGCGGTGAAGCAAATCATGATGCATGCTTGGGTGATTCAGGTGGTCCACTTTTAAAAGCTGTATCAGAATTTTGGTATACAGAGGGTATTATATCGTATGGTAATGGTTGTGGAAAAGCTGGATGGCCTGGCGTGTACACAAGTGTTCGATCATATTTGCCATGGATTAAACAAAATTTAGAACCATAAATTAATTTTATAGCGGTAACTAATGGCCGTATTTTATAATTTGTGGTAAATACAAAAATTACGTTGTCAACCGGTTTTTTACCATTTTGCACGTCAATTTCAGTTAATTAAATTATGTTTCATAATTAATGTCGACTGCTTAAAATTTGAAACTTCTACAGACTAATTTTAGATTATCAAGTACCAGTTTTTTATCAGTTTCTTTTTCATTTATTGCATGCTTTCGTTGTATACTATTCAAAATTGCTACGATTAGGAATGCCTTTAGTTATTGGATAGCCTGGTTTTGGCAAAAATAATTAGGATAAAACGTAATCAAGAAGGTATGATCTCATCTAGTACTGTGTAGTATTGGCCTAGTTTCTGATTAAAAAATAACTAGGATGTGCGTAGATGACCTTGTAAGCCAGATTATAAATGCAGCGGCGGTTGTACTCTTATAGTAAACACTTTTATGTAAAGCATGGCTGCTTCGTATAGGCTTTGGTTTTAGATTATCTGGTGTTCCAGAATACCAAACGTTTTGAAGAATATATCGAGCTCGAAAGAAAACTAGCAAATTTTAGGTGACATTCTCCTAGACTATATTTTGTTCATGGCTTGTTCTAGATGGTGCCAACCTAGCTCTATGATATTTTGCTTAAAATAGTTTTTTGGGGGTTTCTCAAATGAATTATTTACAAAAAATATGTGGTTTTTTTTGCCAGTTCACGACGATGGGCCAGTTTATTGTTGGACGAAATCTTGTTCAACTAAGTTGTTTAAGTTAAAGCTAAGATAACCAATTGAAACGTCAATATTTGAAAATGTGTACAATTGTTTCCTCCTTAAATAGTGTACACTTGATAGATACTGTTTGGTGGAAATTATAAAACTAATCTCAAGGAAGTTAAAAAATGGCAGTTATATTGCACAGTAAGCAATTTAACTTAAGAACGAAATCAGCAAGGAAATTAAACTTCCGCATATTATACTTCTCTGCAGTGCTTGTCTTCTAAAAAAACCCATACTGCAATTTAATCACGCCTCATTTATTTTACTGTCCCATATTTAAGAAAACATTGTAAATTAATTATAGTTATTTAGCAGCCATTAACTTTTCGAAAACATCCCCAAATTTTATAAAGAAACTATCAATTTTCTTATATAATCTTAAAACTCGGTATTTAGAGACTCACACCCAGGCATAGATTTTAATTAAATTAATTACTTAAGTGTAAATCCATTAAAATAATTAAAAATAGTTTTCCACTATATTAAGATACATATGAGGATAGATAAATAAAAAGATTTAACTATGCGTTAAACAACCACTAAAAATTCGTTCTTGGACTCCCTTAACCATCTTTTTAACTTTAACATATTAAAGCTTTGCGTCAATATTTAACAATTTTGCAGAGATTTAGGTTATTTGTACACTAACGCAAACTAAAATATTTTTGCCCAAAAAAAGTTAAATTTTATTGATTCGATCACATAAGCTAACATATCAGTACAGTGTGTTTATGTGCCTTCACACTTCAAGTAACAACAATAGATAATAATTTGTACATATAAAACTCGAAAATCAAAACGACCAACCATCGCACGTGATCAAATTAGGTTTATTGTCTTAAATTTTTTGAATACAGTAAAATGCTGCGGGGTGTCGACTTTAAAAATCCAATTGAAATATAATTTCCAACGGTACTATAAAAATATGGCAATACACTTAATTTCGCGGTTTGTTGGTTTACCCCGAAATTGTGTCTAAATCGTACGTCGCGAATACATATTGAATATTTACACATGATCACCCCCAAACGAACAAAAAAAAAATTTTAATCAAAAACTATTACCGCCTTCGAGTTATACTAATTAGAAAATGTTTAACATTTCGGCGTCTATCTGAAATCATAATGCGATACCATCAAAATGTTAAGATATTCCAAAAAAAAAAAAATATTAAATTACACATAATTAAATTTCCCTACTCGTCTTAATTTAACCCCGCGTAACCCTTTTTCCATATTATATTTTATCTCCCCATCTCATCACCCGTGTTGTCACCACTAAATTACATTGTAAAACAGATTACACAATTTTTTTGTTGTAAATTTTTCAACTTTTCTTCAACGATAATCATTTTGTGACAATACATAATTTTTTTTATTTCCTGTTAGTTTATGACACATAATTTTCTTTTCTGATTATATTATTCTAACTGACAACATCAATAAGATGAAATTTCTCTAACCCTTTTTTGCTACTCTGGCTCACCCCACTCGCCGTATTACAATTATTATTATTATTTGAGAGATAGCAACACATTCATATTTTGGTTGTTGTTGTTGTTGTTGCCTAACTTATGCCTTTCGGGCAATAAAAAGAAAAAACATTTCCATAATTTATCCCTTCTGTTGTATGAATTTGGATATACGAGAATATGATGCAGAGTCTGTGTCTATACGATATTTTCGGAAAACAGAACAAAAAAATGGCAAAAATACGATGCTCGTGAGGATGATTTTTAATTACATGGCATTTCTCTTTTTATTGTTGTGAATATTTTTTAATCAAAAAGGACATTATCTTTTCCTTTTCATTTCCTGGTTTTTGAATTTTTGTGTACGACGAAAAAAATAAATCGAAAGTTATGGGATATCCACTATCTAGTGTTTTAGATAGTCGAGAAATGTGATGGGAAATATTTTTTTTTTAAACGTTAAAGGCGATGTATAACAGTCGGAATATGGCTATAAATTCCGAAAATTTTGTAGTTACAATCGTCACAAACTAATGTTGTGGCCGAAACAGAGAGAAATTTTAAATTGGACCTTGGATTGGCAAGCAGATTTCATATTAAGTTCAGTTAAATATCTGACAGGTTTCGAGCTATTCGTTAAATAAAGCTTCAACTCTTCTTAAAGGCAGACATCTTCAGTACGTTGGATGTTAAAAGGGGGTATGGGCTCGCACCAAACACTGTCCATGAGGTTCCACTAGGCGAAAGAGCATCAAATCAAAAGGTTTGACGAAGGTTCATCGTTCATCCACGAGCAAGCATTCTTGACATTTTGGACAAATAAATAGCTAATGCAATTTAAGGAGCCAGAGGGCCAAATTAGAAGATGGATCGAAAGATTACAGGCCTACTCGTTTAAAATCGAGAAACATGGGAAAAGGCTATTTCACAATAATGCCAATGAAATGTCCAGGTGGCCGTTTGCAGTTCAGTGTAATCATTGTTAATTACCAAAGGGATGTCGAAGAGTGTTGTGAGAAGTGTGAGGTTTGCGCTGCTAACAAAGGACCCCAAACAAGAAGAAAGATGAACAATACAACGTTGGAGCGCCATTCGAGTGAAGAGCAATCGATATTGCTGATCGATTTCCAGCTACCCAAGATGGTAATAGATTCAAACTTGGGTGTATAGATGATTTTAGTAAATGGTAGAAGCATTATCAATCAAGAATTAAAGAACTTCGGACAGTTGAGGACACATTTCTGAACAACTGAGTATGCAGATTCGGAGTACCTCTGGAGCTACGTTCCGGACGAAACATCATCTGTATTCTAGGAGCTTTGTCACATCCTGAACATCACAAAAACAAGGACAACACCATTGCACCCTCAATCAGACACAATGGTGGAGAGGTTCAACAAAATATTAGAAGAGCGTCTAGGTAAAGAAGTAAACAGGATAATTGAGGTCGATTTGGAATTTATTGCATCTAGCTTAAACATAGTTTCATCGAGTTAGATGGGTTTCGGATTAAAAAACTTCATGTTGTCGTCGGTCTATAGTAGTACTAGAATATTGACATTCAGAGAAATACATCGAAGTTGTTCTAGCAAGTATTAATAAGTGAGGCATTCAATGAAGAACTAGTTTTAAATTTTGAAGTCAGTGTTGTTTGCAAATAACTCTTCGCAGCCTTGAAATAGATGGGAAAAGTTACTCGAGGAGTTGGTTGAAAGTAGTAAGATAATTCCAACCATCATATTCTAGTCTGCTACTATGTGTATTGATATATGTGAGGTCAAAAGTGTCATACCCAGAGATACTTTTCATTCTTTGATTGAGGCTGTCAAGCTGAATTGAAACTAAATCACTTGGCACTAGGTGCCCCAGGAAGCAAATTGAATTAGCGATTTAACTGTTTTGTTGGTTTTCAAAGTATTGATAAACATTACAATGGCCACTTAAAACCAGGTAAGTAAATTCATTCTTGAGGTAACGTATAGGTTTGACAGATCTGGTCTTGGTAATACTTTGATCTATGGCCCTATTTGTGTGGTACTTTACTGTAATTATAGATAGTCATTCCAATAGTTTTGAGCTTAAACCGCTGTTTTTAGCAGATGTATTATAATGTTTCAAAAGAGTTAGCTTTGCATTGGCCTATTGGTGATCAGTGATTACTTTACATACCTAAGGCAATTAAAAATTCCTTTAAAAGTGTGAAAGAGTGTGCTATCTAGTTTCAATAAAATTGTAAGCCATCGCGACTCTTTAACTTTTCTTTTACTATCGCTTATTTTAAGCCGGTCTGATTTTTTCATCTCTAGCCTAAATGCTACTAAACGGAAATCTGCCAACGTGCTCCGTTAAAGATCATATACTAAATCATTCAAATGATTTTAAATATGCTCTAATATTTGTACTGATAACATGCATGGCCGAAATAAAAACGAATGGTTGACATGTTGCCAATCACATATGTAAACGGAACTTATCGATAATTTTCAAAATCCATAAAATACTCAATAAGCGATCTCAAATTATTATAAGTTCAAAAGTGCTAGGATCTCGTATTTAAAATGAAGTAAAATAAGTTTCGGACGTACACATTTATGTTTTTTTTGCTTTACTTACTACAACGCAATGAAACCGCAAATAATATACAATTTTTATCTAGTATATACTTCGTAAATTTTCCACATAAATTAAATAATTTGATTTAAAACCTAAATCCATGAAAATCATGTTAAATGGAAAAATTTAAAGGAAAACTGAAAGCATAAATCAATTATTCATTAATTTAGTATGTTTTTCGTTTACCGAAAAGTTCCCCCTTGCCATTGAAACCAAAAATAAAATAAAAAAATTTCGGAAAAAGGAAAACAAAATCCTTAAAACAAAATCATATACTTTAAAATATTATGGTGTTGTGGGTGGGAAAGGAAATTATAAATCTTTTGATGTTATTAATTCCCGGATTACTCATCACCAACATAATATAATACGCATTTGGTGTAATATGCGCGTCGCGATCTTATTTTGCCTTCGAACCGAACAAAAAGATTTCAATCAAATTTTAATCGAAAAACTTGAACGGATGTTTCACAAAAATCCTTAAATTATATTAATTTATGATTGGTATACGATTTAATTTCCGATTTTGGATACGGTTGAACTTTGTCGTAATATTTTTGACAACAATATACACATACATAAAAATAATGTCTATTGACCAATAATGGATTTATGATGATTATACGATTCCGATCATCTTAATCATCACATAATAGAATGGTTAAAGAAATACATTAAATCAACGATATATGAAGGGTTGTTGATATACCCTTGTGTATCCCGATTTTCCTAACTTTTATTTTTTATTTTTGTGTCCATCCGTTTGTGCGTAAGTCAGGAAAAAAGGATTCGTGTTTTATTCTTGTGTATATACCTTAAAATCCCAATGAATTTTTTATAAAAAAATTTTGTTAGGGTTGTTGTGATATTTTAGTTGATTTATCGGCTGTTATTTCCGAAAAACATTTATATTTATTGACTGACCGTTATTAAGATTTACGAGACGGTATAGAAAAAAAATTGTTCGTAAAAAATTTTTCCGATTTTTCTAGTTGGAAAAATAATTTTTTAATTTAATTTTCATAAAATTTGAAACCGGATTAGAATTTTAAAACAACGAAATATAAAATGGAGTTTGTAAATCGGAGATTATAGGGATTCAATCAGAAATATGTCAAATTGTATGAGTAAATCTATATGTGGATGGTTGGATATATCAGAGGGATGTTTTATTTCTTTTCCGGTCATACTAATAAAATTGATGGAGTATAAACTTTACAATGATTCAGTATTATGATTTAATTTATTTTGTCTTTTTTTATCGGTAATCACAAAAACTTTCCACAGATTGGGCAGCTGAATAAGCCCTAGAACCTTTAGAAAAAAAATGTTTAGTGACGAGGCCCAGTTTTGGATGAACATTTTTGTACAATTAGATATATGAGTAAATTATCATCTCTATTTCGATCCGATTTTGTGGCTTGATTTAATAAGACATGAGTGTCAACCTTTCTCGCAAATCTTTATTAAAACTGACAGATTTGTTTTTTTAGGTTAGTAAATGTCAGTAATATAATTTTCAATTATTTAAAATTATTTTGGTTTTACTTAAAGTGATTCAGGAAGATCCAGCTCTGACAGTAACTGGCGTAGTAAAAAATAAAGCCATATAAATTTAACAATGAAGGAAGGTCCTAAAACAGTTGGCATACAATAAATATTAAAAAAGTTATAAGTACATACCCAGGTATTTTTTTGGGCCCCAATATACCCTTTCAAAGAATTTAATTACATTTTTGGCACGCACAAAATTTTTAAACAAAACAAAAATAATTGAACGAAAACAATTTTGACGTAAAACTATACGTTTCGTCAATGCCTACTAAACTATGATAAAATAACGTATTTTGTCAAAGCCTACTTTGATTTGGAATATCTTCAGTAAGTTACAAAAGTAATGTGCATTTTAAATTATTTATTAAATTATAGCTAAATTTTGAAGTATTGATCTCGTGAGCATTAAATATTTGATCAGCTATACATATCCGCATCATCGTCAATGATTTCTATAATGGTTTTCTTTTATTATACACGGAATCACACTAATCCGAGATTTTTAAGATATTCATGATTTATGCGTATCTGAAACGGATTAAAGTGTATTTAGTTCTGTCAGTCCTTATTAAAACTTTTAGTGGTAGCAATGCCTTTATTAGCAGTCGTTTTTTGGAATTCAAATTATTTTTGTATGTCTCTTGTGTACACCATACAAAGGATTGGGCTCTACGCTTTACTTTGTGGTTCTTCTTCTGTTCAACAGCCAGAGTCAACCCTTACGGAGACCATTTACATTCAGACCATATTTTTGACAATAGGTGATCGGTGTAGGTGGTCAACCCAACGAACGATTTTACACACAATTGGTCATGGCGTTGAGGTCAGCGGCGGGGATCGAACTCATGACCGCAACGTATTTAAGCCAACACCTTAACCATTACAATACAATCGGTGACTCATTCTGATAGTTACTTAAATAATAACGAATTAAAGTATACGTCATCTTTTTTTATATTTTTTTATTACAGAAAATTAATTAAGGACCAAAGGTTTCAGCACTAGATATTAGATTCAAATCACGTTGTTTTTATAATTAGTCCTATGAATTTCATTTTGAAAAAAACGAGATCATAAACTCCTTAATTGCATCAAAGTCCTCCTGGAGATTCAATATATCATGCGAATTATATATGGGGAAATTATACAACGAGCGAATTTGACACATTTGGTATAATATCGGTGAAGTTAGCTTTATCCGCAGCGTTAATCGCAGTTCGAGCGCATTGCGAACGGAAAACACTTATTTTCCTATTCTGAACAATGTTTTGAACTTTATTGATATAGTTTTTCTAAGGTATTTTATGCATGCAATCAAATTGTTTAAATAAACAGAAAAAGCTGGGATTAATTCCGGTTGGTCATCATTAGCGATGTATGGGACTGGTTATTTAATTACAGAACATAAATTAATCGAATTTGTAAAAAATAAATCGAGTAACGAACATTTACTTTTAGGTAGTTGGGAGTCCCCAGTTGGCCTCTGTAACTGTACCAATTAACACATCATTCCCATTAATAGACTAAGCTTTTTGTGCCATATATAAAAATTACAGAAATAAATAAATGGAGCAGGTTGTCCGATCAGTTTCGGACCAGTTTTGTCTATAAACTATCATTGCACTCAGTGTCATGAAAATAAATGGGTAATCTGACAAAAACCCTTTAAAGTTTTCAATGTATTTGTACGTTAAAATCCTTACTAATGATGAGCATGGCTCCTATCAATTTAAACAGGGTTGTGTTAAAAACTTAAGAATAAATTGTAAGAAGCGTTTTTGCATTATGCTCAATATGATTAGTGGTTTTAGAAACCAACACGTAACGAACTTTAGTATTGGTCACCACACATTTGAAGTAATGCCTATTTTTGGATAACTCGGGTCCCTTGTACCATTATTAACTAATTTTTAATGAAGTCAAAACCATTTGAAATCAGATAAAATTCGAAATTTTTTCATAGACATATTTTCTAAAAATGCACAAGGCTTTAGACGAGAGTCCTTTGTGATTTTACATTTATGATTTCCAAATCTAAGAAATTATATCGCATATGTTTAGACTATCGAATCTTTATTACCAAATGACGAAAATATCAAAACGGGATTAATAATTCCCCACCAACCTGAAAAGGTCCTTATTATTACGTCTTTTTAAACTTTAAAAAATTGTAATAATGTAAAAAAATCCACTCAACTCTATAATACAAAAGTTGATTATGGAACCCTTCCAAAAAAAACAAAAACGATGCTATATAGTAAAACAATGTAATCATTTTAAAAATATAATCCTTAGAAAGGATTACCATATTATATTATGTCCATTCATCAAGAAATTAAATTAAAAACATACAAAAACAAAAAAACCAACAAAATTGAAACAAGTCACGTGCCCTGGTTGTTGTTTCTTCTAATGTTGAATATATAAACAACCAACCAGGCATGTTCGGTTGGTCATTCGATACGATTATGTAAAATTAAGAATTTTCATTTCGTTTGAAAATTATAAAAAAAAGGGATTATATGTTATTAGGAGGTAAGTATTTATAGGATTTAGTTATCAATTTTCAAATTTCTCTTTCTAATAATCTAATAAGACTCGACTAAGTCGAAATTAATTTAGGATTGTTAAGATAAAATGGTTGGCCATAAAACTAATTTGTATCAACAGCAGCACGAAAACCTACTTGTTACTGATTTTATGTGACATATATAAATTAATTAGTAATGTTGATCAATGTCAAGTTGTTGCCGGTATGGTAACGTAATCACAATGATAATTTTTTACGGAACAAAATATCGTGGTACTTGTATTGCACAAATTAACCTTGAATACTATGTACTTCTCACCAAATTTGTAAATTATGCATGGTAATATAAGAAAGGTGTTAAAGCGCGACTTTTGATAAATTGTTAATTCGTGTTAAAATAATATCGTGTAAGCGATGAGGTTGACGCCAGCACCCACATTATAGTAGAAAAACTTTACATGATTTTTTTTTGTTGTGTTGTTGTTGTTAGTAATTTATGCATATATCATACACTTTTTTTAGGCAAACGACTATTGGCGCTATTGTCTATAAAATATCATTGTGTAATGTTCAATTGATTGATTGAAAGCAATCAAAATATGATATTGATTGAATGGAAATAATTTATGAATAGATTATTATAAGTTTGTCGACTTGGAAGATATATATTTGACCATCTGCTTAGAAGTTTTAATACTTAAAATTTCTTGAAAAGTTTAAAATTTAAAGTATATCGACAAACAAAAGTTACTGAAAATTTTCGATGGCGCTTTCCGTACAATTTTTACAATTTCGAATTTTTAGCAAAAAATGTCTCAAATAGCTTGTGGATCACTTGTAGATTTGCGTTCATGAATGTTCTCGTTTGGTTTTAAAGAAGTGCCAAAAGTTGGATTTTTTTTGAAGAAAAAAGGCTTAGATTAGAATGTTTCACTGTATCAACAAATATGAATTATAGGCTAACCATCATGAATCATGTAATTTCACAGTTCTAATAGGCTTGCCATCATGTAATTTTTGAATTTTGAACATTTTCAATTTCGGAGTAAATTTCACAATTTAAAGGGGATAACCATTATGTAATTTCTGGATTTTTAAAATTTTCGCATTGGGCGAAATTTCACAGAACCTTTATGATTTTTCTGTATTTTTAGAATTGTCGATTTAAGTGTAAATTTCCCATTTTTGATGGGCTAGCCATCATGTTTTTTCCGGATTTTGGAAATTTCTGTTTTGGGCGTAGATTTCACAAATTTAATGGGAAATTGTTGATTTCAGTCGTAACCTTTAACAGTTTTTATGGGATTACCATCATGTTTTTTCTGGAATTTTGAGAATTTTTGAAGTTGATAATAATACAAGATACCAAATGGTAAGATGCTTTGTGTCAGTAATAAATGTTAGTATACCACGGGCTACATAAAAATTCCCCAAAAAATAATTAATTAAGAAAACCACTAGTTTAAAAATTAGATGTGTTTGAAATAATAATATTTGCCAGATTAATTCCAGAATTGTATTTCCTGTGAAAAGCAGTTGCATAATACATGTAAGGAATCTCAATACTTTGTCTAATTATTTAGGAGAGAACTTCGTTTACATGCAAATTGCTTAAATTTCAGGAAAATTCCTTAGCTCATCAAAACTATTGCTATGCTTTTACTATCGCTAGCCAAATTGTTAATGGTAACGTGTCGCACACATCCCACAAATTGATTAAAAGTATGGCATAATGGGTAATATATCTTGTCGTGTTAATCAGAATGTATTAACATAAAATTCAAAATGAAAGTGATTTGCATTTCAATTTATTGTGTGTAGCATTGAAAATACAAAATGTTGTAATCGTTGATTACAACTATAAAAAAAGGTTTGTCCAATCCACTGACATATTATTTAGCCTTTATAAATGTGTAGTAATTGTCTGCTATCCGATGTATTCGCTATAGATGCTAAACTAAAAATTTATTTAATTTATTTTCCAGATCAATTAATAAATATTATTGATATATGTTTAATAAAATATTAATTTCAACTCACGATCTTGGTTCCAAAATACACCAAACACAATGCAATAAATATATAAGATTGCCCCATCAACACTTTAAGCTTAAGTAATGATGTGTACTCATATATGATAATAACAACAACTACAACAATGTCGACGAACACATCGACCAACTTATTCAATTAAATAATTTATTAATAAATAAATAACATTTTTATTGTTAATTGTTCTCGTATATTACATTTTTTTTTAACATTTTGTCTGATCGCGAATTTTATACTTAAGTCATTTTACGAAAGACAACCGTCTTTATTGTTATTTATATGTCTATAGGCACCACCAATAACAATATGATTAACAATTATGAAATATTTATCATTGCGATCATAATAATTAGTATTAACATCATGTTTGGCCTAATATAATATTTGAACACCCAGTCTGCATGGCGTTTAAGTTAATTAAAATAACATTATGCTAAAAGTGGTTTCATCTGGCTAGTTTAAATTTCCAATTTTAAGTTAGTGACCCATTTGTTGTATAGGAAAGAAATCTTTATTTCGAATTTACATTTCATACTTTTATTTGTGATCGATTTGTCTAATCACATTGGTGACCTCCTCATTTATACGACATTTCTCATGTGACATTGATAACATGTTCGATGAATCTTAATTTCGAATTAACCCACCGAAGAGTGACCATTAGCATTACATTCAGTCCATATTACAAATTGTACAATTCCCATAAAGCATTTCTTTAATATTCTTCATTTTAAATAAAATATTAATATAATTTTGATTACCATATATTCCATTTAAAGTTTAACATTGGTGACCTATAATCCACATATCGAATTTATATTTGTCACCGATAAAATTTTACGAAATTACTACCTTACCTCTAATTTTAATTTAATATTTTACATTGGTGACCTACTTTTCTTCCATATTTCTAATTGAAGTTTTCTTCATTCGAAATTAGATCAAATCTGCAAAACAGTTTGAACTAGAATTTTAAAAACCACAGAAAATATAAAACAAAAAGAGATTTGAGAATGAAGGTGTGATAGTGGAAACATTACTCAACTCTTAATCCATATTATCACGCATTTACGTGACGAAAAGTTTCTGCTCGTACCAGCTAGCGATCAATGAAACCATAGCGCCGGTTTTTTAAGTAAAAAATTCATCAAAAAAGATCTTTTTGGTGACCCATTTGTTCTCAAGTAGCATTGCTTTACTTTTACATTATTTTTCACATTTATAATTTTATGTCCTGTTTATCCAATTCGCGATACAAATTTTACAATGATAAATCATTTATTTCCCATTTAATCTTTAATAAAAATCATTAATCTTTGGTGACCCATTTACGTTTTACTTTGTTGATTCAATTCTCATGTAACCTTTTTCTTTTTTCAATTAATCCATAGCTTCAATTTTACATTGGTGGCCCATTTATCACTATGTAAAAACACATAATGTATGTAAATGACCACAACGGCTCCTGAAACACGCCTGCATCAGAAAATAAAAAATTTTGTTGAAGTTTTCCAATAAAAGTTCAATGGCCTCAATTTCAGTTTGAATAATGTTCTTGAATTATTTGTGAAACATTGCTATACACTTTACTTTTCAAAAACCTAAAAGAAAATAATGTAACAATGTCAAATCGCCTGTTGGTGGTGGCAAACTAATATCAGAATTTCTTCAATTGCTGAGCTTCAATTGTTGAGTAAATTTACCAAGGATGCTTGTATAAATAAACGTGTTATCTATTACATCGACGACCTTTTCTTACAGTTAAGCATTTCTTAAATTATAGTTCAAATTCAAAAGATTATATTGAAAACAATCATGAATGTAGTTTAAAATTCAACTTCCAGTTTTGCAATAAATTTTACTAACCTGCAATTTAAACATTGATTTAGCCATGTCCATGTAAAATATCATCTATTTTAGTACCTATTTAAAATTATAATTTTTTCTAAACCGTATTTAAGTTTATATTGGTGACCCTTTTATCTTCATGAAACAATTCTTTAATTTATTTCCCTTCTTTAATGAATACCAATTGCAAATTGACTAAATTAGTACACTTGTTAAATGTGTACATTAGTGAACTTTTTATTGAATCTTTATTTCAGTTTATTTAATTTATTTCAAATTAATTATTAATTTTAAAACTCATTTATTTGTTACAGCTTTCAAATATATTATTGATGGCTTATATGTCTTATCCACACTCAAATTATTCTTTGTTGACCCATTTAGTTAAATGAAGTTTTTGATTAATTCTTACTCATATTCCAAATTTTATATTGGTGACCCACAGATTTAGTTAACATTTAATTTTTTATGTACATTTGTGACTTATATATTACAACTCTTTACATAATTGTCTAATTTAATTTAGTTATTTTTTTAATCTTATCTTTATTGATTTTTAAATTAACTATGCACTTTTTGGTGACCCATTACCAATTACGGCATTTATACTATAATTAATTTTGAGAATTTTTTACAACTATTTTTATTGAAAACGATCCATTTATTTCAATGCCATATTTCTAGATTTTACATTGGTGACCTATTTACTGATATTTCTTTAGTAACATTTTAAATTGTATATTATACTCGTGTAATATGTGAACTTGCAATTTTATTAATTTTATTACAGATTTTAAATTTTACATTGGTGACAAATATTAATTTTACTTTATTAGGATCATGATGTTCATAGGGATTATAATAAGATACGCATGTAAATCATAAGGACTATGAGAACATGAGAATCATGAGAAGCATAAGGATCTGCAAGATCATGATGATCATGAAGATCATGAGGGTCATTAGGATAAAGACAGTTATAAGGATCTTGAAAATCATTAGGATCATAAGGATCGTAAGAAAAATTAGTATCATGAGGATTATGAGGATCATGAAGATCATGAGGATTATAAGGATCATAAGGATAAAAGGATCATGATTATAAAGATCATGAGGATATTGTTATTCGTGTTTTTATGCTACAGGCAATGGAAGGCAAGCAAAAGTGGGTATAACCGGTAATTTTATTGTAAAGGCAGAAATCAAGTTACATACTCGGTACCAAGTGAAAAGAGTAAGTTTATCAAAACAAAATTAAATCCAAGTCATTCAAACATATCTGATCTAACAAGCGAAGCGCTGATTAGTTCACGTCTGAGTAATAAATTTTTGCAACAATTACGGACGAGCATGGCAGTGTTTCTACACCAGTACTAAGTTCTTATTATGTTCTGCATCGTCGCATATGTTCATGCAACTGTTGAAGTAATTTACAAAGCAATATGTTCCGTCAAATCTAAAGCTACTGGTCATGACGTCATTTCATTAAAATTGTGTCACTTTTTCTAGGTTCTCTTTAGAATAAAAAATTGTTAAAGTTTATCTGTTAAAACTTCTTAAAGTTTAATGGCCTATCAGCCTTTTACCATCTTTATAAAAATATTTGGAGATGCTCCAAATTTTTTTAACTGAATCAACAAATTGATATGTTAAAAACGATCTGCTACCCAAACCATAAAACAAAGTGTTTATTCTAAATTTTTAGAAAAATATCATTTGTAGACCTGCGCTAAATGTGTATAATGGTAATTGACTCATGTAGATAAACAGCATACAATCTAAAATCAGCCTATGGTACACCATCATCAGCATTTTGTTTAAGTTTGTTGAAATCTTAGTGAATTATTTTTAACATTATATAAAAAAAATGTGATCAAACGGTGTAACGGCTTTATTCCGTATATAAGTTTGTCATCAAAATAAGATTCCACCATAATCACTTCAACGCACGAGCGTCACACAAAAGATTAAACACTCGAAATTTAAGTGTATCATGAAGAGTATGAAATAGTTCGTTTCTTGCATGATAAAGGGGATTTCACCATTCTTCGGAAAAAAAATTTTTAATAAAATCTCAACATGATAGCTATTATGTCATACATTTCTTTTAAGAAACTAAAGGGAACAATCAAATTTAAGAAGCGCATTTAAAACAAATAAAAAATATTCAGCGGGATATTCCAATTGTCACACAAGAATAATATATCTATAAGTATATCAAAAAATTGTATGTATTGCCAGATGGTGAATATCTACATTGAACAAAAGACTATAAAATTGTGAAGATTTGTTCAAGGTATTATCTATACGCTAAAAATTTCTTAAATCCGTGAATAATTCTCCGATATAATTTGGCGTCACCATTATTTGTCGTAATACATTTTTAAGTATTGTAACATAAAGTGACCCAAAACCACCACCATATGCTCGCGTTAAACATATATAACCAAAAAAAAAAACATAAAAAATTTAATTATAAAACCGAGATCGTTCTTGTGTCCGCTCTAATAATTTTTTTTTTTAAGATTTTTACCCAAAGAAATCATAAAAACTTAATAAAAAAAAATTAATTGGAAACAACTTTATTATGTTTGTATGTATTGTATAGCTTAGCATTGTTTAACAAAACCATAAAGATACATAAATTATGCTGTCATACGAGTATAATAAAACATAAATTTTAGTTTTATTTTTTTACTAAAAATTTAGAACCCAATCCGATTGTAAGTTGTTATATGGAATTGATGAAACAACTTCTTAGGTTTAATGGACCTATCAACAAAGCTTAATAGGTTTTTATTCCAAATGACATTTTTGTGAATTGCCTTAGATAACCAGTCGTTCCCAACTCTGAGGAGTTATAGTTATCGACTGCAATTTTTGTTCGACATAGGTATTTTGTTCTCAAGAAAAAATATTCATACATTTTCACAAATATTTTTATTATTAAGTAATCGCTGTACCATCCGTGTAGGAGTTCAATGTGCAACGTTACAATTTTTGGTATTCCCCCGAATCGTATTTTATTCTGTATTATTCGAGTTATTCTGTATTATTCTCCTAAAAATACACCAACATTTGTTGATTAGATCGATTTTAATTTTGCTCTCCGCGGCTAAGATTGGGCTATGTAAACTTAATTGTCTAAAATATTATCTAATAAAAAAAAATGTATCACTTACTTATTGTGTTGGACATATATCTCAACCTTTGGTGCTGCGATTCCCATTATATCAGCATTTATTTCAATCGCAGGATTATCAAACTAGACAAATGTTGGGTCTTTCTCATATCATCAAAAATTAGTGAGGCAGTTTATGGTATACGAGTTTTTTTGAATTTTGAAAATTTTCGATTGTGCGTACATTTTACAGTTTTGATGGGCTTACCATCATGAATATTCTCAATTTTGAAAATTTCCGTTTTGGGCCTAAATTTCACAGTTTGAATGGACTAATTTTCGGTTTGGTCGTAAATTTGACAGCTTTTTTTGGTTAATCATTATGTGTTATGTATTTTGGAAATTTTTGATTTGGCTGTAAAATTTACAGATTTAATGAGTATCATGTTTTGTCTAAATTTTCTAAATTTTGGAAATTTTCGATTTGAGGATTAATTTGGTTCGATCGTAAATTTTCTGAATTTTGCAATTTCGATTTGATCGTAAATTAGGTATTTTCTGGATATTTGAAATTGTCTATTTAGGTATAAATTTTACAGCTTTAATAGTCTAATCATCATGAATTTTCTGAATTTAGAATATTTTCAATTTGGGCCTAATTTTCACAGATTTCATGGACTAACACAATCATGTATTTCATGAATTTTCGAAATTTCCAGTTTGGGCTAAATTTCACAGTTTTGATGGGTTCCATCATGTTTTTTGTGATTTTTGGAAATTTTCGATTCGGTTGTAAATTTGACAGTTTTAATGGGCAAACCATCAGGTATTTCCTAGATATTTTAAATATTCTATGTTGGCATAAATTGTAAAAATTTTAAAGGCTTTTCATCGTGTATTTTAAGATTTATTAGTTGCAATATTTTTGCAGATTATGAGAGTGTTTTATACGAGGTATCAACCTTCCCAATTAAACTCTAATAGTAGTTTCTAGATTTTCGTATTAAAATCTAGGGCAATTTTAGTGCCTTGATCACAATGTTCTATAACAACAACTATTCCATCGTCCAATTCTAATCGTGATCATTTTCCAACCCTGACCTCATTCCAGTGCGCGGTCAAAAGATACAAAATTACACCATACCAATATATTAAAATGAGCGCAAACCATATGATAATAAAAAATATTTTAACGATTCGATCATCCAAAATGCACAAACAAATTACGAAATTGACAGTAAATTGTAAATTAATTGAATAAATGGCCAACCCACATCGATTGCATAATGCCATAAAAATATTAAATTTGTATATGGTTTATAAATTATTCACACAACATTATATTAGTTAGTCACGTCTAATTATTCACAGAATTTAAATTCGGCCATCGATTTATGATATATTTGGTTTATACCATGTCCGATGGACTGTATGTATTTTTTTTTGGATTTGGAATTATTAAATTCATAAATTTACTCGAAAGTTTAAATGGTTTTTATTTAAATAATTTTCAAGGTCTCCAGGAAATTTGTATGTGTATCGGTAGGTTAAAATCGTAATTTTTTACCGAGTTTCAAGCAAAATGTTCAGACCTCAAATTTTAGGTAAAAATCTAATCAGATTGGGACAACATCTTTCTCTTGTATCATGTGGTTTTGATGGAACATCATAGTAGTTTTCAGAATATATAATTTGGTTCTGAACAAAACTAACGGCTAGCCTTAGCGAGTTTTGTTTTTCACCCTACAATATAAAGCAAGTTATTTCTTTGTTTCAATACTTGAGGAAGTTAAACCTTTTAAAATACCAAGAGGACTTTCGAGCACTTTAATTTCAGTCAGATTCAAAAAAGAATCTTTGAATGTTTCAAATCGGTTAAAATAATAAAAGTACATTTAGAAATCGTATATAAGAGTGATAAATGTCAATGTATTTGATTGTAGATAAGTCAAATTATTGCAAAGTAATTTTGGAAACCTTAACTGTTCACATTACAGCCCTTCTCATCATAGGAAAAAAATTTAAGGGTCCCTTATAAAAAATGTTAAAAATAAAATTATGCAGATTTACCATTGAAAAATTACGACATCAAATATGCTCCTACCTAATATCATATGTATGTAATTTAATACAAAAATTTTAATTCTAAATCAACTCATGTACTACTTGTCAATAAAGTCGTATGCAAGAAGTTAAAAGACAACCGCTCGAGCACTCCAAAAACTTTTTTTTTGTGTTCCTGTTTATTTAATTTTAAGTTATCAAATCGATTTTAAATTTGCATAAAATAAATTACAAAAATAAATTTTAAAACGAAATTCACCTTCAGCAAAAACTTTAATTATCACAAAAATTTAAAAAAAAATGTTATAAATTTAAATAAATTTTCCAATTCAGTTCATTTTAATATTTTATGCAAAAATTATTTCGCAGTTTTTTTTTTTTTTTTAATTAGAAAACCTACATTTTGGCCTACAAAAACGTTACAAACAAATTTGTATTATTGTATTTGTGGTTAGAGTGCTTACAAGCGGAAATAATATTTTTATTTTTCAAGGTTAAGTTTAAACCAAAAACTATTTGAAAAAAAAAACTAAAACGAATATAACAATACTGTATTTGGGACTAATATGACCTTGACGATTTAGTTTTGTATGACGGTTTATTGCATAACTGGAGTAATATATAGTTTGACAATTTGTTGAATATACCAATTTTTATGCTCTAATATAAAAAAGATGAGTAGTTCGCCATTTAAATATTGTAACCATTGGTGAGGGCACTATTAGTTACTGTTGTGATGATGTGAACACCCTATGACAGGTATCGAAAACTTAATTTAACCATGCCACCAACGTTGTCCATTGTGTTGTGCCAACCAAACCCGATATGAAAATATGAAAGCCCATCGTAATTGTGGTGTTCATGCGACAAGTCGTAATTTTAAAAAATTCAGAAAAATCATGATGTTTAGCCTATCAATGGGCTACACATCACAAATTTATGGTTTTGCTTGTAATACTTACCACAGATTTGTATACTAAAATCTATAAACTGCTGCAATAGGGCGATCAGGGCGGTTGTCACCTCTATTTTGCAGCTCTTAAAATCTGTATAAATATACTGCCAAACTACTTCTGCTCTCGATCATGGCCGATCTCAACCACATCGTAGCATCACGTGATCGATCCTTTGCTGAACTCAAACGTTCGACTTGGACGTTGGAAACAATTTTGTTTGGAACACAAATAAGAAAAAAAAACTATTTAGCAACGTTCCGCTAGCCTTGAGATTTCGATCAAATTCTACATACATATATAACGATCTTTTGGGAAAATACGCATAATTATTTAATATGTTATAACCATAATATGCATATTTAATTTTAAAATCTTTTCATATATTTAAAAGGAACTACATGATCTATCTTCCACGAATCCAAAATAGATCGTTTACTCTTCTTCTTCATCTTTGTAAAATATTCGTATGCGATTGTATATTCATTAAACTATTCTTGAAAATATTTTTTTATGCGCGCAGAATGAAAACGCAACATATTAATGAATTCAAAATTCTCTTTCAGTCGGTATGTGTGTGTGTAGAACAAAACGCGCTGATATATAAAATTGGTGCACAAGTTCTTACATCATTTTCCATCCACCATGCCCAAGTTAATAAACAATGACTCAGCATAACTTTATGTCCACGGCAATAATCTATTTTTATTTTTATTTTATTTCTCAAGATGAATACAAAAAATACGAGATTTAAGAATTTTATGTTATGTCTTGTGCATTTTACGGTCAAATTCCATAATTTTTTTGCGATTTTCATTCGCTCTTACTTATAATAGTTCTTGCGTTTAGCCTTGAGATATGTGAAATAATTTTTTTTTTTAATTTTCGTTTAATTTAATTCGCGAATTAATTTATAAAATATAAATGTAAATGTTTGATCTAGATTATGACTTTTTTTATGCACTGTGTTATGTATACAGTGGAATTACTATAAAAGTCCTTGGTGTAGTGTATATCCAGAAATATGTTGAAGGACACGAAATTTATTTATAGCCAAAATTTAGAACAAAATCTGTGCGGTATACATTTTAATTTTTTATGTGTGACTAAAATAATTTGGTTAGATTAAATTACAACACACGAAAGATTTATATGCTCGAACATTATTATATGCTATATAATAAATGTCAATTAAGTTAGACCAAAGAAAATTATAAATGAAAACAGAGAATGATTTTTTTAACTTAATTTTTATAAATTTACACTCGCCGTGTATATATATATATATATATATATATATGTATATATATATATATATATATATATATATAAATATATATATATATATATATATATATATATATATATATATATATATATATATATAAATATAAATCTATATATATATATATATATATATATATATATATATATATATATATATATATATATATATATATATATATATATATATAGGGTGGCTGAGACCAAATGTTACTGACTTCACTCTGCTGTCATTTATGTAGTTGTCATTTTCGCGCTTCAATTTTTTGACAGATTGAAGTTTGGTTAGTTGTTTACATGTGGTCAACAAATAATTGTTCTAAATTAAAATCTTAATAAAAAAATCGTAATGGAATTCAAACGTAATAATGTAATTGCACTGTATGTGGAAATTCACAAACAGCAATAGTTCGTCAGCTCCAGCATTTGAATGTGAATAAAATGTTTGTGTATCGAACCATAACTCGATACAACGAAACTGGTAGCATCGCTAAACGCAACAGAGGCGGTCCTAAAAAGACAGCAACATCAAAAGAAATGATACGAAAGGTGAAGAAACGAATCCAACGAAATCGTCGCCAAAGTGCCAATCAATTAGCCGCACGTCTACATGTTTCACGATACAGCATTCAAACCATATTAAAAAATAAACTACACTTGAAGCCCTACAAAATACAAGAAGTTCAAGATCTTACGGAGGCACAAAAAAAAGTTAGGCTTGAAAGAACACGAGCATTGAAGGCCTTGGCCGAACGTGATGAGATTCTAAAAATTGTCTTTTCTGATGAGAAAATTTTCACCATTCAACAGTTTGTGAATAAACAAAATGATCGTGTTTGGTTAGAGCACAAGTCCAACGATAATTTGGACACAAGAGTTGCCATGCGCAAGCAATCACCAGCTTATGTTATGGTTACTGCAGATGGACGCACTCCTCTGGTTTTCATTGAACATGGAGTCAAGGTAAACCAAGAGGTGTACCGCCAAAAGATCCTAAACGATGCTATGCTACCTTGGGCACGTAAACACTTTGGTACGAACCGTTGGACATCCAAGATGGAGATCTATTCCAAAGGATCCAAGATGTTGCTATATTTATTTACAGCTTATCAAAGAATACGAGGGATTGGAGCATATGCGATTAGTCGAAGAACGCGACCAGATCTAAAGAAGTAGTATCTATACCGCATCATCGGGTGATTAAAGTAAAGTTAAGAGTAGTATTTGACGTTATGGTAGAAGCGAGCTCAATTTACCAGTCAAAAGAAAACAATTATGGCCAGAGGAAAAAGAGACAATTTACAAGCATCTCCACATAATTGTGGCATTTAATGAAGCAGCCAAAAAATCAACAAACTTAATGTAGCTACCGTAGCTGTTTTTTCTACACGGGATGGTTGGCTTGAAGACGTCGGTGGACTCTGATTCGACCTCGATGACTGAGTTTTATCAGAAATCACAACTTGTAATAATGCAACTGACGATTGTTCGTAAGTATCAACAATGAAAGGTGGGCCGACTCATATTCATGCACCATTTCAAAATGTGGCCAAGTTAATGCAGAGGGCCAATCATCCTCTGTCCCTTGCTCGGTTGGTGGGTCAACTATTGACTTGAAATAAAACAAAAAAAAAACAAAATTATTATAACACATAAAATATTTGTTACTCACTTTATATTTGGTCATTATATTTTACCACTTTTTTTTAACTTAACCCTCTGCTCTTGAACTTCAACGGCCCTTTAAAAGATTAATAGTTTGAATTTGTGTAAAATACAATATATTAATTTTATTTACTCCCAACTACTCCTCAAATCAAAATTTGTGCATATAAATATGTTATCCAGTTTTATTCGGGCCTTAATAAACTTTTTGGTGTCATCGTAACTCCCTATAATTTATAAAGAAGAAATAATAAAATAAAAAAATTTTTAAATAAAATATAACCTCAAAAAAACGTAAAGTATGAAATATTTTTTAAACAAAATACAATAATTCATTTTTTACCTACACCTATTGCCATTTTCCCTTTTAGACATAATTTTTTTTTTTATTAATATTATATAAAGGGTGGGCCATCTATCGGTTTAAATTTGAACCACCGGTTATTTCAAATCTGGCAATACTTAGTCATTCTATTCTTTCTCAAAATTTAGTATATTATCTCCACTGAACGAAATGAATGATTTACGCTTGAGCAACATTGGGATTTATTGGAAATTTATTTCCAAAACAAAGACAATTGGTCGGAAATTGCACGAAAATGTCGTGCTTTTCACAAAAAATATAAAATAACCATAATACTTTTTGGTTTAGTTTAGTTTTAAGTTTCTTCCATCAATATATTTGATCAAACAATTGGTTATTAGGTGCCATAGCCCATATGTAAATTTTTTTATATATTTTATCTACTGAAGTGGGAATGCTCTTCCCTTAGAGAACAAAATGTTCCTTGAAGAATCAATAGCAAAACGTCAAAGGCTTTTACGTCCAATTAATCCAAGTGACTTCTCTTTTAAACACCAGGAGGAACGTTAAATAACAAAGAATCACAACCTAAAATTAGAACATGTCGATTACTTGCACTGGCAGAAGCAAAATGAAATGCATGCAGTAGGAGTGACTTACATATAAAGTCAAACAATGTGATAACTCATAATTGCAATTAATTTGAACGGTCACAACTTATATAAATCAACTTAAGAAACATTAGTAACTGTAACGCTTATCTATTATATATTTGAATTTAAAAAAAATACCAGATATTGCTTGTTAAATACTCTACGAATCATACTATACATGCTATATTATACACAGAGTGTAATATTTAAATTGAGACCAGTAGCCAGAAAAAAGCTACAGAAAACATAATCGGAGAAAGCAATGATTGGTTTCAAGAGGGAAGTAACTTGGTTTATTTATTTTTGGATACAAGGATCTTTTCAAAGCCATTTATGTCCTTTGACAAAATCAAATAAAATTCAAACGTTAGTTTCTCGAAAGAATTTAAAACGAATTGAAGTTATTTTTATCAGTGTGTTGGAGAAAAGGAGCAGAAAATATGTTTTGTGTAGAGTCTCTAGTTCTCAAATTATCTCCTTGTCCTAAATTAAATACTACACCCTGTATATTTATACATAAATAAGAAAGTCTGTTTTTAATTTGTGTACAGATTTTTTTTTTTTTCGTTTTTAATTTTTATTTTGGGTTGCATCTGGGCCAAAAACAAGAATTTGTGTACGACGATTATTTCAAATCAAGTACAACTGGAAGAAACATGTTTAATGGTATTTAAATATTATATAACTTAGTTAAAAAAAAAACTTTTACGCGCATGGTTGAACATCTCACATTAAATAAAAAAAGTTTGGAAATTTTGCATTAATTTTTCAACTTGATTTATTGGGTTGGTTCTCTTCTTGGTGTATGTATATGTTACTAAAATGGTTCGGTTCCCAATCTAAAAATTTAATCGGATATATTTATAGCTTACGTTATGTTTAAAATTAAGAAATGCGGTGATGAAATGCGTACAAATTTTAGAATTAGTTAGGGCTAATAACTAGGCGCATCGGAATTTGACACAATTCTGACACCCTTGGGTTTTAATGAACTAAGTCTTTCGCTGGGTCTAGCATCAAGAATCCAGTCAACAAGTCAATTATTTGACCAAGTTGGTGATCTTGTTAAGATCGAACCACTTTTGTTTTGAGCGACGATTGAAGTAAAGTGCGCCTGCTACGCATTTCGTATATATACGCAAGTTTGTCCAAATGGATAAATGTTTCTGGTCCTGGAAGATATTTTAGATTAGTACTGTGTTGCAGATAGTTATTGTCTGTCAAGTAAGGATCGTGCAGTGTAGGGAACTAGAATTAAGATATGTGTATGTGTATGCGGTGGGGTTTGAACTTTATGTAACGGATGCACGATGCATCTGCGCTTAACAATTCTCATTTTCTCCATGTAACTATAGATGTCTGAAATTGTACCAAACAGGACAAGCATAAATTAATAATGGTCTAATTATAGATTGATAGCAAATCACTTTGACACGCTCTATTGTATGTTTTGAATAAAACGCGACGAGCTTTTATTAATTGTTTGTTGATGTACTCGTTCATAAAGAATAATCGGTCGATGTTTACTCCATTGCCACTTGCTTGAGTGGTATGTGCGATTTATGTTTATCGTAAAATTATTTGGGTTGCGTCGAGATCGTGCCGTGCATACTACAACATTTTACGACATAGGATCGTTTCACATTTGGCTTCATTATCCCTTATCCGCCAGGTGTGTAGATAATCTATATCATTGTCGACCATTTTCCACCTCATCTTGCGCTTTACTTTTCTAAATTATTGGTATGATCCATGCAGTTTTCGATAGATAGCTATTGCCTCGTTAGTTTTCTCGTGTTGTGCTTTCTCCAAAGTTGGATCCCGTGTTACGTTTCGTTGAATATGCTGGCTTAAGTAATTTTGGTTTTATACCCATCCAGGCTCACATATTTTGAGCTAATTTTTCTGAATTTTGCCCTATCAAAGTTGAGTCTTTCATTGTAGCTATATCGGTTTCCTCAACCTTAAGGCGGTGAATACATTTGTCCAACCTCCCCCGCATTGTACGATTGATTTGGGCAAACAAGCCACATCCTAAATTGATTCTTTTAAATTGTTACTTCAGTGACGGTTTACATCGATCATTCTGCCTGATTAGATCATTTACACGATTGATCTCCGCTTTGATTAGTGTGCTTAATCCTCACACTAATTCTCTTTAATTCTGTGATGCACTTTCGTTTGTGTTTGTATAGTATTTCGATGGTTGGAACTATGTTTAGTACTATGTTGTCATTCATGAGTTCAAGAATTTCCCTTTTGCAATTTTTATCGATGTGTAATCGTCCATCGATTAAAGCTATGTCAAGGATGTTGCCTGTCCTACTGAATGTTGGATCGTTTGGCCAATCGAAATAGGTCTTGAATATACTGCCATTCAGATGGTGCCAATTATGAAGGTTGTTGCCGAATGGATTGAACATTTCCTTGCTCTAGCCAGGGCGATATGCTTTCATATGGCCGGCCAAAATGTAATATTTGGAGGCTGCATCTAATTCTAGGTTGTAGAATAGTTCGTTCAGTTTTGTTTCGAATCGGTCATCTTAAAAAATAATGTAGCAGCCAGAACTGAAAATAGGTATATAGTACAGTATTCGGCCCATAACGAGATGCATTTTAATAATGGTCGTTTCAAACCTAAAGTAATATTTGGTGAGGTATTGTCTTGTTTGCATTTAATAATTCGATTTCTATATTTGTACAGCGATTTGTATAGCGATGCTCCACCAAGTTTACTATTTGGCCTAACTATATGTATTTTCCGGATTTTTGAAATTGTCGATTTAGGCGTAAATTTCACAGTTTTGATGGGCTAACCATCATGTTTTTTCTGGATTTTGGATATTTTCGATTTAAGCGTAAATTTCACAGTTTTGATGGGCTAACCATCATGCTTTTTCTGGATTTTGGAAATTTTCGATTTAAGCGTAAATTTCACAGTTTTGATGGGTTAACCATCATGTTTTTTCTGGATTTTGGAAATTTTCGATTTAAGCGTAAATTTCACAGTTTTGATGGGTTAACCATCATGTTTTTTCTGGATTTTGGAAATTTTCGATCTAAGCGTAAATTTCACAGTTTTGATGGGCTAACCATCATGTTTTTTCTGGATTTTGGAAATTTCCGATTTAAGCGTGAATTTCACAGTTTTGATGGGCTAACCATCATGCTTTTTCTGGATTTTGGAAATTTTCGATTTAAGCGTAAATTTCACAGTTTTCATGGGTTAACCATCATGTTTTTTCTGGATTTTGGAAATTTTCGATTTAAGCGTAAATTTCACAGTTTTGATGGGCTAACCATCATGTTTTTTTCTGGATTTTGGAAATTTTTGATTTAAGCGTAAATTTCACAGTTTTGATGGGCTAACCATCATGTTTTTTCTGGATTTTGGAAATTTTTGATTTAAGCGTAAATTTCACAGTTTTGATGGGCTAACCATCATGTTTTTTCTGGATTTTGGAAATTTCCGATTTAAGCGTGAATTTCACAGTTTTGATGGGCTAACCATCATGCTTTTTCTGGATTTTGGAAATTTTCGATTTAAGCGTAAATTTCACAGTTTTCATGGGTTAACCATCATGTTTTTTCTGGATTTTGGAAATTTTCGATTTAAGCGTAAATTTCACAGTTTTGATGGGCTAACCATCATGTTTTTTTCTGGATTTTGGAAATTTTTGATTTAAGCGTAAATTTCACAGTTTTGATGGGCTAACCATCATGTTTTTTTCTGGATTTTGGAAATTTTTGATTTAAGCGTAAATTTCACAGTTTTGATGGGCTAACCATCATGTTTTTTCTGGATTTTGGAAATTTTCGATCTAAGCGTAAATTTCACAGTTTTGATGGGCTAACCATCATGTTTTTTCTGGATTTTGGAAAATTCCGATTTAAGCGTGAATTTCACAGTTTTGATGGGCTAACCATCATGCTTTTTCTGGATTTTGGAAATTTTCGATTTAAGCGTAAATTTCACAGTTTTCATGGGTTAACCATCATGTTTTTTCTGGATTTTGGAAATTTTCGATTTAAGCGTAAATTTCACAGTTTTGATGGGCTAACCATCATGTTTTTTTCTGGATTTTGGAAATTTTTGATTTAAGCGTAAATTTCACAGTTTTGATGGGCTAACCATCATGTTTTTTCTGGATTTTGGAAATTTTCGATTTAAGCGTAAATTTCACAGTTTTGATGGGCTAACCACCATGTTTTCTTCTGGATTTTGGTAATTTTCGATTTAAGCGTAAATTTCTCAGTTTTGATGGGCTAACCATCATGTTTTTTCTGGATTTTGGAAATTTTCGATTTAAGCGTAAATTTCACAGTTTTGATGGGCTAACCATCATGTTTTTTCTGGATTTTGGATATTTTCGATTTAAGCGAAAATTTCACAGTTTTGATGGGCTAACCACCATGTTTTTTCTGGATTTTGGAAATTTTCGATTTCACAGTTTTGATGGGCTAACCATCATGTTTTTTCTGGATTTTGGAAATTTCCGATTTAAGCCTGAATTTCACAGTTTTGATGGGCTAACCATCATGTTTTTTCTGGATTTTGTAAATTACCGATTTAAGCGTAAATTTCACAGTTTTGATGGGCTAACTATCATGTTTTTTCTGGATTTTGGAAATTTTCGATTTAAGCGTAAATTTCACAGTTTTGATAGGCTCACCATCATGTTTTTCTGGATTTTGGAAATTTCCCATTTAAGCGTGCATTTCACAGTTTTAATGGGCTAACCATCATGTTTTTTCTGAATTTTGGAAATTTTCGAAGTAAGCGTGAATTTTACAGTTTTGATGGGCTAACCATAATGTTTTTCGATTCAGGTGTAAATATCATAGTTTAAATGGGCTGACCTTCCCGAATTTTCGAATTGTGGTTATCATTTCACAGTTTAATTTGAATATCTCCCTGGTACATTATGTTGTTCCGTCAATATTCATTTGTTTGTGAAATGAAACTTTTTGGATTTATAAGCTAGTCTCACATCTTTTTGTAAGTTTATAAGCCTAAATAACTTTTTTTATAGTTTTTTCAGATACTCGTAATGACGACATAGAAAACGTTCCACGTGCCGATCAAAATACCCAATTTCAGAGTATTTAGGGGTCCAGTTTTATTTTTGGCGGTACTAAATTTAAATTATTTTTTCTAAACATTAACAATATACATAATCCGTAATAAATCTTAAAAATTGTATTTGTAGGCCCGGCAAGATGATAAATAAACGGGCATAACTATAAATTAACTTAAAATTTTATGAGGCCTATCCGATTAAAAAAAAATTTAATCACCAAAAATTGTTGACCATCAACCATCAATTAAGTAATGCGGAAATTTTTCTCATAATACGATGGGACATTATCATGGCTACGACGAATGTGAGATAAAGAACAAGGAAGGGATTTCGATGGAAACGATGATGACCTAAACTTTTTATTATATAAATAACGCGAAATTGGATACATAACAGATGATGGCATTTTTAATGGTTTTGATTAAGACCGACATAAGTAAGATACATTTTATTAATTTGATTTTTTAAAATGTTGGGTCCTATAAATAATTTTGGGTATAAGGTCAATTTCGACAACCGCGCAACCAATTTTTTTTTGTTTTAAGATATTAACTCTTTCTGGTTTAAAACAAAGAGATAGTATTGTTTGACTATATTGATATATAGTTTTGTGTTTTCAGATAAAATTTTGTATCATAAATTAGAAATGTGACGTTTAGAAAAAACCATAAAATGTGTGTTGATCCAATAATTATGTAATACATAAAGCGTAGTTTTGATGTATGCGATTAAGGTCAAGTGATTGGAAGTCATAAGAAAAACTATTATCAAAAACTCAACCAACCACTTTCAGAAAGTAGAACTGACTCTACGGGGTGATCGAAACATGATTATCAAGATTCAAACTCGGAAGTAGGCCAAATTACAGTTTTAAAATAAAACAAAATATGGCATGAACGTTCGCCAGGAATAACGAATATATATTTTGGAGGGGTAAGAATATTTAGTTCCTATGCTAAGTTCTTTAATTTGGCGTGCACAACTTAAACTCATTTAATTGTTTTTAGTTTTTAATTCAGAATTCTTAGCGTTCATTGGCAGAGATGGAGTGCAAGGGCTGAAGAAAAGTTGGAAAACTGAATACGAAAACCAGACCAAAATAAAGGTAACAGTATGACAAATCAAACATTTTAGTATTTTAAGTAAAGAATTTCATCTTAAAACTTTGAAGACACAGATTTAAATTAAGCTGATAAAGATACAACAAATCTCAAGGTTTTAAAAACCAAAAATTGGTTTAAATACCACGTTTAACATAAAAGGTTAGTTTTTCGATTGATTTCCGTTAAACATAAGTAGGCTCCCGCAAGAAACTCCACTCTATAATTACCAAGTGTTCTCAGAATATTCTAAAAACATTTCTTAATTTCTGTCTTATGCATTCTAGAAAAAACCTGTTGTTGGTTTAAATTAGTTCCAATTAAATAATTATATTACATCAAATCTCGAATAGGTATAATACAAGACAATCAAAATTTAAATGCAGTCAATCACACAACAGTCAGATTCGTTAATAGAAACTAATTAATTGAAATGGAAACATTCGCATTTGTATTTATATACATTGTGTATACATAATATGTATATAAGCCCAAGCAAGGCCAAAGATTAATATCGGAATGATCATATCAACATTGTTTTCTAATTACTTGAATCATTTTTTTGCCAGCTCATTATTTTAAATCATTTCTGGGTTAACAATTTGTTTGATGCTTCCGTGTTATCAGATATGCTGTATTGTGACTAATTGGCTTAACATTAATTTATTTTTATGTGTCAATCGTGTGTGTGTGTGTGTGTGTGTAAATATATAGATATGTAGGCATATTTAAGATCTTATCAAGTACTATAATTGAGAGGCGATAGGCAAACAAAATTATATTGCCTATGTGGGTTAAACGTTAATGCTACTACATTCACTATTTAAATGTACTGTATCGCGTTACACATTTTAAAGAAGTATTTGTTTATTTTAAGTATTCATTACTCAACTGTCATCAACTTCTTTAAATATGTACGTTGTTTAATTTTTGTTTATTATGAATTACAAAATTATTGAGATATCATAAGATTTAAAACCACTTTGCCTTCTATGTAAACAAATTTCAAACATTGTAACAATTTCTTGGCGATATATAGTCATATTATAATATAACGACAATCAGCTTAAATATTGTCAATTTTGACCAATAATTCAACTAAATGTGCTCCTGGCTTCAAGTGTATTGAACAACAATTAAATTCATGATGGTTTGCCCATCAAAACTGTGAAACTAACGCCCAATGCACCAATTTCTAAAATCAAGCAAAAACATTATAGTTAGTCCATCAAATCATGATGGTTCGGTTCGCCCACCAAAACTGTGAAATTTACGCCCAAATCTAAAATTTCCAAAATTCAGGCAAAAGACATTTAGAAATTTACAACACGTCATAGTAGCCCGGTTATGATGAATGATACCTTAATCAAAAGCTCTGGTCATCGGCATAAATATTGCTGTTAAATACATATAAATTTCAACTAAAAAAAATTTACAAAAATAATTAGAAATTTGCAAAGGGGTTAGCCATAAAAAACATGATGGTTAGCCCATCAAAACTGTGAAATTTACGCTTTAATCGAAAATTTCCAAAATCCAGAAAATGCATGATGGTTAGCCCATCAAAACTGTGAAATTTACGCTTAAATCGAAAATTTCCAAAATTAAGAAAATACATGATGGTTAGCCCATCAAAACTGTGAAATTTACGCTTAAATCGAAAATTTCCAAAATCCAGAAAAAACATGATGGTTAGCCCATCAAAACTGTGAAATTTACGCTTAAATCGAAAATTTCCAAAATCCAGAAAATACATGATGGTTAGCCCATCAAAACTGTGAAATTTACGCTTAAATCGGAAATTTCCAAAATCCAGAAAAAACATGATGGTTAGCCCATCAAAACTGTGAAATTTACGCTTAAATCGAAAATTTCCAAAATCCAGAAAAAACATGATGGTTAGCCCATCAAAACTGTGAAATTTATGCTTAAATCGAAAATGTCCAAAATCCAGAAAAAACATGATGGTTAGCCCATCAAAACTGTGAAATTTACGCTTAAATCGAAAATTTCCAAAATCCAGAAAAAACATGATGGTTAGCCCATCAAAACTGTGAAATTTACGCTTAAATCAAAAATTTCCAAAATCCAGAAAAAACATGATGGGTTAGCCCATCAAAACTGTGAAATTTACGCTTAAATCGAAAATTTCCAAAATTCAGAAAAAACATGATGGTTGTTAGCCCATTAAAACTGTGAAATTTATGCTTAAATCGAAAATTTCCAAAATCCAGAAAAAACATGATGGTTAGCCCATCAAAACTGTGAAATTTACGCTTAAATCGAAAATTTCCAAAATCCAGAAAAAACATGATGGTTAGCCCATCAAAACTGTGAAATTTACGCTTAAATCAAAAATTTCCAAAATCCAGAAAAAACATGATGGGTTAGCCCATCAAAACTGTGAAATTTACGCTTAAATCGAAAATTTCCAAAATCCAGAAAAAACATGATGGTTAGCCCATCAAAACTGTGAAATTCACGCTTAAATCGAAAATTTCCAAAATCCAGAAAAAACATGATGGTTAGCCCATCAAAACTGTGAAATTTACGCTTAAATCAAAAATTTCCAAAATCCAGAAAAAACATGATGGGTTAGCCCATCAAAACTGTGAAATTTACGCTTAAATCGAAAATTTCCAAAATTCAGAAAAAACATGATGGTTGTTAGCCCATTAAAACTGTGAAATTTATGCTTAAATCGAAAATTTCCAAAATCCAGAAAAAACATGATGGTTAGCCCATCAAAACTGTGAAATTTACGCTTAAATCGAAAATTTCCAAAATTCAGAAAAAACATGATGGTTAGCCCATCAAAACTGTGAAATTCAAGCTTAAATCGAAAATTTCCAAAATCCAGAAAATACATGATGGTTAGCCCATCAAAACTGTGAAATTTACGCTTAAATCGGAAATTTCCAAAATCCAGAAAAAACATGATGGTTAGCCCATCAAAACTGTGAAATTCACGCTTAAATCGAAAATTTCCAAAATCCAGAAAAAACATGATGGTTAGCCCATCAAAACTGTGAAATTTACGCTTAAATCAAAAATTTCCAAAATCCAGAAAAAACATGATGGGTTAGCCCATCAAAACTGTGAAATTTACGCTTAAATCGAAAATTTCCAAAATTCAGAAAAAACAGGATGCCCATCAAAACTGTGAAATTCAAGCTTAAATCGAAAATTTCCAAAATCCACAAAAAACATGATGGTTAGCCCAGGCCAAGAAAAGTCGAAGACGCTTTATTTTAATACTAAATATATACATTATATCTTGCATGGTAATGTATAGGGCTTTATTTCTACCCAGTACACGTACTATGTTATTCTTAAGCATAGACAGAGAAAAGGTTAAGTAACAGAGATATTCAGTTTCTAGTTGAGGTTTATTTTCAGTATGGTTTAGGGCTATGACGTTACGTAGTTTTTAACACTTTAATTGTTTAATTGAAATTCTAGGTACGAACACATTTTAATACCATGTTTTACAGAAACACTAAGTGTAAAAAATTATATATTTGGTAACCAATGTTCGATCACTAAATTCGCATCCCATAGATACATAGATTTTATGTTTGACTCTGTCTAACAAACGAGTGAATTTATGTAAAGAAAAAATCATTTGCTATTATTCTACAGTCCATAATTTAATAAATTTCATAATTTTTATTGTATTTTAAGAATTCATAATTTTTTATTTCCTGTTATTTGTAGTTGTACTCGTCTATAGTCAAAATTGAATTTCCGGTTGTGTTAGCAAACCCGAATTAGCAATTTGAAGAATTAAATTTATTGATTTCGGTTTTTTATTTTTTTGCTTTTTTTAATGTAGTTCTACCATTGATTTAATGATGTGCTGTATATTTAGTTGAAAGTTTTCACAACCAGCAAAATTTATGTATTTGTTATTATCTATAATTAGACAGTAAAAAATTCGTCCATTTGACAGACCATCATGACTGTACAAGATGGTTAAAGAAGCAAAGAATAAGTAAGAATAAAATAAGAATCGACGTTACAGATTTGGTCGTGATTTTCATAGTTTTGATGGGCTACCATCAAGTTCTTTCTGGATTTTTAAAATTTTCGAGTAGTTTTGTGTAGTTAGGATTACGGATTTAGTAAAATCAGGAATTAAAAAATTGAAGTATTGTCCGCCCTAACTTGATTAATAATTACTAAGACAAACGTAAAGCTGCTCCTGTTGTTTTGATTGCAATTATGAGTTAGTAAAAATTTTTATAGATTACATGTTTTGATCCAAGTATATGTAATTAACTTTAACCAAAGCATTCAATATTTTTTAGTTCATAAACTTAACATAAACATAACGTTTTCGAAACCAGACTCGTCTTCATAAAAAACTTATTTAATGCTCTGCTAACTTTCTTATCTATTGCAAACACATTTAGAATATTATTTCATCCATTTGCAATCGTCCATTATGCAATCGCACAAAACTTCCTAATGCATTTATAGTTTCGCATACTATACTATACTACTATAAGAAAACCCAATAAAATGCAACAAATACACTATACTCACAGGTGAATTTGCAAGAATAACACGTATAATCTAAATAAACATCTGCAACCTAATATCACGATGTATTTTAAGAATTTATAAATTTATTACGTCTTTCCTAAATAAAAAAACTTGAAACCAAAAACTAATAACAACAACAAAAACTTGATTGAAAATTATATAATACAAGCAGCAGGATAAAAGGCAGTCATTGAGAATAATTAAAAATTCTTCCTGACCCAAAAACGGAATTCTGCTTTTCGTTTGTTTTTTTTTTTTTCATTTTCATTTCCACCAGCAAAATGTATTTCAAGTTCAACTTAATAACATGAAAATTATATAGAGCTGGCATATATACATACATACATGCACATACAAGTAAATATAACTATCAAAATCTAAAGAAAATGTAAAATAATTATAGCGCAGCAGTGTGTAGACCAAAAAAAACTCAACATTTTATGTGCATGAGCATGTACATAAAATATGCAGACGATGTACAGAGAATGAAAACGGGTTGCAGGGAAATAATCCAAACTTGAAATTTTATATAATACTAGGTGTGTTTGTATATGTCTATGGGTGTGTTATATATAAAATGCAATATATTATGAAGACTGTAAAAAACAGCAACAAAAAGGTCACCTACAAAACTTCCTGAAAACATTTCATCCATCTGCCCTTCCTAGTCCACTGTTGTATAATACGTAATATATTTTTTTATTATTCGCGTTATTCTGGAATATTATACAAAATGTCTGACAATATTTATAAACATACACACACATACAATTTTTTTTAATTTTGGCTTGATTGTTAATTCCCTGATCGTACATATATAGATGTATCAACAATACAGCAACTACAGGGTAAGTAATATCATATTTAAATATGTATTTAAAGGTGGAAAATTTATTAGGCCCACGATAATTGATTCGAGGAAACTTTAAGGAAATAAAAGAAAATTTAATGAATACCAAAAAAAAAAAAAAAAGTTACGAGACGTCCCCCACCCAAGACACATTGTTAGACCACCCTTTCAACATTTTAAAGTTATTAGATTTTTTTTTTCAACAAAATCCAAATACGTATACAGACAGACACCAGCTCATACTCTCTGCCCTGCTAGCCCATATTTGTTATATTTCATTTTCATTTAATTTCACTGTTGGCATGAAAACAAACGTTCGAAACGATTTTTGTTTTTGCTGTATTGTGTGCTGAGTATATACTCGTATATTTATTGCGTCTTTCATAATTTTCGATGAGTATTTTTGGGGTATAAGCACACAAACAATACTTTTTACCAGGAATTCAGTATTATGCAATTTTTAAAAAACTTGGCGAATAACATTTTATTGTATTGGGCTGGTTTGTTATGTTGTTTGTTTTATTGGTTAGGATGGGTGGACGAGTATGTAGAAATGTATATATTTATATATATATATATATATATATATATATATATATATATATATATATATATATATATATATATATATATACGAAGGTTGTATAAAAAGTTTTTTGGTATCGGCAAGAGATGGAGACACTAAACTTAAATAAAGGCTATTTTGATCCCGGTTTTTATCCACTTGCGCCAAATGTTTCTATAACTCGAAAACTTTTGTGTTTGTACAAAAATTGAAAAAAATTGAATATCAGGTAGATTTACACTGAAATGAATGCTGATTGTAAAAAGCGAAAGAAACGCGAAGGGATCAATAAATAAATTGGCAGATAAAATAAATAATGCTAAAGGTGTTCTCCTGGTTTTTATGATGAGTTTCCATTCGCAGTCAATACTCTGGTTGTTGAAAATTTAATTAGTAAACTTTTATTGTGTTTCCTCTTTTGATATAAAAGGAATTGATGTCATTGCTGTTCGAGTTAAAGCGACCACTTGTAATTACTTTAATATGATTATCAACTTCATTCACCAGTTTTGACGTCTACTATCTGCTTTACATAAATGCAGCTTCGAAGAGTTACATTTTTTAATTTATCGGGACAAGGTATTATTGAGTGTATGCTTAAATTTTATAGTAATGAATAATTTTGAATGGCAGTCATGATAGTGTTTCTCCAATCTTTAAAAATAATCGTGCGGAAAGTTTATATACAATTCCAATGCTTTCATATTCTCTGAAAGCTTAGGGAAAGGTATATATTTTCGGAATATAAAATTAAGTGTTGAACTTTTATATTCAAAACCACTCTATAATCGACTGTGGAGAAAAATACTAGTTCGCAAAGTGAATTGAAGAGCATCAATATTAAAGTGTAAAAGCAGGTCGGCATAGTCTACTTTACCACAAATGATGTCAATTAAATGAAATAATGTCGCAATTCAGTTTACTAAGTTTTTCCAGTAATACCTGGTGATAAAGCTTGTAATAAAGCTTGTGGTAAAGCTTGTCGAATAGCACAATGCTTGAATAGAGACACTGGTATAAGACATTCGGAACCATTCAAAGCGTCCATCTGCATGTAGTAAATCTTTATTGTGGCTAATATTTTAAAAAAATGCTACTGAAGTACACTGAAAAAAAATTACAAATTGTTACTACATTATTAGGCTTATGCCGTTTATATTCCAAGAACAATAACAGCCCGTTATGTTTCTAAAGTTTTATAAATTTAGAGAATCTTTTTAGATTAGAGCGTACGTCGTTCTCCATGACAATAATGTAATTATCAGCAGGTAGTTAGGTAGGAAAACTGACAGTACTTCCTGTGGTATTTTGGATCAATGGGAAAATATATTGTGCTAACTATTATTTAGGATAAGTCCATTTTAATTTTAATCGCAATAAATTCAACTATAGAATTAGAAAATAAAAGTTCACTAAAGTAATTTTTCCGAACTACAATAAGGACACGACCATCTTTCAGGTAAATATAATAACTATAAGGAGCGCGACAAAAAACGCAAAAAATCGGAGGTAAAAATTCCTCAGAATTGAAATTAACTGTCAGCCATGTTTCAGTCACAACTATTATATCGAAATAAAACTCCAAAAGTTCCAAATTTATTTTCATTAACACCAACTTTGAATGATACGTAATCACGATCATCATTATACGCTTCATCCGAATCAACACTGGTTTATCAATTTCAAATTGCCCTCTAATTTACGGTATTATATCATCATCACTGACGTCCTTGCAAAGTTGGGAAAAAAAACATTTTAACGGTTCCTCAGTACACAAGATAGAATTAAGACCGCCAGATCCAATAATAAGTTTAGCAGATGCTGTATTGTTGTTTACCGACTTGCTATAGCAGTAATATCGATTGACCGAAATATCTGCGGATTTACCGCTGGACATAGTGGTAAACTATACAGAAGCTTTATTAAAAACACTGTAAGAAATATGATAGAATGCAATATATTGTGGATTCACCCCTGCAAAATTTCGAACATTTTTCGACCAACCACAAATAATACAGGCGATTAGAATCTATTGCACATTTATAACAATCTATTGCACATTTGCCACCCATCGGTCTAGAAACCAATTTTTAGCTTTTGATAAACTACTGGCTGTATTAAATAAAAGAATGGCTGCATTGCAAGGCGTTATGCACACTGCATCAGCAGTAATATGTGCACTCTGTGGAAAAGGCCACAAGTTATACGAATGCGCCGAATTTCCAGCTTTACTAATTCAGCAGCACTGAGACTATGTTAAAAAACATTTCCAATGTCTTAACTGTTTGAGTAATTCACACGTGGTTTTCTTAGTGTAAATCACACCACAAAGACGTTTATATAAGAAAAACAAAACGGCATCCTCCATCTTGATTTGCCTAATACTTCTGCTGTAACTATAGTTTAACTTTCAATAAAAGGTCCAATTGTGGTCATTCTAATTCTTTAAATAATTCAATTCTTCCAACAGCACTAATAAAAGTTGAAAGTCTATAACGGTAGAATATTAAACCAAGGCCTTAACGATGTTACTAACGAGATAACTGGGAAGGTATTGATTATGCCAAAAATATCATCGTATAAACCTAAAATCAACGGATTACATTATTCATGAGCTACTTAGGACGGGTGATTGCAAGAACACCAATTCATGCTGAAGATGACAAAGAAGATATTCCAATTAATCTTCATCTAGATGTACCCATCTAAATGTACCTACCTTACCTCAGAAATATTGTTTGTTCAGTAAAATTCGTTTTCATCATGGTTCTTTTAATTTCATCGTAGTGGCGAATCGCCTTCTTTCTCATGCTTCTAAGCTTACCACCTACAAAGTGTGTTCCGTTGTCACAGTAAATATTTTGGTGCAGTAGCATTCGAAGGTCCCGCATCATCTATTCTAACATTAGAAAATGGCTTAGCCTGCGATACTCAAGCTGGTGACAATGCTGTCATTGCATAGTAGTGCTGTTAATGCATAATAGCTGAATATCTTCTGCAAATCACTGCCGATATAGGTAATTATGATTCTGCTAAAGAGATGCGAGTTTGGCAAAATCATTGGATGACTTTCATTGAACAAAAGTTAAGCCTTTTGTAATCTACTTTTCGACCAAACAATTTGCTTAACTAAACGCGAAGGTTTTACTCCCCTCGATGCTAGATCAGCTGGGTTACACTTAGTTGATACATAATTCCAATGTTTCTGAGGTAGCTTGTCTAGAATATCAGTTGTTTGATTTTTAATAAACTGCTTCCAATTAGACGGATGACTACTCAACCAAGCAAGCACAACCATTAAGTCGGTTCACACATGAATTTCCGTTTGTCAAAATTTGGTGAGTGTGTCTTCTAGGTTCATAATATCTAGATGCAAATTAAGACTAATTGACTCAACAGAATTATTTATTTCACTAGGACCAGCAATAACATAACCAAAACTGGTATTTTGAGCGACAAAGTTGTTTAAAAGTAACTGTCCCCGTCGAAAAATTAGAAAAAAACATCGGCACCGAGCAGTAATTTAACTTTTGCTGTTGAATGAAATTGTGGATCATCCAATTTAATTTTTGATAAATCCGACGCATATTCCATTCTTGACTTAGGTGGAGTTATTAATGACATTTGATTCAAGATTAATGTCTTTACTTTGATGGATTCCACATCGTTGTCCCTGGAGTAAACTTCCACTTCTATTACTCCTCGTGTAACCAACCCTAACCCACTAGTAGTAATTTTTAGAGGTTGCTTTTGTAACTGAAGGTTACTTGCCAATCTTTTATCAATAAATTGTAACTATCAATAATAGTTCTCGAGTGCATATTTGACCCTCACTAAACCAGTTGGCAATGTGGTAGCGGAATAATTCGAAGCGTTATATGCGCATTTGCCTTGGTTATTTCAGTGTGCTGGGGACAACTGAAGGCCCTTTTTTTATTCCTTTGGAAATTCACCTTTCTCAACATGTAGTGAATTATGTTGACCTTTGAAAGCTATACATCTGTATTTTGACTTGCAGTTTTGTACGAGTGTAACGATTTCACACAAATGAACCTCTTACTCGCAATAAATTTTCTTCTGGTATTCAATAGCAATTAAATAAATTCCTCGCAATTGAATAGAATATTGTGTTCGTTGTTACATTTAGGACAGCTCATCTTGTTTAAGGGCTGATCTCAAGCTTCCATATTTAAATTTGTCATGTGACGTTACGGCAATATTCGTTTTATATCCTTTGTATTAACCTTGTAGCAAACCTTCCAGATATTGGAATTTATGGATTTTTGATAGATTGGATTTATCGATGGAAACTTCAAATCTTTGAAGGTTGGGAAGTCTGCATAATTTCCGAAAAATGTTGGTATTTGTACAACTTGCAGTTTCAGTTCGGCTTTATGAATGAATGAGGTTTCATGGAGGCTTTAGATTAGTTACCTTTGGTGTTCGGATAACCGGCCATTAGACGAGTTTATTTGATTTCACGTTCGAATTGTTTCTTCAAACTTGTCCTAAATTTTGATTTTGTAGCAAAATATCTGGTTTCCGGCTCTGCTATCTTACTGTTTTGAACTAAATCTCCCCTTTCTACGATTTTTTCATCAAGATTAGTTAATGTGGCGTATATTTTTTCTAATTACTCCAACTGAATTGATATATCAATATAGAGGTAGTTGTCGTAACTCAACAATTAATGCCATAAAACGAAACTTACCAAACTCAGACGTTTCGCGATGATTAGCCTATCAATACTGAAATATTTATGCGACAAATCGAAAATTTTAAAAACTCAGAATGGTCAACCATTAGCCTCTCAAAACAGAATAGAATTTTATGCGACAAATCGAAATTTTCATTTAAAATTTAAAAAATTTGATCATCCTAAGCAGAATCGTCAGAGAGTGAGAAAAAAGAAGTTTTGATCGAGCACTCTAGAGTTGACGTAAAATTGTGCTATAAAGTCTTTAGGAAGAAGACATCAAAAACGTTGATTGTTTTTGCATTTTCTTTATAGCAACTCTCGATTTTAACATTTTAAATTCCGTTTTGGAATTCGTCCATTACTGGAGATGCAACTATGTCATCAGCCGTCGGCAACTTTTCTATATGTTTGAATCAATATACTACTACTTTTTCGAAGTGATTGCAAAAAGTACAAAGTTTTGTAGTTCTCAGCTTACATTTTACTATTTTTATTATTAATGCCCACTGCATACTATTTTTATTATTAATGCATACAAAAATGTTAAAATCGAATAAAATTTTCACCGCAATGCAGCCGTCGGATTACATAATCAACTTGAATATTTTTAAAAGTGCATCTATATTCTTGAACAGATTTCATTTTGCCCTTAAACAATAGTCCTTGATACATAGACGTTTCGAAGGTTATCCTATTGGAGCTGCATCATTTGTTTGTACAGTTTAAACACAGTAGTTGGCTTTTACTCTCATTTTTGTTACTTTAGTCATTAGGTTTCATATATAAATTCGATTATATGCTTCAGTTTTGACTGAATTTAACAATAATTTTATCAGATAGTCCTGGTTTCATAGTTAACTCGCCAAATATCCATGAATCACTTTTTCATCTAATTAGGCTAATGTTATATATGTGATTTTGAAAACTCACAATGAAAACCAGAATTTATAACGCTTATTAGCTTCTAAATTAGCTTCTTGCGGGCTGTTCTTGGGACTTGATTTGTCAGTCTGGTTTAGTTTTGGGTTTCGCGAGTCGGAGTGCGTGATCGGCGTGTGGGTCTTCGTTGGCTGCGCATGCTTCAGTTGAATGGACTGGAGTACGGGGTGCAACGTAGTTTCTAGTACCGAAATTGTTTACAACCGGTTCACTCGTTGTCGCTTTCTTATGGACGATATTTGGTATTGAGTGTTGAGTTTTGGCGGTGTTGGTCTTGATTTTCAAAGTTTGTGGAACTGTGGAGCTTCGGGGAGTCCTACTGTCAATCTTTTTGATATTGGATGGGGTCCACCTGTGGTGATTGCAGTGCAGTTGTGGATACGTACAGCTGGTATTGCTTCGTCTGAGGGTTCTCTTTCTAATTTCACTACTATTTTTGAATGCACTGCAAGAGGCGTGTCTGCTGTTGGAGCTTTTTTGCTTGTGGTTAGTAGTAAAGAACAGTTTATTGCTAGTTGAATGCTGTTTGTGAGTTATTCTATGTTGGTGTCTATGGATTCTGAGTTGGAGGGTGAGTTTGAGTCCCGCATCAGTTTATTGTCATGTTGTTGTTGGATTGGTGCCATGTGCAGAGGGATATGGAGGGTGCGGTTTGATGACTTATCATTTGCGAATTTCCTATTTGTAGTTTTTGGAGTGAATTTGGGTGTTTTTGCTGTGAACAGGGCGTATTTTCATTGGGGTTGGCTTTTAATTGTATGGTTCTGTAACTGCGGCGGGTTTTGCTTGATGGAATAGGTATTGGTGGTTTGTTTTGGATGATTTGGGGATTTGTAGATTTGTGTTGTATCATTTCTGTTTTGTTTGGCTGGTGTTATGTCGTGCCTGTGAGTGTTGTGGCTTTTTTGCCTCCTTTTTTAGGAATTGTAGATGGTGGTGGTAACGTATAGAGCGTGGCAATGTTCATGGCCGTTTCTTGCGTTGGCTTTCTATGATTGAGTGAAGTTGCTGGACTTTTTTTGGATCCTTATTGGTGTGTGCCAAATATCGCAACAGTGTTGTCCAGTTCACTTTCGGGAGTGAAAACCTTTGGAGTTGTCGGCGCTTGAGGAGCCCGTGTGTTAATCGAGTGGTAACTCCACTTCCTCCATCGTGTAATCCACAGTGATGGTAGGATTCTTGTCTTGTTTATTATATTGACTGCCCAGATCCCTGTAACTGGGTCGATCTTAATAATATTTCTAACTATCCTTCCAAGTATATGTAAAAATGGGTGCACGGTGGACCCAGCGTTTTCGTGTACTCAAAGCATCAAATACTCCGTAAATCAATCAAACTGATGGAGTAACAGATATTTTGTTGTTATTAATTCTTTGGTCAATGTACACGCCTTAGCTTGTCAATTTTTTGAGTATATGATGGTGTCACTGCTGTGTTGGCTGTTGATGATATTTATGATTTTATTTTATGTGATGTTATTGTTGAGCTCACGATATTTTTATCTTAAGTGACTGTTATTTGGATAACTCTGAGATACCAAACAAATTATCAAATTTGTTGTAAACATTGAGAATCTATCAATTTCATGGTATAGAGAATTAAATTTCATGTTAATTTAACATTCATAAATTCTACTACAAATAAAGACAGAACCGCACATGAACATAAACAGATCATAAATACCAATTAAATTGATCATAACCATAATTAAATTTTGAAACGGTGAAAAACGAAATTACCAAACTACTTGCACATTTTTATTGATATGAAACACGCGATTTTCATGTATAATTTCACACTATGGTTTTCATGTATGTAAATCATATTTATGTTCATATTGCTAAACTATATTCTGTTCGGTTATGTTCATCGGATGTCCATTAAATCCAAAAATTATGTTTATTACATCGATTTAGTATCGTTATACTTAGAAACTATGATACATGATAGTTTAAAAAAATGTATTAATGGCCCAAATATCAACGACCATAACATTACCAAATATTCTCTTATGTATATACAATACCATACAACCAAATCGATAGTAAACCACGCTCGGACATTAAAATTGGTTTCAAAGTAATAAAATTTGAAGAAACCGCAGAAACCAACTAAAGATTTAATTTTTGTTGCTCGATCTCATAAAACTATGTCAATAAAATTTGTCAATTTTAACCCACCGTAAAATGTATTTAAAAATTGAACAAATTTTTATTTTTGATTTTTAATTTAAAGGCGGCGGCATTGTTTTAAGCACGATACAAACATTAACATAAAATTTGGTCTTCAAATTATGTACGAGTACATAAGAACATCATAAAATTTAAGAAATTTTAATTAGATTTTATATGGAACCCTTTTTCGGTTACAAAATTTTAACTTACTCTTATCCGCTTTATTATTCTTTCGCTCTCTTTCACTGACTGTAAGTTAATTTCCCCCTCTCTACCTCAATCTTTACAACCGTTATCAATATACATATTTCTATGATTTTCTATGGTTTGTGGAGACTTGATTTCTGAATTTTGACAATTTTTTATTTGTGGCTTAATTTTCACTGAATTAATGGGCTTATCATCGTGTATTTTCTGAATTTTGGGAATTTTCAATTTGTGGCATAAATTTTACAAATTTGAAGGGCTTACTACTATCATGAATTTTTAAGACATTGTAAATTTTTATTTCTGGCTTAAAATTTACAGTATTGATAGGCTTACTATCATTAATATTCTGAATTTTGAAAATCCACGATTTGTGGCATAAACTTGACAGTTTTAAACTAGATTTTCTGGATTATTAAAATTTTCGATTTGTGTCATAGATTTCACAGATTTAATGGGCTCATCAACATGCATTTTCTGATTTGCATTTAGAAATTTTTGGTTTGTGGCATAAACACCACAGATTTTATGGGCATCATGAATTTTCGTAATTCTGGAAATTTATTTTGTATTTTCTGATTTTTTTTTAAATTTTCGATTTGTGTCGTAAATTTCACAGATTTATGCTAACTATCATAAATATTCCGAATTTTGGAATTATTCGATTTGTGGGATAAATTTTCGATTTGTGGCTTAAATTTCACAGATTTAATAGGCTTACCATCAACTGAATTTTGTTTGGTAGTGCTTGGATTGTACACGCCTGATTTAAGGTGTTTGATTGGTATATAATATTGATTTGTTGGCCAATCCGCTTCGGTTATAAGCACATTCGAAGCATTCTACTATAATCCAAAGTGCTGAATCATATTGGCTCGAGACCCGCGAGGTGCAATCGTTGGGTTAATTTGGAAGTCTACATGCTTAAATTGTGTCTTCTGAAAGTGAGTAAGAATCTTCCTATTATATGTGCACCACATAGTTCCAGCCGTGGGATTGATAGTCTTTTAATCGGCGCCACTTTCGTTTTTTCTGACAGCATTTTGATAACGGGTTTGCATTTTAGATTTATAATTTTGCCGTATACAACCACGGAACAGGCTTCTGTAAAAGCGTTAGAAATCCCAAATCTGTTTAAATATCTTGATAATCGGATGTTTGCGCCAGTTGCTTAGCAAATTTATTGGTAGTTGGCCATCGCAGCTTAGATTTTTGACCCACAGAGACTGTATGAATATGTGAGCGCGAGCTATCCTTATACGTCGAATAAACTACTGGCTTCAGAATTCCTCGTGTAGTTGCTTAGTTGCTTGTTCAAACTGACTTTGAATTGAAAACAATCAGTAACAGGTCATAATGAAGTCCTAATACCTTGATATAATTGTTAATGGAGTATTGAACCTAACAAATCTCTCAATTGGTTCGATGGACTTGAACTTAGACAGAATACATTTAATCTGGGATTTAGTTATTCCGCTCCAGTCATTAGATCGTCGATGTACATATCTATCTTGATACGTTCAACTGTTGATGAATTTTTTTTAATACAGATGTTTGCTGCTTCTATGGTTTTTGTTGTGGTTAACTAACTTCCACTCGCTGTGCTGTAAGTAACATTTTTTGGATTTTGGAAATTTTTAATTTGTTGATGTTGATTGTGATCATATGTGGATAGCCAACAGCAAGCGGAATCATGTACAGCATGCGTTACAACTTTGCCACCGTAATTTGCCACGTCTGTGACTTATGTTTCCACTCTATCAGTTCCATACGTCCAATTGTAACCCCTTACCGATTTTGGTCGGAATACTGGAGAAGCGCTCATCCAATTATACAACTACTCATTTTAGCGGTAAGTACTCAAGCCTCTACCAAAGAGTGCACTATTGTTTCGTCGAGATTAAAGTCTTATATTTACCGAGTAAAATGACAAATCCACTCGGTTCGTATAGTAACTGAGTTATATTGTCTAAACTGAGACACCTGAATATTCTTCCGAATAAATTAAATAATACTACAAATTTCTAACCCTACTTTCGTTAGAAGCGTAAATCTATTTTAGATTTCTTAAAAGACTGTGAACCTTACAAAATTTTCTTATTCACCTTATCCCCTCACAATCGTACCAGTATTTCAAATCTTTTCTATAGAATGCCTTATCTTTTGTAAAATGAAAAAATTCAAAATTTTATATCTCCATTTGATTTACGACCTTCTTCTCACTTACCAATAATAATAATAATGGTACCCATATAGTAATAAAGTCTTGCAATTTATAAAATTAAAACTTTTTTTATAATAAAAATTGTGTATGTGTTCATATATGGACATAACACAAAACCAATACAAGCAAACATAATTATGAAAATAATAAGAAATGTTTTAAATACATAAACAAATCGAAGCCCAAAACAAGCAGCAATATATTTATTCCATTGCATTCGATGTGAAATATTCTTCCAGAACGAACAACACTAGCAAAGATTTTTTTATATGTATGCAATAAAGAAACCCCTCTATGGTTCTTACTACTATGATTGTTAGTATTATTTAAGAATTGACCTACAAAGAACCTTTGAAGAGCATAATTTTTTTATTTAAAAGATACACCAACAACAAAAGCCCCATATAAAATTCTGAAACTCGTTTTTTTGTTTGGTTTCGTTATGTAGAGTTTTTCAGCAAAGTTTTTTTTTTTATTTTTTGCAGTTGTTCTGTTGTTGAAAATAATAAAACCCCATTTCCATCAGCACCACATACATATATAGCTATATATATAGAATATATACATATAGTATAATATATATATTATATAAAGTATATAATATATAACAAGAAAATAAAAGTGATGAGGCGGAGCAGAGTGTGTGGAAATTCGTTTTTATTTTTGGCAATGCAATTTTTTTTTTTATGTTTCGAATATATGTGCTGTTGTTATGCTGTGTTTTCAGTTCGTTTTGTTGGTGGTTTTCGTAAGGGATATATTATGTATATATTATGAATATAACTTTGTTTAATTTTAATTTTATTTTATGAATAATGAATAGCGATGAGGTAATGCTTTTTTTGGTGTGGTTACAAAACCCCAACGATAAAAAAAATGAAGACAGATTGTATCATTCCAAAAACATATTTGGAAAATAGGCTCCATAATTTGTACAAATACAGGTAATTCTATGTTTGTCATAATTATCTTGATTAAGGCTAACAATATACAATTTTCTTATGAAGAAGGGTTTTAAAATCATGAGATCATTGGAAAAGAAGTGGCTCATTTAAATGCTCATTTTACTTTGTTAGCCTTGGTGGTCGGGGACACTTACACACCACGTAAACGACTTATAAAAAAGCATGTTATAGGTTAGAAGTTCACCACAGTGTCCTTATCTTATCGTAGGACGTGACTAAACAAAGTTTGGATTGCTGGACTGACTATCCGCATCCTTAAAAATGGAGACCTCATACCGAAACACAACGTCAAAAGAGTGATTGGTAATTTTAGCGCTTGAACAGGCAAAAATTACGCTGAAATGTGTGAAAATATAGATTTTACTCCCGACACGATCTAGCTACCGGGGGAAGGATGAAATAAATTTCACGTGTGTTACAATATTTAAATCATACAGACTAGTCTTCTTTTTATATATTCTTCTTATATGATTTCTGCTGACGCAGCAGTGACAGCTCCACAGTTTTCGTCAAATCTCGAACTAGCAATTTTTCAGCAAACATAAATATATCTGACATATCTGACAATTTGGTAATTACGGCATTATCTACTACGTCGATTAACACCCAAATTGAGAGGTTTTGGAAGATAGATAAAATATCAAAACACTTCGCCGGTAGATAGATAAAATATCAAAACACACACACACACACACAAGAGACATTGATGGCAGATATAATGTTAGCTGCAGAAACTCCAGCTATCCTTGGTAACTCATCAAATATGGCAAAATTACGTTTTTTCAGTTTCGAAAAACGAATAATGAGACATCCAGACTTGCGTGGACGAATATCGAGCTCTAAACCATATGAAGCAAGTTCCGGAAACCAAAATTAATCCAATCAACTATTATTTGTCGCATTACTATGTGTTAAAGCCTGAAAGTTCTACCACCAAATTGCACGTGTTTTCGATTGGTCGGCAAAATCATCAAGTGGCAATTTGCTCTACGGTTTACTATTAGTAGGGCCTGTAGTGCAAACTGATTTATTTCTGATTAGTTGTCGTTGCAGGTCTCACGCCTAAGCGATCAGTGCTGACGTTGTCAAATTTTACAGATAAATTGGACGATATGGAATTAAGGAACCAAAATACATAAAACTACATGAATTTGCGGATGCCAGCGAAAATGTGTACGGTGCGGCTATTTATACACGTTGTTAGTTAGACAGCCATACTTACGTTTTGTGTCTTATGTGCAGTAAATCCAGAGTGGCGCCAATTCAACATTAGGATTTTCGACTTCCGTTGGTTTCAAAATCAAAAATCTAAAATCAAATTTACGATCACAACTATCTGATCATTTGCGGAAGTGATAAGTTTTCGGATCTCTAATCACTCATGATAACGTAAGTGGATATAAAATTTCGTGACCAGAGAAATCTAGCTCATTGGTGCTTTTAAATATCATTGATGTTATTCGGATTAGAGAATCCACCCGAGTACTCGCGTAATCGATAATTTATCGATACTCGATAATTTTACCCCATTTTCAAATAAACGAACATTCGGAAATTTTTATTCGATTAAAGGCGTTATTCAGCTTTAAAGTTCCACGGGTGGAGCTACAATCTATAAGAGCCCAAGGTAGTTAACAACTGTTTATCTGTCATAATCCATACAAAACTAGAGTAAGGTAACTTTGATTACCCAATAACTATTATTACTTGACCACCTTTGCCGTAGTTTTAAAAAAAATCGCTAGGTGTCAGCTACTTTGCGTTAAAAGGCGAATAGGCAAAATTGAAAAATCGATGAATGATGTGATGTAAATTGCGTTTGAAAAAAAATTTCATCAGAATGCGTTAAATATGACGAAGCTAATTTTGGTTCGCTACAAGCAATAGGTGAAAAAATTGTATTATTCGCTAGACTACTTCATTTCTAAGAAGTACAAGAAGTTTTAGCTCTAGGCCTTCTTTTAGCTCCACATCTTCTGTCTTATTTATCGAATTCTATCAGAATGATCAGTTTGGTGACGCACATCAACTGTTCCCGCAACAAGATGAAGCGAGTAAATTTTTTTTTTCTAAAAATAGATAATTTCGTTTGCGTTATATGATTAATTTAAAAATAAAAAAATCCATTCTAAAAATCAGCTATGACCAAGAATAGATCTGGCGAAACCTGAGACTGAAGAAACTTGCAAAGTTTGCTTAGTTTTAACATCACAGTTTGAGTAAATTACATCGAAATAATTAATATGGGGAAGAATACTCGTTTTAACTAAATCGTGGAAACATTAGCTTATAGTTTTAAACTGTACAGCGTAACAGCATAAACCTGCATCAATTGATAATCCAAAAATCATTTTGTATGCTTAAAAAGAAATAAAGCTTTCCACTTAGTTGTATTTAAGCATTTGCAATTTTTTGAGACCAATCATGTCCATGTGTTAAAACCTTTATCCGATAATTCACCACCAATATAAATCTGGAAGTCATTAGCATTATGGTGAAATTTACGAAATACAATATTTTCACAGAGTTAGTAAAAAACAGGCTAAGCAGAAGGTTCTAAAATACTACCATGAGGAAACCCAAAAGAACGGCACTATAGTTGGATAATGAATCATTAAATGTTACTCTTTTTTCTGTCAATCCAGCAGAAAAACGTATAGTTACCAAATTTATTGAAAGGCAGATTAAACTGTAATAAGCAGACAAAAAGGAAGATCAAAATCCCTCGAAACAGTTTTTAATTCCATTAAAATTTGCATGTACTTCATCTAACGACTAATCCATCTAACCAGTATACCAACACCAAATGTAACCCACATAATATACACATCAAAAAAACGAAAAAAAAATAAAAATTCTGTCTAAATGATGATCGTCACAATGTTCACGGCTGATTATACCCCATTCATTTGACAATCATGCAAATTATTCACATAGAGTTGACCTTAAAAATATTTTAGTAAAACATTCTATATGTAAACTACTCGCGTACGCTATTTACCAATTGCCATTGTTGTACGTAAATCGTGACATTAAGCTTACTTTTATTATAAGATCATGATATTTTTTTGTGTGTGTCCAAACATCCATTCACAATCACATATTATACTCGTGCTAAGGCCATCGTGTCGATCGAACGCATTTAAATTAAAAATTCTAACGAAATTTATACCCAAAACAATTCTTAGAACACAAACTCGGTTAACTTTCTTTTTTATAATATTATGTACAAACGGAGGACTAACGATCGTTTATATAAAAATGTCGATCATATCGATCGTAACATAAACATTTTTTTTTATATTTAATTTTCTGCTTCATTAAATAACATTTTAAAATTGAATTATGCCGGGGGATCCATTCAACCGGAATCATCTGGGTGTAAGATGTATATGTACAATGTTGCGTAATTTTCCGAAATGAGACAACCGATCGTTATCTTCGTACATAACCTTGAAATTAATATTTCATAATATACCACACGAAACGACGAATTTTCTTATGTTATGTGTGTGTGTGTTACATATTATATTCCGCTTATGTAGAACCGTGTGTTGCATATCGAGCACAAACGCATACACATGTTTTTGTTATGATATTGAAAAATATCACCACCAAATTACGCTAAGCTAAAATTCAAGGTTAAGTTTGTTATTATAATTTAACGTTTTAACATTTTCTTTTTTCAGTTTTTGTTTTGATCTTAAAAATGTAATTTTATCCACCAATTAAATCTTTTGGTTTTTATTATTTTTATTTTACCGAATACCAAACAACAAAAATACCAATCACCGCAGAAAACAAAAATTAAAAACCAACATCACGATTATCGTATAAAATTTGAAAAGAAACATTTCTTTGCATTTCCAAAATTTCAGTCACTTTGCTTGTATTATTGTATATATAGAGATATGTGGTATGGTGCTGACAACAACAACATCAACCACAATACAATCTTTTCTTTCCATAAATAATTTTGGATGCACGTTAAATAACATAACAAAAAAAAACCGAACGAATCAAATCCAAAATCTCGATGTTGTGTTTGTATAAAAAAAATCTCTGGAAGTACAAGTTTGTCCTTGAACAAATATAAACATTTTTGTTTCGCGTTATTTCTGGTTTTGGTTTTCTTCTTTCACATTGTTGCTGCGGATTGTAAAATAAAAAAAATGTACAAAACAAAGATTCGCGTTTCTCATTTCATTAAGAAAAATAAAATTGATTTTTTTCTAGATCCGATCTGGGCAACCAATGGTTTGTGCACGGTTGCCAGCAAGACGACTTGCTCTTATATTCCACCCCACACAATTATCATTAATGACTAAGGATGCGAGATATCAGAAACTTGTCACTTCTTCAAATCTGTGGTCCCCACATTGCGTTTTGGAAATGGATTCAAAAGTTTTTTTGCAACGTTGCCATTTAGTCCAATCACACATATATCATCTGCATAGCCAGGGCCTGGTTTCCCTGACAGTTTACAATATTGTTCTGTTGGATTAAAGAGCACCGCGTGTACTGAGCTTCACTTCCAAAATTTAGCACAAATTCCTCATCCAGATCAAAAATGAGCATTGCTGCACGCGCCATCTTCAAATCTGAATAATTCAATACGATAACATAATGACCCAGATTTTCGGCATTTTATTAATTAAACGACCAAATATCGGAGCTGATTTTTTAATAAAGTTCGGTCGCTTGCCGACTTCAACAGTTTCCACCAATACATCGACTCTAAAACATTATGTGAGAAGGGAATTATAATTTGAATGCATCAAATTATTACAGGAACTTCGTATACTCTCACCGAAACTTCAAATTATAACATTCTAGTGAACTGCGTGGTTCACCACATTTTTCAAAACGTTTTACTTCCGAACTCAAAACAACATCAGATGAGTTCCACAAAACACGTGATAAGAACATATCACGCTTTACGAAGAGCTTTCAATGACGTGTTACCTCCAATTATCAAAACAATTCAGATATCATCGCGATGGTGAATTATTATAACTGCTTGATCCCACCGTTAACCGAATTTCTTATACCAATTCACGCAATTTTACCAAAGCTAAGCAAACGAACCAAAACAGCCATGAATTTTTCTAGAACTGAAATTAAATACGCACCGAACAAACAAAATGTAGTAGCAGACAGCTTTCCCCAACATGTGATCTACAAACTGCCTTAATTAGCGAAGTTCCAAATTTACAAAAATTTTCAGAATTTTAGCGCATTAACGATGAAATGAAAACTCTGGTAAATAAATCTAAAGATAAACATAAATATTTTTCGACTTTCCTTTTCCTTCGCGGGTTTCATTTCCATTTCCATCTCCTTGAGTATTGTAGTATGATTCATTTGGTTTGCCTTTGTATTGAACTCGGGCTTCCTCCTGGTCTGAAACTACTTCGTTTCTTAATTTAGCATAATGGGAAGTCTTCTTTCCATTTTTGTGGAATTCCACCAGAATTCCATAATTCTTGTATTATTATGAGCCTTTGAATATTTCGGCCTATATATGACATCATTTCAGAAGCTTTATTGTACTTTACCTTTTCTATATCACATTTAACTTTCCGTTGGTGGATGGGTTTTGCTAGTTTTGTTATTTAAAATATTCTTTCCATCACTGTGCTTCATCAGTTGTTAATACTTGAACAGAAGCATGCCTTATATATGGATGCTATAAAGTGCATGTTTTTATTTGCTGCGGCTTCTTTACTTGACGTGCTGCATCGTCATATTTGCATTTCACCTCTGCAGTGTTTTGTTGGTAAAGTTGTAGCTTAAATTTACAACAATCCTTAATTTTCTTCCATGAATCATCACTAACCCATAGTTCTCGATTTTATATTCTTGCTAGCCGACCCTTGTCCGAGTTAGTCTTAATTCAGGCATTATCAGTTTTATGGTTGGTTTTATGGTTTTATCGTTGTTCATATACTGGTATTGTAGTGATGTGAGCAATTTTTTGTTGACCATGAAATTGTCTATTTTTAATTCTGCCATACGGTGTTGTCCATGTTTATTTATGTATCTTTTGTAAGGAAACCTACTGCCACCTATGAACATCAGAGTCTTTCTCCATTGTTGTTTTGCACAGAATCCGATAATTCTTATTTACTTGGAAATTCAAAATTGCCACAAAAATGGAAATATCTCATGAAAACGTTCGCACGATGATGAAGATTTACGATTTTCGAGTGGAATACTAAAGAACCAGCCAATGGCTGGTTTCCCAGGAAGGGGAATGGAACCGTACAATTTACCAAAACCCGAAGGTCTAAAGGGTTCAGACCCGATTTTCTCATTTAATTAATGATCCCATAAATGTTAATTTCTTAGGAATATTAGAACTTTTAAGCTACTATGATCCTTTGCTAGCTGATATGTTATGTAACGTATTTTGATCCCAAGAAAAGGTTCAAAATACTTCTCTAAAATGGTCGATGCCACTTCAGACTTAGCATATATGGTGCAAACTGAAATTATATTACGATATGTTTCTATCAATAGCAATACTGATGAGTTTGAAATTGTGGAACGATTTTTAGAATTCCCAAATTGCAAACGATATTCTCTCCGGGTACTTGCAAAAGATTAAGTTTGTACGGTGCTTATGCTGCAAACTGCTGCCTTTCAATCTTTTTCGAAACCATACAAAATTTATATAATATTTTCAGTATAGTCCGATGAGATAGGAAACTTGAAAAATAGTTGACGTTATTTTAATTTTGGAATACTAAAAATATAAATTCCAGGTTTAAGGCGACTTCAGTGCTGTCCTCGTTCCTTTGTCCGTTCTTTCTGCAGTTTTTCATAAACGAATCATGGTTGATGAAGAAACTGCAGATCGATTTTGCTCTCTTCTTTCGTTTTGTATTTGTAAACGAAGTGTTTTGTTGTATCTCTTTCCCACCTATCATTACCGTGTTCGTTCAGTACAAAAGTTGGATATAAACCATTTTAATAAAAAAAACAGAAGGAAATAACGTAATTTTTAACGGATACTATTGGTTAAAAACGACTACCAAACGAACAAACGAACGAAGGCATGAAGACAAATGCCAAGAGGTAATTGCATGTTCATTGGAACTTCTAGCAAAATTTTGCCATACTTTGTAAAAACATCGGGTATTAAAATTTAAACTTTGCGTCCGTAAAATTTTATTGTTGCCCAGGCCTGCACTAATAAAATGGCAGTCTCCTCTTTAGGTTTTAGTTTTCTTTTTGACAGATTTATTAGATATATATAACTTGTGTCAAACTTTTTATTGTGTTTTTTTTTTCTATTTAGGTCAGACGACATGGAGGATAACTATTTTTATTTTGTATCAACATTTTTTTATATCAAAAATAACAATTGTGTTACATAAGATTTGTATCTTTTTAGCATTGTACAGCTTTTTTTGGAAAATTCAATATCATAGCACGATAAAACTGGTTAGAAAACCACTAAAAATTAATCATATTGCGCATCAAAATATCGAGAGCAAATTTTACATTGGTTTGTTAATTTAAAGGTTAAAGCTGTTAATAGACAACAACGCGACTGAGATTACTTTAATAATAATTTTTAAACATGTTAAAATGAACCATTTGCAAGATGAATTTTTATTATATTATTATATTATTATATTATTATATTATTATATTATTATATTATTGTATTATTATATTATTATATTATTATATTATTATATTATTATATTATTATATTATTATATTATTATATTATTATATTATTATATTATTATATTATTATATTATTATATTATTATATTATTATATTATTATATTATTATATTATTATATTATTATATTATTATATTATTATATTATTATATTATTATATTATTATATTATTATATTATTATATTATTATATTATTATATTATTATATTATTATATTATTATATTATTATATTATTATATTATTATATTATTATATTATTATATTATTATATTATTATATTATTATATTATTATATTATTATATTATTATATTATTATATTATTATATTATTATATTATTATATTATTATATTATTATATTATTATATTATTATATTATTATATTATTATATTATTATATTATTATATTATTATATTATTATATTATTATATTATTATATTATTATATTATTATATTATTATATTATTATATTATTATATTATTATATTATTATATTATTATATTATTATATTATTATATTATTATATTATTATATTATTATATTATTATATTATTATATTATTATATTATTATATTATTATATTATTATATTATTATATTATTATATTATTATATTATTATATTATTATATTATTATATTATTATATTATTATATTATTATATTATTATATTATTATATTATTATATTATTATATTATTATATTATTATATTATTATATTATTATATTATTATATTATTATATTATTATATTATTATATTATTATATTATTATATTATTATATTATTATATTATTATATTATTATATTATTATATTATTATATTATTATATTATTATATTATTATATTATTATATTATTATATTATTATATTATTATATTATTATATTATTATATTATTATATTATTATATTATTATATTATTATATTATTATATTATTATATTATTATATTATTATATTATTATATTATTATATTATTATATTATTATATTATTATATTATTATATTATTATATTATTATATTATTATATTATTATATTATTATATTATTATATTATTATATTATTATATTATTATATTATTATATTATTATATTATTATATTATTATATTATTATATTATTATATTATTATATTATTATATTATTATATTATTATATTATTATATTATTATATTATTATATTATTATATTATTATATTATTATATTATTATATTATTATATTATTATATTATTATATTATTATATTATTATATTATTATATTATTATATTATTATATTATTATATTATTATATTATTATATTATTATATTATTATATTATTATATTATTATATTATTATATTATTATATTATTATATTATTATATTATTATATTATTATATTATTATATTATTATATTATTATATTATTATATTATTATATTATTATATTATTATATTATTATATTATTATATTATTATATTATTATATTATTATATTATTATATTATTATATTATTATATTATTATATTATTATATTATTATATTATTATATTATTATATTATTATATTATTATATTATTATATTATTATATTATTATATTATTATATTATTATATTATTATATTATTATATTATTATATTATTATATTATTATATTATTATATTATTATATTATTATATTATTATATTATTATATTATTATATTATTATATTATTATATTATTATATTATTATATTATTATATTATTATATTATTATATTATTATATTATTATATTATTATATTATTATATTATTATATTATTATATTATTATATTATTATATTATTATATTATTATATTATTATATTATTATATTATTATATTATTATATTATTATATTATTATATTATTATATTATTATATTATTATATTATTATATTATTATATTATTATATTATTATATTATTATATTATTATATTATTATATTATTATATTATTATATTATTATATTATTATATTATTATATTATTATATTATTATATTATTATATTATTATATTATTATATTATTATATTATTATATTATTATATTATTATATTATTATATTATTATATTATTATATTATTATATTATTATATTATTATATTATTATATTATTATATTATTATATTATTATATTATTATATTATTATATTATTATATTATTATATTATTATATTATTATATTATTATATTATTATATTATTATATTATTATATTATTATATTATTATATTATTATATTATTATATTATTATATTATTATATTATTATATTATTATATTATTATATTATTATATTATTATATTATTATATTATTATATTATTATATTATTATATTATTATATTATTATATTATTATATTATTATATTATTATATTATTATATTATTATATTATTATATTATTATATTATTATATTATTATATTATTATATTATTATATTATTATATTATTATATTATTATATTATTATATTATTATATTATTATATTATTATATTATTATATTATTATATTATTATATTATTATATTATTATATTATTATATTATTATATTATTATATTATTATATTATTATATTATTATATTATTATATTATTATATTATTATATTATTATATTATTATATTATTATATTATTATATTATTATATTATTATATTATTATATTATTATATTATTATATTATTATATTATTATATTATTATATTATTATATTATTATATTATTATATTATTATATTATTATATTATTATATTATTATATTATTATATTATTATATTATTATATTATTATATTATTATATTATTATATTATTATATTATTATATTATTATATTATTATATTATTATATTATTATATTATTATATTATTATATTATTATATTATTATATTATTATATTATTATATTATTATATTATTATATTATTATATTATTATATTATTATATTATTATATTATTATATTATTATATTATTATATTATTATATTATTATATTATTATATTATTATATTATTATATTATTATATTATTATATTATTATATTATTATATTATTATATTATTATATTATTATATTATTATATTATTATATTATTATATTATTATATTATTATATTATTATATTATTATATTATTATATTATTATATTATTATATTATTATATTATTATATTATTATATTATTATATTATTATATTATTATATTATTATATTATTATATTATTATATTATTATATTATTATATTATTATATTATTATATTATTATATTATTATATTATTATATTATTATATTATTATATTATTATATTATTATATTATTATATTATTATATTATTATATTATTATATTATTATATTATTATATTATTATATTATTATATTATTATATTATTATATTATTATATTATTATATTATTATATTATTATATTATTATATTATTATATTATTATATTATTATATTATTATATTATTATATTATTATATTATTATATTATTATATTATTATATTATTATATTATTATATTATTATATTATTATATTATTATATTATTATATTATTATATTATTATATTATTATATTATTATATTATTATATTATTATATTATTATATTATTATATTATTATATTATTATATTATTATATTATTATATTATTATATTATTATATTATTATATTATTATATTATTATATTATTATATTATTATATTATTATATTATTATATTATTATATTATTATATTATTATATTATTATATTATTATATTATTATATTATTATATTATTATATTATTATATTATTATATTATTATATTATTATATTATTATATTATTATATTATTATATTATTATATTATTATATTATTATATTATTATATTATTATATTATTATATTATTATATTATTATATTATTATATTATTATATTATTATATTATTATATTATTATATTATTATATTATTATATTATTATATTATTATATTATTATATTATTATATTATTATATTATTATATTATTATATTATTATATTATTATATTATTATATTATTATATTATTATATTATTATATTATTATATTATTATATTATTATATTATTATATTATTATATTATTATATTATTATATTATTATATTATTATATTATTATATTATTATATTATTATATTATTATATTATTATATTATTATATTATTATATTATTATATTATTATATTATTATATTATTATATTATTATATTATTATATTATTATATTATTATATTATTATATTATTATATTATTATATTATTATATTATTATATTATTATATTATTATATTATTATATTATTATATTATTATATTATTATATTATTATATTATTATATTATTATATTATTATATTATTATATTATTATATTATTATATTATTATCTTATTATCTTATTATATTATTATATTATTATATTAGAATTAGCATCTACACATTTAAAAATTTGTAGCAACAATGAGATGAATTAATTAATTTGTATTTTGCAGGCGAAAACTAATTAACTTTATTATAGCCCACGGCTTCAAGAAATTAACCCATTAAAAGAGAATCATTGCAGAATACAAATGAATGGTTGCAGACTAGAAATACTGATAAGAGATTGCAGAATGAAGACCAGGTGAATATAAAAGTGTTTGTCTTGTGCTAATATTGGTTTGAATATTGGCTACCGAGGAACCAGACCAATTCTGTCAATACCGGTATAAACATTTTCAAATTTCAACCTTTTTCAAATACCTGTAGTTTTGTTAATAATAGATTTAGAGAACTTTTTATTATATACTAGTGTGCTTGATTCAGTTCTTGGTAGCGGAACAGACGTACATTTAGACAATCTTTAGCCTTGTAATTCCTCAAAAAATCGAATTTTATCTTATTTCAAATAGGTATACCTCCGTTAAAATGAACTTAAAGTAGATAATTTATAGTATAGTTTAGGCAGTTCCCAATTATGTTTATCTGCAATGTTGAAATGTTCAGACTGTCTTAAGCCTGGTAAGTCTGTTAATACTGGGCTTAATGATTTTTGATCTGATCGTAATATCTTTGATACAATTGTGCAAAAAACACCCTAACCACAATAGCACATTTTAAATCTTATGAAATTATCACAGTAAAGAACTTTAACAATTATAACATTTTAGATCTAACTTACAAAACTTATCCTTTGGAGGTCCTTATTTTAATTGAACTGCACTACAACATTCACGACCACTGATACACTATTACAAACACGTCATTTCACAACATTTCACCACTTATATTCATCTTTACAATACCACTAAACTTATAGACTTTACTGATATTTCTCATCCAGAAATCACATCTCAATATTAAGGACTAAACAAGACTAGTAAATTTAACCGAAACCGAAAATTCTAAATGTCTTACAAAACGAAAACAGTGATCGATCGCTAAAATAAAATAAAAAACATAAAAAAAATGTCCGTTAAATTTATTAAATTGTTAATTCGCGAATTAAATTCATTCATCAACGAGAAAAATTGTATACGGGTATCGCACATACATCGTGCATAATTCGCAACCCGTTTTTCACCACAATTCGACAATTTTTTTTTATTCTACAATATACATCCTGGAATGCAAAAATATGTGTAAACTATACCACAATCAGCCGCGTATGTGTACATATAATATTGTTCCCAAGTATATAATTCGACATACACACACACATTACCTAAATGTACTTTGTAAATTCACACATTACAATCATTTTCAATTGAATTAAGAATCGGCGACGATGGTAAAATGGAGACACAACTGGGAATTTTAAAAAATTTGATTCGAATTGGGAATAAATCGCGTAAAGTTGATAGAACACGTTTTTGTGTAGTTAAGTTGAGTTTCACATATACGCGCATATATAATTACAATGATGTGTGTGAAGACGATAAAATATGGGATGTAGAATTCGCTTTCTTATATATATGTTATTCTTGTAGATGTCATTAATGAAATGTACTGTGGGAAATAAAAATGTTATGCTTAATAAAAATGAAAACGATGAACAGATGAAGCCTTCATGTTTATATGTGGTATGCTGTTTTGTTTTGGAGGGGGGTCTGCTAGGTGTATTTTCACGTTTATGGTAGCTTATGAAAACTGGATATAAAATTTCGATAAATAGTATTACATAACTTTTTTTAACCAAAACAAATTCTTATGACAGTTATATAATTTCTTATATATAAATGAACATTGCAGAAAGGTTAAATAAAACAAATTCGTTTCAACTATAAGACCTTACGATGGACTGAATACTTTTATTATTTCATTTATTTGACAGATATATAGTTATATTATATTGCCCAACAACCCACAAACGACGATTACATATGCAAATGGATATAAAGATCACTTCTCCTTAATCTGAGCAGCGAACCCCATCGTTTCTAATTCCCATGGCATCACGAATTTTATTAACTTTACTCTATCGAGCGGTTCCGTAAAAACGTCGGCCATCTGGTCTCTTATGGCGAACATCTATGTGCTTGGTCCTGAGATTATATTCTACGTTTTTAGCCAATTGTATGATACTTTGATTATCAAACATGATGTGCATTTAATGCTCGATTCCAATCAAAGGCTTCCTAATATAGGACACACTTCATACGTCGCCAGATGTCACCTGGTACAATAACACTGACCGAGCAATTGTAGCAGTGGTTAAAGTTGCGGTGTTTGGGACGGGAGGTACCGGGTTCGAATCCCAACGGAGGAGGGTTGCAAAAGGGATTTTTAATCACCTGATTACAATCGGTTATGACGATGAACACAACTATGACCCCCTGTTGAAGTGCAGGATCCATGGTCTGATCCATCGTTCATGTCAATACAGGCTGGCTGTAGCAATGCAATGAGCAGATGGATTTAAAATCGAACCTGTATTCGTGCGTCTTCGATTTGGCTGGTAACGGCGTAAAGTAGGATGTTAAAAATTAATCGCGAAAGAGTTGGGAGAGCTTCGGTCCAGAACAGATTGCAGGGTTCAGACACAATACAATAACACTGCTGTTAATTCTGTATGTGCTGGTTTACACTCACACATTTGAAACTATGCCAAAACTGTGTCAATATTGTGTTCTTGATCATGGGTTATTGAAGACTCAGAAAAAACTAACCTTTCCTAGATCTTTTATCTTAAACTTTTGATACATTTAATTTTTTAGAACAGTAGTAAATCGTCAACATTTACAGCAACAATCCGATCAACAGCATTACTGGCCAAAGTTGAGCTTCGTCATAATCCAGCACCTTTCATTGCAAATGACAGTTTATTACTAGCCTAGCTAAAAACCGATCTGCAATGCTTGAATCTCTGTTTTATCATTAAATTCGATGCCCACTGATAATTTCCGATGCAGTTTTATCGAACTTTTTAAATGAAGGAGACAAATGACGTAATTTTACCCACTGCAAGCACCTCATTACTTGCATTTGTTTCTTTTAACACAAATAAATTATTGGTATGTTTACCAGTGACGATTACACGACCCTGCATTATCGAAAGGTAGTTTGTGATTTTTCTTCACAATTTCACTAATTAACAAAAGATTTACAGTGATTTCCGGTATATACTCTATATTTCTTAGCTCTATAGTTGAACCATCATTATGACCCGCCTTCTGTAATGTGAAATTTCATTTTCCGATAATTTGCATTACATTACAGTCAATTGCCATCTCACTACCAGCACTATTTTTACTACTTGCAAATAACTCTCTATTATTCCATGAGTATATATCTCTAGTCCATCGAGGCGATAAAAAGACGTTTTTAAATGGTAATTTTCTTACTTTTTGAATTCATCATTTTGATTTTATCGGGACGATTCGGAATAGGATTCCAGTCTGTATTCCATTTGTTATTTTCGCTAAGCTCGTTACAACTACGTAAAGAGTCGCTGGATTTGGAGTTTTTTTTTTGCATTAATTTAAATTCATTACCCAATACTCCTATATCAAAATGTCACACACCTGCGAATGATTTCATTGATCGGGCTATTTTCCACGAAATTTCTTAGTTTTACGTATGCTTATTTGATTGCATAGGTGTCGCTAGGCATAACATGTATTATTGTAACTTCTAGACTTCTTTTATGTGCACAATATCCGCGTTATTAAAGTTCATCTTTGACTTATCTAGTATAACCAGTCTAGTAAAAACTGAATTGGGATCATTGATGCCTTACAGGTCATCAATGCTTCGATACCCGTTATTTTTAATCCATTTTATTGTTAGCTTATTTTTTCAAAGTCTTTTGTTGATAAAACTGATGATTGTACTATACAAGAGTGTTTCAGGTTGTGGATTAATTTTCTCTTCAGAAAATCAGCAACCCAACTGTTTGATAACTCTACCAACGATTGCTTAACATTCCTGCTAAAAGTATGGAATTTTGCCAGTTCTGCTCTATATATACCATTATCTTTTGAGAAGTAGCCGAATATCGTTTTCCCTAACAAGTCAAAATTATTTGCATCGATATCAAAATTTCCATTTTGGGTTCCTTTTTAATGTTTGATTTAGAAACATAGTTCTTATAAACGGACGTTTATCTAATCGCAGCAACTTACAGTTCTTATTGATACTTTATTATCAGTATCAAGTTTTATAAAAGTTTTCCCCATAATAGTTTTTTATTTCTTTATCTTCAATTTAGGAGGATGGGGCGTTTACTAGGCTAGATCATCGTACTCTATTTGGGGATATTGCTTTTAGTTCCTCTCATGTTTTCCAAGATATTTTGCTTCGGCTAGCACTGTTCGTTTCCAGGTTATTGGTGGTCTACCTACTCTCTTCTTCCCTTGCGGATTCTATTCCATTGACATTGGGATAATATCATTAGTGTGTCCAAACTGCCTCATTTGTAATTTTATTTGGCTAGAAACATTTTATTAGACGCCTAATGCATTTATTTACAAAAATCTGGAGTCTCCTAGTGATCTTTTGCGTGTGTTTTCACGTTTCACAGCCATACAACAGCACTGCTTTCACACAGATATTGAACATTCGAATCTTTGTAGTTTGTGACAGGACGTATGCATTCCAAATCTTGTGAAGCAAATGTATTTCTTGCTTGGTTGATGCATTGGTTGATGTCCTCTTCAGTTCCAACTGTTTTCTCTATACTGTGCAACCAAGGTAGACGAATCTCTCAATATCCTCGATGGGTTCTTGATTGATGATGTTGGGGTGTGTTTTTGTTTAGTCTCACAGCCTTTGTCTTTCTAATGTTAATTTTGAGACCGACTTCCTGTGCTAAATCCGTTAGTTTCAGGGCTTTCTGCTGAATGTCTGTGCATTTATGCGATAGTACACATATATCATCCGAATAGTCGAGGTTGTTGAGTCATTTTATTGGGTTCTACTGAATGCCATTGGAGGATGTGTTGTCCAATTTTCGCATGACATTATTTAAGACTATTAAGAATAGTAGTGAAGAGAGAACACATCCTTGTCACCCTGCTTTCTCTTGTATTGAACTCGAATTCCGGCAACTCTGTACATTTCCCTAATGAGTTCAATTATCTTTCTCGGAATGCCTAATTCGCAGATTGTTCGTCTACTAATGGAGTCAAAATCGCGTTCAAAGTCCACGAAGAGTAGATATAGTGGTAAGTTCTATTCGTTTGATTGCTCGATTATGATACGGATTGAGTTGATATGATCTGTACAGCTTCTGCCAGGTCAAACGCCAGCTTGTTCGTTTCTGATTTGCTGGTTAACCGCTGGTGATATCCGCTCAAGAATGATCATTGCTAAGACTTTAATTGGACTGTTGAGGAGGAAGATGTCAATCAATGTTGAATTTCCTCTGACTGATTTTTACCCGTTTCACTGCTGTTGTTTTGATTTTTTGCTATTACCAGTTGGTAATCGCTGTGTACGTCTGCTCCTCTTATTGTTCTGACATCTTGTAAGATAGATAGAAATTTCTTTTTATTTGTGCAAGTTCTTGTGTGAGAACTTGCTGCCTCCTATGAATCACTGATTTTCGACGCAGTAATCGATCTTGATTGATGTCATATCGGTGTTATCGAATCTAATTTTTCTTATTTTGAAAAACTACTTGTTAACTTTATTCGAAGTATTGGAAAAGTACCCCAATAATGAAAATCTTATTTCTATAACAATTTTTTATTTTAGGCCTACAATATAGAACAACTTCGGTTGCCGTTTATGCAAACTTAAAAAATCCAGAATAAACTTGATGGTAAGCCTGATCAAACTTATGCCACAAGTCAAAAATTTCAAAAATCCAGAAAATGCATGATCGGTAATTTCGTACAGTACAACGACTCATTGCTGTTATTCAAAGTAAATATAAACACTCAGTGAAACACAGCAACCACTCAACAAGCGGCAGTACATACGATGTGTATTATAAGTAACGAGAAGAACAACCTTTAAACGTTACATTTTTATAAATATTAAAATCAAGTTAATCTTAAAGAAGCTGTAAAATATTTTGTTGCCAAATTTATGTTTAAGATGTAATCCCTCTTCACAATACAATTATACCAATTCAACCAATTTACGACACGATCAATACAAAATCAAAAACCAGCGGTTGATGAGCACACACAATAGAAGGATTAATATTTGCCCTACTTATAGATGAATCGCATGATCCAATAAAATATTTTCTTATATACCGAAAATCCGTTTGTATCAATAAGACGAGTGTATCAATGAGATACAAAGACGATTGTAGTACCAACACAAAGGTTTATCCTTTTTCACTGAAGAACAATGAATCTATTGATCGTCTTAACCTAAATGTATATAGATACCGTATTGTTGTGTTCATCATCGATCGTCTATGCTATACTTACATCGCATCTTATATTTTATTCTTACGCGTTAGATTTAAAATGAAAAAAAAAAAAATCTATCACATCAGCATCACAAAGAAAATGCGTAATGAAATGGATAACTATATATGCCAGCTAACTGCGATAACTTGGCTGTAATTGACAATTAAACAATGGGATATCAATTATTTTACGTTTACAAAATTTTCTTTATCTCATTTTCGTCGCTACATTTGGTTAAAGGATTGAATTGAATTTGAAGAAAACAAATCAATTCAATGCCTTCAAGGTATAAAACCATTTTTTTGTTACAAATTTTATTTATTTAGCAATTTTTTTATATATATATATGACATTAAGGTAAATATCTAATGTGATTGTCGTCTTTAAGTACATACCAGGTGTAAAAAGTTTTGATTTGTTGTGCTGTATAGATGTTTATTCGTGACTGGTTACATTCTTTAGTGTTTATATAGGCAGAATGATTCATGCACTATTATCTATATGCTAAGTGCAAATTTAAATTGTACAGTAAACCTTCAATGTCCTAACCAGCTTATTGGAACAGACCAAAACTAGCTAGGGGAAGGAAACCCATTAATAATTAACTAAAACCGTCCATTTCAAAACGGCGGTGAAATGATCTCAAAACTAGTCTCACTTGAGCACCAAAATAATGAACAAAGACAAAAATGCCAACCAAATAAATATATGGTTAATTTACAAAATAGAATTGAACCACTATAGGACTCGGAGTCCACAAAAATATACACAAACACACTTTACTGATGAAAAGGATCTTGAGGAGGATATTTCTGCATTCTTGAGAGATAAACTTTTTTAGGTATATAAATTAAATTTTGCAACAGGTTAGCGTATTTGGATCTCTTTACACTACTGATATATCGACAACCAAAACAACCTTTATATGGGGTTCTGCTGATGATACTGCACTTATAGCATCAAGCGAATCTCAAAACGAATCAGTTGAATACTTAAAATTCGATAAAACCAGCCAATTAATATACGTTGCGGCATACAAATTGCAACCTCCTTATATTCCTCAATGGGGTACAAACTCCTTCAACACAATCTGCTGAATATATTTGACTGCATCTTGTCTCGAGATTTAACTGAAAACTCCGCGTTAGGTAAAAAGCAAAGCAAATTAAAATAAAGCAACGTGAAATTCACTGATTAATGGATGTCACTTTAAACTTAGCCACTGTAAACATATCATCTATGAATCGATTAATAAACTAATTTGGACATATGGCATCCAACTCTAAGACGAGATAGCATCTAGGATTCAAGAAAGTGTTAATGCAAAAAGTGTTGGTTATTATTATATTATTACAATGGCGCCATGGTAAAATGAAATAAAAGATGGATAAAAATAATAACCAAAATGGCATCATGAAGCGAAACATGATTTATAAACAATAGTTCGGAAACCATAAGCAGCAAATCGACTGTGGATTTCAAAAGCCAAAAAGTTTCTAGAATTGTAATGCGATGAAAAAAAATTTCTTTTATTTAAAAAAATAATAATAATTGTCCTATAATCTCTATCCCTATTTAGAGAATAGCAAGAAACGGATTACCGACAATAGTGTATCAATAAAAACTATAAGTTGCTGGACCCACTATTAAGAATTTTATTGAGCTATCTTCAAATAATCATAAGTTTATGTACTATTATAGTCTTGTCGAAATTTAATGATAAATTATTTTTTTTGGAAATGAATGAATTTTTTAAAAGTTTTCAAGAACCTTCAGCTTGATTTGCCATTTTGGAATACCAAAATAAAATTCCAAATACGGTTTGCGAGGTTTTTGTTACATTTTTTAAGAAACAGCGGAAACGGCTTCGAGACGCGTGTGAGCCCCTCGATATACTAGTCAGTAGTAGCTATATAGTGTTAGAACGATAAACGGTTTTGGACATGCAGAATTTGAAAAAATCCAAAAAATAAAATTGAGCCAGGAGATATAAGATTTTGTTTCGAGGGATTCAAGTAAATAATTGTAGGGTTGATGGTATATTCAAATGGTGCCCATATTTTCAAAATTTACGCAAACCACAAGATTGAACCACATTCGATAAAACTTGACTCTCAAAAATCAAAAAATTTGATAGAGGAAAATTGGCAAATTTTCAAAAAAGCTCATTTGAATTAGTACTAATCCGATGGATGAAAAGAAACTCGGCTCAGCTTTTCCCAGTTCTAGTCGATGGCGTTGCGTGTTAGTGTGCAAGAATGTGGCCAGTCATAGTACGAAGATAGTAAAGGAGCAATCAATCAATTTGTGGTGAATTCCATTTATTTTACTGAAGTAATCGAACTCAACTAAAGTAAAAGCGGTGCCGTTATTGTTTAAAATGACTTTCAGTCGCCAAACTGCACGGAACGATTATATAATAGCATACTCTGATGATCTAGACGATACTATAGTTGAACTTTGAACAATTTACAGTACAAGTCTAACTTGGGAGTTGATGATGTATGGGGATAAATGACTTACCAACAGCAATCACAGCTTCCCATCGTACGGCCTAAGAATATTGTTGGTTGTATAAGAGTAGTATTTAGCTTGTCAAAATTTGTCTGCTATGCAGTGGACCACGGCCACTTAATGTAGCTTTCTCTTTAAGGAATGCGTTGTAAAATTTGAAAGCCCGAGAAAAGCTTGAAGTTAAACTATATCCGTTTGTGGCAAGAGAAAGATTTGGCTCAATTTTTGATAAAGTTCATTCGCAGAAGAAGTAACAATAACATCGTCAAAATATGGCTTAACTCCAAAATATGCCTTAACACTTCACGGAGCTAATTTTCAATAAAACTTTTTCATTACCTGATATCACAGATATTCCGAGCTGAAGGCATTTGACTTTAAACGCTCATTTGTGTGACGCAATGCCCTAGACTATGACAGTGTTTTCGTTCAGAGTAAGCTGATTTGAGCCAAATTAAACTAGGCAAATATTGACTCTCTTGGCATTATAACCATCCAACTGGGTGGTGAAGGAATTAGAAAACCATCACGGAAAGCGCTTTGTTGACGATTTAAAATCTTTTTCAGTTCATTTTCGATGGGTCCAGGAAGGGATAGCGGTACTCGTCGTGGTATCATCTGGCAGACCGCAAAAATTTTCAAGCTCATTGGAAAATAGGAGTTCGTGATTTCTGAAAATGTTATGGGAGAAAATTTTAATTGAACACATCTCCTGGATAGAAGTTCCTTATAGTGGCTTGAACCAGTCGTGACATAAGACTCTGACAAAGGATTAACGTTCGAGTTTTAACGAAAATAAATTAAAAGTTTCAACACTTTGTTTTCGCGATTTCTAGATCATGATATTTTGGGACTATTTGCGATTTTAGTTGCAAAATGTACGGACATTTCATCAAAAACAAATCAAGCACCTTGAATATTTTACGGGCTATCGAAAAATTCCCGTACAGTTTTTGTCAAAAAGACTGATTTGTCTAACTTAAAAGTGTTCGGATGAAAGACCATGGTCCATATTCTGTAAAAAAAAGTACCTGAAATTTGATTCGTAAGCCAAAGAGTACAACATAGTCGGTTCCAGCGAGAATTGTAAGGGCTAACCAGTTTTTGATTTTGAGAAAATAAGGTAACTGATTAAAACCAATCTTTCTGTCATTTTCAGCCATTCAAAGATAATAACAATGAAACAGAAATGAAGCAGCAATTGTTTCATTGTGGCAGGTACGATAATAACTTGCTCATTTTCCCCAAAGATAAGGACACAAGATTAAGGACATTGGCGAGGCCAAATATGTGTTAGGCATGCAGATTACTCGACATCGCAAGAAGGGAACGAGTCACATTCTGCGTGATCTAATCTTAAACGGGTGGAGTCGCACTCTCGGCGACGATTGCTGCTTGTGGGGTAGATAACAACTTTTCACTAAAAACCATTTCCGTTTTTTGCTGTTTCTTAACTCTTTTACAACTCTAAATTACACGGCTGCAACTCGTCAAATTAGAATCAAGCCGGGAGCCCTTAACTCGAACTTAATACACAGATTTACCGTTATTTTTCCGTCGGCAAACCCCATACGCATGATTCACCATATACAAAATGAAATCTAATTTGTTTTCCATTTAATCATCCCTTTATATACATATTGCAGTTTGCATGAATAAATAAATTAAGTATATTGATTATGGAAACCTACCATTTTCGTTAATTTACATAATAAACAAAATCCATGAACAAATAGCGCCATAATGATATTCAAAATGGCAATATCTACCATTTAGTACAAATGGCACATTTTTTGAACCCCTTACACATTTGCTACGATTATCTATAAATAAATATTTTTTTCATTCGAGTCTGTATATATATATATGCCCACTTAACTTATCTGATGCCATTTTGGAAAAAATTTAATTTTCTAAAAATGCACTCATCAAAATATAAAATCTGACTTCAACCCCGTAATCATATATGTATAGCATATAAACATATATCGTGTAAAGTAGGGTAGATATATGTATATATATATATATATATAGTATATATTATATACAGATGTAGAGATATAAATGCCCATCGCCTAATTCGAATTTCAACAAAATCAACTCTCCCCTACACTTTTATGATATACCAAAAAAAAATCATTCGCAATTATATAAAAAGCGGGGCTCTAAGTATGATGGACCTGATTTTATTTGACATGTATTCTGCTAAAAATTTATAAAAAATTTATGACTGAAAAATTTATTTTGTTATCTATATAAAATATATATCCTGTTTAAAAACATAAAAAAAAATTTAAATTACGCAATCATCCTACTTTAGTGCACATAGAAAATGAAATTTTTCAAACGAGACAAGATCTATACAATAAATACGCAATTTACTCGTACTACCAGTGAAAGTATGGGAAAATCAGAATAAAAATAGGTGGCGCTTATATAAACTTTTTCCATTTATCCTTATTATATACCAACCAAACCTACAAAACAAAACAAAAAAAAATGTTGTACATAACATAAATTCAATGCTATGTATGCTGTTGTTGTTGCAAATACTGATATGCCTGTTATAATTTCCAACCAATCATGAATTTTCTTAAAAGAAAACTCGAGATTGCGTAATATGTCGAATTTTTTTGTTTTTGTTTTTTTTTTTTTTTTTTTTTTTTGGGAGGACGAAATTTGTTTAATAATTTCATTTTCTATATAACAACAAAAACAAAAAAGGGACGCTCTAGTTTTTCTGACTGTCAAGGACAAAATGTTAGAGTAGTATTACGTATATAGACGAGTATATTATATAGAGTACTAGTTTTATATATACAGCAACCATATTAAAGTACATACCTTGAAACGCACACACACACATATACCAATATATATTTAACTAGAATATTCCCAGATATTTTTCAGGATAATATTATTATATTTACGTAAGCGAGCAAGCAGGCAACCGAACAAAAAAAAACCAATGTTGTATATAAAATGTAAAACTAGGGTTGATTTTTTGCTTCGGCATTATATACATACAGGCACACATTATATACATTGACCTTGGCAACAAAAATTTAAAAATGCTAGGTACATGGGAAAAATCGGTGATCTTCGCATTTATTCTAGAATATTCCTGTTTATATGTTTTTAAACGAAAACGAAAGTATGAGGTTATGGGAGCGAAAGTTAAAATGAAAAAGCTTTTTATTGATTTTCCAACCGAAAAACGAATACTATATACGGCTGTGTACATGTATTAGTGTAAATATAGGAAAACAAACCAGGATTATTTAAATATAACATATATATGTGTGTGTGTGTAGTGTAAATTTATATTGTTTCTAGAAAATCCAGGAACAATATTCGACACAGACGGTTAAGGATGAGGCGAATATTTTATTTTGTTATATATATACTGGCGTCGACATTATTCCGCCGCATTTTAATAAGCCTTAAAACTCTGTGTGAGTACAAAATCAATTCTCAACAACTCACTTAAGATACAAAAAAAAATAAAAATATTTTGTTATCTTAAAATGTCAATTATTTTTTGTTTGGAAATTTTTTTTTGGGAAAATTGATTAAAATTTTCATTTTATTAATGTCCTTAGGGATGATTTCTATACAAGTTTATTTTAGCATTGGGGTAGGAAAATATATGTGATAGGAAATGATGTTTGTTTGTTTTTTGCTTTGCGTTTAAAATGTTAAGCTTTCGTTTGAATAATTGTGTGAACCATAAATAAACTTTTTCATTTCGGGCAGTTTAACTGGCCCACAAAAACTTAGTTCAAGCGATGTACTGGCTACCGTGTCGAACGCTATTTCAAAATTAAAATACTTAAATAGCTTTAGGAGGTTATTTTAAATTGTCTAGCGGTAATCTAAATCTGAACGGTTCTGAATACGCTGTTGCCGTTAAGTTAAGTACAAAAACAAACAAACGAACTCTTGCTCAAACCAAAGAATTCAGTGAGTTGCGTAAGTCTAGCATTAAATAAGCTTCTAATAGCTTAAAATCCTTGTCCTGATTGTAAAGAGGGCATATCACATATTTTTGAAATGAAAAATTCAATCGAATTAAAAACCTACTGGAATGAGAAAAGTTAAATAATGATATTAGTGATATAAGTAATGTAAGTGATATAAGTGATATAACATCACTTATCTCACTCATCTCACATATCTCACATATCTCACATACCTCACTTATCCCACTTATCTCACTTATCTCACTTATCTCACTTATCTCACTTATCTCACTTATCTCACTTATCTCACTTATCTCACTTATCTCACTTATCTCACTTATCTCACTTATCTCACTTATCTCACTTATCTCACTTATCTCACTTATCTCACTTATCTCACTATCTCACCTATCTCACATATCTCACTTATCCCACTTATCTCACTTATCTCACTTATCTCACTTATCTCACCTATCTCACCTATCTCACTTATCTCACTTATCTCACTTATCTCATTTATATCACTTATCTTACTTATCTCACTTATCTCACTTATTTCACTTATCTCACTTATCTCACTTATCTCACTTGATGTCATTTATCTCACTTATCTCACTTATTTCACTTATCTCACTTATCTCACTTATCTCACTTATCTCACTTATCTCACTTATCTCACTTATCTCACTTATCTCACTTATCTCACTTATCCCACTTATCTCACTTATCTCACTTATCTCACTTATCTCACTTATATCACTTATCTCACTTATCTCACTTATCTCACTTATCTCTTTTATCTCACTTATCTCACTTATCTCACTTATCTCACTTATCTCACTTATCTCAGTTATCTCACTTATCTCACTTTTCTCCCTTATCTCTTTTATCTCACTTATCTCACTTATCTCATTTATCTTACTTATCTCACTTATCTCACTTATTTCACTTATCTCAATTATCTCACTTATCTCACTTATCCCACTTATCTCTTTTATCTCACTTATCTCACTTATCTCACTCATCTCACTTATCTCACTTTTCTCCCTTATCTCTTTTATCTCACTTATCTCACTTATCTCATTTATCTCATTTATCTTACTTATCTCACTTATCTCACTTATCTTACTTATCTTACTAATATAGATCTTAACATCTTAATATGGACAGTGATGCTGAGATTATATGATTATATGAATGATTATATAATAATTACATTCGAATCATTACATTTTATCATAAGAATCTGCGAGAAAATAATGATGAATTTTAACTCACTTCAGAAACAACCAAATCTAGAAACAAGATGGCTGAATATCAAGCAGATTGCATCTTCCACAATAAGCCGGCAGAATTAAATAAGGCAGGTCAAATTAGGAAGTCTTAGAAAAGCAAACAACAACAAACTTACATAGTTCTTAAAACGTAAGGCTCGTGAAAGCTTTAGGTATTATATCTTCATTATGTCTAAAAAATGACAAATTCGGGGTAAAAGTAATGCCCAAACCCTCTTCTATCAACTTCTGTTTAGAACATCATGATGAAAAGTTATTTAGATCAGATTAGAAATAATTTGCATCTTCGACATTCGAAATCGTATTAAATATTTTTATGTCGTCCGCATAGATAGGAATATCCAAATGTTTCGAACATTTATCCACATCATTCTAAAAATGGTTTGATCCACTCCGTCGAGAGGAAATTACAATCCAGGGAAATACCGTAAAAAAACGTCACGCAGATAACAAGACCATCTTTTAGACACATAGTGAATGAATAACCACCACCCAAATTCCTCGATAAATTAAACGATAGTTGACGAAAAATCAAAATTAATTTGAATTATAACAACAATTTTAAAACTATAATAGTTTAGTTTATAATTAAATTATAAATATTTTTTTTGTATATCGACCAAAATTTGTTTTAATTAAAAAAAATTAAAAATTTGACACCAAAAATGGAAGTCGTTAAATTTTGTTTTATAGTTGGTTCGTGATATTTTAAAGCAACATACGAATATAAACATTTTATGTATATACATACTCGTAAACTATTTAAAAAAAAATTTAAATTATATTCAAAATGTCAAACGATTTATGATTTATGATTTATGATTTTGTTAATGTTATTGTTAAAAAAAAAATTTGACTGTGCTGGACCAATTTCATTTTTATTCTAGGATTAGTCGTTACAACGCGAATATTGTTCAAAACATCCGGCGTTTTATAAATTTCCAAAATTTAATCTCGCTATTGTGTTCGAACATTAGGTGATTTTAAAAAAAAAATTTAATAGGTTATGCTAAAAAAAGGGTATAATTTAGGGTCATCTATGGTAAATATGTGAATGGTATGATAAGTACCTGGCCTTGACAACATAAATATATTATTTTGAGCTAAAGTTCTTGTGTGCCAACATGCTCCTTGGGTAATATACTTAGTTTTATAGTCTTTTAAGTACAGCACCATTACCTCCTTGTATTCTGTGATTACTCTTATTTAGGTTATCTTTACCAGGAGGAAGCTCAATAATACTTCCTAAAGGCAAGTTTGTGGACGGCAGTTTACTGTCCTTTATTTAAACAATGTCAGCAACAATTAATTTTAGTTGTTTGTAGGATCACTTATTTGACCAATGGAGCAGCCTCCAAACGCATTTGGATCAGATACAATTGTTGTAAAAGGCCGTGAATTAAGACAAAACTGCAATGCAACTGTATAAAATATCATTCGACTACGATATCAGATAATGTGCATTGAAGTTCATTGGTTGCTTCCTTACAGAGCCTCTTGTTTTCTTTTAGCCTGCTGTATTTTGGCCTCCTACAAACCATAAGAGCCGCAATATAGGCTGCTGTAGTCAAATTGCTGACAACCTCTACGTGCGTATAGAGTAGAAAAGCGTACAAATAGCGGTACATATCCTTTTTATAACTCATTTCAAGGTCCTTGAGAGAGTAGTGTCAGTTAATATAGCAGATCCAACGAAAGTATCCTCAATTTTGAAGTTTTGCTCGAACCCTTTAAAACAACATGATGTAGCAGGTAATATTAACCAGTTTCATTAGTTGGCTCAGTAACCTCCATGTACCCTAATTCAATATATTCATCCATAAACCACGATTTTGATTTTTAGCAAGTAGTTATTATAATCCGCACCTAATAATAAGTCTATTGGACCAGAAGTATAAAATGATGGATCAGCCATAACAGAGTTTTTGGGTGTGTCCATTTCCGTTGGTCTAGGGGCTGCTTCGACATATTTCGCGTTATTTTTTTGAACATTAATGCCTATATAGTTAAATTTTATTTAAAGGAAAATGTTGGCTTCATGATAATTTCAACGGCTGAGTTTACCACTCCTGCTTCGGTTTTTCCCATGTCTGCAATTTCTATAAACGCTGCTAAATTTTAATATCTGACTGGTTGCTTGAAGCATGATAATTAGCCCATCAAAACTGTACAAAGTATGTCACAAATTAAATTCGCAAAATCAAAAAAATGTAAGGTAATTAATATTTCTATAAAGGCCCCAGATACTTTCCCACGGTTAATGGAACAACTAACCGATGAAATCGAGCCTTGTGCAGTTGACCTCGACGATATCATAATTTCTGGCACAATAAACTCTGAACCAAAAGCAACCTGGAATGATTCTTGAATCGATTGGAAGAAAATGGGATTTTGATGCCGAATTAATAAATGTGAGCCCTAGATAAATTTCGAAAGATTGGTTCACAAAAATAGGAACAATTTTGGAAATGTGATTTCCACAGAAGTTCCTTGCAACTTGGACTAACAAACCACCCATTTTGATTTTAACGGTTGAAGTAGTGACACGTTTGTATATCATAATTAATAATACCAACCAGGTGGATTGGATGCATCCAGCAATGTAATATAGACAATTTATTTGAAAATGACACGACAAAGAGAATTTTGTTAATTTACATTTTTTTTAACTGTCAGACATGTGTTAAACAATTTTAACAATCCATTTAACGACATTACATATGTGTAATGCATCAACGTACACGTTTTATTAGATTTTAATTTGTTACCGATGCATCTTGTCCATGTGATTGATCATTGTGATATAAATGTTTCATCTAACCGATGATAAATAATACTGTGACTGTACTTATTCAGTTCATTGGTAATTAGCATAAACGTTCGATGCAATTTAACGAATTACTGTGCAAAAACCATTAGCCTTTTGTATTTATGAAGTCACGGTGCAGGTGGTTTTGCTCATTTTATTAGCATCGTTTAAGTCTATACAAACCTAATTAAGCGATTTATTACCTTATTTGCTTTTATGATCAGCCTTCCATAATAATTTTGACGTAAAATTTATTATGCATTAATTTATCATTTATTATATATTTAAATTAAAAACTAATTAATTTTAATTTATCTTTGTTGAAATTGAGAAAAAAATAAAAAAAATTTCAGCGCTCTAATTACATTCTAGAGATAGATTTATTGGACTAAAAATTAAATTACTTAACGTCACATAAGTATGTGTAAGATTTTAAAAAAAAAATTTAAGCAAATGATCTGGAGAAAGAATTATTACTCATTATATACTTACAAGTACTTTGTATCGTTCTAAGTGTTAAGTAAGAGATAATGACATATTTGTTGTGAGTGGTTGAGTAACTCAAAACTGGAGTAAAGAAATACTTTGAAATGCAGTTAGCAATACTTTGTAAATGTGTGACGATCAATCGCAATCGAGAAGGATTAGATCCATTTTATTATAAATCGCCACTTGATGGCGCTGCGGAACATTAACTTCCATACCGTTTAACGGACCGCAATTTAGAAAAATGTCTACGGTTTTCTGTTGCTGAGAAAATACCAGAAAAGGGCCAGGAACATGTACAAAATGAAAACTAAAACTGTATTTAAATTTCACGACAAGAGCTACTGAAACGTCTCAAAAGCGAAATGCATGAGTTCAAAACCTGCGATTACGAGCTTCTACTTGAAGAACTACTGAACTGCTGCATATCCACCAAACACAATTTTACCACTATTTTCCAATTGTATGCAACTGACGAATACGCAAAAAGGTTGCTGTATCACGAAGTCCCGCACTATTATACTTGGAATCAATCCTCAAAGAAATTTTGCAGAAGAAAAAGAGGCTACTAGCATTTTTCAATAGCTAACATATTTTCTACAGGCACATTAAGACGAGTATTTACTGTTCCGCCGAAAAATGAGAAATGATGCTATTTGCGAATTGTGCTTCACGTAGTCAAGGACCAACAGCATTTCAAGCAATCAAAACCATCGATGGTCAAGTTTGTTAGAAAAGCCAAGGAACATGTTTAAAACTGTCTTTGCTTGAAAATGATCAACATTTCAACATTTCAAGATTTGAAGCAGTTGAAACACGTCATGCTCACGAAATACGCCAAAATTGCGTCATCTTGGATCGTTACAATGCTTCTTGATAAAGAATGCACGGTGTATCATTATTTGGGACGAACGTACCGAGGGTGTAGCTCTTATATCTTTCCAAAATCAACACCATATAGCAGACGAACTGAATGCATGCCCGCATAATGCGGCTCTCTTGAAACATACGAAGAAAATTACGCTGTTGACCAATATGAGTGTACTCCTTCGGAATATCAACAGGCCAAATTTGTGCAACGGAATCAGAATTTTCCGAATGTTCAATTGACATCACGCATGTCAATGATTTCGACCGATATGCCATTTGACTTTAAACAAAATTTAAATGACAATAAACAAATCAATGCTTCCGATGCGCCTGTTCCAGTAACGGAAAAAAATCTACTTTCGCATTTCCTGAATGTATTTCTATCACTCGGCGAATCATCCATTTTGAAGGTGGAAGTGTGGCATCCATTATAATTTCTATATCATTTAGTTATTTATGTTATAAAATAACTGCCACCTCTGCCAAAAGTGCTGATTCATTTGTTTAAGAAGTTGTGAACAGGAAAGTGTAAAAAGTTTCTGATGAGTAAGATCAGACTCCAGCGTGAGTGTTAGGATGTCCAGGATCTAGTTCATCATTTGACTGACATATTGGTGGAGAATTCAGCATTCCTTCTATTTGCACCAATAGAGTAAGGCATTTCTCATAGGTAAGTATAGAGCCACCATTAACACATCGACAATCACTGCCGCATCCCAAACACCACCGAAATGGAATAAACTGTCATGATGTACATTTTTCTGCCGAATATTGTTGTGTTGCTGATGATACCATAATTCTTGTGATTTCCCGTAATTCTTGAGCTGTGCCAACAAAATGTAAGCCATTATCGCTATGAATTGTTTTACAAATACCGGCACGTCTTTACATTGTGGCCAAATCTGAGTGTTCAGCTTTGCTCTCCATATATACGAACATCACCAGATAACACTTTGTCTGCTTAGCTCACCTCTGAATAACTATCCAATAAGGTTCAACATAATCAACGCTACCACATGCAATCTACCACATACTAGGAGAATCTTTGTGTTATCTAAAAATGGAGAATAGCTTCATTTTTATGGATGCATCAAGCAACAGTCCTTTGGACTTTCCTCACGAAATCTTAAACAATATTTGAATACCGTAATCTTCTTTAGCTAGATAGGAATTAATCACTTTATCTCGTGCCTCCAGATGATCAAATCTTTTCTTGTAAGTTGGTACCAATTTTCTTGTAAGTTGGTAAAGCACCACGTAAGACCAACCTCGATAAGCTTGCTGTTTTTATTGGAGCCGGCTTTGTTTTGGCTACCATGATCTTCTGACAAGTGATAATTTATATTTCTTCTCGATGTGGTTCCTAGGCAGCTTTAGTTTCAAAGACTTTAGCTTCTTTAATACCATATGCTTTGAAACACTTAACTCTAAATTATCGCGAAAGGATATGCTAACTATACATTTATTGTCAAGTGCTCTTGCAACAAATTTCTTTGAATTTTTTTTACACAACTCTTCGCTTCTTGTCAAAGCTCTTCCTTCATATACTTCTTTTGATTCCCAACATCTTCTTAAACTGGCATCAATATCAATAATGAAATTGTGCTATGATCTTGTAATCCGCATCTTTTATTTGTCTATCATATAATAAATTAAGTGAGCTATAATATAATTCTGTAACTTCTGTCTTTAGAGATGTCTGTGTTTGTGCCACTTCCACCTTTCTGCTGTGGATAATAGTACTTGACTAAAATTGTTTGCTTGCCATTTTAAGTCACCTGCTGTCGAATCTTTACTTGGATTAACTATCTTATCGTCATCGCCATCTGTACCGCATACATGAGTAGAGTTTCTATATGTACAATAGCGTATTATATCTCTTCCTGCATTCAGCGCATCTTCTTTTTGATCGACATTGATTATAGGGATGATAGGCAAATGAAACAGATTATATTAACTTTAACGATCTGTCTACGATGCGATATATCAAGTTCCAAAAACGTTGGATAATTGTGTTCAGAAATCAGCTTTTGAAAAGCTAAATAAATTAGCCAGGGATCACGTTCTTCTGCTGCGGGGCCAATCGATTCGATATAAGTCTAAGGAACGTATCCAGGGTATTTATCCAGGGTATTTAAGATAGAGCCGACATTCGACTGTGTTGTTTAATGAGCTTCTGAAGTTCAGGATGTATTTTTGAAATGCATTTACTCTGAATAATTGCCTGTTTTTACTTGGTAAGTTACACATTCACTGCTGCTGAATTGACGCATTTTTTAACTATTTCATTTGCCTTTATTTCGCCATTTGGAGTACTCTTCATGAGTGATGGACAAAAAAAGAGTTCGACCTACATGGTTGTTTTACAAATGGAACTACTGGTCATTTCTATAGATCTTATAGCTTTAAAGTTGTTTCCATTCTATTGTATATTAAATACTTAACTAATGGTAGCAAGTCATCCCATTCGAGATTGGCACCCCAAAGGCGTTGTAAGAAAACTTTGAAAGTTTAACTCAATGGGTCGAAAAGGTGGCTGTGGATAATATGCATTGAACTTTTGAATATTTGCCGTAAATTTAAGATTTAGGATTCCATTCAATGATTTAGGGTTGTTCGTTGATTTAGTTTCAGTTTCTTGGCATTTATGCGTCATAATAGACAGAATATTTTGATGTTTGGACTTCCACTTTCTTAAATTAAATCCATGATTTTGTAAAATTTTTGAGACTTTCAAAGGAGAAGATATACATACCTTCATAAGGACTGCCTTATGCTCTCTAAGGCGCATAATGTGATGACAAACAAACTTAATTGCAGATTGGGCCCGACAAGAGATTTCCCTAAGATAGTTTAAGATATTTTGAATTAAAATTTTACCTTGCTCATCTTTTGATAGATTCCGCTGGTAATGACGTTGGTACAACTCGCTTCTCATGCTAATTTATTGATTCCTATAGATTCTATTTTCCAATACTGGCGTAGGTATCGATGTTATCTATTTGTTCTTGGTTGGCAAGTATCGGGTTTGAAATTACCTCATTGTCATTTGATGTTCAGATTTGCCTCGAAACTATACCCAACCGAACATTGTATTTTGTAAAACTGGCTAATCTGGCGTCGTTTTTATTTGACCGTCAAGATTGGAATTGAATAAGTAGTATACCCCAATCAAACGGTCGATACAGTCTTTCATTTCAAGAAACCTTTTGAAGTCCCTGATCCAGTTTAAGTTGATTTTAAACATTTTTTTGCTCAATCTTATGTTATCAGTTATAAAGCTGACTTGAAAACCTGGAAACTAACAGCGCTTTGTATGAGAGTTTACATTTTGTTAGCGAAGCGACTGTACCTTCTGGCTCTGAAGATGCTTCGGCAAAATAAGAAAAACTACATCGGTTCATCGTTTTTAGATAAAGAAAAGGAGGCGCAAATGGTGTTTAAAATGCATGGTTTGTGGAGGTACCACAACCAGAGTAGAAAAAATGTTATAATTGGTTCAAAACTACAAAACAAAGTTCTGCAAACTATTATAAACTATTGCTTCATAGTAAACTATTGCTTTATGGTATATTAGAAACAACAACCTTCATAAAAACTTGAACACTAAGTCACTTGGAGAGAAACAAAAAAGTACTATTTAATAGAGTTCACACAGTAAACTAAAATGCAGCATACAAATGCAGCCCCCATTCATCCAATAAAAATTAAGAAATAAATCCAGGTATACGTCTTAGTGTCGATAAGGTTACACTTTCGATTTATTCGTTAATTCATTTGATGTTATAAATTGTTTAAAAAAGATACAACATAAGGGTCAAGTTTCATTTAAGTCTAATCTTAAGATCTAAACGAATAGGAATGGTTTGTTTCTTACGAAATTTATATATTCCAGAATGAGTCCAAGGATGATGGATAAACTGTTGAAAAAAAAATTAAATTCCCGTAAAACAATTAAAATTTGCGTGCTGAATTTTTTTATAATAACATAGCAGTTATACACACATATTTTCCCATCAATCTATCTTTCAATCAAACAATTTATAAAACTAAAACCCGATAATTATCGCTTAGTACGAACTAAACGAAAGAATTTGTTCAACTGTGCACGTTTTATATCACTCTCGACTGTTCACAAATATGATTTGTATTTCAATCGTGGTATGCAGACCTGGGTTGTATGAAAAGTTAAGCGGCTTGTTGCGATAAGTAAAGAGATTCCAGGTTTTCCACCGACCGATTATTTTTTGTATCACTAACACTTTTTGCCGTTGGCACTTGGCGAAACACACTAAATATCATTTTTAATAAAAACACTTGTTTTATATTTCGCAAACACAAAATTTTATTTTATTAAATAAAACTCAATTAATTTCGACTTGTTAAGTCATCATCAGGAGTTAAACTCAGATGATGACTTAACAAGTCGAAATTAATTGAGTTTTATTTAATAAAATAAAAATTTTGTGTTTGCGAAATATAAAACAAGTGTTTTTATTAAAAATGATGATTATTTTTTGTTCCTTGTAACTCAAAAAAACAGGTTTCATGGATAGACACTTAGCTCTAACTTATCATACGACCTTCGTATATCAAGATTTAACATTTTTGCACTTTTTTCCAGTTTATTATTAAATTTAATTATAACCATTTTATTCATTAACTACAAAGATTCCATCGCTAAAACATTTCAATTCTTTTTCATTCGTTAATAATCTAATTTCAAAATCATAACACAATAAAATGTACAGTATTTAAATGAAGATGTAGAATAAGATATGCAACAAAGACGAATTAAACATACAAATACTTGCTATAATATTTACGTGTCACCCTTTTATACACATATTCTAAGTACACTTAACATTTATGTAAATAATGATCATAATAATGTGTCGGAAGTCCATCATATGTACAGCAAAATGAAAACGTAATTAAATTTAAATTTAAGAAGTATCCAACTGGCCTTTGTTCCGAAGCATGAATGAATTTTTTTTTATATGTATTATGTGAACTTAAAGAAGGAGGGCCACATATTGAAATTTTCTTTTGTTTGTTACAAACAACTTACCCTATTATTAAATAATTTGGAATTCAACGTGCTGTCAAGAAATGAGCGAGAAACTGGGTCAAACCTATTCATCATAATCATAAGAAGGAAATCATAACATCGTGAAAATTAAGATCCGTTAACATCCTTAATAACAATTTGTAGTTTAGGGTTTTAACTCTATGATCATCATTCTCTAAATGGAGCTTAATAATGAATGATTTAGAAAACTAATTTAACCCACTAACTTTAACTTAAGTCAAATTAAAAACCATTTTTGACTTAACTGCAGAAAATTTAGTTAAATGATTTAAAAAGTTATCATCCATTTTGCCTAATCGATTAATAAAACAAAATTAAAACTTTAACTTAAACTATCAAATTAAACCATATGACTTAAGCGTTATAATATTGCAAAACATCAGTAATGATGATTACTGATTTGAGCCAATATTGTGAAATAGTGATAATAAAGGAATCTTAAGTAGAATATTTGTAACTTAAGCCATTTAATCATAACTTCACTAATCTGTACAAAATTCAGGTACCTGCAGATTTGAACTAATATTAACAAATTAAGTCAGTCAGCTCGGACAAAGCTTACTATTTACCTTAAAACTATACTTAGCTTAAATTTAGCTAAGCTTTAGTACTTAGCTGACTTTAATTTAAAAGCTTTTAAATTTAAAAAGATGACAAACACTATCTTGAGCTTTAAAAATCTCGGAGACTGAACTTTAGTATATCTTTTTAAAACAATGCATTCTGAATTATGAGTCACTTTCAAGCCAACAATACTTAAGCTGCCAACTATAATTAAGAAATTTTAATATGAACGGTTAATACGTCATTAACAAGACAAGAACCTAAACCAACAAATCAAGTGAAAATTTAACCAAAATTCCTTAATTAAGTAACTAAGCACCGACTTAAGTCATTTGATAAAAGGTTAACCTTTGACTTATCTACAGAAACAAATATTACTTGAAATAAAAATATGTTAAGTGAAATTATGTTTCAACTAAGCATAATTTAATTTAAGTCTGAATATATTCACAAATTAAGTTTGTAAACTCTTACTTAATTTTTTCAGTTATTGCCTTTTTTGCCTTAAATGAACTTCGACTTAAGTCATTAACTCGTTTTTTGATTTAAAGGTGTCTTAACTTTAAAATTTCCTTAATAATTTGGTTTTTTGATGCAATAATTGATATCTTCCTCTGTGCCGTGTGAATTGGTTTTTGTGCAAGGTCTAATATTTTTTGTATTTTTCACTAAATGCATCTTGTGTTCTACATAAAACATCAGTAAAAACTACAACAATCAAATTAAATCAAATTTGAACTAATATTGGAAAATTAAATGAGAAAGCTTTTACTTAGGTCATGTAACAATTGATGTAAGCTATTAAAAAAGTATATTAAGTCAAATTTTAAATTAATATTTATAAATTTCTTACTTAAGACATTTAGTTTAAGGTGTAACTTTAACTTAACTACAGAAACTTATATATTTCATCAAAGCCCATTGCCAACAAATCAATGCAGTTATGTTTTATCGAAGCACTAATATTAAGTCAAATATTTTTGAGTTTAGCCTAATTCCTAACTATTATAATCAGTACAATAAGTACTGATGCTTTTATTAAAAGCGTGGAACTAAGCCAGATTTAAACTAAGTTAATAACAAATTAAGTCAGCACTTAAGTTTGTCAATTAACGCGTTGTTTTGACTTAACTATTTAAAGTGTTTATGATGTCAACTCAAAAAATATATGAACTCTCTTTTCTGGGGTGTATGCTAAATTTGCATCATTCAAAGATTTCTTTGATGCATCAATCAATTGCAACCCTAAGATACCAACGGTACATCAATTGCAATATTTGAAGGCGCTTCTGAGATGCAAAGCTGCTGCTCTAGTTCGTCATATATCTATTACATATGCCAACTATGAGGTAAGGAAAATTAGAAATAAGCAGTACGACAAAAACAAGCACTTTACCACTATGCTTTTGAACTGTTTATGGATCAACCTACACTAAAGCTTCCTTCTGGCAAATCTCTACACAATATTCGTAATGTTTTTCTGATAGCGTATAACGAGGAAATGAGAAGACGTCTAAAGACGCTAGAACTGTGAACAGTATTTGCAACTTTCAACATACGAGCACAGAAGTTACGTAGCTGTTTCATATGCATGTTTCCATACCACCAATCGCAAATAATATATGTCGAGTGAGGCACCATACGACCTTACAGCAGGATATCACTAAATCATCAGCAAGCGCTACTCCAACCGGAGTCACTTCTAGTATGACATCAACTAGAAAACATCTCTGAAGTGTGTGCTCAGTTACTTTTATTACCACGTAAAAATGCGGTGGTCCTTATTTAAGGTCTGACCCCGGGTACGGAAAGAACTAGAGGAGTCATGTCAATTAAGGCATTGTCATTATACTCAACCGAATATCAAAGACGCGGAAACAATACAGATTGATGTTCTTATTCTAAAAACTAAACAACTAAGCGACTAAACATGAAAAAGGGACCCAATTAGTCTTAATTTTCACGGTGGACAGAATATCAACGAAACTCTAAAAAAAATTAAAAAATGGAAGATATTCAAACGTGCAATTCATTGTCCCAAGAAGATTCAGATTGCGAAGAGTTTTCCAAAACAAATTTTCAAAAGTAAATTCAATACTGGACAGTATATAGTGAAACTGCCATTCAAAAATCCCCTTCATCTCTCGATAATTCTTGAAACATCGCCCGAAAAATTATTTCTGGACTTGGCACAAAAATTAAACCACGATGCTTCCTTAAAACCCGAATACACCCAAATCACACGCCAACTACTATTTGCCACACCATATCTTCACAAAAATTGAGAGCACAACAACAAAGCTGCGAGTCGTTTTTGATGGGTCCAGTAAGACCACCAATGGGAATTCAATTAATGATAAATTAATGATTGGTCCCACCATTTAACCAACGTTATCCAAAATTTTAGGACTTTAATGACATTCTAGGGACGACTATTTATCTTTTAAAGTTGAGCTGCCAGGGGGAACCAAGCCTACGAAGAGGTAACTAATATCAAACGTATCCAAGCTTTTTGACCGAATAGGACTAGTTTTGCCGGGAAGTTTATTGGATCGTGAGTGCCAGAGCAACATGAGTTCAGAAATGAGCTCGGAAAGTGCATCCAGTGCTTCAAAAATTGAGCCAAAACAGCAACACAGCTTATGGGAACCATACCAACTGTTCGAATAACACCTTCGAGACCTTTTTCGAGCTGAGATATCGATTATGAAGGCCTATCTTTTTAGCCAGCAAAAAACGCCGTGGAGCAATATTGGTTAAAGGATATACTGCGGTTTTTGTGTGTATGGTTATCAAGGCTCTACATATTGAAGCAGCATCATTAGTACCTAAGCATAATCTGCACAAAAATTCTATATTCCGCTTATCTAAACGGCAGCAAGTTAGCAAACGAGCACGAAGTTTTTGGAAGAGGTTCCACAAAGATTATATAAACCAAACGAAAAAATAGCGAAAAAAATGTAAAGATGACAACTTACCCTAGTGCAAGTGAGCGATGGGCAGAATCAAAGAAACTCATCCAGATAAAAGTGCAATGGGACTATGTTTATGATATAAAAACATTAATGTTTGAGGGCTGGTATCATTGTTTGTGCGTATCAGTTTTCATTTTTTTTTATAAATTATTCTCCTCACTTATGATGTCTGCCATCTACCGAAAGTATACATAAACTATACATAAACTAAAAAAAATTCATCTGGCTAGACAAATTATTCTGAAAATACAAATATATATTTTTTTCATAGTTAAGTAAAAATGGCGGACATATCGCTTCCTATGTAATTACACTTTCTGCTGTCAGTGAAAATAGAAATAATTATTTTTATCAAAAGTATAATAAATTCAACTAGACTTAATTTTACCTCAAACCCTACTAGATTAAGTCATGTTATGTTTCACCAACATGTTAAACCAAGTATTTTAGTTTAAGCCACCAACTAATTTAATAGCTATACTTAAACAAAAGTCAAGTCCCGATAAAAATCTTACACAACTGAAAGTTAAGTGAGAAATGCAATGCTCAGAAAGCATTTTGATTTAAATCAAAAAATCGAAAAGATCAAACTTCAGCAGGTTTTGAACACTAGCATACAAATTTTAAAAAAATTGCATTTCTTCCAAGCCAAGAATACATAACTTCTAACTTAAGCCGTGATTTGCACTATTAAAACGTCATTAATATGACAACTACTTACACCGAATTAAACTTCGACTTAAGTCATCAAGTCATTAATTCTAACAATAATTAGATTTGTTAATGCAATAATTGATGACTTCTTCAGTGCCGCTTGAATTGGTTTTGGTATTTTATGATGTTGATTTTAAGATCAACTTAACGTGGAAAGCCTGGTATCTTTAACGTATAAAACACAAAACCCTCCCACTACAAAAACAACTTTAACATTTCGTCACATTCCAAAAAGAACTCCACCATATTTCACCAATGACAATTAGTCCGCGTATTTATATAAAAAAAAAAATTCAATTCACTTAAATATTTTCAATACCATTCAACTCATTACTCCAATTTAAAATGCTTAAGGTGACTTATGAGAATATTCTTGCTTCATTTCGTTTATATATACGGTACAAATGAGTGGTTTGATCTTGAAATACTCAATTATTTTGAAAAGTCATTTAAAAGTGAAATTTTTTTTTTAAGAATGAAATAATTTAAATTAATGGAATGAATATGCATCTTTTCACCATAATCGTTTAATTATTGTTACGCAAATATTATTTTGGTTTGTCTTCTACTTTTACTTACGAGCAGCGACTTTACATTATGTGCGCTATTGTTCGGCTTGGCGCCACCATTTAAAGATGCAATTTTTGTTTTCTATAAGGAATGCATCGGATGTCTGTTGAAATTCGATTCAACCGAACCGGAATGGTGTTAATTTGATGCATTGTGTGCGTTTTTTTATTTTTTTTTATTTTTAGGCATATGATTATAAAAAATTGTAAACTTAACCTCTCGTTTATATTTCGCGTATATTTTTGGTTCAAGGATCAATTGCGTTCATATATAAATAATCGAATAAATGCATAAATATCATAAATCAGTCGGCAGCCAATTTTCATTATATGTATATAGTATTTATTCGGACGTATCGTCTTAACAGGTGGCAACATTGTAATTTCGATATAACGGTCGACTAAACTATAAATTTTCGACAATTAAGCGTAAATAATTAGATAAATCATTACACTAAGCAACAAAATTTAATTATATCCATCGAAATTTGTTAGCCTTGTAATGAATTTAAACGGAACACAGCGTGCTCGCATACACACATCTAAATTATTATCCATCTAATCTACTTCTAATACTAATACTATGCTTAAAACTATGAATCTACGTAAATTGCCTAATTCTAGTGTTTTGTTGGTAGTTCTCTCTAATTTAATAGTTAATTCTATTGTTAGACAAATAAACAGCAACAATCAAAATACGACACCTTTGGGTGTGTGTGTGTGTGGCTGTGTGTATTTTGAAATTACACCACACTTAAAACACAAAACTATATTACAATTGGAATAAAATTATGGTCGTTTATTCTCATGACCACGTAATTTAGGGGTTTTTTTTACCGATGATAAAGGCCAATTCAAATTGTTGAGGTGTCATAAGATTTTGTAATATGCAAGAAAAAATTAGATAATTTATCTTTGAGGTAAAATAATTTATGGGTTCCGTTCCGGACAAATTAGGTGCGGAAATGGGTTAAAAATTTTATAAAGTATACCATTCACTTTTAATAATTTATAATCTTGACGATTTATAAAAAAATAATTAGACTATAGAGGGTCATTGGTTCTTGTTGTTGGCACAAATTAGTTGTGGAATTGTAATGACATTTTTATCAAGGTCAAATATTATAATTAGCAAATTGTTGTAAAAAGATAGGACGCACTTCCATTTTTTTGCTAAATTGCTTATCTATAGTTGACAATTCTTCCTTTTATACAAATTTTGCAGATTCATCTCAATCGTTTGTACTACACCTGTGTTGTAACATTTTTAACATATCTTAAGGGTCACCATTGATGGTTGAGGGTCACCAATTATTTGGTCACCGTTGCAAGATGTAATTATTAAATTTATATTTAATAATTTTAGTAATTTTGTGGTAAGCAAGTATGTAAGTCATCGCTATACGTTCGCTGACAAAGTAGTACCATATTTTTATGTCACTCTCATTGGACAATATATGTCATGCCAATAATGGGATACCCGAGTGTAGTGCGTCAAAGACGTAGTTTTAATGTTAAACTTAAAGGGCCGGAAGGTAGTTTCATCCCAGATATAACCATGATGTCAGCATACTACAGATTATTGGGCTGATAATGGCTTTATCACAGAAAATTGCAGTAGTCCCAATTACAGTTGATATTATTATTTTTTTTTTTCAAAATCGAGGAGTCACTTTATGCCTAAAAACTTTATGTCTAGATGTAGAGGAGTGTTCCTCTACACATCTTGTGCAAAGTTCAGTTTTTGGTTGATCGAGTTTTAGTAGGAGCCTGCAGCCCAAAAAGAGAGGAAACTGAAGCTGAATGTTCTTTAATTAAATTTAAAGGACTGCATATGATCTATAAAAAGTTTATCTTTATTTACAGTCCATAGATTGTATGGTGAGAAAAATGGGCTCATGCCACAACAGGAGGCCCAAGTAGAGTTCGTCAATGATATGGCTTCAATACTAAACCTTATACTAGTACTATAAACAAAGGATCAGTTCCAACATAACGATGGCCATAAGGTAGTTTTATACCAGATATAAATATGGCGCCATCACTAGTTGTACGCCTTACAATGGATTGCAGAGTGACAATCACAGATGAATAAGAATCGGGCATATTCAAGCTAAAAAATAGAGTGGTCTGCAATAGGCTTGTATTAGTGATAAGATCAATAATCTCAAGGCATAAGTTCCAAACTTCAAACGAACTAAGCAGAATGTATAGGGCAGAGAAATTGTATTGGTTAATATTACAAAACAGCTTTACGGCCGTTGGTAAGAAGCGAAATAGATTCATGGGTCCACAGACCACAAAACTGTTACTCAGAAGCTTATCCCATGGACTATGTGCAACATTATAAAGGAAATATTGGACATCTTGATATTTTATTGACATGCAGATTTTCTTATAAGAGTCTCGTTGCAAATAAAACAGTTTCGAGTACAAAAATTAATGCGATTAGTTCCAATCCAACACAATCAATCAATGGATTAACAAAAAAATCATTTGGATGATGAGGTATCTGCCAGACTTTATAGGTAGACTCTGTAGTTAAAAAAAGAGTCAACTGGAACTAAAAGTTTATAAAGAAAATGTGAAGGACAAATTAAAGACCGCATTAAAGTATGTAAGTTTTGATAGTAGCTGTTAGCAAAACTTGACTTGGTTCCCGTTTTTCTTCTTCGGGATATTGCTGCGATATGGGTAGCCAACCCACCTACAATATGTTTAAAAGCCAAGGCCTTAGAGTTTGGTACATCTGGGTAAGCTCTTAACGATATGGCTTATGAATTCTATTTGTAATTGAATTGCTTCAGTTGCTTAATGTATGGCTTTAGAGAAAATTCAGTAGCCGCAATTAAAGTGGACATTATTGGCGGTTCAGTAAAGTCAAACAAACGTTGTCGGTTGAACCATGCGTATATAAGCTAAACTATACGCATAGTTCCGGTTTACGAGACTTTAGGGGGGATCTAAAGTTTAAAAACAGAGACACTCGGATTTGAAAATTCGTTTAAGATACTTGAACTCTCGCGATCGGAAATTTTCTCTTAAGACAGTTTGTATAATGCATCATCACATATAGTAGATTTAGGGTAACCTTGACTTGGATGTCAGATTTTTAGCTGAATTTTAGAAGTTTGAGATGCCGACAGACATAATTTTTGTATCCTTAGCCTTGTTACTGGTATTTGTTACTTCTAGGTAAACAGTTATAGCACTTCTTATATGCCACAATTATTAGAATATCCGAGAGAAGCGTCAAGAGCATGATCTTAAAACCAGACCTAATTGTATTTAACAGGAAGTAAATACTAGCCTAAATCTGAGTGAAAATTACAAGAAAAAATTGCTTACATGCAGCTTCCAGACGTTGAATGCAAAAAACAACCCGTAAGTTTGCAATACTTCTCAACCTGTAAGTTTGCAATACTTCGATCTCAAAACTAGAGATAGCTGGAGTTAAAAGTTTTTTAAAAAGGTTTAAACAATTTCAGATGATCTACGAAAGCTCAAATGACAGCAATTAGCTTTCATTACTTAGATGGTCTCTTTCTGCTAAAATAAGTAAGCAATTTAGTGAACCAGACAAGTTATTAGTAAACTAAAGTGTCTTTATAGTCACCGGGTGGTGGTAGTAGCGTTGCATCGGTAACCGAACTGTGTATAGACAAACGTTCCGGCTGATCATCTACAACATCCCCAGATAATTCCTAACAAGTCAAAAAATTTCTTTTAAGAGCGGCAAGGGAAGTTTTTGGCCTACATAAAGAAATTGTTGAAGCTCAAATTCTTCAAAAAAGTTTAAAAAGCTTCGGATGACCTATGAAATCTGAAATTGTAGCTATTTATTTATATAGTTACCGAACTTCTTAGAAGAATTGAGGCGATATATAATTGATAGATATTCACCTTTATATAGTTTCAATGGCCTTGGTTCTAGAATTGGCTATTTCTGAGTAAGGAATCAGCGCACCACATGGTCATTATGGATTGATCACTTTACGATACGACATGTTACAATAGGATACCTCTTGCGTAGCTCTTCAATGATATGGCTTCGATACAAAACCTTACTGTTGTAAGCAAATCAACACTGATATATCAAAGGCCTTATATGGTTGTCCTAACAATGAAGGGTGATTAAAAATTCACGACAAGTGATATAACTTTTCGATTGAATAACGACTATGAACCGAACGCACAACAACCGTTCAACTGTAAAAACTAGAAAGATTTCAGGGTCCAGAATTTGTTAAGCTCAAGAATTGCCAGCTAATTTATAAGAAACCGAGATTGTTGTCCTCTGCAAAATTAAAATAAGTTTTCTTCCCATGAACATTGGTACAGCAGGTGTCATACACGCATGGCGATATGATTTTAGGAATAGTTCAAGAATGCTGAATTACTCACTGGGAGCATATTTGAACCATTGCACCTAAATCTTGGCTTATCAATTAGTCTGTGATGCACTGGTCTTATATCTTTGCTAAAGTAATTCAGAATATGAAAAAAAAATCTTTCATGCATGTTTTGAACACCAGGTCAAAAGCATTTTTTTACCAAAAATAATTTAGCCACATCACATTTTTCTGCAACATGAATTTCCTTTAAGGAAACATTTTACATTAAAAACCGGGCACCTGAGTACCGAAACTAGCGGCATAGCCCACCGTTGTAAAGAAAAATTTAAAAAACCACCTGAAAGATGACGGCATCTAGTAGTAATTTCTACATTCACTAATACATCCATAACAATATTTATATATTCAACTCGGCCTGTCTTCAAAATTATCACAATGACATTTACGACAAAAGAATTTTAATTATGTAACAACAACAACAACATTTGTACTTGTATCCAATTTGGCCCACATCATTTGCAGCAATATTTATTTTTACCTTAACATATATGGTGGTATACACATTGTCTTAAAGTACATGTTGCACAATTTTAATACTAACAGTCGAACAGCTTATTGTGTTATTTCTTATTAAGTATAAACGTCTTACAATTTAAGCCATTCTTCATTTGTGTACTGCACATAAATAAATTAACATTTGATATGCAAAAATTGTTGTGCGATAAATATGTGTAACCTGTTTCGATAGACAAATGGTGTTAGTATCGTTAGCAGCATTCGGCGACGTGTTTCCATGGGGATCGACATATACAAATTGTAAATTTTTAATAGATATCGGGACGGGTTCGGTAATACTTCTGAATTTTAAAAAAATATAAAAAAGTGAAGCGGAGTTTTGGAGCGGAAAATTTTTTTGATATCAACCCTGCAACCCAACGACCAGGAACATTATACACCTCTACTGGCATAGCCGCAACCCTTCTTGAAAATAAAACGAAAGAGCCAATTTAAGGTATCATTACCTTTGAAACCAAGTCAAAACAAGCTGACACCGCACTAGAATTGTAAAACTTGTTGTGTGGGACGCAACTGGACCTGGCTCAACACCTTAGAAAATTAATGATCATTTAAAAGAGATCTAACATTAAAAAAAATTGTAAATATGGTCTTCTGACATGATTTAAATGAATGGCAATGTTTACCTGAGATCTTCTCATCCACGTTGCCTTTCCTCATAGAACTCGTGGCCAAATCATTAAAGAGCCAATGAAAAGTTGTCTTCTTTGAAAAGTTCGTAAATATGAAATATTTGAACATAAAATATGAACGATGGACAAAACAAAAAAAAATTCTAACTGGCTTATTCAGTCATGATTAAAGTACCCCAGTAATTTTTAAGCAATTATTTATTAGTCGATAAGGTATTTTCCGAAAATTGTATTTTTATTTTATTGTAAGGAAAATGTGTATGAATTGGGATTTCTTGTAATTACAATGACGTGTTTGGTCGGTTTAACGGTTATTTCATTTAATTTTCGTGTTAAATAATTTTTTTGAATCTGTAATTTGTGTACATCGAATGATGAAGGTGAATGAATAAATGAACTCGGTTATTTATGCATAAATGCGTGCCCCTAAATAAATTAGTGTAAACCCTGTGCCGCATCCTTTGGTAGTAGCCTTAAGAAACAATAGCCCTAAGTAGAATAAAATGTTTTAATTTTATTTATATTTGATGCAATAGTTGATGCAACTAATATATTGCTTTGGAATTTTTTTTAAAGAAAAAGCCATTTATATTGGCACAAGTCAAAAAATTGATGTCGAATATTATTTTTGCCATAAAGTACTGACCGAAAGAACTTGCGGACAGTGCATTGCTATACCAACAATTGGATTGGCCTATCCTAATATAAACTGTTTTTTTTACACGTAAACGACGTATCAAGGTCTAATTATTGACAACTTTGAACTGTTTGCTCCCTTTCCATTAGGGCGGGTAGTTTTTCTCGTTTCAATAAAATACGTAATAGATGTAGACATATCTTAACCGATAGCTCTTAATTGATGTTAGTACACGAAAATGAGTAAAACTTCATCAAATAGTAGATTGGCGTGTTAGGGCTTAAATTGTGTCAAATCATTGTTAGAAAATTTGTAAAATAAAAGAATTTAAAAAACAATTTTTTGTTTCTAAATTATTTATGCTAATGGTTGAATTCCAGAACCATAATGTACTAATCATAAACATTTTGTAAATAATTAGCATGGCGCTAACGCGACACTTTAAAAAAATTACGTATCAAAAATTTTAATATTCGTTCCATGAGAAATATACTTAAAAAAACACAAATACATCGTCTTCTGTGAAGACAGCTTTAAAAACGTCTTTCAATTGATCTTGAAATATTAAAAACCAAAAAGAAACGAAAACAAAAAAAAAATTTTTTTTTTAATTAATTTAAATAACATCTGTACCATAAATTACAAACGCGAGATGTTGAAAAAAAAATTAAAACTACAAACGCGAAATGAAACAGAAACAAAAACAAAATAAAAAAATTTTCTAAATTTTCCAGAATTTGTAATTTTGGAAACGACGACGAACGACAAATAAGTCAACTGATCCTCTTTAAAGCGACTCACTCAATTATTCATGTTAAATGGAGAGTGAAAATTTTTATGAACGGAAAATAAATTTTCACCGAAAACAAATGTGAAATACTTACGATGAAAATTAGTCTGGAATAATTTATTTTCAGTTTTTGTTTTCGGTCCAAATGGAACGTAATATATAGGAACGTGAATAAAAAATTTGATAGGGTACACATGTTGGGCTAAATTAGTTTCTCAACAATAATATATAACAACACTATATAAAGCAGACGAAGAACATCAACTGTGCTGCGGCTTGTATTATATTCAAGGTGACCCAATTCTTAAGCCTATTGTAGTAATGATCTTACTGACATATAATAAATTTATTTTTATTTTTTTTTTTTTTTTCAATTTCTTCATCGTTCATCATTCTTCCGCGTCTTTTTGTATTATCGTTTCTGTGGTATTTCTTATGCATACACGTGAATATACTTAGCAAACGTAAGAAATAATTACTACTTAGGAGAAGATTATAATAAGAATACGAACAGGAAGAAGATCAAATGTGTAATTCATATTATAAAAGCTGCGTATCGCGAGGTATGTCTTACTACTATACACACACGCACACATTTATACTCGGTAAATATGAATGACTCACATTTTGCACAAAGTCGAACATTTCCAAGATTGATTGAATCATTTAATTTTGTCCAAGGTTAAATGTATTTTGTTCACGATTTACAAATTCGGCCGAATTACTCAACACAATATTATTATAGACTTTGTCATTCTAAATGAAACCTATCGAATTTAATGATGTTACATAATGTCATCGGAATTCCGACACAGTGTCTTATAATGTTTTCAGGTGCTCAAGTCCCATTTATATCAGAGGCTTGTTTACACAAAATAACAATGGACTCGGTAACTTTTAATTCTAAACAAACTTCCTAGTTGTCTACCAAGTACAAGATTTTGTTCAATACAAGCCGCCAAGTTTCTAGATTTAAAATGGCTGATCATGAATCCACATAGCCGAAGCTCTGCTTGTTTCGAATCTTTAATCGCTAAGAGCTAAAACTCGATTTGCCACAAATGTTATCCACCGTTTTAGATGAGAATCGGTGAGTAATAAAATTGTAGTTACGTGGGCGATCAGTGACCCCCACCAGCTTCAGATCAAGCCGCGGTAAACTAAATTGTTTTATTGGTGCCACCAGCTTTCTTGAAGGAATTTCATTATCCCAGCCGACATGCTCCATCTAAAGATTTTCGAATAATATTTTACCCGGATTACTATAGGGGACAATTAACCAAGTGGGTCAAACGTGCAACTGGCACCCGACAATAATGTGCGCTTGGTGTGTTTGTCGCTTTCCGATATCTCGACAGTGAATTTTGAAAAAATTAAATTAGTAAGTCCCATTGTAAACCCAACACTCTTGGTATATCGACCGGCTCTTCGATCTCCTTAGTTTTGTTTTCAGTATTGGCTTGTATACACGATTGAAGTTTTTCACTGTTGATTAGGAAATTTACACAGCATGAAGTCGAATGACCTTGACTGTCGAATGCACTGGTTTTTTGTGTCATTAATACCTTAACGCGTTTTACAGAATTAGCACTGGCCATCATATCGCCAATGTACAAATCAGCTTTACAATAAAACAACCTGAACTATATCACCATCGACGTGGCTCGAACAAGGCAATTTGAGGTCAGACATGGCTATGTTAGCTGGCAATTTCCAGTATTTAATATTCGGAACTATGAACATTTCCAAATCCGTCTTGTATGAACTAATCCGAGATTCGAGTCTGACGAAAACTTTTATACCTCTAGTTCTTTTTTCGTTTAACTCATTGACTGCTAGATCTGTTTGCTTCCTTTCCAGAACCAGAATATCTACCAAGGTCTTGCTAATATAAAGCTAGCTGCACTAATATTACGAGCATTTACGTCGGCAGTTGCCAAAATTACAAAAACTTGAGAAGGTGAAACCTGAAGCGTTGTGAACGATAACTTGTGCTCCTTTGCCTTCGACGATAATTATTGTACTGGACAATGTCCAGCTTTACAGAACTGAATTTGATGATTTTTTGCAGACAATTAATGCAAAGCGTAAGCATTTTTGCTTCGTTAAAATGCGACAATGAAGCCATCATGTTGACTTTTTCGCAATGATAAATGTCATGGTGAACACTGGTTCACACAAAATAACGTAGTTTAATTCAATGGATCCGTAATGGATCTGTTTCCGGGACCAAATCTGGAACTCAAAATGGAACTCGAACAAGATCCGTCAATGGATCCGTTTCCGGACCCAAATCCGGAATTCAAAACAGAACTCGAGCACGATCCGTCAATGTACCGGATTTAGTTTAGGAAACGAACCCGGTGTCAGAACACAATACGGAACTCGAACAAAATCCGCCGAAGTTCCTGTTTTAGTACCAGAACATTGGAGGATTTTGTTCAAGATCCGTTTTGAGTTCCGGATTTAATTCCGGAAACGGATCCGGTTTTGGAACTAAATCCGGTACTCAAAATGGAACTCGAACAAGATCCGTCAATGTTCCTGTTTGAGTTCCAGAAACGGATCCGGTTCCGGAACAAAATCTGGAACTCAAAATGGAACTTAAACAAGTTCCGTCAATGTTCGTTCTGGGTTCCCGAAACAGATCTGGTTCCAGATCAGAATCTGGAACTCTACATGGAACTCGAACAAGATCCGTCAATGTTCCGTTTTGAGTTCCGGAATCGGATCCAGTTTCGGAACAAAATCCGAAACTCAAAACGGAACTCGAACAAGATCCGTCAATGTTCCGTTTTGGATCAAAATCCGTTTTGGTTTCTGGATTTTGTTCGTCCAGAACTAAATCTGGAACATTGACGGATTCTGTTCGAGTTTCGTTTTGAGTTCCGGATTTTGTTCAAAAACAAGATAAATACCACTTTGTATATACTTGACATTAGGTTCACCTATTACTATTACTGATCGTACTGACGTCAATTATAGGGTATCGCAATCTTCTGAATACTTCTGATTAATACCAGTCTCCCCGTCATTACATAAGAAAGTTGAAATTTGTCATAATCACGGAGAGAAAATAATCCTTGTATATATAGACTCTTATTAAAACTTGAGGGCGTCACTTATTCTCTAAAACATAATATTTGCAAAAAAAGCGATAACGTCTCGGTTTGAGCTTTTGAAAAAAGATATCCGAATGCCGTATGGTCTTCGGAACTCAGCCCAGAAATTTCAGTGATTTGCAAGACACTCTGAGATCGAACAATAAAATCATCTGAAGTTAAAGCTATAACAAACCTTTAAGAGATACATTTTAGATTTCCTGCGGGTCGTAGGTATGGTGACTTACTGGATTCTTACTTAGCGGCGAACCCCACTAAGGTGCTTACGAATTTGGAAAATTTTTGTTTTCAATTTAAAACGACTTGTAAGCCAAATAACCAAAGGCATTAATATGGAAAAAAATTCCGTCATTAAAATTCCAGTAAACCAAACATTTTGAGCTCGGCTAATTAAAATTCTTAAATGCATTCGACTAGAATAAACTAAAAGTTCAACCATTCTGTAATTTTGTGTCTAATTAAAAAATAAATTTACCATTTCAATTAAGTTGTATGTACGTCATTGTAGATATGAAATCCGCGGGCTCATGCGGTAAAAGTGTGGATGCGTCTAACCTTCAATAAATTAATTAATTTGCTATAATATTCGTTCGCGCTCAACGTAATCCAATTATCACATTATCTTCTTCTCGGCTACATAGTTAAAAAATACGAAACAAAAAAATTAATCCGGATTAATTTAAATAAATTCGTTAAAAAAAATGGGTGATGCGAAACCGAGATTTTTTTCGTGGTTACGTTTTTAAACGCACAATCACGAATACAAATCTGATTCTAATGTGGCGTCTCACCTTGCGATCTTTATTTGAATGTGTGTTGGGGATAATTTAAATGCGTACGGTCTGCATTAATAATGCACTTTGTGCATGACTTATACCACTTTCATTTATTATTTATGCAAGTCACGTGTTCAAATTCTTATATATACATCATCATCATCAGATTCCAATGAGTCAATTAGAAATAGGCATCATTAACCTCAATTAGCATAGGTTACACAATTAATTGGCTTGTTTAGTTTTGGTTAAATTAATGAGCAGTTTCCAACTATGGTAGTAATGTTCGGGTATAACTTATCGAATTAAGTGAGAGGGTGAAATGTTATGTAAGGTAGAAATAGATTAACACAATTTGGTCATTAGTATGATCGATGGTTATCTGATTGATGTTAGAGTGTACTTATATTTAGAAACTTATACAGTTGCGGCCTTCAATAGTTTTAAATTCAGTTGTATGTTTCAGTATTGTGGCATCGTATCCCTAATTCATTGTTAAATTGCATTATATCTTGGAACTAGATGGTAATAAGCTTACCAATCAATAAACTGACACATAAAAACACAAATTGGCGACGTTTCCAATTTTAAAAGATTTACGGAAAGGATTTAAGGAATACAGCTCTTAGGCTGTACTAATAAGACGACCGTTTAGATAATACAGACGTTCCCAACTACTTTGGTGTATCGAGACTTCTAGATGAAAAATGAAAATACCAAGAAACATCATATGCTGCACTATCAAATTAAACTCCATCTAAAACCGATGGAATTAGATCCACTATTAAAATCTAATTTCTAGACGTAACCAGTAGATATTCAGACAGTAACATTAAAATAAAAAAAAATCATTGGAACTCCAAAAACCAATCATCATACCGATCCATCAACGAACTTTCTCATAAACTACGATACAAAACACAAAAATCAAGTTTCCCAACAGTGCCATAATTAAAAAAATAAAAACGAAATGTTGCCATAATCACCAATCGAGATAAAATCGAAAATATTTTATTCACAATTAACATTCAAACATCATCACGTATATTTGTGCAGTGATGGCCCTCTCCCCGTCTAAAACAAGTTTTCTTTCGATTTTTATGATTTTTAAGATGTTGCGCGAATTTTACAATAACACCAAAATTTTATGTATCGTGTGAATTATATCATAAAAAAATTGCAATATTTGGCAACTTATGCACACATTGCATATATGCATAGCCGCAGTATGTATATATGATAAAATATCGCCTCTCATCTTTCAATGCGGTTATTTGTTTTTTTTTTTTTTTTTTTTTATTTTTTGTATGTTGACGCGGATCTTTATTTGCATCACAACCGATTTTGAAACCGCGACGAATTTAAATTTTAAAAACCCGCCTCGCATTTATGCATCGAAAAATTATGATTTTTCATAAATTATGAAGAAGAAGAAGAAAAATCTAATAGAATCTCATTATGAATTCTTTCGTAGTCGTACATTCGAAATATAAATTTTGAATTGTTCATCTTAATGGAAAACAGATGTTTGGTAGATTAAAATTTTAACCACGAAACAGAAAATCTGGACTTCGAGCGTTATTATTTTGTCAGTTGAGATAATAACACGTCATATCACACAATCTACTTAACTTTCGATTTCAAATGTTTATGCAAAAATTGTGTAGCTCTGTGTTTGTGTGTGTGATAAAAATCAAAAATGGGCACAAATATTCAGGATAGGAGGATTTTTTGTATTCAAATTATGGTTATAAAATGTCAGAAAGGCAGGTGGCACAGTTGTAATTTAGGTTGATTCGTGTTGCTAGTGTATAGGTATAGAGCTATAATTTCAGCTGCACGCCACTTTATATACCGATATAAAATTATATCATGCAATTTGTATATTAAGCCAACACGACTGCGACTCGATTGCGAAGCAATGCAAATATTTTTATTCGAAGGTCAACGAAAATGATTGACAGTTTGATTTGACGTTGAATAAAGATTGATTAGGATCGTGGAATAGATGTAAATGGGTATAAGATATAGATTACGTGATGTCATTCATAATTATTGGTATTGCTGTTCAAAGAAATTGCAAATGCAAAATATTAGCTGCACGATTTGCACTTGTTTCAGCATATACACTTGGCCGGATGCTGAAAAAAATGTCTACTTTTTTGTGATACTTAAGTACCACAATACATTTTCAAAATGCTGCTGGTATGTTAGTCCATTGACGTGCTAGATGTCGCTACTGGTATCGTTTTAAAATAATTAAAATATTTTTATATGTATAATCGCCTAAATGTCCTATATTTTTTCTAAATTTTGACGATATTCTATCAACCTGACATCTGGAACATCAATGGGTAAACTGTTGATGGTCTATGTGTATTTATATTATGCCACAAGTCAAGAAAGAAATGGCAGCACGAAAGATACATTTTACAAGCACCCACGAAGGGACTCGGTAACACGACTCAAAGTCCTACTTAAATGATATACATAGACACAATGACCTGTAGTAGAAAATACAGAACTCACGTGGCCTTAAAAATACGGCACTTAAATCAAAAACTAAAATTTAATTTATTTACTTAAGCTTACTGACTTAATTTAAACCTTGAGTGGGAGTTTAGTGAATTTTTGAGCATTTTAGTACGATTTTTCTCGGTTTCTACGTGGTTTAAGTCAAAACTATTTGGTTTAGAATTACTTCACTTAGGCACTTAGATCAAACAAAATATGACTTAAGTCCGTGTTTACTGATTTAATTTATCATTTTATTTGTTTAAATTTGGTTAAGTTTATTGGGTTTAATAACTAAATTAGGGCATATATCTAGTTTTTAAACATTTATATTCAGCAGATAATTTTCGGTGGGTACGTTTTTTCTCGCGTGGGTACGTTTTTTCGCCGTATTGGTAAATACCAATACGGCGCAATTTTGAGGAACTAGCTAGATTTATGTTTAAGTCAAACATATTTGGCTTATTATTAGTGCTTAGATGAAATATAACCTGACTTAATTTGTTGTCAATGAGGTTTGAAAAAATAATAAATCTTTTGTTGCGTTAAATCAAAAGTAGACCTTTAATTAAATGACTTAAGTCAAAAATTAATTTTGACTTAAGTAAAAAAATTCTCATTTAATTTGTCAAGACATCGGGTTTAATTTGATGGTTTTAATATTTATTTTATTAGTGATTTTTTAATCTTTAGTATTGAAAAATTTTTTGATGACTTAAGTTCGATATGACAATATGACTTAACTTTTAGGTAAGGCACCTATTATACTGATTACTGTAATTTGAAATATATGGTTCAAGCCTACAATATTTGACTTAATATTATATTTTATAAGTGCGTTTTATAAAACATAACCTGAAAAAATTTGATGTCAAAAATTTATCTGTAATTAAATGACTCAAGTACAAGACTTAATTCGTTACTATAAAATAAATTTTGGTTTAATTTGGTGAGTTAACTATCAGTTTATTTTGTACGTATAAATCATTGGAACTGAAATGTTTACCTAAATTTGAAGGCTAAAGATTGGTTCATATTACTGGTGCTGTGATTAATGATAAGTTATACTTAAGTTTCTGCAGTTAAGTTAAGACATAAATTGAAGGATTTGTATACCTGCTTTTTATACAGATTAGTGACGTTCAGTGACGTTAAGTTGTTGTCACTCGGTTCTGAAGTAATATTAGTCTTACGCGACTGTAAATTTAAAGTGACAAAAATTGTATATTCATCTATATATAAATATATATATATATATATATATATATATATATATATATATATATATATATATATATATATATATATATTTATATATATATATATATATACATATATATATATATATATATATATATATATATATATATATATATATATATATATATATATGTATATATATATATATATATATATATATTACATAACATACCTCGTCACCATAAGCCGGTTCATATATTATAAAATACCAAAATTCTTTTAGATTCTAGACTCTTAAATATTATATTTCGTCGCAATAAATAAATTAGACAGTAATAATTTCTTTTAAGCTCCAGAATTTGACAATGCCACCATATGAACTTAGAAACAACGATATCTCATGAATAGGATTTATTGTTAACCAAAATTTATGTATCGAAATTTTTGTGTCGACTGAATGTCTTACGCAATCGTAATTTTTTTTTGTATTTGGTTAACTCTTTCACGGGTCACGCATTAATACTTAAAATATAATATCGAAGATATATCGTCGGCTTTGTTCTATATCGGCTTATCACATATTTTAGGTTTTGAGTTTTTTTAAGCTATTTAACGAATAAGCCAACAAGCGAATGAACACTTACTACCACATGGGGTTAACCTACCACAGGGTCCATAAATCCTGTTTGACTTGACAATATCGTGAAGAAGAGGATCATTTCAGAATCAAGTAATACAGTACAGACAACCTTATCTGTGTGACAATCCACGCAACTTCACTAAAAATATTGCTCTCATAAGCAATTGCATCATATCTTTGAATGTGAGATAAATATTTCCATTTCGCGTTACATGTAAGTGATGAAAAGGTCTGGTCGACCTTTGTAATATGCTCATGCATACATATATCGTGGTCCTCCAATAAAAGATGATACCACATCCGGTTCAACGCCTAATTCATATTTTGAAAGCGAACTCTTATACACTATAGCTGAACATTAGCTAGACGAAGCGTTGCGTTTCCTTGAATTCTTGCGATTTTTACCACTTAAAATTAAAATTTTGCAAAATTTTGCGAGAAGTGTTGCTCTAAATGTGAAACATGTAAACTGAGATATTCAAACCAATATATCTTCTTCTCAATCAACTTTCGGAGCTGCGGCATAATATCACAAGCTTATAGGAAACATAAATTAAAAGCTTGAATTACTTTTTGCACTGGAGGTTATAACGTAAAGCTGCAGGACAGTGTATCCAGACTTGGAGAGAGACTTGAAGCACCTCTAAACACATCACACAATATCACACATCGCACAATATATCGGAAAAAACATTCCACAGTCAGAACACAAAACAAAATCTTGAACCAAAGTTTTATTCTTGTAAAGCTTATGTATGTCAAATAGCCAAACAAGAAATACTAATTGGATATAGCTGTTGACACAATTAAATAAGTTTTCCTAATGGATCATGTCACCGTAAGGCAACTATAATTATTTCGAGATGCGCGAATATTCGAAGCTATCAGGATTCACCACAATCAGGAATAATTCACATTAAAAACTTTATGGATTTAGAAAAGCTAAAAAATTAGAATTACTTACGGTTTTGTATCGGTTTTCCTGTCTGTTGACAATTTTTTTTATACAATTTTCACTTTTATTTTAATTTTGCCTTTTAATTTTCACTTATTTACATAAATATCACTTTTACTGAACATGAAACCTCATCACAACATAAAACACCTAATTAACGCTCTAATTAAACTTTTTAACTAAAATTTCTAATTAATTTTCGATTTTTTTTAGATAAATAATCAATAAACAACTGACTTATGACAGATGATCACAAACACACTGAAGAAATACTAGATAATGTAAAATACGAAGTTAGATTCCAATATTGTGATGAAAAAGAGACAGATTAATATTTTATACTTTAATATCAGGAGTTTGAAGTCGATGGTAGTTGCGCTTATGAACTTTTTTTTTTTTAACTTAGAAGTTCACATAATTGTACAAGTCTTGGATGTTATCCTATGAGGTATGTATGATAAATTTACCGCATTTCATTAGTCACAGGCTGTATGATCATTTAGTATATCGGAACGTATTGCTGCAAGTATCGAACTGTTGACCCTCTCTAAAGCTTTATTTTAAGGGAATACTTGGCCGATAGAATACGTTTGATGCCATACTAAGAAAGAAGCTCAGAGAATACTTCTGCGATAAGCTGCGCTTCGTTAACGCTTAAGATCATTTATGGCAACGAAAATTTAATGATTCTTACAGATTTCACACTGTTTAACGACATTCTAAACATCCTTTATCACCGTTGGCCATAATAAGACAGCCTACGGAAAATTTTCAACGTCGTTTGTATGCCCCTGTGTGTAGAACTGGGTGAGCAATCAGGAGGTTTTAACATTTCCGGAATTTATTACAGTCTACGGATTGGAGAAATTTGTCTATTAATAAATTTTTTCCAGAGAAACATTGCAGATGACAAGATGAGTGTTTGCAGTCTGCAGGTAGTAGTTTGAATATTGGCTTTAAGGAAATCAATTTCTTTCCTTTCCTCCCCCACAAAAAAAATAACTATCGTAGCTTAGGTATTAGTAACCGGCTCGAGTCTATCATAACTAACATTCCTAGCCATTCTGTTTTTTTCGTTTTAAAAGTGTGTACAGTAGTACCCATTATTCCAGGGAGTTCCTGGTTAATCTTTGGCCGTTCTCTCTAATCAATTAATACAAAACCATGCATCTTCATCCAGTATTATGATATCTTTGTCGAGACAATGAGTCAGGAAGAAGATTATCTTTCCCTCTCTTGTACTAAATCTCAAAATTAACGACGTAGTTTTAAGCTCCAGCGAGCGAGACCTTCAGAAATTTCCCATTATCCCATTAACCGCTTTAAACTGGTAAACGGATTATGGTAAACAGATAATCTTCTACATGTTGTGTAAATTTCCCAACACATAACAAAGACACTCCAGTAAGGCACTCCAACTCAGTTACGCTGTAGTTGCGTTAAGCTGCAAGCTTTTGTGAAACATAGGCGATTGGAAGCTCTTCGCCGCTGGAGAATTTTGGAAATATAGTAATGCTCCTATACCGATCATCGAAGCATCGCATTGGATAAACCAGAGGCGATTTTAATTTAAGTGCAGATCTAAGTGCGAATTTTAATTCCATAACGATTTGTGAGCTTTGTCATTCCATTAAAATTATCTGTCCTTTTTCAATAAATTAGTGAAAGGACTAGCAGTTTCAGCGTATCTATGAATAAATCTTCTATACCACCTGAACCTGCCAAACAATTTTCGGAGTTCACCGAAAAGTTTTAGGTATAGGATATAATTTTATTGCATCGATTTTAGAGCTGTCAGAAGTTAATCATCTATGTTCAACTATTTACCCTAGGAATTATCTTATGCATCAATCGATACATAGTTTACGGTGAATTGCATAGACCAAATTACATCACTGTAAAGTGATACAGTGGTTTTTCAGCTACTGTAAAAGTCGTCTTATCCTTTGACCTCTTATATCCAGCGGTATTTGCCAAAAATCCAGACTCAAGGTATGCCTGGTTTTTGTCAGTCGCCCGAGCAATTTATCGAAAGCATTCTGTCGAGTTCTTACTAGATTTCTGATTCTTTATCAGGTAGATAAAACATTAAATACTTTACTTTTTTAATTTTGACTGACCATTGGCGGTTTTGACGTGAGATGGAAATTATCTAAACTTTATACGATGACCTTGAAGAAAGAAATAATGCAAACTTTATGGGTCCAACCTCAAATCTCGTCCTCAGGTTTTTAACTAGACGGAGAATGAACTCTACTGGTGGCTCAAATTGCATCGAAGATTGAATTCATATTACAATAAAAAGACGTTGCCAATATTTCACGTTACTAATTTTGATCACGATCAAATGGTAGCCATAAAACCTCGATGAATCTTCCAATTAGCACTTACCTTAAAATATTACCTCTACATAGCAAAAGTTCAACAACTAACTCGTGATTTACTGAACCATCCAATAAAAAATTAAAAAAATTCTAATATAAAATCCAACAAATAAATAATCAACTTATAATTAATTCCACTTCCGCCATTGGCACAAAAAAAAATCGTGGTGCTTTGTTTCCCAAAAAGTTTTTGTATATCTTCATCTCTTAAGTGAAGATGTAACTTTATAAGTGTATATAGATATAACACATACTGTACAGCACAAATATTTTTAAACAAACGAAAACTATCAAATAAATTCTAATTATCTTTTTTCAAGGTCGATTGACCATCTTAATACTAACTTATGTTATATTTTGGCGTATAATAGATTTTCCTACTGTGTGCACACATACTCGCCTTTCATTTTTGTACATATATGTAGTTAAGACACTAATTGAGACAATACGACGATGATTTTATGGGCTTGAATTCAAGATATTGTATTGTTTGGGAGATGCATTGTCTATATACAACAACAACAAAAATGAATAATCTACACGCTTAAGTAATGCAAATTATTCACAGGAAATTAGATTTTGTTTTGCGAAATTAGCTTAAGTAAAAATTAATTAAGATGAGTGACTTTAAATTTATAGTTTGTTGGTGTATTTAACTTATTGGTTAAGTGACGTGGTGTATGTGAATATTTTGAAAAATATTTCAGAAGTTATTTCTTCATGGTTTTGCCGCAGTGGAGCTGTCGCAGACTACACAGAAATTAAAATTATAATTATCCTGGCAGTTAGCCAACTAAAGTCCTTGGGTCCTTTGTGGAAATGCTGTTTTTGCTACGTTTACACATTATTAGCCAACTATCTAGCCTAATTAGCCAAGTGGTCAGTGACTAATTATCACTGGAAAACGATCCTTACGTTTAAATTTGGAAATCTTATAAAGTACTGCCAAAAATGTGTTGTACCAAAATAACTAAGCCGACGATATAAGTACATCAAAACCAGATGATCTTCTAATAACTTTGCATGGACATACTTTGTTTAATTGGAATAAACCGTCGATTGTTTTAATTTTTTTATTTTAATTGACTCTGACTTAGACAAGAATGTGTACATACATACATTACTATGAAATATGATCGAAACAATTAAATTCTTTGTTTATGGTATTTAAATATTGTATACAAAGTAAATGTTATTTCTTAAAAAATGTCATAATTAATCAACAAATAAATAATCAAAAAATAAAAATTTTGTAAGAATATACAATTGTTTTTAGTAATTTTCAAGAACACTTCAGATATGCGTGAGGATCACTTAAGTTTATATATCTTATAAAACATATTCCTAAAGTTCAACATAAACATTTATTATAAATTCTATATGTCCGTTAATTTTGTCTAAAAGCTGCCTTAAAACGTGGCAACCAATGAAGTGTTCAAAAAGAACGACTAATTTGACCTTCATAAGTCCTTTGTATATTACTGACTAAGAAGATCAATAATAAAATACGATAACCGACATTGAGACCACCAAATTTACAGTATGTTGGAAATATGCGCATCAGTAAAGTAATCAGCAGGGCAAAAATTTTCCACTCGTCATCAAATTAAATCAAAATTGAATTTACGATGATGATCTATTTTCACTGCATCAGGTAAAGGTAATTTTTCAACTTTTTCGAGGAATATACTCGTCATTTATGTATGTACATATATGTAGGGCCGGTATCTGGATACCAGGTGACCTCCAGATGTATTTAGCCTTATCTTTGCACAGCGGGTCTCTGCAACGATGGACATTCTTTTTTCCGCTACTCTTGGGAGTTAAATGGAAATTAAGAATATAGAGACCGGCACTCTTAAAATACCGAAAACTCCAATAGTAGAAAATCAGTTCTGTAGGCCTTCTCTCTCTAAGGTTAGGAAAGAGGACACATGCTCCGAAAATGCAGGTCCCTTCAAACCAATACATAATGCTGAAAGGAAAGCATGGAGATCCCTAAAACGCTAGCAACAATTCCGTTGATCGATAGGACGAATAAGGATAGAACCATACTGTAGTGGGCTACCAAAACGGTAGAACTGAAACCAGGAAGTTCATCCAAGAGCTTCCTGTCCAAAAGACAGAGATCTACGGATGAATCTTCAAAGACCGCTAAAAAGTCAAAGTGGCAGGCAACTCTAATTAAGTCTTTTAGCGAGTTTCTCAAAGATCCGCTGATTGTAGCGGTTGTTGATAGAGCACAGAAAGGTGATAGCATCACACCCGCTTATTAAAGGAAGATGGAAAAGGCTCTTGCCTCCTCCTTTCTGAAAATAATGCCGCAAAACTCTGGGGCTGCTCCTACATGTCGAAACGGTGGTTGGTACAAGAAGGTCTCTGTACCTATATAAAAAGGCGTTCGGTAGCCTAGGTGAAGTTTGGCCTGGAGCTAAACTAGAAGTCATTGCGCCTGAGGATATCCCTTGTAGGCTAAGCGCTCGGACATGGATTCCAGCTGAGCCAAGCGATCCAAAGACAATTATGGTTCTAACTAGGATAGATAATTCTGAGTTGCCGACCAACAACTGGAAAATAGCTAGGGTGGAGGAGGCTAAAAATGATTACATGTCGGCTATAATCATAATTAACAACGACTCACTGACAGTGCTGGCTAAGACAGGTGGCTTAATTAGCTTTGGTTTTTGCTGTCAAACTGAAAATTTATAAGAAGGATGGGGCTGCTAAGTCAGGGACATCAATATCAGTTGGAAGAACTTCCGCTTTGCACGGAACCTTGGTTGAAGATGTGTGCCCTTTAGACGAGCAGCCTCAAACTATAGAAACGAAAGAAGTAAAGGAGCTATCCAGATCAATGGATGAACTCTGCAATCCTTCCACGACCTCGGATTCAGAAGGATCCAACATTACTGTGGTGTCGATTGATCAAGCAGCGTCAGCTGCGCTTATGCTCAAAGTAATAAAGAATGACTTTGAGGTCGTCTCTGTTCAAGAACCATCGATCGGGTTCTTGGACTTAGGTCTGGTAACTATAAACTACTGTTAGTGCAGGTTGAAGGTATAATTCGTCCGTGCATTCTTGCAAAGAACAAACTAAAATAATTTCTGCTTGTCAATTATATCGATGCAGATATGGAGCAGGCTAAGGATTTGACTATGCCATCCCGACATCAAACTCCGTAGTTAAATTTCTGACTATTATTCCTTGCAGAGAGGACTGGGCGAGTAAAGCAGTACTGGAGCCCGGTAAAATTAACTTCTTTACAGATGGATCGAGAATTGATGGCAACGTCGGTTGTGGGGTGTTCTGCATGGAACTAAATGTAAACCTCTCTTTTCGCCTTCTTGATCACTGTAGTGTCTTACAGGTGGAGCTCATCGCAATCAAAGAGGCCATAGACTGGATGAAGTATAATGTAATATCTGTTAGGGAGCCAAGCTTTATCACGACGAAAGTAGTCCGGAACTGTCTCTCATCTCTTAACCTGATGGCAGAACAGGGCATTTCAATATAACGGGGAATTTAAAAGCTGATGAACTCACTCGACAGGGTACCTCCTCTCGCATCTTACTATGCCACGCTTATACAGAAGCACCGCTTGCCCTGTGTAAACTGCTACTAAAGGAAGAAGTTTATAAAATCAAAAATAGTAGATGGGTAAATTGTGCCGCATGTGCAATTACTTTCCAAAATTGGCATACACTAGACTTAATCAGGTCTAACCAATTAATATCCATTTAGAGATATCAACTGCTTCGTTAGAAGCTCGAATTGGTTCCAATAGGTAGTGAGTGGAGAATATATTTGCTATGGAAAGGCCACGGACCAATTGTGTCTATGCCACGTCCGTTAGGACGGCCACTTTGACCTAACCTAACCTAAGAAAGGAATATTTAAGGTGAGAAATCAGTCAGTATATAAAGCAACACTTTGGAATAAAAACCAAACCAGGAAACTACAACACTACCAGGAAACTACATGGCATTCGCCATTGTTGTAGTTTCCTGTTTTGGTAGAACACCTCCGACCACTTGCTGAAATAGTCCGTTATAACTAACACATATTTGTTTCCACTATCGGAAATGCACCTGCCACATTTGTTTCCACGCCGGAAATGGACCTGCCACATCCATGGCAATTCTCTCACAGAGTTCCCCAACATTATACTGTCGCATAGCTCATCGTCTTTTCCGAGCCGGTCCCTTTGCGGCCTTTATCCCTCGTGCTATATTCCTTAAGAATTTTCGTCATAGGACTTTGTGGTACCGCGATCAAGGATTGTTTAACGTTGCCGTCAGTGCTTTCCCACACTCGTTTTCAACATCCATCTTCTAATTTAAGGCTTTATCATTGTGCCCAATAAGCCTTTACATTGGGTGCTTTGTCCGAGATCTCACTCCATGTTGGCCAGCACTTTTTCTCCTTATGTTGCATAATTATCGATAAATCTGGATCTCGTAGTTGTTCCTCTCGGAACTGCCATAATGCATTTCCGACACTACAAACCCCGTTTTCCCACAATCCTCCTCGTGTACTTTCACCTGCCAGTAACCGCTTTGCAATTTCAAGTTAGAAAACATTGCAGCACCCGACAATGCATCCAATGTGTCGTCGATTCTGGGCAAGGGATATCTATCCTTTTTGGTAACAGCATTGAGCTTCCAATAATCAATGCAAAATCTCATACTTCCATCCTTCTTTTCCACCAACACTACCGGTGAAGTCCACGGACTATTTGATGATTCAATTACTCCATCTTTCTACATGTTCGTCACCATTCGATCCACCGTGTGTTGTTTCGCCAATGGTAATCCACTAAGTGGTTGGGAAATCGACATCGCCGTTCCTGTATCAATCCGGTGTTTTACAATCTTGGTTCTTCAACTATTTTTGGGTGTAATGATCGAGCAACTACCATACGAGTTTTTATGTGTCACGGTAAGATCATTGGGCCATTTCTTTGCTGTCGCCAAATTCGTAATGCTCCGGATTCAAGCCTTTCATTTATCAAGGATTCACGGAGTCTTATTTGTAAATCACATTTAATATCGCTGGTTGGCAAATTACGAAGAACCAACTCCTCCTTGTATTGTTTATTTGTTAATTTGTCCATAATCATTTTAAATATTCACAATCCCGCCGCCGTCACCAATTGTTACGTTTTTGTCAATTGCCTGCTCGGTGGTATCGTAACAATATGTTAAGTTTGACATCGAAAAGGCACGACTTTTGATATACGTTGCAATTCGATACTTGAAATCCTTTTTGCCAAATCAGTCAGTAAGTGCTATTTTATTAAAAATTATTGAAGTACACTCTGGAGTTTGTGAGAATACAATATGTAATACGCGGTGGTTAGTTTTGTAATTTACCATCTTATCCTTATAAGATGGTAATTTACCATCTTAACTTATTTCGCGTTGGCATTGAAAAATTGTATTTCGACGGTGGTTTCGCTATGAGGTTTTCGGATCACACACTCATTCAGGTGTACAGTGTATTTCGGGAGCTCCTGCTTAATCCTTGGTCATACAGTCTAATTAGTGACAATACCAATTTTAATATATGGTAATTGTCAGGTTATACACATTCTGCAAGTTGTTTTTTGTAATCTTGCAATGCTGCAGCATCCTTTTCATTCGTAGGTTCTGGTTTGACAGTTTTACTGTTGACCACGGGCCAAGCAATAGGGGAACTATGCGAACTTGAAATTTCCACAGTGGACATGTTTATTTATTTGTTAATTTCGAGATGATTCGCAAGAGTTCACTTTTAATTACAGCATAATATAAATACATGTAGTACTGCACATCATAAGAAATAACAGTTTATCCATTGATGTTCCAGATGTTTGATGATTGTCGGGTCGATAGAATTTTGTCAAAATTTAGAATAAATATATGACATTTAGGCGATTGTACATATAAAAATATTTTGATTATTTTAAAAATGATACCAGTAGCGACATCTATCATTTCAGTGGACTAACATACCATAAGTAGTGCTATGTGTATTTATATTATGGTTTTAGTAACCTTAAAATCAATTAACTCAATGAAGAAATACAATGAAGAAAAACTTAACCTAATTTAAATCAGTATACTGATGATTGTAAACAATGTTGAAAATTCTTCTAGGACCCTTAGAAAAAAACGTTACTTTAGATTTCCAGCAGTTGATAATCTTATGTGTAAGCTACGTTTATGAATGTGCCTTCCTAAACAGCGAAAAAGCGATATCCGAAAGGAGAGCCGCCAGCTCTTTGTGGTTGTTTTGATTTTACAATTTATATAACGAATATTCCATTTGAACACCATCGCTGTCAGTTACTGTTGATATTGAGCACGAATTAGACACAAGCAGCCCAAGATAATACTACTATCTCCTTCAGGTATATTTGGTCGACCAAATAAAACATATTTTTTTTCAGAACTTATAACACCATACAATATTAAAAATAATTATGATGATTGGTGACCCCTGGCACCAATAAATAACTCAAACATATCGAGATAAATTTATTAAATTATGTTTTATGTTATTAATAAATGTCTAACATGTCGACAAAATCCTATAAAATAAAAATGGAAACCATCTTGAATTTTACTGTCGTTGGTGCGAACTCGGAAATGACAGAAAAATTAATAAATTATGTGACAAAGAAAAACTGAAAATTTTTTAACATTCGTTGACAAATTTTCCAAATGACGTGCGCACTAAAACAACAAACGCTTTTAAAACGCACGATAATTACGAAATAAAAATTAAATAATTCCAAATACATAAAACCATTAATTAAACATGATGCATTGTAAAGTTAGATAATTGAAAGGTAAAAAATTAGAAATCACCTGTTGTTTTGTGGTTACGTTAAATCATTGGGTTAGAAGTTTTTTGTTTTGTTTAATTTACACACAGCTGATGTACGAACGTCTTTAGTGTTGTTAAGGAAAACTTAAAGTTAAACGCACGAAATGTGTGTGTATGTGTTGAGGTAAAGAAGGGGTTAGTCGAAATACATAAAAAAAATTTAATTACAACCCGAAAACAATGGAATGATTAGGACATGTTAAATTGGACATTCGGTGATGACCTACATTTGATAACGAGCTTTTGTTGGTTAATACAAAAAATGAATTTTTAATCGACTTTAATTCATTAGGAAGTGTTTACGATATGTTTATGTTTAGAATGTATGTATATACATGTTAGGTGATTAATCTAATTTACGAGACGTACAGGTGGAAATCAAATGGTGAACATGGAATTTTTGATATTTAAGTAACATATGAGGGCGCTTAATATTCATTTTTCTCACGCGATCCATAATTATGCTGTGTGCGGATATTTTATGTTTAAAATTTACATAATTAATTTAGTGTACATTGGTACGATCCATAGATTAATTCGTATTTAGGTCAAAATTGAATTTTTGATGTCGTGCCGATGCCCATAAAACACTTGATTAATAAAAACCACGAATATATTGGGCCATTTAATGATCGTTGCATTGTTTTACTGATTTAAAGTTCAACTCGTAAATTGATAGTTTAGTCAACCTGACTATAGAGGATTACCAGAGCTTGCTCATACTTGCTATTAGTTGTACGATTATTGTGTCTGTTGTTGGCTGTGGTAAAAGAGAGTTGACTACCAAAAATTTACCTGGATCTACATCGGATTTTTAAGGATGTTTTCAACTGGCGGTGAAAACACGAACACCACTAGTTAATTATTATGTGTATCCATTAGAAGGTGGAATGGTGTCACGAAATGGATATGTTTAAAACGTCTTGCTGGAACGATAAAATGCCGGGATATTGGGACTTAGTGTGTCTTAATACCGTAAATGCCACCATTGGCCTTGTTTATTATTCTTGTTACAAAAATTCGCTCACAGTCAAAAATTAATATGGAATTTAAACCTGGCAGTTTACACCGAATATATTTGTTTGGCAATGTCAAAGATTAACTTTCACTCTTAATTAATTTATATTTTTTTGTTGTTTTTAATTATTTTTAATTTCGGCTTGAACTCGAATTTTACTTTAAATTATTTTATGAGATTTTGCATTAAGATGTTTGCCGTAATATTTTATGTCGTAAATAAATTTATTTTGTCAGGCTTTGCAATTATTTGGCAATCATTTAAAAAAATTTAGAATTTAGAATAATTAGTTAAAATTGTAATTATGAATGATTTAGTTTATGCGATTGGCATCATGTTTTTATGATTTTTTATGTTTTCGTTCAAATTGGTTTTTGGCATGCGGATAAAAAGCAGTTTTATTTTATGTTTACTGTCGCCGTTTTATAGGTATACAATATACATTTACGAAATTTATAAATTTTTTAGTTGATTTTATGTTTTAGTAAATTGTAAATTTTGGCTACTGATTTTTCCAGCTTAGCCTTTTGCGCAGTATGTCCGTATATGGCTTTTTTCAGTTTGCGAAAGTTTTTCTTAATTTTATCTTTCATGGTCAAGTTTGTGTCATACGGGGTTCGAGAAACCTGCCACTCTTTTAATGGGATATTTTGAAGAGTTACTTCCTTAACATTCCTTTTCATCTTTCGTTAAGCTTATAGTCACCCTTCGATGGTGTGGACGATAGCTCTGTTCACTTCTTGTGTTTTTTTCGACTATATATTATTATATTATTATATTATTATATTATTATATTATTATATTATTATATTATTATATTATTATATTATTATATTATTATATTATTATATTATTATATTATTATATTATTATATTATTATATTATTATATTATTATATTATTATATTATTATATTATTATATTATTATATTATTATATTATTATATTATTATATTATTATATTATTATATTATTATATTATTATATTATTATATTATTATATTATTATATTATTATATTATTATATTATTATATTATTATATTATTATATTATTATATTATTATATTATTATATTATTATATTATTATATTATTATATTATTATATTATTATATTATTATATTATTATATTATTATATTATTATATTATTATATTATTATATTATTATATTATTATATTATTATATTATTATATTATTATATTATTATATTATTATATTATTATATTATTATATTATTATATTATTATATTATTATATTATTATATTATTATATTATTATATTATTATATTATTATATTATTATATTATTATATTATTATATTATTATATTATTATATTATTATATTATTATATTATTATATTATTATATTATTATATTATTATATTATTATATTATTATATTATTATATTATTATATTATTATATTATTATATTATTATATTATTATATTATTATATTATTATATTATTATATTATTATATTATTATATTATTATATTATTATATTATTATATTATTATATTATTATATTATTATATTATTATATTATTATATTATTATATTATTATATTATTATATTATTATATTATTATATTATTATATTATTATATTATTATATTATTATATTATTATATTATTATATTATTATATTATTATATTATTATATTATTATATTATTATATTATTATATTATTATATTATTATATTATTATATTATTATATTATTATATTATTATATTATTATATTATTATATTATTATATTATTATATTATTATATTATTATATTATTATATTATTATATTATTATATTATTATATTATTATATTATTATATTATTATATTATTATATTATTATATTATTATATTATTATATTATTATATTATTATATTATTATATTATTATATTATTATATTATTATATTATTATATTATTATATTATTATATTATTATATTATTATATTATTATATTATTATATTATTATATTATTATATTATTATATTATTATATTATTATATTATTATATTATTATATTATTATATTATTATATTATTATATTATTATATTATTATATTATTATATTATTATATTATTATATTATTATATTATTATATTATTATATTATTATATTATTATATTATTATATTATTATATTATTATATTATTATATTATTATATTATTATATTATTATATTATTATATTATTATATTATTATATTATTATATTATTATATTATTATATTATTATATTATTATATTATTATATTATTATATTATTATATTATTATATTATTATATTATTATATTATTATATTATTATATTATTATATTATTATATTATTATATTATTATATTATTATATTATTATATTATTATATTATTATATTATTATATTATTATATTATTATATTATTATATTATTATATTATTATATTATTATATTATTATATTATTATATTATTATATTATTATATTATTATATTATTATATTATTATATTATTATATTATTATATTATTATATTATTATATTATTATATTATTATATTATTATATTATTATATTATTATATTATTATATTATTATATTATTATATTATTATATTATTATATTATTATATTATTATATTATTATATTATTATATTATTATATTATTATATTATTATATTATTATATTATTATATTATTATATTATTATATTATTATATTATTATATTATTATATTATTATATTATTATATTATTATATTATTATATTATTATATTATTATATTATTATATTATTATATTATTATATTATTATATTATTATATTATTATATTATTATATTATTATATTATTATATTATTATATTATTATATTATTATATTATTATATTATTATATTATTATATTATTATATTATTATATTATTATATTATTATATTATTATATTATTATATTATTATATTATTATATTATTATATTATTATATTATTATATTATTATATTATTATATTATTATATTATTATATTATTATATTATTATATTATTATATTATTATATTATTATATTATTATATTATTATATTATTATATTATTATATTATTATATTATTATATTATTATATTATTATATTATTATATTATTATATTATTATATTATTATATTATTATATTATTATATTATTATATTATTATATTATTATATTATTATATTATTATATTATTATATTATTATATTATTATATTATTATATTATTATATTATTATATTATTATATTATTATATTATTATATTATTATATTATTATATTATTATATTATTATATTATTATATTATTATATTATTATATTATTATATTATTATATTATTATATTATTATATTATTATATTATTATATTATTATATTATTATATTATTATATTATTATATTATTATATTATTATATTATTATATTATTATATTATTATATTATTATATTATTATATTATTATATTATTATATTATTATATTATTATATTATTATATTATTATATTATTATATTATTATATTATTATATTATTATATTATTATATTATTATATTATTATATTATTATATTATTATATTATTATATTATTATATTATTATATTATTATATTATTATATTATTATATTATTATATTATTATATTATTATATTATTATATTATTATATTATTATATTATTATATTATTATATTATTATATTATTATATTATTATATTATTATATTATTATATTATTATATTATTATATTATTATATTATTATATTATTATATTATTATATTATTATATTATTATATTATTATATTATTATATTATTATATTATTATATTATTATATTATTATATTATTATATTATTATATTATTATATTATTATATTATTATATTATTATATTATTATATTATTATATTATTATATTATTATATTATTATATTATTATATTATTATATTATTATATTATTATATTATTATATTATTATATTATTATATTATTATATTATTATATTATTATATTATTATATTATTATATTATTATATTATTATATTATTATATTATTATATTATTATATTATTATATTATTATATTATTATATTATTATATTATTATATTATTATATTATTATATTATTATATTATTATATTATTATATTATTATATTATTATATTATTATATTATTATATTATTATATTATTATATTATTATATTATTATATTATTATATTATTATATTATTATATTATTATATTATTATATTATTATATTATTATATTATTATATTATTATATTATTATATTATGCCTTTCTTTTCCGACCTCTAATACAACACTCAATCTTCTAAAACCATGAAGTCCTCCATAGTTCAAACATTATAGTAACAGGATCTTGAACAATGGAGCCTGCTTGCTTTCTCCGTTAATCCATAGTATTGCAGTTCCAACTTCTTACACGTAAGAAAACTCTCTTTTACTTTTCTCATATTAGATTCAAGAATTTTGATTGAATTTGGAGTACCTCCGTTTACGCATTTTACTTGTAATGTGAATGCCCCCCGACATACAGAAGAGAATTTATTTGTATTGTATGTTATACAAAACTAAAATTCGCGAATTTTTTATAGTTCGACAGTATTGTTGTTGTTATAAAAATGATTTACATACAAAAGATTAAGATAGAGTTTCGTACATTTTGTTTTGTTGTTGTATTTTGTTCACAAGACCTTGATTTTAATTAATTTAATTATCCACAAAATAAAATAGTTTTGGTTTATACATACAGAAACATAGTCGGATCTACTGTCGAAAAATGACAATAAACCAAAATCTTTTAAACCGTGAAAATTTTTTTGGACTTTTCGGTTGGTATATATGAGTAATTGCTGTGTGGTCATAATAATTTTTGAAATTTGAACTGGAAATCTAATTTCTGAACATATATCATTATAGTTATTAATAATTAGTGGTGCCTAATGATTGCTGTGACCTTAGCTTACATAATATATCATTACGCAACACCGACAATTGTCTTGATTATAGTGAAAAATTTGAATGAATTTTTACAAATTATGAAAATAAAAACGAAATTATTACTTCAAATGTTAAACCAGGATACATACTGGAAAATTTATCCGATAGTTCTAGGGGAGACAACCATGTTTAAGAAATAACAAGTTGCTCAATTTTAAGGAAGATCAAATGCTTTCTGTACAAGGTATAACTACTCGTAAGTACAAAAGTCCACTGACTTTGAATTAATATTCTTCCAACCTGTCTGCATTTTGACTGGTCTACATTAGAAATAAGCACTACATCACCTACAACGATGTTTCTAGATTAAATATATATCGGATTCAAACCTTTGTCAAATATTTACCATGAAGGTCCAATAATTAGGACATTATCCCATCACTGGCAAGATATTTTTTTTTCTAGGGTTGGCTTTATACTGATCTATAGATACATCGACCGACTATTCATCACCTTTTTGATGTTAAATATTTGATATTAGTCCAGAAATATGGAAGGCGTCTTTACACTCAATAACTTTGTTTGGATATACCATCGATAATATGCTCCAATAGAGAAAATTTCATACAGTACATGCTTCCTGCAAAAGATGACACCACTAGTAGTACGTAAATAAAACAATTATTTTTCTAAAATTATGTTATCCAATTCCAGTAAAACCTCTGACTGTGGTTGTAAAAGTGTCGTTGGTGTTTTATTAATTTCGCACGCTGGGCACATTTTATAAGACACACTGTTCAGAATACTAACCTGCATTACGGCTATTTATAGCCTGAACAATAAAATTCCGCACATTACTTGTCCAACATGTCCACTATATTTACATTCCACTAGACACTAATTTGATGGAGCATCGGCAATTCGATACAACTCCTTTCGAGTTACACAATAGTTGTGTAGATAACAGAATAACAAGATAACTATTTTTTTTTATCTACAACCACCATAAAATCGCACGTAAGCTCTAACAAATCTCTAATATAATTACATATTTCTAATATAACGCTACAAGCTATGCGACTAAATAATTGATGCACAACATTATTTTCTAATACCAATGCAACAATAACAAAACAACAAATCTAACATACAACGCACATAAAAAAAATTTGGCAACATAGCTAACGAAAAAAAATGTAAACGAGTGGGACGACAATATGATGAGTAATCATCATTTTGTACGGTAGATAGAACAAGACGGAAAATATTTTATTTTCATTTTTTTGTTTTATATATATAATTCGAGTATATAAGTTATATATAAAAAAAACGAATGAAGAATAAGAAGATGTATATAAAAGCGCGATATATATATACACAAACAATATAAGTGTTCGTAGTATATAATATACACAACATCCGAATTTTTATATTTTTGTTTATTGCAAAATTCATTTTTTTTTGTTTTGTTTTGTTTCGGCTTGTATATAGAATTTAAGATTTTGTTTTTGCAAGCACATATACAGCGAGCAGCACAATATAAAATAAAACCGGTTTGTACTATTTTAATGCAATTTTGTTGTTGTTGCTGTTCATTCTGTTCGCCGTTCTGTGTGCGATAATATTCTTGCTCACAATTTTTCTTCTTATGTAATACGAAAATTTATACTACAAACATACATATACATGAGTAATTCATAAATTTGTTGTTGTCATCGATGTAGTTCTTATGTTTTTTTATTTTCTTATGCTTTGGTATAAACAATTTATAAGGCAGCAACAACAACTCCAGTTTTTATTCGTAGCTCGTTTTTGTTTAAACAATTGAGTGGGTTTATGGGACAGAAAGTGTTTTTGCAAGAAACGACGGATGTGTTATGGATAGAAAAGGGTTAAGGTTGGCGTCGCTTGTGGGTATTGATACAGGTATGCAATTGTTGTTTAAATAAATAAGTAACTAGGCTTATCTTTTAGAAATGAAAATAATTCACAACTGAATTGAATGCAGGTACGCTAATGTGGTTAAGTTGTGTAGATGAGATAGAAAATATGGCACTTCATTCATCTATAACACCACTTATCGACTACTGGCTATCGAAGATGCAGATGAATTTCAATGCAAAATTGGAACATACAACACTGACCTAACAACCAACATGGGTAAACATGAGTTGCACTGATAGATAAGAACTGGTATAGCTTCTCAACACAACAATAAAAATACTCGCAATGATCACTCTTGACAGAATCTAACCTACAATCAATGCAAAATTAAGAAATAATCAAGCTCGTTTCAGACCAGGAATCAATTACGCAGATCACATCAATTCAAGTCCAAATCATTACTGAACAACTTAATGAATGGTATTCTGCACTATATCTGCTCTTCGTTGATTTTGATCGCGCTTTTTACACGATAAATTGAAACGCAATATGACAGACTCTTTGTGAAATAGGCAACCCAAAGAAATTAACATTCAAGTAATTTTTCGGGATGACAGAGACCGTGCGATAGTACAGTGCACAACATTGGCGAAAATAAAAGCGGCAGTCCACAATAGAGTGAGACGGTCCAGCCCAGTTGATGCCGGTGCACAGAAATCGGAGATTAAGGAGGGAGAAATGGTTTAGTATACAAAGAAGGGGTATAAGACATCAAAAATACTCAGTCATTTCCTTTTTTAGGGGTCATCAATGCATTTGAAGTTTTATATTATTGTACCAGAGTCTAACTTATCTGTTAACACCTTTAGCTACGTGAACCAGATATTTAAATATAAAATGTTTGAATTGCCTCGTACTGAAACATTAGAAATAAATTAATCAAAAACCCGATATTCTATAATTTCTGAGATAGTTGACACTTTATGTCACCGATATAGTTGCAATAAACAGGCGAGTATTGTAATTAATTATTGAGAGGTGCTATCATCCATCTCGTAAACAATTGTGTGGGGAGCTTGGGTGTGTGGTGCTGGGTAATCATTGGTAAGGGCTGTGGAGGCCGACGAAAATGAGAAAGAATCCAAAGGAATGACTAACAAAAACACCATATAGTAATACGAGAACATAATAAAGAAGTATCATTGGAAAGCGTGAAGAGATTTTATAATAAAATATAAGCGGAGAACATCCCGAAACGGGCGGAAGATCCACTACAAAAGAAACGTATTATGAAACGTATACCGAATAACATATCGATACCATCATCATGGATGCTAAAAATGGATAATTCAATTGAAGAAACGATTGCACCAGTAACCAAGAACTAAAAACTTGCATGAGCTTTCTTAGATTATACGATAGACAATAAAACAAAGACCAAAAGGAAGCATTTTTCGAGTTAAGAAGATGTGCAGCGCCAATGTTCGCATATCCTATAAACCCAAATCTAACGTAAACTTTATTTTGGACTTTCATTTTTACTAAAAAATGGAGAAGCCATGCAGCAGTGTAACGTCAAGGCGCCATCCGAGGGAATAGTGATTTTGGCAAGACCATTTCTATAACTACTTTAAGCAAAAAAATATGTGATGGTATAGGTTATGGACTAGTTTAGTTAAGACCGCGTGCAAGAATGAACGCAACTGGGATCAGCATATACCGATGTTTCGGATAGCTTATCGATCGACGATGCATGTTACAACGAGTGAATCATCAGTTAATCTCATTTTTTGATAAGTTGATCCATTAGCAATGGGTTAAAGCATGTTTTGCAAAGAAAGTTTAAAATGGTTCTACGACGGTGCAATTAAACTAAGGGAAATCATATGATTCTCTGGATAAATTTTCTTATAACTAAACAATTTCTTTTTATTACAGTATATTCAGGAACACACCATGTCCATTTTATCAACTTTTTTCAACTAACTCAATTATGTTACATCAAACTTCAAAAAAAAATATCTCCCAGTAAACAAAAAATTCTTCTTCCAATAAACAAAAAATATTCTTACGCCCTATAGACGAATTATTGACAGGCCCAAAATATATATCGAGGATATTTCTCAAATCAGACAACAACTACTCCACTCTGAAATTCGTTATATTTACATTTCTGATTGGAAAAAAAGTTCTAAAGTGTCCTCTGGATTCTTGGTCCTTGTTCAAATGTTTTGAAACAAAATTGTTCAAAATTACGATGTAGTAAACTGATATATTAAAATAAATTAATCAAATCTGTACGGTCTTGTGGCGCAATGGATAACGCGTCTGACTACGGATCAGAAGATTCCAGGTTCGACTCCTGGCAAGATCGGTTTTTTTTTATTTTTCTCAAATTTTTTATTTGATCGTTCTATTTCGACCACCTAGAATTTAGCACTAAGTGAAATTTTACAACTTGCAAAAATTTTCTAAAACACATTGGTTGCAAAGTCTGTCAATAAATTTCGTTCGACTGTAAACATAAAAAAACAAGAATATTTTGTATGAATAATATTACATCGCAGCTTTTAGTTACATCACGCTATAGTGAAAATCGATTTTCCTCAATATCTATCAATAAATTAAAGAAAGGATGTAAAATTTTTTACCAGAATATCACAATGTCCATGAAAAACAATAAAAACACCTTTGCCCCCTGTGAGGTTTGAACTCACGACCCCTGGTTTACGAGACCAGTGCTCTACCACTGAGCTAAACGGGCGTCTCATTACATGTGAATTAACAACATATATATACTAAAACGAAAACGGACGTTTATTTACGAAAATTTACGAAGTGTTTTGCATCTGGACCGGATATGATTCATCATGTTATGGAAGTTATCTTGGTCATATCGTCTAACAAAGCCGACAACAAAAAATGGCCTAAAATTCAGGTGTTTAATTTTTAATTTTGATCTGTCATTTGTACGACGCAATTTCGGTATTTTTTTTTTTTTTTTGTAAATAGCTAAATAACAACAATAAAATTGTATAAATATTGAACGATACTATATATAAATGTATAATGTATAGTATAGTAAGCAATGTTTGTATATAGTAAATACACATGTATATATATAAATATATGCCGACCGTGAAAATGTATATAAAACAAATTTCACTCTCACTCTCGATTTTGTTGTTTTCTTCTTTATCTAACGTAAAAAAAGCCGGCCGCTTTTATAATAAAAAACAATACTTAATTCTCATTCTCTATCTCTCTTTTTTATATATATAATATTATATTGTGTATACTTTCCCCTTTTATGATTCAACATACTCAACATGATTAATCGTGCTGCTGCAATATTTAAGTACGCGAATTTCATTCAATCGTCTCCCCACTCTTTTTATTTGTATATCCCTACCCGTTCTATGAATTTTAATTTGATTTTGTTGCTGTGCGCGTTTATTCGTTTCGTTTTTCTTTTTGATTCAATTTTATTTTCTATGGCCATGAAAAAGAAAGGGAGAGGATATGAAATGCAACAACAACGACGACAACGTTCTTTTATTCAATTATTCGATACAAAAACAAAAAATAAAAACTTGAATTAAGGCTGGAAATGTATGTGTGTTTTATTTATATAAAATTGTATACATATATGTTTTTGTAATCGTAGTAAATTAAAAAAATAGAATACATAAATATAGCAGCGAGATAGAAAAATGAAATTGGAAAGAATAAGAAGAAAATTGAACGAGAGAAAAAAGAAAGAAGAACGAAACACTCACGAAAAAAGTGCAAAGCGCAAGACGTAAGGTTGGCCTTCGAAATAATTTATTTATTATTACAGTGGTGATAGTGGTGTTGTTGTTGTTATATTCTCGTTTAATTTTTTTTTGTTTTTTATAACTTGCTCTTTAGTTTTTTTTTTTTTTTTTTTTTTTTCATAGTAAATTTATTTGGAGGAAAATCTTGTTTATAATTTGTATTTTCTCATAAAAAAAGAACAACTCTAATGTGATTAATTATGGAATTGAATTCAAAATTTGGCCTGAGTTGGAGAAATTTAGTTTTGCCAACAAAACAGAATTGAATGCATTTAAATTTGTTGCTCTAAAAAAACTGTAAATTTTATTCGTTTTTGGTTTATGGTTGCGACTCTGCGATTAAACGAAATAGGTGGGGCATGTTAATTGTTTTTATTGTGTATTGTTATGATTCCAATAGGACGGCGGCGGAGGGATTTGTGCAATCCCTTATTTTATATACGATTATTGTGTTCCGAGTTTTATCGAAAGTGCTTAATTAGGTATGCATTATGTTGGTGCATTTATTGATTTGTAATATTTCAAGCTATGATGGTGACAGTGTTATCCGCTTCTGTTACTGGAGAGAACAGTCGGCGTTTGTAATTTAGTTGCTTATTTTTTTAAACTGAAATCGAACGATCTTTTAGTTGTCGATATTCCCGACTTAGCGATATCCTCAGTTAGTTCTGACGACATGGATAAAGCCTATTAAAACTGGGCAGAGCAGATCAGACTTAATAATAAATGGTTTTTACAGGTTATTGGCAAGCCAGAAGTAGTTATAAGTCGATCTCTATACCGAAGAGCCATCATCGTCGGCCGTAACATCCTTACATCCAAATATCGGGGACAGAGCAACTTCTTGCCGTACAACAGAGCTAATGCAAAAATTCCTAATAGCTTGTTCCCTACTTGAAGTAAACTCAACATTGTTACTGCATTACTGTCATTTTACATAAACGCACATATTTTTGAGGTATTCCTATGCATCGCTAAGCAAACAAAGTTTTTTATTTCGATGGATTGACTATAATAGTCTTGCTGGATATCCAGAAACACATGATGTATGTTACGAAATGTTTTGTCATTTAAGACGAAATTACCGATTCGGAAGAAATCCTCCTTGGTGGTTGCACCTATACAATTTGCTCTACCAAAGGAACGATTCTCTCCATATATAGTATTATGTCGAATAAGATCAAAAAGTCAGTTCCATAATGTATCCTCACCGAATATCAAGAATTTCAATTTATTGCCATCATAACCGAAGGATATGTATTTAACAGCTTTTTTATCTACAGCATTTGACACATCTTGAACATTGTGTAAATCAGAGAAATTACATCTTCCAAATGTCTACTTCTGCTTTGTTGTATGGTGCACTCCGTTTAGTTCTTTAAAGAAATTATCTAAACTGCGCTATTCCTGTGATCACTGATTTGTATACGTAAATTTCCATATATAGCTATAAAAAACCAATTAAAGATCACTGCCAGCAAATTTGATCCGATCGATATGATCTTACTTATTGCAAGAATCGAAATCGTCCCTTAGTCCTTCGGAACCATAAAAAAGACATAAAAAGATTAAAAAGATTTAATTGTAACTAACTTATAATAAAATTGGCTCAATGTTCTAACAAGGCTCCACATAGTTTGAGCTAAGGTGCTGAACTATTGTTCTGCAAAAGGTAATTGACTCAGTGAGTACTTTTAATTTATTAACGACACCAGGAATTTTCATCAAACTCCTGATCCTGTGATCGAAGAGAACTCGACAATTGTCATTATCGTTGCCCTCATGCACATCCGTGCTATTATATTCCATATAAATATCATGAGTATAATAAGGATAGATATCGGCAACCGTTTCGTCCTGGTACTAAAACCTGTGATCATATATTTTTATTAGACTCATTGGATCTAAAAATCGTGCAAGTGGGTCGAATAGTTATTTGTTTCCGTTACAATTCATCGTAATCCAACCATCTCATTTAAAAAACTTTTAAAATTTTAAGCAACTTTATCAAAATGTCCAAAAGGTAGTAGCGATATTATTAAGAGTCAGAAATATTTAACCAATAACCATGCAAGCCAAAAAATATATTGAGCAACGCATTATTGTTTTGCTCTTTAAGCTTTAAACAATTGGTTAAATACATTTAAAAAAAAACATCACTATACGACCGGTGAATTTAACTGTTAAATGAGTGTAACAGTGACAAGGTATAAAAATAATAAAATGTAGAGCAACTATACTCATATAATTTCAAGAGTCTTATTTTAAATACTGCGTAAGAAATATTAAATAATATCTGTGTATCAAAATTCAATTAATGAATATATTGAGCAACATTTTAATTGGTTTAAATTTGCTCTTCAAGTGTTAAACCCACTGCAACTGTTTACAACATTATATTAACATTTGGTTTAAAACCATATCACATGGTAATTTGTAAAAAAAAGGAAATAAAAATTGAGCTACTAAATTTAACTGTTACTTATGTGAACAATACAATTACCGATATGCTAGATTTAAAATCATATTCATTTGTGAAAGTGACGATGTTTCTTAAAGTTTATATTTTGAGCAACTACTTAAAAATATCCAAGAGGTTTTTTAGCAATGCCTTAATTGTGTTTAAGAATATTTATTATTTTTCAATATTTTGTTACTGTTAAGTGTAATAAGTATTAGATTATGTAATAATACATTGAGCAACATAATAATTTATATATATATATATATATATATATATATATATATATATATATATATAAAATACGAATTAGGCTAATAAATTTTACTTTCACATAAATGGCAAAATACTGATAAATAATTGTTTAATGGCTACCGCAACTTGTAAACTTGTAAACTGCCAGAAATCACTGTTTAATACCATTACCATAATTTAGAGAAAAATATGCATGCTTAAATGATAAAAATTAGAGTCTACAAGTTTAAATTTATACTTCTTGATGTAAAAAAAAGAAAAATAATATTGAGCAAGTCATTGAAAATAGCGTAATCGTTCCAGTTTTGAGCATTGTATGAATTCCATTGAAATAGTACCGTTTCACTAAAAACAACAAAAAAGTAAAACCAATAAATAATTTATATTCGTATCTAAAAATACTATGTTATATATTGAGCAACTTATAGTTTAAAAAGATACAGTTAGCGTAATTCATTGAATTAGTATGTCATAAACCTATCCCAAATCTTTTACAGTCTCAAGTACTATTTCGCGCATTTCCTTATTTTGTTTTCATGAATAATCAATAATCTGACATTGAAAATAGCCCAAGTTTACTGCTGCACATATATGTACATATCGCCAAAATGAAGGCAATAAAGTAAAAAAAAATTAAAAAACTCTTCATGCCAAAATACCAGAGTTCTTGTATCGTTCGATATAATATCCTTTAGATGTACTATCAAATGCGAGTTAGTGCGCGGAAGGATGAAAATAAATCAATAACCCTACTGGTATACATTAAACACACAATAGACTTCTGGAATGAATTCAAGGATGCTACAGGGATGTAAAACACCTTTCCTTTCCTGTATATAGTACGTACGGTACCCTATAACACAGTGAAGCACACCCGCACTTTATTCATAAAACCACCACCTTCTGTATCTCCTATTTGCAGTGCACACAAAACACAGTACATTATGTATACCGAATCGGGTGGGGGTGTGTGCAACTCGAATTTTTCCAAAAACTTTTTCCTTTCCTGCCCTTTTTTTAAAAATAGTATATAGTGAAAATACTTCAAGGCCAATCATATTTAAGAGAAAATCGTAATGCATTTGAAAAAGCGCACGAATACATATGCAAGCCGCTGCTATATATAAACATTTTGGCATTGGCAGTGAGTTGCACACATGCGCGCGTCTATTTACTGTATATGCAATCCGTTATTTTGCTATATACACGTTTTCTACTTTCCCCATTTTATTTTTGTTATACCTTTCGATTTTTTTTTACTGTGAAAAATCTATCCAATCGTAAGTTTTTTTCAGGGACACAACACTTTCCCCTTCGATTTTCATACAAACATACACAATAATTGACTATACTATGATTGTAGTAATTGTGCTCGAAAACGATGAGAATGAGACCGGCGAAAAATGAAAATATTGCAGCTTGTACGGGGAGGGGGACGAATAAAACATTGAAAGAGGAAATATATCGTTGTGTTGTAATTTTTATTTTATTTTTTCAATTTGAAGTGCGTTTTAAATGCGTTTGTATAGCAGCCAGTACGCATACATACAAATCGACACGACGTTTTTATACAAATAACTTATATTAATATAAGTAATATAAGTTATTTGTTTTTATACTATTTTTTACACACATGTGTGTGCCGAAAACGTATCGTATATTCGTATATAGAAGTGTACAGCAACAACAACAAAATATAAAAAGCGAAAACTATGTACAAAAACAAAATCATTTTTGTATGTTTTCCTTTCATCGTACACAATTTCAAGTTTAGTATCATTTTCGCTTTTCGCATGTTCAGTTTAGTATAGTACGAGTAGCGAGAGAGTACGGTGTATTTTTTTAAGTTTTCATTTTTCACTAAAGTTTTTTTTATGTTTGTTTGTTTTATTAAATTAAATAAAAAAATATATAAAAAAGATAAAAACGTATTATTTGTAAATTTATATATTTAGAGAAAAATAATTAAATACAAAACAAAAAAAAAAAAAAAAAACAAATTAAAAAAACATTTGTGTACAATAATTGACGAGAGAGAAAAATCTTTAATTGTTTCATGCAACATTTTGTTCGTGTTTCATGAGTTTTTTTTTTTTGATTTAATGTGAGTGTGTGGTGAATATAATTTCTTTATGAATTTTCATTGAATTTTGGTGTTAAAAAAGAAAAATTTTGAATGTATATTTATGGAAAATAGGGAAAAGTGATTTTTAATTGACCATGCGAATATAGAATAAATGAATTTTTTGTATTTTTATAAACAAAAAAAAAATTAAAAAATCGTAATAAATTGTTGTGGTGAATAAGTACCGTCATCGTCGTTGGGTGTGTGTGTTTGTGTAAGTGTGAGGGAGGAAAGAGACGAGTTAACGAAAAAAAATTTTTGTGGTGAATTTGAACAAAAAATCTATTCAAAATTGCTACTCTAGCGTATCACCATCATCCGTTGCTCCTGATGGCGCCACGACGTAACGCTGGCCCAACTCAAACGGTCGATGTACACAATTTACTCGGTCTCGATCCCGATTCATTGGATTCGGGCGGGCCCCTCAACTCAAATCCATCATCGAATCCAACGAATGGACATGATAGTGCGATCATGGTGCAATGCTGTGTACCATCGAACGATTGTTTAAAATCAAATTCGTTAGAATTTTCGCTAATCAATCAAAGCGAACCGGTCGATTGTGTTCGTGTAATTTGTAATAACGAAAATTGTACGGCCGGCCAATATATGCATCGTGAATGTTTCGATACGTGGGAACAAAGTGTATTATCATATTTAAAATCGATAGGAAGGGCACGTTCGTGGTCCGATCGACAACGACAGCAAAATTTGTGGACAAAAAAAGGTTACGATCTCGTGTTTAAGGCGTGCGGATGTAAATGTGGACGTGGACATCTACGAAAAGATTTGGATTGGGCACCACCATCGCCGTCCGGCTCGTCGCTCAACGGCAGTATCTATACGAATGGAAAATTCGACGAGGATGCTTTAACCAAAAAGAAACGAAAGAAAAATCGTCAAAATCAAAAACCAATGCTAACAATTTCAACGACAAACACATCGGCCGGCTACAATAATCACAATAATGCGAATTTATCGGCGAGTCAAACTAATGGTGGCAGTGTCGATTTAACACGTGGACGTGCTGGTTCACTTTCCTCGAGCAATGGTTCAACATCACCGCCCGTTTCGGCCACCTCGTCCGAACAAAGTATTTCACCAGTTCATACACAACAACAACAAATTATGCCGGCACTAAATAGTGCCGCTGTGGTTGCTGTTGCGGCAGCCGTGACCGCAAAACAACATCAACATCAACAGACCCAACAGTCGAGAGCAGCCCATAAATCAAAAGTCGAAATATATTCGGAACGTGTAAGGTAAGTGAATAAAAATAAAAAAACGAAAACATCTCACGTATAGCTCCTTTAAGATTTTGTATGATACATACATATCGAGTGTATATATATATATATAAGAAAAGGGTATATCCGTATTTCGTATACCCTTAAAACATTTTTTTTGTTTTTTGTGGTGACCTTGAATCGTAAATATCGTAAATATTTTCCGAGAAAATCGGAAAATTTCCGACGGCTGTATATATTTTTTCTTTTTATCTTGTTCGTTTCGGGTGATAATGAATTTTTTTTCTGTAAATGTTAAGGGTGGAAAATTAATTTTCGGTACATGTAATAATATTTGGGGTTGATAAGGAAAACTTTTTCACATAACGCACAATCAATAAAATGTCTTTAAGACGATTCAATATTTTGTGTGTTGACTTAAGATGTTTAGGAGGATATTTTATTTGATGAGATATTTGATTCAATTATTAGAAATTAGGAATAAAAATTTTGTTGGGTGATTAGTGAGTTAGAAATAGGGTATATTTCAACGATTATGGTGGGAGAGATTTTAAAGGGGCATTCGCAGTGTAATTTGTTCACTCAATAGTTTTCGATTTAGTTTAGAGTGATTTTTGTAAAATTTGAGTTTATTTACTTGGAACGTAATGAAATCAAGAGCAATGTGTTAGCGTAATGAGCTGAAATCGAAAGTGCATGTAAGAAAGTTTATCAAAATATACAAGATATTTTGGAAAACCTAAAAAAAGTTTCATTTGTGTAATGAATTTGTGTGACGAAGTAGGCACCGAATAAAAAGAGAGAAAAAATAAATAATGAAACTGCGAGGAGATTGGTATAAGTGCCTATGTAGTAACGGGAAAAATGTGTGCTTACATTTTGAAATCGATCCAAGTGGTTCTTAGCTTTGAAGCTGCTGCCAAAATTAATTTTTATATGCGGTAACTTTTAAATAAGAAAAGGCTTTAGTCTCGTTTATATTGAGCTAGGAAATTTTGTAGACTAGGAATTAGTAAACTATTTAAGCAAATTCTAAATTGCTGGAAAAACTCATTTTTCTCCTTTTCCTATTCCCAAGGAAATCCAAAATTGATGGAAATGTTGCTTACTTTAAATTTTCTGAAATCTTTAGTAAATATACTTAGATTAAGAAAAGTTTCTTAAAATTGAATTTGATATTCAATGCAGAAATAGCTTTTTCTGAATGCTGAAATTTTCAACATTAAATGTTCTATAATAGATTATAAATTTTAAAACTAAAAAAATGAATTTCTTCTGGTAGATGTCTTTTAACTGGATTAAACTCCATAACATCTCAACTTCCTATTTTTCATTAATAATTAAATATTAAATCGAAATAGTGAACATAAATACTCCGTTTCTATGTGCCTTTAACATAAGCTTATATATTTCAACATACATAAACATTTTATCATTTTAATTCGTAATAGGCCGTAAATAAACCATAAACGTGGTTATGTAAATTAACTCACCCTAATATCAACATAGTAACATCACTTTTGTTCATATCTTTAAAAATTAAATTGTGTTAGCCACAATCTTAGTACAGGGTGCATTTTGGTTAAATTTTTTAGGATATACCCTTCACTTAAGAAATTCCTATTTTCCATTAATTTTTAACTAACCGAACTTTCGCAAATTTTGACATTTAATGTTTTAAAAAATTGTATTATAAAAAACTATCTTAAAATAGTCAGCTAAATTCTTTTAAAGCTTCCAAATATTTTCTATTTGCTTACAAAATAAGGATCAACATTTTAAGACGTAATATTTCCTTCGTAAGACGACAACAAATCATAGCACCCCAAAATCTATTATCTGATGTCAAAGCCATCGTTGATTTTACTCCGTCAATAAATCATAGCATTAGTTAAAGTAATAATTAGTACAACTAAATTAGTCGATATCTTAAAATTTCCTAAAAATCAAATATATTAAAATTTTGTGTCTTTAATATCTGCAACTGTAAGCTATAATAAATTAAATTTACTTATCACTTGCAAGTAAGTTAAAAAAATAACCGTAAAATGGCCCACCAACGCTTTAAACATGTCACAACACTTAATACACACTAAAAATTATTTAACACTAAAATTAAATGAAATAACCGTTAAAATGACAAAATACATCATAGTAATTATAATTTAATAATCTAATTGTAATTATATCTAATTGATACATCGTAATTTACATCTAAAATTTGTATAAATTAAAAATTCCAAAAAAAAAATCATTTAACACTTAAACCAAATGAAATAATCGTTAAACTGACAAAATACTTCATTGATTTTAAAGAAAATCTAATTGATATACATTTTTCTTATTTTCCATTAATTTTTAAATCATAAACTTTCGCAATTATTAAAATTAATTAAGGCATAATTTCCACTATTTTCAATTCAAAATAGTTAACATAATTGTTTCAAAATTTCAACATAAGCATCAACAATTTAACATGTTCAGAAAAAAGTTTAACTTGATGTTTTCGTGCCTATGCTAATTTTTAGTTCATCTATATGCTTTCCAATCGAGTCGTAAGTTTTATTTTGTTATCTAGACAAAACCTAAAATATGCCCAATCTGTGTGCTTAGATTAATTGATACGAGTTCATTTTGTGACTGTTCTCCACTGTCATATAATCCTTTAAAATATTCTTCGTTGCAAAGAATTCGATGTAGTCTGCTATATTGGCTGGGTCCGATGGTTAGTATGTAGGTTTTCCTGTTGATAATGCTTCAAAGTTGCTTTCTTTAGAAATTTACAACAGAACCACTAAACATCTATTTGGCTGGCATCATTAACATTAATACACCAACAGTATAACATCTATATAAAATGAATAAAAATTGTAAAAGTTTCGACCCTAGCACCATTTTTATCAGTTTCGCACAGATTTCGTTAAAAAAAAAAATATTACAAAATTTAGCCATATCTACATTGCAAAAAAATATATTTTTAAAACGTGCAATGCGGGTGAAAGGAAATGTCTATCTACATGCACAGTGTATATACTGCTAACTACTTTTAGCTGCTTCATGGCAACCCTGAGAAAATCAATAAAACAAAAAGGTAACATAAAACATTTTATTTTTTGTTTATTTTCAATTAAAGATGAACCCACATCACTTAATTTTAATTGAGTATACGACGAACGTTTTTAAGTATACATAATATAGTAAAAACTTTATCGCATTAATGTGCAATACTACAAATATTATATCAACCTAATAACTGGACGGTATTTTTTTTAAAAAAAATCGATTGTACCTGACGATCAATTGATTCATTTTATGTCTCACTCTCGTATATCTAATTAACATTGGGAAAAAAGAATTGAAATATTATGTATTCTTTATTCTTTTACTTTTTCATTTGGTGCGTGGCTGACTCTGTACATGTGTATGAATGTATTCTGTTTAAGTGTATGTTCGAATATAGACAAAAAACGACAACGAAAAGAAAATATACGACATAATTGAAGAATGAAAATAAATTTGCCCTTGAAACGATAACCCGATATTCATATAAATTGTGTAGTGCAATTTAATTGTATATTTTGCACATGTATATGTGTTATCATCACCTAAATGTGTATGTGTGTGTATATATTTTTTTTATATGATGATTAATGAAAACCAATTGCATCTGGGTATGTATTCTAATGAAATTGTAAAATGGGGAAAAGAGTGCGAATATGCATGACGGCAATATTGTAATGATGACTGTATTGGTTGTTATTTGCGGTTTGAGACTGGATAAAATTTATTTGTGTTGTAAATGTACAATGTAATAATTGGTAGTGTTTTTTTTGTTGATCAGACTTGTAAAAATGGATGATAGTTGCTAATTCAAGGTCTATATTATAAATATATGCGCTTGAAAATTCAATATAAAATTACACAGATAGTCGTGAGATGCAATTTATACTATATTTATTTGTGTAACGAAATACTGTGTGTGTGTGTGGGCGATATTTTAAACGGTTTACTATTTAAAAATGGCTTGTTTTATTGTAAAATGTCGTTCCCTCTTATTTATTCGATTGATCGATTGAAACGATTTGTATATAGATTTTATATAGATCGTAAACTTTTTGTCAAATTTTTATGATCATTAATATATGATTAATAAATTTGATCGTCATTTAAATTTTAAACTGGTTTTAGCTTGTTTAATTAAGAACCGTTTTTATTTTTGTCATTTTGTGATCATAATCATCACGTTTGTTAAACGATCGAATTGTACAAGGTTCATAAATATTATGATCTTTGCACGATCAAAATCCAACTCTGGTAATTATTACGGTATCAAATACACACACACACGCAGAATAATAATGTCCAAGTTTTATGATTCAAAACAATTTGTAATGCAGTAATTTGTTTATTTTTGTGTGTAGGCAAATGGAATATCTACCAAAGTTCCAAAAACCAGTTTAAATAGTAAAATGTCATCTAGAAACACAACATACGTGGTGTGTCGACAAAGTTAAAGATAAAAAATGAAACAGTCATAAAGTGTAATAATTATCAAAAAAATTAAGTTTACGAAAAAAATAAAAAAAATCAAAGATTAAAATGGAGGAAGCCAGTAGTAACACATCAAATATAAGTACTACAAAATTAACCACAAAGTATGTACATACATTTGGTTTTACTGATCTATGATGATGTCTTAATATAAACATCTTCGTAAATTTCATATCTTTCGCTTAAATTAATTTAAAGAGATTTTGTTGTAAGTGAGAAAAAAATCCAACTTGTTGTTAGATGCAAATCGTTCCACCGCTAGCAACAACATAAGATCGTAACGAGCGTAGAGTATTTTGTCTAGAAGTTTATTTTCATTTTTTCATGATTACACACAAAATATTACGAGTCTCTCTATATCTAAAAAGATGTACTCAACGTAATCCTCATTTTGTTGTGTTATGTACATCAGCTAAAAAAAATTAAAAAAAAATATTCTTTAAGTGTGAAAAAAGTGGTGTAATTTCAAGAATATTTCGTGAAAAAATTCCAAGTCAAGTTTTTTTTTTTTGTATTTTCCAGAAAAGAAAAACATGAAAAATTTAATTAAAGTATTAGAAGAGTTTTTATATGGTGTGTGAGCGCGTATACAAGTCGAACATAATACTTTGGTGGAAGTTGGTCAAAATAATAATTTTGTTGCCAAAGAATTGGGTTAAATGTTCTTTCTATACAGATTCTCGTTTGCTGTCAGATTTAATGTTGTTTTATAAAGATTTCAAGAAGTTTTGTTTGAAATTAGTGGTTTGGTTGGAATTTCGGTTTTGGTATATGTCTTGTAAATTATCTTCAAGTTGTTTTTATTTTCTGATGAATGATTGATGTTTTGTATTGGTTGTATCATTTAAAATGAATTCGGAATTTGCTTAAATTATTAAGACATGTTTAAGAAAATCCTACATTAAACGGCTTTGGGAATTCATATAATTTTAGAAAGCAGTATCAAGGATCGAATGGTCGTTTATTTGTAATTTCTGCTATCTGTTTTGGAGCCACAGCACATATAAATTTTTGTCAAACGTATAAAGAAGGACGTTGCAAATTAAGTTTATTCAAGGAACCGGACCAGTTCTGACTTCCACCTATTTCGGTAACTGCAGAATTTTTAAATGAATTTTGTTAAAAATTTCGAAAGTTATGGTAGTTCCAATGGAGTTGAAACAACAAAGATGACATAAAGATAAATAAGCTACTTCAGATGAATTAACTGTAAATTTTTATCCAATTATTATATTTGAAAAATTTGATAAAGAATTTGATTGTACTTTATAAGTGTTTCAATCAAACACATAATTTGTGAATTTACCACATTAAAATACTTATACGATAACTTGAAAAACATTTAGAACGGTTTGAAAGGAGTTTGATAAAAATTTGAATGAGTTAAAAAATAATATTACGAAATTTATTCAATTAACAATCACATTTAATCAAGTTTTAACACTTTAACTTTTTTGGGCATTAATCGAACTCTAAAATTGATACAGTCAAATTTTAAAAACATTTTTGGCCACAATTTTAATCGTGAATAATAATAAAATGGTTTTAACATTCAATGATTTTTTTAAATAAAAATTACGCGTAATATATATATCAAAGAAATTAATTAAAATTAGATTGATTTGTTGTTCTTTAATTTGATTGTAATTTGAGTGTTTTTGTTAAACTCATATATGTACTTTGTTGTTTAATAATTTTTTAAATATTTACGATAACTGGAATTATATAGAATTACATCATATAAGAGAAAGAATAATAATAGGATTATATAAAATTGAAACAGCTTAGAAGAGTTTGATTCAGATTTGATCAACATTTGAATATGTTCAATTAATTTTAATTAGTGTACCTAACATTATAATTCCTATTTTTTATTGTGTTTTTTTGTTACTTTATTAAAAATATATATTTCAAATAAGATAATTTAAAATTGAAAACTTGAAAGGTGCTTGAATGCACATCAACTATATTTGGCTATTTCAATTCGGTTAGTGTATATAAAATTGGGTGCAATGTCAACAAATTAACTAGTATCGGCATATTTCTAGCAGTTTGGAATTTTTATGATTCAAATTTGATAAAAATTTGAATGAGTTTGATAAACATTGCTTCAAATTGATTCAAATATTAACTTTTTTAGGTCTTTAAGTATTTTGGAACAAGAAATTGGAGACGGCCTATTTAGAAGCATCATTTATAAAATAAAATCGTAAAAACTTGAAAGGTACTTGAATACATATACATAAAATTTAGCTATTTCAATTCGGTTGGTTTTAACAATTTTAACTTAAGTTGACACATTTGTAGCGGTTTGATATAAGTTTAAATGAGTTTGATTATTTAGAACTTGTAAATAATTTAATATTATGATTCAAATTTGATAAACATTTAAATGAGTTTGATAATAATTTCTTGATATTGATTCAAATATTAATTAGTTTACCTATAAGAGATCTTTAGTTATTTTGGATCATGAAATTAGGGACGGCCAGTTTGGAAGTATTATCTATAAAAAAATCGTAAAAACTTGAAAGTATTTGATTACACAAACACATAATTTAGCTATTTAAATTCGATTGGCATTAACAGTTTTAACTCAGGTTGGCATATTTGTAGTAGATTGAAACGAATTTGACTCAAACTTGATGAAAAATTGAATTAGTTTGATGGTAATTTTATGAAAATGTCAATTTGTTTACATATAAGAATATGAGATCATTAAGTATCTTGGACCAATAAGAGACTTGATTTCCCGTACACAACATTTAGCTATTTCAATTCGGTTGGCGTATATTAATTTGGGAATAACGCCAACAAATGTAACTCATATCGACATATTTTAAGTGGTTTGGAAGGAGTATGATTCAAAATATATTCGAATACGAATTAGTTTACCTACGAAATCTTAAAGTATCTTGCAACAACAAATTAGAAACTGACAGTTTACAAGAGTATATCATTAAACAAAATGTTTCTACTAATATTTATTCTAGCTTTGAAAATACACCAAAACCCAGTCAGCTGATGAATGTTAATTCATGAAACAACGTAACAAAAAACAAAATAAAAATAAATTCCGCGGACACAACATGCGAATTATAAATTTTTTTTTCTATACATATTCTAACAAATTCGCATTTATTTTGAAAAATAAAAAATTCAAAATAGAGGTAAATAGATTTTTACAAGGTTGTTAAAAACACATACATGAGAGTAGAGCAGCGCAAAGCAATTCGCGATAGAATTTAATCATTAATTATATATAAAATGAAATCATTCTACATATACGATATACGATATATGTAATAAAAAAAAACATTTCAAGGCTATAGAATAGAATTTAACTACATATATGTAGTTTATAGTTTATAGTAAGTCGAAGTAGAAGTCAAACTGCATATACAATTTTTTTAGTTTATTTTGTTATACGTAAATTACTTGTTATATATTAGATAAGGGCCATTAACCAGAGTAGATGCGCACAATTTGAAGGTTAATAAATGAGCTTGTGAACACTTTTTTCTCTAATTACCCAGAACCTCATAAATTACATAATCATAATTTTATAAATTTTTTTTTTTTTGGTTTAATTAATTAATTTCGGAAATTTGATTATATTATTATTTATTACCTAACCAAATTAATTATTGTAATATGCCGGTCGAATATTTTAAACACTCAACGAAAATGATGCGTCGATATATGAGGGCGAGTACTAATTACGTAATGTGTAATTCGTGTAAACATTTATTTTTGATTAGGGAAATATGTATAAAACGGAAATGATAAGTGATATCGTTCACTAATTATTTAAACATTTGTAACATGTATTACCTTTAAAATAAATAATCCGAATATGTCATAATCGAAGCAATTATAATGAATTGAATACAAATTGAATGTCATGGAAAATGTGTATAATTTATTTTCCTAAAAACAGCTGATACAAATTGGAAATTAAATACAACAATAACAAAACCAAAGAAAAAAAAACATCAAATTTAAATTTATAACCGCGTATAGATATTTTTAAAAATTTTATCGCAAATTTAATTTTATTTCTTATGTAAATATTTATATAAGAAAATTGTAAACATGCATATTTCTGGTGTGTGCGGATTGTATGTTAAATATTTATAATATATGACGCGAGTTTATTTTTTATTTTAAATTTTTTAATAGCATACATTGTATTGAGTATAGAGTTATATGTACGATACGAGTATATATATATACCACCGGGTGATCTTCAAAAAAGCATTTTTCGAAAATGGCCCATAATCTTCTTGCAACAAAAATAAGTGCACATAATAATGGCATTTTAAATGATTGTACATATCTGAGAAATGTGTTCAACCATGTTGTCAACCATTCGTTCAACCATGTTGTCACCGGTGAGTTGGTTCTTGTTTGTGAACTTTGACTTTGAAATAACCCCCAAAAAAAAAATAAGGTGGAGTATAATCTGCTAATATGGCAGGCAATAGTGCTGTGGACAACCACCAAGTTAAAACCACATGTTATGTTGCGCTTCTAAGCTCTCGTTGTCAGGTAATAATAAGTCAGGAAAGAAATTCGCGTTTTGTTGTAGTTCTTCACGTGCCCTCAAAACAAACTACTATATACTTGTAAAAAAGCGTGAAAGATCATAGAAGATCGTACTGGATCGTACTGGAAGATCATGGAAAAGATACTTCCATGGCGTTTGAAAATTTTCTAAACACTGATCTTGTACAATCTAGAATCGAGAGCTATTTCTTGTAAGGGTCTTTTCAAATGATCCATTTTCAAACGTGATCAATGCTCCTGCCAGCTTTTCCATTAGAATCACTTTATCATTTTTTCTCTCTTGTAAATATTCACGGTAACAGACCTATCATCATCAAAAAATGAGTCAGACAAATATAAAATACGACATAATTTTAGCCGGAAAATCCGAATCTGCAATACAAAAAAGAGGTTTCCAATTAATTTTTCAAAGTTACCACTCCCCAACATGGGAGTAGGTTGGTAGAGGGGCTAATTTTAGCAGTAATGTATTTAATAAAATTAAGATTAGTTCTACCACTTTGCACTAGGAGACAGCTTATGATATAAGCGTTTAAAAAAAGGCCTTCCACCGAAGTAGCCTGAATTAACCTCATCTTTATTCAGATAATGGCACCTTATGGCACCTTGCCCTTTTCGGAAAAAAGTATATTTTTAGTTACCCTTTACAAAAATATTTTCTTGTAACTGTGGTTTGATCAAAAATATCTTGAATTTTCTGGTGGTAATAAAGATAAATATTTTCCTTACGAAGAGTTCTAATTACTTAAGATTTTGAAATTGATATCATTACCCCTTTGCGTATAACTGGGGTCATTTTTACTTCCCAATTTTCTCTTTCCCAATACGAAGGCATTATCATCAGAATCCCAATAGCTGTACGTTACCTTCCAATCACAACCATATGGCAGTCTTCAAATTTCAAAAATTATTCCTTTTCAAAGTGAGCCGTTTTGTTTTCCCAGTAGTTTCACGAATAGATTCTTCCGTTAATATACTTATGGTATACAAATGGCTTTTCATTTCCCCACATTTGGTCCATTGCTACGAACAAAATATTTCTGATAGAAAATATATTTGAATTTGGTGCTGGTAATATATAAAAAAAACCAGCATACGGAGCGAATTTCTTCAAAATGGCATCTCATTTTGGCTAGGTCACGGGATTTAGTACGAGGCCAAGATTGCCACTCTGCAAACTAGTTTATCAAACTAGTTTATCGACACTCAATTTATTGCGGTTGAAAGTTTTGGATTAAGATCTACAAACGGCCTACAAATTCGTTTAAGTATTTCATGTTGAGGTTATTCGTCGTGTTAGTTCTGGATTTGTTTCAATTTATTTGAAACCAACTGCTCTTTTATATTCCCCTTATACATGCATAACTGAGATAGATTTGGATTACCATAATGTGGCGCGGAAATGTTTGTTAAGAGCAGATTATTGATATTATTACCAATTCTTACCAAGCATTACTCCTCTCAAACGGATGAAGTTGCAAGATAACTGGTATTTTCGTAAAATATTTTGCTAATTCAAATTTTTTAAACGCCCTGTATCTCAAAGGTTATCAAAAATTGACTTTCAAATTTTGAGCATGGTTAGTAAAATTTTCAAATTTATTTTAATAATTCTAAGGTTTCTTCCTAGTTTTGATGTCGTTGTCACTCGGTTTTATATTGTTCATTTTAGATGATCGGTTGCCATATATCAACAGTTCTAGAGTTGACAATTTTATACTACACCATAAAACGTGTGGCCACGTAACTTTATATATTTTGCTTATCGACAACCATAAGTTTTGATCGTTTTACATACATTAAGAGAGTCCGGAAGTCACCATTAAACATTGGTTTTAATATTTTTACCAGATGTTTTATTTAAAGCGGATTAAACTAAATGAAATTCACACTACTTTTATGGCAATAATTTGGTGTTGAGAGTTTAAATAATTTTTAGTACCCCTAAACATAAAAAATCGTGCCGAAAGCTAGTTTACATACTCGAGTTATATTTATTACCTATTCTCACGCAAAATTACTGCCATAATATTGGCGCAAATTATTTTTTTAAGAAATAGAGCATTAAAAATTATCGTAAACACAATTAGCAAGCCAGTGCGCAGACATATACGCGAACTTATACGTAAACGATCGAAAAATTATAATTACAATATTTGTTGTAAACAAATTTACTACATAAAAAAAAAATAGTTTTCGCGCATATAATTTACCAACAACAATACACATATAATAATAATAACATATTTAAATAAAAAGTGAATTAATTTTTCGCTGAATAAACAACAAAAACACACAATCGCGGTGGAAATAAGTAAAATTAAAATAAATTCAAGGATAAAAAACTAAATAGTTTTTGTGTGTGAATATTATTATTATTTTAAGACTTGTCTTATTTCCAAATTGTGTACATCGATTAAGAATGTGTACATTTAAAATTTGGTTGTGTTTCGTTTATAGAAATAGATTTGTCCCTGAATTATGAATGTGTGTGTGTGTATTCAATTTTCAGTTGGGTTCATGGGGTCGTCACCTTATGTTAGAATTTTATTTGTATGATTTTTATTTTTATAAACAACAGCATGCATCTCGAGATAGTTTACGATTTTATTTTACATTATTGTTATTTTCCTAAAAAATGTAAATTGTATTTTAGCATTTTTCACCTAGCAGTGGCCCTATTCCGGTTTTCATAGAGAATTGCAAATTTTTGACTTATTTCTTGCAGTTGGGTTATTTTTAGTCCTGGGACAGGATAAGTACAGTGATTAGTATAATAATTTACCTGGGAATTTATTTCTAATAAATGAGAAGTGGATATTTGGGAACTATTGCTGTTTGTAAATAAAGTTTCCCCAATTCTCTGTTAGCGAACAAAAACGATAGTTTTAAAATAAATAATACGTTAAGTGAATTTAGGATGATATAGTGTTTATTTTCTCTTTGCTGCTTCTAATTATTGTTTCACCTGTGACAAATTTATTCAATCCAATTCAAAATTATTGTTTGCTAATTATTGCAATATGATCTTCTGCATAATATTTAAAAATATTAAATTTTTTTCTAATTTTTAACAAACAAGCAAAACTTTTGGCTCGAAAACAGCTTGTACCAGATTCCTATGTCTGCAGATTTATATGTAAAAATTACCAGATTTCTATGTGTGCAGAGTATATACAATAGCAGAAACGAGGTTTTAGGAAAGTGAAATTTCCCAAACGGAAAAGGTACAAACAAATATTTATTTTAAATGTAACATAATATTTAGAATTTTTTTGTTAAAAAAAATGTGTTAACTGAAACTGTTAAAGTAATGTATTTTTACCAAATAAAGGTTCTCAAAAAATTAATTTAACATACGGAGCATATTTAAATATTCAATAATAAACTGCCGATTCATTTTATCGATGTCAGCACACAAAGATACTGGAAATGTTCTTAGTCGTAGTAGAAGAATCAACAAACTTGGGTCCAACCAAAAGTTTGTCATTTAGTGATATACGATTGGAACATGAATATGATCCATCGAAAACCATCCCTAACTTTGTGGTGTCGCTGTTAAGCTTCCAGATATCATAATGAAACGAGGACCTGACTTCTTGATATACCATACCCATATATCGCTTGGTTAATTTAACCATGTGTCCCAGTGACTCGTACAGTGCCCGTAAAAATTTGATCCCGCTTAAGAATACTGAAAAAATAGTCGGCCCCGATAAAAATGTCAATATGTTTTTGCTTAGAATGATTCGGATCAGCTAATTCTAACTTGTCGAATTTTTCGGCGTTTTTGATAGATGCGAGCACTTACTTTGGTTATAAGATTAAATTTGCACTTATATTGGATTCTTTATTGAGGTCTTAGCTCTTCAAATCCATCTGCTCAGCGCCTAGCATTATTCAATGTGTCACAAATAAATAATACTGAAGATTAGGCGGCTAGAAACCTGGCAATGCGAATGGTGTTGCAAAATAAAAAGATTTACCAAAAAAGGTTCGGGAAGAGTTACGGCAGGACCTAAAGCAGAAAATTTACTGTAAACTCTAGTTTAGCTGATTCTAACGTAACACCCCCGATTATCTCTCTAGCCAGCTCGTCGATGTGCCGCATTAGATTCCGATCTAGAGTTGTCGTTAAAGTCAGCCGGTCCGGATGGTATTCCTCCAATTGTTCTCAAATATTGTTGTAAATCCCTGTCAAAGCCACTATCATGTTTGTTCCACCGATTTATGTCTTCTGGCATTTTCCTCTCCATCTGAAAAACTGCTAACATAGATCCTGTGCCAAAAAGGGCAGTAAATCGAAACCTTCAAATTATCGCCCAATGGTCTCAGTGCTATGGTTTTCGCGAAAAGGGCGTTCAGCAGGTGACTTTATTAATATTGTCACTGAACAATGGAACAGCAGAATTCATCAATCTGGTGAATCTCAAGTCATTGCACTCGATATTTCGAAAGCATTTGATCGCGTGTGGTACAAGTGTTTCCTGTGCAAATTAAGGGCAGTTCACCTTCACGGTTCATTCTTGATTGGAGTGAAGGCAACAGGGTTGAATTTAATCCCAACAAATTTCAATCCTGTATTTTTTCTGGCCTAACTGATGGCTATTCGCCATCTTTTCTGACTGGTGAATCCAGCTTGGCTATGTCTGACACATTTGAGTTTCTTTAGGCTGAACAAATACTTGAAAGAAATACTTTAACCGATCTGAAACAATTACAATATACAAGACCTATGAAGTAATGTGATAATATATCACATTACTTCATATAGGCGTAATGTGGAAGCCTTATGCGTGTTTTACAAGTATTTTCGTGGTCATTGTTTATCGGAACTTTATGGATTTATGTCTGGTTTGTCAAGGCCTGCGCGGGCACCGATACAATATAGAAATAAAATTCGCTTATTCCCTCTTAATCCTTCCTTTACCTTTTGCAAGAGTGCAGTGTGTTTCTTGCTAGAACATTCATGTTAAGGATATACATTTATCCTAAGTGCTACAAACATTTATTAAAAAAGAGAAACAAACATTTCAAACTTGTGTTCAATCTGTAATTCCATCATGCAGCCAAGAATAATGGCTAGGGTTGGAACGCGGTAGTTAGATGATATAGAACTCAATCTTCAGATGTAGTAAATCTGTTAGTTAGAATAAAATCATAAAATTGCAGGTCGGTCACCGCGCGAAATTCTAGGTTGCGGTGACATAAAAATTTTTCGTATTTTAGAAAATTGAATCAGTCAAGTATTTTTTAAGTTTTCTGTAAACAAGTTTTAAAATTACTTGCAATGTAATCAACGTTTTTTCAAAAGGTTAACCCGTAGTCTGCCTTATCAAATGATGGTTGAATGGTCAACAATAAATTATAAATTGTATCTAATAAATCGGTGCGAATTTTGCTGTGTTAGAAAATCAAAATTTGCTGTTTTACAACGGGTTAAATATTCGTTGATCGTGCGTGATTGAAGAAGAGAGAAGGAACTGTAATTCATGGGATTTCGAGAACTCAGTTTTTTTATTTTTTGCTTCATTACTATCGTTGAGACCAGAGTCAGATGAACACATTTACAAAAATTGATCTGATATTTTATTAGCGAGTTTGACAGTTCTTTATTTGATGACCGCTTGAAAACTGAGTTTGGTTCAGATAACTATTCAAGATAGGAGATCAGATCTTCAAATAAAGAAGTGCCTTTTAATTGTACATTTCCTTTTCCATTAATTCTTTTAAGGCGCGTTTATGGTTGCGTTCGTGCAGCATTGGTTCTGATTTCTTTTTTAAACCAATCATATTACCGGAAAATGACATATTTTCTTCAGATTTTTTTTGACATATTTTACTCATATTTTACTCATCTTTTTGACCGAACAAACATTACTCCAAGAGACAAAGCAATGTAAAATAAAAGAGACAACGTAATCACAACGATTTGATTTAAATCGTTCGGCGATTATTTCATCAACCATAATTTTTAAAAAGTTTGCGGGCATTTATCTTCAGGCTCATATAACGAAGGTTACATTTTTATGTCTTTTCATGTAACGTTAAAGAGAAATCCCTAGGTTAAAGATTATATTAGTTTTGAGCTACTCTGCGTATGAATGCTCTCCTCAGTCAATGTCGTTAAAAAATTAACACTAAAATTTTTTTTCTTCAATTTTTAAATTATTTTGCTATTGGCAAGAGTGTTGGTATTTTATTCAGCTCTGTTAGATGTCCCAACACCGAACTTGCACCGAGCATGGAAAATTATTTTTGAAAAAAATTGTAATTTTAACTGAATGTTTTGTAGTTTTTGGCCTGATGTTGATGTTGACCTTAAACCGCTTTTAATATATAATGTTTTTGATTTCTGTAGGACGTTGTGGTTTGATGCACGGTAAATATAGTGAGACAATGTTTATAATACTATTTTCCTTGTCTTAATCAGCCATGGCTAATTTTAAAAATTATTTATTATTTGATTGTCATATTTAGGCTAAATAAATTTGGAAAAGATTAGTATATTTTACAATCAATATTTAAACAGGTTTGATTGAAATTTGAATGGATTTAATGGGTTTATTAAACTTTTCCTCTAACTCAATGCACTAATCGCATACGAGATGCCAATGAACTATCGTACGAAAAATACATTATATTGGCAAAACATGAAATTTCAGAAACACGATAATATCAAATCAAACTTACAGACACATCCCAAAACAACTCAATAATAATACTCATTTTTTATTACATATATATTTGATTTAACCGCCGAAGGTTCATCGACTCATTTTTTCCCATTTCGGTAAGACACATTTATCATCATTAAAAAGTTTTTTTTTTATTTTCGCTTTCCTATCTCACATATGTGTACGTATGTATTTCCAATTGCATAAAAACTATGTATAAAAACTCATAAACATATTATGTATAAAATGCGGTGATAAGAAGAGTTTAACAAAAATATGTTCGTTCACCTTGTTTTAGCTCTCGCCTCTCGGTGGTGACTCGACTTAATTCTATAACATACATAGAGTTTTCATATAAAAACATCTGCGATATTTAAATTTCGTTACGATTACATAAAATTTACGAATGCCGAAAATAAATATTATTTCAACTGTGTTTCGTAATAATCTATAGTCTATATACGATACCACACAAGACAAGACCTCAAAACTACTACTATTAATGAATCTTATCGTGTTTAATCAAAAAATCAGAAAAAAAAATTGACGACATGTAACCGCGTAATTTTTTTTTTCGTCTTATATGTACATATATACATATTTCTTCACAAAAGTAAGAAATAAAATCATGACATGAATTTGATTTTTAAAGTTTTTTTTTTTAATTTCGGCGAATTTTAAAATCACATACAGTACTTTTCAAAAAGGTTGTAAAGAATAATAATAAATTTTAAATACGGTGAGGCATTATATATAAGACAGATCACGATTTTCAATTGTGTTTATCAACAAAAATCGCGTCTAATAGAATAGTTAATTGAAAATTTATGGCTGCATCATATATGAGTATGAACGCGAGATAATAATAGGCGGAGGCGATAAAGTGCTCGATACGTCTTTTAAAAAATTCATCGTCTTAGATCGGCATACGAAAAATTTTTTTATTTTTTTTTAAATTAAAAAGAAGAAAGCATCGAGCGCGCGATTATTATTAAAATTCCAATGTCAAGGCTAAAAATATTTCTAAAAAAAAAAAAAAAAAAAAATCGTGTATATGTGCAAACATAACACAAATGTGAATTTTAGCTCTCTCTGTTTGTAAACATTTTTTTTTTTATCATTAAAATATAACAAAAAAAAAATTGTTTTATTTTTGCAAATATCGCGCGATAGCGTGTTGGTAGTAGTAGAGTGCGCGACGCGGCGCGAAAATGTAATTTCGATTAGATAATGTGTTTGTTTTGAATATTAAAATTTTGTTGTCATTCCTGTGGCCGGTAGATATCGCAAAAATTTTATTATTGTTATTAGTTGGCTTCGTGTGTCATTTTTTTTGGGTATATATGTATATATCGATAGGTGGGTGAGTTTGGGCGGGAAGGTACAGAATAAAACACCAGATAAAAAATGGTGATTTCAAATCACGATTTTTTATTTTATTTGTTTATGACTTTCAGTAAAACAAAAACAACAATCGTAAAAAAGTTGTTGTGCTAGAACTTTTTCAGTATACTTATACAGTATAACATAAATCATCTATAAGAATTGGGAAAATTTTATTAAGACAAAAAACAAAAAGAAAAATGTCAATTTCAACATTTTTAGGTGATGAAAATTCAGAGCACGTATAGATTTTCTGTTTGGAAAATAAAAATCCACTAGTCAGTATTTTCTTTATTGTTGCTGTACTTTTTCGTGTTCTCTTCGCTGATCAGTGATTTCTTGATTTTAACAGGGATTTCGTTTTTCATCAGCATTGATTTAATTTAATGTTTTGGGCTTTGCCTTTTTTTATATTTCGTGATGTTGTTCTTTGGTAAATGGAAATTATTTTAATATTTTGGAAGGTGAGCAAAGTGATAACATATAAGATCAAGACCGATAATATGACAAGGATGATGTAATCATATTCAAGATAGGAGGAAAACGTTTCTAACGTTTTAACTGTTAAAGATGGTAAAAATCACTACCAAAATCTTTTATATATTTTGTGGTTGTTAATATTGCTAAATTAACACTAGATATAGTAAAAGTTACATATTACTGATTTGACGAGGAGAGCATGACATAAAAAGCATAAATGGTGGAAGGCTGAATTCTAAAGATATCTATTACTTTAAAGGTAAATTGTTCTTGTGGTTGGAGGACACTCCATGCCTCGTAAAATACTTCTCAACGAGCATGCTATCTTTAGAATTCCACCACAGGTTGGATCGCTTGGCTGACTACCTGCATCCGTAAAAAACCTCACTGTTAAAAATATCAACAAAAAGAAATATGGATATCGCTAAAATTTGTGTAGCAGTGCTATACATTACTTTATAGTGTCTTCTTGGGCCCAAGATGAAAAAAGTTGTTTTGGATTACAAAGCAATTGATAATTGTATGTGTAAGCTAAGTTTATGAATGCGACTAGCCAACCTGTAAATCAGACTGACTTATGTGAAAACATATACGTACTCCCGGCACGATCTAGCGATCGATAATGGGGCAAGATGATGCACTTGTGGCTAGCACATTATTTGTATGAGCTAGCACTCATAAAAATATCCACTTGGAAACAAGGACACACCCTCGTAAAAGTTCCGAAGTCAAATTGACTAAATGTTAATTTCTAGGGGAAGGTGTCGGGTCCTCCAAGATGTGAATGCTCTATCGCACGCATTGGAAACTTCGGTTGTCGGTGCGGCCCATGCAACTCTAGGTATAGTACAAATTAAACCCCGAAAAATAATTGGTTTGATGAGGAGTGTCGTCTTGCTGTCGAGTAATATAATATAGCATATAAAAAAGCGCGAATACGTTTTACAATCGCACGGAAGAACAGCCAATTGAATTTGTATAAGGAAAAAACGTGAATGGAAGGCTGAAAACATAAGAGTACACCATCTCAGCAATGATCGTAGATCTCGTAGCTTCTTTAAACTTAAAAAGTCACCAGACTGCACCATACCTTTAGTTCTCGACACTTGGAAGGAGCATTTCTTTGATTTACTCAATGTTCAACAAGTGTCAAATTCTGTTTTTGAAAGTTGCCAAATATAGACTACGGAGATATAAATTGATGACCCATCCTACGAGGAATTCACACTGGCCATGCAGAGACTAAAAAGAAACCGTTACGCGTTGATTAAATTAATTCCGAGCTCTTGATATTCGGAGGGGATACTTTGTGGAACTACCTTATCGAACTCGTTCAATTAGTATGGCAAAACGAAGTTATGTCTGATGAATGGAAAGTGGCCGCGTTGTGTCCTATCCTTAAAAAAGGAGATCGCACTAAATGCGAAAACTATCGCGGTTTCGCTGAAGATGATTCTTTCTAAATATAACGAGACATCTTGTGACGTAGTATGGGAATACCTGACAAATATGTGCGTTTATGTAAAATAACAGTAATGCAGTCACAATGTTGTGTCAAAGTTGAGAACAAGCTATCAGAAATTTTTGCAATTAGCTCTGGTGTATGGCGAGGAGGTGTTCTGTTCTCGATACTCTTTAATCTCATGTTAGAATTTATCTTTCGTAAAAGTGAAACTCCCCAGGACAACATCTTGTATCGCCAGTCCATCAGGTTCCGGTATTTGCAGATGATATCTAACTCAATTGTGTCAAAAAGCGCAATGGTGTCAAAAAACACTGTACTCCATAATACGATTCTCAGCTTCCGTTTGTCTCAAAATTAATGAGCCTAAAACTAAATATATGATCACTAGTTTTAATATATGATCACTAGTCAAAATACCTTGCAAATGCCGACAAGCTGAAGTTGTACAATATGTTGATCAGACTCGTTGTCATGTATAGATGTGAGAGTTGAACTCTGACGGTTGAGTATGAAAGATGGTTAATGAAACTCGAGAGAAGAATCATGCGGTTGATGTATGACCCCAAACGCGGCAAAGACGACACTTATCAAGTTTTATTCAACCACGAGATAAGGAGTTTAATGAAAATTTCTGATCTCGTTCATGAAATAAAAGGACAGCGGGTACGCTGGTTGGTTACGTTCTGCGAGCCGTTCCTAAATGAATAGTTCAGCGATCTCTGGACGGAGAGCCGGCAAATCGATTTAATTTGTATCTCAGCTAAATGTGAACTAACTGAGTGTAGCCATAAGCTTATGGTACATAAGTTTTTATTAATAATTTTGGTTATGTTCTCCTTATGTTCTCCGGAGATTCAACACACTATGATACATTTTGTTCCTCAGCAATTTTTCCTACACGGATTTTTGTGAAACACGGTGTTTCACTGTGTCATCGTCAAGTTATTTAACATTTCTTCGACGAAACTCGTCAAGTATATGTAATTCCATCTTGGGATATTGAATTCGTTTCACCACGGAATTAAAGCAGGCAAGTTGGAAGGTGCAGCGCTCTGAGACGAGAACTACCATTTGGTAAACGCAGAGGTCCCTATCGGTGACGATTGCTCCTCGGCAATGAAAGTGGATTGCTGCTACTGTACGAGCCAGCAATGGCCTGCTCAAATCGTTTATTATTTATTAGCTATATTGTAAATCTTATCCGAAAAAAATAATGAACAATATAATACTACTACTAAAAATCTTATATAAAGATCTAAAGTGACTTTTCTACCCACATAACTAAGTAATATATATTTATTCTTATATATAGTTTATTTATTTTAAACACTACAATATCAAATATATAAACTCGGCGATATATGATATATAGTTTTATTTAAAAATATAAAATTGAAAATTTAAATAAGCGAAATACTTTGTATATTTATATCGATAATTAATGATGCCGCGCTTTATATATTAACCTGACACATCAAATTGCACAGTATACTCAGCAATTATTGACTAGCACAATTTAACAATGTTTAAGACATTTTCTGTGTATGTATTTAGCAAGTTTCTTATTACTCTTGTATATAACTGCGGTTTTGTAATTCGAAACCGAGACAAAAATATTTTATAAATATTTTTATATCTTACATTCCATATATACGAGTATAACATATGTGACGTAACTCACATATATTTTTGCCATATATGAATATATAAACCGATTTTCACATTACCAATAACCAACTCCGATAAAAAAAAGGATCCAAAAAATATGTTGAATTGAATATTGCACATTAACATGTATATTCCATGTCCTTTTGTGTAAAAGTTCAAAAGTTTTATATGCTCATAAATTGTATAACCACATACTAACACATACACACAAGATAATGTGCTTTTATATCATTAATAATAGTTAATTCGTTATAATTGCAGTTCTTGAATGAAAACTAATTATGTATTTTTGAAAAAAATCCCAATGGACTTGATTTTAAAGTAAATAAAATTAATGGAAAACTGTCTTGTTTAGTCGAGAGTAGAACTTTATTAGATTTAAACAAAAAAATAAAAAATAAAACGAAGTTCATTGGGTGGTCAACCAATTTTCCAGCCACACTCTCCAAATAAACTTCAATTAATTTTATTTCGTTTTATTTTTTATTTTTTTGTTGTTATGGTGTTTCAATGAAAATAAATGATTTTCATTTTCCACCACAATATATATTTATACATATAAGTATGTATAAGAGGACGAGACTTTGTTGTTTTGGTTACACTGGAATTAAAAAATAATTAGACTCCCTCCCCTTGGATACAGTGGGCTTCTGCCAAATAGACGGTGGTTGTGTATTTTCAAGTATAAAATATATTTTATAATAAAATATCACGATTTCGTCCCACATTAAATATATAATAATAAAATACTTTGTTGTTGTTCGAATTCGTATATATAGAGAATTAAAAAATAAAATAAGAAAATATAATATGCTCTAAGATACTAGCGATTTACATGTCAAGGTCAATTTCAAGAACTTGATTTAAAAATTGTGACGATGTATTTTTCTGGTATTTTGATTATTATTTTTGTGTATATTTTATATAATACACTTTAAACAAAAAAAACTTTTGTTATTGTTTTTATAATATGTATAAACAAAAATAAACAAATAATAGCGTGAAATATAAAATCGTGTAGTGTGAAAGGGAGATTTTCCTGGGAATTAATTGGGTGTGACGACGACGGCAAAATGTGTCAACATTTTTTTTGGTATGAGTTAATGCAGTCGATGTACAATTATCTAAATGACATTATTATCTATATGACTTCAAAAATACTTTGATTTATACAAAAAAACAGGAAGTGTCTACACAACTTTTTTTCTATTTGTAAAACTTATGTTATTTTCGATAAAGTGTCAAAAAGTGTTACACCTAATCGTTAAAAGTGTACACTTTTATAAAATTAAAAATAAACAACACTTTGAGTGTTTAAAATACATAAATTTACGCAAAACTTAAGTACTTTTCTATAAGTGTCAAAAAGTGTTAAACTGAATCGTAAAAAATGTACACTTTTCTTAATTGACTTAAATACACAAATTTAAAACTGAGGTACTTTACCAAAAGTGTGAAAAAGTGTTATATCTAAACAACACTTTTTAAGTGATTAAAGTTTATCAATTTACGCGAAACTTGGTGTTATTCCATAAGTGTCAAAAGTGTTAAACTTAATTATAAAAAGTGTAGTAGTGTATAAAGCGTACACTTTTATATTATTTAAAAAAAACAGAATTTAAGAAGAAGCCATATGTTCTGCTAGGAGACGCTTAATACGTTTGATTAACTTAAATTTTAGGTGCTGGTAACTGTTTTGAGAAACATCGGCACGCTCCACTCTTTACAACCTAGAGTGTATGATAATTGACAATCACAATTCAAAAAGTGGTGTCCGAAAGCCTTATTCAAGCCCACCAACCAAGAGCAACCATGCTCATTAAAACATGGCATGGGTAAGATAACTATCTCACTTCATCCAGCCACAACACGACCGAATACCAAACAATAAAAACCGCCAATTATACAACACAAATCCACAAGCCACCCAAAATAAACCATCATCACCCACTCCACCAAGCAAATCCAAAAGAACCGCCGCAGTTCAGAACCATACAACTAAAATCTAACCGCTGCAGCCGAAGACATGTAAAGCCACGCAATTGAGCCAACCATACATCGATCCTGATTTACATCCCTGCTACCACATTAATTTTTAACTTTGTTTGGTTTTCTTCAACCTCCAAACCACACCATACACTAATCATAAAATAAAATAAAAAATGCACACTTAAAAATTCTCTGCGAAAAACAACAGAGTCCATGATCCATTTCAATATTTCACACACATTTACACAACATACATTATTGAAACAAAAAAAAAATTAAAATAAAATGAAGAGAATGAAAAAAATACGTCCGATCTCTTCAACGATCATCGATCGACCCCATTTTGGGAAACTTTAAAATATGTTGCAAAATTTAAAATATTTCTGAGCCATTTAAAATGGACTTGAGATTATTCTCTACTGGCTAAAGGTGATCTTTAAGGGATAAAAGCTGGTCTCTTCTTATAGGAAACGGATGAAGATTAAGGAAGTCTTTATCCTAAAAAAGGAAAAGCTCGCTTGGCTATCTAAAAGACCTAGGATCTATTACACTTTTATGTTTTCTATTGAAGACCTTGGAATGGCTCGCAAGAATGCTGTATGGAAGCATTCCTCAGTCAGAGAAGGATTGTCATTAATGTAGATGGAGTATCCCATAATCAATTTGATTAGTTATATGCTGGTAAGCAGGACTATAAACTTAGAGCTAGTGGAATCCACCATAAGGAGGCGCGTGGTTGGTGGGCCCCGCAAGGATGATTAATGGATTTCTTCCGGAACCAGAGAGGGAAGGTATAGGAGTGATCGCGTATGCTAATAAAGTTGCGATCACGGTCTCTAGTAATATATTGTATGCTCTTCTCATTATTACAAAGTAAGCCAGGAAGTGTGGACTAGGAATCTAACCGTTTAAAACTGAGTTGGCACTCTTTACTAATATAATTTCATGGTAGGTGCCCTACCTACCGTAAATGGCATTATACTAGTGTTTACTGACAGAGTGATATTTCTGTTTGAAATATTTAATAGTAAACATAGGTGGAAGTCTTATATAATAAAATGTACAAAGTGAGCCATTGGTGGCCAGTACTGGAAATGGCAACTCATAGAAATAGGATTTAGAATGTGCCAAGCCTTTATGATCATAAGCGTGCTTTAGAGGTTATGTTCCATCTTCTTCCGCTCGATATCTACCGTAACCATATGGCTGCTTAAATAGCCATTTGGGCAGGTCACTCGCCAATAATCATTTCGATAAAAAAGGAAGTGGTGACCTGGAATTAAACTATACCAGGTTTCAAAAAAGGTTTTCATATCTTATTTCCTTCAAGAGAGTCTTGGAAGAACGGGGCAGTATTAGAAACCAAAGCAATGCAGTTCTTTACAGATGGCTTAAGGTTAGACTGTAAAGTCGGAGCCAGAGCGCTCTGAGATTCATTGAATACGAATATTTCTGTTTGTCTACCTGACTACTACAGCGTGCGTACCAAGCTAAAGTGATAGCGATTAAGGGAGTCTTGACGCTCTGGTGTCAAAGACGACGTAGAGTTTCAACATTCAGGAAATCTGGGTCCTTGGTCACTAGGACGTTAAGAGGAACTATAGAGCAACCGAACTTCCTAGACAACGTTCTGGAGCAGACGCAGTATTTTTATACTCTGATCTTTTTAATTTAACTTAGGAGATTTTGAACTCAACAATTTAAATATATTTAGATTTAAAATTTAGGATTAAGAAATTTTTTATAATTTTCATATTCTAAAATATTTTTGGGGCGGAATTTACTTATACAAATGACTTTTATTATATTTTTTCACCATTTTTGTCTGATTTAACCCTGGGTTTAAAAATACAAAATTGCTTGATTAAACATAATCTCACGATTGAACAACTAAAATGCTAAAAATCAATCAATAACATTCAAATATTTATTAGATTTTTTTTTTGTGCGAATATATTTTTGTCTGTGTGATTTAAATATTGAACACATGAGATATAAATTTCAACAACTTTTTCCACTCAATACGTACTCTCGTATATTATCATTTTCTTTATTTTTTCCATCACTTTTTTTTCCATAAAATTTTTCTTCATCACTTTTGTAACTGCCAAAGGGAATTTTATTCGCATGTTTAGATCTAATTTTTTTCTACTTTCGTTGCTTATTATTACGTCTGTGTACAGACGAAGATACATGTAAGACTATATATATGTACATACATTTTTATTTATATAGTCGTATATTAGAATTCAATGGAAACAATTTTTCGATTCTAATACTTGGTGATGATAATTCTTTCCGTTTTATGTGCGTCTGTTGGAAGCGAGATGGTGTGGTATAATATAATGAATCGGATGTTTGATTGTTTGGTTGATTTTTTGGTATATATTTGAGAGATATAGAAACACTTTCTGAATAGATAAGTTCAACAATACAGTATATAGTGTAATTAATAATTTTCAAGATTTTCAACTTGCTAACGATAATAATTTAACCTAAAAAAATTGTAAAAAAAAAATTATGAATGAGATTGATGGTCGTTTACAAGAGACGAATCTTATTCGTATATTGAAAAACATTTCAAAACTTTTTATTTATAAATATTTGGTATAAATCGATTTTACATGTTTTTGTTGGATGTGTGCGTGTGTGTCTAAAAGATATTTTATGTGAAAAACTAAAGTTTTTCATCTATTTTTATGATGGATCGATTGAAATTTGATGGATTTATTTTGTCTTACATAAAATATATTTCTATAACGTTTAGTATCCTATGGTCAATTAACTTTTGTGTGTATGTGATCGCTCGGCCAAAACACAGACAGACAATGAGTTAAATATAAATTTTTCTTTTATAATTCGATAAGTTTTTTATTGTAATCATAATAATATGTTTTTCTTTTTTATTTATATATTTATAGAACAACATCAGGCTGTAATGGAATTTTTTCACGTCGTCTTGATTTCTCATCGTTCAATTTACTTCCACGAACACGTTTGAATTCATATCAAATTAAGGTAAGAGAATATAAATATTTGCTTTTGACACTCAAATATTATTTTATGATTATCACTTGGTAGAAAATTTTCAATATACTGTAATAAAATTAGTTAAATGATAAGAAATATATTGTAACCCATTTTCCCAATATATGTAAGTAAGTTAGTAAAAAGGAAATTTTTTTGGTATTTTTACAATACATTTTGGTGTTGAGTTTTTTTATTTTTATAGATCAATAATAGATAAGTTGAGTACATTACGAGACTAGAATAAAAAAAAAATTTCTTTATTAAAACTTAACCATCTGTCTCGAAGAAATTGCCACAAATATAATAAATTTATCCATTTGGGGATCAAATACATACTATATGTATACACACAATTCAAATAGCTCAATTTATATAGATTCAACATGTTATGTTATTTTTTTATACATATATATATGTACATATAATGCAACATGAAAATTGCTTTCGGCTATTGACCCATCTATGCATAACGTATACATAACTATATGTATATTGAAATTAAAACACTTTTAAGCGTCAAATATTTAGATTTTATAATAATCGTAATAATAATAACATAATCTCATTATAAATCCTTTTTCTCGGATATAGCATATAATACGAATTATAAACAGAGGATAAAAAGGCAAATTAAACGTAGCATGAAATTAAAGAGTTTATATGCTATAAAATTTTTATCAAGTCACTAAACAAATAGAATTTTTGTTCGTTTTGATTAAATCCCAAAAAAAAGGTATATCGAATTATAAATGTTAATTTCTATATTTTGTTGGTATGTACAATTTAGTCCTGGTTGTATATTTTGATGTGGGAAGTGTTTATTAAATTTTATGATACTATAGGCTAGATGTTAAATTCTGGGTATCCAGGTGCGAACTATAAAATATTATAGAAAAGTAAAATATACTAAAATTTCTGCATATACAAATTCACGATCTCAGTTCTGCTAAATTTCCTAATTTCGTTTAAAAATTCCTAAATTTTTTAAATACTTTGCTGATAAACGATATTTTGATGAATTTATTCGAATATTTTCAAAGAGTTCCTAAATTTTTTAGAATATGTCCTTGTTGTGGTATTGTTAACGAGGATTATATTATTAAATCAGTTTATAAAATGAATGCTAATGCAGTGGATGATAACTGAATCTGCCTTATGATTATTAAACTTTATTTATTATTAGCAATTACATCCGACAAAAATAAATTATTAACGATTGCTTTACAAGATATGTTTTTAAACTAAGGAGGCGCGCAAACTTTTAGCAAATTAAGACTAACTTAAAATTTAAGGGAAAAAGTGTTTTTAATCGCTTACAAAACCTGTAAGCTTATGGTTGGTCTAAACTTATTAAACTGAGCGCAGAGTTTAATTGTCACACTCAAACCATAAAGGGAACAATCATTGGATATTATTGCCGATCTTTTGACCCATACAATTTAGCAATTTAAATTTAGTTTAACACAAATCCTAACGAACTAGAAATTATTAGAAACTAGAATTTATTTTCATATCCAAAAGCATTACGGTCATATAAAGTTCCACGATTCTCTTCTTCTAAAAAATATTTCTATATTTGATCCTGTTCCGAAATTACGGAACAGTAATCCCCTATTTTTTAAGTTCGCAAACCTGGAATTCTTAAAAGTCTATTCCGAATTTTTCAGCTTTGTAATTTTTTTAAAATCAGAATGAAGACCCGTTTCAGTCTTACTATAGTCATGCAAAATTTGATAAATTATTATAGGATGATAAATGTTAGAAATCAGTAGACTTTAGAAAACTAATAGTTACATGAAAACTAATAGTGTAATAGTTTACATGCAGTAATCACAAAAATTCGAAATATTCTTAAAATGTTTCGTCGTCCTCCAGTAAAAAATGAAGAACTACAATCTAGTGCTGGCAAAGAACTTGCTTTTTTAAAACTTAAACAAAACAAATGTTTTTGATTGTTTTAAACAATTTTTATTGTTTTAATTGTTTTTTTGCATGATTAAAACGTATGTGTTTAAAATATGTTAAATACTATTTAAAATAACACATTTTTAAACACTTTAAACTTATACAAATTTCCCTTACTGCCTGTTTATTTTCTAAATTTCCTCTTCTTTTATAAAAACATAAAACCACAATTCTCAGCAACTCTTAAAAATAAAAATTTCCCTCGCATTTGTATAGATGTACAATACTTTTTAAAATAAAATACAAACTCAAAACCAAAAACCGTTGTTGTTGGTTTTAATATACTACATTTCTTTTACAATTATATTTGTGAATCCCCATTTCGCTAGAAAATAATCGTGGTTGGTCTATTTTCGCCTAAACGATAAAATTATATAAGGGCCAAACTACATTATCATATGAAAATACAGTATAGTATGGGCCTTACTTAAGAAATCTGCCGTACTACAGATGTTTACCTTATCTACATTTTTGTCCAAATTGAGTTATAGATGCAAATCGATATATATATATATATATATATATATATATATATATATATATATATATATATATATATATATATATATATATTTATATATATATATATATATATATATATATATATATATATATATATATATATATATATATATATTCATATATGATTTATGATCATTGTAATTTATAAAAATATATTCAGAAAATGTATAATTAACCAAAATATATTTCATTTTAATAGAATACGAAGCTTGGTCTAATCCAGAATAACTTAACTAAGACATTTTAATCAGAAACACCTTATATAATTTTCAGATAAGGCGTATTTTTTTCAAATGTGGTAGTTAAGTCTTAATTGCTTTATTTGCACTAGTATAAATTGCACTTAAGGTAAATTGACTATTTTGTAAAACTGACCTGAGTGATATTTTTCATTGGTAAATTTAAACAAAACTAACTAATCAACAGAAAAAACCGTATCTAACTAAAATATTACAATGTTTAATGAATTTTATGCAAAACTAGTGAGTAAATTTAAACTGCAATTTCCTCAAAAGTAATTTTTTTCAGCTATGGTGGATATCTGGAGTACGGCAGTAAAGTTATACATACAATAAAATCTCGCTGAAAATGCTAGTTCATTCCAATGTGATTTGGCCAGTTAAGGAACACACATGGTTGATTCTTTTGCTACTGCGGATAACAAAGACACCTTAAAAAAAGCCACACAAATAACCACAAGGAGTTTGGATGCACAATTAAAAGTTTAGTTAGCAACGCAGCAAATATGGTAAAAATGTGAGACAAAATGGGAATATTGGAGAGCCTTAAAAACTGCGTTATTTAAGGTTGTTTTGCCAATTTTTTAAATTTGGTTGGTCATGACATGCAAGTCTAAGCTGTTAAAAAACGCTTAAAACAGATAATGAAATGTTTTAAAAACCATCATTATTCAGCTGCGAAGTATAAGCAAGTAGGTGGCAAAACTAAAAGGTAATGGCGGATTATTTTCTAACAAAACTTAAATCAGTTGCCGTTGCTTAAACCTTAAAAAGTACAATTGTACAATCGATGAGATCTGGATTCAGCTTGCCAAAAATTTGAGAAAAAATACTAAATGTTCAGTATCCGATTTACAAGCTTGCAAGAAAAGACTACAAGAAGTACTCACTCCGACTCATTTCATTGACAATATAAGAGACCCGCGGTTCCAGAGATTAAGCTTAAACTTGGCTCAACTTGAATCCTTTTCGTTTAAAGTAACGTGCAATTAGTATAAAAAAACATTAGTTTAAAACTTACTATTAAAAACTATTAAATTTCTGATACCTACAATATTTATACATTATACGGGTAAAATAAGATCCAAAAATCGATTCAATGGAATCTGATTCTAAATCCAGACAAATGGATGAAGGCCAGATTCAGCAATTCCTACAGGAACTATAAAAAAAATAACCGATCAAAGTCAATGACGAAAATTTAAAAAAACATTCATTTTGCAATTCGGACTGAAATTAAATTTCGAGACGAAGATGGATCATGTGGAACCACTATTAGAAGAAATTAACAGATCTCTTTTGTACTTAACTCAAACAAGCGAGCATTCTTCTCCGCTGGACTGTAGCTAGATTTATATTTAGATTTTTTATGTTTTATCAACATATTATTTTATGTTTTATCAAATTTTAGTTTTAATCCATGTAATTCGTTTCTGGTTTTGAGTTCACCCAACTCTTTCGTAGTTAAATGTTTTCGTCCAAGTTTATGATGTTGCCAGCCAAACCGACGACGCTCGATTCACTTTTACTGCCCTCTTCCGTTGGGATTCGAACTCGGTATCTCACGACCCAAAAACCGCGGCTTTAACCACTGCGCCAATTGCTTGGTTATATCTAATTTAACTCTAGGACAGTTTAACATTCGCAAATATTATATTTGTAAATATAACTATTTTGTACTATTACCGTATTATCAATCCAGCTCGTTCTTGGCTAGTTCTTCGTATTATTTTAGACAACCAGAAAACGCCGTTCTTTTGAAGTGAAGTTGTTCTCTTTCCCAAAGAGCTATCATCGCTGGCTGATGCCTGCTCTTTCCAAATGGTGGCTTTTTTCAGGAGATCACATTCGCTTTTAGGGCGCTATATCATGACTCTTTTTTAATAATAATGATAAAATAGACTTAGAATTATATATGATTCGGAAGATCTATATTTGATACTAATGCCCTCTATGAATGGGTATGATCTAATGAACCATTTAGGAAAGTTGTCAATTTTGACGTTACTTGATACGGAGTATGATGTATACAACATTAGTTAACAATTTTATTGCCATATGACACTTACTTTTTTTCGTACTTTCTTTTGCCACTAAAAAAGTCAAACAGAGGGAGTAAAAAAATATGTTTACAAAATATTTGAGTAAGTGAAAAAGTGAGTATAATACGGCCATTAAATACGAAAATTGAAGAAATTGATCAGTTTTACTTGTCCTAAATTTAAGTAATTTTATTATTTTACAAAGTGTCAAATGAAAGTAACTAAGGAAAAATTTTAACACAAATGTTACGAAAATTAAAATTTCAAAGTTCAGTAAGTGGGAAAAAGCGAATCTCGAACACATCATTTCATTGGAAATAATTTTGCTCATGAAAATTATTCTTCTTATTGTTAACTTATTTTTCTTACAATGTATTAATTTTGTTTCTTAATTAGAACTAAAATATTAATAACAAACAAAATATAACGATATTGGAAACAACAACAAATATAAACTGTGACTGACTAACTTATTTATATTTTTGTCACGTATCGCGATTATATGGACATGTCGCGAATATTCAATGGTTCCCTTTCACTATCTCTCTCTCGCTCTCTTTATTGTATAATATTTATATTTCATTTGTTTTGTACATTTTGTTTCTTGTTGGATTCAATTCAATTTAAATAGAATTTCTGATAATACAATATTCATAAATGATGAAAATATATACACAAAAAAAACAACAAACAAAACAGCCAAGATAAATAAGCACGCATTTAAGAAATGAAATCAATTGATTGGAATATACACACACACAAAAAAAAATAGTAATGAAAAAATTGATGCAAGTATATGAAAAACGAATGAATTTTCTCATATTCAGACAAATGGTAATCAAATATTCAAAAGTGTCGGTTAAGTGCTATACCCCAAAAAATAAATATATCTGTAGATGTGATATTAATACTACACCAAAATATTCTTATATTCAGCATAGAGATCCTGAACACAAGCAAAAAAAAAAAAAATTGGAAATACGTGTTTCGATTAAGGTATGCTCATATATATTTCTTGGCAAAACTGACTTTAAAAATGTATATAACGATACGAAGAAATATGAAAAATATCGTTGTTTGTTGTATCTCCTCCCGCCGCTTTGTGTATATAAATATATTCTTAAGATTTAAAAAAAAAAAAAAATTATTCTAATTGGTTTGTAATCTTGACTGGATTTAAAATCAATATTGGCGTTTTTTTTTGTTCTTCTAATATTATTTCCAGACAGTTAGACTAAATTCCAAAATTCTTGACGTGAAATTTTACCGTGTGTATTTAATAAATTTACCACATTCTCTCCGCAACCATACTCGACTAAATTTATTTTTTTATTTGTGCCAGACATGCTTTTTAGTACTAAAACTAAACAAAAACTTTACTAATAAAAGTTAGTTACTATATATACGGTTGTTCTAGGTAGTAAAATTTATTATTTACCAAACTTCAAAAACCAATTTTATTTCATAGTACATATATCTTATAGTAGTTTTTTATTACGAAATTTTTTATTTTTATTATTTAATTAATCTTAATATCCTTTTTGTGAATTTTGATCCCTTTATTGTTTTGTTATGAATATGACGTATATCAATTATTGTCATAATATTTATTATTATAGTTAATAGTTATTTTAAGAGTTAAAATACATTATGTATACCTTTTGACAAGGACCTTAAATTTATATGGATAACGACGGGTTAAGAAAAGGGAGAAAATTTACTTTAAGTATGTATATGTAATTTGTATGATAATCAATTTTAGCAAATTTGATTAATGTTTGAGATGTAAAGAATTAATTTTTAATGCTTTTAATTTTATCGTTAGCATAGTAGATAAAAATTGTATGGGTTATGGGTTAAAAAACCAACGGTAAAATTAACTCACCAACACTCGAAACCCTAACCAAAAACACGCAAAATTCTAAAATGTATATAAATTACAGATTCAAAAAAAATCGTTTAACACCAAAACTAAATGAAATAATCTTTAAACGGACAAAATACGTCAAGTGACGGGGCGTTGGTTGTCCTACAATAGCCATCCGTATTGTTGGTCGCAAACACCGTATCCACAATGATCGCGTTACATTTTGTGATGTAAAAAAATGATAAAAAGTGATAAAGAATGGTAAAGCTCACAAGAAATAGTTCACTTTATTTGGAAAAGAAAATTTACGGATCGAAATATTTTCGCACCAGAAATTCATTAATGTGTACCAACAAATGTGATGGGTTTTTATAATCGAGAGTTTGATTGTGAAATTCATTACCATCTAAATCGTGCAGTCAATTACCATGTTGCCCATACAATGTTATTTTAATATGTTGATTAGTTATGATTTTTTAATTGTTGATGCTAACTACACCAATACCTCAGTTTGCGCGATTTATTGGGACTTGACAAACGTAACACATACGTAGCGCCTCAAGGACCTCTTGAGTTGACAAAATCTAGAGGTTGTGAAGCCTTTTGATGCTGTATGCAGAACCAGAGCCCTACCGTCGGGTAACGTTTCCAACCACGTAACGCGATCATTGTGGATACGGTGTTTGCGACCAACAATATGGATGGCTATTGTAGGACAACCAACGCCCCGTCACTTGAGGATCTAGCTAGAACAATCGATGGAATGTTCGATCATTTGATTCCCGAGCAGCAGATTTTGAATATTTCAAATCCAACCTACGCAATACACGAAAATCGACCCGCTACGTCTAGTCCCAACTCACTAGAAACAAAAATAATTCGACTAGAGAAAGAGTTAAAAGTACTGCGTGACCGTAATCTATCTCGGGGACGACGAAATTCGCCACATTTCACGATTACTCCAGGTAGACATCGGTCGTAAACGACGATTCACGCATGTATTTATACTCGCAGAAGTGAACCATCCGATAATTGGTATCAACTTTTTGAGTAAATTCGGACTCCTTGTTGATCTCAATCGTAAAAGTCTGGTTGATTCAAGGACTCGGCTGTCAATCAATGCCACTACTATAAGCAATCTTGATTTCCTCAGGCATAAGGTAACTCCGAATGACAATTTACCCTCATCAGAGAGAATCAATGCCATTACGGAATTTTTGGCTCCCACAAAAATTCAGCGCATTCAGTTGTTTATCGGGATGGTAAACTATTACCACCGATTTATTCCTTAACCTGCCAAAATTTTGGGCCCAATTTATTTACACTTGGTCACTTTAATCAAGAAGCCAAAAACTACCAAGACCTTCGCTTGGCCCGAAAAATGCAACGACGGATTCATTAAATCAAAAACAGAATTGAACAACATAACATTTCTGGCACATCCACTGAATAGCGCGAAGTTCAGTTTAACTACCGATGCATCCAACACTGCCGTCGTCGGCGCAATAATTCAATAATTATTGTTAGGAGCCGTCGGGATTTTTTTCGAAGAAACTGTCGGATGTCAAGAGAAATATACAGCATTTGATTGGGAATTACTTGCAATTTATCTATCCATTAAGCATTTGAGATATTTTTTCGAAGTTCGGGACTTTACAATCCAGCATGTTCAAAGAAAATATAATGTGGTGGCGGACCTCATTATTAACAAATCGCATAAATGCCCAAACATAGCAAAAATATTACGAAAATATCTTCGACACCATGCATAATCTATCGCATCCTGATGTCCATGCCACTAGAGAATTGATAACCGCTTGCTATTTTCGGCCAAATATAAACAAAGATATATCACATTGGGCAAAGCCCTGTATATCTTGTCAACGCTCGAAAGTTTGAAGGCATACAAAAACACTTTTCGGAAAATTTGAAATTCCGCCGAGTCTATTTGTCTCTTAACCTGCGTTGATCGATTTACTCGATGGCCAGAAGCGTAGTGCATGAACGATATCACTGCAGCTACTATTGCCACAACTTTCGTAAATAATTACGTGTCGCGATTTCGTGTTCCGAGTAACATTACCACCGATCCAAGGATCACAGTTTGAGTCAAAAACCACAGTGAAAGAAGATTTGAAGTGCTCACCAGCAGAATTCGTTTATGGACAAACCATTAAATTACCTGGAGAGTTATTCATCGAAAATCCTCCTACACCTTTGCCTACAGACGAAGGACATAATCGGCGATGTGGTTATTTAATTAGTCGTTTTTTATCAAATGTATCGAATGGTTAATGCATCATCTACATTCTGCTGAAATGGTTATATCAAACCATTAAGTTGCCTGGTTCCAACCCCTTCCGGAATTGTTTATCACGTTAGAAAATATTTGCGAAAGAGTTAATTAGGGAAGGTTAAGATAAGAATGCATAGAGATTAAAACAAACAAATCCTTATTGAATTATCTGTTCATCATAATAGTTTGTGCTTTCAAATCATCTTTTTCGAGCATAACTTTAGACTGCTTATTTCATAGTTTCTCGCATGCAAATTGCACATAATCTCTTATTTCCGCGCACTTTAAATGGTAAACGATGTATGTGTTAAACGATATTTTTGGTGATATACAAAATTGTCACAGTAGCAGTCTATACAACATAAAACAAATTAAAATTATTGGGAATCCCCTAAATATATTTAATTCATTTTATTTTCACAATCGTATTTTGGTTTTAATTTTATCGTAATAAGTTCTGAAGCTTCCTTACCTTGTTTCTTGTAAGTTTTTCAGACAATTTATTATGAATTCTGTGCACAAGTTTTAGGTGCAACAAAGTATTTTCTCCTATCAGTGCATGTTGTAATTTTTAAAGCCGTTCTTGAAATTATAGTGTGATAAGAAATTATCTAAACCGTCACTAAGTGGCGACCATTAAATAAAATACAAATATATCATAAAAATCATATCCGCCACCGCAAATGAAACTTTTTGAATCGCTGTGCATTGGATTTATGCTTTTCAGATCTTCATCATATACGAAAGGGGTAGATTATTGGCACCATACAGTATTTTATAAATAAAAACATAACAAAAAACTGTCTAAAACGTCTGTCTCCAAAATGGTTTTTCGTATGTGGATATATATATCGTTCATATACACAAATGCATGATTTTGTTTTCGGTTTTTGTGGGTGGCAATACAGGAAAAAGGAAAAAGCAATGTAACCATACACAATAAAAAGGATGTAGATAAATTTTGCATTGTATACTGGAGCTTTCTGTTGTATAACAACAATGTAAAATAAGGGTTATGTATTTTGTACTTTTTGCAACATAATTTATGTACATTTATCAAAATTTTCTCGTTGTTTTGGTCGGGTTTCGCAGACTACGCATACCTCAATTCACATACTATAATCAATACCTTGGAATTAGGTGCATATTTCATTCGAACTAAATTTATGGTTTTTTCTTATGGATATGTGATTTAATATTTTCCACAATAAGCTAACACAAAAAAAATCGAAATATAAATATGGTTTTCCAATCAAATTTTCTAATTTTTCATAAAGTATTTTTCCGTCTATACATTTCCAACTCATAAATTTTAGATTTTCCGTTTTTTTTTTCGATTTAATTTACAAGAAAAATTTATTAGCTTTGATTACATGAAAACATACACACATATATAATATATACATACAAAGTAAATATAATTTTCCAAACTACTATGGGAAAAACATTTTTATCGGGAAAATATAATCTAAATTAGACGATTACCATAAAATGAATGAACTTTTATTTTTTTCGAATATAAACGAAATGTTACGTATACGACGACGATTTTTTTATATACGAAATGTTACGTATATAAAAAAAATATTTAAATTTTGAATGAAATAAAAATTCTAATTTTACTGTTATGTGTATATAATTTTCATCGGAAAAACATTGAAATCAATTTAATGGAAATTGATTAAAATTCGATTTTTCTTCGTCTTCTTCTACTTCTTCTGTTTGTGTTGTTTCGTTTTAATGGTGTCATTAAAAACACATACGAAACGTTTGAGTGTATAGCAGGGATCTAATAATATATGTACGACAAGACAAGGCACATACGTATGACGATGATTATAATGATGATGATGATGATGATTGAAAATAAAAGCAAAAAAAAAAGGATTTTTTTTTACTTATTTTATGTGGTTTAACAATCGGATAAAGTTTTCCAAAAAAAAAAAAAAAAAAATAGAAGCTAGAAAGTTTTATTTTATTAAATCTCTGACATTAAGTCAGGATTATTATCATTAGAGCTAGCATATTATGAAGTGAAGAGAAACGGAACAAAATTGAAATAGATATTAGATTTTGATATTTTTGTGTGTTTCGATATTAGATACTAATTGTATTGACACGCTAGATTATCCCCTAGAGAAGATTCATAATTTTTGGTTGTTTGGGAAATCTTTTTCTCATTAAATAAAAAGTTTTCTTTCTGTTTTTTTGAGCTAGTAGATAAATACAAAATTTATTGATTTTGATGTGTTGACTACTTCATTAGAAAATATTTACGCTGAGTGACTTTAAATGTTAATTTAAAAATATAAAACTAGACGGGTTTAATACTAGATACTTTAAAAACCAAATTTACCGAGTTGCTCAGTAGTAAAAGTTGAGCAACTCTTAAAACTATTATATTACTGCCAATATAGTCAATAGAAAATATTTGCTTATATTTCATCTTCTAAGTGAGACAAGTCGTGGCTTCTCTTTATTGAGTTGCTCAATATTACATTTTGAGCAACTCTAAAAAATACTACACTTTGATCACTACAAACCATTTATACAATTGTATTACTATTTTTATTACAATTATACGCTTTTACTTTCAACCATTAATATGCTAAATCATATATAATCTACTTCAAAACCATAATCATAAATATTATGTTTGATTGATCAATTAAAACGATATCATAAACATATATACTTCAAAATATCAACTATTCTATTTACATTTAATACAATGTATTGACATTGATTTACCCCGCGTCATTTATAATGTGTATGTAAACTACTTGAGTTGAAGGTTGATTTATCGTAATTAATCACTTAACTAAATAAAATAAAAATTATAATAAATACATATAAAATTTAATCACACCCAATACAATAAATTATAAACAAATCGTGTAGTTGAGAATGCAAAAAAACTATAAAAAAAAAATAACGTTAGAATTATAGTATAAACTATCTAACCACATAATACATACAAACACATAAAGTAATAAACTCTCTCAATGTAAACCATATTATTGAGTTAGGTCAGGCGCTTTGTAATTCTAAAATATAATTACTAAGTGCATTACTAGTGTATGTGCAACGTTAGTTTCTTTAATAAAATTTAGTAATTATTATAAATAGTTTGCATTTTTTCTATGTGAACACAAAAATAGTAAGTTACCTTTCTATTAATAGAAATTATATATGTTAGTTAAATTTAAAGAATGCAAGTAATTAATTTAAAAAATTTTAAAATTAAACAAAAATTATGACTCGATAGTTTCTTGGTTCAGTTCCAGGTTACTTACATCACCGATACGATACGCATGACAAAATTTCTAATATTTCATCACGCCCCGTAAAATGTGACTTCAATTAATTATTCTCGATGGATATGCATATAATAGTTTTTCTATAGTATTCAAACCAAGTTATTGGCTGACGGCGACTACTACTACTACACAATATAGTTTGTGTTGAGGTAGGTGCAGTATATTTCTATAACGATATAGTCTTGAATTCATAACTATTTTTGTAATTTACTATTATGACTGTAACACGATTACTTTGTAACTGCAAACGTTTCATTTTTTTTTTAATTTGTTTAACAATAATTATTGCATTAATTAGTTTTTGTTTTACTAGTGATTTTGATGATTATGACCAATACGTGATGATATGGCGCCTTTATAACAGGAAATGATTTAGATCTATTAGTTTTTGCAAAGTATCTGCGACAATGTAGAATTTATTTTAATTTAAACGTGACGATTGTTATCTATTCGGATTAATATGAATTATATATTTTTTAGTTTTACATGATTGCGTAGTTAGGTAGAATTTTCATCTTGTTAGACTTACTACGATCATGAAATATGTACTTTCAAAACTAAATACATATTTACTATTTTAAAACTATTGCTAAGCGATTGTTAGATTTGATTAGATCTGACTAGATTTGGTTAGATTTGATTAGATTTGATAAGATTTGATTAATTTTGATTAGATTCGATTAGATTTGATTAGATTTGATTAGATTTGATTAAATTTGATTAAATTTGATTAATTTTGATAAGATTTGATTAGATTTGTTTAGATTTGATTAGATTTGATAAGATTTGGTTAGATTTAATAGGATCAAAACACGAAAAATGTTCGGACTGTCAAATCTATTTTACCGAGTTGTAAACTTGTAATTAATTTAACAATCTCTAGCAAAATTTCTTAAATATTTCATAGAAAATCTAATTTATCATCCACCATTTCATTTTGTGTCGCCATCCATAATTCCTATCAACCATAAAGTTCTGTGACACGAAAAATCATACGTACGAGTACGTAATCGAATCGAAAGAACAACAAGAAAAAATATAACCGAGACATTTTTAATCAATCTTGAGTTCAATAAAAAGAAAATTATTTTATTATTTTTGTTTTTCCTTGGATTTTCTTTTGAGAGAGGTGACTCCATTTAGTTGTTGATAATATTTTATCTTGTTTTGTCAATCATTTTGTCGAGACTCAATTACATTATGATTTTTTTGTTTTGTTTGGACTTCATATTTTTGCTGAAAACTTTTAACATTTTGTTCTCTCTGAATTAAAAGTTAAAAAAAAAAGTTTTTGTTTATCTTATTTGTTGTGTGTATGGGAAATTATTTCTATATTTTTCCAATTCAAAATTATGAATAAACTTTTTGTTTTGTTTATGTAAAATATGTTTATGCCTAAAGTTTGGTGTCTCAGGTAACCAACCATCAGAAGTCCCAAGACTTGATGAACTTTTTGGTTGTATTTTTGGCGAGTCTTTACGAGATAATAATTTGTCATTTTATCTTTATACATGGGAAATTTGACATTTGGTCGCAGTCTCGAATTAAATAATAAAACGATAGCTTATTTTTATTTTTGTCTATATATATACAGTCGAATGTAATAAATAAAAGCTTTGAACTTGAAAAGCGTGCTGAACAAAAACTCATTAAATAAAAATTAGACATAAGAAAGAAATGTGTGTTCGCTCTATAAATAAAGAATCGTTGAATTATAGCTTTGAAAATTTATTTCTTTAATTTTTTTTTTTGTTTGTTTTTGCTTAAGAGATCAAATGATGATAATGTAATAAATTGATGTGAAAAGCTATTAGGGGCCAACAGCAATAAATGTTTTAACACAATAATGTTGGAAAAATATTTTTTTTTATATGCAATTTTCATTAATAGATGGACATAACATATACGAAATAATAGGTTAGAATTAAATTTTCTTAAGAAAATTTATTTATAGAAATTAGACAAGTAATAATGGATTTTTTATTTATGTGTCTCAATTTTAATAGTTATATTTCCCTCATACATATATAAAGTAAATCTTGTTTTTATTAGTTAATAATTTTCATTTGAATTTAATGTATTAGAAATTATATTTTTATAGATGATGCGCTAGTCGAGGCAAACTTCATTTTGATTAATGGAAATATGGTTGACTTTGGACCAATATATCTATTTTAATGATTTAAGTTAAAATAAAATAAAAAAACACGTCCAAAATACATCATTACTTTTATACAACTTTCACTAAACGCGACAAGACTGTGACTGGCTCAAAATCATATTAATAAAAAAATATGCATTTAAAAAAATAATATTAAATATACATCATAAAATCATCAGACACATTTTCCATGAAAATTTTGTCACGTTCATTTATAATTGGTCTCTATTGAATTTTGTGTCTGCGAATATAAAAAAAAAAAATTTATTGCTTTCTAGCTACTCTACTTTGTGTAACTAAAACGTTAAATTATTAATTTACAATCTTTTTGTGTTTGGCTCAAGAATAAAATCGATTTCAAAATCGAATATACAAAGAACAAAGTGGAAGAAGGTATAAAACTAATAGTTTTTTGATGTTATAGAAAACAAATAATATTATCGCACTCATAAAACCCCCCAAAGAACTATAATAAATTTTCAACCAAAGACTTGTCCGAAAAACGAAAATAAATAAATAATTGTGAGAAATTTGATTTTTTTTGTTGGAAAATGGGAAATGTATAATATTGTTTTTTAAGAACTCACAAAGTGGGTGGCTTAAAGATTTATTTCGGTTTTATTATTATAGTTAGAAGTATTATATCGGTGATTTAAAGCTTGCGGTTTTCAAAATGTATTTACGGGGTGTATCATTTTCGCGACACATTTCTCTAAGGTGCAATTCTATTATACATAAATAAATAAGGGTAAATTAAACTGTATACCCTTAATCTTAGTAAATTAATTACTATTTAAGAAAAGCACAAGATATATCACACTCATCGTTTTATTAAATTTTTAAAATCTTGCTGAGGGAAGTAGAATCTTCTTAAAATTTTTTTTATATTTTTAAATTAAGTTTTAAGGGTGAAATTATATATAATTTACTCGAGGGAACGTTTTGGTTTGTGCCGAACAAAGTCAAACCGTACAAAAAACCTTATAGGTCAGGATGAAAAATAATTTAAGAATACTTAAAGATCTCATTAATATAAATGTAAGAAGTTTATTTTTGTAGGTCATGTGAGACATTAGGGTTCTTAATAATTTACGATTTAGATCTATAGATAGGGTTAGGGAAATATGAATCAATTATGTTTCGAAAGGTTAAATTTATATGTTTTATATATTGATGTATAGCAATTATTATCAAATTTTAGTGAACTAAAAAACTCACTATACTATAGATTTTTATTTATATAGAAATCTATATGCTATCAATACAGTTATACAATATCTTCCTCTAAGTAAACAAAAGCTTTTCATGCTGTCTGTTAGATTGAGGTTAGATTTTGGTCTTTTGGATCCTGCTGATCGGTTTGATGGAAATACGATTGCTCAATTTATTTATAAAATAGAGTCTGATGGGTTTCGAAAACTTTTAACATTTATAATATTTTTTGAAGTTTCTTTACCACAAGAATTAATAATTTTTCTTTAACCCTTGTTGTTATTTTGCATTCCATTTTTGTTTCTTCAGAGTATAGTTCCTTATATCAGATGACAATTGTGAATGTACCAACATTTTATCAAAAATATTATGATTTGATTTTTTTTCAGGATTCCTTAGATTTTCCTTTTTCGCCTGTGCAGTAAATTTACAAAAAATACTTCACAAATAACACGAGACAAATTATACCCTTTAATTGGTTCATTATGGTTGAACGAAATTAGGTGACCTGTCACATATTTTGTCGTTTATCGTAATATTTTTTAAGCGAAGGGTAGAAAATATGGGTTTCACGTCCCTTAAGAGCGTGCAACTTTTCTGATAAATAAATTCAAATGAGGTTTAATATATAACTTCACGGTCTTGATAATATATGTATCGACGCGTTATTCACTAAAGAACTCGCGCAATAAGGCTTACATGAGATATGGGCTTACAAGTAGGGTTTTCGATTTCAGTTTTCATGCTTTACTTAGTTTTTAATCTCATTAATGAAATTCTATGGTTAAAAACAGTTATTGTAAATTCGCAATTTTTTTACTAATTATATCTGCGCCTAATGTGTTGCAAGCTCTGATGAATATGGACTCTTCCTACGTTCCGGAAACAGATGGTATACAAATTCTTCTATTGAAGCTTTGTCCTTTTTCCTTCTTTGTTCCAATTATTTAACAAAAAAGTTTAGGTAAATTTCCAGCAGTTTTTCAGCATATGTTAATCATACGTTAAATTTTAATCATACGTTAAAGTGGTTTAACCGAGTTCGCTTAAGCTTTCGGTAAGCTTAACCACCGGATATTCCGTTGGACTGTTAATGTCCCATTTATTAAATCGTAAAATTAGCATCAAGATCGACAAAACAATCTCAAGAGATTTTATTGCTTGGTCTGGTGTGCCTCAAGGTAGCCACTTGAGCCCATTATTGTTTTCATTATTCATTAACAATGTTGTAGATTGCTTCACATTTGCGGTTTGTATTTGCAGACGACATGATAATATTTGCTAATATTTCTTGTGAGTTGGAATTAATCAAGTTTTGCTAATCTTATGTGTTTGAATGTGCATAAATGCCAAGTAATCACCTACTCTTGATCCAAGTTCAAGAATTATGTATTAAGCGATTGTTTATTGAAGAAAGTTAATTTATCTAACGATTTTTTTTTTTTTTAATAAAAGCAACACAATGCTGGGATTTATTAATGAAACCCCAAAAATTTTAACGACCCATTGAATTTTAAATTATTTTGCAATTCTTTCGTTCGTTTGCAGCTTGGAAGTGTACTATCGTCACCGTACTTTGACCGAAGTCGTTTCCTGAGTCTTTAAACATTTTTTTGGTTGTTTTCGGTAGGAAATAAATAATTAAAAATAAGAACCATATTTTTTTTCTAAATTATATACTCCGATGTTTAAAGCTCTCACTATTTAGGGGTGTGGTCCAGATTTAAATTTGTTAGAATATTTTCATGAATAAGCTCATGAATATCGATAATAGTAAGTTTTAATCAGTGCTGCCAACCGAAGTTTATTTTTATCTGTACATTTAAAAAAAAGATCTGTTTTTGAACATAAAAATCTGTTATTTTTTCAAAAAAGCCAAATTGCTAAGAATCTTTCATATGTATCTAAATTAAATTTTTGGGACATTGTTCTGCTGGGATACAATTTTGTACTGTATTCAAAATTTGTTTACATAATCTTTCGCTAATAATATTCAACTTAAAGTGGATGATTTTGCGAATTTTAGTCTTATTCAAGTTAAAATAGGATAAAAACCACTCATTTATTATTCGTCTTTAAAGAATGACCATCATGATTTTTTTAAATTTTGGAAGAAAAGTTAAGCGACCAAGTCCACGTCTTAAATCAAATAGGGTTTTCCCAAAAATATGAGATCGAAATTTTAACTTGATGATTTAGTTTCAGCTAAAACAAGTGTTTTGCCAGGAAGTGATTTTTTATTTATCGCATTTTGCTTAATGTGGTAAATCCAGCGACACAAAACTTTTTTGCTAGGTTGCTAAAAATGACAATATTAAAATAATCTGTCTGTTTTACGAATAAAAATCTAACAAAAATCCGATAATTTGGCAGCACTGTTTGCAATATTTAAAATAGTTAAATAGTTAAGTTTTGTGATATTTTAAATATCCTTTGAAGCCTTTTCCTCTGAGCATACAATTACCAGAAATTATTCAGAACCATAATTAACAAAATATTTCGATATGGTCAAAAAGGTCTCTTTATTGGAACCCAAGCTTTATATCTTCTCCGTATCATTAAAACTATGTACATACTATATTTGTAAATATCTCTCAATTAAATAATAACAAAGTATATAAAATATGTCATCCTTAATTAAATAATTTTTTTTTTGTTATTTTTCAGGTAAGAAAATTACTACAACAAAATTAATCAACTGAAATTAAAAACTATTTTTATTGTCTGGGTGATGATGAAACCCAAAACTATATAATTTAAGGTAAATTTTTGTGCTTATTATGTATAAGTTGCGGTGAAAATAATTGGTTAAAAATTAGTTTATTATTACAATAATAACTATAAAAACATGTACAATCTTTAAGATATTAATCATTGGATAAATATTATTGTTGGCCTATTGTCAAGAAACTACAAAAAAAAATAAATTATCACTTTCACAACACATTTTTATGTTGTATTGTTCTTTGAAATAATATATGAATAGTGACAGCACCAAAAAAATATTGTTGCCAATTAATTTATGTAGTAAAATTAATATAATAATTTAAATTTTTGAAATAAGGAGGGTAATGGAATTAACTTTGGCCCTTCTGTAGTTTTTAGGTTACACTGATCCAGAATCAAATAATTTATATTTTTTAATTATCGGGATGTAATTACTATACCGAGAACGAATAATTAATATTTTAGTTTATGTGACAGTTTTAATTTTTTTGTATATACTTACATAAAAAACATATTTGGATTATAATAATGATAATTTTTTATTTTTTCAATTACAAATTTTAAATCCAATTTTATGGTCGAAAATTCTATATGAACAACGAATACAAAAAATTTAATTGAAATAACCCTTTTATGTTCATAAATTACATTTTAATGTTTTAATTTTATTATAGTTAAGAAATTTTTTATTTTTATTTTTTTGCATATGGGGCAATTTTTTTTTTAGTTCTTTCTTATTTTGGTTTTTTGGGATTAAATTTATCGAATGATACATTGTTGTGTTGCTGGTCGGTTTTACAATTTTATTATTTTTTTTTATTTGGAACGAGTAGTTAGTCTTGAACAATATACGCATATGTATAGATTTATGACAAAAAGATGGTTTCTCTTGCATGAATATTATTTAAATGAACTCATTTATTATTGATAATAAAATGTATAGTCAATAAACTTTGTATGTGTCTCAAATGAATTTGTTATAATTTTAGTTAACTGCAAGATTTCATTTTGTTACTGTCAGAATTAGACTGTTTACTCTCTGCGACAAATTTTAATGTGGATTAACGTAATTTGAGTACAATAAAAACACTATCAGAAATAAATTGTATTAGTTGGATATGACAGAATCATTATGCTGGATTATTTCTTTTTAAAAATTAATAGTCAAAATATTTAAACTAACATATTGTTAGTCAATCTAAATAGTTATAATATTATCAGGACTTGAACTAAAATAAGAACCAATTAAAATTTGATTTAAGTCTTGACAACAAAAGAGTTTAAGCACAGATTTATTAGTGGACCACTTTTCACATTAGTTTATTATTTTGAAACTTCAATCGAAAACCCCACTTGAATCTTGGATAAAGGTTTAAAAATTGGATTAAAGATTAAATAGTATAATGCCACCTATGCAAAAGTAAATAAAACAAAATAACTAAAAGAAATGTGACGTATAGTTTTATATTTCGTTGAACCTGTTTATTTTGTTCTATACTTCTATCATCTTCTATAAGCATTTAGTTTTTGAAATATTGAACTTTACTATTATCAGCTTATATAACATAAGTCTCATATAAATTTTTAAATATAAAAATTTGTGTTCACAGTTATATTATATTGCACTAGTATATGTTAAAATTTTATGCATTCTACATTTTAGTGATCGTTAATTTCTATCCATTTCTACTTTACTAAAAATATTCATTGATATAAAAATAATAAACTCCACGACACAACAACAACATTAGAATATGCATAATTTTTTTTTCAGTTTGTAAGAATTCGGCTTTAATTAGGCATTTAAAACTATATAGCTATGCAATTTATAGTTTGTTGTGTATGGTTAAGATACTTGCATATTACGCCGTGACTCGAAATTTGATACTCGCCATATGGACACAAAAATATAGTACAGATTAAAATTAAATTACAACTTGCACCTGTGACCGCATTTGTGACTTTTGTGAATATGTTTAAGTGGTTCTGAACCATTTGATAAACCAGGTTTACCGTATTTTGGGTCAACTGGACTTACAGACCATACTATCATACCGACCTTACCATAAATCAACTATTAATCCCAACAAATATACATTAACCAACTAAATCTCCGGCAACTAATTGGGATCAAGAATGTGGTGAAGTCTTTGATGTAAAATGGAGGTCTTTTCCAACAAGTAAAAAACTAAAAATATTTGCGACCAACTTTTTGAGCTCGCAACTATAAAAAGAAGACAAAAAGTTAAACATTTTACAGATGGCACTAAGATAACCAAATAAAAATGTAAATGGTTTGTTTCATCGCATAGTAAAATTATTACATAGGCTCCTCGATTGCAGTACGTCATTTTCTCACTATAATTGGCGCAATTATCACCGAATTTTGATCAAACAACACCACATTACTGCAATAAACTATCTGGGTATAATAATCTGTGGTTTAAGTATATTAAAATGATCTTTGTTTTCACCAAAACTGACGTAATCGAAATCAGATGTCGGAGTCATCCAAATCAGCCTTCTTTTTTTCGGTGTTTCAGAAGTAGAATTCAGATTTTTGTCGAAGCTTAAAGGGCACACGATCTTACTCTTAAACAGAAAAATAGACTGAATTGAGCAATGGAACCATTTTGTTTGCACGCAAGTGCCTGTTGCCAAATTCGCCTTCTCTAATGAGGCTCTATTTCACATTGAGCAACTTGTAACAAACCAAATGAGCTAGTTTATTTGTTAAAAAGGTTATAGTTGTACCTTTGATGGCATGAAGATAAACGCAACTGTTTATTGCAAAACTATTTTGGAAGCTGTACTTAAGCCATGGACACGAAAACATTTTGACTGCAGACATATTATTTCTCTAACATAATGGCTGGCAAGTTGTACTGCTGTCTCAAGTTATCCATAGGCGCACAGGACATAATTTGGAAATTGGTCGTTTGATTATACCTTGCATAGTTAAATTGCATTTAACTGGTCTGGTGGTAAATTGTCATCCATGTTGCAACTCCATGTTGCAAGATAATCCTAAGACCTGTGACTTTCAAAGTGTTGATCTAATTGTTGCTGAATAAGCCAACGTTTAAATATTGTGGAGTTTTTTCATTTTCTATATTGAGCTCATCAATATTGAGTTTGAACAGTGTTAAAAAGTGCCCGTGCCTAAGCACTTGTATTTTGTGAGGACGATATGATCTGCGCTAATTTGGCGATCAATTTGATCGCTTGGTATTGCTTTCCATTATTATGTGACATGTCGATAAATTTATAACTGGTCAGTAATTTAATATTCAATTTTCTTAACCCTAAAGGTGTGGTATACACACATATATACTTATATAATATGACGTTAGAATACTAAAATTTAAATTAATAATAATAATTTTTATAATTTTCCCAAACTTCAAAAACAAAACCAAAAAACGTAAAGTTCTAAAACATATATTTTTTTAATCTTTTCTTCGTTTTAGTCGTCGTCGTCGTCTTAAAATAAAAAAAAAGTTTAAAATTTCACCCATGGGGTTTTTATGGTTTTTTATTATGATTATGATTATTATTATTATTTTGTCTTGTAATATTTAAAGAAACATTTCATTTTTATCTTTTGAAATTATATATAAGAAGTCTTTTTATATAAAAAAAAAAAGTAAAATAAATAAAAAATAATCGTACCGTGTGTGTGATGGTGCTGCATTTATAAGTTTTCTTTTACATATGGAAATTGTATTTTCATATAGTTGAATAAGGTGGAAATTTATTATATTACATAGACGTTGAGAATAATTTTAATCGGTATCACATGGTTCTAATGGTCCTTTTTTTCAAATATATGAATATCATATTTTATGTTTAAATTATGATACCCTTTTTGTGCTTTAATAATAATATTAATAATAAATATTAATTATTGAAATATTAAACTTTATAAAAAATAAAAGAACTACTCCTTAATTTATAATCTTGTTGGTTTCGGTCGTATTTTAAATGTCTTGGTAATAAAAATAATGATCATTATTGTTTAATGAATTAAAGTGAAATGAAAATCATTTTTCATCGTATACTAAAACACAAACCAACCACCACCATACCATCAATATCATATATGGAAGAAAAATGAAAATGAAAATTGATGTACACAGTTTACAATATTAAGAAAATTTATAATGTATATAGTCGGTTATATAAAGTTATGCATTTTTTTTTTAAAGCGATTTCTTAATTTTAATTTCCTTAATTGTACGAACAATATATACGATTTATAAAGAGGATAATCTTAGATTTTATGCTATATAACTAAGTGTAAACATATTTCGTTGCTTAAAAATTTCAAAATACAAAATTCGAAATACCGTAAATAACCGAATTATATGATTATTTAAACGAACGAAAAAGAATTGTGTGTCCTTTCGTCTAGAAATTGGAAGATAAAATAAGATTTTGTTGCTCCTAATCAACAGATTTAGAATTTTCTGTTTTTTTGTTTTTTATATATTACGATTGAATAATCTCGAGCGAACAAAGCCATCTTAAGCTATTTTTATTAAGTCATAATCATTTCCATTTTTTTATAAGAATGTTTTATGTGATTTTCATCTCATGATGGAAATCCTTAAATTACTACTAGTAGAGCTTGTCTTGTGCATATATTTTAAGTTTGGTTAAAGTTTTCGGGAGAGATAGTATGTATATACTTATAATATAAGAACACTTGTAGCAAAATAACAGAATAATATAAGAATCCAAGTATATAAATTTATTTATATTTTTCAACTTGGTTGGTTTGGAAGGAAACCGAACAAAACTATGTACAATACTATATACAAAATCTTTTGCTTGTAAAAAGATTAACATGTGAAGAACACAATAAGATATGACAACACACACACACAAATGATAAAAATAATAACAGTAGTAATAATAATAAATTTAGTGTGTGTATGTTTTTTATGTTGCTATATGTTCGTAAAAATGTATGTTAGATTTTCCTACTTAAACTGTAATTGAATTAGAAAATGTTACGTTTGTGTGAACATACTCGAATGTCAAGGATTAAATTATTGTCTGATTTTTTATATTATTTTTTTTTGTAGCACAAAAAATGTGAAGAAATTTTTTGACATCGACTAGACATTAAATTAGATATAGTAATATGCGATTTTGGATTTCACGCTTTTTTATTTGATCAATACAGTGATTATGATGTGATAGTTTAACCTTTAATTTTTCACAGCTCAAAACGCGTTATAAATTAAATTTAGTTATCACATAACGTTTCAAAATGACATACCAACACTCTCAATACACACAAAACTCTAAAATGTTTATAAATTACAGATACAAAAAAATGTATTTAACACGAAAATTAAATGAAATAACTGTTAAACAGAAGAAGCTCGAAATTATTATTAGAAGAAAATCTAATTGATGTACATTTGGTGAGTTAATCAAAAAAATAACAGTAAAATGAGCGACCAACAATTTTCATACACACAAAACTTTACAAATGGAAAAAAAATATTTATCACGAAAATTAAATAAATTAACCATTGAACAGATAAAACTAGTCCCCTAATTAGAAAACCGAAAGACAACATAAAATAGACAAGCAAAAATATTAATTTTCAGCTTTTACACGTGCTAAACGTTCAAAATGTTCAAAAACAGTTAAAATGTTGGTGGTATGCGCGCAAAATCATCGCATTTTATGTTCTGAATTGTTTGATGATATAAGTATGTAACGTATAGATGTGACCGATTCAGTCTAACAAGTGATAAATCTGATGGTGGTGGAGTACTTGTAGCTGTACATAATTCAATTATAAATTGTGATGTAGTATGTCCGAATAACACTGTGGAATATGTTGCTGTGAAATTATCTTGGATAGGAAAATCATTATATTTATATGTTGCTCTAAGCTCTGATGAGGTTTATAGCTTACACTGTGCAAATGTTTATTATTTTGTATCTGAGTGTAGCATACATGATATCATATGTGTATTGGGTGATTTCAATCTTCTGGGTTTATGTTGGTACACTGACGATGAAGATACTACATCTGTTTTTCCATCCAATGTTACGAGTGATCCAGAATAAATTTTTATTGATTCCACGTTGTCTTGTAATTTACATCAAATTTGCAAAGTTGTTAACTTCAATGGTAGCATTCTGGATCTAGTTTTACTGTTGGAACCTTTTGTTCCCGATAGATTGGAACACAGTAGATTGGAAATTTTGACTGTCAGAAGCTGTTTTGTAAATTTATCAACAATACTCAACCAAAGATAAATTGCAATTTTAAGAAGCCTGATATTGCCGGACTGGCAATAATAACGAGTAATTAACGGGTTTACATCTAAAATAATTGAAGTTCATTGAAGCCCTTCAGGGCTCTCACTTACGTCCTGTGTTGTATACTATTTTCAAAATTGCTTCTTTGTTCCAGTACTGTGACTGTGAATTATATGCAGATGACTTGAAAATATCAAAAGCTGTACGAAGCGAGCAACAATGTTACTTATTTGCTGTATAAATGGCCAGTTGTGAATAGATTGAACTTAAATTTAGAACAGTGATTCATTTGATAAAGATCATGAGCTTCTCCAAAAAAAAGCATTTATCCATCATCATTATCTCAAGATTCATCGCTGATTTATTGAATTGGTCTATTGATTTCCCTGAAATACCTACAAAGATTGATATTCATGTGCCTTACAAACCTGCGCGTATCAGGAATTTTATATATTGGCCGACATTTAAATCTTATTACGCATATAAGGCTCCGATCCCGGCTATTGGTCGACAATTTAATCATAATTTTGATGTATTTGATTTTAATATATTCTAAATGTACTTTTAAAAAGCTTACCAAAGCTACTTGCTGTACTTTTAAAAAGCTTGTCAAAATTGTAAAATATACTTGTAATCAAAAAAAGGATTTTCATCCCGTTGACGCTTAATAAATAACTTAAAAAAAGAGCAACATTCAAAGGTTGATAATTTGTCGTCTATGTTAACTTACACGGAAGAGGATAATTGGTCAATATCAGGGAGTCACTGCTGCCTAAGTATTGTCAACAAGTACAACTACTGGAATGTTGAAGCAGTGCCAAAGAGTAAAGAGAGAATGAAGAAAATATTAGCAAAAATACGGCAACGAGTCGCAGATCATAAACAGTTAGTGGTTGGGTTGTATTATAAACATAGTGCTATGGTAATAGTATTCTAGAGAAAATCGTAGAATTTGGAAGGTCCATTTAATAACACTGATAAAATGCATCGACAGTCGGTTGTGAAATATCTAGCTCTAGTTTAAACAAATGTATCTCGATTTCTATCTATATATCATGCACAATTAGTTCAGTAGTTCTAAAGGTATCGTAAGAAGCGCGGTGCGGACCAACTACAGCCTCATATTGTATTTAATCCAATATTTGTTGGTAACATTAAATATCATATCATCTGGTTACCGTTTCGTATTATATATCGATTAATCGAATTGGGCCACACATTAATAAAATATATGTATTAGAAATGTATGTTCATTTTACCAGTCGTCATATATTCATCACATACTTATAAACACCCGCATGTGTCCTTACAGAATAACGTAAAAAAAAAAATCTAAAATTTATTCCAATATACAACTTTTATGACAATTTATTACATATAAACATAAAAATAATGTTTTGGTTATTGGTATCACATTGTGTGCTTCTTATGAGTATACAAAAATATAATTAATGTAGTATTGATTATGGTTGAATGATTATTAGATTGGGATATAAAATTTATTGATATGTGATATCTCACATATCACTAAAAATAAATGTTTAAATCATCAAGGCTATAAAATATGTATAGCTTAATTGAATATATGCAATGCGATTGCCAAGTTTATTTTTTGTTACCAGATTTATGTGAGGCGACACTTTAAGTGTGGGTGTGTGTACGATAAGATGAAAATTATGATGTGTTTATCATTTCAAATTTATGAACGTTCGTGTGTGTGTGTATGCATATATCAAGTTCAACAGACAAGGTCGACAGACATAATATTTAATCATGTCCAAAATATTATTTATTTTAATTAAAATATTTGCATTTAGTATTCCTTTACCGTCCTCTCTCTATATAAAAATATGTTTATCTAATCTACAAAAGTGTAACCGCCTTTTTATTGTTTGTTTGGCATGTCTCTTATATAGTTAAGTTGTTGTCTTCATATCTCATCTTAATATCTCTGTGTATATTTTATTTTAGTTTTTGAAAATTAAGCAATCAATATGACAAGAAACATATTGTTTATGTTATTTGTTTATATTATTAAATTAATTATTATTATAAATATATATATATATATATATATATATATATATATATATATATATATATATATATATTTATATATATATATATATATATATATATATATATATATATATATATATAATTAAGAAAACCGGATTTTCTTAAATAGCAAGATGCGTGAATAAAATAACAAAAGTATATATTGCATTGTTCCCGCGAAATCCCCACGATAAAAATTTAAACATATTAAAACTAGATTATTTACAATAGACAATAAGATCACAAAATAATTGTTATCCTGTGTGATTCTCTTAAAGAATAAAAAAAAACTACATACATCCATTTAAGGATAGTTTTCATTTATTATGTGACAATAGAGTCCTTATAATAATTAAACCGGTTCGCTAAACCGAAATAATATAATATACAGTATATAATAGCCGACCATAAACATAAACTATAAAAAACTAAAAAATTTCCACGGAAATTAAATTAAACCGAAACAATATAACAATGATTGATGGCTTAACAATTTTTGGAGGGATGTAAGATGGTCCATTTTTTTTATGATTTTATTACTAAGACAATTGATAAAATATCCTTATAAAAATTATTTATGATGACAGATTTTATTGTTTAAAAAGGATGCTGATTACCATTATATACCACTGACGGTATTGTGTGATAATCTGTTCAACAAAACAAAATTCAGGTAATAAACTACCGAACATATGAATGAAATGTAAATTACCAGGATAGATATGGTTTATTGTTGTTGGTTTTATCCCAATTGAAAGTTTGTTTACGTAAAGATATTTTTACCATTGTCGGACGGCATAAAATGGTATTTGTACTTAATAGAAAAATTTAGGGTCGTATTGGTTTAACGGACGAATTGATATGTCAAATATGATTTGACACTTTAACCGTTTCCGTGTTACCTAAAATGATTCTGTAATACGATTATACTAATTGTAAAGTACTACCCTATTTATGAAAACTGTTGGGTTGGTCTTGGTTTAATGACCTTTTATGCCATTACAAAACCACAAAACTTGGGTTTTATAATAAGTAGAGTATGTACAACCATTTCAACCACTTCATATTTTTTTGAGCCAGTACTAGAAGACAAGTACAATTCGAATTTAATTTTTTTCGAGCTTAGTACAAAAACTGAATATGCTAAGTATGGCTATGAGAAATTGCGTTGTCTAAATTCCTGATATAATTTGGTAGTCCAACTATATGAAAATCGTATACTGGGGACACTTCTCAAATTATTTTTTACGTTTTGCGTAAAAAGGCCTTTTAAATTTAGAGGAAAGTTGTCTGATAAGATTGGTAAATTTACTTTTCCATTTTTGCGGCATTTACGGCTTTCATCTTTAAAATGTACAGCTTTACAATGAGGACATTTAATGTTAAGTGGTCCAATATTACAGAGATCTAGAATAAATTAATTTTCTGACCTCACTAAACCAGCTTTGAAGTGTACCGGAGCAATAAATTGCTGTCGGTTTTCCGCGTATCGCTCCCTTCGAGCTACAGCAACTCTTTTGCTTACATATATGTTCCAGTTGCGCAAATAATATAATTGCGTTTGATAGAGTAACTAACAGCTTAATCTATCAGAATATAGATGGTCCTGTAATATTTTCAGCAAAAACGATAATTAACACAACATCCAGAAAATCAAAACAAACCATGGGCACATAATGCATTGAGTTTTTTTGCCGTTCTTGGCTATCGAGTTTTACTGGGGATATTTCCTGCTGCTGAAAATAATCTTTCCACCTTGACGCTGGTTTATGGTAAGTGTAAAAGATTTTTATTAACTTTGTTAAACAGCGGGCTCCGGCAACATTCATCGCGCCAATATATAAACTCATTTCGAAGTGCAGACAAAAGCGTTCGTATGATTAATTTAAATTTTTCTACTTATTAGGAACTGAGCGAATTCGTTTATTTTTTGCTGCTGAAAAATTCAATTAGTAATCTGATCTAAGGGCATTCAAATATGGTACATCGTAGGAGTCGGCAAAAGAATTTAAGCTATACTTTCATCAAAGTGGGACATGTGGTATTGGAATTATAGTGACGATAGGTTTCCTGATTTTTTTTTGTTTACAGGCGATTGTGTGACGACTGACGTTTCACGTTGGCATTTATTTTCGCACCACGACAATTATGTAAATATTGCACTACGTCGGGCAAAATAGTCCTTCGTTTATTAATCTGAACGGCCCAATTTATCTTTTAATTCAATTCCAAAATCATCGTTTAATGAGCTCTGACTCACAGTTTCATCATCAAGTTCGAACGTTTCTTCGCCAGTTTCATCTGTTATGTTAATGTTTTCAGCAATTTTGTTTTGATTATTATTATAATAGAAATCTTCGATATTATGAATATTAATGTTAAAAAATTCGCGCCGGCCCAAGATTCCAAAGTTATATTTGTCCATGAACATTGTTTGAAAACCGCTCATTTTAAAGTTTTCTGATTTCAGTACAACAATTTCCAAAATGGCTATTTTTCGTGATATTTCTGGAATTTTTTTAAAATTGTTATCGGAGGTTTCGGAAGGTTCGAATATCCATTTATATAAATGTCCAATGTTAGTCGACAAATAAAATTCAAAAATATTTGACTGGTGTATTTTATGGGGAACAGAAATGGATAAAAAACTCATAAAACATTTTCAGGGTTGAACATTTATTGTTTCGTAATCATATTGAGCGCAAAAGACAAGAGAAACATCGGTTAATTAGTAGAAAAAAAAGAAATAAAATACAATTAATTCCTTAATCGACTTTTTAAACTAAACTTTCAAATTGTTCAAGCTTCCACTATTGCTTCATAGGTGGTAGCTGAAAAGTATATTTTCGAAGTTACTTTTCGGTGACTTTTTACAAAAAGTATAAAATAACTATAATACTTTTAAACTATAAATAAACTATAATACTTTTTGGTTTAGTTTAGTTTCAAGTTGAGGCATAGTAAGTAACTTTTGTGATAGTGCCATCTATCTAGATATAGCAACTGGGACTCAAGTTTTTGTCTGTGTTATTTTAATGTGTTATTTTGATGTCAGGAAACATTTACAAATTTTTCTTTCACTGCCACTCGTACAAGATTATAGGCTACCAAATTTTATGTAACCAGCGAGGACAGTGGTTACACGCTTTTTGTTATATTATTACATGCATTTTGCAGTGCCATTTTCGTCTGGCACTGTACTTTTTTACCAGGATTCTCAAAAACCTTATAGACCTTATATCGTCTTGAGTTGAAACGAAAAAATGATGTTCGGTACGATTCAATGTTTGTTTGGAAAATTTATGCTATTTGCCAAATTCATATACGCCGATCAAGTATGTGTAAAAACATAATACAAATTGTAAAATTAATTACCAATGAATTGGCGGCAAATTACTTTTGATCGTTATACCCACAATTATATCAAGCTGCCCTGCTATATAATGACAATAATCACTTTTAACAGTTAATCCACTTAATAGTTGAATTTCTTAGGAATAGCAAAAAAAGACAAATTAATTTTCTTATACAATAGACTTAGTAAAAAAAATAATTTATTTTCTGTTTTTGGTAATTTCGAAATTAAAATTTATTTTTTTACTTGTCGTTCGTGTGGGATGTAAACGATGTGTTTTTTTTTTCTTTAAATTAAGATAAATCGTAAAGGTAAATCAAGATGACAAAAATGGAAAATTCAAGTTTTTTTTTTTAACTTATATTTTTCATCATCACTTCTCTTGTATTATTTTAATGAGATAACACACAAAAAAAAATTATAAAATGTCTATAATTGTAAATGATATAATCATTAAAATAAACTTGAATGAGAAAGAGGTTAAGCAAATTGATGATAAAATAATTTTTTTTGTTAACCATCTGGTTAACATTTTTTTAATCAAATTCGTATATAATTTGAAAGAAATTTATTGTTTAACAAGTACTCGAAATGAAGTGATTTAAATTCATAATATTATTTTATTATTGCGTGTACAGATAGATAAGACAACAATAAGAATATTCATGTGTTAATATTGATAAGAATTTTAGCGCAGCTAATATATGTTTTGATAGAATATATATAAAAAACTTTGAAAGAAAGTTGTCAAAATTATGAACTAAATGTAAAAACTGGTTTGCATTTAGATTAAGATTAAGATGATTGATTTAATTTTTATTATAATTAAATTGAGCAAAAAATTTAAAATAAACATATTGTTTAAAATGATCATGTGTGTACCAACCCACTTTAAATCTGTCACTCATATATCTACTAATTTTTGTTGTATATACATTAGTGATTTTGAATTGTAAATAGGTTGAGATTCTTATATTTTGGTTATTTAATTGGAAAGGTGTGTTTTGTTTGTTAAATTGAATGAATTTTAAAATGAAGTCAGGGATGATTTTTTTTTTCGAATTTATTGTATATTATAGTGTTTGAAACATCTGATGTTTGCAAAATTTCAAAGATGTGCGTTTGAATGACAAATGTTTCAAAAGACCGTTTCAAAATTAAATGCACCGTCTAATAATGCTTTCTTGATTGAGGTTCTGAAATATTTACTAGTAAAATATTGGTAAAATATATCACTTTTAAGTACTTTTTAAATATTTTTTTAACTAATAAAATATCGGTTAGTTTGCAGTTTTTCCACTGGTATCCGATTCCATTTTTTATTTGTAAACTTAACATGAATTGATTTGGTTTCATTTAGCTGGATTCGCCATCTCTATCCAGTTACTCAATATGTTAGTGGTGCTTTTCTCGTTGCTTCTTCTACATTGTTACCAATTGCTAAGATTGCAGTGTCATCAGCAAATGTTGCTAAGTGGGTTTCATATGTATTTGGACAAATCTCTTGTTTATAGGATATACAGAATTGGACCTCAGGCACTACCTTGTGGTACACCTGCTGTTATTTTCGTCAATGAGGAGTATTGATCGTCATATATTTTACCCTAAAATGCCGGTCAGCTAAATATAATTTTAGATTCTGATAAAACTGCTTGAGTTCCAACGCATCTTCAATTATGTATGTGGTTCTGTGAACCTGTTCTATATTCGAATGTTTTTCTCTGAAACCAAATTGGTGGGGTGAAATCAGATCTCTTTGTTCTATGATTAGTTTGAGTCTCTTAAGCAACAATGTTTCGAATAATTTAGAAATAGTTGGAAGCAAAGAAATCGGCCTATACGATTTTTTGTCGTTAGGTAAACCACCTAACGCTTGGTTTTGGCATCGTTATCATTTCTGCCACCTTCCATTGGTGTGGAACATAGATAAGGCTAAACGCTGCATTTATTATTTGAAGTAGCTTTCGTAATCCTTTTTCAGGTAGTGCTTTAACTTTTTGTCCAGTGATTAGATCATAGCCAGGTGATTTTTTGAGCTTAAGTTATCGGTATATTTTTGACCTGTAAGGTAATTATGAATCGATTCATTTTTATTTTCTTTGATTAAAAGTTGTAGTTTATTACTATAAGATAGTTGGGTATCGTTTTATTTTGTGGTGCCCGATTTCTCTGCCATGTTTTTCGTGCTTTACGTTTTTAACTTCCAAAGAAAAGTTTATATGTGTTCGAGTTTCTTTTTGACTATTAGGCGTACTATCCCAAGCTGCTTATAATATTGTTAAGTTGTTCTAATTGGTTCTCCAATTGTGCCTAATTTTTTTTAACTGGCACTTGAAGATTGATATTGTCACTGACTATATTTTCTGAAAAAGTTTGTTTTATTGTTTGTTAATTTGGGGAACGACTCTTTCTTAACAATTATTTAGATCCATAGGCCAGTATATTAACCTCCATAGTAAAATACACAAATTGTTCCTTGACCTGTGGTAAATAGGTCCTTTTTGTGATTTGTTAGTCTTTTTTAATATTTTTTTTTTATATTTTAATCTCTACAATTTTCTGGGGCCGAAGCTCACCCTACTCTTTCGCGGTTTATTTAACGTCCTTACCTTACGCCAACTTACTAGGGCCAAATCGAGGACGCACGAATACAGGTTCGCGATTGTTGAATATCCCATCTGCGCATTGCATTGCTCCATGCCATCCTGTACTGACATGGACGATGGTTCGGCCCATAGACTCTGCACTCCAACAGGGGGTCATAGTTGTGTTCATCGTCATCACCGATCGAAATCAAGTGATGAAAAATCCCTTTTGCAACCCTCCCCTGTTGGGATTCGAACCCGGTACCTCCCGCCCCAAACACCGCAGCTTTAACCACTGCGCCAATTGCTCGGTTGTTAGTCTTGATACCCTAAACGTATTTTTGGCGTTAAAATCACCGCCAATAATGAAATTAAATTCTAATGATTTAAACAACGAGATACAGTTCTCTTTATTTAGATTTTGTCGCGGAGGGCAATAGATTAAGGAAACATTGTATTCTTTTCCAGCATTTAGTTGAAAATTGATAGTGGCCATTTGCATAATTTCTGCTTCAACTTTTATTCCTTCAAGGTTTTTGATGTTTTCTTTTATAAATATAGTTGTTCCTCCTCTCGCTTTGATGGCGTGAAATCAACAGTACCTATATATTTTAGCAAATGAAGTACTTGTAAAATGACTTTAAGATATTAGGCATATATCTATTTTTTCTGTATTTAAAAATATTTCAAGTTCTGGAATATGTTGCCCATTTGCATTCCAGATGACTATAAGTGTTTGATTCATTCCTATATTTTGGTAAATCATGGAAGTGATTTCATTCACTGTACCTTAAATATTTAAGCACCTATTTAGTGCTTCTATGTTTTTCAATGTTTCTATGTTTCTCAAACCGAATGTTTAAGGAACATAGAAACATGTCTTTTCCCCACCGTCTTTTTCCCACTGAATCGCGTCTTCCTTTCAATAGGTATTCTATGGTTTTGTTCTGTCCCTTTGTTTCTTTTTCTTTGTAGTTATTTCACAAAGTTACTTCACATCCTCTATATATAATTTGCTGGATGCTGCCCTTTACAGTTTATGCATTTTGCGAGAAAGTTTTTACTTAAAGGATATATGCTTTGGTGTGTTTTCTTGCACATCTGACACATCTAGGCTCTCGTCCATAATATTTCTAGGTGTGGTAATAGCCTTGGCATTTTTTAAATTGAGGAATTTGGCGAGTTGATTTTCTCTACTGTTCTATTCTGACTCCCATGTTGAAAATGGCCTCTATGTTGTGTTATTTCCTACATTTTCTTTGTTATTAAATGTAAGCTTAGATAAGGGCAACCCCCTTTTAGTGTTTTGAACTCCTGCATTTTCTAATTTTTCTCGAGCATATTTGCTGCATCTTCAATTTTTAATCCCTTCCCTATTAGGTCTTTTATTATATCCTCCTTTGAACAATTTGGATGAAGGCCCCTATAGCCATAACTTTAATTGGGCGATCATTTTTAATTTCATAAGTAAACCTTATGACCTAAACCTTACTGTTGACCGATTTCATTATTATTTGTACAGAGGCATAATTGGATATGCCAATAATAGTAATTGATGGCGGCGCCTTCCCTTTAAGGTTGTCTGGCAGTTCTACTTTGTCAGGTGATTTTAGCTGTATTCCAGCTACTTCATTAGTGTTTGGGAGGACATTTTTTGAGTTTCTCCACTTTCCGGAGATGACTCCGATTTCCTTTTTCTTTTCTTTTCTAAGACCCAATCTGTTTCTCACAATAATACTTCTTCTTCATCATTAAAAAATCTTTCAGTTGTGTCTACCTCATTGCTAGTCTGAGTAGGCTTCTCAGATTCCTTAGTTTTTTAAGCAGCACCATTTCGTTGCTTAGCGGTGACGTTACCTTTTAATTTCGCTTTGTTTTCTTCTTAGTTCATCATGTCCATTAACTTGTTTAAAACAATTTTTAGTGGAAGATGTTGGTGATCTTGTAAGCTTAGAACATCTTGAAAATGAATTATTATAAAGCAATTGTTGATCTACTCCAGAATCCTTTGGGCCGACATCCGAAGAGGGTGGATTTGTGATTTTCCATCTGGGCTAAAATTTGTTTTTTTGTTTTATATCCATTGCATTAATTCACTGATAATAATACATTTAATAACCGTTACCAGTACCAGTTGGTATAGATGGTCGTAGATGAGAACTTCATTTACTAGGATCTCTGTCGCCATAGCCTTGTTAGTTAAAGCTGTGTGCAGGTGAGGTTGAACTGATATTTGAGCATTTTTACCCCTTGTCCCTGGTAAGGGACCTAGCTTGTGCTAATGACATTACGATAAGTTACGCGATAATTTAAAGCTTTTCTGTAGTTAAGATATTGTTGAAAGCGCGGATCTAAAGACCATAATTAAATGGTTTTATCGATTTTCATAGTCTTAAAGTTTTGATCTAAATTTGCTTAATATTTTTTGTTAATAAAATTCATTTCTAGAAGTTAGAATAAATATTTAAATTTGTTTTAAAATATATTTAATGCCTCTTAGCAACACATAATTTGTAAACATATTATACCCAAACTACAAAAATCGATCCAGAAATTAATTGGCAAAACTAAACAAAATGCATTTTCCCGTCGAAAACAATTCAAAACGCATTGAAAATATATGGAGTAATTGAAATAAAAAGGAAAATCAAAATGGTTGGCAATTTTATAACACATATATATATATTTTGTTAGATAGAGAATTTCCATGGTAACACAAACATACCAGAGGGTTTCTAGTAGACAAAATATGTACTATATGCTTCCACCCTTACAAATATATATATCAACTATATATGTACATAAGACATGTGCATCGACATAGATATGTTATATGTATACGCATAATATATTATGCTAGATATGAGAGTTAAATTTGAACATAAATTCCTTTCTTCCTTTTTTGATTATTTATGTGTATATATAAAAAAAAACAGGAATAAAATAGGGAATAAAGCAACTCCGCCCTTCTTTTTGCATTAAAAATATTATGTGTATGCACATGTATATACATAAGGGTTGTTTACTATTCCCATTTAAAATCTAATCTTTTATGCTTTAAGATATATTTTAAGGTCATTGGTGCAGCAAGGAATTTAGAAATTGAAAAGGCGTGGTCTTAACCTAAATCTATATATGCAGCACATATCCTTTATTCCTTGGAAATACCAACAACATAAAAAAATGGATAACATCTTTAAGATTCATAAAAACCATAAAAATCATAACTATTGTCAATTTGACATATAATAATATAAAACGACGATATAACATTTACAATTTTAAGCAATTGAGACGCGCAAAATCTAATAAAAACTCGATAGTTAAGCGTAACAGATTGCAATGTGGATCGTTTTCAGTAATACAAAAGAAAATTGTTTATTTATTCTAATCAGGGCCTAAGTATATAAGAATACGAAACCAAAACCAAAAAATAAAAAAAAAATCTCATATCATCATCATATGAATAAATTTTAATATCGATAAATTTCCGATAAAATAAAATTATATATCTATAAAAATAAAATTTCATGATGTTAGCATAAATTGTATATAAAAAAATATATATATCACAAAGATAAAAAATATAAAAGAGCAAGACGCCGACGACTGGAATTAGTTTGCCGGTAAAATTTATCATAACGAAGTTGAATATTCTGTAACACCGTTCTTGTAGTATTCTATACTATATATAGTATAAGTAGTCGTAATAGAGGTCATAAATATCGTTTACTCGTACTCGTTCGTACCTAATAATTAAATTAATTGAAACTAATTTTTTTTTTGCATAAATTGAATGCATTTTTTTTAATTACTATACTCAGCGAACATATGCAACCTACTCTCTATATATGCACAGTATTAAATTTAACACTTATATTGATCACGACACAATTTATTATTAAAATTAAATCACATTGGAAAAACTATAAAAATCTAAATTGAGATTTTATTTATTATGCATTTTAGTCACACCCTGTTCTAGTAGTAGTAGACGTAAAATTAATATTTTCTAGTTGGACATATTATAATAGATATAATAATGTTTTTTTTTTTACCTTGTAGGCGGTCATTACACTTTTATCTTTAATACATTTCAACTTGTAACTAAATATCTCTCAGTTTTCATTAATATTATAAAATATTTCTAAATATGAAAACTTAAAATAAATGTTAGCTGAATAGATATTATGGATAGACAAATAGAATATAATTATATGTAAATAGTTTTTTTTTCTATATGCGGTTTTAATGTATGTAGATACACACAAATGATTAATTATGAATTTAAATATTGTTATGGTTTTTTATGTTAGCCGAGTGTGAGGTTGATGAAGATATAGTTTTTTTTTTGTAACAAGGTTATAGAGATGACAGAACTTTATAGCAAAATGCATAAAATGTTGCTGATTTTTCTTTAGAACTAATAAATGTTTTCTTTTTTCCATGTCAACCTTCTGTTTAAATGTACGCCTAAATATTTGATTTTGGATTGCAGTGGAGTAGTTACACCGTACTATTTCACTGGTTGTCCGTTTGTTTAGTCTGAATGTAGCATCATGTGTTGGGTTTTTTGTTGACTGTTATTCGTCAAGTTCTTAACCAGTGCTTAATTTTGATCAGCAGTTCAACAAATTTGAATATTATAGCTACATTGGAAATAGGCAAATCGGCAATATATCGCAAGTGTAAATAGACTATTCTGTTCACGCTGTCGCCGAAAGATCACATAAATAATTTTGGACCCCTCTATTTTGTTTTTCTTTTTACACACATGGTTTTAATTGCTCGATTTGTTTTCCATATTAATATTTTTCGATTTTCTTGAATTTATTCTTGAATATTTTCAGAAAGTCTATTATTCACTTTTTCAAAAACACTGAACAGATATTTTCAGATACAAATTCTTTTCAATTTATCAACTGTCTTGATCTCATTTAGTTTTTTTTATTTGTCAGACCAATTCTAGTGCTTCTTCTTTTAGGGCATCAGTATACTCACTGTTAATATTAGCGGTGAGATCGGACAATAAATCATAAAAACCTGATACCATATCAGGTAATATGGCATGGCAATATGGTATGCAGACGTTTATTATATCAGAAACTTTGTTTTTAAACGTAGGCCGTTAAGTAAGATGGAAAAATTGCCTCAATCCTCCACGAACACAAAAATGTCCACCAGAAAAATAAATATCATATTTTCTAGAGTGCGACCTTGAAATGTAAATGACAAAAAAATGGACTGGAAAAAAAAGACAGTTCGATGGTGAATATGAAATATATTTTGGGTTTATCATCAGGATATTACCAGGTAGTCTAGAATACTCCAGATTCAATACCCATAACCGCTTTTGTTACTGATGATGGACATTATAAGTTTCTACGGATGCCGTTTGGGTTGGCTATTCCCAGCTATTTTCCAGAAAATTATGAATTGAATTGTTGTCGAGACCAATAGGGAAATAGTGGTATATCTAGATTATATGATAATCCCAAATAAAACGATCGCAGAGAGGATAGGAAAATTAGAACGGTTGTTAGGTGTAATAAAGTGCCATGGCGTGTTGCTTAACCTGGAAGATAGCCATTTCTTCAAAAGCAAGGTAGACTTTTTAGAACATATAAAGTTTAAGGATCACGAGTTACATCCGGAAGATCAAAAACAAATGCCGATGTTAATTTTCCACAGCCGAAGATGAAACTCAGATACGACTACAATTTTTGGGGTTGACGGGATTCTTTCGAAAGTTCATGAATATTTTTAACATTGTTGCAAAACTATGGAAACGCGGTACTGCGTTTGTATGCTAAATTAGTAAATCGCAAAACGTTAGAAATATATGACCCTAATTTAGAACATGAAGTGGTTACCGATGCTCGATTGAAAAGATTAGATGGGATTTTGTTGCAATTTAAGCAGTATAAAAAAGACGACGTGGCTTATTTAAGCAGACGAACCACTCAATCTGAACAAAACTACAATTCATACGAATTGGAAGTCTTTGCCGTCGTTGGGTCGATGGCGCGATGGTAATCGATTTTGCGTCATTTTAAACTTGTTGAACAAAAAAAAATTGAAAACCAAGAATTTTAATATGGTGGCTAAAATTAGCAGATTGTGATTTTCTCATGAAATATCAACAAGGAACAAAAATGAAGCATGTAATGGTGCTGAGTCGGTATACAAATGGTGCGGAAGAACTGATGCATCCGGCTAGTTTCGGTGTTTATAAATTAACTAGTGGGGAACATGATGCATTTAATGGTATGCAGCTATTGGGCGAAGATCTTAGGGAAATACTTATTACGTTGAAACGACCACCTTAGATTGCAGTATAACGAAACACCACGATTGGCTGACACTTTCGTAACACTGCGCAGAACGTATATATAGGTCGTTCCTAGAATGATCGTGCAGAATCGCCTAGCTAAATCATGGTGATAAGGGATATGTGGAATTAAGAAGGCATTAAAGATGATCCAGAGAAATTTTTAGCTTGGACCATTTCCTTATATGCTTATACGTGTAAGTTGTTCCACAGCTATTGTGAAGACAATGATTTAAAGCATGTGCTAAACGCAACCATACTATCTACCACAATGTCTACCGCACAGTACTATATATGCTGAGGGCTACTATACGCGAAAAGACAACAAATGAGATTCCAAAATTTTGCAATTATTACTCGCTTTTACAGACAAAAATCCAACGTTTTTAACGTCGACAAAAATAGATTGAATTTTATCACTACTCGGAAATTGGATTTAAAAAAATTCTTCCGTACATATCGCCGAGATGGTTGCCTTTATTGCCTGCTAAATATAAAACTATAATTATTTGGCCAGCTTTATTAAGATATTTCGAATTTATATATTTCGATGTTTTGGAATTACAAAATGGTGAAATGATTTGTCGCTAGCAGTGTTTAAAACAAAAGTTTAACTGTTCTCCTCTGACATTTTTCTAAGTTGCAAGCCTAGTATATGAACCCATAATGGTGGTTCAAAAAAATGTATGAATTGCTTCTTTTATTGCGTGCTTCGGACGGCAACACACTGATAATATTACCCAGTGTGTTTCTGATATTAACATTATGTCAATATTGTGCTCGATAAGGAATGCTTAAACCTCATTTTTTTGTGGGACAAGCCCATTTGTATTCCATAAGGTTATTATGGGCCAGTTTTTTTTGGTTTTTCACAACTAACTGCAACGCTGGTTCTCTCAATCATTGTGATCAAATTGCATCATATTTCTAAGCGTGTTTAAAGCAGAAGATGCTTTCTTCTCTACTTGTTTTAAACATTTAGAGAAATGCACAAGTATACTTTCATATAAAAAGTTTGGATGCACAGTAATATCGACGGTTCGTTTATCGTTTCTATTACGGCAACCTAGGATTGATTCTGCTTTCTTTTCAACTCTATTTCTGGGTAACCTCTTTAGTTTGCCAAGATTTCTGTTTTTTCGTTTTTCTCCGGTGCGTCTGTATTCTTGTTACCTACATTTGAAACTAAAATAGATTTTCGAGTCTGAAAATATTTTGTAGCTTCGAAATGGCCATGCATATATTAAATATTAGAAAAGGATATTGTACTGAATTTGTATTTTTAAATATCGAAAATTTATAAGTACCGTTTTACGAAATTTTAAAGTAATATTGCTCAAAATTGCTTTAAAATTAATTCTGTGATAAATGTGATGAGAAATGTGATGTGTATGTATTTTAAGTTCATTTTTAGAGCTACTTTTCAAATAAAATATATTTTGGTGAATATATGAATCACCTTCTAGATTTTTAAAAAAATGAGCTACTTGCTTAACAATTTTATCACTCAAAAGAACTCTAATTCTATATAATAATAGTAATAGATAAGTAATTGTTTCCAATTTTGATAAATATTTATGAAGAAATGATTTATTAAGTTGTATTTCTGCTCAAATTTAGAATCATATTCTAAACATAAACAAATAGTATGTTTGTACGACTTTTGAGCAACTATTCAAAATCAAATACTTGTAAAATTTAATATATTCATGTTTATCATAAATTTCGTTTGTAAAATTCTGAAATTGAGCTACTTTTTTGTGCAGTTTGCTTAAGTTACCATATAAATGTACCAGTTTTGCACTTATCAAGCCCAGCTTGTTTTCAGGTAGTGTTAAGTTTTAAAACATTTTTAAAACTAGTAGTTTTACAAAAATTGTTTGGTGTTAGTATTTTAATAATTGTTAATAAAAATTTAGCCATGGACAAAATCAACTGATTATGTTTGATTTTTGCTCAAATTTGGAATAATTGTCTCATATTCTAAACATATATGTTTGTTCGAATTTTGAGCTATTATTCTAAATCAAATACTTGATTCGGTTTGTAAAACTCTAAAATTGAGCTACTTTGTTTAAAAGTTAACTCTAAATGTACCAGTTATGCCTTTATCAAGTTTGTTTTTACGTTTCGTTAAGTTTTAAAATATTTTAAAATTGAGCTACTTTGTTTTAGAAAGAAAATAAATAGTTGGTTTTAATATTTTAATAATTGATAATATAAATTTGTCATTGACCAAAATCAGACCATTTCAAATTAATAATCAAGAACAAAAATTCGATATTATGCAATTTCGAATCCAATTGAAAATTTGTCTCGCACGCGCTTTCATTTAACAATCCTTGAGCTTTTATTTAATGCTTTTTTGAAGTGTGTGGTGTGCATACTCAATTCTCTAATAAATAAAATCTAATAAATTTATTAAAATGATAGACAAGTGCATGTACAATGATTTGGTAACCTTTAAAAAGTACATTACACTCATTTTTCTATTTCTATATATCTAACCTTTAAATCTAATATATTATAATGTTAGTATGTAGTAGTTTATGTATACAAACAATTACTTTATTTCATAATAATAAAATTGCGATATTAATAAATAAATAAATAGTTTTTTTTTTTTAAGTTTATAATTTAATTTAAATTAGTTATGCCCTTGAATTGGTACATATATACATATCGAGATAAATATCTAAAAAGAATGTATGCTGTTTAAATGAGAACAAATTCTTAGTATATTAGCTAATCTTGTATTGTTATTGTTATATATATGTATTTATATAATGTTCTATAATTAATTGATTAATTAAGATAACTTAATTAATTAAATTGAATAAAATTTAATTTAACCATTTTTACCATTACCTCATCTATAAATTATAAAATATAGTTAAATCGTTTAAATATAAATTGGGCGAGCTCAGAATGTGGAGGTGATTGACTGTCTAATAAAAATAAAAAGCTCAGACATAAAAAAATATATATAGTGATTAGTTTTCATTTTTATTGATTGAATTTCATTTTTGAATGAAATATAAATATTAAATATATATATATATATATATATATATATATATATATATATATATATATATATATATAAATATATATATATATATATATATATATTTATATATATATATATATATATATATATATATATATATAAATATATATATAAATATATATATATATATATATATATATATATATATATATATATATATATATATATATATATATATATATATATATATATTTATAATTATATATTATAGAAAATAAATTATATGTTGTAAATGTAATGTTAGACGAGTATAGTATTATTTGATTTCATGTTTTAATATGATGATTGATTTCGAGACACGCGTATAATAAATAAGCTTTAGACTAGACTCAAAGTCAAATTTTATTGGGATTGGCTTCCGTTGGCAATCCTGTTTCTTTCACCAAAGACTAACAAAATTTGACTGGCACAAATATGAATCCCTTTAAAATATTAAATACAATTGCTAAGCTATGTCATGTTCACTATATAAGCATGAACGTACGTTAATAAATGTTTAAACTGTCAAAAATTATATTGTTCAACTATAAGCTTAAATTCACTAGATTCAACATCCTTAATTATATTACCTGGGTTATGTTTACATTTTAAGTAAAACCATAGAGAAGAAACCATAGAGGAATATCATCCTCTTTGGTAAAATTAAAAAAAAAAAATTAAACTTAATCTCGAAACTCGTCTTGCAAAAAGAAAAGGATTTTATTGTGGACAAAGTAAAGGTTAACGCCCATGCCTTAAAGGATCCGTAGTAACATTTTTGAAAGATTTACAAATATACCACTACGGCAACCGCAAGGCCGGATCTTAATACTAAAAATCTTTTTAAAAAACATTTTTTAATTTTTATTTTGTAAGCCAATAAAGGCTAAAGCATAGTAGGCTGATAGGTAGATAAAATTCTTAACCAAACGTTAAAATTATCTGCTTAAATATTTAGGACTAAATTGGTTGAAATTATCTTTAAAATAAATTTAGTATTTTTAAATAAATAATTGACGTTAAAAAAAGACCCAATTCATTTTTCAGTGGATTACACTTAGACCGCACCTATTGGTTCATTTGGTAAGAGTGTATACCAAGAGCATTTTTACATAAAATCTCCGAGAGTGCTAGGATATTTGCCGAAGGCGCCGATGGCAACATGATATCTGCATAAGCGACCACTTTAAGCCAGACCCCTCCAGGTTTAATAATTGGTAATTTATGACCAAGTTCCAAAGAAGGGGGGCTTATACCTCTACTCACAAATTTCCGGAAGGATGCCTCACCAAAATTAGTCATAATGACCCTGCCACTAAGCATTTGATCAATCCAGCAACCATGTGTCACAAACAGCCCCAAATCTGAAAGTATCTGCGTGATCGCCTCTGGTTTGACATTGTTAAAGGCTCCTTTTATATCACAGAGGTCACCAAAGAGAATTGGAAAGACAAGACTGGTAGATAGAATCTTACGAAACCTAGTTGCCTCAAAGGACTCCTGTATCTGGTCTTAGAATATTCTCCAAGCTTTGTTGAACGGAATTAACTATACCAATTTCATATTTTCCTATAGAGGCTTAGTTAAACCGTTAATTATCCTTGTTTTCAAAGTATAGCATCTGAACTGCTCAGCATCTGAATCATGTTTTATTTAATTTTTTTTAGATTGTATCCAGGTGGAGGAGATGGCGGTTGTGAGACTTTAAAAAATTGCTTAAAACTGATATTAAATTTCGTTCTAAAGCCCACCCAAATTTTATCACCCCCAGTTTCAAGGTTTTGAATTTGAAAGAAAATAACGGAATTTAAAACATCATAATTTAAAATTGACCTGTTTGCTTCTAAACGACACTATGGAAAACCTGGTTTATGTATTGCAAATCTACATCCTCAAAAAAATTACAGTACAAAAATATAATAGAAATTTCTAATTGCTTAGTTTTCAAAATAAGCTCTTTCTTTAGCAGATTTTGTTACAGCCTAAATTATATTTTAAATTTTCGACCAATCTGAAAATTAGTGAACGACTGTAATGTTTCTCTCTAAATTTTGATCAAAACTTGGACCCTTTCTTATGAAATTTAAGTAGAAAAATTTGATTTTAATATTTTCAAAGAATAACGCAATCAATTCTTTATACAAAGAAAGTGTAGTTATACGATGATTGAATACTACCTGAGTCGCTTCTTAGATAATAAACATCACGAGTTCATATACCAGGTAGCGTTATTCTATTTAGATTTTTATCAAATTCCCAGTAAAAAGAAAATCGTATATTTGTTTATTTGTATTATTACTTTATGTATATCCTTAATCCTCAATTCTCAACTGTTTTATATTTCCCAGAATTTTCACATTTGATTGCATTATTTAAATGAAAGAACGAACCAGCAGCAGCAAAAAAAAAAATATTTGAAGATAACACAAAAATACCAATTTTGCATTGCTAAATAAGAAAAGCAAACAGAAAAGTACTTTGTGTAATGTGTATAAATATAAGAAGAAAATTTATATATAAAATTGGTCCCGAAAGGCAGTCTCATATTATAATCTTAAAATACGGAGAGAGAACGACGGGAAAAAAATGTTTCACTAATCCTTACCGTTGTTGTTTGCCTTCTTCGTTTTGTTCTCCTCAACTACTATATGTGTTTAAGGAGTAAAATATAATAAAAAAATATCATTGGGGAGTTTTCGGTATTTCCCATTTCTCCACCCTGAATATATGTGGGGAAAATTTGTATGTATATTTCGGATTTTCCACTCGGTATTTTATCGTGCAATAATAATTTTCTTTCTCGTTTTCCTTATTGTTATGTGCCTGTGTGTTGTAAATGTTTAATATTAAAATAGATTTTTTTATAAATTGTACATTGGGTTAGGGAAAATCGTTTTTCCTTTCTATTTTTAATATTGGTGTAGTATAAAAAAAAGCAGCACTGAGAAAAAAATGTTGATGTTGTGTCTACCGTCTCACACACAATGTAATGTATATTTGTACTCTTGAATACATATAACAAATATACCCTTGGCATAGGCCTCGAAGTTGAATATATAGAAAAAATTATTGTGAGATATGAAGAAAAAGGGAAAATTTATAAAAAAAAAACGGTCGATAAAATTAAAGAGGAAATGCTTAGAAGATATTATTGTTATTATTGCTATTATTATTATCATTATGGTTTGTGTGTGTTTGAATATGTGTATGTGTGTATAGAGGTTTTATCTAAAAGATTGATGATTGTAAATATTTTTCGCTTCGTTGTTTAATCGATTTTTCGTCTCTCAAAAAAAAAATTAATTAATAAAAAAATTTTTTGCGGTTGGATTTAAAATTAATTGGAAATTTTATTTATTAACATTGTGTGGGTTGCTGTAATACGATTGAGGAAGGTGATTGTCCCTTAAGAGAAAATCAATTTAATAAAATTAATGTCATTTCGTCGTATATCAAGTTTAAATCCTCTTTAAAAAATCTATAAATATACATTTTTTTTCCCGAACTTTAAACAATTTTCCCAACCAAGTTTTTTGAACTCGACCCTTTTCTTCGTAATGTTAAATTTTATTTTTGTTATTTATTCATTCCTCTTACAACATTTTTTTTGTGCCATGTCCATTATATTTAAAGAAGTTCAATACAATTTTTCGTTTTATTGTGAATTTTCCAAGAGGAAATTTTTTTTTTAGTATACTGTGTATTTTAAGATATTGACTCGTCGATTGGTCGATTAGATTTGAACTTTTTGGACGTATAATTCTTTTGACCTCTAATCAGAGATTATTTCCAGTTGGAGTAAATCAACATATAATATGAAAGATTTTATTTTATTGATAATACATTTTGTATAAATATATTTATGCGGTTTTGACAGAAATCTGATAAACTGCAAATTTTGTTTGATTGACGTAAATTCAATAAGCTGGTGGTTTATAGTTCGATGTGTAAGGGATACATCTGAAAAAATAAAAATAAATTGATTAAAAATGATTAAAATCGGCGAGTTTTCCCCTAAATTTAATTTTTTTCTGCCATATCATCGTCGTAAATTTTCACAAACATTTATCATATATAAATTTTAAATAATTTTTTTTTTGGTCGTTGTAGTTGCACATGATTTTCGCAGACCAAATAAAGGAAAACCACCCTCGTTTTACATTTACACGAAACGGCAAACACAATAACAAAAAAAATAATTTAAACGGAAAGTTTGTATAATATTTAAGATCGTAATTCAAATCTTACGAGTATTGAAGTGACAGATTTACGGTGCAAATTTTGTGTTGCTCGTTTCGTTTTTTTCGTACACGATTTTAAAATCGATTAATGTTTTTTTTGTTGTGTGTGTATGCGTCTAAAGTGGTAATTAACCTTTATGGGAAATTTATGTGCGGTCGGGATATTGTAGTTTTTGCTTTTAATTTTCACTTAAATTCTAAAGTAAATAATTAAAATTCCATCGTCATAATTCCTATGCGAACAATAAAACCTAATCAAGCCGATTTTCACCCCACCGATATTTATCAATTCAAGGATTATAGATTCCCAATTGAATAACTAATTTTTATTTATTTGCTGTAACGTCAAAGAATTTTAAATCAATTGGCTGGATATACGCACAGAGGTATGGAGATTAGAATCGCTCACACAACATCATCATTATATTACCCAATCTAATTTAAATGAAATGATGAGATCGGAAAAATATGGACGGGAAAAGTTATTAAATATTCATTGCAACGTAATAGATTACCTTGTCAATGATGAATAAATTTGTTTTTCTTCGATTTTCACAATTTGTTGTGTTTTTTTATCATTGTTTGTACAAGCGCGCACAACGATAAGGAAAATTTTGTGTATAGATAATGAAGTCCCTTGACAAATTTACATTTTAATTTAGATTTAGATTTTTCGATTATGTATATGTTGTGAATAAACAGGCAACTATATATATATATATATACAATGAACATGCAAAATAAAAATGTCAATTGAGATATAGAGCTTCTTCCAGACACTTAATCCACTGTATAAATATATGTATAAAACTTTATAATAATCTAGAAAAATAACAACACGATGAAGTCAAGGAACAAAATCCTATATTTTCCCGTATATCTTTTTCGTCTCTGGTACTGTATATTATACATACATACTTTGATTTATATGAAAATTGTGATGAAGAAAAATGTTTTAAATTTTTTCCTTTCATTGTTAAACGATTTGTCTGCTTAACATAAAATATACAGTTTATATACATATACATAAACTTGAACAGATTGTATTCGAGCTGCTTTTGAGCTATCATGTCGTTGGACTTAATTTTATTTTTCACACATCCACCTACACATCCAATGAATATCTAAATAACAAAGTATTAAATAAAGTTTTCCAACACAAAAAAACCAATAAAATGTCATTAAACATAATAAAAATAGAAATAAAAAAAAATTAAACCCAACAACAGCTAACTAGTGGGAAAAAAAGGTGTCCTAGTCGCATAAGAGAAATTTCCCATTGGAGTAATATTTACGATATAAATATATAAACGTAACATGAATTTAAAATTTAATTAGCAGGATAAGGGCATTCGACATTTTATATAAATAAAAAAGGTAAAAATAAAAAAAAGTGGCCAGACAAGGTGAAAAATAAAGTTTAATAATTGAATAGAAGAGGTTATCAATTTAATAGCAACAATTTATTGTACTGACAATTTTAATTTTTAATGTGAAACATTGTTTTATCGCATTGACAAGTTATTTAGTGCTATAGTTATTTAAGTCGACAATTTTTATTGTCGATTTAAAGAACTATAGCACTAAATGGATGCGAAACCTGCTTAATTTTTAATTGTTTTAGGGATACGCAAAAAATACGTCATTGTAATTACAAGAAAATCTAATTGATATATGTACAATACAATCCACACAAAACTCTAAAATTTATATAAATTTCACATTAAAAAAATTATTTAACACCAAAATCGAATGAAATAACCGTTAAACTGACAAAATACGTTCAGATATGTTCTAATGACTGGCTTTCGAACAGTAATTTATTAAATGAGTTCAGCTTGAAACTCGATAAGCTACTTTGTCTAATTTGAGCAATTATCTTAAAAAAAGAGAGGTCAGAGATATTTTTCCTAGCACAATAAGCAAAATTGTTATAGAAAATTGTGTGTGCATATCTGATTTAATTAAATAAATTAATGTACTTCAATGGCAATACCAAACATCGTGCTCCCTGTAGTTCTCAATTAATTGCAATAATGCAATTCTGTTGTCCTTGTTTATACCGTCATTTTCATCGCAAGCATATTTTTGCCAGGGTTTTTAAATATCCGTTATATTTTAAATATTGGCAATACTACAATATGTTTCCTCACACGTTCAATAATACTGACGAAAATTGAAATATTGGCAATATTATTGAACGTCTGAGGACTCCAAGTAGTTTCTTAGTCACTGTCCAATAGGACTTACACACTTTGAAATTTTTATGATATTTTGGACAGTTAATTGTTCTGTTTGAGCATGTAAATTAAAATTATATTACAGATCACATTTTAATCTAATAATATTTGTCTGACATTAGAAGTTAAAACCTTCCTGGAAAATTCAAAATAAAATACAGTTTCATTTTCAACTGTCTGGTTTTCAACAAAAGTTTTTTTTTTTAATAATGAAGAGAAAATTTGTATTTTTCCATCTATTAAACAATGCTTAAGCGAACATGCACAAAACAATTTAACAAAATAACAAAAATTCTGGTAAATCCACAAAAAAGAAAATTATTCCGGATGGGACTATTTCATAGCTTTTGTGTTTTATTTTTTTATTTTATTTTAATACAGTTGGCTGAATATTTTTCCAACATTTAAAGAAGAATACAAGATTTCTTTTGTATATATTATGGTGTGTTATGGTCTGTGGTGTAATATCTTAAATTTTTAATCACGTGTTGTTCGTCTGTTTATCTTATTTTAACCTTCAAGCATTTTATTATTAATTTTTTAACCATATCTACCACCTTTTTGTTTCGTTAAATGTTGCTTAAAGGTCTTAATTTATTATTCACAATATGTGTTTTGTGTAAAAAGTAAAATGTTTTGGTATAAATTAGAGGAAATGAAGATAGAAAATTCTCGATCTATAAGAAACTTTTCTAATCCCTGTATAGTCTTTATAGAACAGTAAATCCAAACTATTATTTACCAATTTTTTCTTATCTTTAGTTAGTTTAAGTTGTTAAGTAGTATAGTATAGTATGAGGAAAATATGTTTCAATTTTCTTTTATCTATTTTATTTTGTTTGCGGATTCGGTCTAGTGTGGATTTGATGTACAATCTACAAAAGAAATCCACATCAAAAATTTACGATTTACAAAAACGGTCTTAACCATATAATATATTGAAGAGTAAAAATCCCAATAGATTCATCTAGATGTCTTTACCTTTTAGTTGTTGTTATTGTATGAAAATAGCATGAAAAACCACTTTTTGAAATTAAAAAATAAAAATATCAATATTTGATTTTTTATTTATTTTGAAATTATGTATTATTATTATTATTTTTGTTTTCTTAGGGAAAAAATAAGGATTCTTTTCATACACATACATTTAAGGGATGTTATATTTTCATCTTGTAAATATTTGAATTGTAAAATAAATTTTGTGGTTGTGACATTATAAAAATTTGTTTTAAAAATAATATTTGCTCAAAATACTCGTACAAGAGATGGATATAGATTTACAATTGGCTGGTGGTAGACTAATTTTGAATTGTTTGCAGGTATATAGACATTTTAGGGACGCTATATATAACATTAAATAAGGGTATAGTTGTATAATTAATTACTACAAATAATGTACGTAATTCCTATTTTCTACTTTATCCTTTTCCTTAATTAAAAAGATTATTTTGTAGCAGTGGTAAATATGTTGCCAAACACATACAATTATTATTTTTTGTAGACTGCAACACTGAAATTTTATAGACATGACGTAAGCAAAAATAAATTTAGCTTGGATATACAAAATGAATTATGAGGGCAACAAAGTATATTGGCCAGACATTGAGTACATTTTGATGGAAATTTATAAAATTCATATATGGGGATGTATCGAGATAACAAATAACAAAACGACACACGATCATTTCGATTTCGTCCCAGGTGCAATAATAAGTTTTTTTTGTGTTTATAGTTTGTTGGTTGGAACCGTATATGTTTATATATAAATCTCATCCCATGGGAATTTCTTATTTTATTCTTTCTTATAAACACACGAAACAAATTTTAATTGGAAAACTTGAAACCACAATTGGTAAAACTTACACTATATACATATACTTATGTATTGTACCAAAATAAAAAGCCACTGAATATTTTATTCCTTATAAAAAAAATAAATAAAAATAAAAATCTCGACTGAACACTAAAAATACAAAAAGCTTAGATTTCTATCTCTCGACGTACAAAAAAATATTGTAATAAAATGAAATCCTATTACAATATAATAATATTAATATCACATTGTCATCATCAACATCTTTTTGGAACATTTAATATATATAAAAAAAAAGCTTTATACACACAGAGGGAGGGAGAGCTTTCATTTTTTTTGTGTCTGCTACAGAAACAACACGCTACATCACAAGGTGTATTTTGGAAAGGTGGAAAAATGATATCGCACACAGAACATAAAATTTTATTTTATTCTTTGTAATTACGTTGAAATTAATTTAAATGATCTTATTATGTTCGTTTAAATTTTAATTTAATTTTATGATCTGACAAAATGCAATTTTTATTTTTGTGTGACAATTGGAAATTTCTTGTCTTTTCCACCTACAGAATGTATGTATAAAATATGAGTTGGATTTATGTATACGTTCATTGTTAAAAGTTTGTATGATGATAATATGTGATTATTACAGTGTTATGCTTGACCACGTAATTTTAAAATTTATGTAACTTTTTTGTTTTGTGTTAATTTGAAAACAGAAACATATATATTTAATCAGATTGTCGTATTTCGTAACATCTTATTATATGTACATTTTAGTATATGTTTTTTGAAAATTAAGAATTTTAAATCATGTTGGAAAAGTTAAAAATGGTCTTAATTCAAGTGGTACTCCTTCAACGATTTTTTTCCATCCGGTAATACATAAGCACATTTTATATTGTTTGAAATTGGTTTGAAAGATTTAAACAACAACATAATCCTCCGATCATGACTTCATTGCTAATGAAGCCAAAATTTAGGAAAAAATGCAAAATAGGGTCTAATTAGCTACATTCCATGGTAATGGCTTAAAGCTACAAACCTTGAAGAGTAGTGAGTCCAATTTCTCGATATTTCTCCATTACTGAGAAAAAAATTGAATACCTATTTGGCAGAAAAGTTACCTTTATAGTAAATAAACCGTAAATAATCCCAAGAGCTGGATGCCATAGGTCCACACAAGCTTAGACATTTGCTTGTTAATAAAAGCAGCTTATTGGGAATGGTAAGCTCAATATTTTTTCCATTGAGCCAATACATTTTTCCGAACTTTATATCCAGTTCTTGCGTTTTTTTCTGGTAAGCTCTTTCCATTTTACCTTGGCGTCGAGCGTCATACTCAGGTTTTTCACCGTGTTCGCATGTGGTATTTCCTGCCTATTTATGTAAATAGGTAGGTGATCAACTTTTAGATGGGTGAAGGTTGTGTGTACTGATTTTAGCTCATTCAATGATTTCCTCTATTTTTGAGTCCAGTGGACAATCTTATTTATAGTGTGCTGTAATTTGCTGTTTGCCTCTTCGATTGTACTTCCAACATCCAAAATTGCTGTATTATCTGCAAAGGTTGCAATATCTGTTTCTCCAGTAATAGGTATGTCATTCGTATAAAGCAAATACAAGACTGGTCCCAGCATGCTTCCTTGTCATAGTCCTGCTTCAATTCTCTTGAGTGATGAGAACTCACCTTCATATATCACTCTGAAATATCTCCATTCATTGTATGATTTTAAATATCTCATAGAACTACTTAGGGAGGTTGCGATGTAATTAATATTACAGTCCTCGATGCCAGATTCGATCAAAGGCCTGGGTCAAATCAAGGTAAGCTCCAGCACATACATTTTTATGAAATCCGCAGTTTATTTGATGTTCAGTTTCTAATAGTTCTCTACCTTTAGGTGATATTAGTCTTGAACCCAAATGCGTACGTTTGGCATTGAAGCCTCCTTCCTATGATGAAATTTGAGCCCATTATTTTGAGCATTGGGAGGTAATAATTATTTTTAAGTTGATGCCTTGGTGGACAATATATCGCAGCAACCCGCAGCTTCTTGTAATTATTAAGTTGCACGCTAAGTGATACAATTTGCATTGTCTGTATTTCGAGCTCTTTGGTGGATGTATAGAATGGTAACAGGAATAACGTTTTATTTTTGCATAAGACTCTAGTGAAATGGCTCCCTAAAAAGGGGCTACCTTTTAAAGTAATTTTATTGATTGATAATGCTTCCGGTCATTCTTATAATTGACTTTATTGAGTTTATTTGTTTGCAACCAAATACCATGAGCTTACTACTATCATTAGAACTAGAACGTGTAATGTGGCACCAATCGTTCTCCAATCAATTGAGACAACCCAAAGAATGTTTTTCGATTTACCGCGGTTTTCCATACAAAAAAGGATGGTTCGATTTACACAGTATTCTATAGAACCAATCTACCGTGTTAATCGGGGGATAAGCATATCCCACACACACACACAAAATTATGAATGGCACAAAAAACTAAAAAAATATAATTTTTCCAAACTCGAGTTTCTCTATTTTAACGTACATCTAAATGAAAATTGAAGGTGTATGTACGACTAATATAACAAAATTGTCGTTAGTCACGTTCATCACAAAAATACTAATAATATTATTTAATATATAAAAAATGTATTTTTATTTTTTACGCTTTACTAATTACTTGCAATCTTACAGTGAACAAGAATACAACAAACGAAATTGTTTTTCTTTTTAACTATAAAAAGTTTTCTTTATTTTTTTTTTATAAAATTTAAGAAACATAAACTTAAAATTTCGTTTTTTATTTTTAAACTATATATAATTATTGTATCGCTAAGTATTTTTGATCCATCCTCCTCGGTTCTGGGTTCCACCTTCTTGTTTAAAATTTAAATATTTTAAGGATGAAATAAAAATTCTCGAGACAAAATTCTTAATTTGACCTTTTTATATTTTGTTTATGATATTATTGTGTAGAATCATGAAAATTTTCTTAAGATCAATGACTTTTCCAAGAATTGTTTGAAAAATTAAATGTAATTGGGAAGTATTGAAATGGAAATAAAAAGGATTTCATTTGCACCTTAAGGCAATGAATTATTCTCGATACACGTACGAGAGATAAGGAAACCTTAAATTTTATACAATTGTATAGGGTCCAATGACGTAGTTTTTTTCTTAAATTTCGATTTGATTTACAAAAAAAAAAAACGTATAAAAGTCATACTTGAATCTAAATTACAGTATTATCTTAGCTCTCAAGTTTTTTTCCTGCCAAAAATATATTAAAGACTTTTTATTTTTATTTAATGGCTCTTGTTGTTGTTTCGACCATTAAATTTAGAAATAAAATTTATAGACGAACAAAAAATAAAGTTTCGCGGTTTTTCTTTAGAATTTTCCTTCTTTAATTTTATTTTATGACACTTTTCATTGTTTTTTGTACGTTTTAATCGATTTTCAGCATAATAAATCATAAAAATCATTGTAAAGTTTATTGATCCCAATACTAAATGAATAATATAAATTTGTACACCGATCTACATAGATGGTAGCATTAAATCAAATTAAACATCTATATACTCTTAATTTAATTTAATATTAATACGCTTTTTACCTGTATCAATTTGCTTTTCACACAGACACACACACAATATTTAATTAGTGAACTTACCTTTCACGAAAAAATGTTTAAATAAATAAGTAAAATCGACAAGAAAATTGGGAAAATAATTATCTCTTATATAAATTCTCGTTCATTTTGATTAATTAAATATTTATCGTATTCTATTTAATTTTGGTTTCGAATCAACATAAATTAATGGCATTTGTTGGTTTTGCTTATAAAATGTATGAATAGGTTATTTTGGAAACTATCTCTGTAGAAAAAAAATTTTTACTTTATTTTATATAATCCGCCTATTTATTTTTTTATTACGAGCAACGATTGTCGTTATAATAATAGTCATTCCTTTAAAGAGTCTTCTTATATACTGGGGAAAACAGCAGAAAATCTTATTTGTATATACGAGAAAATAAAATAAAATAAATTCTTTTGTTTGATTTTTTATTTTTGTTATTCACGAAAAATGTTAAAAAAAATAAAAAATTTTACGAAGAATATTTAATTAAAATAAAAATTTTCCTCATCGCTGGCAATTATTGCAAAATGCTTCCATTTATATATACATATACATACATACTCATCGTTTACAACAAAAAAATGTATATTATAATATTAAATATATAAAAAAAAATTCCAGACACATAAAATATATAAAAATAATAATAAAAACCATAAGAATAAGAAAATTTTCTTATATTATACATACCCGTACATACTATATACACACACACTTTGTATTATTTTGTGGTTATATAAAATTTAAAAAAAAAAAAAAAATATTTTCCGGAATAATTTTTTTTAACTCACTTTCAACCAAAACCAACAGCAACAAAAACGAAAAGTGAATTAAAATTAACCGCACATAAAAAAAAAATTCTAATTAAATTCTAATAAAATATATAAAAAATTATTGAAATTTTGGGGATATTTATATTATTTCAAGGTTTTGTTATATTTTTCAAAGTCATTTTGATTTTACTTTAATATAATTTAAAGTTAAAGCTAAATTTGTTATTCAGAAATTTTTATAGTAAAAAATTATCACTATAAAAGTGATCGTTAGACTAATTTTCTTTAGCTTAGCAAAAAATAATTTTTTTATTTTTTATTTTCCGTTCTAATTAGTAGGTTGTCCCATGTAAAAATGTCTAAATGTTCTTGCTGAATGTCATCCGCAAATGTTGAAACTTTTACATAATCTGATTTGTAGACAGTTTCTGATTTCAGATACGACTCTAGAACTTGTTCGACATTTCCAGGTAGTTCTCTTAATCCAAACTGTTCCGGTATAATTTTTTCCAGTTTTTTATGCAAGTATTAATTACAACATTGAAAACTAACCTTATCAATTTTTTTGTTAAATTTCCGGAAGTTCTTTGTGTATTTTTGAAAAATTTCCTTTATCAGGAAGCAATTCTTGCAATTTCTCTGAACACTCTGGTTACTCAGATCGGAACATTTTGTTTTTCTCACTGCTTACATTACCATAGTTGTTTACGTTTCGGGGATATTAACCCCAACTGGATATATTTTGCGTTGAAGTCACCTCCTGCAAGGAACTGTCTCCTAAGATTTTGAAGAAGTCCGCAAATGTCTGCCTTCTAATTTAAATTGTGGATAAAATTTGAACAATTTGTAAACGTTGCTCCGTGAATCTATTCTCGATGAATTGTCAAACCAAACTAACCTCAAAACTACCGAAAACTACTAAATAATCGGCTGTCACAGATAACAGTGTTGCCAATTTAAAGTTCTCCTTCTCTAAAAAAATATCCTTAAATTAATTTCCCCATTCATTCCTCTAAAAGATCTTTGAATTTAAAATGTTTCATTAAAAAGGGCTTGCTACATCTTTGGAATTAACCGAAGTTCAGATAATAATACGTTATAATCCAAAAAATTGTTGTACCTCTTTTTTTTGAGTATTCGTCGGAAAACAACTTTGTTCCATTGGTACCAATTTTTGTGCTTTTCTTAGCCAAAGTTGTATTCGCATGCTGCGATCAGATGTATTTGTAGCGGCGATCTGAGGTGTAGTATGTCGCCCGTTTCAAAAACTAAGGTGAAACTAAGCCGATTACTGAACTTCCTTTGTAAATTCGGATAGTGTTCTCCATGGTGCCTCTAGATACACGAGCTTTTTTGTCTATTTGGCGAAAAACTTTTTAAATAAAATTTTTTTATTTAGTTTCTATGTTATCAAATGTCAAGTTGACTCTACCGAAAACAGACATATAATTAAATTTTTCTTATCAGAGTTTTATTGGTAAGATCAAAGATCGTAAAAATTTAAAAACTGTAGAAATAATTGGGTATTTCCCCCAGAATACAAAAATTGTACGTATGGCTACTATTTCCAAAAAAACAATAGTTACTAAACTATAATATACTTAACTACACTTAACTATACTTAACTACTCTTAACTACACTTAACTACACCTAACCACACTTAACTACACTTAACTACACTTAACCACACTTAACCACACATAATTACACTTAACTACACTTAACTTACACTTAACTCCTCTTAACTACACTTAACTACACTTAATTATACTTTACTATATTTTACTTTTCTTTATCAAATTTTGAGTTTTTTTAAACCCACTCAAACAAATTAGGAAATTACATACATTTTATTGACATAATCTAATCACTTATTTAATGCATCAAATGTAATGCAAAAATAAAAGAAGCTGACTCGGGAATTACATTTTATTGTAATTTTACGAATTCGTATTCGAAAATACCAATGATACGATTTCGTATATTTTTGTTCTGTATTCGTGAATAAGTTCTACAGGATTATGATTTTATGTTGCACCCAAACGTTTTGACTTGAATTAAAATATTATTTATGAAACCTATCAAATTTGAAAATTAAAAAATTCAGGTTTTCTTTTCTTTATGAAAATTCACATAATTTATAATACGTTATTGTCAATTCCTGAAATCTTATCATATTTGTTTTTATATTATTTACATTGGTTTATTGCGGTAAGGAAATTTATTTATTTTTATGACGGGAAATTTTTTCTTTTTCCCTGTGCACCTATAGAACATAAAAATTTATGTACTTAATAAGGTAGCGCAGAATAGCGATATAAAAGCTGATATTTTTCGTATATATATATATATATATATATATATATATATATATATATATATATATATATATATATATATATATATATATATATATATAAATGTTACTTGCTAGTTTTTCATTCATTTCTAAAAGATTATTGTGTATAAATAGATTTTCGTATTTTCATTTTTTATTTTATTTTTCAAGTCTGTAGATTTTCATTTTAATCATTTTTTTTTTCTTCAACATTTCATCTCTTGAATCTTGGCTTTTTAGATTTCTTTTTTTTTGTTACTGCAGCGTTCTTTCATATTATTATTATTTCTATAACAACAAGAAGATGAGATAAAATCTTTCATATATACATACATTTAGTATATAGATTTAGCTTTTGTAGCTTTTTTTTTGGTAAGGAATTAATTTGAATTGTTTAAACGATTTAATATATTAGAATGAGTTTTTCACCACAGATTATATTGTTATACGATGCTGAACACATAATGTCTAGGTTTATGAATAATTTTTTTTGAAGTTGGTGATATGTAAATATCTGCCCGACATTGATTTTTTGCTTTACCATATCAAGGACTAGTACGTAACAAAATACGGTATGTGCATGTAATTAGCTTAATTGTGAAAATGTTGGTTTTGAGACAAATTATAATGTTATAACAACATGTAAGGTATGTAGATAGCGTTCGTCTAATTTCCTTTTGTGATATGAATTTAAATTAAGTGTAAATGACATGTAGATGGAAAGAAAAACACAAAATCATTGCTCCTTGATGAGAGGTTATGTTGTTTTTAAATATTTTAATTTTCATATAAAAAACATATAAAACAACCTTTTTTATATGTTTTCGTGCATTGTTGTTGTTTTTTTTAAAGAACCATAATAGTTACTTGTTTATAGCCCTCATCTTTACGAACGTTGATGTTGTGTATTGTGTCTGTGTCAGTGATTACTATTACTTTTACGATTATGATTATGATTATTATTTGTTTTACTCCAGATAGAAGGATATTATTATTATCATCATCTTCGTGCGTCTATTGTGCTTCGTTGTCTTATGTATATAATATGTTGAATTTCCATGTTAACATCAGACATTAAAAATTCCTATATATTGTGTTTTTTTGCCGTAGATGTACAATGACAAAAGTTTTAACCTTTTATTTATAAATAATATATAAACAAAAAAAGTTAAATTCTAAGATAAAATTATTTATTACTTTTTAATTTGTTCATGAACCATAAAATTAAAAAAAAAAAAAACATAAAAAATTGTGCATCATAATTTTTTTTGGAAACCCACCACAACCGAATTCCTTTTTTTTTTGCTTAATTTTTACGTTTTGCCAAAAACCAACCAACCAACCAAAAAAAAAAAAATGTTGAATTTTTAATTTACGAGGTTTTGTGGTTTTAATATAATTATGAAATTTGTTTGTGTGGTGAACATTTTTTCGTTTCATCTCCTCTAGACCAATTTTGTTTTTTATGTTAATTGAAAATCAAGAAACATAGGTAAATTTAACTAATCGATTAGCTTGTGCCCGCAAATCAAATTTATCCCGGATTGTTTTGCCATATCAGTGAAATATTCTAACCTTCTAAGACAATTTGGCATCTGATGATTAAGTCAACTGCTTAATACGCTTATTCTAATTGCTTACGAGCCTATAATATTTACCTAGCAACACAGTCTAGTTGAGTTAGTTGACTAATGCAATTAAAGCATTACATGCTGAGATCAATTCGGTGAGCAAGATAATTTCTAAGTGCAATAGGTTTTACGAAAGCTTCTGCTCCATCAGAAATTATGATATTGCAATTTCCACACTTTAGGGAAAACTTTTATTTATACAATCATGCAGGAAGCGTGTGATACCAGCCCTTGGTCTTTTATCTGTTTACAGTACCATCAGGAAGCAGCACCCATCTAAAATTTTGGAAATATAGAAATGGTAATCTTAAGAGTTTGTCACACAACGTGAGCTTTTACATTAATAAAATCTCTCAGCCATTATTGTTGGTTTTTCCACAATACCTACACCTAATATAATATCATCTATTTTATTTATTATCCTTTTATTTATGGTACTTAAAGAACAATGTCTCCTTTTTTTAATTTTTTTTCCTTACATTTTTATATCACCCATTCACAATACTTTTATCTTGCGCTTTAAAAATTAAGCTCCAAAAATAATAACAATAAAAAAAGCACAACAAAAATAAAATTCTAATTAAATTTTCTAAAAATAATAACAACAACACAAACAAATCGAGACATTCTTAAGATTTAAATATTAAATTGTTTAAGTATTTTAAAAATATGTATACGTATCTCTTAGTATTTTATTGTAAAGCTCCTTTTCACCTTTTTGTTATTTATTCAAGTGCGGGTGAATTATAAAACCACCCGACAAGCAAGCTATACTCGTATAAATAAACTATATAGCGTATGGAAGATGTTTGGCGTATTTTTATAGTTTATAGTCGCGTCAAAAATACGATATACAATATTTTTTGTTTGCTGTGTGTTTAGTGTGGTAATAAATTTTCCAAATATTATTTATACATATACACATACACACATTTGATATATAAATAAGTAAATAAAAATAAAATTACGATTTTCATTTTTTTTGTTACACATAAACCATATTTGGTTGACAAAATAATAATAAATATTTTTAAGAAGTATAAATCATTCGTCTTAATGTTTTTTTTTATATGTATGTATGTGAAATCGAAGATGTTATTTTAAGATAGATTTTTTTATTTTTTTATTTTCCAGATGGAAGACGAGGGAAATCATGGCAATGATGAAACAAGATTATTTATTTTGTCTTCATTAGCAGCACATCAAAAAAGTCGCGTATCGTGTATTCTATGTGAAGAAGCAATGTATGTATTTGATCGTTATCCACTCGTTGATGGTTCGTTCTTTTTAAGTCCGAAACAACATTCAAAAGGATGTATTGAGGTATGTAAAAATTTTGTAATTTTTATTTATTTTCTTTTACTTTATATAACTTAAAGTGCTACTCCTTTAAAATTTAATGAATTTATGGCAAATTAAAAATGTTTCTCTTAAACTTTGCTTTTGTTGTGAAAGAAGCAAGGAACTAAACAAATTTCAACTTCAGGTAGCTAGGTTTATGACCAGAGCGAGAATTTTATTTATGCACCATAACTCTTTTATCATGGTCGCATAAAAAATTCTAAAATTGCAAAGTAAAGCCTGTTTTAGTCAGGAATTAAGGACAAGTTCGGTTTATTGATTTAGATTATTTTACTCGATATTTGTTATAATTTAAAATTAGGTGCATATGAGGTCTCATTGGATTTGCCCACCAGCCACCAGTTTCTAAAGATACTTCAATTTGTTCATTTGATGGAACCCGTTTGATAATATTTCTATAGCCGTTTATTGATTTTGATCGAGATTATCTACTTCTCGGATGCTCTCTGCTAATTTTATTAAACTACCTTGCTGATATCAAAGTTTTACTGTTTATGCCAGATAGTGGGAAATTCGAAAGTCGAGCATTAGTAGTATTTTCTGAAATGACTGAATCGGTCACTGTCGTAAATTAAAGGTTCATTGCATAATAGAGACAATTGTATTTTAAGACTTGAGCATTGGTTGAAAATTGTTTATCGTAAAGTTCTGCAGGGTTTACACCAACTATTGGCTCGTTCTAGCTGCCGTCCATTTTAATAGGTTTAGGATCGCAAACAAAAAGAATTTTAGGAAAAGTTTTTTCACTGAAAATCACCAAAACTCCGAAAATTAATGACATTCAAGAAGCCATTTATCATGCTTCTCATGTTTGTTGTTAGTTTTAGACACGGTATAGTATTATAAAAATTATTTCATAAAATAGCGGTTGTTACCAATTGCAAAATACTCCACGAGCCATGACTACTTGAACATAATTCAATGGTTTTAAAAGTTTGTCACAGTTCCGATCATACTCATAAGATTTAACTTTCGTTTCATCGGCCAAAATGACACACTTTATCAAGGTCGGATAACGAATATGATTCGGAATTTGAATGTTGATTTTCTTGCATCCATCTGTACGCTCCGAATCCAACTGAATGTAAAGCTATTGCATGTGCAATGTCTTTAACTCTTCAATGGGTCTACTGTAGGAATTTTGCATTTTTCTAATTTGGCCGAGAGTAAAATTTGTTTATTCTCCTGCAATATATCAAACGATTTCTCACTTGCTTTCATTACTTCAATTTTTCTCAGCAATGTTGTATTTTGTTCTTAAGCATAAGCTTGAGCTGGAAATTCATTTTCTTTTGATGTTTTCTTGGAGTGTTTTGTAAATTTAGCAATCCGTGCATCAAATTTCTTTTAAAATCATGTGCCTTAAAGTGTTTACTAGAAATTCTAGTATTTTTTGTAGTCAATTTATTGGATCGCCAACTTATGGCAGACAACTTTTAATATTTGCACGAAGCAAAAGATCGATGGTCGAAACAGATGTCAAGAAGCGGAACTTGAAGTTTGAATCCACTGCTGACTGTTCTGCCTCCTTTTAAAAATGTTGCTGTACTGCCAGTAATCGTAAACGGAGCAGCATTTTGATCGCGACGTCACACAGCACATTAAAACTGATCAACGAAATCAAATTGACAATACGTAAAATTATAGTCCTTTCATTTAAAAGTCGATTAATAATATTTAAAGCGCGTTTATTTGCATAATTTAACGGTAAAAGTATTTTCTAAGAAAAAAAAAGTTTTTAGTAGAAAGAATTTGGCAAAATGTTTCATTTTAAACTTGCGAATCAGTACCCAAAATATAAAACAAGCTTAACATGTTCGGCATATTATTCCCCAAAAATTGGACGAAGAGACACATCAATACGATGCATCAAAAAAGAGACTTCGTGGTGAAAGCGAGAGTATGTTTTAATAGTTTATTCAAGGGCCACATGTCCAATAAATGCCCTTCAAAACGACTTTGTTTTATTTGCCAGAGGAAACATCGTACCTCACTTCATTCAACACAAGAGGCTCATTCAAATACAGTTGGTGAGAACCCACATTCCTCGGAAGTTTCAAATACAAAACAAATCTCACCTTCAACAATAAACACTGCAGTGATCGCAAGGTATTCGTTATTACCCATTGCACAAATCAAGGTGAAATACATAGTGGGAAAATATCACTATTGCCGAGCATTACTCGATTCTGGCTCCGAAGCGTCCCTAATTATCGAAACCTGCATCACAGTTGCCATGTCACAACTGTCAGATTCCAATTACTGGAGTTGCGTCAATTGCAACTACAAAGGGTCGAACAGCGATCACCAACAGTTCCCGGCTGGACATGAACACTACCACGGAGGTGGATGTTTTTATTTTGGATCATCTTACTTTAAAATTGCCAAGAGTGGGTACCGAAGTGTTACACGCTTGGAATGACCTACAATCGCTATAACTTGCCACTCCTCTAGAAGAGTCACAACATTGACATTCTTTTTGTGGAAGGCCAATGCTTGAAGCATCTTCGACAAGGAAAAATAGAAGGCCCAACGGTGTAACCTGATCTTCGCAGCATTCTGATGCGTTTTCGTTTGCACCCATAGACTTTACTGCCAATATCGAACGAATATACAATCCGATTCGTGTCGATTCACTCTATTCCTAACCACTATAAAAGTCTCAAACAGCTGGGAATAGCATCATAAACCGAATTGCCTCTGCCGGCAAAGGCAATTCTCAATGCCTTTTATGTGGACGACCTGCTCACCGGAAGCGATGACATTCCTTCAGCAATTACACTGGAAAACGATATTACAAAGGTTCTTAAAACTCTTGGGTTTCCGCTTCATAAATTCGCTTCGAATTCATAGATGTTTCTGTCCTCATTAGGCATGGTGGATCAAGAGAAATTAACACATAGTATGCTTGGAAGAACAAAGCGAGCCCAGCACTCATACAAAACGCAGCTTCCTCTCCAAAGCTTCCCGACTGTATGATCCACTTGGCTGGTTAGCTCCAGCAATAATAACCGAAAAATCACTATTCCAGCAACTATAGCTACTGCATCTTGAAGGGGATGATCCACTACCCCGCGGAACAACAGAGGCTTGGGCGATACTTCGACCAGTCGCACATCATCTTTTATCACGATGAAAAGAGGTGTGGTCTACCTTTGGAGATTTACTTCATTTTGCAAATGTAGGTTTCTGCAGTATCCAATTGACGAAGGATGCGTTGTCATCTTTACTTCCGTATCTGGATGACAATTTACCGGCCGAAAGGGTTACACCAACCAAGCCTTTCACGCACACTGGATAAGATATGGCTGGGCCGATCGAAATTGCAACAAAAACCGATAGAAGAGCAAAATTTATCAAAGCCTACATTGTTGTATTCATCTGCATGTCAGTTAAGGTAATCCACTTAAAGCTGACTGGAAATTTGACCATAGATGCTTTTCTGGACCCTCAAAAGATTTGTCAGTAGGAGAGGACTACCCAGTACAATATCCTGCGACAATGGATCTAATTTTGTACAAGAATATTAAAAATGTTATGTTTTGTTGGTGCAGCGATCTCTTAGAAGAGAGTCGTCATTTGGCAAGCGTAGAACTTTCTATCGTCGGTTGTTTCAACATTTACAAAACACAATGACTTTTTTTATACAAATTTGACCAGACGCCGAAAATGTTCTTTTTGCTTCGTGGCGATATAGTATGTAAATATTTGTATAATTTGTAAATTTTAATTCTTTTCTTTTCGGCTAAATTTGTAGCTCTTTTATAAGATTTTTATGGTCTATTGCTTTGTTAATTGCCATGTCTAAAATTTGCATCCCTGTTCTGATTCATCAGATGTATTAAATAAGCTGTAATGCTTATCTAATTTATTTAGTTTTGGAAGAGTAAAACGATCGACTATATTCACTGTTATTTATTAATATAAAACAATATAATCTTTCGACAATGGCTCAATTTTTAGTTCAATAGGTGAGTTATCATTGGCTAGGGATTTGGTCTTAATAACTGACCCCTATTTCGGTCGATAAATTTTACACTACTTTTTTATTGTAAATTAATTTTCGTAGGTGTACGTAACTAAATTAATTTAGCTAATCAAATAATTAAATCTTTAACATAATCATAACTGATTCACATAAATTTCTTAGTTTTTACTAAATATATCTATTTTTGTTGATATTTGTAATTGATAACTAAATTATTATTATACTTGATTAGGAGTGACCTTCATTTGACTAGTTCGCTTGATACATATAGTGAACTTAATTATTAACTGTTGTTAAAAAAGTTATTTTTTTCGTATATGTATACAGATACATATATGCAAATGATTGTTTAATCAAATCAAACTAATTTTTTACCATTAAATATGTAAATTTTAACAAGTTTTAATATTTATTTATTTAACTATTTAAAATACATGACTATTAATTGTTTTTTTTTTTTTTTTAAATTTATACAAATATGTAAACCATTAATTCCCACCACAATAAATGCGTCACCATAATATAACACATGATGATGCAATTAAATAATAAAAAATGTAATTTATTATTAAACAAAACGAAATATAATAATTAAATTTACACAAAAAAAAAAAAAAAAATGATAGAGTGTAAAAAAATGTTTAATTATTAAACATATAATAAAGCACATATATATTATATTTTCAAAATATTTAAATATTATTATATTGCCTTTTTTAGAAATATTAATTTTACTAACGATATTATCTCGAGAGAGTTAAAAACAACGTTGACGTTACGATAAAAATTATCTAATATCATCTTAAGACGTGTAAAAAAGGGTTTGAAATAATAATTATCTTAAAAATTAATTACACACATACACAAAGAGCTTAAAAATGAAAATTAAATTTTAATATTTTCTATATCGTTCGTTATAGATATGTATAGTATATTTTCCTCTTCACTGGAGTATTATTTTCAGCTGAATAGTTCACAACACAATCCTTTATTTGAATAATAGATTTTTTTTCGTTCATTTTTAGCTCTGCAAATATACTATTCCTTTCCACTTGTCGTGTCTGGCTGGGTATTTTGACTAGATTGAATTTATAGATTCCAATTATTATTTAAAATTTCAATATCCGAATATACATAATATAAATTTTCGTGAGAGTGATTATTTCATATTAAAATGTATTATAGAAATATTCAGTGTCATCATATACATAATATAAGAAATACATAAATGTCATTCTGTCGAGACAATTCTATAGCATATTATATACAATAGAAAATCCAATTCCATTTGACGACATTATATATCTTTGGAAAAAATATTTGACAGTTTTTAAACTAAAACCAATAAAAATTGAAATATATCAAATTTTTGTGTATTACACTCAGACTTGATATCGTCTTAATAAATAAAATAAAAATTTTCCTTATATGAAAAATTTATATCTTATATTTTATATTAACTGACCTAATTTAATGTTAATAAATTAATATTTTCTGTTCATGTCTGGTTTTTAAAATTTATATATATATATATATATATATATATATATATATATATATATATATATATATATATATATATATATATATATATATATATATATGTATATATATATATATATATATATATATATATATATATATAATATATATATATATATAATATATATATATATATATATATATATATATATATATATATATATATATATATATATATATATATATATATATATATATATATATTTATATATATACCAGTCAAAGTTTGCATGAGGCAAAATCAAAAATATATCACGAACCGAATATATATCTCATTTATTGTGGGTAAATATACCCCCGCGACTTTTTTTTTGCAATTTTTGTACTGTCATACACGAACGATTATCATGAAATGTCATTATCCATTACATTTTACTTATGAAAGGATACATATTATAAAGTTATATTAGAATTTGTTTAGAATTTTTTTTGACGCGCGGACTAATTGTGGGAAAATAAAATATCACATCGTAATTAATTAAACTCGCAAAAAAAAAATTAATGCCAAACACCTTGAAAATTTAGCTTCTTTTTAGTTTCGTGTGCGCGATTCTAAATCGGCAGAGTGATGAACTCTTTATATGTACTATACGAGTACTAAATACAGATAAAAAAAAACAACTTTCAATCCATTCAATGTTATGTCAGCTCTATAATGACTTAATCATGACAGTAGAATTTAACACTGGATATGGTCATGTTTGAAATGTTGGTTATTTATTTATTTTTTATTTGTTATGTTTCTACGCGCATTTAATTTATTGATGTTAGAAAGTAATTTGTGTTTGGAATTTAATATGGAAAAAGGTGATTGCTTTAGAGGTATGCAGTTTAATGAACCCCTGGTTACGATGTTATGGTGGTAGAAATTATTTAGATTTAAATTATTTAATCAGGAATAAGTTCGGATCAGTTGAATCCTGTGAAGCATTCAATTCCTGAGAGTTTACTCAGGAATTGCAAACATAATTACTAGCAATTTTTATGTGGATGATATTTCGAAATTTCGAAAGTGCCAAAGAACATACCAACCTGTACATACCAACTTGTAGTCAAGAGACCACAAACATTGTAGTCATTTCGGATGATGAAACTATTAAGAAACTTCTTAGAATTTATTGGTATTCGAAGACAGACACGTTCTCTTTCAATACGATGTTAAAAAAGCAAATTGAAACTACAAAACGTACCATCATCTAAAATGTATGATTATATAAATTTTGTTCCAAAAGCTTTGGGTGGAGAAGCTTGAATCGGTCGATAAACTTACTATGGAAATAGCAAACAAGCGGGAAAAATGGTGAGATGAGTGCTCGATGCTGACGAGTATCCGAATACCGAGGTTCGTAGGTAGTGGCAGCCAAGAAGGATTAGAACTCGTTTCTCAGATGCAAGTGAAATAGTGTTTGCTTCCGTAGTACGTCATTTAACGTAAAGAGGTATCTGGTGCATATTCAACACAATTTTTACAGCAAAAACGCGATTGGCACTAATGCGGCAAATATCATTACCTTGAATTATGTGGTGCATTACTACATGCAAACTGATCAAATTAATAAAATAGGAACATTGCCTACTTCAAATATTTACGCGTGGTTCGATTTTACAACGGCTCTGGCATGGCATCTTAAAAAATGGAAGTGTTGCATAGGTAACCGTATTTCACAAATACTAGATATCATTCCACGGAAGCACAGGTCTTATTGTAAGAGTAATGATAATCCTGCCGATTGTGCAAGCAGAGGAATATATCCTACTCAATTAGTAGGCCATGAGTTATGCATAGGCCACAGTGGTTGACAATATAACAAGACAAAAATACACTATCAACAACAAAAAAGTGTTTGAAGAGGAAAATATTCGAGTGCCTTGCTACATTAAAAGGTTCATCTGCAACAAGTCGAAGACGCCGCAGAGAAAGGGTTCCTGAAAATCTTAAAGTTAAAAAGGCTGCTACTCAAAGTTTGAAGTGGGTTCAAGAAGAGCCATTTTCTGTAGAAACTTATGCGTTACAATCGAGAAAGTATGACCTGAAATTAATGAAATTAAAGGGTCTAACGCCATTTCTGGATGGGACTGGGCTGATCCGAGCCGAAAGAACCGAAACACATTTGTTGGGAAAGCTGCCTCACTTCAAAACATTTCATAATGTTGAAGGTGATTTTACTGCACCAATATTAGATCATCGCAGAAGAGGTTCCAAAATTACTAAACTATTTACCAGTGTTGGTGTGTATGGTAACCAAAGCACTACACCCAGATGTGATAAGGAGTCTATGTACGGAATCATTCGTAGCATGTTTCTGTCGACTAGTAGCGCGAAGGAGAAAATCATTTAATCTCTACTCTGACAATGGCTCTAACTCATAAGACCCACTCGGAGCAACAATTTTACATACGATAATTTTTAAACAATTCTTTCGATTGAAGAAATTCTCAACTCAAGACCTCTTTGGCCCATTCTTAAGACGGATAAAGTGGATGGAATTTTAACATACAATTATTAAGATAGAGATGACAAGCGCAAAAGTGGCAATTGTCAAACGTTGTTTAAATGACAGATTTGCACAAAACATGGTATTGATGTCCCACTTCACGTTAAATATTTAAAAGAATTTCATAAAAAATAATAATTAAAAACAAAAAATGTTTTACGCCACCGTTTCGTTTTCGCATCATGCCATAACTCAAGACCTACTAGTAGGAATCTAATAAAATGTATGATATTTAGTTTTAAAGCGGTGTGACATGGATTTAAACCTAAAAGCACAATTAATAAAAAATGTGTCTATATGCCGAGATATTTATTGTAATATCTGCATAGATGGTACTACCAAAAAAGTTGTTAGCAGTATGTTTTAGCAACATATACTATTTTTTATGCACAAATAATTTTTCCACCGATCGTATAATTATTTTGATAGTAACATTTTGTGCATAATTTATTTATTTTAATGTACGAATAATATTATCCCTTGAAAAATTAATATAAAATTTAAACTTTTCTAAAGTACAGTGGTTTACAATTCGAAATAGAATGGAATAAGAAAATAATTCAGATTATACTGCCATCTGTTAATATTAAAGTAGAACTATCAAAATAATTTAATTAGTCGATTTAGGACGAATTCGGACAGGCTCTTATAACTAACTGCAAGTGCGTCAAAAAAATTCAATGCATTTGTTAAATAGGAAAATTTGTGTAGGTATTTATTTATTGCTTGTAAGCATCAGACACTGTCAATCACACAATATTACTTAGAATTTTAGAATCATTAGGCTTTTGATTCCGATAAAAGTATTTTGCGTTTCTGGCTTAAAGCCATCAAATGATTGTTATCGAAAGTAATTGAATTTAAACTGAGGAAGTTACCTGATAAAAATAATTTATCTGTGCGTGAAATTAAATTTCACACTAGTTTATGTACTGATCAGGTTTGCTGGTCTAAAGCATAATATATATTGTACACTGTAGGATGGAGTGAAATATTTTTTTTTTGGACTTTGAATTGGGCATGGTTGGGAAATATGCTGTGTTAATACACAATTTAGACAGTATAATTTTCTTAAAGCCTTAATATTTGGTTTGCCATTGTGTGCCATTTTGGCACCAACCCATTTCCCAGGATTTCTTTTCGAAAGTTTAGTATTACAAAAACGTGAATCAATTGTTTCACACATTTTCTCTAAATCGTTCAGTGCTCAAATTGTTCTGATCTTTCACTTATGGTAATATACAGCTGATAGAATTTGGCAACAGGTAATTGTTCACATTTATTTAGTGATTTCCCTATAATACTTAAAGTTTTGGGGTCCGGTTGTTTGCCCGTCGATGTACTCAAAAAGATCTCGTAAGGGGAGCTCGGTTGCATGAAGTTGACAAACAAACCACTGTAAAGATCGCTTAAGGTGTATTTCAATATTTCGAATCACACCTCTTTTGTCGGATATAGAGATATTCCGTATTGAGTCCGATATAGACATATAGAGTATATCTCTATATAGAGTATATCTCTATATAGAGTATATAGAGTATATCTCTATATATCTCTATATAGAGAATATCTCTATATAGATTTAGTAATATATTTTTAATGAATCAGAAAAAAATTATTCTACTTGTTTTGAAAATAAAAAGTTGTTGTGGCAGCAATTATTCTACTTGTTTTATATTCGAACTAGCTATATAGCAGACCATCTTTCTCGTTTAGAGTTCGGAAATGTTTTTGGAAATGAGTGGTCATAAACTTTTTGCAAATTATATGTCTTCAGTACTTCAGACTGAAGACTTGCAATTTGCATAACAATAACGATTTATGTTCATACTTGTTTCCTTACATCTCTTATTTTAAGGAATACTAACTAGTAATTGCTCCAGGAACTGAAACTTATTCTAAATAATTTTACAAAAGTTTGAAAGATTTTTTAAAGATATAACATTTTTTTAAAAATATTTTTTATCAAGCTTTAACAAAGTAATTCAAAATATGACTAGCAAAAGTTGTTAAATATCTTTTTGTTTAATTTTATTATGTTAATGTTTATAATAATAAACCATTAATTTTTTAACTTTATTTTAATAATAATAAATTTTTAAATTCTTATGTATTGATTTTCTTCTGTGTATACAAATTATAAAAATTTATAAATAAATAAAATATGTTACTATATATAGTTTAAATTTATTGTTAAACCCGATTTAGGATAATTCTTAACCTTCAAAACATATATTATTATTAATTTTATCGCTTTTCGCCTTGAAATTTACAATAAACGATTTTTCCAATTTCCAACGAGTCAATTTATCTTTGGTGTATAATTATGTGTTCGCGACAACATCGTATATACGTCTCTCATTCCTGTGTGTGATTCTCAGATAATTTTTTTTCTGTAAGTAATAGCGCAAAATAAAATAAAAATTAAAAAACAAAAAGCCATTAAAAGGTGTGGTGCTTTAATTTATTATTATTTTTGAAATATAATTTTGTGTAATTTAATCGCCTTTTGTTTAAATAAATTGATGATGATTTTTGTGTTTAATGGTTTTTTTTATATTATGATTATTTATTTATAGGTCAAATACGAAGGTCGATCTCAATACTTGACTGCCGTGTGCATGAGCTGTTTGGAAGGAATATCAGCGGATCGTGTTATTCGATGCCGATTCTGTAGTGCAAAATGGGATGGTGCGTCATTGGTACTTGGCACAATGTATTCGTATGATATATTTGCGGCAATGCCATGTTGCACTGAACGTCTTAAGGTAATATATTTTTTTATAAACCAAGTTTGAACGATATATGGATTAATATTTATTTTTTATTTTATTTTATTTACAGTGTAATAATTGTCATAAGATGTTGCTTCATTCGCATCAGCGGTTAAATTTTTACAGTGATTATAGTCATGCAATTTCATGTCCTAATTGTTCGTCGCACGATACCCATTTCGTTAAACCATTGGCTTATTGTTATACAAAACAACCACTCCAGTGGACACAGCAGTGGCCATAACATGAGGCTTTGCTGGATTCTCCACAGCCCATAATAACAAAAACTCCTATACGTGGCCAGCAGCAGCAGACATCAACACCATTTGCGACACCATCATCAACGTCGTCAACATCATCAACATCGTCTACTGAGCTGGTCAAATCCATATTAAACGAATGGAAAAATTTAAAACTAGGAGGTAGTAATGATAATAATTTATTAGATTTGGGCTTAAATAATAGTAATAATCTTTGTAACGGAGAATCTAGTACTGTTTTAGGAAAACAGCTCAGTAATAATAATAATAATACTAATAGCATTTGGGGTAAAACTTCTGTATGGGGTTCACCCCAAAGTCCTTCGTCCTCGTCGATTGGTACCCAATATTTTAGTAGTAGTAGTCATAGTAATAGTAAAGAATCACTTTGGGCATCGACCCATTCATCACCCACCACAAATAATAATAACACTAATCCTAATGTTAATACAGTCACTAATTTATGGGATAATCCATTTTCGAAATTATCCCAGCAAGCATTAATGCAAACTAAAGAAGCAAATGCTTCTATTTGGAGTATTCCGCGAAATATGCTCAATAATAATACTAATAATAATTCAAGTAGTAGTAGTAGCGGTAATGGTGGATCATCTTCGGGTTATGAAACATTATTAAACAGTAGCAAAACAATTATTACGACTGATCCATCATTCCGGCTATTACGCCCACATGATATTATTAGTTATGATTCGTGGAATCAAACGAATAACAATAACAACGTTAATCCAAGTAGCAGTAGTTTGACAACAAGTCATAACACTTTACAAAATAATAATAATAATTCGTATATTCCTGGTGGATCATTATCCACCCATAACTCATCGTTTAATAATATTTCTAATTTGAGTACATTGAGCAAAATAAAAGAGCAACCGGTTGGTTCGCTATGGGCATCGCCAAACTCGACAAATAATCTACTATTAAATAGTTCGAATGCGAATATAAATAATTCGATGTCGTCGCATCAGATTCCAATGAAATTAAATTCGGTAAAAAGTTTGAGATTTGGTTCACCACCGCCGGTGCCATCTATTGGTCAGCAACACACCGCCACATCATTAACTACCAGTCTTTTAACATCGCACCTATTAAATAATGGTGTGAATGTAACTAATAATTCGGCGGCCAGCTCATGTCTTCAATTATTCTCAGATGAGTTTCTTAATTATTTAAATATGATTAATTAATTAATTTAGCCAATTTTTTGTTTGTTTATAATTTTTTTTTTTTTTCATTATTATTTTGTTGATTAGTTTTATTTTTAATTAATTTTGAATTATTATTATTTTTTTTTTATATATATACCAAATTATATTACTTTTTTCGTTTCGTCATTTACAAAAAAAATAAAAAATAAAATAAAAAAAAAAAACAAAAGAAAAAAGTTAGAAGAGATATAATAATTTTATTAAAAAAAAAAAGAAAATGAAAATTTAAAATAAAATGAAAATAAATATGTGAATGCGAAAATGATTTTTTTTTTTATAAATACGAAAATTTACGATTTAAGTAAAAAATTGTGTGATCGAGTTAAAAACTCGCTAGAATATATATTTTTTATTATTAATTACAAAATTGGTAAAATATCAAATTTTTTTTGGTATCGATAAAAAATTTGGATAAAATTTAAAAAAAAAAAAAAAAAAAAAACTATTGGTAAAAATTATTGGATAATAACATATTTATATAAGGCTCGGAATTTAAAAATAAAATATATGAAATGCCAAAAATTAATTAAGTAACTTTTTTGAAATTTTTGTTTATTTAATTTTTATATTTTTTAAAAATTTAATAGACATTTACGAAAGTGATAAAATATTTTTTTAAAAATTACTAAATTTAGAGAGTATTCAGCATGAATTTTTATAGGTTAGGCTTTTTTGGTTAAAAAAAAAATTTAAAAATTAATAATTATCGCCTAAAATTTTTTATTTATTAAAAAATAAGAAAATTCGAATAGACTTTACTCGTATACAATACCAAGTTAAATATTTTAATTTTTTTTTTTTTTTTGTAATTTTGGTAATATGAAATTATATTATTAACTGTTTAGATATTAGGGATTACCTAGACTTAAGATTTTTTGATATAAAACTAAAACATGAAAATTATTTACGACAGCCCGAAAATTGCCGAATGAATTTTTAATTATTATTTTTTATAAAATTAATTTTCCGAGCAGTATCGAAATTCAAAATTATTATAATATACTATAGCGAGAGAATGAATGAATATTAGTGTATGTGAAATTTTTTGTTATATTAATTTTATTATAAATTCAATTTTTAAATATTTTCAAATTAATTAATATAAATCTAGTTACATTCAGGTGTTTTTACTTTTATTATTTTTATTAAAGAATTATTATTATTATATTAATTAATATGATGTTGGAAAAATTAAAAATAAAATAATTAAAAAGTGATGAGTGAAAAAACAATTTTGTGAAGCATTTTTTAAAATAAAAATAAAAATTATAATTTTTAAGTGAAAATATAAAAATAAATACGCCACTGGATTTCATCATCAACGAAAACAAAAAGAGAAATTAAAAAAAAAAAATCTACAATTTCTGTAATTTTCCAAACGTACATTCATTTTGAGAAAAACTTATTATAACATAATATAATATATAAATATATTTTTAATTAAGTAATTAACATTATTATCATCGTAAATAAAATAAGTGTAGTTGTACTTTTAGTGTAATAGTTATGATATATAAATATTTATGTTTAATTAAAAAAAAATTAAAATTAAATTAATAATTATTCTATATTTGTGATTTTATTATTTTATATTTTTCCGGTTCTTTTTTATATTTTAATTTTAATACAATTAGTACCTCAGTGTAAATTAATTTTTACAAAATATAAGTATATATATATATATATATATAATATATATATATATATATATATATATATATATATATATATATATATATATATATATATATATATATATATATCTATATATATATAAATATATATATAAAAATAAATAAATAAATAAATAAGAAAAATTGTAAAAGAAAAATCAAAAGTTTGATTCTCACAAATATATAAAAAAAAAAAAATAATTAAATGTAATTATTATTATTATTATTAAATTAAATTTCTCAGATCATCTGATGAATTGACGTACAAATCGAGAATCAAAAATTTGTTTTTTTTTACTTTTTTCTTTTTAACTTTTAATTAATTATTATTTTTATTATTATAATTTTTTGTTTTTTTTTTTATATATATATATATATATATATAATTATCTAATGAATATAATGCATAAAAAAATTATATATATATATATATATATATATATATATATATATATATATATATATATATATATATATATATATATACATATATTTAAAATATTGAAGGTAAAAACACTTTCTAAATAAATAAATATTTTTTTTTAATTCTATATTTTTAATTAAAATTATAAATTATAATTTTATTATTAATTTTTATTTTATTTTTTCTACACTGTTGTGTCTAAACTCAATTTTCAATAATAAGGTAATGTGGTTTCTAGTGTCGGATTTTCCTAAACTATTTTTATAAATACGCAAGATGGTTCGTAATTTCGCTGGTAAAATTAAAATTATTTTCAACAAAATTTTTTGCAAAACTTATTTTAGGGGAATTGAAATAGGTAAGAAGGGGGTAAGTAAAAGCTAGCATAAGACTAAAGTTAAGGTTTAAAAAGGTGATAGTTACTTCATTTAAACTGTGGAATAAATAGGAAATATGGAACTCTAAAATTATAGACACGCAATTTATTTGAATTGTCAAATTTCCAATTTTATTATGTCTGTAGTTAAGATTTTGTTTATTCCCATAATATAAAATTCATTTTAAAGCGAAAAGTAAGCTATAAAAAGGCAGATTTAGGGCATTTGCAATGGTTTTAATATATAGTGGGTGCGGTTCTTAAAATGTAAAATATTTTTTTTCAAATATTAGGAAATATTTGTCCGGTCCCTTAACTTTAACCGAATTAACCAGAGATTACCAATGGTTAAATAATGTTTAATTTTATAAATATTTTTAGATAATATCTAACAAAACTTCGCAGATCTATTTTAAAGTATCTCGAATGGAATCGAGATTTTCAGTCTTGTAAATTCGAATAAATCTTTATATTTTTAAAATATTGTTTTGTGAAATTTCCTAGAAAATTAAACTGGCCACACCACACAAATAAAAATATAGTTACAAAAATATTCGAACTAGATAAAACTATCATTACGTTATTATTGAAAATGAAAATGTAATTAATTTAAAAAAATGCAACATAGAAAATTTCTAGAAACTTGTTTTATTATTATTTCAATCAAATATAGTTTTTATTTTTTATTTTAATTATATTTAATAAAATTTTTATAGTTTAATTCTTTTTATTTTTTTCATACAATTTCACATTTTTTGTAATTATATTATATTTTATCTAAAAACAATTCATAAATAAATAATGTAGAAGTTCTTCCAGAATAAAATATTTGCCCGTCACAAAAATTTATTAAATTTTTTTTATCACCTAATATATATATTTATATAATACATATAAAATTTTATATATAGAAATAAAAGAAATCAACAATAATATAAAATATTTAAATACAAAATCGTACAAAAATGCAGAATATTTAAAAAAATTGTTTTTTTTTTCTTAATTAATTAAGGAAATATTTAAACTAAAAAGCTCAGCCTTTACAAATTACAAAAAAAAAATAAATAAATAAACATTTTTTAAAAGACAAAAATAAGGTACAAAAATTCCCATAGAACTTTATAAAAACTAATGCATACAAAACACAGTTCTTTTATTTCCAAAAAAATAAAAAAATCTACCGAAAATAAACTAATACATTTTTAACAAAAACACAAAATTTATATAAAATTAATATTAAATTTAAATGTATATTTATAATAAAAAAAAATATTTTCAAATTTAAAAAAAAAAATGAGAAGAACCCACGCATATAAAATAAAATTATAAAATTTTACAGTAGGAAAATCGCTTTTTCTTAAAAATATATATATTAAAAATAAAATTTAAAAATTAATTTAATTTTTAACATCTTTTGAAAATGAATCGATAAATTTAAAAGACAAACAAATAATAATAATAAAATTATTTAATTAAAGCAATATATAAAAAATTTAGTTAAAAAATTAAAATTCATAATATACTATATTTGTGAAATTCAGGAAATGTGTAAAAAAATAAATATATATATTATATTATTAAATAATAGTAAAAATTTAGAAATTTGCCAAAATATCGAAAAAATAAAATAAAAATATTTACAACTGCCAAAATTATAAATACCTCAGTAAATGATTGTGAAAATTACATAACTAAAAGAATACTACAAAAAATCATCTTCTAAATATTTAATTTTGTTTATTTTTTCTGATTTTTTTTTTTGTTTTCTCGATTTAACGTCTTTTAATTATTTAATATATACATATATTTATAATAAAAAAAATATAATAATGTTAAAAGAATAAAAATTATATTTATAAAGTCAAAATAAAAATTCATATCATACAACAAAAAAAAATGTACATTTATCAATTCATTTCGACGAATATATTTAAAATTAAATTAATTTTTAAATTTTAAATATTGTATTTAAAAAACAAAACAACATGAAAAAAAAAATTCGAAAAGAATAATAATTATGTGCAATTGCAATTTTATTTATAAATATAAATATTAAAAATAACAAAACTAACTATTAAATTTTTTTACTTAAATAAATAACATATATACATATAAATATATAAAAAAAAAAATAAATACTAAATATAAAAACAACAAAATATTCAGATTATTCAGGATTCTTAAATTGCTTTTTTCTACCGCGAAATACCTCAGATTAATAAAAAGTAAATACAAAAAAAAAATATTCAAAACTAAAAAAATTTCTATACACCATTTTGTCGTTGGCCATTTTAAATTATCATATTTAAAATGGTGGTGGTGTAAATATGAAATATGGTGGAAAAACTATATTGTCGTGAATCGAATGATGAAATTTATAAATGTCATATCTAACAAATCGAGTAATTTAAAAAAACAAAAATTTTAATAAATAAAATGGTTAACTGACGGTTAAAGCAGGTAACAATCATATTAAATTTCGTAAGGTTAGCCAGGAATCTATTCTGCTTTTATTTCAAACCACTCAATATCGTTTAATAGTTTCGTTTGTTATGTTGAATTTTGATTGGCACCTACTTGGCGTGCTATTTCCGAATTTTAGATTACGTCGGGATCTTCGATTATAAATTTTGTTTAGTCTGCGTTATTTGTAGCATTTGTTTTTAATTCTTCTATGACGTAACTCAAAGTGATCGACGAAGTATTTTAAATAAAAAGCATAATTACAAAGTGGCGTAAGTCGAAAAAAAGTTAATTCTTAAGTCAAGGATCACGCCTTTATTTAGTATTAATGCTATGGTATTTAAATTTGTTTTCAAAACAAATGGCAAATCGAAATGGCGTAAGTTAAATCGACGCAGCTAAATATAAAATTGACACCAAATAGGTCTCTATTCACAGAGATATTAAATTTTAATATGAAATTCTAATTAAACTACATATAAGAATCAAACTTTTTGAAACCGATTCTCCAATAAGTGGCTAAAGCTAAGAAGTTGCGGAGGTACCGTGAGGGCTAACTTAAGATATCGAGCTCAAATCGCAATGGGAGAGGGATAGAAATCTTTGTAATCGCCAATTGTGCTGGTTGTAGGTTTTTTAGCACGCTTATTGGGTATAGCCATATTATTCACTCTTCGATTTAAAAATATTTGACTTAAGTTGAAGTTTAAAATTTCTTGATCTTTCCTAAACATTTTGAGACAAAATTTACTACTCATAAGTGGTTAATGATCTGAGTGGCTTTTGATCTGTAATTGTATGAAAGTAAAAATATTTTTCCTAGAAATTACAAATTTTTTCAATGACAGGCCATCCACTAACAAATAGAAAAATGAAAATTAGTATGACCAGATTGCAGAACATAATTAATATAATTACGACTACAAAAATGCTAGCTAATGTTTAACTATTATGATCGGAATCACGCTGACCATTTTATTTATCAAATCAGAAAACTAAAAGAAATAAATACAAAATACTATATTATATAAATTTAAAAAATATATACATATATAATAAAACTAATTATAATTAATTAAATAAATGTGTAGATGTTTTTCTTGTCTTTTTTAAAATAAGTATTAAACATAAAATAAAATACAAAACAAACAAAAAATATTATACAATACAATTATATATATATATATATATATATATATATATATATATATATATATATATATATATATATATATATATATATATATATATATATATATATATATATATATATATATATATATATATATATATATATATATATATATATATATATATATATATATATATATATATATATATATATATATATATATATATATATATATATATATATATATATATATATATATATATATATATATATATAATAATAAATCGAAAACAAAATAATAATACAAACACATTTCTATATATTTTATTTCCTATTATTAATTAATTAATTAATTATTATAATACAAAAAAAAAATACTGTTCTCTATGAAAATTTTAAATAAATTTTTTTAGTCTAATTCATCTATTAATTTTTAATTTTATATGTTTTATTATTAATTTTATTATTTTCTATTAATCTTAAATAAAAATCTATATATATATTTATATATTTAAATAAAATTTGCTTCAAGTACAAAATAAAAAAAATAAATAAAATATATTTAAATAAATAAATTTAAAAAAACTAAATAAATTATATCACATAAAATAAAAATACAAATTACATTACAATAATAATAATAAAATAAATTCGTTAATTTGTGTTATTCAAATTTTATTTTTAATTAATTTTAATTTTTTTTTATTAGTTTTATTATGTATCCTGAAATATATATATATATATATATATATATATATATATATATATATATATATATATATATATATATATATATATATATACATATATATATATATATATATATATATATATATATATATATATATATATATATATATATATATAAACATATATTATAAATTAATTTAAATAAAATTTAATATTTAATCCTCTTAAATTCTTAAATATATATATATATATATATATATATATATATATATATATATATATATATATATATATATATATATATATATATAAAACACAAAATATCCTAATTAATTAAAATTAATATTAATGAGTATAATAATATATTATATAAATAAATATAGTTGTTGCATTATGTTTTGTGTTTTGATATTTTTTTTTACAAATTTTTGTCTTAATTTTTTTAACATATTTAATGTAATGATATAGTATTAGTATTTATATAATCAGACCTATTAATAAGACATATTTCGTTATTTTTTATTATTTTATATGATTTTTGTTTTTATTTTGTATGAGTGTGTATGAGACAAAATACAATCGGCATTTCTAAAAAAAAATATAAAAATTAATAAAATTAAGAGAATTATTATAGATAATTTAAAAGGGCTGAATAAAAATCAATTAAAAAAATTAAGGCAGCACAAATATATATATATATATATATATATATATATATATATATATATATATATATATATATATATATATATATATATATATATATATATATATATATATATATAAATCTACATTTACATTAGACTTACGTATAACAAAACTAATAATTTTTCGAGGCCTACATATTTATATAGCTATTATATTATATAAAAAAAAACGTTTTTTTTACCTTAAAAATAAATCCTCAAAAAATTATTATTAAATATTAATTCTTGTAGTTTGTACGAATTTAAATTAAAAAATATTTTCACACATTGATATATAATTTGATCATTATAATATTAATTATATTGAGTCATATACATACATAAAAAAAACATAAAAAAAGACATAAGGCTGGTTTGTGAGGATCAAAATAAGTCAATGTGTTGTTTAATAAATAATATCTTTAATTAATAAAGCAATAAATACAATCGGCTAATAATAAAAAATAAAAATAAAAAAAATATCGGATGAACTAATAAATTTATTTAAAAATAAACCAAATAAGACTGGATCGGATTAAAATAATTAAAAAAAAAAAAAAAAAACATAAAAGTGCGGTGATATTAAAATTTTTTTATAATAAGTAAAATTTAAATTAGATTTATAGTATTAATTAAAAAAATTAATAACAAGAAAATTAGATTCTGTGTACGTTTTAAATTTTTTTGTATTCACTGCCATACATATTTTCTTGTTACAAAAATTAATTAAGTTTGCCTCAAAATTAAATATATCCGCGCGAGATTGGAAACAAAATTAAAAAACACGCACTGTACTGTTAAAATAAATATTATTAAAATTAAGGGAAAGAAAAATTTTATATAAAAAAATAAAATAAAATTAAACGGAAAGAACTGCAAAATTCAGGGTACTTGGAAAGTCTTTTTTTTTGTCTGTTTTTTTAATTAAATTAAAAAGTAACAATTATATAGATAAAAATCATTAAATTAAATATTTAACTAAAATTTCTCTTTATATTAAAATTTAAATTAAATGTCATTGATTAAATAAAATTTTTATTAGGTGAAAAACATATTAATTAAAAAAAAAATTAGAAAATTTCAAATTGGTGTAATAAAAAAAAAAAAAAAAGTAGAATTAAATAGCCGCCCACTCTATAAAATACTACCTAAAAAAGTACTATCCTTGGAACTCTTTTTTGCAAGACTATACATTATATTTAATACTACTTTAAAAAATTAAATTAAAATTTTATACATTTTTGCACGTATAATTTACTTAAAAAAAAAATATATTTATATAAAAAATTGATTGGTAAAAATTAAAACATTTTTTATGGTTCGTTTATACAATAAGTTAAAAATTAAAATATATACATATAAAGACTGAATTAACTAAAAGATATATACAAAAAATAATTTTTCTTTCTCGCTTTAACCCTCAATTAATTAATTAACATAAAATACTAAAAATTTAAAAAATTCATCCGAAATTTTTCTACAAAAAAAAAAAAACAATTTTTTTTATGGTTAAATTATAAATATTGCATGATTTAATTTAATTTATTTCATAATTAATTAATATATAAATTACTGTGTGTATGAATGGTAAAAATATAATAAAAAAAGAGAACATTAAAAAAATAATAATATTAAAGAAAAGCACGAAATAATATTCCTAAACTAATATTCACAAATTAAAAAATTAAAAAAAAAAAAAAAATGGAAAAAAAAAATTAAATTATTTAATTGTGTAAAATTAAAAATCTATATCCAAAATAATAATTAATTTTAATTATAGCAGTTTTTAAACATAAACTATAATATTATATGATAAAATATTTAAATTATGATTTTTGTCGCTGTTTGACAATAAAAATAAACTTTTATTTTTTAAACTATATATTTATTTATTGTTTTTCATAAAATTTTTTCGGTTTGTTTCAAAAAATAATTAATTGACTGACTAAATTTAAAAATGCGTTTGACATTTTGACATTTTGTTAATGCGTTAATTTACAATCATTTTATTCGATTAAAAAATAAACGAAATAATTAGCGATTTATAGTGATGTGTAAATAAATTATTTAGAATTTTAATGTGCTACGGTTAACAATTTATTTATTTTAATTTTTATCATTTAAAAATGCGATATTAAAAAAAATGGTTCTAATGGCAGACATTGCGATTTTAAAAATGAATGTTTTTTAATTTGTGCTACGGACTCATATAGCACAATTTAATGGGCACTGGAATATAAACCAAAAAGTTGGTTATAAACAAATCCAAACAGAACGAAATGAATGCTATTGTTGTTAAATCCCAATAAAATATAACTATTAATAAGGAATTAGAAAATTTCTAAATGTATCCTAAGTTTTTTGATAAATTTTCGAAATAAACTCGAAAATAACAAAAAATGAGCCTCTAGTCCTAGTTTAACGATAATATTGATAAATTTACTCAAATCAAAAACTGGAAGTTGGAGTGTACCATAAATTTTTCTATGAATGTTTTCTATGAATGTACATGACATTTTTTCCGCTCTTTGATCAAAATTAAAATTTAACCCTCTGATTATAGTTTTGTTGAGCTATGATAAGCTCGATAAAATTTTACAATTTCAAAGAAGGACAAAAAATGTTTTTTACTGACATTGAAAATCTATTTGTTTAACTATAAAACTCTAGCAATAAAAAAATAAAAATTATTCTACATCACTATAATCATTAATTTACGAAACAGACAATCTAATACGTATATAATAAATATTAATTTATTTTTTTATTTTTTTAAATTGTATAAATTCAAAAAATTAAATTTTTTAAAATTAATAATTGGAAAAGATGCCTTAAAAATTAAAACGACGTCGTGTGTATATTATTTTGTGTGTCCGCTATAATTTCCAAACTATACAGTTGGAAATTATACACGACTAAGTGAAAAAAAAACTCAAATCTGTGAAAATTTGGAAATTAAAATTATTTTAGATAATAAGAAATATTATTTTGATTTAAACAAAAACATTTTTATTTTATTATTTTCAAATTGAATTATTATTTTTTTATTTTTTATTTTTTTGATTAATTTTAATCATTAAAAATTAAATAAAAAAAAAAAACTCGTACTCGTATCTGTGACAACGCAAAAATAAAAAAAATAAAATTTTAAATTTTAAATTATTGATTAGATAATTAAGTAAAAGTTTAATTAATTTATTTTAAAATTAAGCAAGGAATTGTCTGCGAAATTATATACATACATATTAAATAAGTAATTGGCTATTTTAAATAAAAATAAAATGATTTGGAAATTAAATTTAAGATTTTTGTATATTTTTGTAATTTTTTAATTTAATTCGAGTAAATCGTAATTAAGTCGAACTGAGAGGGTGCTGCTCTCTATAAATATAACTAAAAAAAAAATAATAAGTGTTAAAAAACTATAAATTTAAACTGCTATATAATTATTGAAATTAATTATTATTATTTGGTGTTTAAAACATGATTAATATTTTTAGTTTAATTTTAAACAATTTTTTTAATATATATATTATTTATTTATAATTTTATTTAATTATTTTTTTATTCGATTTGGAAAAAATTACATAGATAATATATATATATATATATATATATATATATATATATATATATATATATATATATATATATATATTTATATATATATATATATATATCTGACTGTTTATTTCGTTTTTCCGCTCGTTTTCCTGCGCCCCCACCCCCTGCAGCTTCCACTATAATATTACTCATGTAAATATAAAATAATATTATTACTTTTAAATATTAACACAAAATGCTATAAACTTTAATTTTTTTTTAAATTTTAATAGACAAAAATAAAAAAAAAACAAATATTGAAATACCTCAGAATTAGTAAATTATTTGTAAATTTAATTTTATATTATTTAAAATTATAGTTTTTTTTTGTTTTTTGTTTTTAAATATATGTATATCATTTATTTTGGTTAATAATTGTAATAACATATAAATTAATTTTTATCCCTAATTATTATAATATTATTCTTAATTACATTGTGAAAGTACAAATTGTTTTTTATTTTATTTTTAATTAAACTACTAAAATTTTTTTTTTATATATTTAATCAAATTTAATTTTTTTTGTTTTATGTTATATATATATATATATATATATATATATATATATATATATATATATATATATATATATATATATATATATATAATGTATACATATACAATTATATAATATAAATAAACATAATTTTTTTATTTAAATAAAATTAACATAATTACTATTAATGTTTATCAATATAATATATTTATATAATACAAATAAAAATTTATGTATAAATATTTATATATATATATATATATATATATATATATATATATATATATATATATATAATATATATATATATATATATATATATATATATATATATATATATATATATAATATATATATTGAATATATATACAGGTAACTCTCGATAGATTACAAGGTAGAACCGTTTCCAGAAAAATCATGTTGTCGTAACTGTACTAAACCTGAATATCGTAGTAATCCTGTTTCGTCCAGACAACATAAAACCGATTTTGAAAATATTTTAATATTATTTTCTTGATTGAAAATGCTTTCGTATTTTTGGTTTGTAATGGTAAGAAAATTCTCCGTTTTTATTTCTCTGTCTGTAGGTAGCGAAAACGACTCAAAGTCTGAATCGCTTAATTCTTTCGGGCAATTTTTTAATCTATCTTGTCCATGAATAACAAATACCTTTTTAATAATTTCTGATCCATATTTTAGAATCTAACTTTTGGAAGATGAAGGAAATTCTTCAGACTCCATCTTAAATTCACTTGAAATTTTTATTATAACAAAATAAAATTTAAAATTTAATTCAAATATTTCAAATATTAATCAATGAGGTTAAGTTGCATTGAACAACAGAACTTGAACATTTTATGGAGATTTCTAGAAAGTAAAACTTTATTATTTGCATATTTCGAAATTTTCAATTATTAAATGCTGCGCATATCGTGCTTTTACTGTATATATATATATATATATATATATATATATATATATATATATATATATATATAGATATATATATATATATATATATATATATATATATATATATATATATATATATATATATATGTATATATATATATATATATATATATATATATATATATATATATATATATAATATATATAATATATATATATATATATATATATATATATATATATATATATATATATATATATATTAAACTTTTAATTTCACAATTTTTTTATAAAAAAAACCTTAAAAAATAAAAATACTATTAATTAAAATAAATCAAACAAAAAAAGATTTCGAGTGTAAATAAAATATAAAAATAATTTAAATTATTTTATTTATTATATAGTTTGGTGAAATTCAGCGTACAAATTCAGTAAGTACAAGGTTCTTGGAAAAGAAAAAAATTTAAATTAAATATTTAAAAATATATAAATAAAGAAAATAATAAATAAGTAACATATAAATTACAAACAAAAAGGTTAGTAAATGATTTTTGTTGTTTTTTTTTTACTATTTATTTTTAACACAAATATATTAATAAATATTAAATAAATAAAATAAATTATTTACACTCGAAAACTCCCTCAACTTTTCAATTATTTAATTTTTATTTATAATAAATTTTTGTTTGTTATATTTTATATAATTCTATATAATATATAAATTTACTTATATATTGTATCCTCTTATCACTAACCAAATTAAATATATAAACAAATAATAAACTATATGTTAAGCAAAAACAAAATAATAATAATAATAAAATATAAAACTATTTAAATAAATTTTTATACTTTGTACCTTTAAATCTCGCATCAATTAAAATAAATAAATTTTTTTAAATAAAAATATAAATTATATTTAGTTTCATTGTTATTATTATTATTATTAATCATTAAATAAAAATTAATAGTTGGGAAATATAAATAAATATAACTAATATATTTAAACTTAAATAAAAGCTTCATAGGATTTGTGTTATATATGATATATTAATATATAAATTAAATATTATTATTTTTTGATGCGACACTATAATTTTAATAATTTTTAACTATTTAATTTTTTTTTTAGTTTTTTTAAATCATTTTTTGGTAGTGACAAAGAGGTAAATTTTATTTTATTATTTGGTTCTTTTAAATTAATTGAAAAAAAAATTAAATTTTGTACAAGCGAACCATTTCATTATATATATATATATATATATATATATATATATATATATATATATATATATATATATATATATATATATATATATATTTAAAATATTAAATAATTAAAAAATAAGAAAAACCAGTTGAATGAAATTATTATTGGAGAATGGCTTTTTTTATATAAATATATAATAAAAAAAAATTAAAAATAAATAAAATATTTATACAATTTCAAAACAAAAACTAAATGATATTGCGATTTTGATTTTTTTTCCTACTTACGAAAAACAAAACAAAACCTAAAACGTATTTTAAACAATTTTTTTTATTAATTGTATGTAATAATAATATTATATTAAAACCAACTTATATAACTAAAAAAAAAAATTTATAAAATATGAAAAAAAAAAATTTATATATTATATATATTAAAATAAAATTGATTATAATCAATTAAATAAAACTTAAGAATTAATATACAAAAAATGAATTAATGAATCGCAGACTTTTCACACATGAAAAAAAAAATTATATATATTTAATTTATAAAAGGAAAAGAATTAATAAAAAAAAAAAATTTAAAATTTAAAAAAAAAAATATGAAATAAAATTAAAAAACCAAAAAAAAAATATTATAAAAATAAAAATAAAAATTTATTTAATACTGAAAATAAAATTGTTTAATTTAATTAAACCTTTTTAGGAACTTTCAAAACCAGCTTTAATAACATGTCCTGCGCGATCAACGAACACCACAAAAAAAGATTGCCAGTATTTAACTTGTAGAGTGAGGTTTTACGTAAATATTGCCATTCAATTGTACCTTGAACCTTTTAACGCCCTATTGTTGGTTTTGAAGAATGCGTTGAAAAACCATAAATTCACTTTTGCCTAGTAATAATAAATAAGAAACCAACGGTTTTCATTCTGAGCTTGCTCGTTAAAGGCCAGAAAAAGACAAGTAGTACTCTAACTCATGTACTACTTCATGAACAAGATCAGAAATTTTCATCGAATTCCTGATCTCGTAGATAAAGAGAACTCGGTAAGTGTCGTTATTCTCGTGTTTGGGGTTAACGTTTTCACGCATGACACCGAGGTCGTAGGACATACATCCATAATGTGTAATAAGTTTTAAGAATCGGAAACTCGTTACTCTTTAGTTTTACAAATATAAAAAGTCCAAAAGTTTAGTTAACATTTTTTGATAATTTGAATACATAATAAAATATACGATTATTTCTAAATTCATCTATTTGGTCAAATTTAATTTAAAATAGTAATCAATACCAATATATTAACGGTAATTTTGGTTTTTCTTTTCATTTCATTATATATCCGATTGTCGCGCTTGATTTGCCGAACGAGGCGAAATTGTAACTATTTTCTTATTCACTCTATATATACATAGTCAAAGGTATATTGATATTATCATTACTCAGATGAGTCAAGTTCAAGTCAAGTCAAGTGCAATAATAAATTTGTGATCCTTAAATGGGCTATGTTTTGAAAATGAGGATCAAATATATATATATTTTCAATTTTAATTATAATCCAATTATTTTAAAATATATGCCTAAAATCGTAAATTTTCAAAATTTAATTTGAGTTTGACATTCAACGAGAGAGCGAATGGTCATTAGTCGTGCGCGGTCGGTGTTGCAAAGCATAAACATTAAAAAAATATATAAAATAATGAATAATTAATTATTAATTATTAGTGTTAATTATTATAGTTTGTTATATAATTGTGTAATTATCCTTTTTATTAAATTTATTGTGAAGTGAAATTGTGTTATTTATATTAATTTTGTGAAAATTGGCAAAAAAAAAAATAAATAAAAACTAGTGGATGGATTCTCATCATTTCTATAAAGGTTAGAATTTTTTTATGTTTCATAATTTTTATTTATTTTATTTTAATTAATTTTTATTGGGGTCGAAGTAGAGATATATCCTAGTCGAAGTCATTTATAGTTTGTGAATCATGTGTTTTACTATGAAGGATGAAAATTTTGGGAAAATATTCGAAAAATAAATATTAGAAAATGTTATTTTAAAACGTCATAATCATGATTTTTTCTTATACGATTCTTATACGATTTTATGATTTTACTGGACTCAATATGATTTTAATTTTTTTTGTTTGAAAACCCGGTTATTTCTGCTTCAAGCCCATTACCATTCTTAGTCGATTGCTGTAATGTGGTGTAGTGTGGTTTAATTGAAATATGGTAATAAATGCGCAATTTGTTTTGCGGAAGATTACGTACTGTAATCAAAGAGCCAACCTAAATAATTTTACTAATCGCTGCATCATCCCCTTAGTTTCGGCTGGCAAATATGACCGAGCCATTGTGTTAGCTGTTATTAGATTTCATGAACGAGAAATCAGAAATTTTACTCGGTAAGTTGTCGTCATAATCGCGTTTATCATGTCATATAAGTATCATGCGCATAATTTTTCTCTCAAATGTCATTAACCATCTGTTGAACTCATTCGTCAGGGTCCAACTCTCACACCCATACAAGACAACGGGTCTGATCAACTCCTTGTACAAATTCAGCTTGTCGGCATATGCAAGGTATTTTTACTTAAGCAGCGGGCGTAAGGCATACAAAGCATGGTTGTCAGCGACAAGGCGCGCTTTAATATCCCCTTCCACACAATTATCAAGAGTGACAGTTTTGATTTGGACTCATTGTTTTTGAGACCAATGGAAGTTAAACATCCCAGATGGTATATCAAAATTTCCCAGTTTGGAACGTGTATGGTGATTTTTTTTGCTTTATGGCATGCGAGACATATTTGAACTAGTACCCATGTCAATGTTCATACTGGGTTAGAAGTATTTTGATGACACCTAAGTGACGTTTGCGTGATAATCGTATTTCAGGGTGTGACAAATCGTGTGGAATATATGGGCTATTTTCGTAGATGTCTCACACCATATAATTAAATCGGATGGTGGGTCGCGTATAAGTTCGAATTTGAACTTAGAATGAGATACGAATCTTTCCATATTTAGTGATACCTTCTAATGACATATTGGATTTAAGGTCGCAAGACATAACTCGTTGGATTCAATTCTTAATAATGTATCCACTATTAATAGATATCGTCTATGTTAACTGCTAAATGTAGTCTAATTGTGGAGCTTGGCGTTGACTACATTCTGACTTTGATGACACGGCAGTAGTCAGTACTCAGCGGTTTATAGTCGGTAAAAATAGCAAAAGCTCTACCTTCGACAAAATACCTGAAATGCTTAATGGCATAGTAAGATCGAAGGCCGGATAGTTACGTTCAGGTGGAAAAAGCTTTTTGGAGAAAAATTCCCAACATCCTTGATTGTACTACTCCAAGACAGCCCTAAGCGGAATGTTAAATGCATCCGTAGTTATCCGGAATTTGCCACGCTCCTAGGGACGGAAAGGAAGGATAACCTGAGTGTCTTTGGTTTTCTACATTGCTGTCTGACACTCATGTAGCCAACTAAAGTATTTCTTCTTACTTTTAAGAAGCCCAGCTTTTAATTCATTTGTGAATAAATTACGGCTAAGTGCGGAAAGAATCGGTGATAGTAGTTTACCATTTCGATAAAGCGCTCCACTTGCCGAATAGATGTTGATTGGATGAAATCAATTATAGCCACGATTTTCACTGGACTTGGACTTATTCCATCGTTAGACATCTCGTGACTAAGAAAATTTAGCGGGGTTACACCGAACAACCGATGCCTGAAATCTCGACGAAAACTTAAATTGATGCAGAAAAGGTTTAAACCGTAAATTACGATAGGGTACTTAACCTTTTGCAGCATAGATTGAACTATTTAAATCTTAGGTCTTGTATTGGTCAGAGATCTGCAAGTGATTTGTTTTAAAACAAGTTTTGAAAGGGTGGGCAATTAAACGGTTTGTTTCTAGAACCGCTTTAAAATAAGTACATAATATTTTTGAAAATTTCATGGATTCATTCATGTTGCTCCCTCTGCTGACTTTACAGTAAGTTATTCTGTGAGTCCTGTTTTCATGACCTTGTTTGAATTTCAGCGCCTATCTTGGCAATAATAGCCGCAATGTAATGTTTTAAAGCTGAAATTTGCTCTGGATTATCCGCATAACATCTATCCTTAACGAAACCCTATAGAAAAAAATCGAAAGCCGTCAAATTGGCTGCACAGGCCAAATTTGATGCGCCAAAGATCGATTCTCTGTCGGCTTGTATGTCATCTTGCCGAAACCAAAGATCTTTCCAGCACCGTTTTCGTACAACAATTGGCTAATTATGCCACCACTCCAAAATTCATATATCCTTGGTGGATGCATTGGCTTCTCTACGATTACGTGTGGTTGTTTTAAATCCCAAACCCGGCAGTTTTGCTTGTTTATATAGCCACCGCGATGGGAAACCGCTTCGTCTGAAAAAATAATTTTAAAAATAAACGACCAAAATCGATGTCATTATCAAGCCTGTCTATGGGCCAAGCGGAAAACTTCCTGAGTTATATGGAGCTTGTAAGCCAAAAATCTGAGGTATTTGTGCAGTGTTCTTCTCGGACTGGTGCGACTAATAGCCAGATGCGGCCCCTCCCCAAAATGTTAACCGTCTTATTCAAAACTGTCAGTTTACTTAAATTTTAAAAATTCAAATTTTCTTCAATATCATTGTTAGCTCAAGCATTCTGGAGGTACTAGAGTAAATCGGAGAGATCTGTCCATAGTTCCTTTATAAGAAATAGCCCTGGTAATAGTTTTCATTTGTTTATGTGCATATAAATTTAAATTATCGATGTTGAATGACTGTTAATGTTGCATGTCCCAATAGAATAAATTACATCCACTTCGATTAAGTGATGGTAATCCGAATTTTAAGAGTGCGGTTCATTTAAAATCATCATACAAATATGTTCTAGAAAAACTCAGTCAATGTGCTTTTTGGTGATGTAGCTGCTCATTGTTGTACATTTTACTCTTCGTAAAATATACACGATGACCGTTTTCAGGATGAATATGGTACAACCGGCGAATTGATATTGCAGAGATCAAATCGATATTGCAGGGACAAATACAAATATTTCCAATTCCATTGGGATTTAAATTTCCTTTGGTATTGTTATTAATTGCATCCTCTAAGTGTATATAATCCTCTGCACGCATATAAGCTTGATTGTGGAGAATATGGCGTAACAATTTATTTACTAGCAACGAAGCGTGACAATTTGTATTGGGAAAGCACCTTTACACCGTATCGTCAAAAAAATTAGGAAAATATCTTTAATTTAGGAGTTTTTAAAATAAAAATAAATATTTAAGCATAAAACCTATGAATCAGTTAGACATTCTTGACAAAACCGTAGGTGGCTTTCATGATTTGATAGTAAAGCAGTGTACACCGTATACCGCGATAAAAATTTTGCGTTTCGATATAATTAACGCGATTATTTGAATAGATTCATCGTTCCCACTGAAAACGACCCCTTTTATTTATACGAAAACGCAAACGGTGTCAATTAGTGTTCCAAGATTTTCCCCATTTTCTTAAATTTCTTAAATGGATGACATTTTGCATTAATTATGCGATTCTTGTAAGAGACTTACAAGATTTATCTTAAGAAGTATTTGAAAATCGACATGTTATTCCGTGGTTGGCGTTTGTTGAATACTTTTAATTGTATTGTTATTAGGCTACATTCTAGGCGTTTACATTTTATTAAGTTATATTGTTAGTTTTATTAGATTTTAGAATATGAGAATAATTTATTATGTATTTGATTTTCATGATATACATAATTCGATATTAAAGTTATTTTAAATCGTAAGAATTATCTTTATATCATTTCAATAAATGAAGGGTAATAATGCAAATCCTTCCCGGAAGCATTGCTTTGCTAACTATGACGCTCCGCCACTGATATATATATATATATATATATATATATATATATATATATATATATATATATATATATATATATATATATGTATATATATATATATATATATATATATATATATATATATATATATATATATATATATATATAAACATTGATATTCTGGCCTAATTAAGAATTTTACCCTGTTATATTTTCTTCACAAATTCGATGAACATACATCAAACTAGAATATTTAGAAATTGACAATTCTAATTACCTCAATAAAATTTGTTATTACACCTTCCGTATGAACAATTTTTAGGACATCACTATAATTTTTTGTCATATAATGTCAAAATGGCAGCAGTTTTTATATTTTTTAATTTATTACACCGAAGAGGTAAAAATTGTCTTAGTCGTTATGACACGCAACCACCACGTACGTATATAACAAAGAATACCATAAATCGTATTTAAGGGATGATAAATTTTAGGGATGTTATAATTTTATGATTGTTTGACACTAAAAACCAAAACAAAATGTATACGACGCGTGTAATTATTTTAACAAGGTGTAATTTAGCAATTGAATATGTAGTTTATAGATTGATGTGTATACTACAAACGAGCGCATAATATTCAACATAAAATAAAACGATGTACATTGTGCCCTCTTGTGCATTTTTTTTAAATCGTCCCTTAAGCAAATTAAAAAAAAATGTTCGGGAATACAAAATCCAACATTAAAGTTAATTCCAAAAAAACGCATATAAAATTTATGGGCTGCGCTAAAAATGTCTTCTATGGATTACAAATAAAAACATATTTTTTGTGCATTTTATATATACGTTATGCTCGTGACAAAACATTAAAATCAACAAACGGTAACACACACACACAACATCGTAATGCTAAGTGAGTTTTATCCGCCATTGATGGCATTTACCGTATCAATCAGGCTCTAACGTATCGTGTTTTTATCTCTCGTTTTTCATGCACGTCGAAACCTACTTTACAAGTCATATGAAAACCCATCGACCACACGAGCTACACAACCTCATAAAATCATGAAAAAAATAATTGACGAATGGATTACAAGTGCCACCGCTGAAATACGTCTTAAACCGTTGTTCCCAAAGGTGTTTTAATATCGATAAAGGAACTTTGCTGTTGTTGGTTTATATATCGTCATCTGAATTTTAACTTACGTTTGTTAAGTTAATGGTGGTTTTCATCAAAACGAAATCATAAAAATGTATATTTACGCATTTTTTTTGTAAGAGACTGGGGTGCAGACGGGTTAAGATTAAAAGTCAAGTCGATAAAAAAAAAGAAAAGGAAAATCGAATTGAATTCTGGGGATAAAATGAAAAGAAAATTAAATTTTATTCGTAAATATGTATATATGAAAAATAATATTTTATTATTTATTTGTTTATTTTATTTAAAGGATATTCACATAATCCTTAAACGAAAATGTTTATAATTTTCTGTTTATTAAATTTAAAAATCGATTGAATCAAGTCGGCCGCAGAAGCGGCAATCGAAGGCTCCGGTAAAATTCAAATCACTGTCGAAAAGTAAATCTAAATATGCAGATTTACATGGGAAATTGATTTAATCTTATATTTTACAACCATTGTAAATTGCACTTGAGACTGTCTGCAATCTGAAACTAAAATGGCGTCTGGCCAGCGAGTATACCTATCAATTAGTGTGACACAATATCACATACCGTCAGCTGTTGGTATAGGATTAGTATATCTAAATTAATTTCGTTTACTAACCAGTGAAAATTGACCTAGAGCTTTTAGTATGACGTTTAAACTTTGACTAATATGCCAATCGACAAAACATTTTTTATAATTTAATTATAATTTAATTATAATAATATAATTGTTCTAATATTTTCACTTTTTGTCCAGTTTCCGTCAGGAAGGCGAATCGATTGGTATGCGGCAATGTATAATGTTTTAGGTTTCTCGTGCTTTTCACAGTGAGTAATCTGTTGCTTTCGTCGCTGTGAGCCCACTGAGGTAGAATTGGACACCTTCATCACGTTATTTGAAATTTTAATAAAGCTAATTTTAGACTTTATAGCTTTGTTTTGAGACTGGGTGATCTTTCCAGTTGCCATTGTCTATAGGTACTGCGCTACTGATTAGTTTTGTAAAATCTGTACCCCTTTATTTTGAGACAGCTCATATTTGCAAAATGCGATTCAGAAATCAATAATAATGTCAATATGTGTTTCATTAAGAAATTATTGTAGGTCTAGTTTATGTTGCGCCAACACGTTGGCATTCCAAAATGCAAGTTTAAGTTCTTATTTTTGATTTAGAGCTGCATGAGGGTATTCATATTTTGCAGCATGGGACTCATATTGGTCTCCAAAATTTTCATGAACTTCATCGTGGATTTGTTAAGGGTATTCATCATTTTAAAAAAGTCCCTGATCGACTTTTGAGTGCTTTCGTATAAGCTGCATTTCTCTGTATTTTGAATACTTTGGAAATCGAATAATACTTTTGATACATTTAAAAATTGGATTTTATAGTCCAGTCGACACCACTTCACAAACAAATAAACACTACACAACACATTCCACTTCCAATACTGTTTACAACAAAAATAACACAATTATTTTTTATTTCACAACTCTAAATAATTCGTAATCTTAACAACAATAATTCACTTCTAATAAGACTTTTAATTTCACTAGATTAGCCGCTTGGTACTGGTGGGGGCTATGACACTAATCTTTAACTCTTAACTGTTTCACGTTTAAAGTATAAATCATCTCAACTTACGACATCATGTCGCTTATATACAAAAATTACATGCATCTCGAATATTTTATTTTTCTAAAATTCTTGCTAGATGTCGCTACTCAATTTGCTCAGTTATTACTAAGTAGTACTAACGCTACTTAATAGATGCCTCTAGGTTTAACTCTAGAGAAATCGTAACAACATTCATATGTTGCTGATATAGTCCAGTTGAATTTTTATATGAAAAATATTTTATAAAATGTAAAGTAAATTCCAGCAATATTTATGCAAAAGTTTTTTGCTTAGATATCAGTCAAAAATATCCTAGCATTCAGTCCCACTTGTTATAAAACAGGCACTTAATAGAGTTGTAGGACTAATTAGACTAGCAAAACGCCATTTTTACAAAGAAAGGTTAAAAACTCCACTTCCTTCAAATTTTTTCTCGCGAAATGTTTATATGTTGGGCTTCGGTAAATGTGTAATATAAATGGGGCCTTTAAACCTAATGACCTTAATAATTTTTTTTGCTCTACTTCGATCTCTGGGAATAGTACTGCCTGCATGTTTAAAACAGAAAACAAAATTTGTCCTTTTTGGCCAACAATTATTCATTAAATATAAAGCATTCATTTATTTTAAATATTTGATTGCGAAGGTTGATCTTTAATCTCTAGGCCTCATTCGCAATATTACCACATTAAGGTCAAAAAACCACACAGCGAAACTCTGGTTCGAGTAATTTATGATGCTAGCGGGAGAAGATTCTGGTGTCAAATTTTGCGTAAAGAAACTGTGGCTATTAATTAATTAAAAATAATTCATCCTCACTTACATCACAATTAATAAAACAACGTAATTTATACAGGAACAATTCGCCTGAATGTCTTTCAAATTGTCATATTCAAGTAATTTGTTTTCAAAATAATGTTGATACATTTTATAATAATCCATGCATTTAGGCGAATAACATAAAAATATTAATATGTGTCAAACAAGAAGTAAAAACATTTAGCACATATTATTTGTAATATATGTCTACATCTTCATCTGTATATTTGGTGATATTTGTATCCCGGTAGTTTTAGTGACCACTGACGACATCAACTGCATTTTCGTATTCGAATTTATTCTAGAATCCCCCCTTGAGATTTGAACGGTTCAATATTTCGCTTTTAAATGATTATCGTTTTTAATCTCTTGTTGTTTTTACGTTAATTCAATATTGTTACTGTGGGTATTTTTAATGTTAAGTTTTTTTTAAAGATGGACTGACGTTGCCAGCGATCAAATAGTTTATTCGCCAAATAATGTCTTCGCAGGCCACCCTAAAACGTATAAAGAAAATTAATTTTCTAGTAAGGTAATACAGCATTCCCATCATTATTATCGACATAAAACCACCAAAAATTCCCTCCAGCAATAATTTACCATATTCAATCGCAGTTATACAAATTTAAAGTGGTTCCCAGTACGTTTGTACGTTTTTTATCATGCACATAATCGAAAATGTGTAACAGTTAAAATTTAAATACAGAAAAAGGGTTAAATAATTTAAATAACCGCTTAAAAACTCTTTCCACTTCACCAAAGACTTTCCTTTCATTTCTATTGTCACGATATACCGCCACGTTATCAAAACCAATTCAATCAAATTGTTGTGACGATGATAACATTCAAATTTATGCTTACATAATACAAAGTGTTTTTTTATTTTATTGTTGTTGTCGTTGTTGCTTTCTTCTATTCATCTCCGCAGAACACTCATTTACCGAACAAGTCCTATTCTTCCTTATTCTTAAATTTTTTATTTTATTTTTTATTAATTTGATATCCTACAGGGATACGATATGTACGATATATAAGTCATAATGATTTTATTTTACCGTCTTATTAATTTTATATATCGGTTGTGAAAAGTAGTTTCGAATATTAGATGAAAGGGTTACAAGAAAATGATGTAAATCATTTGAATGGGCGGTTTAATCCTAGATATCGATGTGTGTGTACGCTTTCTAAAGAAATTCTATTGTCTAAAGTACAAAAAAAGAAACGTTTCGAGGGAAAGTCGGGATTGAATAGCGAAATAACAAAAATGTGGAATGAAATTTTGGTTTCACCGGGTGCGGTACACGATACAATTGCTCGTAAACAAAAGTCAATTGGGTTTAACTTTAAATTAATTATGATTATTACAAGAAATGTTATAGTTTTTTGTGTATACAACTTCAATATGGTCTCGTTTTGTGTACATTGTTTTTGTTTGGCACAAATAAGGTTGGTTAATGAATGGGTTAACGATTATAATAAACGGTTTTTCTGGCAGATTATGAAATACTCATTTATAACCGAATGCTGTGTATTATATTATGTAAATATTAAATAAATTTTAATGTCATATTCGAAACGATTTGTAATCAAATATGGATAAAAGGGTTAGGAAACTAATTGAGGGTTACTGTCAAGTATAATGTCCTAATATATTTGTTTTGGGAGGCCATCCCTAATTGTGACGATAATTACCAACATTGCATCAATATCAACGATAATATGGCTGCGATGGTGTTTAGTTTTAATATTAAATATCGTATTTTTACGTGATCCAAATATTGTTACATTTTTGCCTAAAACTTACTGTTCTTAAACCGTAACCCAACTTCTTTCTTGCCGGAGTCATATTGCCCGTTTGGTCACAACCCTGTCATCTAACCTTTCGGTTGAAATCTTCGAATTTCATTAGCGACTGGGTGTTGGTTCATCTATCTTTTTTTTCGTATCTTGATTGCCAGCTTAATGTTATATGTCGTCTCTTTGTTTAATGTCGCTGATATTGGTCTTTTAGCTTCATTCTATAGAGTTGTCGCTTATGTTCACCTCCATATTTATTCTACATCATTTGCATTACAATATACTGTAATCACCACGCTCATTTTCTGGGACGATCTGTAGAGTCTCAGCTGCACTACCTTTTAATGCTACAATCAACGATGCAGCGTGAACTTCTTCACTCCAATAATTTTTGGTGGCTCCAGTTTCAATTTAGAATCTTGGTTAGAGGCTTTAATTTGACTGATTGAAAATGTTGAACTAATTGCGATATTGTTCCGTTTACTTTGACGACAAGTACCTCCTTTTCGAAACCTTGAAATTTTTTTTCCACTTGTTCTATAATTAACTGTTATAAATCGAAATTTCCAGATATTGTGTTTCTTCTATTTCTAAATTTTCTCGACAATTCCTTCTTGTGTATTACTTAGATTATCTATTTCGAACTTATATTCTTCTTGGTTTCACCCGTCTTTCTCCATAGCTTCACGAAGTTGTGCCAGCGACGACTTTTTATTATTTCTGGTTGGTAAATCTCGTTGTTCCAATTCCTTTTTAACACCACGACTTTCAATTCGTAGAGAGTCATTATTCTTCTATTATTCACAATCCCACCGCTGTCACCAATTGTTACGTTTTTGTTTATTACTGGTTTGTATCACTGGATTGATGATGTTTCATTTCCAATGGCAAATGGGACTTGCCTCTTAGTCTCGTTCAGTCGATAAAACAGGTGACACATTTTGAATTGTGAATGGTTTCACTAGTTTAGAGTGGTTTACCTCCGTTGGTAGAATGCCTTATGTATTGCAGTATACATTTTTAAATATGAATGTGTGACAATTAAACCTATTAGACCGAAATGATTTAAATTAGATGAAACACAACAAATCCTACTCAGTTTGTAAATTAGTTCCACAATTATAACTAAAGTGCCCATCGAATAGTGTACAAGAAAATATTCGAAAACAATTTTTGAATCAAAGCAGGTACATAAAGCAGATAAATAATAAAACCCTGTAGGTATGCGTCCTTAATTTGACTTTAAGTAAAGGGACAAAGTATGACGTGAAATAATACTTTACATCGTTTTCGTTGGTCCTTTACATCGTTTTCGTTGGTCCTTTTCGTTGGTCCCTTTTTCAGTCTTGTAGCGTCTCTAAACTAGAATCACGTTACTTCCATTTTATTATTAAAAAAATATATGTGCACACATTTTATGAGACCGTCAATTCGTTTTAAACGAGCACCTTTATTATAGAAAAAAAAACATATCTACGGATTAACAAGCGCAACAATATAAAATTATATAACGATCACTTTTAATTTTATATGTTATATTATGCTCCCTCGCATATTATTAATGTTGCTATGCGTGCGCTATTATAGTCATTTTATAGTTTTATATATTATTTTTTATTAAAAAATTCTAAAAAAAAATTAAATGTTTACACAATTTATATGTTCTGGATGTAAGTACGTCTTCTGCACTATATAAGATAATACCACGACGAATGTTGCAAATAAAAATTATTATTGTCCTATTAAAATTGTGTACAAAATAACAGTTTCCCCATCTTTATAGTATCTCTTATCTAATTGAATTCCCGCCACAGAAATATTTGCTATATTGTTTGTGCATAAAACTCGTTACCTATATTGTCGTATAGCATAATAATTTTTTTATTAAAAATTAAACCAATTGAAAAGTAGAAATTTATGTTTAAGGAACATTTATGTTTGTAACATTATCAGACTAAACGTTTATTGGCTCTAAAATTGTTCATGAATATAGAGACATTTAGATACAGATTGGTTCAAATTTGGATTTCTCCACTAGTTAGAAAAATTTCTCTTTTAAGCAGCATGAAAAAAAAATTATGTTCCAAATTCTACCTGAAGGAAGAAAAAACCAAATAATTGATACACCTATCAAAAGCTTTCTAAATCCGTTTTTTTCTTTTATCTCCAGTTTTGAGCACAGGGTCCACTAGGCTGAACCATCTTACTTTATTGGGGGCTATATTGCTTTCAGTTCCAGCCTTGATTTACCAAGTTCTTCGCTTCTGCTAACACAGTTGTTTTCCAAGTCATTGCTAGTTTTCCAACTTTTCTTTTCCTTTGCGGGGTTCCAGCTCAATGACTTCCTTGTTACATCACTTAATGGTTTTCTTAGTGTGTGACTAATCCATCTCCATTTCCATCATCTTTATTTCGATATTTGTTGTTCGGCCAGAAGCACTTCAATTTTCGTCAAATGCATTTGGGTTGCAGCTGCTTCCTTAGTAGCTTTAAAAATCCCCTCTGCATATTTGATTCAGTTATTCATTGCCTCCTTTACTTTACGTGCTATATCTTAACTGTTCGAGTTTCTCAATTTTCTTCTTTGTATCACTAATTAAGGCTTCCAATTATATTTTTGGTAACCAAGTACGTCCGAAACAATCTTGATGTAGGCTTCTTCAATCTTCTTAATCTTTGAAATTGTTAGCCAGTGTTGTATGTTCCAATATTTAATTATTATTGTACTTTCGCTCTATTTTGTTGCACACTGGTCTTATGACGTCTTAATGCGAGAAATTGTCCAGAGAAATTAAACGTTGATTCACCGGCGTAATACCAACACCTCAACCATATGGTGGAAGTTATTCTGACTTAGACACCAACATGTTGTTTCTATTTACCTCATTATGGTCTATTTAAAATAGCGGATGATTCAACCAAAATGTACCTCCAGGTCGCTGGATCACCTGAAAACATTCAGTAGCAAAAGATAAGATGGCTCCCAGACCCATCTAGACGCCAACTGATAGTGGATAATTGGAATCAATTATCCACTATCAGTTGGCGTCAGTAACGTATGATCTAGCGTCTGCTTCATTTTTGGCTACTAGATCATTACAGAAAATTAGACGACATTCCAAACACAGCACCATCTTTCAGAGTTTTCAGTTCATAATTAAGGATATTTACGTAGACATCTAAAAAGTGATGAGCTTTTTCATGTTATAAAAATCATCTGCCGTCACGAACTACTTCAATATTACAAAGATGAGATATTGGCATTAGTCGTTGCCAAATAAGTCAACACTTTTGGAAGAGGGGCCGCAAAAAAACCTAATGAAGAAGTTGAACATCAATCAAATTGATGTCTCTGCCCAAAGCTTTATTATTCGCTTTACTTACTAGATGAAATAACCATACCAACTTTTAATTATTGTCGATGGAATAAATCGACGGACTGCTAAAAATGTAAAGGATAAGTCAGCACATGTCATTCTTAAAATCGTATCTACACATTTTACACTATAAATTCTCATTTCTATAATTATACATAGCAATGATAGACCCTTTACACAATACACACCCACGCGGTTCCCATATATTTCGTGTTAACCACCCTTCTCAAATCCATTTCAAACTATATTATAAATCCTCAAAGTCAATATTTAAATCGTAATTGCCGTTAATTCCTTATAATTATAACGTACGATGTTATACATCGTCAAGAACAAAAAACAAAAGGGACTAAATAACGCGTAAAATAATTTCGAAAATTACCATCATTAAAATACACCGTGTGTTCGGAAACATCGAAATCCAAAAAAGGTTATTGTCGATTGTATCCTCAACAACATGAATTTTGACACCCTCCTAAATCTCGAATATTGTACGTAATTATTTTACAGGTAAAACCGAATCCTTAAAACAAATCCGTGTTTATGTCATTCAACGCAAAATACATTGTCACCCTTAAAATACAATTTAAGATAATTACGGACAAAAACGAACAAATAATTGTCAAATTGATTTCCGATTTGTGTGCACCTACGTAGAAGACAAGCCCTTCGATATTATATATTATTTGGGCCTTTTGTTTGTTTTAGGAACATGTAAGTGATGTAATTACGTTAAATCGTTAAGTATAAAACGGAAAGTGTTCATGCGTATTCCTAAAATTTCGAAATTCTAACCAAATCAGGAAGTGTGAAAATTATTTTCGAAAAACTATAAAAAAAAACAAACGAAACACGAAAATGAACAAAACTTTGGAAAAGTTTTTTATTTAAAAACCAAAAACGAAAAAAATCGGAAAATGGAATATATAAAGTTTTACTTGTATCTCTACTTTAGTTTCAAGAACTTAGATGATTTACATTTTATGTTCGTGTAGCTGAGACATTAAGTTTATAGCATTATGGTAATTTGATTATAGTTTAAGATTAAAATTTTATGTTGCTTAGAAATTTGTATCAAGATTAGTTTATGCGATAATTTTTGGTAATGTGACAAACCATAAGTAGCATAAGTTATTAGTAGCTTTTGTTGGTAATATAATAATATAATAATATAATAATATAATAATATAATAATATAATAATATAATAAAATAATAATATAATAATATAATAATATAATAATATAATAATATAATAATATAATAATATAATAATATAATAATATAATAATATAATAATATAATAATATAATAATATAATAATATAATAATACAATAATATAATAATATAATAATATAATAATATAATAATATAATAATATAATAATATAATAATATAATAATATAATAATATAATAATATAATAATATAATAATATAATAATATAATAATATAATAATATAATAATATAATAATATAATAATATAATAATATAATAATATAATAATATAATAATATAATAATATAATAATATAATAATATAATAATATAATAATATAATAATATAATAATATAATAATATAATAATATAATAATATAATAATATAATAATATAATAATATAATAATATAATAATATAATAATATAATAATATAATAATATAATAATATAATAATATAATAATATAATAATATAATAATATAATAATATAATAATATAATAATATAATAATATAATAATATAATAATATAATAATATAATAATATAATAATATAATAATATAATAATATAATAATATAATAATATAATAATATAATAATATAATAATATAATAATATAATAATATAATAATATAATAATATAATAATATAATAATATAATAATATAATAATATAATAATATAATAATATAATAATATAATAATATAATAATATAATAATATAATAATATAATAATATAATAATATAATAATATAATAATATAATAATATAATAATATAATAATATAATAATATAATAATATAATAATATAATAATATAATAATATAATAATATAATAATATAATAATATAATAATATAATAATATAATAATATAATAATATAATAATATAATAATATAATAATATAATAATATAATAATATAATAATATAATAATATAATAATATAATAATATAATAATATAATAATATAATAATATAATAATATAATAATATAATAATATAATAATATAATAATATAATAATATAATAATATAATAATATAATAATATAATAATATAATAATATAATAATATAATAATATAATAATATAATAATATAATAATATAATAATATAATAATATAATAATATAATAATATAATAATATAATAATATAATAATATAATAATATAATAATATAATAATATAATAATATAATAATATAATAATATAATAATATAATAATATAATAATATAATAATATAATAATATAATAATATAATAATATAATAATATAATAATATAATAATATAATAATATAATAATATAATAATATAATAATATAATAATATAATAATATAATAATATAATAATATAATAATATAATAATATAATAATATAATAATATAATAATATAATAATATAATAATATAATAATATAATAATATAATAATATAATAATATAATAATATAATAATATAATAATATAATAATATAATAATATAATAATATAATAATATAATAATATAATAATATAATAATATAATAATATAATAATATAATAATATAATAATATAATAATATAATAATATAATAATATAATAATATAATAATATAATAATATAATAATATAATAATATAATAATATAATAATATAATAATATAATAATATAATAATATAATAATATAATAATATAATAATATAATAATATAATAATATAATAATATAATAATATAATAATATAATAATATAATAATATAATAATATAATAATATAATAATATAATAATTTAATAATTTAATAATTTAGTAATTTAATAATTTAATAATTTAATAATTTAATAATTTAATAATTTAATAATTTAATAATTTAATAATTTAATAATTTAATAATTTAATAATTTAATAATATAATAATATAATAATACAATAATATAATATATTTTTCTAGAAAAATACAATCCACAAATAGAGATGAGGTGGTTAGTAATAGGGAACTATAATTTTACCCATCTGGTCCGTTTTGCCCCACCTTCTCTATGGCTTAGTTTCTTAGAAACTTGATCTACAGACCTAATACTAAATTTTCATTGGTACATTTAAAGGAATTTCCTTTAATCCGAGTCACTAGGCTAAGGCCTAATGAGTATAATCCGCCTCGACATAAAATGAATGGTTAGCCCATCAAAATTTTGAACGTTATGTTACAAATCGAAAATTATCAAAACCAAGAAAATATAGGACTTTTAAGCCAAATCACGTATGGTGCATCCTGTATAATTATATAAATCATTTCTTCTGCTCAATATGATGAATATTTTCAACAAAAGTAATAAATAGTCAATTTCAAACCAAAAATTATTAATTGTCACAATTTGCGTTCAATTCTGATGAAAAGGGGGTTGAACATCTCATTAAAAAAAAAAATGAGAAAAATTTGACAAAAAAATATTAATTAAAAATAAAACGACGACGAAGAACAAAAAAAACATCTTCAATTCTGAATTTTTGTTAATCCTTTATTACAAAATATACGAATAATATTTTTTGTGTACGAGTCTGATTTGACAGAATTTTCATAATTTTCCTTCATTTTTTTTTGTCTAACTCTCTATATAATTATCCTCATTTTCTATTCATTCAGTTTGTTTTGTTGCAGCAAGTTTTTTTTTTAATTTTAAGTTTTTCATCAGTTGTTTGGCAGTTTTTCACTCTTTAATAATCATAATTTATAGCTTCGGGTGGAGTTTAAATTTGCTTATTCGAGAGATGAGCATGAACAGAAAAATTTTAGAATTGAAAATGGAAAATTATGGTTACGAAAGCTTCGAGCGTTTTTTTTGTTGAGCAACTATATTTATTCGAACGTCCTTAAAAAAAATGTTGTATTGCAGTAATGTCGCATAAAAGTGAAAAACAGAAATGACATTTTTCCTAAAATCATTTTCTACTCTGTACCGCAAATTTTATATAAAAAAGGACAAAGTAGTCGGTTTGTAAATGGTGTTAAGAGCACTTCTTAAGACATGATTGCGTGGTAGGACAATTTGTTTAAACGAAAAATTACCTACACACTTAAATACACATAGTACTAACATGGTATATATCAGTCCATTGACGTGTTAGATGTCGCTACTAGTATCGTTTTAAAATAATCAAAATATTTTTGATGTATAATCGCCTAAATGTTATATACTTATACTAAATTTTGATGATACTCTATCGTCCCGACAGCTGGAACATCAATGGGTAAACTGGTTTTTTCTTATGATGGTAGTACTTTATTTATCTATATTATCGATAGAGTCATCATCCCTTTATTTCCATTACTATTTTGTAGTAAGCTTACCATTTTGTGATTCTAAATTGAATTTTAAACAAACATCTGACATATATCTTAAAGTTTATTCATTTTTCGCTTGTATTTCAATATTATTTGTCTTGCTGTTATTATTGCTCTATGCCTTGGTATTATTGCTCTTTATCGTCGTGATTGGCGAGTTTCTTAACCGTAAGAAAAATAACCAAGATGAATATCATCTCCAATTCTAATTTCCGATGCCTTTTTAATTTTTGCTGGCTGAACATCCAGATTGCTGGCTGGTCATTCTGCACTCAGCTCCAATTAATTGTGCTTTTCGGTAAGATTGTAGCTGTAAAGCACGTGGTCTATGGTTTATGTTTGTCACAAGGGCTGGTTTTATAAATTCACGTTTCCATAGCTCACATTTTTCTTTTCTTTCTTGCAACAATATAATAGTTGGTAGTAGGCCAGCTAAGACAGGAACGGCACCTGTTAATGCAGTTTTGTAAGCTTTTGTAATATCAAGAAAAATTTCACTTAGTGCGCTTATTAAATTTCTTCAGTAGTGACAATCAATTCGGTCAGCCCACTCGGCACAGTCCTATGTAAGTAATGGAAGATTTCATGCTATTGCAAGAACTACTAACACCATAAGCCTAACCAGAGTGTTTATATAAATTATATAAAGATCGCGGTAACTTGAAATTGTGTACATTGTCGACATGGAACAGAAGTAACAAACTTCCAGAAGTAATATGAACAAACCCTTCAGCTGAACAAATTAAAGAACAAAACCTTGTTTTAGTTACATTTGGGATGATATACCAGGGACACCATGAATGAAAAATGATTCAAACCAAGGCAACAAACATTGTACCAATCATTACCGATGATATTACGAAGATTAATAAGTTATAGGCAAATCTACCCTGGATTTGGTGGAAGTTATAGGCAAATCTACCCTGGATTTGGTAGATTTATCCATGGTAAAATCTTGTCCTAATTCAAGATTTAAATTTATTCTGAATTATTTCGGGGCATCACCAGAACGACGCACCATTAAAGTCTATTGATTACTCAGCAATCACTAAAGACGGATGCAGAAATCTATTTTTCCTACACTGAGGTAGTCACTTTGCAAGGCTAAACATTTTTGATGTAATAGTCTAGCAACTTATATAAGGTCAAATTATAAAGACTACATCTTCGCATAGAAACTAAGCAGCGGTTCGGGAAAGAAAAACATTTTAGAAATATTCAATTGGGACTTTCAGCATGTAGGTACTAAAAAGAAATTTCGAAAAATGGTTGCTCTATACAAATATGTATTAAGCATTTCAATTGTAAGCTACTAGACAACCCTAGTTCTCACCAAAATTTAGCCTTCTTCATAAAAATTTCCAACAATCCATTATCTCATATTCCTTTGATTGCATCCATTTACGTTACGCATAATTGAAATATTTCACATAAAATACTGCAATGCCTCGCGGCAATATAAAATGCGTTGTTTGAGCCACTTACGTAAAATTGACTGTTGTACACAACACAATGTACAAACATACAAAAAAAAAACACTCTTCAAATTAGATTGTTAGCGCGACTTCAACATCAAAAATTCTGTCAATTTTGCTGTTTTATTTATTTTTATTTCTTCAAGCGAATAAAACAAGTTAACATTTTTTTTATTACGAAAAATGTTGCAGGATAATAATAAGAAGTCAGAAGACATGTCACAGAATTTTGTACATATAATTTCTAATAATAATAAAACAAACAATACAACAACAACATATGAGTACAACAACAAAAAATCCAAGTCATGAACATGAGTTGTGTGATAAAAAATATTTTTTACTGTGAATCTCGAAATTTTTTTGGAAAAGCGCCCGTAATACATTATAAGATCATATGGTACGTACGAACGAAAAAAAAAAATTAAATAAACGTATTGTGTCAATTTTGGAGCACACCTAAAAAACAAAAAAAAAATAAATAAAGCAGCACCAAAATGAGATTTGCTGTTCGAAAAAATAATTTCTTGCCCTAAGGGGTGAATGTATTTTATGAATTTATATTTTGTCAAATCACAACAGAATCCACAGAACACACAAGACACCGAAAAAATAAAAAATCTCCTGGAAAAGACTTGATCTTTTGTATATTTTATTTTATTTGCAGGATGAAATACAAAAACAACAAAACCATATACTACTGCATTCAAATTGTTCGGTACATTCAACAAATCTAAAAAGGGGTTAGGGATGTGTGAAAAGTTTTTTTTTTGTTTCTTTTTCGGTTTTGTGGTTTGGAGAAAGCGTGAGATTTCTGTGTTTACATTAACACATAATTTAAATATTTTTTTTTTGTTTTTCTTTTGTTTTGATTTGGTTTAAGGTGTTTTGTTTGTGAATCAAGTGTGCGATTGTTTTGTTAGTTACGAGTAAATGGGTTTAAACGAATTTGTCTAACCTGCAATTATTATTTAACATTGGTGATAGGTACGGGTCGGTCGTTTATTTTAACTGGATATTACAGAATAAAATTCTCTAAACATTTGCTCTATAGGCATTGCCATATAAAGTTGGCGTGGCTAAACACAGTAACAGGCAAATATAAAACAACTTTTTCAAGTGGTTCAACTTGTGACTCATTGAGTATCATGGCGAACGCTAGTTTTTTTGGAAATTGTCTACGTCTTAACACAAACAGTAATTCTGTATTCTGTCTATCCGTAGAGTAAAGACGTTTGTCTAAAAACCCCAAAATGAACTTTTAAAGAAATCGGTATATACATGCAATTTGATTATTTGAAGCTATAGTAGCTTTATCTAAAATAAACTTCATCGCCTCATTGAGGAGACAGAAGTTTCCAACACTGGACTGAAATTTTAAGTAGTAAATGATATGTCCTGTCAGGGGAAACCCTAAATGCCCTTCTCCACTCATGCTGCTTAAAAGTAATTTTGACAAATATGTTTTCGACTGCCGTATCTGGGCCATCTTTGAAAAAATTATGGAAAAAAATCGTTTGCTTTCTTTGGGTTATCATTTGCTTTTACAATTAGCAGAATGTGTGATCATGATGAAGGTCATATTTTTGTAATTTAATTACTTTTACTAACGTAGTCGATGTTTCAGGCACATGCTTCTTAGATATATCTTCCAGAAGCTCATTTAGTGCCACTAAATCTAATATAAAGTAATCTGGTTTTCCGAAGAAAGATCATTGCATATTGTTATTTTGTGCTATATTTATTGGCCTGCCTTGCAATCAAGATTGAAGAATAACAACTGCACCAGAAAGCAAACCTTGTTTACTGCTTCACTGTTCAAGTGGTCCATGAAGCCGGTACATTTTTCTGATCTTCATTGTTTTTGATTTTGTCGTGTTTAATTAGGCCGATTAGTTTCACTTTTTATGTAAGCCGAATATTGTTGAGTCAATTTTACGGCAGATGATTGGTTACGGATTAATAGTATACCGGGTGATTTTTTTAAGCTGAAATTTTAAAATATCTCGAAAAATAAGCACTCTACGAACAAAATGTACAAGATAAAAATTTAATCATTCCGCGGGTGAAATACATTAGTGCTAAAATGAGTACACCTCCTTCTCTCCTTGTAGGTAGGGCAAGGGGTAACTTTGAAATTAAAATAGGGATCTCTATCTTTATTGCAGTTTCGGATTCTCCGGCTAAAAATAAGAACGTAGGTTAGTTAACTTTGGCGGAAATCGGCTATAACCGTTATATTCCAGATGTATATTAATTCCCAAGCTTTGATCACCGGAAGGAAAAAAAATATATTAATTCTAAATTCGGATCCAAAATATTAATCCGCTCCATTTTTCGATTATTTAGGTCATTGTTATTATGGTGGCAATGCATCAGCAAATCCCTCTCAACAGGTTCGCCGGTAGCATTTGAGGAAATTCAGCCGCTACCTCTTTACATCGCTGAGGGTTATATAGCATCATATCAGTTTTGGGGTCTTGAACAATGACCATAGTAACCTTTGGTGGTACAAAACTATTTTCTTCTTCATAAACCATTTACCATTTACTTCGCAAATGGATTGTATATTGAGACATGAAGATATTTAAATTTTGATTTGCAGCCTCATCCGGGGCTAAACTATAAAGTTACACCAACTTGCATGGATTCTCATTAGCTGGATGTAAATTTCCAGGACGATGATAAATTTGTCCGTTAATTGAAAAATAATAGGGTCCATAGTCAACTGGATATTGATTGATTGATTGATGAGACTGTGAGACCAAGCTCCAGCCATATGATAACGCCGGTCCTGTTCCCACAGCCTTTTTGCATTTAACAAACGGTAGGATAGGAGAGATTTTTATATAGTTATATTTCTATAAATATATTTTCATGCATGACAGAAACGACCCAGAGTAGGGAAGTTAAGGTATGTCAGTAATTCCAGAATTGGTAGCCAATATTCAAACTACTGTTAGCATAAGACAATCACAATTTTTCTAAACTGCCCCGCATTCTGACATCTTTTGTCAGCTACTCCAGTGTACTACCTTTAGATATAATCTGAAAAGTTCCCTTAAAACAAAACCTATTAGTGAACTAATTACTCTTAGCCGAAGGCTGTAATAAATTGGATAAGTTTTCCCCTGAAAATACAAATTAATATAAATTAGATTTTAAAAAATTTGATTAAGCATTACAAATCAATTGAATTAACCGTATTATGATAAATACCGACTAGAAAACGACTTAATTCTTGGTGCTGTAATTGTTGGTAATTTTCGGGCCAGCAATGGTAAGAAAAGGCCATCTAGCTTAAAACCAAAGCTCTTCCAAAGTATTTAGTATAGTTACCTTTTAAAGTCCTACTTTACGCGATTGCCAGCTAAATATCCTGGTGACTGATTGGTCCTTTTTACCTTTAAAAAATTATCACAGATTCTATCCTCTGATCTGGTTTGATCCTAGCCTCCACCAATCGCTTACTGAACGTATATTTGATTTAAAGCCCATAATTCGTAACAGGATATACCTGACATCAAGGCCAAATGTAAATATTGCCACATCATCCTATAATACCAACTTACCCGATATGTTCCTACAATTTATCATAATTTGTAAAATTGATAAATAAAAAATCGCATCGAACCTTAAATGGTCACATAATTTGTAATGTCAAAATTTACAATTTACACATAAAAAAGGATTTCAATTCCTTTTTTATATTGGTACCATGGTAAGGATTTACGCAAACTACGTACATAAAATATATAAATATTTAACAGAATAACCATATGCGATGATTTGCCAAAATTATTAAATTTTAAATTCGACAACAACGTAATTCCTGATTTAGGCGAGGGGAATACGAAAAATATTTTTTTTATGTTTTTAAATTTTCAAATGTTACGTCCTAAAGGATTTTAAAATTATTTTTTTTTGAAACTGGTTAGTGTGGGACATGTGTGTCCTGAATTTTAAGATAGATTTATTATTCTAATACGGATTTTGGCAATGTTAGTTTTAACTATTATTTTGCCTGCGTGACCGCCCGTTTATCTAATACAATGTCGACAATGATTGGGCGCAAATTTACATATATCATTTTAAAGGGACCGGGATGTGTATACCTATATATAGTTAATGTCATCGTACTGGATTTATTGCGTTTAGTTAAATACAATTAAATCTGCCATCACGTACATACGACTTTACACACATATATAGGCAAAATTTGGTCACGTCATCTAAAATTCTGAAAGATGGATTAATGTCGTTTTAGTAACATAAAAACAAAATCAATTTACTTTGACATATAACCAAACATTTTTGTTGTTGTAATAAAAATCCATTTCCGTAGGGCTTTCATAGACAAATATGAAAAATACGCATTACCGCAAACTAATTTGTCACAAAGATCAAAACAAAACACTTGTATCACCTCATCAAAAACGACATACGAAAAAATGTAGTTCACCCCTTAACGAAAAATTCAAAAGAGGAAAATGTAAAACATATTTTTGATCAAAAATTCTTTTCACTCAAAAGTCCATTTAAAAAAAAAAAAAAAAACAAAAAAGTTTGTTATGAGGGGATTAGATTTTCCTTTTTATTTTCTTCACTATACTTTGGAAAATAATTTTCTTTGGTGTTATTAAAAATGAAAATATTTTATTATGTTCAGTTGGATTTTCCGGTCGAAAATAGTAAATAAACAAGAAAAATTTAATTTAGTTAAAAAATATTTTTTATTTTACACAACCCCATATGATCCAATTTATATATGTTTGTGTTTATGCCCTATCGACCAGTGTCGAGAGATCAATCGAAATCAAAAAAGACAAAAGACATATAATTTTCCAAAACAAATTTCATTGAACAATAGATAAAAGCATTTTCTTTTTGATACAATTTTTGTTTTGTTTGTTTCAATTTCCGATTTTTTTTTGTTTAAAGTGTGACAATGGTCAAATATTATTATTATGTGTTTTACAGCATTTTCACATTTTCCAAACACACATCATCAAAACTATTATGTAAAAGCCGAGTAATGAATGGTCCGGATATGTTGTGTTGATGAATTAAAGTTTTTTTTGTTTGGTAATTTTAAGAATTTTTTTTTTAATCATCTTTGCGCAAAGAAAATTGGGGATGGCAAATAATTTTTCAATTTATGGATGAAATAGTTTATGTATTAGGGTGTGGAATGCGTATATAAATGGAAAATCGTAAATGCGTAATTTAAAATATTTAAAACGTAATTAGAATTAGGTTAGTGGGTTAGGCGGTTTTTCAACCGATGATGAAAATAAAAGGGTGAGAGATGAATCATATTATATATCTAGTGTACCATTCTCCATTATACGTAAAGCTTTTTAAATTTAATAACTGTGTATAAAACATTTCAAATGGTTGGGTGTTCCATAGTGTTCCTAGGAAATTATTGTACAGGTCTGATCATAGCGGTTTTCATAATATCTGGCTTCAAAATTTACTCGCATGGATTTATCTTTAATTTTTTTCATTTGAAGGTCCAATAATAAGTGTTTGCCAATATACCAGCAGTATGTTGTGGATTGTAAGTTAGTGGTCTACAAATATGAGCCAATACATTTTTTCAAACGTTATTTGAAGTTGTTCGTTTTGCTTTTTTATATGCTCTTACCACTTGAGTTTGACATTGAGAGTCTTGCTAAGGTATTTAGCTGTAGTCACATATGATACCTGCTTTGAGTTGATTTCTATTGGTAGATGGTTATAGTCTTTTGATAGATGTAAAATTATTATAAGTGGATTTTGCCGCATTAAAGCTTGAATCTACAACAACTCTTTGTCTAGTTACATATCTCAGTATTTTTTTTCTGGAGTTTATTTATTTTTATTCAATATTTTTGCATTCTAACGCCCCTTCTAACTTAACTATTGGTTTAAGTCCCTTTAACACTAGTTTTTTGAGAAGTTTAGACATTATTGGCAGCAAGAAAATGGGCCTTTTTATCGTTTGGTGACTTATCAGGGTTTGCTGTCATGATTAAGGATGTATTTTAACCGAAAACCCGTATTGACAATGTGTAATAGCTTACGAAATCATTTATTAGGTATAGATTTAATAATTTGGCAAGTAAATTTATTTTTGTTATTTTTTGATTAGCCAGGCTTTATACCCCGTTTTACCCTTACTGACTCTGTAAATATCAGCTACAAATTAACGAGGAGATCGAATGCAAATTAAATCGATCACGTCATAATCATAAAGAGCTACGCTACAAAGATTACTGACGTTCGATGTTTTAGTTGTGCTGGCATAGACGGCAATTATATGCTTGACATTTTCAAATATAAGTGCAAAATGTCATCAACTTTTAATAGACAAGCCGGAAAACCCGTGCACTGGAATGTCGATGCATATATCCTGATTCAAGTGTTAGCTACCAGACGACTGTTACACAATACCTAGATTAACATCTCTTACAACCGCATCACAAACCACCATAGAAAGGCGACCACCTAGAGCTCGCAAAAACTACTACGATGACCTGTGTCATCTTAGCATTGCAAACAAACAGAAACTGCGTGAAAAGTTGCTAACGCGAAACATCCGTAACATCCAAATTTCAGAGATTGACCCGCCATCAAAGTCGGAAATGGTGAACTGACAACAAATGAAACTGATGTTCTCTAGATATCGCAGATCTTACTTTCGAAGCTTACTATACAGATGTCATGGTTCTGTTTGTTCGAAGACCGAATGATGTCATTAATAATCTCATACCACTAGACCAAAATTCCGGACGACTCACAAGACTAAGGCAAAATACAAGACTAAGTACTTGACGACATTTAGGAGCAACTCCAGAGAAAAATTTAGGAACTGACGACCATGACTTCAGCTGCGTTGAAGACTTTAAATACGGGATTTTAAATTGGGACAGCTATAACATCGAAGAACGACTTACAGGCAAATATAAATATCTGCATTGCCGCCGATTACCAAGTTTTTACGCACGGCTGAACCTTTTGAGATCATAACTATAAGGACTGCAGAATTCTCTCTAAATCGGAAAGGAGTCTTTCCGATTTAGAGAGGTCGGTCATGGTTTCATAAAAGTAGCTGAGAACCAGTATCGGATTAGGATGAATTTTTTTTTTGCAATTTGTATTACATTCAATATGATGTTATGGCATTGCATATATCCTGCAGGTTTCATCCGAAATTGTTTCCCATTTTAATTTTAAGAAACATTAGCCCAGCATTAGTTACGTCTACATTCTTGTTTTGTTCAACTTGATCTAATTTGCCATTGGCCTTTTCATATGATACATCGTTATTGATTAATATTGGTGGAGAACGAGGAAGTAATAGTTGTACCAAAACACTTCTTTGTGTATGATTAGTCATCATAACTAACGCCAGAAAATAACACGCCAGCGTCAAAGATCATTGGTATATTTTCAGAATTGTGGTTGTTGTAAACTTTTTGGAGTGGACTAGGATCTGAAGCAACTCCTCTGCATGATTCGTATCGTCTTCAATACCATCACTAGTACAACATAATTGATTTAACTTTGATTCTTTACTTGCGGAAACCAACTGTGTGGTTATGTACTAATTCTTCTATTCGTTTTGCTGACGTATTCTACACATACGTAGCAAAGTAATGTCTCTTGGTAATAAATTGTATGTCTATTTTAAATTTGATAATGCTAAAAAAATAGACTGAAATCTTTGTGCCATATAGTCTTACTTTTCTTAAGCACACCCGTGGTTTTTCAATTCCGGCTAATTGAATTTTTTTCGTTTTTTTTTCTAGCATCAGAATTATTGCTCGCTTACATGGCTTGAAAGGATTGTCGCAACGACCATTTTTAAGGATTATTTCATGTACGTAACTTGTTTGTAGGAAGTGAAAGCACATTCATGTCCTTAAAGTTTGATGTTTCCGATGCTTGCGGTGCTAAAATCGAAATCTAATGCTGTCAAAATGATTCACTTTGATTAGGGTTTTATTTTTTACTGACACAAATTCTTCCCTAAAGAAGTATATCTTAAAAAATGAAAAAAATCAGATAGGCTAGATAATAGAAAAAATAGGCTTGAATTGGCAGTGGAAAGTTCTATGAAGTACTATCTTTTCATATATGCCCTTTTGTCCTTTGGTGATTTACTTATCACATTATTGATTAAGTAGTTGTGCTCTAACCTGCTTTCTAGAGGTGTGTCAATTTGCCAGGTTTTACAAGTCCTACGTTTTTCTTTTATCAACTCTCGTATTTTCTTTAATTTAGTTCCACAGTTTGCGGAATATATTTTCCATAATTTCTTCCTTATTTTCATTTCAGGGTTATATGGCAAGAAAAATTCACAAATATATGCAAATAAAAGCTGTCTCATTTGATAGACATAGCGCGTAAGATTACCATGATTGGATGCGAAACAGGCTTAACATTAATTTATTTTAAGAGCACTCTTATGTGCATAAATACTCGGATCCACTCAGGGTCAGCGCTAGACTACTTTTTACCTGGTGTAATTTCCAAATTAATTTCCACTAATGTCGTGTAATTTCACGATTTTTAATGCTGTTTTTATGGTTTTAAATATCGGTTCTAAATTTTATATAATATAAATATGATATTTAAAGTGACATTTTCGGAAAATCTTTAAAACTGAAAATGTTTGTATCAAATTATTTTAAACCAATTATACCAGACTTTCCATTATAAATAAGTAAGGTTTTTTCCTGACTTAAAATAAATATTGCGTAAATTGTTGGAAGAACCGACGAAATTTAATGCAAATGTTTCAATATATTGTTATGTTCTGAAATCTGTTTAAATCGCTTTAACTTAACGAAAATTTTCAGTTTAACGACCCAACGAAATATTTTTTAATTTTGAATATATAACGTTTTTCAAAGAGTCAATAATATTTTTTTAACTGTGCTCAAAGAAATTAACGAATATTTAACGAAATATTTAAAGTTTTTAGAAGGCAAATTAAAATTATTGATTGAAACAAATTTAAACTTCAAGTAATTTAGTTCAAGGCGTTACCAATTATTTGATAGATTTTCACCTCAAATTTATATTATTCGGGAGGCCAGTTTAAGATGAATTAACAATTGTAGAGTTACGACCGATGTCAGTGTCATGTTAATATCATTAAACTTTTTTCTGTTTGGACCAAAAAACCAAAACGATTCAAAAACGATCTTAACGAAAATAACTTATAGAAAATTACCAATTCAGATTTGTAATTTATTTGAACCATTCAACTTGTTTATTTCCTAAAGGTAATTTTTCGTTAAGTTAACTTAACGAAACTTTTCTAGTTTAACGAACCAACGAATAACTTTTTTATTTTAATTTTATCGTTAGTTAAGAACGAAGCTTCTTAAAAATGCATTGTAATATTTTTTGAAAGTAAATTAACGAGTTATGAGTCCGAATTCCTTTTACATTTTATGGATATTTAGTTTAAAGTTGGGAAAATCACCGTTTAGGAGCCAAAAACTTAACGAAATTTTCAAAATTTAACCAAACGTAATATTTTCTTATTTTTCATCTAGTCTCACATAATAGCTTGTGAGTTAAAGTCTTCATTTTCTCTTTGTAAAAATTGACCACCTAAGAACCCTTATAATACTGGTTTCAGTTTTGTTAATAACATCTTTTCGCTTTGAGATCGTTGGAAGCATGCTTATTGGGTGGTAAGAAGAAACTTGTGTTTCATTTTGCCCAGGTTTATAAATCAGTGTTCAGAGTGTCCAGTTTCCAATTGGGAGTCTTATCGGCGCGTTCGAGTTACTTGGTCTTTCTAAGTATTTTGTTGCTTTCCACAAAGAATAATTTGTTTCCTCGGTTGGCGCGAGTTTATTGAAATAGCTCTGGATGATCTGGTTTTGTTCTTCTCGCAATGTAAACCCTAGGGTCCAAATAACTCGAATTAGTTTCGATTTCAATATTGGTGAATTAGTTTCTTGCCATCGACTCCGAATCCTGCGCTATTTTTTATAGCCGGTGTAGCCTTTTCAGTTGATAATTCCAGTATATGTGTTAGATTTTCTGCTGCTGCATTCAGATTTATTTGTGTATTAAAAGAGATATCCAGTTGATAGTTTTGTTCAACTAGTCTCCTGTATTGGTTTGTTAAAAGTTTCAGAGTTGTTGGCCTAAGGACGTTAGCACTTATGATTACTTTTACTGGCGAATGGTTAGAAGACAGATCATAACAATCAATTGCATTAGCATAAGTACTTGCAGTGCCGTTGGTTACACAGAAGTCAATTAAATCAGGAACTTTTTATTAATCGGTAGGCTAGTAGTGAGGATGGCCGGAAAATACATAATCAAAGGATGTTGCTGCATAGCTTTAAAAAAATGTTTGCCTTTCGGTGTTATTGATCCTTAATAAGTATGTTTGGTATTGTAATCACCACCAGCAAGAAATTTATTGTCCAGCTGACTAAAATATTCCATGATTTATAGTTTTTTAACGCCTGTTTTGAAGAGCAGTATACTGCAGCTCTTCATAAGTTACCTATTTATTATCCAACATAATCGAGATCGCGTGGACACTAAATTGCACAATAAAGAGTTTCACCCATCTTTAGTCTTCTAACAGTTAGTTATATTGCCATTACCAATCTTTACCAATTTTGAAGTGCTGAAAAATTCATTACTTAAAAAAAAAATTTTAGATGAAAATAGTACTAAAGATATGACCGAATGATCTAATACTTTTTATCTTAGACGTCAATTAATTGTTGCGGTTAAAAAATTCGTTTTGTATGTACATATATCGTATTGGCAAGACCGAGATTTTTGAGGTTTTGTAGTTCACAGCCAAAACCACAGTCAAAACAAATGGAATGTTAATTAGATTTTGGTTAACAAAATAGATAACAAATGGCCTACACTACACTGCAGCACTATGGCCACAACTAACATAACGAAAATGGAAGTTTTACCTCAGTAATATGTATAGAAATTTTAATCATCGAGGAACGAAGGCAAATAAAATTTACGGGACTAAAATTTTAAGTGTTACTTAGATAGTTTTGAGAAAAGCAAAGAATAATTTCCTTATAACATCAAAGAAATTCGTTTCTTTAGTGCTTTAATCTAAAAAAAAAATTAACTGAAGGCAAAATAAGGGATAAAAGATATTGATGTCATGAAAATTATCTATTACCGAACAAAGAAATGGTATATATATATATATATATATATATATATATATATATATATATATATATATATATATATATATATATCCAAAAATGTTCTCTGTGCTCGACATAAATCGTCACACAGTATACGAGTAAACAGGTAACCATTGAATTATACAGGCTAAATTTGTGCAATGTTGGTTTTATGATTTAAATTTTATGAATTCAATAAATTTCTTGTTATAGCTCTCAAAACTTTGAAAAACTCAAAACTTTTTTGGTTGGATTTTTTGCAAAAACATAAAAACTTGATGTAAAACTAAGCGCGTTTAAGTTGTACGCTGTGTTTGTGGAACCAAATTACCGCATATTTCATAGGTTACCTGTATATCCATCTAAGAATAGATGATTTCTTATTATTGCATAGTAAATAGTTTATTTTTTTATATAAAAAGTATATATTTATTTAATTTATATCTTTTAGTTTATTTTTTGGTTATACATATATATATATATTTATTTAAATTGGGAAAATTTTATTTATTTAACATAAGATGACATTATGGGGTCAGACCATATATAGACTTTCATCATATAAACGATGTAGAAACAAGTATAAAGGATATGTTTCCTTTTTACTATTTTCTTGAATCTGCTTATGGTTAGAAGCTATATACATATTTAGAAAGGACTTTTATATACAAAAAAAAAATTGTCATGACATAAGGTCATCTTTAAAATGTATCCTTAATATTTTATTATAAAATTTACGGTGTCTGTGAATATAAATCAATTGGGTAATTGAATTGACATTTTTTACTAAGTAATAAAAATTTGTGTACAAGACCCAGTGCACAACAAAAATGTAATCAAACTGCTCTAATACATTTTCATTGTTTTCCATAAAAAAAAAAAAATTTAATTAAGGCATCAAAAAACATGTACATCCATAAAAATCCATTACACACCGTCGACCATTTAATATAATTTTCATTTCATTCACCCAAAACGAAATAATTTTTGCAACCTTACACAATTTGAACGAATTTTCCAACAACCATCCACATCCCATATTTTGCCATGGCGCGTACAAAGTCGACACATAACCACTTTGACATATGATACCTTGAAAGGTATAAAGTATACACTGTCGTATACAACATAAAAATCTAATTCGTAATTCTTCTTAATACAATAAAGAAATTTTTATGACATTCAAAAAACACACACACACATAGTAAAAGAAAAGCAAAACAAGAAAAAAAAAGGAAAATGAAATAATTTTCTTTGGTAATTTTTTGTATTTTATGTTCGTGTTTATCCATATTTGGATACCTTAGAAGTCAAATAGTAGTCAAACCAACTCACCAGTGTTGAGCTATGGAAATAATAAAAATCGGTTCGTTGGGCAACCAAACATTTAATTTTTTTTTATTTTTTATATTTTAAGGATGCATATCACGAATTTATAATCTTACAAACTCGAACATGTTCAATTTGATTTGCTTTTAGTTTTCGTTTTGATGGGGTTATATATGACGGAAAAAAGGGTTTCATAAAAATTGACAGAATATGTTAAATTGGACATCAATTGACTAACTATATATATATACATACATGAAAGATTCATCAATCAATCATCCCTTTCGATTTCGATCAATTTTTTAATCAATTGTGATCCTTTCGATAAATTTTGTTTGTCCATCACATACATTATGTAATTTTATGTATTATGTGCATGTATAGCCTTAGTCACGGTTGATGTCGAATTTTAAAATCAAAAAGAAAATATTTTAAAAACTTTTAAGCACATGCGGTGAAATCAAAGTGAATAGACAAAAAAGGGGTATTGCAAAATTTTTCAGAAATCTTTGGGGAATATCGAAAAACCAAAAGGGTATTTGGATTATATTACAGCTAATTTAGGTGATAATATGTCGTGTAGGGAAGTTTTTTTTGCAGTGTTAATGCGAGTAATTTGGCAAGATAAAAAAAGTCCAGTTTTAATTCGTCTGAAATTCTAAATTAGAGTAGGTACACTGAGAAAAATATAGCTTAAAATTAAAGATTTTAATCTTTCTATCAAAGAATTTTAGCCTATAGATTTTGCGCAAAATTTTTTCTATTTTATTTGAAAGTTTCATTTCATTTTATTTTAAATTATGAATAAGAACTTTGCCTTAAAAGCTTATGGCATTTAAATTAATAGTTTAAGGTATTTGGTTAAAAAAAAATTATTTCATTTCATCGAAAATAATTTTTTAGCTTAAAATTAACACTTAGGGCTATAAAATTAAAAATATTTTTATTTTAATTGAAAATGCATAATTCTTTGAATCAAGTTAGTTTTTCTTTAAAAATAAAGTTCACGAGAGTTAAAAATAAAAATTGTATCCTTTGAGTTAATAGTTTAGAATTTTCGATCAAAGGAACCATTATCATTGATCCAAATGAATCTGCTCTTAAAAATAAAAACTAGAAAACATTAAAAGTTTAAAATTTAATTCGACCGTTTGGTTCAACGTTTTTTTACTTACCTATATTTTAATTTACATACCTTTCCATTTAATTTGACAGAAATAGAAATAAATATAACATAAATATAATTATTTAATTCATTTTAAATTTATTGTTTATATTTTTTACATCACAGTTAATTTTATAAAATCACAACATTTCGCTTATTTTTAATTTCAGTTTGCAACAAATATGTCAAAGAACCCTTCATAACAAAACTAAAATTATATATATTCCTTAAGTCTGACAACTTTTTCTCCTGTAGTTAAATAATATAAGTTAACCGGATGACTTTCTATATCTTGAAAATTAATTAAGTTTAAACTTTTAGATGGAGTACCAATTGCATAACAATGAAACTGAGCAATAAATGCATGATTATTAAAAGATTTACATATTGCAAAAATTTGCCCATGTACCACTAATATATCAATAATTTCATAAATTATAATTTTATTACTCGATGTTTCGTTAAAAAAATAGCCTACTTTATATTTTGTGCCACGGAAAATTATAGTACTTATGTATTGGTGATTAGATTCTAGATGAGATATGATATCAGAATATTTTGGTTCCTTATCCGGACAGTAAAATAATTTACCTACCAATTCAAATTCTTTTTGGAAAAACTCATTCGAATAAAGCAATTTTGAAAATTTTACGGAAGCTTTTATTGCTAAAGTAAGTGGGATATTAAGGCGTGATGTGATATTTCTCGCATATTGTTTATGAAGTTGGTGTTCAGCTTCAAAACGAAAACACCATAGAAATTTTAAAGGGCCACATTTTCGTATTATTGTAGGATAGTGAACCAAAAAATGATATTTAGGTTTTAAATCTTGGTTAAAAAGATTTACGTACGAACTATTATGTTGATGGATTAAGATTGTTAGCTCTGCTAAACTATGCTCATTATAACTACTCTTAAGTAACAGATCAATTAATTTAACGCAAAGAAGTACAAATTTGTAAACTTCATCATCATGTGGAACATCGTTTCCAATAATTGAAGGGAAAAAATTGTAAAAGGTCCAAATTTCACGTGCAGTCATTTTAAAATTCCCATTTTTTATATGGTTATGTTCAATTGGTCCACTTATATTTTTTATTTCAATTTCCCCATAGTTGAACATTTGCTTTTTGTAATTAAAGTTTTGTAACGAAACAAACTTTTTTTTAAAAATGAAATAATTTAAAATATTTTGCAAATTGTACTTGCAAATTCCCAAAAAAACGTCATGCATAATATCTGAAGCGACGTTATCTGTAACGTGAAATGAAGGAATTTCATTGAACGATGAAACAACCTTTATACCTGTTGCGCTATTGATATTTAACATTGCAATGTCGTCATTATAATTTTGCTTGTTTCTCAAAAATTCTGTATGCTCTGTAAAATCGATTTTGGTATGAATTTTAGTTCGTTTACATAACCGACAGTAAGATTCAGAATTAAATGACAGTGAGTACCCTAAAACCTGATTTAGACCTAAGTTATCCCCTAAGATTTGACCCAAAACAAAATGAATATTAAATAAATCATTAATCGTTTTAATGTCTATACCATCTTTTTCTAATGTAGTTATTATATCGATTAATGGTCTTATAGAGTGGTTTATACCGTATTCTTTAATATCTTTGGCCTTTATAAAACCACCGACAAATATATTATTTAAAATTGAAGTTTGGAATTTAGGTATGGTAGGAAATGAGTAATATACTCCACATATAGAATGTTTTCCAGCATGTGAGCTCAGAGGATCATTGATTTCGAAATCATCTAAATATAAATGAAAAGGAATTACAATTTTCCCTTCAAATTGAGTTACTTTCTGTTTCCATAAAGATCCATTAATAAAATTAGTTATTTCGGTATTCAATTCTAATCTCCTCATATTATCTAGAGTTAATTTCAAAATGTCTCCTGACTCAAAATATTTCTTGAACTGAAATGAAATATCAAGGAAGCACGCCTCTACTTGACTATTCTTTAAAGATGGGGTACCATTAACGAAAACTTCAACTAATTCATTATTTATTAAATAGGTCTTTGGTTTAGAAAAAATGTTTATATTTTCAATATATTTAAAAAATTTGTATTCAGTACTTATTTTTCTAAATGGGTTTTCCAAAAAATTAAAAATTTCGTTAAATTCAACTTTTGATTTAACACATGCATGAGTAGATAATGGAAGCAAATAATCGCATAATGGTGAAGTTATACTACACTTAATAGATTCTTGAATATGAAATACCATATTTCTAGGCAATGATTTTTCATTATGAAGATTTAAGGAAAATTCAAGCATAGAGCTTTCGAGACTATTGATACATTTGTCTTTTGTTGCTGATGGTTCAATAGCATTTGTAATTGAAACATTATTACTAATGGGATGGTGTAAGTCTAACGAAGTTACAAATACATTTTGTGACACTAAGTTTATTGGTGGCACTTTGTCGAAATTTGGGTTGAACTTTTCAACTTCAAGTATACTTTTTTCGTCATTAATATGTTTTTGTAAATGAGATTTATATTTATATATGTTTTGAAAAATCTGGTTACAGTTAGGTTGGATGCAATTAAATGTATATATAGAAGGAGTTCCTTCAATTCTTTGTAAGTGTTCTGTGAGTTCTTTGACATTACTAAACAATTTTTTGCATATAAAACAGAGAAGCATGGTTATTCATTTAAAAAGTACAATCATATTATATAAAAAAAAATGTATAAAGTTTGAAATAGAAAACTTATTAGTATAATAGTAAGTGGTTATTCGAATAAGCCTAGTATTTCTTAATGTTCGGGTGTTTTGAATCTATATCAAACAAAAATTCTTGCAGAAAGTACCAAACTTGCTTGCTAAGAACGGAGTATTCTAAATTAAATATAAATGATAATTTTATCAGAGTCATTAAACATTTACGAAACGAACCGCATTTGTATTTGATTCCCTCGTAAGTTATAAAAATTTCATCCAATTTTTCCCATTTGGTCCCAATTACTACAATTTTCGGCTGCAAAGTAAATCCTTTTTGTTTGATTTGTTCTAATTTTCCTTCCAGTTCATTTATATTTTGCAAAAAAATTACAAAATCTTCCTGTGCGTCAGTTATTGTTGGTTTATATTTTTGACTAATTCTCTTTGGTTGAATTACAGCATGTAACAATAAGCAACTAATCATATCGCGTGCGTCTGGTGAATAAAAATGAAACCTTAGATAAAGCCCGTATATAATTAAAGCTGTTTTAAAAATATTAAGTAATGATCTTACCTTCGTTTAAATTTGTATTTTCAGTCAAATCTTTTAAAAGATTTCGATTTTGCTTGTCTTTAATTAAAGGTTCTAAAATTAATGGGCATGTATTTATCAATCGGTCTATTTTACTCTTAGCAATTTCACTTTTTTGTTGAAATTTAAATTCAAAATCTATATCAATCTGCAATGAAATAACGTTTGTCATTATGGAATAGATTAATTAATGAAATAAAAACAAATTTTAAAATAGTAGATGAATACAATTACCAATTCATAGCCTAAGTGGTGTTTATATGATGGCCACTCAGTTAAAAATTCAGCAATATTTTTGTTGATAGATAAAGTAAATTCTGTTGTTCGAACATTTGCTGATTCTTGCCATTTTTCACAAACTAAGCTCCATGGTTCAATATTTGATTTTAGCCAAGTTCTATTCTCTAAATACGTTTCTAAATAAATAGATTAAGATATTTTGTTAAAAAAATTGTGTTTTGCCTTTTTATGATCAAATCACCTGAGGTGAAGCAATCAGTAGTCGAAGTAGTTTGTAAACTTTGATTGATGATATTTGTGGATAATTTTAAAAATTTTGTTCCATAACATTGGTTGCTGTACCTATCAACAAGCTTTCCCGTTTGTTTTTTTTTACCTTGCCGTGGAGAGTAATATTCATTCTATAATTAAAACAAAATATAGAAAAAGTTATTAATCTTGCCAAAAATTTGTGTAGGTTTAATGACTTACCGGATATTCGGACTTAAAGATGTTTGATATATTTTTTGATAAAATTTCAAAATCCGCTGAGTGTAATCTAATATTTAGCGACATATAATGATCGATAATGCAATGTATTAAATACTGGCGATGTTTTGAATCTAAATGTAAATCATTACAGTTATAATAATCAATCACCAAGCGTCCTTTAATTGATTTTTCCAAAATAGCCAATATATTATATTTGTCGCCAACTGGTACCCGTACACTATAACAATTTAAAATTTATTTTCAATAAGTAAAAAATCATAAGCACATGTTGTATTTAAGTATAATTTAACTTTGATTTTTTTCTTGATTAATAATAAACTTTAAAATAATTATTAGTTTAATTCATTAGTATGAATCGAAGATTTTGTAATTTCTTTAAAACACAGTTATGCTACAATTTATCTAAAAATTTATCCATATTTCGAATTATATAAAACATATATGTGATACCTATGTTCGGCAAAAAATGATCCACTTTGTATTGGACTTGATGTTGAACTTTGATTTTCAATCCATTCCAGTACTCTGCTATTCAAAGATCGTGTTACATTCGATTCTGGTAGAGGATTGTTCTAAGTAGAAAAACAATCGATTGCAACAATTTGATATGTGATGTTCTAAAATTTACTTAGTATTTGTTTACCATTTCTAGACGCCATTTTCTCAGAGCTTCTTTAAATATGAATTTTTCACCTTTTGGATAATTTTCAAACATCTCATCTATGCAATCCAGTCCCATAACTTGCAATGTTTTGATTGTACATTCATGAGTGATTACCAAGAAATGTATAGTTTTTTGTGAAAGACCCCACGATGAAACCAGGTTTTTAAATTCTTCATATCGCGCGAGATCATCCTCGTTTGGTAGTACAGAAAACGGTACAAATTCAATGGTACAATCACTTGTACTATAGACATTATTTCCATGTTGCCCATTATTCGATGACATTTTGTAGTATGGATTTTACGAATATTATGTGAAAGCACTTGTTTTATATAAACCACGTTTTGTACACTTAAATACTAACCTTGAAATTGGTAATGTGCATAATCCGAATTAAACAAATAAAAAAAAATTTCTTGCACTTTTATAATTTTGACAGTATTAAAGTATTTAATATGTTTTAATATTGTATTTAATGTATTTAATAGTATCTAATATATCTATTTAATAGTATTTAAAGATTTTTAATCACTATTTTTGACCGGTTTATTTGAAATAAAAGATAACACAATAGACGACTAATCGATTCAATTGATGGCGTTGCACTAAATAAAATTATCATTAATTCATCATAAGTCAAAACGAGTATTATAACGGTAAGAATTACAGTTAAATGTTTTACGCATTTAACACAATAGAAATATTATTTACGAATATAAACGAAATATCAAATAATAATACGATTTAAGAGTTTTAAATAATCATTTAAATTTAAGGAAAAATTTAAGGAATTTAAATTAAAGTAAATTTTATTTAGTTCAAAAGATTCAAATATTTTAATGATCCCTTTTATGCAAAACGGAAAATAAGAACTTAAATCTTTAGAAATAAAAATTTATTTAATTTCACCATAAAATTTTTTCTTTTGATTTAAAGATATTTCTTACTTTTGTAATTATATTTGAAACTATGATGATATACTTGAATTTTAAGAATTAAATATTCATTTAAATTGAAGAATACAATCATTTCGATTTTTAGATTAAAGTAAAATTTTTTTGATTCAAATGATTTAAGTTCTTTGCGAATTAATTTTACGCGCAATATAAAATAAAGAATATGATTGTTTGGAACAAATAATAAATTTATTTAATAATTAAGACACTTCATTTAATTCAAATGATTTTTGTTAAAGATTAGAAATTTTTAAAACAAAGTTTTATAATTTTTCTCAGTGTATCTGCAGTTGTATATTTACCAGAATCTAGCGTTCGTAGTCTTAAAAAAGTAAGCCGACCTTTAATATAAATATGTAATGAACTCTGAGAAGATGTTACTGAGAAGGTTAGTAAAATATAATTCTTTAGAAGACAGGTACAAGAGTTGGAAACGTCTATAGCAGCAAATATTACCAATATGAAATGGGAAATACAAGATTTTAAGCAATCCATCGCAGCTGATGTAATGTGAAAGATGCACGAATTAGAGGATAAAATAAATAAATTCGAAGCGTTCAAAAGTAGTATTCTACGCACACTGATGAAACTGCCCAACATAGCTGTCTAATAAAGGAATCCTGAAACCCCCATTATTTGAAATCTCGATAGATTCTTTTAAAGTACAAGTTTTGGCCGCGGTACAGCATATTATATAGAGTGCTCAAGAGCTTGCCTTGATTCTAGTTATGCGGAGAAAGGCAGCAGAAGTGCTATAACTGGATAAAGAATATAGAAAACTGGATCTATAAACGAAGCGTTGGCGTTTGCATTGGAATACAAAGCAGCCAAAGTTACCTTAGGCACCGGTACCGTCAAATTGCGGAAACTAAACGTAGAAGATATTGCGCAGATTTAGATCATGATTGATGCCTCGATCAAAAAACCGACTAAATGCTTCCAGGTAGGTAGATGCCGAAGGTCCAATTCTGATCACTTTATCAGGGACTCTAAAGAACCAGGAACCAGTTTAACTATTAAGCAGCTTGACAATCGTGAAAAATGATGGAATGCCCAGAAGGCCGTGTGTTGTTCAGTGTAAGCATTGTTTAAGATAGGAGTTAAAGATTTACCCTGCCCGAATTATACGAATTAGAGTCGATGCAGAAGAGCGATTGACAAAATAGCAGCTAGCGTAAGGTCAACGACATGATAAGTCAATCGCTCCAATGTGGAATTGGATGGAGCAAGGCAGAAGATCACAGTGGCAAAAAATTGCGACCGAAACTGCATCCGTAATCAGCTTTAGGCCCAGTGATAGTCATCAAAACTAGAAAACGGATTGCTCTTAAGACCTTGGGAATCGGCTGGTCGCAACCACACCAAACAGATAACCGGGCTGCCAGCAAACCGAAAAGCGGTCATGTGAAACAGATAGATAGAAATGTATAGAGGCATATACAATCAAGAATCAAGAAGCTCCATTTCGCTACATTTCGATCAAGTCCCAAACTTTAAGTCATCCGTATTCCAGAAGATATGTTAAATCCACAACATCAAGATAAGAAACTCACCAACAATGGTCGTCTTTGGCCGAGAACTTGAATTGCCGTGCGATATCCAATTTTGATCGTATGAAGTAGAACCTGTCACCAAACAGGATAAAGTTCTCAACTCAAGACATCAGTAAGTGATAATATTGTGAAGTCCAGTGATTGATTGAAGACCAGGTATGACTTGCGATCAAATAGTATTCGATCTGTGGAAGGAGATTTGTTTCTAAAGAGAAAGGCATATCTCCGAAGTTGCAGCAAAGTTAGGAAGGGCCATTGAAAGTAGTAATGAAAATAAATGACACTGTGTACCGAGTGCCCCAGGACGAAAATGAAGGTAGTCCACATCGACTATTTGACCCGTTACTACGCTGAAGGAGAAGATAAATCTTTTCGGGTCAAATATAATTAAAATGGGAGTAATGTATAATAATATAATAACCAACTAAAATAAAATACCGGCGGTGGTCCGAGCACATTGAAGCGAGGTAGAGGTGCCGAATTCGAGCCGCAACAAAACCATCAGATACATAAAAAGGTATAATAATCAAAGAAGGTATAATTAAATTTATTGGACATAAGCGTCATGAATAGTTTATATTAAATTTATTGTTGTTTTGCATATGCACTTTCACATGAAATTTTGATTAAAGTATAAAGCACAAATTTATGAATGTGCATTAAGATGAATGTGCAGAATTACCAAAAATATTTTTTTTAATTGTCTCTCTTCTTCACTCAAATACAGTAGGCGATTAGAGGAGCAACCAATCTTTTTAAAGTAGTGTTTTGAAAAGTAATAAAATATCCGTTGACTTTGAAAAACATATTGAGGGAAGAAGTTCCTTATAATTAATTGTGGAGCATGTAATTCTTACAGAATTTTTGTAGAATTACCCAGCAAATATTTACTATAAAAACTTCAACCTCGCATTGTTTGAATTGGGCTGGGGAATGGCGATGCGATCTAGCAATACTTTCGGTAATAAATTAAGTAGTCAAACAGTTAAAGTCTACTTTTTCAAATATTGTAAACAAATTAGTTAACGTGGTACCCAGAAAACATCAGTTTAAAGTATATTTTGTGCCATAATTCATTACCCTCTTGATTGATTTAAAAATAAAATCCTGTAGCTTACCTATCTCTTAATTACGCTTCATTTGAGTGGTCACAACCTATATGCAGCATTTTAGTCGAATCAAGTTTTGCGAGTATCTTTCCTTTTGTGACCTTGTACAGTAAATTTATAACTTTCAGATACAATCCAAATTTAAACCATATTAAATCGGCAAAAACTTTGAAAGAAAGATGTTGCTTTAAGTTCCACTATTTAAGTGTAGCATTTATCCACAATTTTTACACATATGAATAGTAATGAAAATAAGATTACAGTTATTAGACGTCATTTAATATAAATGTGACTGTGTACAAAACTCAATTTTCTATATTGCATCTGTCAATTAAATTTTATTATCCTTAAACTAAAACCTCGTATCGTGTACAAGAAGAAAAGATGGCAATAAAAATATCATAATAACGTGCCATTAGGCAATTACATTGATACTTCATATATGTGATATCTCCTCATTGCTTATACTACTGTGTATATATATATATATATAGAACATTCTATTCTGCCCTAAAATTAATTGTTAAAGATTTTCTTCTTTTATCCAAGACAATTATTTTTCATTATTAAAACTATTAAATATTATTTCGCAAACTATTAAATACAAAATAATTAGTTTTTGTTGCTCTTAATACTGGGCTTTGATTCACGATTCAAAAAGACCGATATAATATAAGGGAAATTTATGTATGTTTGCTGTGTGTATGTATAAAGGGTAGTCAAGATCTTTCATAATTTTACTTAGGGGAGAGTTACAATTTTTTTTTATTTATTATTTATATATTACGTTGCACTAATTAGATTTTGAAATTATTTTTGATGTGATCGTATACATATTTTAGTACTTTGATGTCAAACCAAATCAATTTTGCAAAAAGAAAAAAAAAACGAAATTCAAAAGTAAAGTGACCGCAAGCCGTTTACTCAATCGATTGAAAATATTAAATCGAATCGTTTTGTCCAAAGATAAACATATTTTGCAACATACCAAAAACAGGATGATCACATAATGATGGTTTTATCCTAAAATCACTATTATGTCATATCCAATATATAATGTCGCTCGTTCACAAACATATAACATAAACTGTTAAACATAATTTTTGTTCGTACATTTTATGGTTTACGTATGTAACATACGTATTTGCCCAAAGGATAGTAATCTCATGTATTATATGTTCCTTGTATTTATATACAATCGACCCAAAACGACTTTTTATCTAATCTCTGTGTTATGTGTGTGTGTACACATTTTCAAAAAACCAACAAACAAACAAAAGATGACAAGAAACTATTGAATTAAACTTTTCTTACAGTTAAAAAAAAAAAAACTGGGAAAAACTTCAAAAGGAAAAACTGATATTTTTTAAGGATAATAAAATGAAAATTTTTAAGACGGTGGTTGATAAAAATCAATTTGGTTACAGAGATGCGAAGTTAAAAATGGAAAATTGCCCTTTTTACTTCCAAATGAAAATATATATAAATACCTTGAAGGGTTGTAAGATTTTCTTATTTTTGTTTTCTTTTTTTACAAAATAAACATTGTAATTTTTAATTTAGATTTGAACTGGTGCGGTGGTTGACAGTATTGCGTAAATTAAAAAAAAAATTGTTTTTGGAATCTGAAGCAGTCGATAGCCGTATATGTTTAAGCTACGTTTACGCATGCGACGAGCCAACCTGCCAATCATTTGTATTCAAGCGGCCAGGTCGCATTAGCTTCTTCAGGTTGATCACAGAATAATACGAAGAGCAAGCTCGGGACTGAAACCAATGAAGCCGGATTGTTGATTCAGTAGGATCAGCAATGGCCTGTAAAAACGGTTTATTACATTTTAGTTTTAATAGCTCATGTGTCTTGTATGCAAATATAAAGACGTCTAGATCTTTTGTTTGTTTTTTACGTTGGCATCATTTAACCGATAAATGGAGCTAAATTCCAATTTTGACATGTTTTGTTGTCACATTTGCAACTTGAGTTGTCGGCGTTTTTCAATTTTCATCAAGTATTAATACTGATCGAGGTTTTGCGTCCGTATATTTTTCGTTCCCGAGTGTACTCGTATAGCTGTTTCGATATAGGCTTCTTCGACTTGTTACACTGTTAAACTTGTTCTACGCTCATGGCTGCTTCATTGGCTTGGAGTCTGAACTTTTCGCAGAATGTGTTTCTTGTATCGACACTTTTTAATCTGTCGAAATTAAATTTCTTACAATTTGACTTGGTAACAGTCTTTCTTTTAACTTATGATATTATCATTTGGTGATTACTGACCTGACATTTTGTAATGACGTGAGCAAATCCTTGTTGATCAATACGTGATCTATTTAGTTCCTTGTTCTGCCATCACGTGATGTCTATGTGTATTTATGAATATTTTTATGTTGAAAGTTACTGCCTCCTATGGACAGCTGGTTTGGACGCAGAAGTCGATAAGTCCTTCTCCATTATTATTATTTAGAAATGGCATGTAACGACTAGTCACACATGCCATTACTAAATGAACGGTTATGTCCATGAACGTGAGCGTTATATTTTTTCGTTACCGATTTTTTTTATTTCACTAAACAAATTGCGTCTTAACATTTACTCACACCAAAATCAACTGCCTGAAATATAAATTCAAATACATACGTATTTTTTTTACTTCAAATAGAGGATGAGCGTACTTTTCCTGTTTGTTTATAATTAAATAAAAATATTAACATTGTACGTGCGTTATAATTTAATTGATACATTTGTTGTTTCGAGATGCAATAAACCTTCCGCTTCGAATTTGATTCGATTTTTTACCAATATGTTGCAAAATTCGATCGCTACACAGCCGTGGCGCTTTTTAATAATTTAATTGTTAAACAACCAAAAAAAAGAAAACTTATTTTTAATCTTTTATTGTACAGCAAAATAAAGCATAAAAGGATTTTAAATCCTTTTTATGTTTTTGTTATTTTGTTGGCAAAGTACTTAAGTTATAAGTTAATTTTCTTTAAACTAATTTTTAACAAGTTAAAAGTACTTTTCCTATCCCATTTTATATTTTGTATCCTTATAATATATCAGGAAGATGAGTTAAAAATGGTTTTTCAATTAAAATCCCAAAAACTATATACATACTATATACAAAAGCATGATAAAATTAATTTTCCTTTTAATTTTTTGTTTTACCATTGGAAACCCCTTCGCCTTAGAATACATTACAAATATGGCCTGTATTTTATTACGCACACGGTAGTTAATTTCGTGCTTAGACGTACACTGTAAAATGAGAAAAGTAATAAAAATTAAAATTCGAAAATTTCGTTTTTGTAATTTGACGACAATATAATAATTATAAAATAGAAATTCTGGTAATTTAACTAGCCGGAAGCTGAACATAAAATACAATCCCCACATATGATATTTACACACATACGTCACTATAAAATACCCTCGTTTTATAATGACTTTTTCCAGAAAATTTCGTAAAATTCGTATTTACGGTTGGAAAATGATCAACAAATTAAATAAACGTTTTATGGTTATGGACGATGGTGCGGGTGGTACTTAGTACATATAATATGGCGAAGGAGATTTTTTTTTATTGTTATGTCAATTTTCTGTACTTCTCTCAAGGAATTAGAAAATATCGTCCCTTTATAAATATAAATTTAGGGTTATGTCGTAGATATGATGATTGCGATGATTGTTTCGATATATATGTGTAGATATGGTGACGGGGAGCTCTAGTGATGGTTTAGTAATCTACAAATATATATACGACCAAATTGAACTTAACTTTAATTTAAAAATTTATATTATTTTTTGGTATTTAATTTCAGATATGGCCTAAGGGCTAGAAAAACATACATTTATGTTTTTTTTTGTTCATATTTGGGATAAATACCAAAAATTTAATGATTTTGTTGAGTTAATTAGATTTTTGTTTCATGTTTTTAGTAATAATGTCGGTCATTCAATCCAGAAATGTATGTAATCGTATCGTTTATGTAATGAGAATTCTAATCTGATATTTATGTTTCTAGTTTTTCAAAAATATGTAGATGGTTTTATATGTACATATTGTTATGCTGTCGAAACGTTAAATGCTTTCTTTCACTGTGTTTGACAGTGGCTAAAAAGTACGAATGTTTGTCTCATACGGCCATGAAATAAGCAAACGTACCCAGAAACTATCTTGAACAGTAGAAGAAAAAGAAGCTTTTTATTAAAATCGGACTGTTACATTATAATCCATCTATGAAAAGCAATCATATCCGTTTTGAAAGGTGACACGCAAAAGAAGTTTGTAATAATTACTATCTATATCAGATTGCACATTTATCATAAGAGGTACAATTTTCTCACAGAATAACATCCAAAACCACCTACTAGACTTTATTTGATCATAATTTTTAGCAAGTTGCAGGATATTAGCACCGAATAAGGGGCCGAAGTATTCAACCACAATGACATTGGAAAATATGTTTTAAGTGGTTAAGCTTACCAAATAATTGCAGTTGAATCCTGTAGTTTGGTGCATATCTCGTAAATCTCGCTTATATCTTAAAGTAGCTTGTATCCTTTGTTTGTCTTAGGTCGGTGAGCTGACAATCCAAATACATAAAACACAAGCTGTTAAAAATATCAACTAAGAACCATCAATTAATGAAACAGTATCGTTTGGAACTGGTTCCTCTCCGAGAAACTCTGTCAGTCACTTTAATTTTCCTTAGTCGAATGATTTAACCGTTTTTGTGGCTCTAGTTACGAATTATCTACGTTTTCGTCGGTATTATAATTGCTGTTTGGATTTGCATTACCTGGCACTGTAGGAAAGATTTCTGTGTGATCGCTACCATCTGTAGGTCTGTGATTGCCGAGATCAACGTAAAAATAAGATTGATCCTTGCGCTCCTCAATAGCTGTACTGCCTTGATTGAGAGTTTTTTTGTCAGTAAATTGTATTTCGCCTTAGTCTCAACTGTGAATTTAACATCTCGGGACAATCATAACAGTCACTGCCAAAGATTTTAAAAGAACATGAGGTATATTGGGATTTTTAAATTCAACCACTGAAAATCAAAGCTTTTGGACCTTTCACCAATGCTTTAAAGGTAACATTCAATTATTGTATGCTTGTAAGACCAGGTAAATTAAATGATAAATTTCAACTAAAAATATTTGGCAAGTCGGTTTAAATCCGAGCACATTAGCACCAATAAAACCGCGTGTTGTGTTAGAGGAAAATTTCAAATGAGATAGGATCGCTATGATGGATCAAGTGAACAACGACATTTCTAATTAAATAAGCTCGTGTGGATTTGAAAGTCTTCCATCGAAGACCATGAAGTGTCTGTTCAGAAAAAAAAGCGGCTTCAAACAGCGTCTGTTCTTCATGTTAGAGGCCGCTGGCACAAAACTTGGTAGTAGGTTTAAAGTACTAGCGGAGGCGTCCCAATAATAAATTAAGAATGAAGAAGAGCAACGATAAAATTATGGTATAGGGATTCGAAACTTGTTGGGTGGACCAATTTAAGAGCAGTGAGAGGCTGATGAGATCGCCTACAGAAACACATATAACTGGGACAGTCTCACTTCTTGATCTAAATGAGGATCATATGAAAGAAAGCAAAATAATTGAGTTCGAACGTCCAAGTGTTTATCTGCAGTTAAAACGCAGATAAAAAACCTGTTCGAAAAGGTGAAGGATAGGAACAATGTGCATGGCAAAATAAAGTAATGTGGAAAAGAAGTGTAAAAGACTTAGTGAGAAAGGAGGTGCTTTTTTAGTGTGAAACCGGCAGGCATTTCGACTAATCAAGATAAAGAGATAAGCGAAACCCTGGACGCTTCTAATGTAGACACGGCTAAAAAGACTGGTTTTCAGTTCGCCATAAAGAAACATTTTACAACAAATGCGCGTTCTCTGACAAATCTGGAGCCAGTCTTAGATCCAGAAATAAAACTGGAGAAAGAAGCGGCAGAAGATAAACAAGAATTGTAAAAAGTTTCACCAAAAAGACGAAAAAGAAATAGGAATCGACTTGATGAAAAAAGCATCTACAGGATTTTTAGAATATGTTCAATGTTTACTGAGAAAATCGATAATATTCCAAGAAAGATTATTTGTAAGTGAACCGTATCCAAACTATAAGCAACCATGTGAGATGAAATTGTTTCGAAATTACTTAAGTATAGTAAAATGTTAGAATTTAAAGGATCTAAGGACTAGCAAATTTAAACGGTTAGAACATGCGATAAAAAATTTTCAACCTTATGCAGAAACATGAAATCGAATTCGCAGTGTAGTGTTCATTGGCTTTTGAAATAACGAATGTGTCAATAAAACAACGCACATGAAATGTTTGTTTTTATTACAGTTAATTTATTTAAACTAACAGGAAAACCACACTCATTCTAAACTTGAAGCAACAAATATTTGAATTCGTATCTAAAGTCAGTTGATTTACGTCAATTTTGTTAAAATGGGAACAAAAATAATAAAATGGCCGCATTAAATATTGAAATACAGAATCTAAAATGTATAGTAAAAACTAAATAATTCATGCAATGGTCTTAATTTTTGATAACAGATTAACGAATATAACTTTGACCCTATGCCCAAAATAACATATAATCTTGCATCAAAATTATCAAATTCGAAATTAATTTTTTGATAATTTTCATTTAGTCTCGATTGTGATACGGATGTAACAAGACCAACATAGAAAATGGCATCAAAAGTTATTTTAGTTTTATTCGTTATTTCCTTCGTGTATAATCCAAGTGCTACCGCCAAAAGTGCAAAATCTGTGTTTAATTATGTGAAATATATACGGCCAATTAGTTACGATGTACATTTATTTTTGACCGGACACGAGGATCTTCGCCAATATACGGGAAACGTAATAATTAAATTTGAATCGCTACGAAATTTATTTTTCTTTAAACTTATATCAATAAGTTCGATAAATATTATCGATGCTCAGCTAATAAATTTGAATGCTCCTCAAGTGCTTAACCATATTTCGTACCGAATCACTGATGCTTACGGATTGGATAAGGCGTATAAATTTAAGATGGACGATACATCACGAATTACCAATAAATCGGAAATTTATGAGCTTAAGATTAAATTTGTACGGAGCCTACATCAATACTATGATAAAGAAGTGGTGATTATGAACAAGTACAGTATGAATAATGTAACCAAGTACGATGTGGCTTACCGCCAGACTGATAGACAGCCATTAAAACGTTTCATTTTTTTATTTAGATATTTTGCATTTACACGATTTCAACCAGAGTACATAATACAATTAATACCTACCTTTGAAGATATTGCATTTAAAACCCCAATAAAATTGCGGATAACACATCAACCCGTGTACAGTGCCATATCGAATATGCCGATTCGTGAAGTTGTCACCGAAAATAATCTCGTTACAACAATATTTGATGATTCACCACCAATGGCTGCACATCATTTGGCATTCGCTGTGGGTGAATTTCAATCAAAATCTGTCGAATATACTCAAAATATTTCGTTTACTTTAAACGGATCGCCCGAAGTTCTTGTCAACTCATGTGATGCGGTCGAGATAAGTGGCAACATTTTATATGAACTTCAAAAATATCTTCAAATGCCATATCCATTGCCAAAACTAGATTACGTAATAGTGCCTGATATTGGATATTATCCAGGTGTAGCACACTGGGGGTTCATTCTTTTCAAAGAGTCACAATTCTACGGTGACTCTATAAAGGATAAAACCGAATTCCTTATGAAAAATACGATTCTAAATGCACATCTCTTATCTCGTCAGTACTTTGGTAATTTGGTGACACCCAAAGAATGGCAGTTCTATTGGTTGACCCAGGGATTAAGCACATTTTTCTCATATTTCATATTAGACCGGACATTCCCTCGCCAAAATTACATCGATCAATTTATTTTGGATAATATGTATCCAACGTTTGAGTTTTATGGCCATGTACACAAGGTTAATTCAAGGCCGGCTTATTCACCATATTGGTATTTGTCAGATAAGATCGGTGCGCGCAAGGCTAGCTCAATTCTCCGAATGTTACAGCACATGGTTGGTGATGATAAATTTCGAAAAGCTATAATCCAATATGTCAGTCTAAATGCGTACGGCTCAACCATACCTGACGATATAAAAGAAGCCTTCAAACAATCCTTAGACCAGTCGGGTACTTGGCCTACAGATATTAACATTGCTTCGGTCATAGAAAACTGGATAGATAATATTGGAGTGCCAATTTTAAACGTAACTCGTGATTATGTGAGTCGTAATATTGTGTTGCAGCAAAACTACAGCGGTAAACAAGAGGATCTTAAATCACAACAATGGTGGATTGCCTATAACTACGCGACCCAATTGAATTCTGATTTTGAGAATACCAAACCAATGGGGTGGATGAAGGGACTGTCCAACATAAAATTTGATTTAAATTTAGCACCCACCCAGTGGATTATTTTTAACAAACAGTACACAAATTTATACGTTGTCAATTACGATGAGCAAAACTGGAATCTCATCATCAATGAGCTGGTATTTGGCGACTTTGAACGGATTCACATACTTAATCGAGCTCAAATCATAAACGATTTGAATCAACTTGTGAAATGGGGCATTTTAGATAGAAAATGTCTAATCAAATCTCTATTTTATTTGCGCCGAGAGACTAATTTTCTTCCATGGGCCACAGCCGATATTGTCCTAGAGGAATTTTGGAAACTGGTGCAAAGTACAAAAAATGTTCCAAAATTTAAAGAATTTATAAGGAATATTACGGGTAGCGGTTACGATCATTTTAGACTTAGTATACGACCAAACGAGTCAAAAGGTCAGCTTCTTACACGTTCGATTTTAGTTAAATGGGCATGTTGGGCCGAATATCCTAACTGTCTTCACGATATGGAATCACTTTCGTTCGCATACATGAACTCATTAAATAAAACGCATAGCATCTATTTACATCCCAATCTAAAAGATGATTTATTCTGTTTTGGGTTCAGAAGCGAAGCTAACTATAATAACATGTTCGAATACTTTTTGGCACATCCCAAACACCCTGACGAAACTAAATTTTTTGCACAATTCGGATGTAAAATTGATACAGCCCTATTCCGTAAATATTATTTTGTTGGTTTTCATGAAATCGTCTCGGACGAATCCGATTATCCAGCATTAACCAAAGTAAAGCCGCAAGTTGGCCGGTGGCCATTCGTAATAAATTTAATTGACATTTTCTATGCTTGCCTAATGGAAAACTGTTATGATTTTAGACAACGCTATCCAAAACGATATACTTACGAAGTACAATACAGGATGCGAATGGTAATTTCATTACGTTTTGTCAACGAAAATGATTATGCAACTATTCGCCAAATTTTAGAGAAAATTCAGAATGAGTATGGTGATGAAGCTATCGAAAAAATTGATAAATATATTGATGAACGAAAAGGTAAACGTTTCTCGTTCGACGCTACGTAAGTGTATATATCTAAATAAATTTAATTGGCAAAATTTGAGTTTTTCAATTCAACCATAGATTCATGGTCAAATCGATTCGAAGTATTGCGTAGCGCCAACGTACCGTAACGCAAAAAATAATGTGTAGATGAATTAATTACAAATAAATTAGTAAAAATGTGTTATAATAAACTGTTCGAATTGCTATAGGATTTGCCGCTAAATTCCAATATGAATCAAAATGTGACATAAGCTCAACGTGATTAAAAATGGTTAGTTTTATGTAAATTTAAATAAAAAATTAGTGTTTTATTAGTAATGATTTTGTGTATATAAATTTAAAAAATAGTGTAGTATATATATATATATATATATATATATATATATATATATATATATATATATATATATATATATATATATATATATATATTAATTTGATAAGACTTTTAGTAAGTACTGCATAATTGCATACAGTATAATTCCATTATCGTGCATCAGATGGAAAGGAGATTATTGATTTATTATAATTGCCCATCATCTCGGCTTTTTGTACTTTGATTAATGTATCTAAAATATGTAATTCTAAAGTGATTATAATTAGAAATAATCACATTCTCTTAGATTATATATAGCCTGTAGAATAAAACTGTTCCGTAATGATCATGAGGTGGCTGAAACCGGGTCGTTTTATTAAATTTATTAGCATTGCTTATTGAATCATTATCGTGAATTAAAGAAACAAATAAATCTTTAAATGCTGGAAACTTCGTACTTTCCGCCAAATGGTTGAATATTTATTTTTGGGTAATTTCACTTCAGATGAAAGTGTAATTTCAATTCACTTCGAACTTGTTGCCTTAATTGTTTCGAGCAACGTCGTTTGAGTTAATGCTATTGTGAATTTAAATGAGGATCCCGGATTTCGGCACCAAAAATGTTATAGCAACCAAGAAAAACTTTAACCATCGCCCAATAAAAGTTAACAACCAATAAAAGTTCATAAAAATGTAAATGTTACCGAAATCAGCTAAAATTCCTCAATTGTTCTCCCTTAAACGACAAAAGGGAAAGAATTTAATTTATTAAACTGACAATCTACATGTATCTATAAAATAAAGGTGGAAATTTAATCATGTTTCACTCGATAGGTCCAGCTCGATCTCTTCATTACCACTAACAACTCTTTTTCCTTCTTTCACGTCTTCCTCGTTCCACGATTTCATATTATTTCTATAGTCAAACTGCTTGTATACTTTTGAGTGCTACCAGTGTTTCAGAATCAGTTTTGTTAATTCTTGGCATTTTATACGATTTTTTTTCTACAAAATCAACGAACTTTCACTAATTGTTCTCCGAAATAATCACACACGAGTAATAATCCCCCTTCTGAAATTTGTCAAATGCCAAATTAAAAAAAATGATTCCGGCCTATATCGTTTTTAATTTTTTATTTTATTAATTTCAATTTCACTCAAATACGTCCGTACCGCGATGTTTCCGGCTACCAACTAATTCTATTTCTTTTTTTTTTGTACTTTTTATACATAGTCGGGATAAAGTTTATGATACCTAATAAAGTTTATGACATTATATCGTGTACAAGTGTATAGACTTTTAACATAATGGTGTACATTGTTCGATCATAATATTCATATCTTGTGAAACCAGTTCTGCATTTTAAAACTAGTCTTATTCAATTTTTTTTATTGTCAAGCGGTTCAACACTAATCTATTTGGCGATTAAATAGTGCGTAATTGTTTCTAACTGCTCATGAAAAATTGCAAGAGCAGTTACGATTAGTTGAAATTTAGACACACACTAAGTACTTATAAGTATACTTGCGGTGGTCGATTAGAAAGCAACTGGCGCAGTGGATAATGCTGCGGTGTTTGGGAGATACTAGGCTCCAATTCTAAGAAAGGGGAGTGATGTATTTAAAGAGGATTTAAATCATTTAATTGCGATTGGTGATGAAATGAGCCATCGTCACGGCCAATACATGCTGACTGGAACAACGCAATCAATGAATATGAAATTCTAACCTGTATTCATGCGTTCTTGATTTGGCTGGCGTCGGTGTACACCTTTGCAGTCTGTATTTTACAGCTTTTAAATGTAGCGTTCAACACTTTAATAGTTTCAACACTTGTTGAACATTGAGTAAATCAGAAAAATGCTCCTTCCAAGTGTCGAGAAATGCATCGCTGTTAACACGGAGGTTTCTATACTGGTCCCGTATAGCGATACTTAGGTCTGAAGGTATAAAGCAGTCCGGTGACTCCTTTAAAGAAGTTTTGAAAACTGTTACGAAAATGAGCTGCGTCTCTTATAATTTACTTTTCAAAAAATTTGGATTGACAATTACCAATCAACTAATGTTTTCACTATTAAAACGCGTTGTTCAATCGAATAGTTTCCCATGATAAATTTGCTTCGTGCGTACTTGACGACTGTCAGGTATGAACTGTCAATTTTAATATGGCCCTCAATGGCGCCAAAAAAGATTTCGGATTGATACCGTGTATTTATGACAATTCGATATTACTATCAACAAATTCAGGCTAAAGAATCATAACTATTATGCCACTAAGACTTCTAAAATTTTTTTGTTTACTTCCCGATAACAATCTTCGCCCTTTAATTCATTATTTCGAGGGCGTTCAAGCAATAAATAAAGGTTCAAATTCTTACGAACAGAACATTTGGAACCACAATACTTCTTACGGGATCTCCATTTAAAATAGATTCCGGATCTCAATCTACATTTCTTACAGAATCATAGAGAACAAGAGACAAAACTGATTAGGGTTTCTTATTTTACCGATTTTTGAAAAACTGGTTTACGGTATTTTAAATAATGGAAAACACGATAAAACCGGTATTTAGCGGTTGTTTAATAGAATATTAAAATTTTAAATATATTTCAGAAACAAGATTAAAAAAGTTTGCTCGTTATCTATTAAAAGTTGGCTTAACAGTTTTTCAGTGCGTTAACTAATTTGTCCAAAATTTATTTCAAATAACGGAAATTCTTTTTGCAGTGAATTCAATTGGGTTGGTTCAGGTCGGATAGCGATAATAACAAAGCTGAGTTTAATTCTTCAGAAAATATTTGTTTTTTCTCCTTTTAATCATTTAGACCAGTTTTAGATACATTCTTAGATGGAGAATCTCCAATTGATGAGAATAGTCGTTTAAACAAGATGGCGATAATAGAAGTTTTGTAAGAATATTTCAAACAATCATTTCGTATAAATTAAGTGAGTTTTTTAAGCTTTGCAAAAATCTGGTTAAAAAACAAACTTTTTATTTCGCCGAGATTTTCAACTTGAAGCACAGCATCAATAAACTTGGAGATAAAACTTCCAAAATCTCTAATTTTTTAAATGAAAACTCTAATATGCCTTACGCAGTAGAAATAGTGACATCTTTCCTTCCCAGTGCCTCGACAGCTTTATGTTACGAGAGCAACATGTCCCTTATACTTTGTAACAGCTGGATCGACCAATAAATGCGCTGAATTTTAATCATCAAAACTTTCTAGAATGTCATCTGCCAATTCCAAAAATCAGTCCAACTACCCCAATTCTTTCCCAAATTGTTTTTTTTTTGGATTACATTTTTTTTACCGGTAATCGATAATTAAAAAAATACTGAAATTACCGGTTTTTGACCGATGATAAAAACACATTAGTCTTTACAAATAACGGCACATATAATAGAAAAATATTCATCAGAGACGAACCCAGCACGTTAGTACCAATCCCTAAGAATAGTGAAATATGGAAACTTGACTTAGCAGATCCTTATTTTGATAAACCCTGTGCAGTGGATATACTAATTGGAGCTGTTATCTGTACTCCATTCGTCGAAGTTTGGTTGGTTAATAGCGGGCATCATAGAACACCATGGTCGGAAGTACCTTTAGGCAACAATCTAAAATATTTCATGCAACACCATCATGCAGTTTATAAGGAGAGTACTTCTACCAAATTACGAGTCATGTTTGACGTATCCTGCAAAACAACAACTTCATCTTCACTAAATGACTGCTTACAGATTAGGACAAAATTGCAACCAGATTTAACCACTACCTTAATTGATACGATTTCGTCAATATCTAATTGCTATAAATGCGGGTATTGAAAATATGTATCGGCAGATATTAGTGAAATCAACGGATGCAAATTATTATTAAATTCTATGGCGCAAAAATCTAGACAAAATGACTTATAGTAGAGCATGTGCGTCGTTTCTAGCCATTCCGATGTTAGTAAAGTTAGCGAAAAACTTTGAAACTAATATAAATACACATAGTACAACCAGAGACAACTTATAATAGATCTCTCTTCTTTAACACGAGTATTTTTTGGTTTTTTTGAGAGGTTCGTATGCTATCTACAGCAAAATTGTATTACTAAATAATATTGGCTGTGTATTTACCACACATTCAAAGGTTTTTAGATTTTTTTTTCTTCATTCTATTTATGTACAATAAATGCATATATATACAATAAAACAAAAACAAATTGTTGTCTTCATCGTGTTAAAAATCGAATAAAAACGATAATATTTCATTTTTTTATACTGCATATCGCTCACACACGAGAAAACTGGCACATTTCAAAATATCAAGCTTCATAGAAAATAAGATTTAAGTAATGCGCAACATAACATTTAACATTAAAATTAATAAAACTTAACGCTTTTTTAATCACGTTTACTTCAAAAAAAGGAAATTGAAAATTTGAAAATGTGTCACTTTTCTCGTGTATGAGCGATATATATAAAAATATTATCACCTATGGAAATTAACTGTATTTCTTTCCTCTTTGTATGTTTCGTTCGGATTGTATAGACATTGTTGTTGGTTTGATTTTGTATATGTACACATAATACATATTGCTTAGCGAAATAAATTTTTATTTTAAAATTTTGTAATTCCATTTTTTAATGTAAACGGAAACCAGTATTTTAAATTTCCACCGAGGGATTCCGACGTTTACACTAAGTGGTTAGCTATATGCTACAATTCAGCGAAAATCATAGGATCTATAAAAAATCCTATAATATGCGATAAACATTTCAAAATGGCATACATTGGGAAGAAAAAACTGTATTCTGGTGCTATACCTAGTTTATGTTTAGGAAATACGGATTCTAGTGACGAAGAAATGCCCGATGAAATTTACAACGAACATGAGACGCAATCAGATCCCACATGCTCTTTAAGTAAAACTGACTATGAGCAATGGCTAACAAGTGAACAAAATTGTCGGTTTTACAGAAGTGAAATGGAGAGTTTTAAATTACAAAATAAAGTTTTGGTTGATGAAAACAAAATGTTAAAAAACTCAACAAACAATTACAACTTAAAATTATAAATTCTGGCATTCAAAAACGTACTGCAAAATTAAGGATTAAACAATTAAAAAGAAATCAGCTTACTATTTATCAACAAATTGACAGTACAAAAGCTCATAAATATGTCAAAACTTTTGTTAAAATGCTTATTAACAATAAAACCATTTATACGAACGAAGAAAAAGATTTGGCCATAGCTATTTTTTTTAAATCATCCGCTGCATATTTGTTTTTAAGGGATAATTTAATGTTTAAACTGCCTTCACTTGCATCGATTTATAGATGGTTTCCTCTCCAAGAAATATTACCAGGTTCGATTAATGATGAATTGTTTACTCAAATAAAATCGAGAATAGAGCATTTTAAAATGGAATCAAAACAAGTAATGCTGTGTTTTGACGAAATGCATATTGCAAAAAAACTAGAGTACAACAGTAAAATTAATCAAATCGAAGGTTTTGCCGATTATGGAGAAGGCAGCTTAAATAATAAATTTGCAAAAGTAGTTTGTACATTTATGGTGCGATCAATACGTGACAACTGGAAGCAGGTAATTGGGTTTGTAATTGCCGCTACCACAACTCCTGCCTCTGAGCTTAAAAGATTAATTAATGAGCTTATTCTGAAATGTTTTTCTATTGGGCTGGTTGTAAAAGGTTTGTGTTTGTGACCAAGGAAAAACAAATCAATCTCTTTATAAATGTTTAGATGTTTTGATTGATCAGCCATATTACATGCTTCAAGATTATAAAATCATATGTATTTACGATGTTCCACACTTACGGAAATCTCTTCGGAATAATTTAATAAATTATAATTTAGAAGCTGGTAATTCAAATGCTATAGTTTCATGGGATGTGATTAGACAACTATATAAAATTGATTCTGTGTCACTAGTTCGGTTAGTTCCAAAATTAACTCCAATGCATATACAGCCAAATACATTCCAAAAAATGAAAGTTTCATATGAGGTCCAAATATTTAGTTCAAGCGCCGCATCTGGTATACGCACTATCGATAAATTAAAATTGTTTACTTCAGATATATCAAAACGGGCTAACGATACAGCTGATTTTTTAGAAAAAATTAACGAAATATTTGACGTGTTGAACAGCAAAAGTTTATATGGTAAAATTTCAAATAGTGGAGCTCTTCAAAATTCAGAACTTTTTTTAACAAAATTAGAAAATTACATTATTTATTTATCTAAACTAAAATTTCTAACAAATAATACAAAAAATCAAATAAGTTGCATTAATGGAATAATGCAGAAAATAAAAGGTATCCTACTAATTGCCAATGATTTGTTTAAATCAAAAGATTGGAAATACATCTGTACTAACAGATTTAATCAAGATTGTTTGGAAAATTTGTTTTCAATTGTGCGTTATAAAAAAAGAAAACCTTCCGTTAAAGAATTTCGGGAAATAATTAAACGAATAATGTCAATAAAACTTATTTATAGTTCGAAATATGTGAATTGTAAGGGTGGTATTAATTCTATGCTTATTGATTGGAAAGCTGTGTTATCCGATTCAGTTAACATAGAAGAAATCAATAAAGATGAACATGATGTATGTCAATTGAATGTAACCACAAGTGACGAATACGAAGAAGAATATGACTAAGAATCTGATCAGGTCACACAGGTCAATAATGAAATAACAAGTGCAACATTAAGTGATAACGCAATAAACTATTTTTGTGGTTATGTCATACACCATAAAATTTCAAATCTAATATTTGATAATCAAGAAAAGCACGGTTTATTAAAGAATTGTTCACGATGCATGGAGCAATGTACACTTAACAACACAACAATTTCCGCGCCTTCCGAATGGCTTACATTTTTTAAAAACTTTAATGATGATTCTGATTTTGGAAGTTTAACTGTGCCAACTGAGGAATTTTTTTTTGTATGTAAGCAAGCGTTTATTACTTTTACTTCAATATTCAACAAAGAACCGTATGCGCGAAATATTAAATATAAAATCAAAGAAAAATGCATTAAATCAAATAAATATTTTTTTGACCAAAATAATTTATGCTTCGACCACCGGATACTCTTGATTGATTTTTTCATTTTGGTGCTTTTACGAAAAAATTGTCGTTGGCTGTCAGAATCAACTGTATTTGACGCGGGTAATAACAGACTTAAACATAGTAGATTGGAACTGCTATTAGATTACATTCAGTTCATTTTTCATTTTTTATAAAAATTGGCATCAAGCGGCTTTGTTTATAACTGTTTATTAATAGCCAATTAAATTCAGGCAAAACAAAAAACTATAATTAAATAGATCTTGAAATACTCCATGTAAATTATATTTGTTATAAAAAAATAAACTCTTATTTCTGTACTTTTCATTGTTAATCCACAACCGATCTTTTAGCATATGTCACGAACAAATGGAATCTTGCCCTAGAATACCACGGAGAATCCTTTGGAATTGCCGAAACGTAGGTACACTAAATGCCGGAGTTCCCCAGGAATCCGTTTTATCATCAACTTTATTTCTATTTCGTCCGAATTTAGACATAAATATAGCATTTCAGATTAATAAAACGCTATAAAATCCGTTCTGCACGCAATTAAAAAAAATACTTATACAAAAAATACCAAAAAGTGGATTCCGCAACAATCATTAACTCATATAGAACATAGCAGTCACAGACACCAAACAGTCTTTCTGGTATGACAATATGCTGTCTTTGAACTGCTAAAATCTCACTAAAACATTGACGATTGCTTATTGCGTATAAATCTACTACTTTTTTAACAATACAAATAATAATGGGTGATTTTTTAAGCGCTTGGCCTAAAAAAAACAGTATTATTACAAAAATGTATGCAATTGGTATTTCAATCAATAAATCAATGTTTGCCATATTATTTCTTTTTTAAAGAATATTTCATGTAAATAAAATAGCCTTTATAAATAATCTCATGTAATCCTAAACCATTTGATTTTGTTTGGGTTATATTTGAATCAATCGTTTGTGCCAACAATCTCTAAATAATTCAGGACTTGAAGAAAGTGGTAACATGGTATATAACTTTCAATCAAAACGGCCGTGGTCGTATAATAGATATTGATTTTCAAATAATAATAGGATAAATCTAAATCATAGATAAAATGAAAGATTTTTTATTTGAATACCCTTTAATTCTAAATGATTCAAAAATGTAAACATTTCCTCACTTGCAGTTTTGTTTTGAATTTTATTTTACAAATATTATAAAAATTACAACAAAAATAAAATCACCGAATTACTTCGAGTTTCATTTATGTATTTATTACTTATATCCTATTCTGTATTTATTTTATACAACACAACACATTCAAACTTCAAAATTTCGTATATAATACGTATACGCATAGTATATAATACGTATAAGCAAGAACATTTCACCAATACAACGAAGACATTGGAAATATCAGAAGTTTTTTTTTTATATAAATTTCTATTTCCTTCGTAGTGTAAATGATTAATCTATTATAAGTTGTCTCTGGTAGTACTATGTGTATTTATATTATGATTCCTGCCAGATAGAAAACATTCCAACATGGAATAATATTACCAAAACATCATCCAGCAAACCAAAACATCATCCAGCAAACGGGTTATGAAGCTGTACCAATGGACAAATTGACCAGATGGCAAAACATTCAATCGCGTATTCAACCATTTTAGAATTCCTGGTCCGGCGATTATTTACCTACTTTACAAGAATGTGTTGAATGGTGACAGGGGAAAACTCACATCAATGTAGATGATGTTGTATTGTTAAAAGAAGACAATCTACCACCAAACCAATGGTTACTTGGGCGCAAAATTTAAACCCATCCAGGCAGTGATGGTATTGTTAGAGTTGCGATCATTTATTTTCCAGTCAATATAAAAAATAGGAAATAATTGGATTTAATGTATATTGATCACACCTGCAAAACTTGAAAATTGTAAAAAAATTGCAATTCCATTTCCAAGTGTAAGTTATAAACATTTCCAAGTGCAATTCGATAGGTTTAGTAAAATTTGCTAGCTCGTTATCAAACCGATTTAAATACAAATTAAAATTAATTTTTGAACTGAGTTAGGAAGCACTTCAGGTGCATAAAGTACAGGCATTTTTGCGGAACTGTCCAAATTTTGAGACACATTTTGAGGAATTATTTTTAATCTACCAACTATGTACATATAGTAAATCCTAGATAGACAGTCAAATGTCTTAACATGAAAGTAATGATAATTATTTGACCTCAGATGATAATATTATTTCATTCTTAAAAGAGATATATACATTTTTCTGCAATTCATCTACTCACAATCATTCTTGTCGTCTAGCGAATTTGTGGATTTTCGTTTATTCTGGTCTGTAGTACGGTTGTTAAGAACATAATACGAAAATTAAGACTCCATTCAACATGGTATTAAAGTTAATTTTTATTTTTTTCGTATTTACCTCGTCATATGTTTCAAAAACTTCAGCTAAAACAAGTGCGGAACTATATTACGAGTATTTAACATTTATTCGACCAATTAGTTATGATCTTCATCTGTTCATCACTGGGAGAGAAGAGTTTCGGAACTACGATGGTGTGCTAAAAATTCAGTTTGCATCGCTTACAAATTCAACTTATTTTAAATTGGCATCGACGTCTTCGTCATATTTAACAAATGTGCAACTAACAAATTTAAACACATCACAAATAATCGATAATGTTTCATACCATCAAGATGGTTATTCTTCGGGTGACACCCATTATACATTTAAAGTGGACAAAAATGTCGATATTATAAAAGAATCGGAAGTTTATCAACTTGATCTGAACTTTACTCGAAGTATCCAACTAAATTATGCGGATAAAGCGGTTATTATGAATAAATATAAAGTGAATAATGTGACAAAGTGCGACATTTGCTAAACATAAAATAGATAACAATTCTTAAAATATTTTTTTTTTTTAGGTATTTTGCGTTTACTCGATTCAAGGCCGAATTTAGTGTTCAACTGATTCCTATTATATTCGAAGAAAATTTGAATAAAACTCCAATTAAATTTCGTATTACGCATCAACCAATATATACCGCATTATCGAATATGCCTGGTCGTGTAGTATTAGCCAAAGACAATCTCGTTACAACAATATTTCAAGAAACACCTCCAATGACTGGACATCAGTTGGCATTCGTTATTGGTGAATTTCAATCAAGATCGGTACCAAATTCACATAATTACTCGTTTACAATGCACGGGTCTTCTGAACTAGATACCAAATCTATTGATGCTGTCCAAAGGAGTGGCAACATTTTAAATGAGCTTGGAAATTATTTACAAACGCTATATCCTTTATCAAAACTAGATTTTTTTATATACCCTGATAATGTGGGTGTCGTGGGTGTGGAGCATTTGGGTCTCATACTTTTTGAGGAGTCACAACTGTTTGGTGACTTCAAAACAGAAAAAACTAAAGTGTTAATGAATAATGTAATTCTAAATGCTGATCACTTATCTCGTCAGTATTTTGGTGATTTGGTGACTCCTAAAATATGGCAATTCTATTGGTTGACACAAGGCTTAAGCACATTTTTTTCATATTTTATATTAGATCGAGCTTTTCCCGGGAACAATTACATCGATCAATTTATTTTAGATAATATGTATAAAAGTTTTGAGTTATACAGTCATGACCATAGAGTGAACTTGAGTCCAGAGCAAATGACGTTCCGGTACATAAATGATGAAACCGGTAAATACAAGGCCAGTTCAATACTACGAATGTTACAGCACATGGTTGGTGATGATGTTTTCCGTAAAGCTATAATCCGATATGTTAGTCTAAATGTATATGGCTCAACGACACCTGACGATTTAATAAAAGCATTTAAAGAAACTTTAGACGTAACTGATTCATGGCCTATAGACATTAATATTGATTCTGTGATAAATAGCTGGCTAAATTTAACTGGTTTACCAATTTTAAACGTGAAACGTGATTATGTAAATCATAATATAGTTTTGGAGCAAAATTATAGTGGTAGCCAAGATAATTTAAAATCACAACAATGGTGGATTGCCTATAATTACGCAACGAAATCATCTTTCAATTTTGAAGATACCAAACCAATTGGTTGGATGAAACAGGAATCTAGAGTTTCATTCGATTTGAATTTGAAACCCAACCAGTGGATTATTTTTAACAAACAGTACACAAATCTATATGTTGTCAATTATGATGAACAAAATTGGAATCTTATCATTGACGAACTTATATTTGGTGATTTTGAACGGGTTCACGTATTTAATCGTGCTCAAATCATAAACGATTTGAATTACCTTGTGAAATGGAATAAAATAGATCGAAAAATTCTCATCAAATCGTTATTTTATCTGCGACGAGAGACAAACTATCTTCCATGGGCCACAGCTGATATCGTCCTAGAAGATTTTTGGAAACTCACTCTTAGTACGAAATATGCAATAAGTTTTAAAAAGTTACTGTACTATATCACAAGTGTTAGTTATGACATATTTAGAACTAATATAACAGTAAACGAATCAAAAGAGTCGCTGTTAACACGTCCGATTTTAGTGAAATGGGCATGTCGAGCAGGATATCACAATTGTCTTCAAGATATGGACACATTATCATTGGAATATTTGAACTCATTAAACCAACCGGAAACATTACATGTACATCCTGATTTAAAAAATGATCTATTTTGTTTTGGTTTTCAAAACGAGGCTGACTACAACACTGCTTTCGATTACTTTTTAGGTCATCCCGAACATCCAGATGAATCTATATTTTTTAAACATTTTGGATGTAAAAAAAATACAACACTATTTCGTAAATACTATTTTATCGGTATGAATCAAAAAGTTAATGAATATCCCGGATTCGATAAGATATTTAAACAAATATTTCGGACTCCCGATTTAAATTTAATTGAAATTTTCTATTACTGCTTAATAGAAAGCTGTTATGATTTCCAGCACTACTATCTGGATATATATCCTCAACTGTCGCAACAATTTGTCAATGAAAATGATTTGTCAACTATGAGACTAATTTTGAATCATAATCTGCAAGTATACGGTAACGAAACGATTGTAAAATTTAACGAGTATATCGACAATGTCAAAGATAATCTTTGAAATGTTTTGGTTTAAGCATATATAACTATTATTAAAAAAATTATATAGTCATTCTCTTTGGTTTAAGTAAATAAATAAATGGTTTGCCAAAAAGTTACTGTCGTCATAATTTTACGTATTGTGAAATCCTGTGTTTTTACCAACGTTTGCTAATTTCTCATTACAGTAAACATCTAAACAAAAAAATAAAAAATAAATCTGATAAGGTTTCATAATATAGGAGTTGTACTTACATAAATTCATTTCGTTTATCAACTACCTTAAGGTTATCATCGAAATTTGACCTAAGAGACATTCAACAAAAATTTGAAAATAATTTTATTTAGTCGGCCATAGAAAAGTGATAAACATGGTACTAAAACTATTTTGGTTTCTTGTAAATTTAGTATTTTGTTTTACAGTCGGTTTTGCACTAGATAGTAGTGAAGAAAATATTTCGAGTGTACCGAATATCCCGCTCGTGTTTGATTTTATCCGATTTATTCAACCGCAGCACTATGACATTCATTTGATTATATCGTCGACGGAAGAGTTTCGTGCATACGATGGAATTGTTAAAATGAAATTTGAATCTAAAACTAATTCGACAATATTTCGTTTTATATCGGCCAATTCCATTAACATTACACATTTGAAATTAGTAAATTTGAAAACACATGTCGAGGCTACTGATTTTACATTAAAACGCGAAACTAAGTATTACTCGGCCATTTTCACTGATGATGCGTTTGTGGTAAGCAACAATGGCAATATTATAGAGCAGGCGGAAATCTATGAATTAGAAGTGCAATTTAGTAATTCGATTGGTGTTTATCATGATAATCGAGGTTTTTTCTCATCTAAATATAAAGTGGATAATGAGACAAAGTAAGTAACTGTCAAATCATTGTATTCGCAATAAATACATTATTTAAGTTGTGTTCCAGATATTTTGCGGCTACACATTTTCAAACAAAATATATTAGGGATGCGATCCCCAGTTTTGAAGATATTTCGTTTAAAGTCCCAATCAAATTGCGAATTACACATCATCCAAAATTTACAGCACTATCCAATATGCCTGGTCGAATTATCACAGGAGATAATCGTCGTGTTACTACAGAATTTGATGAGACACCTCCAATGCCGGCATACATATTAGCTTTTGCAATCGGTGAATTTGAAACGAAACAAGTACCAAACAAAAGAAATATATCGTTTAATTTCTATGGATCTTCCAAAATACATACAGAAACGGATGATGCAACAGAAGTTAGTGGTAAAATATTGCTGGGGATGGAAGATTATTTCACCATTCCGTATGCACTACCTAAAATGGATTACTTGATAATACCTGAATTTCCATTTTATGGCATGGAAAATTGGGGACTCGTAGTTTTTATCGAGTCAAAAATTTTTGGCAGCTGGAAGACCTCACAAACTTCAGATTTAATTTTGAATACAAATGTGAATGCACATGAGCTAGCGCATCAATATTTTGGTAATTTAGTAACGCCAAAACAATGGCGATATGTTTGGTTAAGTGAAGGTTTTGCAACATTTTTCTCATTTCACATATTAAACCAGGTGTTCCCAAACGACCACTATAACGATCAATTTTTAATCGATAATTTATTTAATACGTACGATCTAGATGATTATCAAAGTACCCTTAATCCACGTTCAGGAAAATCATCAATATATAATGTGGCCGAAAAAATTAACTATTTTAAAGCCAGTTCCATCATTCGTATGATTATGCATGTAGTCGGTGAATATAAATTCCGTCAGGGAATCATAATGTACCTAAAACAATATGGATACAATTCTACTGAGCCAACCGACTTGATACAAATATTCAACTCTATTATTAAAGAAGATGTGTCATGGCCAATGGATATTAAAATTCAATCATTTATCGAAAGCTGGACACATCAAAGTGGAACACCTATTTTAAAAGTAACCCGAAATTATATGAACGGTGATGTTGTGCTGACACAAAAATACAACAACAAAGGTAATAAATACAATAACAAGCAGGCAACATGGTGGATACCGTATAATTACGCATCAAAGCGGAATCCTAATTTTGATGACACAACGCCCATCGGATGGATGGAGAATGAGTCAATGATCGCAATCAATTTAAATTTAAGTCCACACGACTGGGTGGTCTTCAATAAACAATACACCAACCTGTATATTGTGAATTATGACGAACAAAATTGGGATCTTTTAATCAACGAATTAATTTATGGGAATCATGAACTTATTCATGAATACAATCGGGCGCAACTGATTCACGATTTAAATCGTTTGGTCGATTATAAAGAAATAGGTCGTAATTACTTAATAAAATTATTGTTCTACCTAACACGCGAAAAAAATTATCTTCCATGGGCAGCCGCAGATACAATTTTGGAGGAGATATGGCAACTTCTTCGAAAAACAAAACATATAGAAATGTTAAAACTGGCAATTAGATACATGACGAGTGATACTTATGATTATTATCGGCTAAATGCACAACAAAATGACTCAAAAACGTCACTTGTAACGCGAACAATGGTTGTAAAGTGGGCATGCAAAACTGGTTGGCAAAATTGTCTTCAAGATTTCGAAAACCTATCAGCAGAATACTTAAAATCCATAATTTTAGGGAACACAATATTCGTTCATCCGGACATAAAAAATGATTTATTCTGCTATGGTTTCCAAAATGAAGTGAACTACAATCGAGTTTTCCAATTTTTTGCAACAAATCCCGAACATCCGGATGCAAGTGCTTTTTACTCACAATTTAATTGCAAACCCAATACCAAATTATTTAGAACGTATTACCATATCGGCCACCATGCAGCCACCGTTTTGAATATGACTCAATATCCGTCGTACGAAAAAATCCAATCGATTGTGCGACACTTCCGCGGCGATGAAATCTCAGTTGTCTATGAGTGTTTGCTGGAAAACTGTTTTGATTTCAGACTAAACTCGCCAAATAAATATGCACATGAACTGGCAAGTCTCGTCGGTGAAATATTAAGTCCCCAATTTTTGATACCGGCTGAATTGCCTCGAGTTAAGGTTCTATTGACAAAAATACAAGATGTTTATGGAGATGAAGCAATCGAAAAGATTGGTAAATATATTAAAAACCGTTATATGTATTTCTGGTAGACCAAATATTTAACGTAATATAGACAATTAATAAATATAATAATGGTCCATATTTTTCTCAGTTTGTTTTAATGAAAATGGATTTTGGTCGTAACATATTACAATCAACTTTTCTCAACTTAATCTAAGTGATCGAGGCTGATGTGTTTCATGATTTATAGAAAGTAAAACCCCATATATTTTTTTTACCGATAAAATAGTCAGTCAATCTTACATTCGGTACTATGATGTAAACCTTTAGGTGTAGCAAAAAGTAATTGTTCACTTTAAATTAAACATTAAAACAGATTATTTACCCGTAATTCAAATACCGTTTATTCAAATTAAACTTATCTTTAATTTTTCTACTAATTTCGTCTCCAAATTGTTTATCGACGGTCTCCAGCAGTCCATGTATGGTAGTTGATGGCTTCAAATCAAATTTCCTTTGCATTATTTGTACAATATTTTCCATTATTTTATACACTATCTCCTGCCGTTCAGTTACATCTGGATAAAACGCTTCAAAATCATAACACTTTTCGATCAAACATTTATTAAAGACATCGATATCGTTAACATATTCCCGAAACTTAAAGCCATCAACCAAAAGCGCTCGATCATCGATCAATTCCTTCGGTAATTTAAGATTATATACAATTGGTACATAATATTTTCTGAAAATTGTTATATTCGAATGACAATCAAAACTTGCATAGATGGCGCGTTTCACATCATTAATATCGTTCATCTGGGCATAGTTAAATATTCGTTCAAAATCATCTTGATCAGTAAATCCATAACAGAATACAAATTTTAATCGATCTGATGGAATCGTAAACGTTTCATTGTTGTCGATCGCGTGTAGATATTCTGTCGATTTTTTATTAAATACATTGCGACATAAATTTAATTCCAGATCACAAATCCAATTGATTGCGATATTGCGTGTTAATTGCGTTTCTCGTGTTTCGCCCGGTTCGGCGTCAACCCCAAAATGATTAAATAGATTAATAATTAATTCTGATCCATTATTTTGATTGAAAAGTTCTTCACTATAATAACCGTATTGTTGACGAATATATTTATCGGCGACTTTCCATATTAAATAGTTTCGATCGTGTTTTAACAAGCGTAAGAGATCAGTCACAATTTCAATTGATATGAATTTATTTTTGTACGATAGTAAAAATGCATCGATCAAAAGTTTAGCACGATCGATGGCTGGTATTATTTCATATTGATCACTTGCTAGTAGATTGGCAATCATTTTCCAATTTTCCTCATCATAGTTAACGAAATAATATCCAGTTGAATGACGATTCAGTACTATCCAGTCATCAGCGGCTAAACTTAATGGTAACTTTATAGATGTCTCATTTTTAAGCCAACCATCTGGAAATGTGCTGTTGTATTTTGGATTTGATTTTGTAGCATAATTAAATGGGATCCACCAGGTACTACCACCAGTGCTATTAAGATCATTTACATTATATTGTTGTTGACTTATTACCACTTCACCAGTTTCATAATTTCGTGTTACCGTTACTAATGGTAATCGTTCTTGTAGTATCCATGAATCTATAAATTCTTTGATATCAACATCACTTGCAATTGTTTGATCAATGGAATTGGCCAGTTCTATTTCGGCTACTAAGTTATCCGGTGTGACTGAAGCATATTGATAACGTTCGATATAATGTTGAATCATTCGTTGAAAAGATGTTTCGCCCATTACATGATTTAACATTTGGACAATGGCACTGCCTTTATGATAGTAAATTGAGGTTTGCATTAGCGACATGTTTACTTGAAAATTATCTAGAATTGTCGAGTCGAGTGTACGTTCCAAATAAAATGAGCCATCTATATCAAGCAATATGATTTGTGATAAATAATTTTCTTCCGGAAACACTTTGGCCAACAGACGATGTGTAAAGTATGTTGCAAAACCTTCATTTAGCCACAGATGTTTTCGTTCCTTCATTGTGACAAGATTACCAAAAAATTGATGTGTTAATTCATGGGACACAACTGCCAGTGACTTTTCGATATTTTTGGTTGTTGGTGGATTTGATAAATCTAAAATTGCGTCATAATTGTACAGTACTAAACCCCAATTTTCCATGCCCAGTGTACTATGTGTGGGAGTGGCCAAAAAATCTAGTTTAGATAAAGCGTAGGTTTTGTTTACATAATTTTCGAGTGCTTTAAGCATTACGCCTGTATATTTTTGTACTATGGATGATCCAAGTTTCGATTCAATCGGTGTATACAAATTCATTTTGATATTACTCTCGTTTTCGATTGGAATTCGGTTGAATTTGCCCACAGCAAATGCTAGGATATATGTCGACATGATAGGAGTTTGCTCGAAAGTTGTTGTTACCATTTCACCATCACTAAAGTTTTGGAAAAATATAAAAATAAACTTTTTAGTAACGATTACTTATTATATGATAAATTATGGTTAACACACACCTTATGCTAATAGTACCTGGCATATTCGATAAGGCCACCAAATCTTTGTGGTGCGTTATATTTAAATTAAAATGCGCCTTAAATCCGACATAATCAAAACTCGGTAGTGTATTCCGTATATTATGTATCTCCATCTGAGTGGCGGTGAAGCAATTTTTCGAACCATCAGTTAAATTTGTGCACGTTTTATAGAATCCATTGACAGATCCTTCAACAAAACGCGTTGTAAATTCCATATATAAATCATAGATTTCACCTTTTTCTAAAAAATTCACATCATTGCTATCCAATAGCACAAATTCGTTTAAATATCCCGTAAAAAACGTCACATTAAATTCTTCTAATAATTCATTCGATCGATTTACGTTCGATACTCGTATCGAATGAATATCACTATGTACCGTCTTATTATAATGAAACATTAGCTGATTTGAGTCGACGAGCGACACGAAACGTAATCGTGTCGTACCATTATAATATTTAAAATCGAAATCGGGATCGAGTCGAAAATCGATATCATATTGTATTGGTTTAACATCGGTGATTATATTAAAATAATTATCACTTTCATTTTGAACACTAATTAGTTCACTGTTAATTATTAACACAAATTGTATTAAAATAATAGTTTTTCGAATCATATTTTAAATCGAATACTATAAAGATCACTTTTAACACAAGTCCCTTTTTTTTTAAATTTATATAAAACTATTTCAAGTTTTTTATGATTATCGTGTTTATAAAGATAAACTCTCAACTAGCGGAGAGGGTCAATGATAACGATTTGATTTTTTTCTTTAAGAGAATACACATATTTTTATTTGTTTATTTAATTATTACTGTTATTTATTTTTTAACAACATCGCTTCACAAACTAACGTCATAAGTTTTTACTACAACACCCTTAGCCAACAACTAACATGTTATGAATGAAGTGTGATAACGTTACACAATATATTCATTGTGTTTGTGTTTTTAAGCGGCTTAAAATCGATTAACTTAATAGCTTTTATGAAATTCTTCTTATTGAAGGTTAAGACACATACATGTTTAACAAGAATCAGTTATGTGTCGTTCGTTTTAAATAAAAAAAACATTTTAAGAACATCTTTTAGACGCAGTTGGAAGTATTTATTGTGGATTTCCCAAGTAACTATGCAAGCTGCATATGTTTACATAAATATATTACGGATTAAATGTTTTGGTTTGGTATCGCAAACTAAACGATCGCACGTGATCGATAAAAAGTACGCAATACACTTTCGAAATTTAGTAAAGTATGTACATGGTTTGCATTTTATATATTCTCGGAAATATTTAGTTGAGCGGAATTTTATGTTTGTCATTTATATTTGCAAATTTTTATTAAACATTAATATTGTTTGTCGTTTTGACTAATATTGTGCGTATAGTTCTGGAAATGTGAATTTATCACTTTTAACTTAAATAAAACTTAAAAAGTACTTTCGATATGTGACCGAATTTGAAGCTAATCTTTCATATCATACTCGTATTCGTCGAAGAAACCGAACATTTATTTGGCAACTTATCATTTGTTGTTGCTTATAAATTTCTATTTTCAAAATTTTACCAAATATTGTTTCGATATCTGGGCTTTATCTAGATTCTGGTTAGGGATTTTATCAGTTTTTAATTTTAAGCACTTAGTCACTGGTTGTCTGTTAATTTAAACTGTTTTGATGATGTCAATCTATCTCCCTGATACCAGTTCAATGGCGTTGACGAAATTTGTATGTGACCTTGAGTTTATTTAATTTCTGCTCACGATCATTCGGTCGTTGTGTTTTTGTCTCGCGTTGATACTTGTTTGATTCACAAATTGTTTCCGAATTATGTAGCTTATTAGATTATCTGAATTAGACATCGCTGGAATTTGATACCGGATTTTTCTGCAAAACATAATCATGGCAGGTAAATATCTCATGGTAACATATACTGCGGTATGATATGTTAAATTTATTTTGGGAGTTCATTGGTCCTAGTTATACTAGTTTTCTATCATCTTTTTCAGTGTCAAATAAAGTGTATATAAATTAGATTTTCGACGATTACATGATGTATTGGTCATAAAACGGTTAATTCAATTGATTTGTAACATTTATTCAATTATTTTAAAATCTAATTTGTAATAATTTTAAAATTTTATGTCAAATAAAGTGTATATAAATTAGATTTTCGGCTATTACATGACGTATTGGTCATAAAATGGTTAATTTAATTAATTTAAAGGTTAATTAAATGGTTAATTTAAAGGTTTAATCAATTTTAAAATTGGTTAAAATTGGTTTGGAATCACTACTTGTAATAGTAGTATTCTGTGTTGTAATTTCATACAATAATGGCGCGCAGCTTTCGATTATTTCCGTTTTATTTTGCGCATTTTTGAGATTTGTAAATGTGAAATTTTGTTTTTTTGGGATTTGATTTTCTGTTAATTTTTTTAATATACTGATATACATAGTTTTATTTTATTTGCTCATTGGCACAATTAATTTGTTTTGTAATTTTTTATTAATTTATTTATTTTTTTGCCCTACAATATATGATTTAATCGACGGTGCCATGTTTCGGCACTATTTTGGGTTGTGACGAACCCATGTCGAGTTAAGAGAGAAGAAGAATGAATCAGAAGAAGTGTTGCATGTTGCATATCACGTCGGGGTCACCATTATAACGACGGCGGTGACGTGTCGTTATTTTAATTATTCAGATGTAGATGTTGGTGTGCGAAGCAAAGCTCAGTTTCGATCTGACGAGAAATCGTAATAATTTTGTTAAAAATTATTTGTCATCTAATCAGGTCATGGCGACCAGCTATGTGTAATAGTTACTTTACGCTATATATATATTTATGTACAGTGTACATGTAGCGTTAGCGAATTATATGGAATTGCACGAAATATCTGAATAATTTTAATTGTGTGTGTAGTGATGGTCGCTACAGTACTCCTCTGCGTGGTGACCGAGTGATAGTCGCTACAAAACCTTACCTAATATTATGTTCTTTCCTTCATTTAATTTATTTTGAAATTTGTATATTTACCAGTGATTGGAGTTTTTTCTACAGAATATTCGCTCGGCGAGTTCTTAATTGCTTGTCTGCCTTGCTTGGCAAATATCCACGGATTGATAGATCACTTTCCACAATGATTTTGTTCATTATTTGCATTGGCTGCATTTTAGACCTAGCAAGAGTTGATATTTCATTTTTAGCACGTGTAATGTGTCATATTCTCATGTGCCAATGGATTGTGATTATGTTCGTTTGCTTCCCTTTTCATTGCATGACTGTTTAAATTACTATCTACTAGTGCAATGAGACGGCCTTTGCATTAAATATTACTCCGTTTCTCTCAACCTCAGTAAAACATTAACCTTTATATCAAGATTATAGCCGTGCCCAATAAACTTAATTATATTACGTCCATCATTATATTTGTTTTATTTTCGTCAGGGAAGTTTAAATTTGGGGTTTTGAGTTTCTGGGATTGTTTTTTTCGGTTAATTTTTTTTCGGTATTCTAGATCTTTGTTACTTAAAATTTTTATTATTGGAATTGCCATTTGGGGTTTTGCTTTTTCTCATAAAATTCTCTTCTTTCCGACACCAACCCGAATTTTTAAATATTTTTCAGTATTTTTCAATATTTTTATAGTATCAATATTTCAATTTTTTTTTCGACATTTTGATCCTTGAAATTTTCGACATTTTGATCTTTGGGTTTTGATTAAATCATACAAACCCGCCTAAAATATAGAGGTTGGTATAGAAAGCGATAATTTTGCAGACGAAAAAAAAGATAATCCCCAAAACAAAAATCGGAGAATTATAACTAATTAGGAATTGTCTTCGGGTTTATTTCTGCCCAATTTGTTTTTTTTTTTAATTTAATTTCGTTTTCATACATTAATCAATTTTCGTCCCCGATTTGCAATATTAAGATTTCTTGCACTTGTGAGTAAATCGATCAGTCTTCCGCTTTTGCTAAAAATAAACGGATTTCTATCTTCAGAGATTCATCTAAAACTTGTCAATTACAACTCTTAAATATATTAGTTCATATTCTGTTATTTCTTCAAGTTCAAGTCCATTTTTTTGCGAGTATATCATATCGACTCTTTAATTACCTTCAATTTGTAGAAGGCACAATACAAACACACTGCTTTATATATACACTTCCCTGTTTATCAATTTTAAACCACTCTAAAAGTCGGGTAATATAACTATTTGCTTACTCCCTTCATTTACTACCTACTTGGCAAGAACTTTCAGATCCACTTTAAAAAATGTATTAAAATTTTTCAAAATAATTTCTGAGCTTTCTAATAAATTTTTCTTGCCTGCACTTTCGCTTTTAGCTTATTCACTAATACTTTGGCAGTAATTAAAATTACAAAAAGATACAAAATTCAAATTCCAAGTAATTAAGGAAACCCAGAATCGAACCACAGAAATCGCTTTCGAAAATATTTTTTTTTAATTCATTTCAAACGATAATAAAAAAAAAATCACATATAACAGATTTGTAATTCCATGAAATAACTCAAGTCCCTTACGAATAATGCTGTAATCATATGTCAAAGTTATACAAATATTGATAACCTTTTCTTATTTTGAAAATAAGAGATGGCTAAAATATTAATAATTTTAAATAAAATTTATACATTTAATACTGGGTAATACTTTCTATCACGAGTCACGATAATTATGAGAGCCTTTGGCGTACATTTGAAACTTTCTTTTAAATATTTGAAAGCCAAACACAAAATTTTTATATTTTCTAAAATTAATTATTCAGTATAGTCGAGTTGAAATGTTTTAATTAGGGGCGGGGTGTACAAGATTAATATACATTTTGGCGACAATTATAATCAAACAGATTTTGATAAGCATTGAACCAAAACTGATTTATTTTTACTTATAGCTGATGAAGATTAGCAGTGTATTGTTATTGTTTAAAACATCAACATGTTGTTGCTTAAATATGCCATATTTACAGCCATAATAATTATCGGTGTTCCATCTTTCGTAATATGTGAAATAAATGTGCAACGAGTAGCGTCAAATGAAACGCCATACCATCGTTTCAATATGCTAAAAAATATTAAACCTACACATTACTATATCGATATTGGACTAGATGATCGGCCAAATTTCGAATACTATAATGGAACATCTATCATACATTTTCGATCGAATATCAATTCAAATTTCTTGGCTTTTCATTTTCATTGGTCGAATCTCATAGATATTCATGCTGTACATTTGAAAAATATGAATACATCGAAATTATTTGAATCCTTAAATGTTACTTATTTCGAAGATAGTGGTGATACACTTATCGGGTTAGAGTCAAGATCATCTACATTTTTGGAACCAAATAATTTATATAGTTTAGTCGTTCGTTATACGGTAAAATTTGTAGAAGGTGATCGATATGGTTTATTTAAGCATTGCTACAGAGTAAAGGAGTCTGAAGAGAAGTGAGTACATATACGTAATATATACACTTTTCGTTTAAACACTTAGTATTCGACTTATTTTGCAGTTGCTTTGTAACGTCTCACTTTGAACCTTATTACATTCGTAAAGCTATGCCAAGTTTTGATAATGTAACGTTAAAGGCTCATTTTAACATTAATATTACGCATCCAACGAGCATGTTAGCGATTTCAAATATGCCTATAAAATCGATTGTTAATTATGGAAATATATCGAAAACTGTGTTTGAACAGACACCTTTAATGTCAACGTATCTGTTGGCCATTTCAATTGGAAAATTTGAATGGAAACCCATTGAAAACATTAGTAACGTATCCATGATTATTTATACTCCGATCGGGGTAGCCAGTCCAATGGTAATAGAAAATAATGCAGGACCATTTTTATATGCAATCGAAACATATTTAAATCGATCATATACTCTACCAAAACTCGATTTTTTTGTGTCGTACGCTTTTTATAATAATATTCAAGGTAAAGAAAATTGGGGACTAATCAGTATATTATATGTGACTAATTTACCAGCCACAAAATATACCGAACAACTTACAAAAGCACTTGCTCATCAAATCGTTCATCAATTCATTGGTAATCTGGTGTCGCAAAAAGAGATTCGCAGTCGATGGTTAAAAGAAGGGCTTACAACATATTTTACATCTGTGATTATGGCCGATGTTGATCGATGTATCGAATATGGTGACTATCTTTTAATGATGGATTTGGCTATGGCAATATTGCTTGAAGAACATGGCAAATCGGTAAACCTGAACAACTACTCGATACACATAAAACAATTTCAAAATCAGGTGATCAATTCGAAAGGTAGTGCATTTATAAATATGATAAGTCATTTGATTGGTGCAACAAATTTCCAAAGATTTATTCGAAATTTAATCAATAAATTTGAGTTTGATTCGATATCGACTGTCGATTTTATTAATGAGCTACAATTGGTGAACAATTTTGAACGGAATATACCACTAGATATGGATATAGTGGCTTTTATTAATTCATGGATAAATCAAGATAAATTTCCAATACTAACAGTTACAAGAAATTATACCACTAATGAAATAGAACTTACTCAAAACGGATGCTGGTGGATTCCGTATAATTATGCTACAAAAGTTGTGCCAAATTTTGAAAATACGTTGGCAGACGGTTGGCTTAAAAGCGTACAAACTTTGCATATTACCGTACCTAATTTAACAAATCTTGATTGGATCGTATTCAACAAACATGCAACTGGGTACTATATAGTGAATTATGATGTACAGAACTGGAATTTGATCGGTGATTTTTTATTGAGTAACACTTTTGAAATCATACCAGCGGTTGATCGAGCAAAGCTATTATTAGATGTAACACTTTTGAATAGTTTAAAACTAGTGTCTGACGAAGTTCTATATAAAATGATAAATTTTCTTAAACACGATCATAGCTACGCTGTATGGGCCATCGTCGATAAATATCGCCTTTTATCGAACAGTTTTGAAACCTATATGGTGAGTTTATGATTCAAATTTAATTTAATTGTAAATAATTCAATGTTCGAAAATTCGTTTCAGATCGATAATAGTAACGAATTAATACGGCACGTTTATAATTATTATGGGCCGGAGCATAACGAAAACGATCGGGTGATTATAAAATTAACCCGGGAAATTGCTGTTGAAATAGCTTGCCAAATCAATTTTAAAAAATGTCATCAAGACATGGAAATTTTGGCGACGAAATTTGCAAACCAGTTGGAAAATTTCGAATCATCGAAATTCGATATAAAGCAATACAAAATGATTTGTCAGTATGGAATTAAGACAAATGATAATTTTGAAAAAATATTGACTAAAGTCTATCTGTCGGGTAACAAACCGATTCAAGAAATTTTTTACAATTTCCTAGATAGCTCCACAAATCTTACCTCGTTTTATAAGTATTTTGTTGCATCGGTTTATGGTTTACCACTACAAAACAATGAGCAAGTAAAATTTAACGCTGATCTACTGATCATTGAAAATTTTAATGATATTGAAATTTTAAATGCGTGTATACTTACGAACTGCTACGATTTTAAACGGATTTTTAGGAATAGGCTAGAACGATTAGATATTATCTATTCGACCGTTGAACTGGCACTGCTTCATATGGATCGGCCTCGATTTATCAACGAGAATGCTGCAACTATTCATGATCTATTAAATAATATTGATGTTATTTATGGCGGGGATATAAGTGATCGGATTAAGGCGAGGTACGATGTTAATAGTCCTCGGTTTAATAACGGAAATTATTTTGATTCAAATAAAATGTTTGCATGGTGATAAATTTATGCTATATTAATTTGATGATATTCCAAGAATTACCCTAGCACACTGGAAAACGCCACAACATATACATTAAGTGCCATCATTATCACAACATCAAACATTAAATACCATAAATATAAAAAATGTTGCCTATCTGCTAGTTGGTGTGGTGTTTAGAATTTAAAAAAAAAAATCACGTAAAAGTCGATGTCCTGTGTCGTAAATTTATTCCATACCATTTTCAAATTGAAATTATTTTTATGTACAATGGTTTTATGTTGCTATCATGCGCCCCTGAAATTATATGCAAAAAAAGCTTAGTGTGGGAAAGCTTTATTCGTGTTATATATTGCTTCCTTTTCATATTTTTACTTTTTGCGATTTTTTTTTAAATCGAATTTTTTTTTCAGCTACAAAATAAAATACATTAAAGTGTAAAACTTTAAATTGAATGGGGTGGTATGGAAGAGCGGTTAGAAATTTTTCTGTATATGAAAAAATAAAACCTTGATTGCAATAAGACGAGAGAGTGAACAGAAAAGTTTAAATTACATTTTATTTAAATGATGTCGTTCTAATATCTTCTTCTTATGTTGTTCTTAGTTTTATTTGATGTACCTACAATAACATTTTTAGCTATAGAAATTATTTTAGTGTGTATGTATATTGAACGACAGATACAGTAAATAAAACAGATATCATTATAATGAAGTTTGGTAGACACGTTGCAGACGGTTAGATAAAATTTTGGTTTTTATTAAAGTTTTGATTGTTTGCTGTGAATGCGTGGTTTTCTAAACAATTGCTCTAATCGTGCTTATATAAATGCCTCATAACAATAGCAATTCTGGGGATTTGATTTCCAATTACTTTAAACTATACTAATTTCTTATTAACACACATTTTATTCAAATTAAATTATCAATATTTTGGTTTCGTTCATTTTACGAATCCAAAAAATTTAAGTCCGACTTATTCTTAAAGTTATAATTAAAATGGACATTATATTCAAACTCTACGTGCTGTAACATTTTATTTATTTTATTGATATCTCGTTGATCTCGTTCTATTTTACGAATAACTCGTGCCACCAGCGAATCGATCAATTGATTTCTTTGTTCGGTCATAAAATAATGTTGATTAAAATCATAGCAACTATTTAGCACACATACGCTAAACATATCGAATTCATTAAATTTGGCTAAGAAACTTGCATCAAAATCTAATGCCGGACGTGTATACGAATTATTATATGTTAAATTAAAAACTGTCAACATGTAGTGTAGTTGAAATTGTGGTCGTGAAGCAAATGAATCCGGGTCATAGTAAAATAATTCTTTTAACATTACATTTGACGAGCTGTTGATATACGTTATGATTTGTTCAAAAGCTTCATCACGTGTAAAACCATATTGGAATATATTTTTCAAAATTGATTCATCCAATACGAGAGGTTCATTCTTTTCGATCGATTTTAAATATTGTTCGGATATTTTATTCATATCATTCAAACACTTGTCGTATTGTAATAAGCACGCCCAATTTGTTACTATAATTTTAGTAATACGTTTTTGAAGAGAATCTTCATCGAGTAGTTCGAATCCCAAAGAATCGTAGGCCGGTTTAAAATAGTTTAATTTATTTATTCCAATATTCGTCGCAATTTCTTTGGTTAAATATAGTTTTAGTATTCGATCGATCACATTCCAGGTTACATGACTTCTATCTTTTTTCAAAATCATTAGTAAATTATAAAATATGTTTGTGTCTGCGACCGATGCAATTTGGCTGAGGTAGTGAGCGTCAGATATTGTTCGTGCCCGTTCGATCGGAGGAATAATTTCAAAATCATCGCCATTCATTGCTTCGACAATAAGCCGCCAATTATGTTCATCATAGTTTACAATATAATTTCCTGACTGTTGTTTATTGAATATAATCCAATCGTTGGTCGATAAATTCAACGGTAATGTCATCGAGCTATTTCTTAACCAACCATCTGGTAATGTATTATAAAAATTTGGTTTTGATTTGGTTGCATAATTAAATGGAATCGACCAAATTTGATCGGATTCGTTATTATTAATTTTAAATCCAACCTGACTGATTATAACATCGCCGCTAGTATAATTTCGCTTCACATTTAAAATTGGAAAACGATTTTGATTTATCCAAGAATTAATAAATTCCCGTATATTTATATCACTCGGAATTGTGTGATAAATATCGTTAGTTTCTTGAATAACATCAATTAAATCGTCTGGGGTCACTACACCGTAAGCAAATTTTTTAATATATATTTGCATTGCAGTTTGAAATGGAAGTTCGCCTAAAACGTGCCGTAAAACGTTCACAATAATGCAACCCTTAGGATACACATACATTTTACGATTTGGTACAGCACGTGGTTGGAAATCGTTTAAAATTGTGATTGGTAGCAGGTTCTCTATCCATTGTACCAAAGCGACATCACGGGAAAACACACGTTCCATATAATTTTCTTTAGGTAATAGTTCGGCAAGAATTCGATAGGATAAATACATGGCAAAACCTTCGTTCAACCAAAGATACGTTATATTTTTCATTGTAACTAAATTGCCAAAAAATTGATGGACCAATTCGTGTGATATTAGTTCGATTGCTTCATCGTCAAAAATTGAACTAGGAATTAATGTATTCTCTAGCACTGACTTCTCATCAAGCGTTATTAAACCCCAATTCTCCATGCCTTTTAAATGTTTCGACGCGGTTCTTGTAGCGAGTAAATCAAGTTTCGGCAATGCATAGGTTACGTTTAGATATTTCTCTAATGCATGAATTATTTTGCCGGAATATAGGTGTAGCGATGATAAACCAGCATCCACATTATAATGAATGTAAACATTCATTGTTATATTACTAGGGGTTTCAATAGGAATTTTTAGAAATTTACCAACGGTAAATGCTACTATATATGTAGACATTATAGGCGTTTCTTCAAATTGGGTGGTCACCAAACTTCCAAATCTTTAAAAAATGGTTTATTTTATTGTATTGTATTATATTGTATGCTCATAAAGGAGTTACCTTGTTATAATGTTGGCCGGCATATTCGAAATTGCCACTAATTCAGAATTATGAGTTATTTGTATATTAAATTGAGCTTTTAAGGCGATCACATCAAAACTTGGTATATTATCACGAAAATGAATTGATTCAAAATGTGTGGTGACATAACAACTAGCAAATCGAATTTTTTTTCCATATTTAGTTTAAACTGTAATACGATGAAGTACACTATTTACCTTTTATTGTTATCACTAATTGGGACACATGTTTTAAAAAAACCAGTAGTGACTTCATCCGCAAATTTCACCATATACTCAACATATAAATCGTATAAATTATTTTTTTCTAAAATTAGACCGTCACCGAATTCAAGTCCAATCAATGCATCATAGTTTGACCAAAAATGAGTCGCGTTTTTAAAATCAATATTCACATTTCGATCAATATTTGTCAATCGAATAGCATAAATTTGATTATGAGTCGATTTATTAAAATGAAAGTTGAGCACTTTAGAATCCACACGAGACAAAAATCGAATTTTGCTTGTTCCATTGAAATATTGAAAGTCAAGATGTTCATCCAAATCGATTTCGATATGGTATCGATTTGGCACTACATCAGTTTCGATGTTGAACAATAAAAATTTCTCCTCAACACCTTCACTCGGCTCAAGGACTATAAATTCACCACTTGTTAGCACATTGAAGAAAATCAAAATAAGAGAAAATCTTAAATACATTTTCATTAATTAAAATCTGTTGTAGTACTGCCAACTTTTTGTTTTATTTTATTTTTTATATTATCTCTATCCCAGTTTGTGTGTGTGTCTGCGGGTTATCTGTTCAAAGTATAGTAACATTTTTTTAACATATGAATGTTCGATGTGTACTTACTTATTCATCGTTGGATATCGTATACAGACTGTAAAGAAGAAAATTTTATTTCTAACATTTTTTCCAAAAAAAATATTTAGGGTTAAAGTGTTTGAGCTCTCGTCCATGATTAATTTATAAGGGATGCATCGAAAACATCTTATCTCCATTTTACGTATCTTGAATATTATTCATATACATTTGCGTTGTGATTAGAAATGAACCGTATGAAATCTTCAAAAAATTCTTATAAAATTTATTGAATTACCAAACCTTGTGCGATAAACATGTTGCTTAATTTTTTAAATTTATTTATTATTCTAAGTGTATTAAAATTAACGTTCGTAAAATGCGATAATCAAATAACACGGGTAAATCCGAGTGAAACACAGTATTATAAATTCAATATGCTAACCGATATTAAACCGATTCGTTACTATATCGATATAAGTATGGATCCGATACTCAATTTTAAATATTATAATGGTACCTCAAAGATTGAGTTTCGATCAAACGTAAATCAAAATTTTCTCGCGTTTCATTTTAATTTATCTCATCTGATCGACATACACGATATAAGCTTAGTACGTTTAGAAGGTGCGGTCAATTTAACAAATTTTAATGTGACCTATTTTGAAGATGGTCGTGATCCACTTATTGGTATTGAATCGAATGATGTACGATTTCTTAAACATGATACGATTTATTGTTTAACAATCGAATATACTGTGAGATTTAATGAAGGTGATCGCCATGGGTTTTTTAAATTCTGTGATAATTTAAATGGTCAAGAAAATAAGTGAGTAGTGTCTAACATATGTATATGTTTATTATAAGAACTTAATAGAACATAATTTCAGTTGTTTCGCCACAACTCATTTTGAAGTGCATAACATCCGACAAGCGTTTCCAAGTTTTGATAATGCGACACTTAAAGCTCATTTTAATATTCGCGTTAAACATCTTAGCAGTATGATGGCAGTTTCGAATATGCCGGGTCGAATAGTAAACAGAGATGGGATGATAAGGACTACAGAATTTGAAGAATCACCACTTATGTCGACTTATTTGGTTGCTATTGCCATTGGAAAATTTGAAAGTATCCCAATAGAAAATTTTAGTAATATATCGATGAATTTGTATAAACCGGTTGGCATTGGAAAATCTACACTACTTGAAAAATATGCTGGATGTTTTGTCCGTTGTTTGGAAAACTATTTAGACATACCATTTCCACTGCCCAAATTAGATTATTTGGCTTCGTACACCGCATCCGGTTCAATACAAGGTATGGAACACTGGGGTTTTATTAGTTTTGATGGCAATTCAGTTTTAGATCAGGATAGTTTTGAGAACATTGATCTTACTGAAAATAGCATTAAAGTGATAGGCCATGAAATAGTTCATCAGTATTTTGGTAATTTAGTTTCACTCACCGAACTAAACGGCATGTGGCTTAAAGAAGGCTTAACTACATATTTTACAAGTCGTATTTCAGCCATTATATTTCCAAATGAAAATTATATCGAACGCATGTTCCTAATCGATTTAGGTTATTCCATGCAGTTAGAAGGGCGCTATGATTCCGGCGTAATTTTAAATAATTTTGATGCCATTGATCACCAACTTCAAAACTCACTTGATCAATTACACGGAATTTATACAAAAGGGAGTGCTTTTACAAATATGATCTGTCACGTGCTTGGTGAAGATTCATTTCAAAAATTCATTCAAAATTTAATTAGAAATTTCGAGTATGATACTATATCAACCGTGGATTTTATAAACGAGTTACAATATGTGAATGATATGGACTTAAAAATACCAGAAGATGTTGATATATCTGGGTTTGTCAATTCATGGATTGATCAGCCAGAATTTCCTGTTGTAACGATATTTCGAAATTATGATACTGGACTCGTAGAAATAAGACAAAAATCGTTGCGGAATAATTCATTTTGGATTCCATTTAATTATGCTACAAAATCGAATCCAAATTTTAATGTTACGACACCCGATGGCTGGTTAAAAAATGTACCAGCTGCAAATATTACAGTGCCATGCTTGGGGTCGAACGATTGGATAATATTTAATAAGCTATCAACCGGATATTACGTTGTGAACTACGATACAAGAAATTGGAATTTAATTATTGAATGGCTATCAACCGACTACTGTTTTCATGTTATTCCACCATTGAACCGGGCTAAATTATTTGTAGACGCTATTATACTGTATCAACATAGATTATTGAACGTTGATATCATATTTAAATTACTAAATGTTTTAAAACGAGAGCATAGCTATATAACTTGGAGTATTATAGACAATTTCATGTTTTGGCTACCTGATATTAGGTATATGGTAAGCTTGCGTTAAATTTGTACACATATTTAATAAATTATTTAATTTTTTGGGCTTGGTTACAGGAAGAAAATGTCGATGACCTAATTTCACATTTTTATGCATTTTATGGTTTAGCACATCAGTTACATGATACCCGGACAACAAAATTAGCCCGCATCAAATCGATAGAATTAGCTTGCAAGCTTAAATATACGAAATGTCTCGAAGATATGAGAATTAAAGCTACCGAAATTGTACGGCAAAATGACAATTTTGATGAAATTAATATTGACTGGACTATGTTTAAAATTATCTTTCACCATGGAGTTCAGAATGATGACCAGTTTAAAGCATTTTTACGAAAAGTCAATAGTTCAAAAAACAAAGATGTACGAAAACATTTCTATGAGAATCTCGATTACAAAGTTAAAATTATGGCATTTCAGACTATTTTCATCATCACGGTGTATGATTTACCATCAATTGTAGAGGATGATAAAGATTTACGATTTAATCTTGATCTATTAGAAATAGAAATTTTTCACGATTTCACAATTCTGAATGATTGTTTGTTAGCCAATTGCTATGATTTTAAAGTCGCATTTCCTAATGCCATCGATCGATTTGATCGAATTTACACGGTAGTTGAAATGGCGCTGAAGAATATGAAAGAACCGAAATTATTGTATGAAAATGAAGCCAACTCATATGCTACAATTTTCGAAGTTTTAGATAACATTGAACGATTGTATGGCGGAGATATAGGTGATCGTATTAAATCAAACTATAATCTTAATAACCTACAGCTTAGTTTAGAGTAATCAGTTTAAAAACGTCTATACAGATTCCGTAATAAAACAGCTGAAATGAATTAAATTAAATTTAAATTTCTTCCAGTGCTTTTTTCTACATTAGCTCATTTAAGTAAAGTTTTTAATTTGGCAGTTTTTCTTAAAAGTTTCATCTAGAAAAAATAAACATTTTACTAGTCCTAATGTTGGTAATATGTAGTTAAACAAGGTAAAATTCTGCAGTATCAGTAGTATCGTAAATAAAAGTTAAAACCATGGAATACATTTCGTTCGCTAGTGCTATGGTTTCGATGCACCTAACAACATGTTCGTAGGGGAAACGATATCAATGATCTCTTCTCTATAAAACACTTTAAAATATATTATTAGAATTTCTAATTTAGTGAAAAGGAGCTACGATATTATTTCAAATATCGGTGAGATTTCCCGATAGCATTTAATCAGTCCTAATCTACGGCCCTGAAAACTATATTAAATGTTCTGTGTAAATATTAATCGGAATATAAAAGTGGAGAACTTGCGTTCAACTCCCAAGACTTAACCTTCCTTTAAAGCGTAGATTACTTCAACCATTCTATTGTTGGATTACTTCTAGGGCTCCAGGTTAAAAAAGCTGTTTTGAATTTTAAAGCATCCATACCTAAGCACGAAATGATGGTCAATATTAATGCGCGGATCTATCAATATTAATGCGCGGATTGTGCGCGGATCTATTTCTGCAATGGTTGCTTCAATATTGGCTTTCAAATGTTCAATTGTTTGTGGATTGTCCGTATAACACTTGTCCTTCATGGCACCCAACAAATAAAAATCCAAAGGCGTCAAATCACAGCTCCTTGCCGGTCAATTTACGTCACCATTTCGACTGATAATGCGGTCATCGAATTTTTGACGTCGTTTCACTATTGTAACGCTCTATGTGTGGCATGGCGCACCATTATGCTGGAACCAAATGTCGTCCAAACCAATATCTTAAAGATATAGCCAAGAAAAAGATGTTAACATGTTGTGGTAATTGATTCTGTTGTTCTCGGTCGTTGGTGCACATTTTCAGCAACTGCGGCGATATTTTCGGCTACACGAACACGACGAGCACGGGTACGCGTTGGATTGTCGACTAGGTAGCCCGTATCACGCACTTTATGCACAAACTTTTTGATACCGTTGGGCATGAGTCCCGTGTTTTGACCAAATTTTGTACATTTTCCTGGAACCAATTGTCTTTGTTGTTGAAGTAAATTCCCAACATTTCTTACTTTTGTTGAAGCGTTAAGTGACTCATTTCGTCAACTAAAAATAATATACTGAGTTTCTGTTAAAGAAAAAATGACATTAGTGTTGCCAGAGCCAAAAAAAACGATATGTCGAATCTGCACTGAAAAAAAAAATGTTCGTAATATTAATAAATTCAGTTTATTGAGGTAATTTTCGCTAAAATTTATTGTCTCAATTAAATTTTTATTAATATTATAAAAAAAAATTGTAGCAAAAATGTGACCACAATAATATTTCATTAATACAATGAATTGCGTTTCGTTAATACAATGAAAGAAAATTTATTTTATCAAAGAAAATTTTAATTAATATTAAAAATGTCTTAAAACTATTAAATATTAAATATTATGTCCAGTAAATTTTGGAAAATTATATTGTTATACGCATATAACATAAACTTTAAGAACAACTTTATTTAATTATTTCATAAAAAAAAAGTGATCAGTATATGATTTCACATATTTATTTCAGATAAATATCAAAAATATTAATTATTTCAAATAGCCATAACAAAATATTAAAGTTAAAATGTCCACTTGTAGCCTATAGAGTAGATCATTGTAATTATTATGTATTCTATAAATAATTACTGTATTAGTTCAGAAGTGGCTTATATTTCCATTTATAACTTAAAATATGGAATATGGAACATTATTTTGAGACTATATTTTATGTTTCCAACCAGTTATACTAAACAAGTTTAGTTACACCTTTACATTTTCAATGAGAAGTATCGGGCTTGGATTCTGATTGTGGCAGGATGCGAAAGAGATTTGAAACAGATTTATCCCATTGCTTAAGATATTTATGCAGCAGTACTCAGAACAAAACATTGTGTTAGGCAGTGTGCGATTTTTATTAAAATACAATTCAATTTGTTGCTAAGAGAACATAACGTTACTTAACGAATGTAATTCTTACAGGCTATTTAAAATAAACTCATTACGAGTACTCATTAATTTAATCATTTTGGCGGTAAAAGAAAAAGTTCAAGCCAATATAATCATTATTCGTCGAATATTTCTTTATCTAAATTCAACCACAAAGTGTGCTTTGATAGTGTATGTATATGTTGAATTTGGCATGACTTGTATTTTTGAGCTACAGAATTGAAAACTATATCTTCGCCCGCTATAATTGCTGTATTTAATCTATGCGGGTTATTAAGTTTACATCACGGGACATAAAATATTAAAATCTCATTTAAATACTTTAAAAAATTTAATATGGAATAAATACAGCATCAAAAAACCATTAATTAATTATTTAATCAATTAACTAATAACCTCATCGTACCAATAAAAATCTACATTAACTTTTGTTAAATTTTACTTTAAACAAAAACTCCGTTCATTGTACTAATAAAGAATTCGTTAGGATAATTCATTTTTCATTAAACAACCAAATCATTTCGTTGTTTTAATAAAGTGTTAGTGGATAAACATAATATAACGAAAGAAGAATTGAAAGTGCAATGGATAGTTAGTAGTGTGAAATCATTTGAAGTGTGAACATGTGTAAATATTTTTAATTAAAAAAAATAATATGCAATAATATATTAGTTCTGTGAGCCGATTTGGAAATATTTATGAAATATAATTATAAGGTAATAAAACAATACTATACATTTGAATAAAACTAATGGATGAGACAATAAACGAATGGCACAATAAACACTCTCAAAATGTTATTTATATAGACTTGAAGAGGAAGAAGATGACATAACACCTGCAAATGTACTGACACATTTTAATGTCGAAAAGGATACGGCTGAATATATAGTACTGCAGTACTAACATACATTGAAATAGATGAACAGAAGATGAACCACGAAATTTTCTTGCTTCATTGAATCACCTACAATGGATCTACACCGGAACATATAATTCGTGAGTAAAACATATAAACATTTTAAAACATCTAGAAATTTAAATATAATTGTGATTTGTGTTTTTAGGTGAATAATGAAAAGTATTGAAGCACATCGCTTTGAGCCACTGTTACGAGCCACTGAAAATGAGTTAGCATCCCAAGTGTTATTCAAAGAAAATTTGGGATAGGGGGGAAACACAATTTTCATACCTCTTTATAATGTGGTAATGCAAAATCCATCCACGTTACCAGTGTCACAACAAAAACATATACGTTCAACGCATCGATGCTAGTGGATTACTATTCCAAACATGACAAATTTCAGGAAAAGGAAAGAGCTTTACTAATTACGGTATACCGCTATACTTTGAGAAGATGCCTTAACTTTATCCATAAGTTATACATTGATTAAAAAGTCATTAAAAGATTCCCAACAGAAAAGATGGTAAGTTTTAATTTTAATTATAGACATGACAATAGATTCTAATTATCATATTTATTTTGGCAATTTTATAGAACTTTTAACGATGACTGAATGTGTAGTACATATATGGAGTAACCACCATTTTCTGGCTCAAAATCAACCATTTGTAAAATCCAGACACCAAAGCACAAGTTGAGCTAGGTAGGTTTCTAAACTATTTTTTTCGTTTTTCCCAAACTTTTTATTGTAACACCTAAACCCTTATATTATTATTTTTTCTAATTGCAGAAACTACAGCGGAACGATGTATCGGATCAATGTACAACAAATATTTATGCCAGTATATATTTTAAGCTTTTTTTTTGTACTTTGTGGAGTTATAATTGGAAATAATAAAAGTTTTAACTATAAAATGTATCTGAAAATAAGGAGTTTTATTTAAATTTGAATGGTGATCAAACATTCTGAATCAAAAATTACATTCTTTAATATTACAAATTTATTCATGATGATAATTAATTTATTTTATGATTCTATAAACTAATTTTATTAACTAATGTAGCTCGTGTTTAATTGATGACTATTATTCATTGTCCTGATGAAAAGATTACATTATTTAACAATGCTTTTTACGAAAATATTATTAAGTAAGAACATTTTCATTACCAATCTAGATATAATTAAAATTAATTCATAGAATCAATGAAGTTTTAATAAAGCAATTAGGTTTTAATAATTTGACAATTACCATTTCGTTATAACAACGAAAACTTACATTAGAGGAATATTAAACAATTTTTCATTGTTTTAATGTAGTTTTTTATTATATTTACGTCGTTTTTTGGTTCAGTGTGAACCGGTTATTGGGACACCCTCTATGTATGGCCTTCGCACACATTTTGAACTGCTGGTAGCTAAATTATTATTACAAAAATAAATCTGGTGATGTGAGTGTATATTAACAATCAAATTGATGCTGTGCTTCTTCCGCTTATAATCTTGCTGTGCTTGTTCCGCTTATAACCTTCGGCTGAAATTGTAAAAGTTGATTGGTCTTTTAAAAATGTAAGGAAATTAATTGTAATATCAAAAAAGAAACAAAATGTACTATGCCAATCGTTTTTCAGTAAATCAAGGTGATGTAAAAAAAACTGGGACTTTGTTAACGAAATCTTGACGAAAAGAACAAAAACGTCTTCTATTTAAAAAAGTTAATTAAACATTACAAATCAAATAGTCGGCTTTGCTTGAGTTTCTTGACACTATATTCATAGTAAGTTGAACCGTGGTAAAATTTGCGCAGGTTTGATAATGGTTGCTAAGGTCTTTTATATGGGTGATCTTGCAAACAGGGTAGAGATGGATAGAGTGAGAAATAAATTAATGTTACTTTTAGTGACCCAAGTACGGTGAACGTTGATGTTTCTCTGGGTTCGGTTTTGGGGCCACTGTATTAGCACTGGGTTTGTCGACGACTTAGCTTTGGCTTGTCATGGCAAATCTTACACTGATGTAATAGCTTTGATTAACGATGACTTCTATTTGCTTCATGATTTATGTCTTATTTCTGTAGTAAAAATGATTTATCATGCAATGGTCATGACTGAATTGGAGTATGGTTTATCATGTTGGGCTGGTTGTTATCCTCTACTATAAATTAAAACCATTATGTGTATTACAAAATAAAGGATTTTGAGAACTATGCTGTGGCTACCATATCGTTAGAAATGATCACCGGTATAACTTTCGTGGTAATCATCGGTTTATATTTACTATTCCTAGATTTTATAACGACCCCTTTCGTCGTTATATTCTTGTTATAATAATTTTTATCTAAAGTGAAAAATTAAACATTTGAAACATCAGACATCACATTTTAATTTCATAAATTATGTTCGAATCAATGATGGTACTTCGAAACTGTCGATTTTCAATATAGAAAAAAATATGTAGGTCTTGTTTGATTATCCTTTTCGCACTTACCTTTAATTTTCGACTGTTTTAAATTGTTAATGTTCATGCCTTCATGAGTAATCTGAAATGTTTTAAGATTATAGATATACAAATTTATAAGACAGTCCTCATAATTAGTTCGTATACTTACATTATTACCCTTATCGTATATGTATGTAAATATTTACATACATTTCACGTATACGCATCACTTGCCATAAATATAAATATGTCATGTTCGATTACCATAGTTAAATTTAAATATTTACAATAATCTTCTCAATTATTTTCGTAAATCTATATATCTGTTCCATCAACCTACATGTCAATAATAATAAAGTCATAGCTAAACCATACACGTTATATTTTATACATTATCATCGTTAAAGCATAAACTAAAAAAATTTCGATTAACCCTCATTTTAAAATTTAAAATATTAAAGTACATTAGAATTTACCACCCATCTTTCGTCCGCATGTATATAATTTATATACAATCATTCTTAGCACCTCATTCAACCCTGCAATAAAAATCGAAATTTTTCGTTAATGTATTTTCTTGAAGTGAAAACGAAAGTTTTAAAGTTAATGTATACGGCACACAACATATTTATGCTAAATCGTATCGTCGTACAATTTTATATGCGTGATCTGCACTTGAATTATGAACGATGCTCTAGTCCGTGTTCGTTATTTATTACGCACGTAAATTTATTTAGCATTAGGATGTCTTATTTACCGATTTTTTTTTGTTCGATGTCATTCACACAGTACTAACAATAATTATCTATACCATTTTATCATATGTGTAATGGTAAGTAGCATTTTTGTTTTATAAAATATTCATGTCGAAATAATGTTTCATGTGGGGTATAGATGGTGTTGTCGTCCTAGATGGGTGTTTTAATTTTTATGTTTTCATTGTTGTATGCCGTAAAAAATTTATAATTTTTGCATCTATCTTTTTGCATACATAATATACATACATATAGTATGTTTAATGAAAATGGAAAGTGAATATGGTATGAAATAAATACTTACCACTTTGAAACCTCGCAAAATTCCTGTTTTTAATAAAAAAAAAATTAAAATTCCCTATTTTTACAGGATATGTTGTGTTTATGTAGAATAATGGACGATGATTTTTTTTTTTCATTTTAAAGTTTTTTGCACACACAAATAAAAAAATGTGTATGCGTACATAATAAAATAATCAAAAATGCTACCCTAACTATATAGTTAAATGCGATTTTATACGCAAAGTATATGATTTGGTTTTGGCATGGAAATCGCAGAATTGTACCTTAATGTATGTTGGCGCACGATATAGATAAAACATACAATATGATGTTTGCAAAAAAAAAAAAAAAATGTTGTATAACGAAATTATTTATTCGAGGACCCCTTTATATTTATTAGATTAGGGTGAATTATGACCGGGCAGGTATGTCTCGTTTCATAATCAGAAAACATTGCGTTACTATATTTAACGATATCCATGACTTCCAACTGTTCTTTAATATCTGCCGGTGGTAAATAAATTTGGTGAATTCATAATGGTGAATTTTCCAATTGTGTTTTTTTTTTAATTTCTAAAATGGTAATTAATCCTTAAAGTGTGAAGTGCAAAATAAGAATGCTAAATTTAAACAAAGTGATTATTAGAAGCATGCACAGAAAAAAATTAACAATTAATTTGTTAATTATAAAAGTAAAATAAATGAATTATACAAATAAAACAAATGATCTTATTTATTTAGTTCTATAAGTAGTAAATAGTGATTCCACTTCATCTTGCCGGAGTAACCAACTCTTCAACTATTTTAGAAACATCTTTCATAATTACTCATATGAACATCTTTCATATATGCGGAGATGTGGTAAATGATTTTTGTCCTGTCAACTTCTATGTTCGATATTTTAAACCTTGCAATTTAAGATTTCTCACTTAGCGCCATGCTGTGTATGTCGAACCATTTTGATAGTTGGACCAAATTAGAGTTCATTTAAACAAGTGCAATGTCATCAACAAAACCAGTACACAGTACCAGTAGTTACCTGATAAGCATCACTAACTCCATGTTTTAGGCGAACTTTTTGTTTTCTTCTAGCCAACTAAGAGTGGAGTCAATCTTTTAAAACTCCTCTGATCCCTGCAGCATTTAGTTTATGTATTGTATAAGCTCATGGCCAACAGTATCAAAGGCCTTTTAATACCTATAATGATTGCTAATAACAGATTAAGTTTGTTAAGTTTTTATAAATTAAATTTAGAAATGTTATCAAGTCATCTTCTTTGCGCATGCTTTTCCTAAACCCGAATTGGTATTTGGGTAAGAAGTTAGTCTTTTCAAGGAAATCAATGAGTCTTATCTTCATAGATCAAAAACCAATTTAAGCCTCTCCGGGAAGATAATAGGACTAGGTAGAAATTTTGCCTGTTTAATTTTTACTTTTATTACTTTTGTCATTCGTTCGACTTTCTCCCTTAATTTAAAATTAAGAGAATGTTCTTTTACTTATTGTATTCTTGATTTAAATATCCTTTATTAAGCAATTAGTCATCCTTTTCTTGACCTGTCTGTTTTTATAACATTTGTTCCTAATCACATTGATTTAAATGATTAGTTAAATATTTTTGAAGACTTTGACTGCTTCGGCCTTGATACGGTGCCAAATAATATAATAAAAATTGATTTCAATAATCTAAATTACTACCTAAGTATAGAGAAAAACCTGGGGTTCTGTATAATCAGAAGGCGATTTAAATATTGCCGTTAGTAAATATAAGGATATCTTCATAAATTTATTAACCAAACTTATTTAGAAATATTCCTCCATTCAATACTTTATTTGTTTGATTTGATTGATTGATTAGAATTTGTGGCCAAAGACGAGGAACTCCTGGAATGCCGGGTATCACCGTACACCCGTGTTACATATAACAAAACCGAAGGAGTGGAAAGATTGTTAGTTAAGACAGACTCTACCCGTTTACTGACAACTAAGCGATTGATTATTTTTTATGTGGTGTAGGGAAAGGAAATGTAAGTAAGTAATGACAGAATTGGTCCAGTTTCCCAATGGTCAATGTTTATTATTATTAGCACGAGACAATTATAATTTTTCTGAACTGCTAAAAATATTACAAATCAATTGAATTAACCGTTTTATGACAAATACGTCATATAATCGCCAAAAATCTAATTTATTTACACTTTATTTGACACAAAACTTTAAAATTAATACAAATTGGATTTTAAAATTGTTGAAAATACTGTACATTTATTGTGATTCTAGCTCAAAATATTTTTGAATATAAATATTTTTAGAAAACTTACTTAGTTGTAATATTAAAACATTTATTCTAATGTATTTTATTATTTTTATTTTAGATTTACCAGATAAACCAGTGAAAACTGGTGAAAACTTATGTTGTATCTCAGTGGCGGGGAAATCCAACTAATGTGAGTTAAATTTTAAAATTATTTGTATTTACATAATATTAAAAATTAAAGTTTATAGACTTAAATATATTTTTAAAAATAAACACAAACGCAACAAGTTATTTTTAAATTACTTCCGTGCAATGATTATAAACAACAGTAACTAAATATTTTTTATGTATTAAGAATCCAAAAAACTTAAGTTCATTCGTGTCTAAAATTGACTATTGATAAATTTTTGTAGTTTATACAAACAACTAAGCATTTAATACTAACTGTCGAACCCAAAATTATGACGGCATCTCTTTTGCCTTCTCCGACACATAAATTTTCCTTAATAATTTTTACTTTGCGCTTTCACCGATTAAATTGCACAGTAGTACCGTAAAATAGTAGTATTCAAAACTGTTTTTCAGTTATTCACTACAGCCACAGCCATATGTATATTTTCTGGCATTCGTACGCATTCCTCGTCTCCGTTTTTATGCAAAAAACGATTATTATGTTTGTTTTTTATGAATTTACATATATGTAACATTATTTTAAAGCATCCCTTTTAAATTTATTTTAATTACTTGCTTTATATGTGTATGCCACATAAATTCACAAAATAGTTCCAAATTATGCCAAACATATGCGACCAAGGCGGTAAAATTTATTATTGCATACCCAAAATAAAATATAATTGAAATTAAATAAAAAAAAAGGTTTAAAGGACAATAAATTGTATTCCAATTTGCATAATTTTAACCTAAATATTAGCAATTTAAAAAGCTAGTATAATAAAATTCATCTGTGGCTAAATATGCGCCTAGTTGTATTCATTCAAATATACTACGTATATATATATACGGGCAGGTACCAACGATATAATATTCCACAAATTATTTATCTCGACGAATATAATGGACAATTTACTAACCCTTTTTTATCATTTAACTAATATCTTGTATGCGTACATAAATATTTACTCCCATCTGAACTATACAAAAGGACGATCATAATCTTAGTATTAATCAAAATTTTTATAAAACTAAACCTCGATATTACTAACTCTATTCACATAATTATAACTTTATTTTCAGAATTTTTTTTAATTATAAATATTTATATAACAATAAAATTTAATTTGTTATACGTGAATAATTAAAAATAAAAAGTAATTTTTTTTTTTTGGAAAAACTCTTTACTATTATTCTCACGCATCTGTTTCCTCGCCATTCTAATATATTATTCCTTTTGTCCATTCATTTTTTTTTCTCGGAATGATATCAGCTTCAGTTTTTTTTTTTAAATAAAATATTCTATTCATACAGATATTTTTGTTGTAATTTTCAATCCCTTTTTTCGGTATCCCTTTTTGTTTATAAATTTTGATTTAGTATATATGAAAATTATAATATCCCTTTTCTATTGGTTTTTGGAATTTTCCTAAACGGGAAATGTAACATTTTGTATTGTGTGTGTGTATGTGGAATGACAAGTGGACACTTGAGGAGTATTTATAAGAGAAAAAGTAGGTTTACTGCAGAGATAATTATTTATTTTACACACACACACACTTTAGTGTATTTAATTTGAAAAGTCCGTGTGTTACAGATAAACGCACATGACAAAACTTTTTGATTTTTTTTTAATAATCCCTAATTAGAAATTTTACTATTCGAGAAAATGACATATAAAATAAAATTACGACTTGTTATTTAAAAGATGCGCATAAAAATGATTTCAAACAAAAAATTTACAAGAAATAATTATTTTGACATTTTTCTGCATTATCCTCATTTTCATTTTTCTGCATTTTTGCTTTTTCTGCTTATCATTTCCTATAATTTTGTATATTTTCAAATTACGTTTCTGTTTTAGCTTAAATATGTTGATGACTAAGGTTATTTAATTTTAGGCTTAAAGTTTTAAATTATATATATATATATATATATATATATATATATATATATATATATATATATATATATATATATATATATATATTTACACAAAAATTAAATAAAACAACCATTAAACTGATAAAATACGTCATTGTGATTATAAGAAAATCTAATTGATAGATATTTGGTGAATTAATCAAAAAATAACAGTAAAATGGCTTACCAGTACACAGAATCAATATACAGAAAAATCATCATTATAAATTGACCCACCAACGCCAAAAGATACCACTAATTTATTGAACGAAAATATCATGAATTTTACTTACTCTAATTGGGAATCTCATTAGATTATGAAATCCGTGGGCTATGAAAAAGAGTTAGGCTAAAAATATCACCCTGTCGAACGCTAGCATTTATGATGTACATTCACTAAAGCTTCTATTTATCTTAACCGAAAATAATCTATTATTTATAGATTTGATTAAATTATTTTCATTAGTATTATAGACCGGGAGCCGTAGAGTAGTAAAAATAAACGACATGGTTCAAATGAGATTTGAAACAGGTGTTGTCATTGTTAAAAAAAACAACGAGAAGGTATACGGCAAATTCGTAAACCATTTGAACCGTTTTAATACGAGCTTTCCAAATATATACGTGGTTTTTATATAGGCGATGACAAATTTGGGCAATTTCACCAAAATTATACAGAAATGATTTTTTGAATATACTGACATATTTTTCCTGGTTAAAAATAATTTGGGAAAATCCTCCAATTTTAGATAACTTGCTTCTTAGACCGCGTAGGCAATTCGACTAATTCTTTGTCAAATAAAGATTTTGTAAGCAATTAAACTTTGTAGACTGTCCTGCAGTTAACGCAAATGCGTCACAACGTTAGGCGGCCCGGTCGAATGGATGGATACATTTAAACACAGAAAAAGTTTTTGGAAAAAGCTAAAATCAGGAGCAAAACGAATAATGGTTTTTGTCAATATTAAAAGAGCGTTTGAAATCATCGTATTGATATACGGATACGTAATAATAATTATTGGTAGCCTATCATTGAAAATATTTTATTAAAAGCGAAACCCGATGCGCTTGTAAATCAGATGTTGTTTCGTCGAACCAATTGCATACGACATTCTTTGTTAGTATAGCAAAGTTGTAGCAGGTAAGTTAGATTAATTTTAAAGTAGGTACTGCTGGAATTCACCATTGGGCAGATTTTCACTGCCTGCAGGTCTATATATATTAAGTGACATAGTCCATTTATTGCATGATCGCTGTCGTACACGATTTTTTCCTGCAATATGATTTTGATATGTTTCGTGCTGTACACACGTGTCGCATCGATCCTTTAAAGGTGTAAATAAGGCTTTTTTATTGGCAAATTCCGCAAGAAATTTTGTTTTTGACACTCGTTTCTTTCCAGAAGAAATACAGTGAACATAAAGTATAAAGAATACATATTCAGTATAAAGAAACTTTTGAATTTTTGCTCAAGATAGAGCTAATTTGTCTCTTTTCTGCAATAATGGCTCTACTAAGAAGTGGTCTTAGTTGAAATCGTTTTCTTAAGCTTAAGAAGTTTTCTTAAGAACACATTTTGAAACAAGGCTTTGCTTTATACCGAAAGTAAATAAGAACATTTTCTTGCACACTTGAATGTGTAAACCGTTTACATTAATTTTGTATTTCGTCTAAGCTTCGTCTCGAACTTATTTCATTGGTGGTGGTTGCTCTTTTCGTTTTATTTTTTTGTACCAAACTACAAAATAAATTTTCTTTTCCTGCCAAAAATGTTGGAACATTTTTACTTGATCGATCTGGCTTACAACTCCCCAATGATCCAAAGTTAGCAAATTTTTTATAAATTTTCAGAGACTTTTCGAAATTAAGTTGAAATGTGAATTTAGTGTTTCGGTGAGCTCGAATTAAGCTTTTCACTCTTCTATCCAAGAAATTGACAACTAATTTTATATAAGGACCACGAAAAATTTGCCATTGCCTGCAATATTTATTTTTATACGTATTGAATTTTTAATAGAATCTGGAAGTATATATAAAAATTGCATAGAAATTATACATTAAAGTTTTGAAATTAATATTTCGATATTTGTTAGAATTTATAATTTTTTTTTTGAATTTTCGATCACCTTTGCAGTTTAAAAATTTTTAAAATTTGTGTTTTTGTTATCAAATGAAAATGGAACGAGCAACTTGAATTTTTGATATTTTAAAAGCTTTTCAAAAGCTTATTAATTTATTTAGTAACTGGAAAAATTCATAAAACATTAAAAAAATTTAAACTTAACAGGTTGATTCTTTACTTAAATATTAAGTATTCAAATATTTTAATTACAATATGTATATATTTTTGCAATTCTAAAAATAGATTTTAAAATTAGACAAGTTTTCCGATTTTCAAATTTTTAGTATATATTTTTTACATGTTACAGACAAACAAGTTATACATTTTTTTTATTTTTAAAATGCTGATAGAATATTTCAAAATTGGAAATTTGAAAATAATTTTTTTATTTTAAAATTTTGGTTAAACTTATACAGTGTCCCAAAAAAAATGTATACACACTTTACTTGTTTATAAAAACAGTATTTATTTAGATATATTACAAATTAATAGTATAAAATAAAAAAGATAGATGTAGAATTTCATTAGTCAGCGCAAGTATTCAAATTGATGCCCATTTTTATCTAAACATTGCTGATAACGCGAAGCAATAGAATCGCAAACGTGGCGAATCATTTCAATAGGAATCTCACTGCATTCTCTTTTAGTTTCTGCCTTCAATTGGTTGACTGTTGCCGGTTTTGATAAATAAACCTTATCTTTGATGAGTCCCCACAAAAAAAAATCTAATGGCGTGAGGTCCGGAGAGCGCGGGGGCCATTCGATGGCACCTCTTCGTCCAATCCATTTGTTTAGCAATTTTTCATTTAGGTAAGCTCTCACGTCACGATGGTAGTGAGGAGGTGCTCCATCTTGCTGAAAATAAAAGTCTGTGCCATCCGCAAACTGTTCAAGTATACCTGACATGATATTTTCCCGTAGCAAATTCAAATAAACGGCACCAGTCACAGTGTTATCAAAAAAGAATGGTCCAATTAAACCCCGCTCTGATAATCCACACCACATTGTTACTCCTGGTAAATCCTGGTTACTCCTGGTAAATTGAGTGAGGTTTCTCTGGTGCCCAGTAGCTGCAATCGAGCCGTTTAATTTAAATGAAGCCTTACCACTCCAAATAATTTTATGTGAAAACTCTACGTCCTCTGCACATTTCGCCAAAAACCATTCACAAAACTTCGCTCTCCGATCAAAATCGTCTTCGTTGAGGGCGTGAATTAATCTTGGAATATAACTCTTCCATCGTACGCGCTTCAAAATACGATGGACACTTGATTTTGAAATCCCTACTTCACGTGCTGCTTGGCGAACAGATTTACTTGAAGTTTCGCGATATGTTTCAAGCAGTTCTTCTTCTCTTGCGGTGCTTGTGGATGTCCGTGGTCTCCTAGAACGCTGTTTGTGGACATCTTGAATAATTTCGTCTCTTTCAAATTTATATCTGATGCGAGTGATGGTGAGTCTTGTAGGTGGATCTATATGAAATTCCTTTCTAAACTGTCTTTGCACTTCCACTGTGTTTTCAAACTTAAGGAAGCACTTTAAAATAAATTTACGTTTTACAAAGTCTAATCTCCGACATGATTATAAATGTGTTTTACTCTAAAAAAACAAATTATATTAGTTAGAATGAGGTATTAAAGTGTGTATACATTTTATTGGGACACTCTGTGTCAAGATAAATTCAAAGATAAATTATGCTTTACCATATCGGTTGGCCGCTCTGTATCCAAAACTAAAATTAAAACTATAAGAACTTTAAATTCAAATTTTATTATTTGTTTTAAATTTTATGTTCTTATGTTCTTATCTGGTTTCTATATATCAAACAAAAAATGTGTAGTTTGATAGTAAAAGTTTGGATTGAATTTTCAAAAAAAATTTGTAAACTTAAGTAAAATATTTTATACATAGACTATATTTCGATATTTCACTTATAATTTTTTTTTTATATTTTAAAATTAGACCATACTGTAATTCTTCAGGTTTGACTTAATAGTCAAACAAATTAAAATATTTCAATTTTCGTGTAAAATTTGTAATAAAAATTAAAATATTAGAATTAAGTCGCAAAACATTAAAGATATATTTCTTAAATTGTATGCTTTATCTATGGCGGTCATTGGCTGTTTATTAGCCCACCATAACGGATTTTAAATGATTTATCGATTCGGTTAGTAATGTTGTGTTAATATTGATTTTAGCTTTTAGCTATATATTTTAAATTGGCTGGCTGATTATGGTTCAGAGTATTCAAAAAATTATTTTTTATTAATAATTCGCTTGATACATAAAAGGACGCATTTTTCATAAAACGGTTAATTCAATTGATTTGTAATGTTTAATCAATTTTTTAAAATCTAATTTGTATTAATTTTAAAGTTTTGTGTCAAATAAAGTGTATATAAATTAGATTTTCGGCGACTGCATGACGCATTGGTCATAAAACGGTTAATTAAATTGATTTGTAATGTTAATCAATTTTTTAATAGGTTTTGGTTGTAGGGAACCTTTATAGATTATAGTTGAATGGTGGCGTACTGGAGTTGCTGATAAGAGACGTCAAAATGCAGAGCAGTTCAGAAAAATTGCGATTGTCTTGTTCTAATAATAGTTAAATATTGGCCACCAGGAAACCGGATCAATTGTCATTACTAACTTACTTTTCCTTTCCCTCCACCACAAAAACATATACTAATTATCGATCGCTTAGGTGTCAGTAACCGGGTCGAGTCTCTCATAACTAAAACTCCTTCCACTCCTTCAGTTTTGTTATATGTAACAAGGATGTACAGTGGTGTTCGGCATTCTGGTAGTTCCTGGTTCTAATCAATCAATCAATTTGCTTGATACATAAACAGATCGTGGTTAGATCATTTTTCAAAGTTAGATCATTTTTCAAAGTAATGCCCTGATTTCTTCTTGAATTTGATATATCAAGAAAAAATATTACGACACTTAGAATTTCTGTAAGCCTATATATGCATAATACTTTAGCCTGTGTATAATATTCTAGGCTAGATCAACTCATACCGTTATTATACAAAATAATATATTATCCATATCTAAATGTTCGTTAGACAATCTTAATCATTAATAACTAGAACATGACCACAAACGATATCTCCATATATATTTTTAATTACGAATTGTTTCAAAGAAACGATTACTGTCCTCTTTAATAAATAGGTAGCTAGACATTACATTGTTATACAAAAAATTTATCGACCTACTTTAGGGTTTGTAACGTTTCCAATAATTTTATAAGCAATATTCCACTGTCGCACATATTATTACGTCGACCACACAAAGTAAATTCAATTTCTCTTCTAAGAAATCACAATAGTAACCACAAAACTCTTGTATGCTTTGTGTTCACCAAAGAAATCACAAAAAATAAAAACTTTTCAAATTTATAACCCATAATCACGATTGAATTAATTGTTGATATTAAGACATTTTACACACAAGGAAAATTATTCTAATTATACCAGAGTAAATATAAATTAACGTAAAATTATCACAAAACTTAAGTTTACTATATATATACATATAATACATAGAGAGATAAACGAATGGAATGGAACTATAAACTTAGATTCTTTATGTGCTGTAATTTTGAAAAAAATAAAACAAAAATCCACTGTAATCCATGTAGAAAGACATTAATTTCGTGCGATGGAAGCAGCAGCAGAGAGAAAGATAAGCATCATTTGAGTTAATTTACAGACAAATTTCGAATAAATTTTACCTTTTCAAGATTTTTAGCAATTTTAACAAAACCATCATACATTAGGGAACGAGGGAACAAAATGATTTTTGTTCCATTTCTACAATCTTCTCGACTTAGTATATCTATAATGTTATGGTGTACGATGAAGTTAATATCGATTTAAATGAATATATTGTACGTTTAAAATTTAATAGGGTGCTAATTGTGTGTGTGTGTGTACATACACGCACATACATATTTACTTACCCATATATATGATTCGTTATTATTATGCTGTGCTTTTATAATTCCTTAGAACAATTATTTAAAATAAACATTAACTATCATGGTTATTATGATTATTGTTATTGTAAGCAATTACTAATTGTTTACCACTGTTCTACGATGGTATCATCATATAAATATTTTGTTTTCTTTTGCGATGTTAAAATATACCATTTCGCGTTTTGAATTTATAATTAAAATCGCGAATCGTAGATGAAATATTAATTTGGTTCTGCGCAAATCTGTAATATACGAGTAACCAGTTCTAATTAGCGGTGAATAAAATCTTACTGTGCTTGTAACTGTCAACCACTTGTAAATTCTTAACAATGCGCATAACTTTATCACATAGTTCTTTCAGATATGTGTGTCGCAGTTTTAAACATTATTTCGATTGCTTAATTTAAATCGAGCCATTTTTTTTTCACTTCATTACAGCCCATTGTTGAAATATTATTTTAATCAATAATGGCTTTTAGCGACAAAACTAAATGTTTCGTAACGTTCGTCATTGGTTAATTATATTTTTAAGAGATCCATTAGCTAAATGAAATTTAGTTGGATTAACTTACAACGCCACCAATTTGCATTTAACTGAAGTTAAATGCAAACTTATTGATTGCATAATTCTAATAGTGACATCTTATGTTAATGTCATCACTTCAAGCATTTGTTGCTCGCACACGCATTCTTTTTAAACAATTTAACGGACATTTTTTGATTAAATGGGGGGATTGTACATTTTAAAATTCACGGAATGTGATTTATTGAAGTTTTACCAAGTTCAAAAGTAATAATCAACAGGTAAATAATATTTTGTATATGTAATAGTAAACATTTTTAATTTATTTATTTTCTGGCTCTAAGAATCTTAAACACTAATAAACTGACGATTATTTGTTATATTATAGGAAGAGCAGCAACCTAAAATTAATGCTATTCAGTAAAAAATTAAAACTCATGCTTATTTTTAGAACTTTTTAGGCCGAAACTTCCAAATATCTCGGAAAATAAGCACTCTACGAAATGTACAAGATCAAAATTTAAGCATTCCGAGAGGGAAATACATTAGTGCTAAAATTAGTACTCCACTCTTCTCTCTGTAGGTGGGGTGGGGGGTAACTTTAAAATGAAAATAAGAACCCCTATTTTTTATTGCAATAAAGATTCAGATTCGGATTTTTAGATTCGGATTCTCCGACTAAAAATAAGTACGTAGAGAAGTTAATTTTGGCGGAGCTCGGCTAACCGGAAGTGGCAGAATTTTAATTTTTTTTTTTTTTAATTTTTAAATTTTTATTTTTTTGTTTATTTTTTTAACCCAACATTTTTGCACTTAACAGTTTTCTCGTAAGTGCTGTACTTTTTAAAATATTTACAAAACTCAAATAACTCTCTATGGAAACAGCCACTTCCGGTTAGCCGATTTTAGCCAAAATTAACTAACCACCTTACTTATTTTTAGCCGGAGAACCCGAATCTGCAATAAAAAATTGGGGTTCATATTTCAAAGTTACCGCCCACATACAAGGAGGGGAAGGGAGGTCTTAATTTGAGCATTAATGTATTTCCCCCTCGGAATGATTAAATTTCGATTTTGGACATTTTTTTCTTAGAGTGATTATTTTCCGAGAAATTTGAAAGTTTCAGCTAACTTGTAACATTATAACTGCTCCAACATTTCTAAATAATTGATTTTTAAATTGATGCCGTGCCTTTTGCAATACTTCCAAACTCTGCGATAGCTCAAAAAAATATTCTAATTTACAAAAAATAACGCAACTAGCCCTGCATAATGACATTTAAAAAAAATAAATAAAAATTATTACTGCGTTCAGAATTTTGTTCTCGATCATAAAACATTTTTGAACAGCACTGTTTTTTTATCACAATTCCAGTGCTAAAACTATTTTTTATCAGTTCCTTTTGGAAAACATAGAACAGATTAAAAAATTGAATAGTTGAATTTAGTTGGAAATTTTATGAGATACTACCATATCATAAATTGTAAATTTTGAAAAACAAACATTACTGTAAATATGAATTTTAGGTAAATTGAAAGGAAAAAATATAAATTTGTTTGAAAAAAATATCTGCTCCTTCCAAGTATTGTTGCGTAAACATGCAAACTGCTTTAAAGTATTTGGAAAGAAACGATTTTGTGGTTGAATTTTCATTTATCGCTTAAATTTCAAAGTCATCGACATAGTCTATCACATACCTGAAATATCTCAAAAATTTGAATCCTCTTTTAACCATTTTCTCCGCACAGTTCATGGCGAAAGGAACGCAATTGAATTTTAAATGTTCATATGGCGTTATCATTGTGGTTAAGAACGAGCTAGCTTGTTTTCATTTCATATACACACAAACCCATTACTGAGTTCAAGTATCAAAAAGCTAAAGTATCGCTTGTTTAAGAATTAAAAAATGTTTCCAACTGATACAAGCGTTTAGGACTTTTAGAGCTATTTTAGCTATTGTCATGCAAGTTCCAGTGAATATAATATACCGCTGAAAATATCTCCGTTCAGTTTCTTACATTTATCGTTTGTAGTGGCATCGAAGGAATTGATAAAAAGTATTGATTACCTGTTGTCTATACCATATTCCTGGCTCCACTTTCTTTTTGATATCGAGTTTGTTCTGCAAATAGTCTTTAAAAGAACTAAGCGTACGATCCGATTTATTAACGCCAGACCAGTTAAACGATTTATAAAGTCAAATTTTTCATTAATTTTATTTTGGCTTAACGACAATTTTTCATCACTGGAAAATCATCGTTTAATTGTCACCGATAATTATACAACGGGATCGTTTTGTTTTCGCCGATATAGGCAAAATCTAAGTCACTTTTGCGAAAAGGTACATTATGCTCATCGAAATTTATTGTTGCGCTGTTGCTCATATTCTGTTACCACAGCCATGATCAGCTAATAATATGATTTTTCTAACGTTCCTATGAGCACAGTTCTCCAAGTAATTGCGCTGGTCTTCCGACTTTCTTTTTTGTGGTAGGTTCTAATGACCATCCTAGTTATTCCATTTGATGCTTTCCTTAGTGTATTGCCAGTCCTCCAATTCCGTATTTTTATTTCGGTTATTTCTAACTGTTTCGTGTTTTTGTTCGATGTTTGTTATGCAGTGGTCGGCCAGAAACACTTCAACATTCGTTAAATTTACGAACACCCTCAATTTCTGAAAGGTCTTTTAGTATGTTTCTATATATGTCTCACGCACAAAACTGTATGTCTCCTAAATGTCTGATAGGACAGGGATATTTCAGTATGTTTCACTTTATGGTAAATATGCCTTCTCATTAAACTCGGTTTCTAGCATTCTCAATATACATTTCTAGTATAATAATAATACAACGGCTTTTACAGGCCATTACTGGGCCTTAACTTCAGTCTAGTTCCAACGGATTCAGTTCCGAGCGAAGAACACAAATCGTTCTATACTCTGAGGAGCCATCGTTGCCGATAGTGGCCTCTGTGCCTCCCAAATCCGCTTAGGATCGACTCGCAGAACGTGACCGAGCCAGCGTAATTGCTGTCCTTTTATTTCATGAACGAAATTAGAAATTTTCATTAAATTCCTGATCTCGTGGTCGAATAAAACTCGGTAAGTGTAGTCATAGTATCGTTTATCATGCCATATATCATGCGCATGATTCTTCTCTCAAATGTCATTAACCATCTTTCATACTCATCCGTCAAGGTCCAACTCTCACACCCCTACATGAAAACGAGTCTGATCAACACCTTGCACAACTTCAGCCTGTCGGTATTTTCAAGGCATTTTGACTTTAGCAGTAGGCATAAGACATACAAAGCATGGTCGCCGGCGACAGGATGTGAATTAATATGCCCTCATACACAGTTATCATGAGTGACGAAAGACCCGAGGTATCGGAAATTTGTCACTCCTTCAACTCACCACTTATTCAGTGGTCACAACTACAAAAATCCTTTGCGTCTTGGTCTCTAAAACCAGTGATCTTTGACACCGTTGTCACACAGATATCAGTCATCTGCATATTCCAGAACCTGGTTGATCTGATGGTACAAGATATTGTCCTGAGGGGTTGGTTTACTTTTTCGTAAGGTAAATTTTAACATGAGATTAAACAGTATCGGAAAAAGAGCATCTCCTTGCCGTACCCCAGAGCTTATTGTAAAAATTCCTAATAGCTTGTTCTCAACTTTGCCATAACATTATGACTGAAATACTGTCATTTTACACAAACGTTCTCAGACATCGCAAAGCAAATCATAAGCTATTCCTATGGATTGAGTCATATAGGCTTGTTGGAAATCCAAGAACATCTGATGTACCTCACGAGATGTCGCGTAATATGTAGAAAGAATCATCCTCAACGAAAAAACACGATCCTTGACTGTGCTGTTCAGGCATGATTCTCTCTAAAATTATGTAAGGCAGTAATTTGTATGCTGTGCAAAGAGAGCAATGCATCGAAAGTTTTCGCATTTTGAACGATTTCCTTTTTTAAAAGTAAGACACCACGTCGCCACGTGCACATAAAACGCGCATTGTTTTCTTAGCGACTGCACGTTCCACGTACCAATCCTGAACTGCATGTCCATTTTCATAGGCGTAGGTCTGGTATGATTTTGGTTGCATCCATATTTCCTTATGTTACACTATTTAACAATTAGCTTTTTTTACGGATGTGGGTATATATTCCAGCGATCCAACCTTTATTTAGTTACCTCCTACGACAAGCCAGGAGGCTGTAGGGGAATTATAAGGATAACAAGCTCATTTAGAAGTGTTCTATGAGGCATAGGGGAGTACATTTATTGTATATAGAAGTTCAATTATTTTTCTATTTAGGTTTGTCCATTTCATAAAGTGTCTGCCATGTTGCGTAGTAGTAGATAGACATTTGACGGATATCAGATTTAAAATTAATTACCGCACCCTTAATGTACCTAAAGTTGTTTGTGAATGCGCTATCAGTTGAATGACTGCAGACACTTAGAATATCTATGTTCAAAAGCACAAAGTAATAATGTGTTAAAGTTAAGCATTATATGAGAATAGCATAAAACATGTTTGTTTGTTGTGAAAATGCAAATATACTATAATATAAGTACTTGCATATTTGTCATATTTAACCCTTTCAAACAAATTTAAATATTTTTTTTTATCGATTTTCTATTTTTGTTTTTCATTTTATTTTAGTTTGTCAGCATGCAATACAATAATTAAGAGTATTTACATAATATGGTATTTAGGTTGTATATATGTATGTACGTTATGCAATATAATAAATTAATGCATACATTAGAGATGAAAATACACATAAATGAATTACATTCATATACTGAATACATAAAAAATACATAAATATATACGAGTATAAAAACATACTTGAGGAACATAAAAAATGCATGGACATGAATAATGTGTGTTATGCTTTTACAAACCAAAACAAAAATGTATGGATATTATATGAAATCATATTAAGCGAATGATTAGTCTACTGTACTGATTCGAAATTTTAAATATATATTTACATAGTTTTACATGCTTTACAAATATTTGTAAATATTTGTGAATATTTGTAATGTGATGTTGTGGCTCCTCCGTGTATATGTTATAAAAGGGAAATTCATCAAAAGAGCTTGACTGTCCATAAAATTCTATAGTCCTATAGAATTGATTTGATAAATCGTTTTATTGCCATATACAAAATAAAAATAAAAAATAGAAAATTTGCGGATATTTTCCCGCGATTTAAAATTACAAGTAAACATACACATGAGAACATAAACATGTTTTGATGAATTTTTTTATGCTTTTTACAAAAAAATAATTTTTGCGCTTTATTTTATCAAAACAACAAATTTTTCTCTAATATCTATGTACTTTTGCTATCGGGAATTAGCATTTATTTCAAACATAATATACAAACCATCTCAAATCTCATCTCCACCGATTGCACATCTAGCGGCCATATGGAAAAATGTTTTTGCTATTCTGTTTGTTTATTTTAGATTTTCGCAAATACAATTTTTCATCCAATGTGTACGAACAATGACCATTAATAACATCCTCATTTGCATATTTACATTCTGTGTAAATTTTGGTGTCGCACATTGTTGGGTATTGTGGAATGAAATAAAACAACAAAAAAAATGTTTTAGAATATGAAGTATACACATTTTTTTATGCTCGTACATTTGCATTGTAGATGAATTGTGTTTGTGTTGTACGATGGATACACTTATGATCCATAAGTGAAGCGCTGCAGTAGTTGTGGTGAGAATCACACTGCTAATTACCGAGGGTGTCCAGTTTATCTGGACTTGAAACCCAAAACTACTCTTAAATGCGATATGTGCAACGAGTGCTTAAGTCAAATTGTAACCACCAAAGCAATTTGTTACTGATTATTTTAATCAGCTGGGCATACAATTTCTCGTAAGAGGCGATTACAATGCTAAACATTTACAATGGAGCTTGAGGCTGACTACACCTAAAAGTAAACAACTATTCAGCAATTACCCAGACAAATCTAGATTACTTACCTTCTTAGCACCCTACTTATTGGCATAGAGATATAAAGAAAATACCTCATCTTATAGACTGTGTAACAAAAGGAATCGCTCGCACCAATGCTCAAGTAGACGATTGATATGACCTATTATCTGATCATTCTCTAATTATAGTCAAATTGAGTACCGATGCCTTAAAATTTGACCCACCTAACTAAATGGGATACATATAGAATTTTTATTAAACAGAACTGCCAACTGGACATCTCATACTGTTCAAACCAAAAGATTTTAAAATGGCAACAGAAAATTTAACGTAAATAATGGAAATAGCTGCAAAAAAGGATACACCTGGCGTTATTAGCTCTGAAAGAGTCAATAGGCCAACACCTAACATTCAGCAATATTAATTCAAGAAAAGCGGAAAAAACGCCGGCAATGGCTGCTCCAAAAATCTTCTCTACTCAAATGGAAATTAAATAAAAGAATTAAAGCTCTGAAACGAGCCTTTGGTAGAGAAAGCAGATAGGATTACAGAATTACTTGAGTTTACTATCCGCAACGAAAAAAATCGATTACTCACTATGGAAGGCAACAAAAAAATTAAGAAGACCAGCCCTATTAAATCCAACAATCAGGCAACCAGATGATCACTGAGCCATAATTAACATTGAAAAGGCTAATCTTTTCTCTAACCACGTAAAAAAGAATACATACCACATAAGCAAAGCAATATTTGTATATTGTCGGATTATACAAAGGTTGATTATATCTTAAATAATTTAAAATTGAAGTGAAAAAGTGTTAAAACTACAATTAAAGAAATTCTAAACCCAAAGAAAGCTCCTGGACATGATTTTAATATCAGAAAAATTATTAAAGAACTACCAGATAAATGCATAAATGAGATGTGGATATCTCTCTAAAAAATGGAAATTATAATGATCTCAAAACCAGGCAAGGACGCAAGTCGTTACAGACCTAAATCTTCTTCCGACAGTCTCAAAACTTTTTGAAAAATTTTTTTTTCTGGATATTGCACAAGTTTTGACAATGTGTGGCATGAGGGCCTGATATACAAAATAAAAATTCTGCGCCCAAAAAAATGTCATGCGGTCCTTCTTCGAAAGAAAATTCTAGGTCAAACAAAATGAAGCCATTACTGAACTAAATCTGATAAACGATTTCCACAAGGAAGCGTGTTGGGACCAGTGCTTTACTTGCTGTACACAGCTGATCTACCAACCACTAAAAAGGTGGTCACATCAACATTTACCGATGATGGCTATTATGTATTCACATAAACCGGAAACTGCATAAAAATACCTCCAAGATCACATATACAAAATTGAGGATTGGCAAAAAATCTTGAAGACTACTTGTAAAGTCACGAGAAAACTAATTTTGTTAACTTCAAAATCAAATATGATTCCTAAAACAAAACAAAAGATGCGGTTGTCATTTTCGTAAATTTAGATCTTATTTATAGACCTATACGTATATATTTGAAAATTTAGGTTATCTAACCTTACTGGAAAAACTAAAACCTATACGTCAAACGATCAACTTAACTTTAAAATATTCAATTAAATAATTTTTCTGCATTTGGAACATATAACCGACACAACGACGGACCCTAGTGGAAATTTTGTTCTTTGAAAAACCTTCAAGCAATTTTGACTCAATGCAGACACTTACTGCTCCCATTCGGCTTCTTATTTTGAAGTGCCCAAAATTTCTGCCTTATGTGATATATGGTCAAAAGTTAGAAAGCGCTATTAAATTGTTGTCTCGATCAATATTCAGGATTCATCTTGTTAGAACCTGTGAAAAATGCTACTTCCAAAAATGTGTTTGCTTACTTTAAGAAATAGGTTTTTGATGCGTTATTTATTACGGAATAAATATGCAAAGTCGCAAAAAAAATTCAAATCGGTTAAAATGTTTTTGCTAACCATTTTTTTGAAAGTAATGCAATCAAAAACTATTAAACAAATCTTGTTCTAAAATATCGATCTATTAAAATTACCTGCAAATAAATTAAAAAAAAATTACTCTATTAAAAATTTAATACATTTTTTAATCCTTTTATGGCTTTATTTCCTTGACAATTAAACATACAACCAAAGTGTAGTTACCACCAATTCAAAAATTCAAATTAAACTTTAAGCTTATTCATACATTTTCGATCAAAATTCAACGCAATTACAAATATACACACAAATTCAATTTATAAAATGCACATTTTGAAATTAATAATGCAATTAAATTTTCGGCGTTTTTCCTCATTAACAACAGTTACAAAATGAAGCAACCCTTCTTCCACTTTCGATTTTTTTTTTCACTACAATTATTTTTTTGCGATATTTAAACATACATTTACAGTAAAATTAATATTCGATTCATCATCGCAGCATCCAATTTATGCAGTTTATCTTTTTTAATTAAAGTCACTTGTTTAGTCAAGCTAGAACGGTTACAAAAAAAAGGATACAATTTTTTTATTCAAGCAACGTAAAGTATTTTTTTTTTTTATTTCGTAAAATTTGTAACGATAAGACGACGGTATATAAAGAAAACGATTAAGTACAAGAAGAAAATGAAACTGAAAATCTTATTAAAATTTCGTAAGTAAGATTATAAATTATCCAAACAATCAACCACAAGGATTATGAAAACAACAACAACAACATAGGTTACTGGTTTTAATTGCACTTTAGTTTAGGTTCGGCTAAAATGTATATCTAGTTATATCCGAATTTACGTATATTTTAAAAACATTTAAAAATTTGCCCAAAACATCCTCATTTTCGTTTTGTTTTTGTAATTTAAACGGATAATTTATTATATTTTTTTTTAATTTCATCCCTACATCTTATCATAATATCTTCGAGTAAATGTTGTCTTTTCGTAACGATTTTATTTTACTTGGCGACAATTAAGCAAATTTATTTTTAACCCTTTTTGTGTCGTGCACATTGGGAATGATAATTAAGTGGAACATTTAAAATTGTTGGTCAAAAAAATTTGGTTCGATGTGTCTATTGTAAAATGTCGCGTAAATCATTTTGCTAATCTGTTTCCTTTTTATTGTGAAGCGGATGTTTTCTGATCTCGAATGGTTAGGGTGCAGTTTTCTCTATATATGTAACAAGAGTAAGATAATGCAATAATTTTTAAACAGATGGTGCCCTTTAGTGGAACCTTGTACAATGTTGTCAACACTTACAAAATACGAATTTCACGCTACTATAAAATACAAGGCATCGAAAATTCATCGCTTTTTTTTAACTGAAGCGGGAAAATTATTTTACATGGAATCATGAATATCATAAGAGTTCTGGGCCATTAAGTTGCCTTTTATATACTTTTCACTATGGTTTTTGAAGGAAGAGGTCCTAACCTTTTAATTTTCATAGCCAAAGAATGTAAATAATCGAAAGCATGAAAAAACATGAAAAAAAAATCGGAAACGGAATGAGAAAGCAAAAAGGTTTTGTTGTCATTTATTCTAATCTGGCGACTATATCGCGGCTCAAATCCAAAAAATTCTACCGGAAAACCTATAGGAAGGAGAAGGATAAAGCTTATCTTTATACAAATTGTGTTTAGCTAAACTAATTATCCTTGTAATCATATTATGAGCTTGTTTATAATCCCAGTAAGACTAAGTAGCAGTATTAAGAAAGCTTGCGCTTACAGCTCTCTCGTTAAATGGTGTTACTGTTATTTTTTTCAGTGAGGTTGAATATCTAGGAGTCATTCTGGATCAACAACTAAACTGAGAACAACCCAAAATCAAAGTTCCGAGTAGAGCCACTAAGGCACTCTGGGACTGTCAGCGGCTCTATGTTCTACCAAAAATAATCTAATGGTCACTTCTAACAATCATTAGACCCATGGTCACAACTATATGTAAGCAAACATTACTATGTAAGGTTCAACGTTTGGCTTGCCCGGTATTACGGGAGCAACGAGAACATGCCCGACTGCTGTAATGGGGATGTTCCTAAGACTGGCTCCATTGCACTTGCATGTCAAAAAGGAAGCAGCTATTGTGGTCTTGAGGATGCAGGAGAAGAAATTTGTGGTCTTGAGGATCCAGGCAATATCGTTGGTCACTTAAAAATCCTTCGAGAGTTTCAGGCGAACCGTTCCATTAGAATGCCTTGCGACAGTATGCCAGCCAAACTGGATTTCGATAAGCCCTTCTGTGTTTGGTTGCCTGACCGGGACAGTTGGAGGGGCCATCTGGGGCCTTTGACAGAGGGTCCATGGATGGTACACAGATGGTAAAAAAACAGAAGTAGGAATATTCGGGAGTGGAAATTCTTTTTCCAGGATAGGCATAGAAAGGGGCGTAAATAGCACTAAGGTCAGTCAAGCTGCCTTAAAGGCTCTTTCGTCCCACACCTTTGAATCAAAACTGGTGCGGGATTGTCTTAACACAGTTAAAAACATTTGTGTGGGTGCCAGGCCATACTGAATCGAGGGAAACGAGGCTGACAAAGACCTTGCCTGGGTGAGTCCTGTTTCATTTAATGGCCAGATCCCCTTTGCGGTGTCAATATGGCACACCTTAGAATACCACAAATCGCTGGAAGGACATTGAAAGGTCCTCTTTTTGGCGGTGAATTCCAGGACTACAATAGGCGAATAGATTTATTTCACCTTCTTCAAACTGAGTAAAAGAACTCCTCGTAGTTGGAAAATCTACTAACTGAGGCAAATAACTGCTTCCTCACAGGCCATATGTTCCTCAAATATATCTTCTTAAGAATATGGGTCTAAGTGCGTTGGGTGACCAAATGATTCATGTGCCGATACTTAAAATTGATTAATCTGTCATATAAAACCGTAAAATCGGGCCTTATCCCACTAGCAACGGAGTACCACCCATTTGAAGTTGGATAAACATAAAAAAATTTTCCTAGGCAAGAGATATTGTCGGGTTTATCAAGAGTCTGAATATTTACTGGACGGTTGATTAATAAGGGTTTAAGCACAAAAGATATTTAAAGTCGCGGGTAATGGCTACAAAAAAAAATAAAAAATAAAAAAAGGTAACAAATATCCTCTCCAGAAATATTTAAGGTGAATGATAATTAAGAGGCAAAATTATAAAATCTTGATGGGAGTTATTTTTATGATATAATATGGCCAATTAGAGAATAGGAAGCACCCCTAGCGTTTGTACAACACAAAGTCTGTGCAAATAAATACGGATAAAATAAGAAGGATATTTTAGGCGATATCGATAATAAAACTACCCGTTGTATATATTTAATCAAGTCTTTATGAGAAATAACCAAACATTTTTTGGATAGCAAAATGTATCAATGTAAAAATTTTACCTGTCACCTTAGAGGTTCTAAAATAGAAGAAGGTAAACTCATTTATTTTGCCTTAATATACTCACCAACTAAAATACATATATACCACCATAATTAAAAGGAGATACCGTCCTATATTTTCCAAACAAATTAAATTCCACAAAGCAGAATTAAGGATGTTTCGATTAAGATATTCCCTACATTAAAATATCTTCCGAGTAATTTCAGGGCGATAGACGATCTTAATGCAGAGTGGAAACAAAATCAATTTTAATGTTGAGAAGCTTATTTCAACTGAAAGTCATCGATGGATACAATAAGCTTCTCTTTCGATTTATTTAAATATGCAAAAGTCTTGCATAAATGTTCTACAGCAATAACTTTTATTTTCGTTAGCCAAAATTGGGTTAGATCCGCATATCCTGTAACTCTAGTTTGTCAGCTTGAGCTTTTATGACATTTGCTAACAAAATCGACAATCTTGAGATTGGAGGAAGACAAGTTGTTACAATCTTTGTCGCAGAATATATAACCTTTTTAAGCTGCTGTAATTTTTTGAATAGTTTCCCATACATCATTTCGGAGCTTAATGTCTGGAAATGCTTCGACAAGCAACGTTTTAGTTATAATAGTCGTTCTATATCTAATAGTGTCGTGTTGCAAATTTTTTTGAACATAAGCCTCATACAGCGGAATTGATTCTCAGTTTTTGACACTTACTTGTGGCGACTGAAAACTTTTTTAAACTAAAATCATATTTACTGCCAATTGTAGTGTTTGAGCCGAGCAGCGTTTGCTCGATTTTGAGCCTAGAAGGTGTAATAATTTACCCAGAGATTAAACCATCACAATTAACAAAAATTTTGCTTTTTTTAAATTTTTAGCAAACAATAAAAATAAAAACTCGTACGGATAGTTCCCAAACCCAAATTAGGTAATTAAAAATGTCTTAACTTCCAATAAAATTTATTATTCTATCTATTACAATCATGTAAATGTAAAATAGACTTTTTCTATAATCTCTAAACACATAAAACTAAAACCCCATGCTGTATATAAGTCGAAATTCATTATATATTAAACCAACGAGAAGTGACATTTAAAAAAAAAAAAAACAAAACAAAAAGCCATATTTACATAAAAAACTACTTAAACATTTTTGGGTAATGCCATGGCACTGTAATAAAAAAGCCAAGCACACACACTTATACATATAAATATAGGCGTATGTATACACAAAATATTATTATTATCCTTAATAGTCTCTTATTGTCGTTATCTGATAACGTAAATGAGGGAAGAAATATGATCACTAACTACTGTACTATAAAGATATAAAACGAAGAGAAGACTTAAGATGAAAATTAATGTATGTTTTTCTAATTTTTTTTCGAATCCTTCTGCTCTTTTTTAAATCTTTTTAATTATTATCATTTTCTTCCTTTTTTTTAAGGGATATACAATTTTTCGTTTTTAATATAATTCATATAGAAAAATATGAGATGGTAGCAATCTTAAAAATAAAAGGATTAAAAATAATTATTTTCAAGACAAAGTGACTCCATGCTTCTCCATCTCTCTCAGGTATCTAGTACATATACATATAGGAAACTATAATAATACATAAAATAGTTTTAAAATTAAAATTTATATTTAAGTACAAGGAAACACTTTGAAGTTTTATGTTATGTTCACAAATTTTTATTATGTGACTCATGACTAATAATTTTAGATTAGTTTTGTTCGTATAAAAGTTTAATGATGAAAACTAATCAAAATCAAGTTTTTGAAGAATATCACTTTATTTTGTTGCTGAACGTGACAAATTTATGACAAAATCATTTTAAAACTAAAATTTAGATTTTTTTTTAAGTTTTAATTATTTAATGTACGAGTATGACATCAAAAGAATATTATGATTACGACATATACGTACATGATGAAGTTATCTGCCAAATGACATTACATCTGGCTGTATAATAAAAAAATTTATTAGATTTTTTTTTTATATAAAACCACACACATCCACTAAATAATATATCATGTATGATTTTGATGATTGAGATATAATGTATTTTATATTGATCTTGATGAATGGTCATCAATTTTATGATTTTATGTGTCCAAAACTAAAAATACCGTACATATGTATATGTATATTTGTGAATGTATAACATTTTTTTTTATGTTCAAATAAATATTTTACGAAATTTTTATGTCTTTGGCCATAATCAATGATTATTAACCATTTTGCTTATGTCGTTTTAGGCTGATAAAAATTTAAGTAATTTTTTGACGATTTAAATATTAAAATGTGTTAATAGCTCAATTAAATGCTAAAATTTGAATGCTAATTAAATCTATGATGGAAATAGATTTGTAAGGAACTTAAAAGTATACGAATCAATATTATAAGATGGAAATGTTTGCAATGTTTCCTATCACGCATGTTTGGAAGCATGTAAAATTGGTCGGTTGGCTAATCTCATATGTAAGATCTAAACAACTATCTTCAGCTTTAAAATTTAGAACAACAGTTTTTCCCTTAAAGAAAATTTACAGTAACGTTTAGCTTTGAAATTCATGGCTTATAACTGGGATTCTGGAAGTGTTTGGTAGTATTTTTGGATTATGAGGACAGCGATTAAACCGTTTAGTTGATTCATACGATAAGCAAATAATTTTAGACGTTTCAGTATTTTGAAGTTCCAACGTTTTTGCTATAAGGATAACTTTAACTTTAAATTAAATAAATCGCGATGTTGTAACGATTAGTGGTTCTCATAGTAAAATGTCACGTTCTACTCATTTATAAGATAGTTTTTAAAATAATTCGACACATTGTGTTGCAATGCTCATGTGGTTAGGAATTCCTTATGAAAATTAAAGAAATTCTTTCAGAAAAAAGAAAAGCTTGTTTGGCAGTAATCAGAGGAAGAAATCTTCCAATATAAAAAAAGTTGAACAATTCGCACTACTATCTAAATATGTAGCGTAAAGCAAGGTGTATTTCAGATTTGTAAATTCCAGTGATTTTAAATAAATTACTGCTGATACAGGATAATTTGTTTTTGTATCTATCATCTAAAATATTTAAATCCTGGTTTGAATGCGGTATATATTGGCGAAAGCTGTATAACAAAAGAGATCTATATCGTTATTTTATCATGTTTAAATTATGAAGAATGCGTGCGCAGCAATGCTTAGTTCCGATATGAATGGTAAATTTGTAATCAGTTTTGTTAAAAATTGTCATCTCATTAGGCCATGGCGACTTGGTACAATGTGTAAATATCTCAATTATTTTTTCAGTGTTAAGATATTGTCGCTACAGTACTCATCTGCGACTGATTATTTATATTACTCTGATATGAAGTGATACTATGTAAGTATATATTCGTGGTTATAAAAAGTTATCCCAAACTCATGAAGAGTTAAGAGTGAGTGGAATAATCCGAATAAGAAATTTGCTACAGGTAAAAGAAAAATGATACAGCTGCATCTGTTTCGTTCATCAACTGCTCATTAGTGGTGCTCTTTGGAAGAACGAAACGCAAACTGAAATCCATATATGACCGATTGGGCCGATAATTTGAACATTTTTCGTGATCGATCTACATAAGTTCTTGAATCACCAAACTATAAAAATCGACGGATTTGATCGAATTTCTGTACTGTTTTCCTCCTCTTTAAAATAACCTATGAGACTTGTGGAATAAATATTTAGTTGCTTCATAATTCGATTTCTTAGCGCCAGCTTAAATCACTATTTTGATAAACTTGTACATTTTATCTCGCAGTATCTCAGCTTATCTCCATTCTTGTTATCTCGTAAAGGATTCTATTTTTTGGATGCTAGTTACGTAGAATTGTATACGTCCTTTTTGATTTTTCTATTAGTTTCCAAAATAAAACATTCAACAATGACGGTTGGAAAATGGTCTCTTGACTAAATCAACCGATAACAAAGTAGCCATAGGATAATATCGTCAACCAATCGGTTCAATTACATTGTCTATATCATCGTCTGTATCCAATTGCAATAATCGGCAAGCACTAGTTGTTCACAAAGTAACACTTTCTAACTTGACATAGTAGCTCGATTGAATTTAAACTTAAACGAGAAGGAGCATATCAAAATCTACTGGCAAATATAGGTGAAAGCAGCTACCCAATCAGGGTTAGAGGAAAAAGTAGTATATTTTATTCAAAATCGAAAAACATTTGGGTTCTAAAGTCTAAAGTTTTAATGCAGAAGTTTAAAAAGAACTAACATCGCCAACAATCTGACAAAATTCAGCCTTTAGTATAAACTTTATACCCATTTTGGTCTCAATAAAAATAAAGTCCAATAAAGTTGAAGCATATACACCGTTTACGTAAGAATACTTAATGATTAAACTGGAATCACGATCAGCGCATACTTAATCTTAAAGTATTTATGTTAGAATACTAAAATAAAAAAACTTTGAAATAACTTTTACATAATAAATTTAGTCCACATATTTCTCCTGTCTTCAAGAATTAGTATCTATCACATTTACTTCGATAAACTTATCTATAAAAAACGTATTGGTGTCATACACATAAACTTTACCCGCACATTTTAATATAAAATTCAAGCATAATACGCGTATGCCATAAATATTCAATATTTTTTATGTTTATGTTCAAAAACATGCTTTCGACATAATACAACATCATATTATAGTCGTCTAATAACAAACTGTCATATAGAACGTAATTTAATCTACCCATTACGAGTCACGCATATACGGCAAAAAATACGCCATGACATTTAAATTCATAAAAAATATCGACACATAAAGCAACCATACATTTACATAAGATGACTTACCATACAAGTATGTATATATAGGATTGGTGTATGGTGCGATTTTAAACCAAAACAAAAATAAATTTGGAAAATTGTGGAACATGAAAATCTATTTTCGATAGTCGCAAGAGAATCACTTAAAATGTAATTTATCGATAACGAATCGTAAACAAACAAAAAAAAAAAATTTTTTTATTCCAAACAGTTTCTTAACGAACGTATGTACAACGTCTTGGTAACATAAAATGTATCTTTGACAGGAACAACGGTAGCATTGTACGACTGTGTACGATATACGATTATTACACTTTATTTGATAAGATGTGTAGACAATAGCAACAGCAACAACGACCAAAAAACCATATCGTAATGGTAAAATTAAAATACGATCTTAAAGTTACACGAATATTGCCAAATTTTTATATTAATGTTCGTTATAAGAATTACAGGATATTACAAAGTCTTATATCAACGTAGATTTTTTATAGGTTTATCTTAAATTATTTGTGCGACTATATGCGTGTTTGCCTTAGTATTTTGTAATAATACCTTAAATGCACGGATATTGTTTCATATAAATTTTATTATTTTCCTTTTTCCGGGGGAAAAAGTTACTGCACGAATTTCTATTATTAAAGACTTTTACTATTTTTCGGTATCTTTTATATGATGATTCGCATAAAGACGCCGTTTCAGAAGAACGGATATAAATTTAAATGGCGGGAAAATATTTAAGAAAAAAACGAGTACGATTTAATCGTTTCAAACGACATTTTAAGCGTATTAAGTTAGTAAATTGAATATTGCTACTGTGTCAAATTGGCAATTGACATTTTCAACGAGATAAGAAAACCCATTGTCAATCTTTTACGATTATCTATGATTATTAAAATATATTTTGTAAAAGTAAAGAGTTTTACAAATTTTAAAATGTTTTTTTATGAAATTTCGTTTTTTTATCACATTGTGATTCGAAATATAATGCAGACTATATCAGCAAATAGTCCAAAAAATTTACGATTCGTGATATTTACCGATCACAAACCGCTCTTGTGGTTATAAGATCGTTAAAAAATCCGTCATTAAAACAGGAGGTGGCGTATAAAGTTAGAAGAATCTAACACAATGCTGATGCTCTTAGTCGAGTTTTGTTAACACATCCCAATACAATAAACAATACTAGAGAAGAACATTCAAATCGAATCTCAATGCCAGTTAACGATTCAGTCTCTATTGAGAATTCAAATGATCCAAAGGAATTGATAAATTCGCCAAGTAGTAAGACTTATTTTAACCCATCTACTCAAACAGATAGAAAATATGACTTAATATTTCGTGATGATGAGGAAGATATTCTCACAATCTTAAAGGAGTTTCACGATGGGGTGCTCATCGAGGTTTTGGATATTGTAGGGTAACGTCATCATACACTAATAAATGATATGACTAAATGCTTTTTGTCAATTCATATTTTAAATCAATTGAAGTCAACTATTGCAGAGGTTTTTGTTAGGAATTTTGTGAGCTCTCTGTAATTTGTACAGTGTTAAAAATTTAAAAGGTCAACACTAGTGCACATCCCCAGTCATACCATTTTAAGCGGACTAAAGAAAACATTATGAGATAATATTATTCGTACATAAAATAAATAAATCATGCACAAAATTTTACCACCAAAATAATTAAACGTACCACGGAAACATTAATTGTGCATAAAAAAAAATAAAACTTGCGCAAAATATTAACATACATTTTTTTTTCATTATTCCGATTATAATGGCTGATTTTTTAATCGTTTGATTTATAATTTCAAAAAAAAAAACACTAAAATAGCAAAAATTGTATGAAATTTTAATTTGAATCGATTATTCAATGTTGGCATTTACTTTTTATTTCGATTATTTCATCTAAATATTGGCCACGGTTACGTTTTCTACTTTTTCGATAAATATTGGCTGTTATCTCGCTAACGACACGTTTAATGTTGTTTGCCAATTTTAAACTTGTTGTTGGTTTAACGGCATAGATTGTACGTAGTCCCATAAAAAAAATTCAAAAGCCGTCAATCGTCATTTACAGCCGTATTTACGGAGCACGTGCACTAAAATGATTGTTGATCCTGCTGGCTCGTACGTCCCTTAGGAGTGTAAATCTCAAGCTGTTCGAATGGATAAGCGGGGAGAGCAAAGCAACTTCCAGCGTGCCTACGAGGTTTATTAAAGCCGTTAGCCTCAAGAATTCTACTTTTTAAAATATTATAAAATATTTAATAAAAGATATATATAGGTAAGTGTTAAATTGTATACTTCGAAAGTACCACCAGCCAAAATTCCTATCGCAACAATTGGCGAAATTTAATGCCGAAATTTATGGTAATATATTTTTAGTAATGCGACAGCAACGAAATGAAGTCGTCTGCTGGCAGTTTTGGATTGTCCACTTTTGAATGCAGGAAGCTCCTATCTATTTCGAAGTGTTTCTAGCGATCACTTACCGTTGATAATTTAGATTAGTCGCCTTTTCTGTAAGTTCGACTTTAAATCTTACATACTCGTGTATAGACTTACAAATATGAGCTTTAAAGTTTGTAGTCTTCCATTACCAAAATTGAAGCGCTATTCAAACTCTATTGATTATACAAATCTATTTAATGAGTTGAATGACGAAGGCTGGCTCGAATATATATTCTCAATCAAACGTATCTAGGGCTTATGATTATTTTATTGGTCGTTTAAATCAATATATTGATAATAATAATAGTCCAAAACACCTATAGTAAAAGCTAAGGATACAATTATTAAGCCTTAATGGCTGGATTTCATCTATTCTACTTAAATGATTTTTATCAGTAAACCCTAGTGATTCTAAACTTTTATTAAAGTTCACAGAGTTTAATCGCAAAGCTTTTCAACATGAAGTTTATGTTGCGAAGGCTAAATTTTATAAAGATAAGGTCAACACAAAAAAATATATATATAATAAATTTCAGTTTTTCTGGCATTTTCGCTTTTAAATCAAAAGTAACTGTATATTTATTCCAATTTTTAAAAAAGGTGACAAAAAAATATTATCAACTATCAGCCAATTTAATTGCTCTTAGCATTTGGAAAAATAATTGAGAAGATAGAATTACTCTTGTTTTTTATATAAGACTAAGCTTTTACATAGTAATTAGTATACGGGTTTAGAAAATTTAAAAGTTCGAAAAACGCTTTATGGGAATTTACTAATTTTCTACATAAAGGATAAATTCTTAACTATAAGGGATAATTCTAGACCAGAGAAACTCGATTGGTTCTATTTTTGTTGATTTAACCAAAGCATTTGATATGGTAATCCATGACGTCTTATTACAAAACTCCTCCATGCTGGCCTTAAAACGAACGTTATAATGACCGGTTACAGATTAGACGTAGTTCTGTATTATTAAAGTTTATCTATCTTCAACCATTTTTAATTAAACCGCGCTTGTGTAACTTAAGATGTTATTAACAAACATACAATTGTAAAAAATGAATACTTAAGTCACTTAAAAAGATTTTACCGACGTTTTTTTTAAACTACTTGTTCTTTTATGTATACTTTAGATGTTAAGATGTGTTCCAGTGAACAATATAAGATAATTTAGGTAAAGCCAGATGAAAAATATTTTTGAGCCAAACGTTTTCTCTTATAAGGATGGAAAGCTGTTTATATGATCACGTATTTCTTGAATTGTACTATCCGAGAGCTTGTGACCTGGTACATGTCGCCCGCGCTGATCTTCTTAAAACACATCCCAAACTTGACTCCAATTTTGTTTTGCAATTGTTTTTATTATTTGCTCACTTTCACATATGGTATACATAAAACATTTTTGGCATACGTTGATTTTTGTATCTCGAATCGCAAAATAAAAAAAAAATTTGTGTGAGTCTTTGACTCTTCTAAGGCCTTATTAAGATCAACCCACTCAAATATTGTAGTCTAGCAGAATGACTACCTAGATTCCATTAGCCTTCAAAGAATAGATTTTTGATCATCAGGTGATATAAATTGTTTGCATTTTTTATGACAGTTCTCGAATTCTCTAATGTGTCTTTGTTTGATCATTTTTCCGGTTCTTGTTAGATATTGTTTTTCAGAATTCCGTTGCTTCCGTGATTTTAGAACATAAGTGTTCTGTCCCAGAACACTTATGGAGTTCTTCACTAAAAGTAATTTTAGCTTAAAACTAAAATTTTTCATTTCTAATTTTCAACCTGCCAGGATAAAAACATCAAGTTTAGCCTAAAATCAACCTATTTTCCTCTTTAGCATGTACCTTTAAAAGCTTCAGAATGGGAATTTTTTATTATCAGTAACTATTAGTGGCCATAAATGTTGATAAGCTTTAGTTTGAATTATTATAATACCACCTTTTTTAAATTATTTGTGATATTTTGCTACCCGAAGCAAACCGTATTTGTTGGCAATAAATATTTCCATCGCTCCTCTATATGTATGTCTCAGAAAGATTATAAATAACATTGAACGAAAAATCATAAATTTCTAAACATTTTATACATTAACATTCTATAAGAAATGACCTCTTTTGCCTTTTAAAGATCGGTTGTCTTTTCAACTACATATCTCCGTAGATACTTTGCATTAGATTGGTTTACAAAAAACTATCTTGATTTATATATGTCGTCCTCTTTAATTCATATTATAAAAAGGATATAATCATAAACTTTACTGTCCTTTTTTTGTGTCTTGTGTATAATAATATTCATATTCTAAAAAAAAAGAAAAATTCAATCCTTTATGCTATTTTACTATATCCAAAAATTAAAATCTCTCCCTGCTTTTTAGCTGCAAGTTTTTGTTTTGACTGTGCTTATGTCTACGGTGTATATAGGATCTAGCAAAATGATTTCCTTTTGGCTTAGCTCACAAAAAATAAAATTCTATTAAATCGACTTAAAGGATTTTGATTTCATAAAAGTAAGAATTTTTAGAATTGAATTAATATTTCATAAAAATTATAATATATATATGGCTATAAATTATGATTTTTTATTTTTGGTTTCTTTTTTTGCTGTAATACCGGTGAAAGAAGATATAATTTGTGGGTAATGTGCGGCAAGATTTGGTGCATTGGACATTTAATATTTTTGAATATTGATAAATGATAATAATATGTTGTATAGTTAAAACAGTGCGGATTAATTAATAAATTACTTTAAACATTTAATTCAATCATGGACGCTCATAAGCTCTAGTTATACTTTAATTTAAATTTTTAAATTAGTTTGAGCTTTATTTTGTTCTAAAGGAATAAGAAGACTTTTTGGACACCATTTGATTTGTTTGTCCATTTTTGCTTGGCTTTTTCTTTTTTTTGGCTTTCATTTTTGCTTGGCAAAATTGCAAGTGAGCCAAAATTTTAAAATCTTGAGCGGAAACACATATTAATTATGCTCTTATTCTCACATTTAAAGTTCCATCTTCCAAAGCAAATTAACTTACCAACATTTTTCGAATTAGTGTAATTTCATAAAACTTTTTTAATGTTAATAAAATTTTAATTTTAGTTTTAGCCTATTTATAAGTTTTCCTATGAAATTTTCTTTACATTTACAATAGAAAAGTTTGAAAACTTCATTGAGTGTTATTTCAGAAACCTTTTTATGTTTAGTAATTTAAACTTTTGTTATTTATTTTTGAAAGTGAAATAGTGTGGTGATAAACAATAGAACAATAAATTTACTGATTGACCAAACGGCAATTTTTTGTTAAAGGTTTATAGCTGTGTTCTTTTATTAGGTAAACTTAATAAGATAATTATTCGAATCATTTTATAATTTGATCTAATCAAGAAGCTTTACTGTTGACATACTTGAATATTCACACATATATGATATCTAATTGAATCGATACTGTATTGTTAGCAACCACAGATAAATAAACTTTCTGGCATTTTTTCACCTAGATTTCATGGTTTCATGATTCTATATACGAGTACCTAACCACTATGAAAATTTGATTAGTTTCTAACTCGGTTTTAAACAAAATTGCATTGGTCTAAAAATATTTTTTCTAATTAAATTCCATATTGTACATAAAACTTAAAATATATTGTGATTCGGAACGAGAGATGCATACAGTATGACAGTCGTACGACCCAAACAAATATATGACCATCATAAAAAAATTTTGAAATAATTTTTTTTTTTATAAAAAATGAATTTCCTTCAACTACAAAAAATTATATTTTGAACTTTTCATCTGTGTTAAACTTACTTATACATATACATTACCAATAACAACAACAACAACTTATAATGGAAAGTTTTTTTTTTAATGTCAGGTTAAACATAAAAATCAACAACATAAAAAAAGAAAGTTTTATGCTGTAAAAACTAAATAACCTTTTTCATGGACTCGAGGATTTAAGAAAAAGTGAATTAAGTAAAAGCTTTCAGTGTAAATTATAGCTTTTGTTTTAGTTGATGTAATTCATTTTGGTATTTTAATAAATTAAATTAATTGTATTTACATTTTAAAGATTATATATATATATATATATATATATATATATATATATATATATATATATATATATATATATATATATATATATATATATATATATATATATGCATGCATTGTTAATGCGTTCCGAGAATACGCGATGTAACTTATAATAACGCAACTCGAAGTATCATTTTTTTTCACAAGGAATTTTAATTTTACAAATATTCTAGGCTTCAAGTCTAATTTCAATTTTATTGTATTGACTGCTAGTTGCAAGATTTTTTTATTCGCATTTTTTCAATGATATTCCCGGGTCCACTACAGTGATTCTATTGAAATCGGCTTCTATAGAAATTGACGCTATATTTACTAGTTTAAATTCACTAAATTTAATACATTTTAGGGCAAAGTTCGCGCCAGACACCATTCTGCCCACAAATCAATTATAACGGTATTTAAAATATTATATTTCGGAAATTTTGAGTAATTGCCATTTAAAAGTTGAAAAAAGTTTTAAATTTTGCGTAATTGGCATTTAAAAGTTGAGTAATAGTTCTTGAAATGTAATATATCTTGAAATTACAAAAAATTTCCGTTGATTCACAAGGGGTGGAGGAATTTAAGGTAGCATAGATAAAAACTTTTCATGTATATCGTCTAAATATGTTAGATGCCTCGCGGCGTTCGAGTAATACTAATCTTTTAAAATTAAGACTTTAACTTTCGCAATACTTTTAAAAACCCGATATTGAACAATTTTTCACTCATCTAAAAAAAAAAAGAACTCCAATAACCTAAGCCTTTTTGTTGTCGCCCTAGTGCACCGGATTTGTTTTATTAATCCATTCTCGTCTAGTGGTCCCTGTTTCGACCAGCAACTTTGTAATTTTTTTTAATAATCTAAAACAATTTTTTTTTGACTAAAATTAAATCTAACTATTTAATTGAGCAGTTTGGAAATCTAAAATGGAAGCGGTTCAAACGTTGCGTAAGCTACGATAGAGTGCCAAATCATGAATTACTTATGAAAATGGTAAAAGATTTGGCCGTAAAGTTCGAACATTTAAGCCCATTTATATTATTCGGGCAATATTTTAATAGTGAAGTCACTGACCATATATTATAAATACTGAAACCTGAATATAAAACTGAATTTTTGATGACATATGCAATATTTTTATTTGTAAATTTACACGAAATTTTTTCTGCGATATTTGTGGTTTGCAATATTTTGATTGCGATATTTGTATTTTGCGATATTTTTGTCTGCGAAATTATTTTTTGTATCTTTACTTACAGCAATTTTATTAATAATTGATGAAAGAGCTTTCGACATTTTTGTTATACGATTATTTTACCTGCTAGAAAAATTGGCATATTACCTACTTTAAAATTTAAGTAAAACTTCAGTAACTTTTAGAGCCACTCAAGATCAATTAAATTTTGTTTTGATCAAAAAAGCAACAATTTTTGTAATTGCTTTATTCATTTTCCACCACCCCACTCCATCCAATTAAAAAACGTGTCACTCGATAAATTTCAAAACAATAAAATTAAAATAAAATAAAATTGCATTAGCATTTCAGAGATGTAAACCAAAATTATAACAAATACAACATCAATTCGATTGAATGAAATAAAAACTTTTTTATTTAAGTCGTGCTATAAAAAAAAACCCTAAATCTAATTAATAAATATTGTTGTTGTCAGTACTTTTTATAATCCTCCCGACAAAGTTTTTACACATTTTGGAGGTAAAATTTAAGAACAGTTCCGACTTTGCAAAGTAATAACGGGACGATTAAAATACCAAATTAGAAGTTGAATTTTCTAAGATAAAAATTAAATTACGAATATGAAAATATCCTTTTGCTTATTCGTATAGGGTGCTGATACTGTGATACCCAAAAATTATGTTGATTCCGGATATTGATGATATTTTATTTGTTGGATTAATTTAATTACCAAACAGTAATTATGAATAAATTTCGGTAGCAGTAAATTAAATTAATTTCGTTCGACTCTAGTTTAGTAAGGATATGGGTAACTAGGGTAAAAATGCGGGACTGATTTGAATATGAATCATTTGTATATTGTATAATTAAATGTCTTCGCAGATAATTTCACACCCTTTTCAACTACTCGTACATCATTTATTTGTCCTCTAAAAACGAGCATACTATATAGTGTCATCATCATAAATACATATTGTTCCTTTATTTTTGTCACTCTTTTTTTTTATAGAGATACGAGTGTACAGCATCTAATTGTCTTCTTTTTTCGTATAAAACATCATTTGCATATATTTTCAATTTGGTTTTTCTTCATGCAACGAAAAATATAAAATCATTATAATTACACCATCCACTTCCATTATCTCCACAATATAAAAAACAAAAAAAAAAAAAAAAAACAAAAAAATCGGTCCCTTATTTACGCCACTCGACTCGCACATAGTTGTTCTGTAATTAAATGTGGTTTTTGTTTAAATTTAACATCTCAATAAAATTATTTAAAATATGTCGTATGCCTTTTGGAAATTGTCGTTCGTCGGTTCAGGAATATACAATTTTTTTTATACTCAGTCCATTAACTTATGTATCACCCATTTTAGTATTTACATTTTTTACACAACACAAAATTATTTGATTGAATTTTTACTATCAAATTTTTACTCCTTATATTTCATGAAGCAACTTTTTTAATTCATAATCCAAACCAAATTTAGTATTTAAAAGATTTTTCCTGATAAATATATTATGTGGTATAGAAAATACTGTGAACTGTCTAAGTTGGATACTCACGGTTCCGCAAATTCTGGCCAAGTTATACAGGTGGTCAACTTCAAAAGGGTTTAAAAAAAATCAGAAATTTTAACCTTTGGATTTTTTAATCTTAAATCGTTACCAACATCAAATGTAATTTCTTGTATGAAGAGAATTAAAAAAAATACAAAAAATAATTTGATGTGTACAATTGACAAACGTAATACTTTACAAACGTGTTTTTCTGATTTTGTCTAACTTCTGTAGCGTCCAGCTTACAAGTTAGACATGTGCCCAAGTTATGTAGGTATTTTTGTATGAGAAAAATAAATTTTCGTTCGTGCAAGGTAAAACTGTCCAATTTAGACAGTTGCCCAAATTAAAGAGGTGTCAAACTCCACAGGTTCCACGTATTAATAATTCTGATTTATAGTTCTGAAATTTTTTTAATTTTCTTAATTTTCTTTTTATGTTTTTTATTGATGAATTTTTTGAATTGATCTTATGTTGTTTTTTTTCTCATTCAAGGCAATTTTTTATATAAGTTTCAGTGCTTTTAATACGTAACAATCACAAAGAAACAAGTTCACAATACTTTAAATAAAGTTTTTTAGACTTTCTTTTACTAAATCATAAAAATGAAAATTTGGCTTTTATAGTACAGGCAAAGATTTGCTCTTAAGCTGTAAATCCGTTTAGTGATCTCCAATTTCATTTTCTCATCTGCACTTGGACCTATTTTAATTTGTTCCTTTTTCCTTTTTACAGTTAATGAAATTTTAAAACTAACACTAAAATTCGTTTTTAATTTATTTGGAAAAACCATTACTGGCGTGTCTACATGACTTAACAATTTTATACTTTTGTTGGTAAAAGGTTTTCAATTTTTAATACGTTTTTTAAAGCGTTCTTTTTAGATTCGTACCTCTCAGCTTTTCTATTTTCACCACGATTTTCTTGTGGTATTGTATCAAATTCAAAAACTGTTTATCAATTTCATTGATTCGAGTTCTTTGATTCATACGAGTAGTTAAATGTTAACTAAAATGAAATATTTTTTAATTTAAATCACAAATCACTTTTACAATTAATTTTAAACTCTTTCCTAACAAAATATGCGTCAAAATTTCAAATTGGAAATGTTTTGCTTTTGTAATTTTGTAATTTGTAGCAGTTTGTTTCAAAAACTTGTTTATAAGGGAAATAGTTTTCACTTTGCAACATTCATTTTGTAATTGATGCAACACTTTTGGATATAAAGCTAGTATGGTGAATAAAATTAGTGAAAAATCAACAAGGTTATATTAATGAGCAATTTTCCAGCATTATGTTGAAAATGAGAATAAAATGGAAAATAGTCGGTTTTGATTCTACTGAACTCTTAAATTATACATTTAAATTATTTAAAAAAAAAAAAACAATTATTTAAATTAAATTATTTTTTTTGGAACTTCATCTGAAATTTGCAATAACGACAAAATATTACGTTATCGAGTATCAAATTTGCGTTCAAAGTTCTGAGAAAAGGATTGTTTTTGTTTTCGATATTCATGAGCTAAGGTATATCGATTATATAGCTTTACATTAATATAAATTATATTGGAGGTGTCATCATCCATATTGTACCGCTATTTGGTTTTTTATATTACTGTTTGATAACAGTATACATTTTGTACCAAATAGAACTTTTCATCCAAAACTTCCAAAGGATGATCACATTGAATTTAAAAGCACTTTTAAGATTAAGATAAAACGATTAATTCAATTGATTTGCAAAAAAATTATTTTTACATAATTTTTTTAAAAATATGACCACCATGAAGTATTTCATTGACCTTTAATTCATGTTGAAAACCTTTACCAAGGTTCAAAAACCAATTTATATTGGGTGTCACCGTAGGATATATTATATACGAGATGGGTATAGAAGCGGGCTACTATCAATTATAAATTTTCCGAACCATGTAACTGCTATATACCTTGTATATATACGTAATATAAGATCATAAAACTTAATTTATATTTCAAATTAAGGTAAGGTTATTTAAAAAAAATAAAAAGCACGAAAAATATACCAGAATGGTATTATGGCCAGAAGAGATACCTAATTATATTTTAATTATTTTCCTTCCCATTTTTCGATTTTTCTTGTCTGCACATTATATATACGTGGATATGTATATAAACCTCATACCATTGCAATATTTCATTTAACATCTTTAGTCTGTAGTTTATTTATTTTTATATAAAGTCAGTGTGCTTATCAGGAATCATTTAATAAAAGTACTGTAATAATTAAATCAATTATCTTGTTAATCAATTTCAAAGAAATTCTTATATGTGGTAAAATATTGTGAAAAATCAATTTCGTTATCAGTAATGTGATACGCGAGAATTATTAATTGATATAACTACTTTAGATAGTATAGTATTTTATTCGTTCAGGCCATTGCTGGTTCATACCGTATATCTATAACCTATGAGACGAAATAAAAGTTGTTCTTTAAAACTCCGTGTGGGCATCGTTGACGACTGTGATCTCAACGACAATAAAAAATGGTTCACCACTGAAAAATTACTACACCTTAAGAACAGGACATATAATGTGTAAGAACAGGTCATATAATGTGACCAAAGGAGTGTATAATCGTTGTCGTTTTACATCACGAACAGTGATAACTTGGTTACCTAGTTAAGTTTTCGGAGGACGTAAGTAGTGGGTATTAAAAACGTAGAGCCAAAAAATATTTAACATCAATATTGTCCGGGTCTATTATTACATGTGTCCCCAATCACACGAGAGTTCCAATAAACAATTGTGTTAGCGAAATTAAATATTTAATTTATATTGCCGCAATTATAATGGGACAACATAATCCATAAATCCAATTTCTGAGGTGGGTTGCTGATTCTTTCACTTCGGGTCATATAAATAATATCCATAATTTATCTATATAATCATTACTTGGTAATAATACTTTTATCAAATAAGCCTCTCTATAGGCGTTTTCTTTTACTAACTTTAGTTTGAACATCTTCTTACTTATTGGTAACATTGTTCTTAAGTTTCGCCTCGATTTAAAATTATAATTTTATAATTTTAAAATTTTATAATTTTATAATTTTATAATTTTATAATTTTATAATTTTATAATTTTATAATTTTATAATTTTATAATTTTATAATTTTATAATTTTATAATTTTATAATTTTATAATTTTATAATTTTATAATTTTATAATTTTATAATTTTATAATTTTATAATTTTATAATTTTATAATTTTATAATTTTATAATTTTATAATTTTATAATTTTATAATTTTATAATTTTATAATTTTATAATTTTATAATTTTATAATTTTATAATTTTATAATTTTATAATTTTATAATTTTATAATTTTATAATTTTATAATTTTATAATTTTATAATTTTATAATTTTATAATTTTATAATTTTATAATTTTATAATTTTATAATTTTATAATTTTATAATTTTATAATTTTATAATTTTATAATTTTATAATTTTATAATTTTATAATTTTATAATTTTATAATTTTATAATTTTATAATTTTATAATTTTATAATTTTATAATTTTATAATTTTATAATTTTATAATTTTATAATTTTATAATTTTATAATTTTATAATTTTATAATTTTATAATTTTATAATTTTATAATTTTATAATTTTATAATTTTATAATTTTATAATTTTATAATTTTATAATTTTATAATTTTATAATTTTATAATTTTATAATTTTATAATTTTATAATTTTATAATTTTATAATTTTATAATTTTATAATTTTATAATTTTATAATTTTATAATTTTATAATTTTATAATTTTATAATTTTATAATTTTATAATTTTATAATTTTATAATTTTATAATTTTATAATTTTATAATTTTATAATTTTATAATTTTATAATTTTATAATTTTATAATTTTATAATTTTATAATTTTATAATTTTATAATTTTATAATTTTATAATTTTATAATTTTATAATTTTATAATTTTATAATTTTATAATTTTATAATTTTATAATTTTATAATTTTATAATTTTATAATTTTATAATTTTATAATTTTATAATTTTATAATTTTATAATTTTATAATTTTATAATTTTATAATTTTATAATTTTATAATTTTATAATTTTATAATTTTATAATTTTATAATTTTATAATTTTATAATTTTATAATTTTATAATTTTATAATTTTATAATTTTATAATTTTATAATTTTATAATTTTATAATTTTATAATTTTATAATTGTAACCTGATCTGTTAAATTTGAAGTATTATTCTTTCGATAAATGATTTAGCTTAATAAATTTAAGAAAATTAAGTTATTTCCTTAATTGGTGGAAAATTGAATAATCTGGTTTACCACTTGGGACTAATCTTATTTGACTAATTTAGTCTGAAACTTTTGTTAATCAATCAAATTTTGTTTTATCTGTTTGTCTGTAGTTGTAACATAGACTTATATATAGCCTTACAAGCAATCACTTCAAACTGTTATCAGCGAATATGACTTAATAAGTTTATTGCTAAAAATATTTGAACAATACATTATATGAGTGTTAATTGAGTTAAAATTGAAAATAAAATTGAATTTAAAATAAAATGAGTCTTTCAAGTAAAACAGAAATTATACATGATATGCTTTTAAAAAATATTGATAATTTAAGTGAACAATGACTGCCCAATTCGAAATGGGGATTTTTGGTACATTCTTCAATTTTGGCATCGTTTCGAATGGTAAATCAGTTTAGTAGTTAATTTTTTATTTTTATTTTAATTGTATATTCATATATGTAGTTCTTAAAAGATGTTGGTGTAAATAACTTAGTAGATATCTGGGACTATAAACTCAAAATTTGTGACCAAACATACGATATGAAATTGATTTTTTTAACGCGGAAATCTGATAAAATTGTCAATATAATGAATTTTTTAATTGAAATATCACAATTTTCGTTTTACTGGAACAACATTCCATCATTGTATAGCACAATCGATCAATTGGACGTGTTGTTGGTAATATGTTTTATCTATAAGCTATACTAATATTATGATTTTACCTTTAGTGTATTTTTAGGAATTTATATCCGTCAATAAATTAAAGAAATTAATTAAAAGCGAACAAGTTCAGTGGGGTGTTAACTCACAGAATCGAGCCATAAAAATAATCAAATTTAAAAAAAAAAAAGTAGATTACAATGACTTAATACAAAAATATAAGCAGTTTTTACATTCAAAGTCATTATATCAAACCAAAAGTAATTTGCATTATTATATTACTTTTGCATTTCCATGGCTTCAACCATCAAGATTGACTCACTTTGACGTTCCGTTACAAAATAAACGTTTATATTTCCAAATTCAATCATTTCTAAGATGTATGAGAGAGTTGAGAAGCAATCGGGAACCATATCTTGATATTATTGGATTATGTGCATTAAAGCTAGCATTTTGCGATGATCGTAATATAACAACGGATTCCAAAAATTTAGAATTTGAAATTGTAGCTTTGATCGAACGTTCGATTAAATTTATGAAAAACAATCAAATTTATTTTCAAAATAATGAGTTTGATTGTAAAAAGTATATTATGCATCAAAATTGTTCACGATATTTGAGAGACGTATCTTTTTTTTATTTACCTTATAGATTCCAAGATAGTTTTAAACTAATTAGATTACCACATTCATCTTCCTCACTAGAGATGCACTATAATTATAACCAAAGTCAAGGAATATTAAATTACTCATTTGGATCAAATCAATATTCTATCGACACTCTTAAACTTGTAGATGTGTCCGATCCTTTAAAACGTTTAAATGATATGTCAACCGTACGTTTTGAAATTGATGGTATAAATTATACCAAAATGAATCAAAAATTGTTTAGTGATATTTTATCCTACCGGAATATATATACAATTATACTAGACACCAATTACGAATGGTCGAAATCTAATATAAAAGGAGGGAATGCATTTAATTCAATAACTTTAATATGTCTGCAAAGTAAAAATAAAAAAATTTTATTGAAGGGTTTGTAGCATCATTAACTGAAATGATTAATTCGCAAAACTTAAGAATTATAATAAATACAGAAGTTAAGGACTACAGAATCTTTAAAAGTTTAAACATTTGTGAAATTGCTTTTTCATGTATCAATATAACATTGGCTATGGTAATCGATTTGCATCAATGTAATTTTCGGCGAACTAAGCTATCATTTGGTAATTGTAATGTGGAAAATAAAATAGAGGTATGGCGCTTATTAAATGAACTTAAAATGGTATTTTTTGTAAGTATTTAATTTGGTTATTTTTAGTGCATTATATAGTACTAACTTTTTATATATTTATTTTTTAATCAAGATTACATTCAAACAAGCAGAAAACACCTGGCAATATATTTTTGAATATATATCTAGCGAAATAATTAAATTAAACCTAAATGAATTTAAATTTAATAATGTAACAGTCATTTTGTATCGTGACGCAGAGAATATCGAAAGAGATATTGAATTGCAAAAATTAAAATTCACTTTAGATCCGTTCAAGACAAGATTGGAGATACGAGATTTAATTAGTGGCAAAATGGTTGATTTATATGATTTATTGAATCCTAGGGCTGCGATACACGATGAAATAAATGTGTATGATTTTTATAAATAAATCAAAATAAGTTTAAATATTTTATTCACAATAGTCCTTTTTTATTGTAACGCTATGTATTCATTTCTATTTAACACAATGATAAAATTAAAATGCTGGAACACTTAATTTGACGACTATTCTTTGAAATTTACGTATTTTATTGCCGTTCAAATAAATTTCAATTGCGTTTCGAAATATTAATGAGGTTTCGTTTAACTATGGGTAACTTGGCTGTAATCCTAATGATCGCTTTAATTCGTTTTGATTCGCCATTAAACTTTCGTAGCAATTACTGCCTATAGTCATTAGTTAATAGGTTCCGTAAAATGACTCGATTAATTTGTATTACTGTATGTTTCCTGTGTTACTTTTAAAAACTAAAGGATTTTTGTTTGTTTGAAGAAAATCATGAACTTACCAGCTGCTAAATTAATGTCATCAATGACTGCATGGACAAAATTTGGTTTGGATCTATAATTATTTTGTAAAGCTATCTGCTAATTATATAATAAAGCAAACTGCAATAAAATCCACCAATTCACATTTATTTCGCCATAATGTCCTTTTTGTTTAAGCAAACTTTTCTAATGATTGATATTTCTTGCCATAACCGATTTTTTCCATTACAAACTTTAACTTAACAATTGGTATGTATATCAATTAGATTTTCATGTAATTCAATGACGTATTTAGTCAGTTCAACGTTTAGTTCATTTGATTTAGGTGTTAAATATCATTTATTTATTTAGGTGTTACAAATCATTCATTTAAGACTAAATTTTGGTTATACATTTTGTAATGTAGTACCTTTTGTAATGTAGTTACATCTTTTGTAAATTTTGACCCCCAGAAACTATTTTTTGCATTAAAATAACCTCCAATGATAAAACTAAATCCTAGTTGCTTCAATAACTTATTATAAACGTCTTTATTTATGTCTTAAAGACAATAAATTAAAGAGACAATAAATTAAAGAGACAATTTTTTTTTATTTGATGGATCTTGCGTGATTTTTCTCTATTTTTTTGTATTTCTGTATGAACCAGCTTATACTTGTTAGAAACGAGTTTTTATTTGCAAGACACGTCTGAGCAGATTGTCTTCCAGAACATTTCACAAATCTTCGCCATTCGTTGCAATACTTCTGAGTATGATTATAGCTTTGGCATTTCTTGCATTGCACTATTAGTGTTTCTATACACGAGCTCTCTTGTTTAAGATAGCTTTTATATTGAAGATCTCGTCAATATTTTCTTTGTTTCTGTAAGTAAGCATAAATGGCTTTTCTTCTTTGACCTCGCTGTTTAGGTTTCTGTACGTTTATTTTGTTTCCTTCATAATAAGAGTTTCAAACTGGGAAGTTCTAGCTACTTTTTATAGAGTATTCCGTTTTCCTTTTCTTGAACGTTTTTTTCCGTTGCACTGCCAATTCTGTCTCTTTTTCTGTATAACGCATTATTATGAAACATAAAAAGTTCAGGGAGATATTAAGTTTATATTAAATGATAAAATTCTGGCAATAAATCTTGGTCGGAAATATGGTTGGAATCATTAGAAAAATTCACACCAACTTCGTACATTTGATCAGGTCATTCAAAAATTATGCACAAAGTCAACCTAAAATTAATTACAGATAAATCAGGTTATGCCGTCTACAAATCATTCCCAAAGTATGTCGGCATGAAATGTAGGTAGTAAAATTGTTACCAACTACATTAGATGTTGGAAAACTGACTATCATCAAGGAATCATAAGTTGCCTCGAAAATATAGCAATAAGTATCTTATTGGCGTTTAACGTATTTGCTTATTATAAGAGAACCGCTAATCAGAAGGACATTACATGTTGTTGTAATGAGCATTAATTTATTTTTTTAAGTTTTTTTATTTTTAATATTTTTAAAAACCTCAGAATTTGACAAACAAATCTAAGCAAAAATAATAAACTACTCCTTAAACGGACCACTAAGGTGATTTGTTCCTACTTACATATTTGAATGTTATTGACGGCTACTATTATATGTAACTATGGCATATAGGAACAAAATCAACAAAAAGTAACTAAAATAAAAAAAAAACTATATTTAGGAAAATAATGAGAGCATGCATTCCTTGATATTGCTGAAGCTGGTAATACTAGCAACAGCCAGGCGGCCTAATATGCACTCTATCCTAAAATTTGAGAGAAATTGAGCAAACACTGTTGTGTTCGCGGTCCGATCTTCTATTACTGCCTTGCTATATCTTTACCAACATTTTTTAGAAATGTATATCAACGGTGTGTTTTCTTGGTGATGGCTGCAGTATTTTTAGAAAATGTTATGTAGGAAGCAAGAGCTTATAATTTAGGACTATTTTTGGTTTGAATTTATCAGCAAATTTCATTCTATATTAGCTGCATGTATTTTCGATAACAACGTAACAATGGGATTTCGCTGAAATCGAACAAACATGAGTAGTCTGGCGTTCTTGCACATTTTTTGAAATTGTTAGGTATGCACGTTTTAGTTTGTTTAAAACCATAGCTAGTTACCAGAATAGTGATAAATGCCTCAATAAGGTAATTGCGGGGAAAAATGTCCATATTAACATTTCGGAAAGAACCTTTATATTGGTGGCACAAAACTCGTACGACGCTTTGTCCTTGATTTCTTTCCGAAAAATGATGAGAAATCCTCTTTTCAACCCTTCCCCATTGAGATTCAAACCCGATACCTTCAAATTCGAAAAACCGCAGCTTTAACCACTGCGCCAATTGCTGGGTTTCAAAATTTTTTTTTTACATATAGGTATATAAGAGAGAAATACGGGTTTATTTCCGTTATTCTTAATAATTTCGATTTATTAGCATTAATATCCTATTTTCTTGAATGGGTTTTCATAACGCCAACATTTTCAAACATAATAATAATTAAAATTGCTGAGAAAAAATATGTATTTAAAGGTTTTAAATACAATTATAGTATAGCGCAAACAATTTGCCATCCACACCAACAAGGCATTAAATACCTTTCTATTGATTCTATTAAATCAGGATAACCCTGATTGGATTTAATTAAATTATATTCAATCTGTGATTTATGGTTTTGATGCTTTACGTTTTAGAATTGTTTAAAACAAATTAAAACTCCAATAATTCCTCAAAAGTATAACAAGTTGTATCCCCAATATTTTCTTATGTATCATATTTTAAAACATCTAATTAAAATTTCCAAATTAATTACTGTAATCTAATTGGCTTTTCCACGATAACAAAATTAATTTAAATTATATTTTCTACTTTAAAAAATATTAACTTTATTTTTACATCCAATTACATCACCTGCTAACTGTATCAACTCCCTTTAGTGTAATAAACCAAAATAAACATTTCGGATGTTCCTTGGACAAATGAAATTTTGTTGTTTTAAAAGATTGTTAATTTCAATTAAGATGTGTAAATACCAATTTGCTCCCCCTTACAAATGGAAACGATCTAATTTATTTTGCTTACTGAACTGCGTATATAATAATTTTTTCTTAATTTTTTCTTCACCTAAATCAACTTCCTTGCATATATACTAATATGATAATATAATGTTACAAATATCTTAAATTAAAAGTTAACGGAACGATTTTTTTTTATTAAAAGGAATTCAAGATCATAAAGTTTGATTTTTTGTTGTTGTTGTTGTTGTTTTTTTTTTTTTTTTTTTTTTTTTTTTTAATAATAAACTTTTTATTTTTTTAAGGATTTTTGAAGAATATGAAAAATTCATTGAAGCTTAGTAGCAATGATTTTTTGTAGCTTAATCACAACAGGGGATACATATTTAAATATTAAGTAAAAATTAAGCAATTTTACGATTTTATCAATGCCCACTGTAGCTTTCAGATATTTGGTCTTGCATTTTTAGGGTTATACGAGTAAATTGAACGTAATATGTTCTTAAATTAAAAATTAAATATTATTTAATTAATTTAATATAAATCAATTTAATTTAAATAGTGTGTAAGTTAAATATTAATCAAGTGTTTGTTAAGACAATATTATTATTAAGTTTTGGCCAAAATGCTTACGCAAAGGTCATAATGAAAAAGGAAATCTAATCAGTGCAAATTTTTCTTATATTATAAACCGACGCCATAACAATATCATGAATAATGATGGTTTGAATCACATGCGAAAACGAATAGACATTAGACATCTAGAAATGAATATTACTGCTATTTAACTATATTTAGATCCAGATATTGTCAGTAAAAAAATATTTTTATTTTAATAACAATTCCACCAATAACATATTTGAAAACATTAGAAAAATATGGAGATCCGGAAAAATGGTAATCTAATAATTGAACAAAATATGGAGATCCGGAAAAATGGTAATCTAATAATTGAAAAAATTATCTGAATAGAAACGAATTGTACGGGAAAAAGTTCATTTTTAAACACCAAAAATTATGTTTAATGGTTTTTTAAACTCATTAAAATATTTAAAATTCGCCTTAATGTTAGCTTTTTACACACACTTAAACTAATATTTTTCGTCAAAATCGAAATAAAAAAAAAATGGAAATTTTTTGGAAATCTGTGCCAGCATGGTTGCGTAAGAAGCATGGTCTTTTTTTCTTAAAATAAATCTATTGCTCCACAATTAAATATTACTCCTCTTTGATTTATTCGAGGAAAAATAATATGACCCACTTGCTTATCACAATAAAGTTCTGGTAAGTCTGTACCAGACGAACCAATTTAAGTTTTTTTTTTGTTTCTGAACCCTACAATTTTTTCTGGGGCCGAAGCTCTCCCAACTTTCGCGGATAATTTATTACGTCCTACCTTATGCCGTCACCAGCCAAATCGAGGAAGCACGAATAAAGGTTCGATTTTAAATTCATCTGCACATTGCATTGCTCCAGCTAGCCTGTACTGACATGGACGATGGTTCGGCCCATGGATTCTGCACTCCAACAGGGGGTCATAGTTGTGTTCACCGTCATCACCGATCGTAATCAGGTCATGAAAAATCCCTTTTGCAACCCTCCACCGTTGGGATTCGAACCTGGTACCTCCCGTCCCAAACACCGCAGCTTTAACCACTGCGCTAATTGCTCGGTCAATTTAAGTTTCAACACCATTTGGGAAATATTAAATAAAAAAATGTTACTAGATTTTTATTAAACTATTTTTGGTATAAGTCAAAATATATAAAATTGGTATGAATAAATAAATAATAAATAAAATAAAATAGTCTCATTCTATAATCTCTAATCCCGTTCTTTCAATCGTTTTTTTTCATTAATGTAGCTGTAATCACCGATATAATCCAGAATATCACACCTGCAATTCCGCCTGATATCGAGCCTATCGTCCGATAGTACCTATCTAAACTCTCTTGCTCTTTGTGGCGTGAATCGTCGTGCGCTTTCAAAGCATTAGCACAGCTCAATTTGTCCAGTACAAGAAACATGTGATCATATACCAGCATATAAACACCAAATGGTAAACCATCACGGTACAGCATTGCGTTTAGGCCACGATAAAAACTTAAAAATCCAAATTATTAACAAATTATTATTTTCTGCTGCATACCCCTCACTTGATTTTTTAGTTTTAAATTCTCTTCATTTAGATTTTTTAATATCTTTCGAACTTTCCATTTAACAAATTATAATTTTCTGCAGATTCCTTTCTGAGCTGCTTTATTTTATGTACTGCCAAGAAGGTAGCTTTAAATTTAGCAATTGTTTCTTGTACTATGTAGACAAATAAATAAATAATGTGTCAGTCTGCGTGCTAGGTACAACGGTATCGATACGTTTTAAACAAATATTACAGTTCTCTTTTGATAGCTTTAGAACCTTGAGACTAGTATAGTTTTTATGAGGTTATGTGTCGTATTAATTATTCGAGTGTTCGACTATGCCATTTTAAACGTGTTTCAAATTTCTAAAGTATTAAATACATATATAGCTTTTGGAGCTTTCACCTATAATTTATTTGCTGCCAATTTATAAAGAGTTTTAGGATTGGAAAAACGAAAAAATTACCGTTATAAACATTCCAGATCATTGATCCATTAAATTAAAAGCAATTCCCATCCGAAAGAATGTTTTTAATTACAAACATAAATTAATTTTAATGTCTGGCCGTTTATTTCTTCTTTTTTTTAGTTTGTGTATGTGTGTGCCATGATTCCAAAAAAATAATACCTTTAGTGACTGTCATCATGCATGTTGTATAAAACCAGACAATAACCGTATACTTAAGGTAGACCTTCATACAATTATTATGATTATCATTATGTATATATTTCGAAAATATAAAGAAAGTGTAATTTTTTTAAAGTGTGATGTACAGCTACATTGGGAATATCTGTGTTCGAAACTTTGTCCGTATACCTATATGTATAGCAACGAGCTAAGGAATAAAAAAGTTTTTTTTTGGTTTCTGCTACCACCTTCTCTATATGGATACGGTTACTAAAAATATACATAATTTGCATATTTTCATAATATTAGCATTTTTATTATTATTATTGTTGTTAAATTTCCAAAATATGTACTTCTTCAATGGATGACTTTTCACAGTAAAATGGTTAAAAAAATAAATAAAAAATTTCCCATTATACAATTGTTGGTTTCCCAAAAAATAAAACAAATATTATATATTATGCATATGTATAAAAGAAGACGTTTATGTATTAGCCACAGACACATTTAACATTCTTACATATAGTTTATCCACCCATAAGAATATAAAAAGAAAATTTGAAATGAAAAATTAACTGCTGAAAAATAAAAAAATAAACATAATTTCGTTGAATTATTTTTCAACCGTTATGTTGTATACCGTTAAAGCTTTTCCTGTATATTTTAGCATATAGTGTTCTACTCGAAATTATATATCATATATTTTCTGTCATTTTGACAGATAATTTAATTGCTGTCATTATCAAATTATAACAAAGCATTAAATTTTGTTGTATTTTCGTAACAAAATCGAAAGTAATCGAACCAAAAAAAATTGTTTTTGAAATTTATATCGCGTGATTCAAAAATTAAAACAAAAATTACTCTGCAGGAAAGTTTCCTGGAAAATTATTTAGCTTTCATTGCACAAAATGATTAAATTTTACCTAAAAAAAACTTTTGTATATGTACATAGTAAAGTAAATGACCTTTTGTATTTTATGGTTATAATACAAAGTACATACATAGTTTTTAAATGTTGAATGGATTTTCATCGGGAAATAAAAAAAAAATCGAAAATTGAAAACCATCAAACCGACAAACTAAAATGAAAATAAAAAATTGATGAATTATAATTAGTTTATGGGTTTTACAAACTAAAATGAAAATTTAATTTATTTACTTGTTTGATTGAAAGGTGAAAATTTTCGATTTTGAAAACGGTATTTGTAAAACACGAAATAAAAATTAATTTACGATATAAAAAATAAGATTTTCTTTATTTTAGTTTATTGATTTTAAGGAGGAAAATATTTAAAATTTAAAGGTGAACATTATGGAGATGATTTAATCTCATAACATTTACTACAGTACCTTAACAGTTCTCATAATGATATGTAGATTATATTACTTTACTTGGCTGCGTCATATACATGCAGCTCTAGATGAAATCCAGCATCAAATATCTCAACGGATAACCGCTACTTTGTTCTTTTGATAGCAACAAGTTCCACTTAGACTTTCAGAAAAAGTGTCTACTCGCCAAAGGTTACTGTATCTATAAACATCATGATTTTAATAGTCAGTAATTATTAGTTTTATAGCCGTATTAAACTGATAGCTATATCACTACAATTGTATCCGTATACGTTTAAATAGGGTGATGGTTGGTCCTAATTAAATTAAGCTTTTACTTATCAAGTCACATCAAATTATATTTTACGCGGTAAACTGACACAACTTCCTAAATTTCCTTTTAAATTTATTTACCCGCGCAGTCATGTACAATTACGATTCAGTTTTTTTCTCTACATTTTTAATTAGAAACTAACATACACAAAAAAAAAGTTTTACAATAAAATTAAATTTTGTCGAATGAAAAAGAAAATGCTTTTCTACGTTTTTTTTTTGTTATATTAAATTTTCCAATTTTTACCATTCGTATCCATTTCATTTATTCCTTATTTGCATACAAATTGGTTAAAATAAAAAACGAGATTCCATAAAATTATGCGACAAAGTTGATTTTATCGATAGATTTATTTGTATAGTTTTTGCGGCTCTTAGTTTAATATGTCAATTATGCAAAAATCAAGTTTCGATAAAGTCAAAGACCTAATAAATGAAACCAACCAAATATCAAGCTTAAATACAATATTAAGATTTGACTCATAGCCAGATGTTATTTTCCATTAAAGATTAAAATAAAAACTAAATTTTTAAAATAACAAATTCCGCTTTACGCAGTAATTGAAATGCAATGAGAACTTACGATTACATTATTTGAAATTTTACTCAACTTCGATTGGTACAATTTTTAAAATTAATTTAGAATTTTCCATACCATACTAATAATAATAATAAAATAGTTATTAAAGGCCGTACCATCAGTTTAGTATCATCACTTCATGAACTATATAAGAAATTTTTATTAAATGACTGTCCGAATGTCTCATATTCATCTGTCAGGATCCATCTCTCACACCTATGCATGACAACGTGTCTGATCAACACCTTGTGCAAATTCAGTTTGTCGGCATTTGCAAGATATTTCGACTTCAGCAGTAGACGTATAGCATACAAAGCACGGTTTCCAGCAAAAACATGTGGTTGTATACCGCTCTCACACAAAATTCGTCTATTTCTGACGTTAAATATTTATGAATTTTAAATAGTGTTTATGTCATACTTTTTACACTATTAAATTTCACTCATTAAACTTGTAAAACCTCATATAAAATTCAACAGACGAAAAACACTTAATATCCTATTACTCAACTGTTCCGAATTTTTAAAATATGAATAAAAATTTCACTCAAAATTTGAAAAAAAAACTCATTGAAGACTTAAAATTTCACTCATTTTTGGTCTGAGCAATTTTTAAACTTTTTTTGTTTTTCTTTATTTTACGATCTATCTGCTTAAATTAAGTAAAGATTGGAGTATTTTTATCCATTGACAAAATTTCACTTATATATAATTAGTATAAATAAATGCAACACATAAATTTAACTATTTTTGAGTCGATTCATTAGAGGTTCTAAAAATTAATGCTTAAAGTTAGGTATATCTAAGACCTATTTGGCAAATCAAAAATTTTGTAACGTTTTAATCTTTTTCTCGTTGTGGTAGTGAAAAGTTTGTTCATCAGTTTGTTTGGATGAATTTTCTTTCTTGAGTGATACCTGGCACTGGACTCCATAATTTCTTACCGTATTGTTGAAACCCGTAGGTTTCTGTAAATTATATCGTTTGACACGAACCATGGTCCATCTACTATGATTCTTAGAAGATTAGACTGGAACCTCTGAAGAATATCCAAATTCGAGTTGCTGGCCGAAGATCTGTAGAATAATCTGTTTTCTATTTGGTGAGAGTCGTGATAAATATTATTGAATTGACTGGTTTTTTCATTGTACCAGCATTTCTTTTACCGAGTTTGACCGCCTTGTTTAACTTGTGATTATCTATTTCGTTGCCATTGCTGTCTTAAATTTTTTTGTCCTTAATCATTTTCTTGACTAAATTTGAACATTCCATGTTCTTTTCTGTCTTATTTTTTACCAGAGTGGATTTTCTATGGCTGACGGACTGAATATATTCATTGAGATGTTCTACTGCTTAATTTATATCACTCTTCGTTTTTATTTTAATTTTTGTGTTTAGGTTCTTTGTTACCTAATATCTGAAGTGGTTCCAGTGAGTTATTTTTTTGCTTAACTCGGTTGTTTCTGTATATCCACTATCTTTTTTTCCAGAGTGATTAAGTCAGTTGAGTGCTCTGATAACAAGTTCAATTGTTTCATTTTTATTGCATGTTTTGGTAGACAATGTATGGCCGAAATTGTTATAGGATCTTTGTTATAGGATCTAGCCAATCTTCTATTACTTCAGTAGTTGCTTGTAGGTGCTTCAGTATAGAAGCTCCTTCTCATACTTGTCTATTTCATGGAGTTTAGTTATTTATTTAATTATAACTGCTGTGCCAGCAGGATAGTTTGTGTCATAGATGGTGTATCATAGTATTTTTTGGAAACTTCTGCTGGTGTTATGCGTTTCGGATATTATCATGACATCAATTTCTTGATGTAACAAAAAACTTTTGTTAAGATTGTTAATTTAAGGGTTCTGGACATTTAATGATTTGGAGACAAGGGTTGTTAGAAGATTATGGATAATATCCATTATGATCATTAATTTTTATATCATATTTTCCAACCTTTTGTGTGGAAACTTTTAATATAATTTTTTAGTTTCTGAGATGCGGCTTTTTAAACCGTACAAATTGACTGCATCAGTCTACTGATCGAATGTATGTCTTTATTTGTTTCACTAACTCGAAGCTCGGCTTTAAAGAGTGGGAATGGTTTTTCGTACCACTTTGTCTCATTTTGAAGCTATTAACAACATCGTCCTATTTAGCTTCTGTTAGAACAAATGGAATGCAGTGTTTCGCTTGAGCTTTAATCTTTTAACTGAATTTTAACCTCGATAAAAGCACTGTAGGTTGCCAAGTCAAGAAAATTTGACTCAAAATTAATACGCATAATTTTTAAAGTTTAACTGTATTTGCATAACATAACTATAATCATATATTATGTAAAATTTGAGTGAAATTTTATAGTTTGAGCTAAAATTTATTTTAAATCATTCAGTCATTATAATTTGTAGAACGCTAGATTGTGCACCAATAATCGAGTGCCGATTTAATTTTGCGACCCAAACAATGGTGGCATTAAGCGAGGTCTCCCTGTTCTCGATTAATTCACCATTAATCACGGGAAAATTGACTATGTACGGTTTAGTAACAAAAAAAATACTCTCAGCTTAAATAAAAATAAATCATTTTAAAATGACCGTAGACGTGTACCGCACTCGTAAGTACAACCGATACGTATGTCGAGGTAGGGAAGAAGTATGAAATATTCATCTTGATAAGCACAACACGAATACCCATCTACAACATAAGGCAAGCAATAGAATAAAATTCGGTTTATAATATACCTTCACGTATACATCATGGATATAACACGAAAATGAAGAAAATTTTGTGCGAGTGGTTTGGGACAAGATTAATACTCGTGTTTACATTTTTATTTCTTTTAAGCATATTTTCAAGAGATTTGTGAGTTAGTTGACACTTTTGTGTGCTTTTTACAAATAAATAAAATTATTTTGTGTAGTTTTCACCTGGAAAATTTTTATATTTTCCATATATATATATACATACATAAATGAAATTTTATTATTTGTTTTGTATTTCGTATTAATATTTCCCAAACCGAGATGTTGTGAATCATTTTTCATCTTAGAAACGAAATTTTTTAGAAGGTCAAAAAATCTTTTATTTGGTTATATAAAAAAAAATGTTGTTAGGAGATGAATAAATAAAAATAATGTACGTAACAAGGAAAAAGTTGGTTTGGTTCATAGAAGAGTGAGTCAATGAACTAATATATTTTTTTAGTGTAAGTTGTGACATGCATATCTGCATAATTTAGTTAAAGTATTCGGATACTGGAGCTGTTGTTTTCTCAAACAGTTTATTAGTGTTTCACAATTTTAATAATATAGAACGTGAATTTCAATATATCGTAAAATTGAAAATATTTTGTCTTCTACCTTAACATATTTTAGTTTATGGATGCATATACATAAAATATACGATACATAAATTTTGTTTACAAAATGATTTTTAGTTAATGTCTTAAGTATATGATGAATCTAAGTTCGATTTCGCCCAACTCTGTGTCTCTGATGTCACTTAAAAACTATACAAATATTTATTATTTTCTTACGGAATATTTACGGTATGTTCCGTATTATAAAGTATAATCACTTATTTCGATCTGTAGGTTGTCAACCTAATTTATGATTGATGCACAATTCGATTTAATCTTCCATTTTATTATACATAGTTTATTCCTGTGGTTGCCCTATGCTTCGTAAAAGATTTCTAAACGGGCATGCTATCCTTAGAAATCCACCGCGACATCCTTGACTTGTCGTAGGACGCTACTAAACAAAGGTTGGATTAGTCAGCACAGCTGACTAACCGCGCCCGTAAAAAAAATTTACGTTTAAAGATATCAACAAAACGAAAAACTCATTTTCGTAAAGACTCATTTACAACAATTTGAATGATCTGATAGGATCTATACCGGACGTCAGAATAGTGATTGGTGATTAAAGCTGGAACTGGCAAAAATCAGACTGGCTTCTGTGAAAACATAATAATGATAATGGGACAAAGAATGATGTACTTTGCGGTCGCGCATGTCCTCATTAAACTAACACATTTTTCCTAATAAAATTATCCATTTGGATACATGGGGTGTGTACCCTCGTAAGACGTCCCGAAATCAAATTGACCGTGTGTTAATTTCTAAGAAAAGGTCCCGGGTCATCCAAGATGTGAGATCTTATCGGTCGGCTACCCTACTTGAAGTAGTGAAAATTATGGCAACTAATCATAATTAGAATTCTGTTTTTATACTGAACATACTTATTTTTTATTTTTAGTATATTGATCAGAGAAAATGTTTATTTCATTTATTTCCTGGTTGTAATATTCTGAATCATGACTGTCGGGTACTCCAAATAAAGCATCTGCTACATTTCCTTTTATGTTGATGGCACCTGTCTTTTGTCTTGCTTTTCTTTTAAAAAACGCTTGCTTTTCGGAAAAAAATGCATCGAAAATTTTGGGTGAGTTCGGAAAACTTTTTAAAGATTATATACGGAAAAAATTATCAAAATCAACAGCAAATTGCAAGAAACTTAACGTAACTAGGATAGAGCTCTACATTTCTTCTAAGTATTGTGCTGCCTTTAGCACTACAGAGAACAATTTCAAAGTATCACATCGATGTTGTGTATTGTATTAGGCAGTTCGGTAACAGCTTTCAAGAAATTATAAAAAAATTAAGTTCATTGCTGAGTTGTAGTACACTTAGAATTTTGGCTTGGCACAATTTGGGAACTGATCAACAGTTGACATTTTGACTAATCATATACGTCAGCTTACATACGATTATTAACTTGTTTAATTAAATAGCGGAACCTTCACTTCTTATGTCTGGAGTAAGGCTATCACAAGAACCTGTTTTTTAAGAGACTGCTGGTATGTAAGGCTTAACCAATTTTTTTAATGACACCTTATAATTATGCAGGTTCATTTTCATGTACGAGTTCAGCTGAACCATATTACGTCCAAACATTAAAAAATAACAAAACGTAATAGTTAATTGACACAAAAAAGCTCATTTCGGTGTACATTTCGTTTCCAACTTAACACCTCGTCGAACGAACAAAAAAAATCCTTAAGCTATATTATTTCTTATTTTATAACCGTTATTGTCTTAATAAAATAATTTTGAAAAACAAAAGAAAAATTTATTATTTTATGATTATCATTCACATTATTGTTATCATTATCACTTTAATCATCACCATTTTTCTTTTTTACGTAAGAGCACCGCACCAAACGAATTACACAAACACAGTCTCATAATAATTTCCACTTTATGGTCAGCATAAAACATTCAATTTTATGTTTGTTTGTATTTGTATTTTTTTTTGTTTTTGGCGAAAATTTCATGAATTATGAATTACACAATGTTTTGGCTGTTGCGTTTGCTGTTTCGTAAAATTTTGTTGTTGGTTTGGCGATGGCTTTGTTCTGTACGTATATACGTTTTGCATGTTTTATCTTTCACCTCGAATTGGAATTTTTGATGTCATCATAAATTTTCGAGAAAATTTATAAAAACATTTAGCTACACAACGATGGTAGATTTACATCATACCATCATACACACATACATACACGTACGCTAAATTTATCTTGTCACCTCGATTATTACCTTAATTTTTACTACGATGGTGTCTGTTTGTGTTTCATATTAAATAATTTATTTCGTACAGTCTGATGACAAATTCAAACATTCAATCCACGTCGACTTTATGTGTATCAACACGCCATACGTAAACGTGTATTCAAGCGAAATTTCCATTAAATTATAAAATTACCCGCAAAATGTTAATTGTGTTGTGCGATATTTGACGTTGTTTATTCCTTCAGGAAAGTGTAACTTATTTATGAACTTTAAGTGAAGTATCTTGCAAGTTTTTAAAATATTTGAATGTGATTATTTTACTATAAACAGGGTCTCAGTTAATATTCTGTTTCGATTTAGTGTAAAGTGTAATTAACATAATTTTTTGCTGAAAATATAAAACTTATTTTATGCTAAGGCCATTTAGAGTAAAGATTAAAAACGTTTTATCAATCACCTTTATTTTTAAAATCCTTTATGTTACGGCTTTTTCAGGATCATACTGTACAATGCACAATATTATACTAATTCATGCTGCTGCACATAATTTTTAACCAAAAATATAAAAAAAATTATTATGAAATGCATCAGCGCGTAAAGATCTCACACTCGTAAACATTTTTTGGAAATTTATGAAACCGAAAATACATATTATTATATGCAACATATACCATATACGATTATGTTTATGCACAACACTAACCAAAAGCAGATGGTATTTCTGCATACTATGTATATATTTAGAGATATTGCAAGTGAATTTTACTCAAATTATCGTGTCGTGTCGTGTTTCACTATTTTTGAACGTATAGTTTAATTTTGCTACTAAAAATTTAAATGGCGATATAGGTATATTTTCATTTCTTGGTTCCAACACACTTTCTTCCTCAGTTTTTCGGAGTTCCTTTTCACTCATTTCTTTTCTTAAAATGTATTTAGTCATTTTTGTCGAAACGAACTCAAAAGTCCTTTTACATAACATTTTATCTAGATATATAAAGGTTTTGTCTAGTGTCTTACAAGGTAGCCATCTTAGACCACTTTTACTTATTACATTCAAAAACGAAAAAAAAATTTACCGAGTCCACATAAAATTACAACATAATTAAGCATAAAATTCTAAAACATAAATTATAAATTATAAATTAAAATAATAAATTATAAATTCAAAAAAATGATAATTAAATAAAATAACCGTTAAACTGCCAAAATACGTTATTGCAATTACAAGAAAATAAAAAGAAAATTTCCAAAATCTAGAAAATACAGGACGGTTAACTCAAGAAAATTTAAATTAATGGCACAAAATAAAAATTTCCAAAATCCAGAAAATACATGATTAGTCTATGAAAACTGTACAATTTATGGCACAAAATAACCCTATGAAAACTGAAATTTAAGGCACAAAATTAAAATATGCAATATCCAGAAAATTCATGATGGTTAGCTCATGAAAACTGAAATTTATGGCACAAAATAAAAATTTCAAAAGAAATTACATGATGATTAGCCCATGAAAACTGTCAAATTTACGACACAACACAAAAAATTTTAAAATCCAGAACACATGATGGTTGGCAACTGTTAAATTTATGCCATAAAATGAAAATTTCCAAAATGAAAATACATGATGGTTAACCCATGAAAACTGAAATTTATGGAATAACATTAAAATTTTCAAAACCCAGAAAATACATGATGGTTACCTGATGAAAATTGTAAAATTTATGACGCATAATAAAAACTTCCAAAATCCAGGAAATCCATAATGAAAAAAAACCCCTAAAACTGTGAAATAAACGGCAGAAAATAAAAATTTTTAAAATCCAGAAAATTCTTGATTCTTGTTAGTTCATGAAAACTGTGAAATTTAGGGCACAATGAAAATTGCCAATGAAAATTGAGAAGATTAGGTTCCAAATAAAATGTCCAAAATCTAGAAAATTCATGATGGGTAGCCTATGAAAACTGTGCAAATTTATGACACAAAACAAAAATTTCAAAAATCCAGAAAACACATAAAGGTTAGCCCATAACAACTGTAAAATTTACGGCACAAAATAAAATTTCAAAAATCCAGAAAATACACGATGGTTTGCCCATGGAAACTGTGTAATTTACGGCACAAAGTATAAGTATTAGGTTTTATTTTGTCTTGCAAGTCTGTCTAAAGTATTTCCAACTGGTGCGTTTAATTAACATAAGATAGGATATCATTCTTTTTGAATCCACATTTTTTTCACCTATTGTCACAAGTATCGGAGAAAAGTCTAATTTAAAATGGTCCGTTTAAATGGTTATTATAATGGCATGTTACCATCATCGCGCAATTTTTTTGATTATTCAAACCATCGTTCGCTGTTTATGACTCGAATATATTTAAAGATAATTCAAATATGAACTTGTTAAGCTAATCTTTATTTTTTCAGTCGCCCTACATACCGAATACCAATTTTTCGTGTTAACTGATCATATTTTGCCTCACTAATCAGTCAACTAAATTCAAATTGCCATTGTACTTAAAACAAAATGTGATTGTCCCATGAAAAACCCAACATATTTTAATTAGCAGACAAACACTAATTTTTTACATGTTAATATAAATTTTCATCTTTTCTATTTTCATACACAATATAAACATAACAAAAAATTAATTTTCCCCAAAACGATAAAAATTTTGTAAATTTTTTTTTTTTAAGATTTTCATTATATTAAAACAGCACCAACAATGTATCTAAAACACAAAACAAAAAATATTTTTTTTTTTTTTGGAAAATTATTAAAATTTTATTTTAATTTAACGATAAAAATGAAAATATATTTTCTTTTTATTCAACAATAACAAGAATAACACAAAATATGTATAGTCGTGTACGCAAACCAACACCAACAATTCATTATATTTTCTGATAAAATAAAATTCTTAATGGAAAAATGTGAAAAATTCATTTTCATTTCTACAGATTTTTTTTTTTTTTTTTTTTTTTTTTGATTTTTTTATAATTTTTTGTGCAAATTTTAATGTTGAATAATTAATTTTTAAATAAAAAAAAAGAAATCCACTTTACCATGGGAAAATAAATAAAAAAAATGTTCGGGGTGTTCTTGTGAATTGATTTTTCAGAAAAATTAAATTTTTGTAATTATGGTTTTGTGATTTAATTGATTTTCGATTTTTATGATTTACTTGTAAAACGATTTGAATAAATCGGTTCGTAAATTTAAATTTTAAATCGAAATTGATCTTCGCGATTACAAACTTTACAAAACTCAAATAACCGCTTAGTTGAATCGATTGCCACAGTTGAGCTTGGACTTTTTAAAGTTTACAAACAAGTGTTAAAAAGTGTTAAACTAAATTAAAAAAGTAAACTTTTTAACCATTTAATTTGGGTATTTGACAAGGTCATAAAGTGTTACTATGAATTCTGAAAAGTGTTAAAAAGTCATGCTTACTACTGAAAACTATATAATCTATCACTTTCTTACACATTAGGTAAACTTATAATTATTTAAATCAGCGTTCTTTATAACAATTATAAAAGAAAAAAATATTTAAATTTAACAAAAATTATTGTTAATTGGATAAGCGCACACTTTTATAGTATTTTGGTAATAAATTATACTATAATGTCCTATTATAGAAGACAAGTTTTTTTTATTTTAATATTTTTGATAGCATCAATACTGTAGCAGTATCCATCCATAAAATTGATCTAATATGCGGTTGAATAAAGTGCAATTAAATGTAACACTTTTCGACATTAAGTGTAAAAAATTATAACGGGTACTTTAAAATTTTATAAAATTAAAAAAACCGCCATACCAAATCTTAAATAATGGTAAACGACATTTCTTAGTCATCATTATCATATTAATTAAAATGGTAATGTCATAATTAGAACCATCATATTGTTTTTTATTCACAAATTAGTTCATCGTTGATTCCAACGATTTCTATCCAAATTATATTTGAACAAAAAAATAAATCGTCCTTATACAACTGACTGTTGCTTAACATCTGGATAGTTATACTCATTTTAACGTAAATTTTTATAATTTCTTATTAATTCCAATTAGCTACCTAAAAATTCATAACGATACGTAATCATAATTTAAGAAAAATAATTTTTTATTGACTGTTGTGAATTGTGATTATCTTGATGTGAAGATAAGTATGGAGGGAAGATCAAAATAGTAATTATCCGGTTTTAGGCTGTTTTTAATGAACTGTGTAATTTGAATTGGGTACTTACATTGAACAAATTCCAAAAAGTTCAACTAAGTTTAGTATTTCCAATATAACGATATTTTGATTTTCACATCTTTGTACACACAGACACACTCTTCAGTATTTCTATTTAAATTCAACTTTAAGATGATAGAATTTTAAGATTGAGACGAACAACGACGTGTGTTACACTCGAGAGATAGATAAAATAATCATTATTTGCATGAGATAATAAGAATAAGAATTAATTTTAACTCATATACCCACACATGTACACACACTCATACACACAACACTCGTACAAATATAAAGTTAATTACATGTTTGTTACCTTGTGATTTTGAACGAAAGCTTTTATAACCGTAATTTTTGTCAATCCATACATTTTATTATACAAATTTTTTATTTAGTGAAAAAGTTTTTCAGATGAAAAATTTATTTTATTGTTGTTGCAAAATTAATTTCCATTAGCGTAATGAATAATGATATATGTATATATATATTTTTCAAAGTGTACTGAAGTCAATATACTAGATCAAAATTAAGATGAAAGTTTTGTAGTATTATATGGTTAAAGTTCAAATTTAATTAAGTAGTTTCGAAGAGGTGTGATACTTTCAAGAAAACGATAAATTTTGTGAGAGCTTTTGGAACCGGGTAAAGCTGGTTCTAGTGTTGGAACCGGTTAAAGATAGGATAATTAATAAACTAATTACTCGACATTTATAGTATATAGCATTAAAGTATTATCTCTGGTATTATGATAAATTTATTATTTAATCGCGCTTTTGTTGTGCGCTAGATAAAGATTTATTTTAACTGATTTTACACTAACTCAAAAGGCTTTACTTTTTTAAGCCTTCTAACTAAATCCATAATATCCAGTTGCTGCATGCCTCTATGTTAACATGGTGAAGTAGCCGTTGTTCATGACTTCTAACAATTTTTTTAATTTCGGCTTTGATAAGTTCTATGCTCAGATATTTGTGGATGTCGCTATTTCTGACAAACCATGGTGCGTTGACGATATTTCTTATAATATCCATGTTGCTCTGTGTGGTATATGCTCACAGCTGTACACCATAAGTCCAAACAGGCTTCAATATTTGCTTATAAATCAGAAGCTTATTAGGGAGTGATAGATGACAGTTTCTTCCCAGTAACCAATACATTTTATTGTATTTTAATCCCAACTCGTATTTTTTTTGTATTTTACATCAGCCCCCCAGCGGATCTAAGCGTCTAATGTCATACTAAGATATTTGGCAGTGTTTGCATCTAGTATTTCTTGATTATTTAAATATACTGATTTTTGTACTAACCTCTTGTACGTAATGTCGCAATGTACAGATTCAGCTTCATGTAATTTTATGCCCCATTTGTTTGTCCAGTTGTGATCTTGCTCTATGGCGATTTGTAATTTCTCTGTTGTATCTGAGTTGTTGTCACCTAGTTGTTGCCACCTACTATCATGATAGCTGTGTCATCGGCGAAAGTGGCTATCATCTTGTTTTGTGGGATTTGAACATCTCGGATGCATAGTAAATAAAGAAGTGGCCCAAGTACACTTTCGTGTGGAGGTCCTTATCTTATTTCCTTTAGCTCAGAATATTCATATTTTTGCTTAAGCCTAAAATATCTTTCTTTTACATATGATTCCAGTATTATGCTGTACTATTTAGGTATAGAATTAATTTGAGTTTGTCGGTTAAACCTTAAGGCCCGCGCAACATCAAAAAATACTGCGGAACAAACATTTTTCTCTTCTAAAGTCTTCTCAATAATATTGGTTATTCTATTCATTTGATCAATAGTTGAGTGCTCACTGCGAAAACCAAATTGGTGATTCGGAATTAGGTTAATTTTTTCAATTATTAGTTTGAATCTTTTTAGTAGTAACTTACTTGGCGGTTGGCCTGGTTTGGGAATCATGATAACCTCAGCCACTATTCAAGGACACTCGCCTTAGTTATATCATAGAATGCGTTACAATTTGTAATATCATCTACTATAATAGGTGGGGAGGTATTTTTTTTTATCTTTTTTGACGTTTGTATTATGATCCAATGTTTCTGGTTTTTGTGGTGGTGACCGTGTATTATTTAACCTTCTCTTGTTTTTCCTAGACTTATCACGAATCCATTCTGTATCTTTAGTTAGGTCTTCCTTATCGGTTTGGAGTTCAACGATTTTATTAACATTAAAATTGGTGTTTTGGTTCTATATCATTGGTGATTCGGTTTGACATTTACCGTTGTTGACATTAAATTTGGTATCCTGGTTATGTTTCATTGATAGCTTAGCTTGGGCTTTATGCTGCTTTAATTGCTTTATTTATTTTTTTAGTTCGTCAATTTGTTGATATAAATTGAGAATAATAATGCTTTGCTGATTTTTCGCAACAGTTAGTTTTTGCAATTGTTTGTATAACATTCGTTCTTTTTCTGAATCACTACGTTCACGAACAGATGTTTCACTATAATTATTTTGGAATTGCTCCATGTTAAGATTTTCAAATGAGAAATTAAAAGTTTTCTCAGGAGATCTATTAACCCTTCCTCGCCTTTAGAATGTCTGCTTGTTATTTCCATATTCATGTAGTTTTGTGTATACAAGAATCGACCCTCCCCAAAATGCTTAGATCCAGTCTCATCAAAGAGTGGATTGCCCAACGTTTCCATTGGTGTACCACCTGGGGCATTTCATTCTTCTGTTTTACTCATTGCATTTTGTATATTTATAGTGTAATCCACTCCCTTTAGTATTTAGCCAATGTTTAAAAACATTGCCAAGGTGTTACCACGTGGAGGTATACTGGACACATTTGATGGTCTTTACTTAGTTGCAAAGTTGGAATATAGTCCACGAAATCCTATTTTCATCGTAAAAAACGAGGTTCATCTAGATAGGTTGTGAAATGGCTTAGTTCCAATCAAAATGGCTTAGTTGAAACTGGCCATTTTTCAGATCCCATTAGGCTATTTTGTAAAAAAATCGTTCATGCTATTTCCTAAATCGCTAAAACCAACAATCAAACAACCAAACATACAATTTTATAGCGTTTAAATATAGTACCCTTTTAAAAAGTGTGTTTCACTCCTGGTTTTCTTTTTTTTTTGTTTCTTTTAAACTGTGCTCTATCTTCTATATATCCTCAAAATTTCAAAAATGTATCTCTACTAATAACCAAGTTTCATAATTTTGACCACTTTTTCAACAAAATCTGACACTGGGCGGTGTTCAAAAAACCGGGAATGCTTCATATTCGGGAAACGGTACAACTAACGTTAATAATTCCCATATTAATTAATCCATTTCTAAATCTAGTCTATAGGTCAAGTTGTCAATTGCACAAACAAGCATATATCGACATAGTTTTAGTAGAGACCACAGCTCCACTTTTCAATCTCACTTTTCCGTCTTTCGACGTGATCTCCATTCTTTGAAAATATCTCCCAGACTTCTTTCATCACAGAAAGACACAGACTTCTGTTCTGCATCTTTCTGTGATGGCCTGTACCGAAACATGACAAATTAATAATATACCAAACAATCAAGGGGTTTTGTGTTTTAATCAAATAAATTTTAATATAAGATTGACGATATAGCTGGTTGCTCGAGTGTCTCTTACACTCAGGTTTTAATTGATTTTTTATACGATTCGGGTCTTTTGTCAAGAATATACCAATTTTTGCTTACTCGTGAGCTGATTTTGATTCAGTTAACGACTTTTTAGCCGGTGGTAACTACATCAGCATTTTGAAATTTGATATAGACAGCGCACTTAATTTATTTAATAAACTATTAATCTAGTTTTTCTCAAAATATGTTCCTAGATCTAATATTAAACAATTCAAGTCACGAAGATCACTGGAGCATTTCATGCAGTTCAAATATTTAAAAAAACAATTTGCTTGTCTGAATCGGTCTGAAACGAGTTCCGTTGTAAACCTAAAAAGTTTTGGTAATTTACCATGGTCTTCCTTGCCATCTATTATGACATTCAACAAACTTAACAGTCTAGCAGTCTGTAATAATATTCAACTTTTTTGCTAACTAACTTTACTCATTATGGCACGTAGAAAAAAAAATGCTTTAGCTTTCATTAACGTTGATTAAGCTTGTACGGTTTAACCCGAAATTAGTAGTCAATAGCCGTTTATGGTTTTTCTTTTATTATGATTTTATTTTTAAATGGTGACTGCATCACTTCACGTAAAACTCTTCCGATGGCTAATTTGCTTTGGACGATATTGCGATAATTAAAATTAATATTTTTTTTCTTAATTCAGATTTTTCTTTTTCGACATTCAGTCGTTTTTTAGTCACGGTTAAAATGGATTCTATTTTGTTTTCTTTGCTATTCCAATAAAGTTATCTCAATTCTCATATTGTTGTTCCATAAATTTCACTTTTTCTTTAATTTTGTGCATTCCAGTTTTAAAATTTAATTTTCGGCAGTTAAACATTCGATTCTCTCCAATGCCCGATTCCACGCGTAGAATCTTTAAACCATTTTTTATTTTCCATAGACCACAACTAAAAGAGTTTTGTTTCTTGTAACACCTTTTCGAGCGTAGAATTTGTATACTTAGACTGTGTGCCTCCAGACGATTTTTTTGTTTAAATCGTGAGTTTGCTTTTCAATTATAATTAAACTGGATCTCAAACAAAAATATAAATAAGCTACTGTAATAATTTTTTTACAGTTGTATGCTTTTATAGTGTTTTTTAAAATAACGGTAAATTATAAAGAATGTTTAAATAAACTTAAAAAATAAAATTAAAGTTTTTGTTTTGTAAATTACTTTAGAAAAAATGAAATGCCAGAAATATGAAAAGTAGGCACAGAATGTATATTTGACACTAGTACCATCTAAGAATAATTAGCAGAACTACACATTAATTTAGAAAAGACAAACAGTTAGCCAAAAAATCGGCCGGAGGCACACAATCTTAGATAGTGTCATCAGATAATGGTGCTAGTAGGTGGTGGAAATGCTCATCATTGTTACCTGTCGTTAGTTTTTGTGATCGTTGACACACGATATTTTTACAAAATTATGGTTTTTATATTTTTTACACTTTACTAATTTACCAATTTATTTATTTTTGAATTTTTTTTATTATAATTGAAAACTTATTGAATTCGTTATTTACTCTTCAACAACTCAATAAAGAATGATATAAATACATCAATATGTTTTATTTCTGTTTTTGAGCTTTCATAAAATGTAAAATCAATTTTGTATAAATTAATACCAATAATTTATTTTTTTTTACCAATTCTTATTTAGGTTAATTTAGATTTATATACAGTAATGCTCAAATTTAGTTTTTAGAACTGATCGCTAAATTAATGCTTTTCGAGCACTTAATTATATATAACTAAAGAATTCTTGTCGGATCTTTCTGTAAATTTCTGGAATGGAATTTAATTATATTTTATCTAGGGGTTTATCGTGGTTCTTTTATCTGATTAAAATATTAAATTGTTTATATCAATGCTAAGTTATGATTTTATTATTTATCATTGCAGATAATTAATATTTTTTTGAAATGCTGTGGAACCTAAATTCAGTATTGCTTTCAACAATTAGTAAAGGTAAGAAATATTTAAATAATTTTCTTTATTATATTCTTATTTGTTAAACGTATATCTCCAAAATGATAGTACCAACCAACCTCAGTACCAATTAACATAGAATTGTGTTAATTTAAACTAACCCGTCTAAAATTTGCAATGGGCTGTCATTTTTGTGGGTAGATATTTTTAAATACTATATTAATAGGTTGAATTTCAAACCTTCATTTTGAGAGTCTTCCAATTAAGATTTGTTTAAACCAAAATTCCAAAGTACTTGTTTTCTTTTATAGCACATTAAATATACAGGAGCCAAAAAGAACCGAACTCTATCCCTGTGAAAATTCAGGAAAATTTAAATTGTCTCTAAAACATATTATTTCAGTTTTATTACTTTTAAGCCTGTTTGCCAGATAATTTAAATCGTGCTCCATACCAGACAAGTTTAGTGTAGATTCAGCAAAAGGGAGTTTGAAAATTTCAGTTAACGTAAACTAGGAATACGATTCATGATTGTAAGTTCCTCACCTTAATACTGATTAAGGCACGCTACCTAGGTCCAACCAGCTAGGTAAGATTTCTTAAGAGAGACTTGTGCTCTACTCTATATCAAAATCTGTAGTCAATTAAATTACATTTCATCTACTCAAATCTAATTAGTACAAGTCTAAATTTGTACTATACGTTGATCAAATGAGTCAAAGTTTGCTCACTCATTTTCCAATTTATAATTTTTCGTAAATAAAATAATGTTTAGTCTATAGTATTTCCCCGACAATATTTTTAGTCGAGTATAACTAAAACGAAAATTAAATTAAAATTCGCTGAAAATTTAATTAAAATTAATTTTAATGAACCTGTCAATATTAACGTTGCTAGTCTAAACAAAAATCTTTTTCTATTTTGTACTAACATTTCGTAGAAATGTCTTGATTTAGATTTGAGCACTTCCCCCCACCCCAACCAACAATACGAAAATAAAAAGAATGAAGTTCTATAATTAAAACAAACAATTGGGTGATGATTTCTTTGTGTAAAGTCTAAGAATACGAAGAGAGTTATAACAATTAATAAAACTCATTACACAGTATCACTTTGTATTCAAATTAGTTGTGTACCTTTCCGTTGTGTCGTGCGCCACATAATACACTTTTGCTAACGCCAACTTTAAAAAACACCTTTACGTTTATTTTTTCATTTTACTGTGTCTTTTAAATCGTTATCGTTTGGTTCGGTTTGATGCGCGCATCTAAGAAGAATATCGTTAGCAATTCGTGTATTTAACATAATTTTTTTTGGCTTAAATTACTTTTCCTTTAATTTACAATGGAAATATTTATATAAAAGAAAAGAAGAAAATGATAAAAACAATGAAGAAGAAGAAGTAAAGTCTGGCAAATTAATAATGAAAATAAAAAATAAGCGGAAAAATATTATAACGATGAAATTATGAAATCTCCTGATTGTTCCTCGTCTTTATCATCATCATCGTTGGTTTTTTTTGTTGAAGTTAGTCTTTGCCGCGTTTCTTTTAAAACATATAAACATTTTTTTTTTTTTTTTTTTTTTTTTTTTTTTAAATAAACAAAGTACGAAATGAAATTAAGTTTATTAAATTTATAACATTATTATGGTATCAAAAAATTACAATACTACGAGTTTTTACTAAATATATATATATATATATATATATATATATATATATATATATATATATATATATATATATATATATATATATATACAGTATGATCTGTAGGACACTTTATATATATGACATATAGGTCTGTAGTTGAGATAATTTTGTTTTTGTAAAATGTGTGTTATTTAAATCTGTTCATATTTGTTGAAATTCTTATAGATTGTGACAACTTAAAATATAGTTATTATTAAAAATAAACAAAATCCGAATAAACAAAACAAAGGATCCACGTTTGTTAAAACCAATTTTTTGCTGATATTGCTTTCTTAAATATTTCATTTACCATTTTTTATAGTTAAATAGGTTTAAAAATATCCGTCATCCTCAACATTCATCTTAAGCATTTTTTACTAAATTTCAACGATGCAATTTTCCGGTCGATTAATAAAATTACTCCATCGACAAATCATTTAAGAGGTGACAATTCATATGTAAATATTTAACTTAAACCATCACATCTGTTACAAACCCGAAATGTCCCTATATTGATCACACTGTAAAGTTTAATATAGTTCACACTGTTAGAGTATATTCGCTTATCTCTCCTAGGTAAATTCAACGTTCATTCGCATTTCAATTTAGTTTTGTTTTTGTAATTTATGTATTTTTATCTTAATAAGGAAAACGAACTTTTAAACTTTTCTCTTCTCGTTTTCTTCGTTTTTTATTTACTACTGCTACTTGTTTGTATTATTTCAAAGACGCTGAATTTTTATTTTTTTATTTATTTATTTAAAAAAGAAGATACAAGGATTCCAATTTTGTGTTTTTACATTAAAAAGGATTTCATTATTTAATATTATAATTTAGAAGGAGAATTTTAAAGGAAGCAATAACCGTTTTTATGAAACACATAAATTATATTTGTATACAGGATTGGTGTATGAAATGTGTGTACACCTGAAATTCTTTGTTCCATAAAATGCAATTAAAATATTCCAGATAATTTAAAAGAATTTTAAAAACCGAACCTTTGTATTTTGGTAGGCTAAAATAACAGAAAATGGAACACCCATATGCAAAACTTATCTAGTTCGAATTTATGTAGTAATCGCTAAAAAAAGTTAATTTCTTAAATTTTTTCTCACCAGTTCAAATGCATCGAAATTTACTCAAATTTATCCTTATTAATGATTTGATTAAATTTATTTATATATTGATTATATCTGATAGGTTTAATTCGACTTTTTTTGATCAATTATAAGAGCCGTTAGTTGTAATCAAATTAAGCTAAAACCACCAACCTAATTAAATCTTTTAAAGTCTAATGATGATTTGTTTTAAGTGGATTAAATGGAATAACTACATATTTTGTTGGAAATGTTACTTTCCGTTGGATTTAAATATGGTCATATTTAGCCCAGTTTTGATTCGATTTCGATAAGATTCTGTACTTAAACTTAATCCTACATGTGGAAATTTAATGTAATCTAAACCAATTGATAAATTAACGTAATTCTAATGGTGTTTGATTAGATTTGATTAAATAAGCTTTGACTTGATTAGATTTGATTAGATTCGGCTAGATTAGATTCGACTTGATTAGATTTGATTAGATTTGATTAGATTTGATTAAATTTGATTAGATTTGATTAGATTTGATTAGATTTGATTAGATTTGATTTGATTTGATTAGATTTGATAAGATTTGATTAGATTTGATTAGATTTGATTAGATTTGATTAGATTTGATTAGATTTGATTAGATTTGATTAGATTTGATTAGATTTGATTAGATTTGATTAGATTTGATTAGATTTGATTAGATTTGATTAGATTTGATTAGATTTGATTAGATTTGATTAGATTTGATAAGATTTGATTAGATTAGATTTTAATACAGTTTTTTAGATTTTGATAAGAATAAATCAAGGTTTCTTAAATGATTAATAAAATTAATTAGGCAAAGATTCATATACTACCAATTAAACATTATGAAAAATTAGTTTTTCAGTAAACCCAGCAACAAAATTAAACTAAACTGCACTATTCATATTATCAATCACATATTCAATTAATAATTATAACTGACTGCGTTATAAATGAATTTTTTGTTTCGCAATTCACATAAAAAATAATAAAACAAGCTACAATAAAAACTGTCATTCAGAACTGTGTGACAGTCAAATGATATATCCAAAAATAAATATAAAAAAAGTGTTCTCTCATATCATGACTGTCTAGACTCTAGACTTTGAAATTATATTTTAGTTAATCATATAAATAATAAATTTACTTATGTATTATTATTATAACTATTATATATAATGGTTTTTACTATTTCACTAGTTTAGTTCAACTAAACTAATTCTTCGTCAAGTTTACATAATTAATTATGTATAGAACGATAACTGTTCAAGTTATATAAATAATATAAAATGAGCAATGAACTGTTCAAAAGTACATACAAAATACACACACACACACAAATTAATATCGATGGAATAATGTGGAAAAGGTCAATAAAATTGATTTTTTCTATAGAAATATAAAGTAAAAAATGAATGAAAAATTAACGATGATGACAATTTTCACCTAAATTATTCTAATTTAAACAAATTTTTGTATCACTTTTATGTGAAGTAGATTGAAAATATCGTCTCAATTGATTGACTTAATGTAAAATGTAAATGACGTGACTTAATCTTTCCTAAATTGGATTAAGAACCATAATTCATGTTGCCGTAAAACCTCTTTATAACGGTCATCTTTATAATCTAGAACGTAAAAATGAGCGAACTCATAGTCATGTATAATGCTTGTGGTGAAATATCGATAAGAATATAATACTATTTTTTTATTAAATTTTTGAATCCGTTTCTGGAACTAAATCTGGAACATTGACGGATCTTGTTCAATAATTTTGAAGCTGGATTAGTTTCCGTATTAGAATCTGGAACATTTCCGAACATGATCCTTTTTCAAGTTTAGTTATAGTTCTAGAATGGGATACGGTTATGGTACTAAATCCGTAACATTTCTAGATCTAAAGAGAAACAAAAGAGAACTGGAAACAAATCAAGAAGTGTCTCGGAACCAGATTTGGGATCCGATTATAATTCGGATCAGGTTCTAGTTCTGTTTTAAGTATTTATGCCCGAAACTGTTTCTGTTTTCTTTTCGGATTTTGGAGCTGGCCACGTTTCCGTATCAGAATCTGGAACATTTTTGGACTAGGCTCTAATTTCGTTTTTAGCTTAAGTCACTCACCAGTTCCAGGTGGATTGGTTTACTAGACAAACAAACAAATAATACACCTTGAAAGATACACCTTGAAAGATTTGTTTACTCTTCCTTCAACTACCTTGCTTCTTTCGAGCAAGGCGTATTGTTGACTATCTACGACTGCATCTGTAGTATACGTATGAGTGCGACAAATGGCTTTTCTAAATCCATGAAAAATATTTTTAAATATTTACTTATTTTGAGAAAGCTTAAAAATTTTAATTTTCTACTTATAAGCTTTAGATTGAAAATGTTAATGTATTGTTACTACATTTAGTAAAGTCATCTCCCAGATCTAATTTAATAAAATTGCCAGTTAACTATCTGGAGATTACATGATATATTTTTATTTTTGTCATTTTAATTTGTATACATTTTATCAAGAAACTTGCATTTCCAACAACCATTTTATAGGAGACGAAGGCATTTTTCTGATACATAATTCTACTCTCGTTAAATTTTATGGTACCAAACTATAATTTTATCTCGAGTTCAATGCACACATCATCTCAACACACGAACACAATATATCGCTCAATACTTCCCCAAAAATTAAAAAAAAAAACATCAAATCTAACATCACAACACTATAAAAATTTGTTAACAACATAATTTTTTATGATTATTACAAATCTATACTTCAAAATATGCATATTCTTGATACGATGTACGTACAAGTCAAACTCAAATCATTTTTGAATTGATCCTTAAAAAATACATACAAACTCTTATCAAATCATTTTATCAACATCACTTAGAAAGTAAATAATCTTTTTGTCACTGTGTCTACGTACAGTGTAGACGTAACAACAATTTTAATAAAATTTTATAATCCAAAAAAAAAAAAAATTTACAAATCTTTATAGTTATTTTCAATTTCATGCCCTAACTGTGTTGATAAAATAAAATGAGAAAAACTTTGTGAGATGTAAAGTTTTTCATTTTTCTGGTGTGTTGCTTAAATTTTTATCTCAGATAAATCTTGGTAAAACTTTTTTTTAAGTGTTGTGTCAAAATGACGGCATGAAAGTTTTTTATGCTATGTATAGAGTAACACTTACTAACCCCATAAAAATATGCTCGTTTGTGGAGTTAAAAAGGGGTATGGTTGAGGTTTACATTGCCTTTATTAGTTTGTCATTATAAGGAACCATTTACATCAGAAAAAATTGTATGGTAATGGTAAATTGGATAAAAAACGAACGAATATTATGCGAATCGAATTTCAAATCTATTTTGCTGATCATTCCACATGTTTTTCCGTTCCCCATCCCGCACATGTATGAACATTATTTTTGAAATAAACAAATTTCCCTATGGATTATTTTGATTAACTTCTTTTGATTGAAATTATACTCGTTGCTGTATACGTAGAAAATATTTAATTTTAAAACTAGAAAAGGGTTAGAATTTGGCATTTTACATGCAATGATATCTTATCGTAGAATCAAATTTAAAATAAAAAGTATATTTTGCGAAAATTCACCATATGTGAAAAATGCAGATGTATGAAAGAAAAACATATAGAACCCTCTCCGTTTATTATTGAACGATATATATGCAATTTATTTTGCAGTACAGCCCATTATAAAATCGTATATCCGTATATAAATACACATACACCAATCAATTTATGTTTTAATATTATTCAGCATATTAAATTTCAATTATCATGATTTTATGATAATTGGATTCCTTATATTTATGTAATACTACTACGACGATGCATACCTCTTTGGAAAATAACATTTTCTCAACAAAAATATATTTTATTTATTATTCCATGATTTCTTCAAAAACGGTTGTTGAGTGGTCAGATTGGAGATTACATCGTTTTTATATTTTTGTCTACATTGCTCACTCTTATATTCTATAAGAAATAAAAAAAATTTAATAAGATTATTAAGAAAAATAACGTTGAAAATTATGTTTTTTTTTGTTGTATCCGTATTTTGCACAAATTGGAAAGTTTATCAACCTGCATTGTTCACAAGATGATGGTTTACTTAACAAATAATGTTATCATAGTTTAAACTTAAATAGGTTTCAAATAAAAAAAGCCATCCTTAGAAAGAAATAGAGTTATTAAATTGAAAAACCTTTTATCTAAATGCTATGCTCTTTTTAAGATATAAATTTGTTTTGGCTTTTTTCTATTTAAATTATAATTACTTAGGCATGTCTGGAACCTAAAATTAGCATACATTAATTATAAAAAATTTAATTTAAAAGTTCATGCATCCTTATTTCGTAGAACGATTAGATTTACTTATTTTTTTCAGGGTAAATAAGAGACTTGAAAATTATGATCAATGCCTTTCTGGAGTGATTTTATCTTTTTCAAGTAATAAAGATAGTTTAATTTTAATTGTTTTCACGGTTGATCAAAAAAAGATAAGAAATTTGTTATACCGACTGAAATAACATAATGGCAGCCATTAAGTCTCAGCAGCGGAAAAAGCTGCTATAAAAGCAGTTTTTTTTAACATGCTCAGATTAGTAATTTGATTGGATATAGTTTAGTTGTTATTATCACTGTTCTAACACTGTTCTAGTCTGTTCCTAACTATTAATTGAAAAATTAGACCTTTCTTAGTTTTAAGCTATTACTATAACATTTCAATCAATCGTTATTATTTTTAGTTTTGATTTATTCGTGCTTTGATTGAACTGATGGCATTAGCACTATTAATAATGATAAATTCCAATACGAATTTCAGTACGAAAGTAACAGCATTACTGTAATTTAGCACCAAATCATTATACGCTTAGGGCATTCCTTGGTATTTCAACGCATACTAATATGTAAAAAAAATTGGTTTGTATATGATCAATCAAGACCATAAATAAGTTATTCTTTCAAACAACCGAAATCCTAATATACGAATTACAGATTCAAAAAAAAATTTTGTTTGCACGAAAATTAAGTGAACTATACAGATGTTATACAGACAAAATAGTAGTTCGAAAAAAACCCAATTGTTATAATTTAGTCAGTTAATTAAAGAAATAACAGCAAAATGACCCGCCATAAATCTCAATACCCACAAAATTATAAAATTTAAATAATTTACAGAACAAAAACAAATTAGCACGAAAATAAAATAAAATAACCGTTCAACGGACAAAATACGTCATTGTAATTAGAAGAAAATCTAATTGATAGGAATTTAGTGAGTTAATCAAAACTCACCGAGTTAACAGTAATGTGACTTACAACACTCTCATACACATAAAATTCAAAAATGTAAAAATTATTTAGCACGAAAATTAAATAAAATAACCGTTTATAGTTGGAGATCTTATACTTTTAATTGCAAATTACAAAGTCCTAAAAACTTATAGGAACTATAACAAGCGTTTCTAAAATTAAAGGATTAAATATTTAAATTTGTCGTGGTGTTGCATCATACAGAGATTTCAATTTATACATCTCTCTAATCTCATCAAACGGAAAATGTGGTATTTCCTTAACGTCATCCGATCCGTTCTTCGATTAGAACCATTTAGTTTAATATTTATATTTTTCGTTTAACTCATTACTATCGCTTATTAAAGTCAAATTCGCCATCATAACAAAAATGATCTATTTTTGAACCTTCATCGTCGGTTGGACATTCATCATTTAATTTTCTTAACCTCTTCCTGCATGCTTCTTGGACTAATTCAAAAGGAATATGTATATCCTTTGTAAGATTCAAATCAAAATTGTCAAGCTAATTTTTATTACTTACCTTAAATGTATACTCTAAGTAAGAACTTAACTGTTGATCCAAAGTTGCTGATTGGACCACAATTTATTAACTTCCGAAAACTATATTATGGAACATTGACTAGAATGTCGTCTTGTTTTTTCCCGAAATCTAAAAACACATATTTATACATTATGCATTTTTTGTCGGTAATGCTCGTGTTATCCTGTCTGTTGCTCTCGGCATATGAGGTCTTGTCCGCAATTCCATAAAACGTTCTCAAACCACGACAAACAAACAGGTTACTTTTGACTATCTTCGTATATGTATAATACTACAAATTTGAAGGTTTTAAATTAAATTGGCGCTGACTTGAAGAGACTATTGCGACATAAGTCACGACAGTTTAAGAACAATTATTTATTGTTACTGTTTTTGACGTTAATATTTTTCGATTTATTAAAAAATAATACCATGTTCATTGATCTAAATTATATTTAATACATATTTTCAAGTCTTAACACCATGAATAAAATATTTGACATTTGATGATTTTTATTGTATCTGTAAAAGCAAATCCGCTTATGAAAGAACCTCATGAATAATAAAATCATTGGTACATCTTCAGGAAATCAAAGGTAATGAAATTTATATTAAAATAAATTAGGCTCGTCCAAACGACCGAGTTTATTTCGAACGTAAAGTTTTTATAAACATGGTACCAAAAATGAAAGGTAGAGAAAGTTGAATGTAGACGGGTATACATAATCCCGGATTTATTTCATAATTTAATTTATGCCAATCAGTTACGGTTTCATAATTCTTGAAATTTCGTATTGTTCTCGCTAGACTTTTTTATATTATTTTAAAATACCCAAAACCAATTTAATGTTTTTACATGCATAATATACATCTTAATTGCATACCAAGGGATATATAATACATAAAATATAATTTTCAATTCATTATCCCAAAAAAAAAAAAATTTATTAAATTTTTTTAAGAATAAATTACGTTGAACCGACCACGCAACCAAATGTGTACATCTCTACATATTATTGTGTACGTAGGAAAGTAATGTTATCGCATTAATTACAGGTGAAATTATAAATGCAACATTAAAAAAATGGCATCGAACAAAGACCACCAAAAAATGTAAAATGATTATGTGCAAAGACCCTAAAAAAAATCTCTTTTATGTTGTGCATAAAATACCAAAATAACATAACGATTTCCGTTGCAATTGTTTTTAATCATAAAAATAATGAAAATCACAACCGAAAAGTTTTTTTTATGTTGCTAATTTCGCGGCCCTTTTTTTTGCGCATTTTATGCATGCTCTGACAAAGATGTATGTAATTTTTGGATGTACACAAAAAAAAAAATTAAACCAAAAATCATTATTTCCTTTGAGTGATTTGTGTGGTGTGCATGCGAATGTTCATTTTTGCTAAAAAAAACGTATTTCTAGATTTGGATCATAGATTTTATGAAAATGCATTTTTAATTGTATGTATATATGCGGTTACAGTTATTTTATGTTTTTCTCTTTAACAAGTTTAATTTGATCGCATGAATAAATTGGTTAAGGAGGTTATTGACGTACCAATATTTTCAGCTCGTGTTTCAACATATGATCGTAGTTTCAGAAATGACCAGTTGATGACCAGTTGGTTGATGCTATAAATTAAAACGTACAAAACCTTTTTGTAGTTCTAAACCATTTTGCCAGGCATCGATGATCGCATACTAATCTTATTTAATTAGTTAACTACTTATAGATGCATGTCTACTCGCATTTTCAGTAATGATTCCTTGATCAATTCCAAGCACAAAATCAAATTCTGAAAAAAAAATCAAAATCCTGCAGTGGGGGTTCATTTTCAATATTTGCTAAGATACAGTGCGTTAAAGAAACTTAGTTTAAGCTAGGTAGAATATTTGGATTAAAATTTGAATTTTGTTTTACCGTTGTCTTAATGTATAATGTAAGTATAAAGTGAGAAATTTGAAAAGATTGCCAATCAGTTTGTAGTGGGTAAGCTATTTGGATCAGAATGCACATTGCGTTGCACGGACCATGGTTCTGCCCATGGATTTTGCACTCCAACAAAGGTCATAGTTGTTCATCGTCATCACCGATCGCAATCATTTGATGAAAAATCACTTTATATCACACTCCATAGTTGAGATTCGAACCCGATTTCTCTAGACCCAAATTCCGCAGTTTTACCGCCCATTACTCTGTCGACTCTATTGTCTTTACACAAAATTTAAAACCTTAAAAAATGTTGTTTGCTTAAGTCTACTGTAGTAATCGATTATGAACAAAAAATAGTCATCAGTCATCACTAAGCACATTGTACCCAATAAATCGACGGCAATGTCCATCCAAACTGTTTACGACGTTCCATAGGATTCGGATGATTTCAAATCATTTAACATTATATGACTTACCTTTATCACTATCTTTATAGGCCACCTTTTTTTGTAAACGATTTATAATTCTGTCAATGCCTATATGATCTTAATGTGTAGATGTCAGAATATTTATTTTTATCTTCTCTCGAATCAATAGTTCTATATTTTATTAATTTATGGGGTAGGTTACTTTATAAATTTACTTTTAAAATTATTTCCAAGGTATACTAAAGTAATTGGCTCACTTAAACTTTTACATAAAAATATACTCACAAATTGCTGGAACTGCATTAGACTTTTAAAAGCTTCCTTTTATTCTTTGCTTACTTTGATATCACTTTATTTCTTTAGATCTAGTAACAGTTTAAACCATGGTAACTTCTTCTGGAGCTGTGCGAGGTCACTACATTATTGGCACTGGGAAACTGTGGTGAATTTGATGAATTATAAGTTAATTTTATAATTTTCTTAACTAAATACAGGTTAGTTTGATTATGGAGTCAGCATTAAGCGAGGAGTCAAATGTTTTTACAATTTAAAACAATTAAGAAAAACGTTTCTAAAATTTTATCATATTATATAATTTTGAAATATTTGTAAATTTTTAATTGTTTAACTACAAAATTTTTAAGAATTTAATTTTAGATTCGTTAAATTTAGTAAAGTTTGCATAATTATTGATCAGTAATAGTGAATTTTAGTAAACAGTATTTTTTTTAAATACATAATTAGAGAAATCTTAAAAAAAATTCAAAATTAGTTCTGGAACTCAATTATTTTATTATTTTAAATCTTCAGAAATTTTAGTATCAATATTCCAAAATTCGTAAATTTTATAAAAAAATTAGGTTCAAGTAAAATACAAGTAGCAGATTTTGTTATAATTTAAACAAATTTAGTTAATTAAACTTTGTTAGAAGTTTCATGTTAAAAGAATTTTTACCTTTAAACCTTTAAGAATTTAGCGTCTGCGCAGAAATTGCAGTCGAAAAAACCTGTTAATACGATCAAATACATAAAAATTTGAAATAATGTTTATTGTACATTTAAGTAACTTAAGTAAATTTATAGACTTAAGTAGTGTCTGAGTTAACTTTATATATCATTGCGCTAATCAATTTGACAAACATTGTCGTAAGTAGATTTTACACATACTTTAGATCGTCGTAAATAGTGACATTCCGTATACTGATTATAGTGACCATTATGAATTGCGTCATCTTAATTTAAGATTAATTCGACTTTCTTTTTCGTATATTTGCTTTTCGTAAACCCGCGGACTACACACCAGCAGCGATATTAAGTTACAAAATTCAATTGAGAAAACTGTTATTAAACAAGTTACAAAAAGAAAGCAAGGATACACAATTATTCGGTTTTACATGACAATTCGATAAAAGTTGAATAAGGTCCTCGATAACTAAACAATGCAACTAAACAACAAATTTGGAAATGGCCACTTTAAAATTCTTTACGGGTTTTGCAAAAAAATTATGGCAACAAAGTACAATAAGACATTACATAACATTCTGGAATGTCTAACTCCTTCGCCATTAGTATTTACCGTCCTACTTTAGTGTATTTAAAGAGCCTGATTCCATCTAATGGCATCTGAAGGTGTTACAGAATGACTTTTTTGTTCAGAATGTTGTAAACGTTACTTCTCATCGTAAAGTTAACAACGGACTGACTATGCAGAATCAGAGTAAAATTATCTGAAGGCTTTATAGAATTTAACTAAATTATTTAAAATGTAAGATTTCCTCAATCAAAAGAAAATTGTTTAATAACTTATCTCAAATCATTCAATTTCCATTTTCAAAATCAATAATTTATTGAACTCTACAGTACGTTCTTTCTTTCGGAAACTTAAAAAAAAATATTTACAAATCTAAAAAATTCAAAACCATATTGTAACAGAAAAAAAATGTTAAAAACAAATTTTTGTTTTCTTATTCTTACAAAACATTATGATTTATAATCTTTAATTTTTTTATTTTTTTTACATATTTCAAAAACTATTTCTTTATCGGTTATTCGCTTGGTTCGTAAGTTGCTTGGTATTGCAAAGAAATTTTATTTTTTATGTTTGTGTAAAATTGCAATGAACTTATTTGTGAGGCACCACAGTAAGAAAATATGAAAAATTGCACCTGGTAAAGGAGAATACTCTTAAACAATGCACTGCAATTATTTATTTATAAAAAACTGAAGTGAACTTCGATTAATGAATTCTAATTTATTATTTCGAAATTTACGAAATTTAGAATTACATATATTAAAACGATGCCAGTACTTATGCCGAACAACTATCAAAGATGGTAGACAGTATATTGTTAAATACAATTTGTGCAGCAGTCTTTCTTTTAAAACGGGAAAAGGGCCACAATGTATGTTTGCATATTTATGTGCTGCTCGCTTACAACTAGAAAACTGCTGTCAATATAAACAAAAGTTAATTTTTGCTTTTTTGATTGTGCGGCAATTAGTAAAAAACAAAGATAAAAATTAAGTGAAAATTTCGAATGTTCAGAATTTGCTTAGCAATAGTTACGCAAATTTCAAAAGTCTGTCTTTAGTGATCAATTATTTGGCTTAGTTATTACTATATTTTGTAAAATCCGAAAATAACCATTCAATCGAATTAAATTGCTGAAACTTTGCGTTCGCTGAATAACGATGACTGAGAGCCCGCTTGCACACTTTGCAGCCGCGAACATTGGTTGTCTGTTATCCATAAAAAATTCATTTGTTTAACGATTGATTCGGATAAATCTGAGATTAATTTTTTATGTCCATTAAATTAACGATCGAAATCGTACATATAGGAGGCGTATAGTATCGGTAACAATTGTGCAGTAAGTATATAGTGCAGATTGAGACTTGTAAAGTAAGCTAGGTTCACTTATTATATTATAAGATTATATTCATTTATCCAATCTGATTGAATCTTTAATCAATCATGTTACGCTATTTACGTCTTGTGACGTATGTCTTTGAATATGATTATTGCATTAGCATAAAATATTTTTATCATTTTTCCAATGTCATTACAACTTTCCACTATTTGTGTATAAGGCGCAACAAAACTCATACACAAAAAATCTCTGGTAATCCTTCCAATAGTTTTGAACTTTGGCATCATTTTTTTATGACGTCATAAAATTATTTATTACCAACATAAAATGATTTATGAATGGATTTCGCAAATAAAAATTTTTGTTTCTTAAAATAAAAACAGATCCTAGACCTAAAAGATATTATAAACGACACGAAAACTCTAACCTATTGTGTATCATTCATAATTTTGAGGATCAACAGGTTTTATATCATAATATAATCTTGTGTTGTGTATCTTTCTATATAGTATATACGGCATACACCGAGACAAGACGTTATAAGGAAAAAAACAAGCAAAATTAGACACTTTAAGAGCAACAGAGAATCATTTTTCTCGTCGTAGCTTTTCTAATTTATATTCAAATTCAATTTTTATGACATGACAAAAAAGATAAATTTCAAGATTTTCATTTTTTTGTTTGTTTTGGTATGCAAAACACTATATTAAATTGAAGTTGTGAATGTCATCATCATCATTATTATATCAAACATAAATATCAACATCATCGTCATCATCATAATGATTGTCATGAACATCAGCCATCACAACCGAAAGGAAAAATCAGAAAATTCATTTATCACACAGCCAAAATAATAAGAATGTAGACTTTAACATCATTGTTATGAGGTTGGAAAATTCTAAAGAAAACTGAAAAATAATAAGCAAAAATTACAATATACTCGTATATATATATATATATATATATATATATATATATATATATATATATATATATATATATGTATATATATATATATATATATATATATATATATATATACATGTACATAAGTAAAGATGAAATGATGATGAAAATGAGGAGGCAACACACAGCGTATACACAACATATTTGCGATATACCAAGGAGATGGTGATGGAAATGAATTTTCTTTTTTATTATCGAACAAATTTTTTTTTTTTAACTTGTCGAGAAGTTAAATTTTTATTTTTTAGTGCGGTTGACACTTAATAAATTTTATTTCAATTTTTGTAACACCAAAATAAAATCTTAAAAATGTTTTAAATTAACTTGGTGAAATGACTATTTTGTAGAAACCTAAATGTGTTGTTTGTATATAAGGATGTGGTATCAGATGTGGTGACAATGGTAGACGATATGCTACTCGCACATATTGTAAGATGTAAAAATCGTAACAAAACTTTGATAAATTTTTGGAAAAACATATTTCCGGATATTAACCGATTTTTTTGCAATAATAAATGGAGGCTGAAAATTGTTTTACTATTAAATTCGTATTATTTCTGCCATAGTCAGAAATCAAGTAAAAATGGTTCCGAGCATTGGTGCGGTGGTTAAAGCTGCGGGGTATGAGACTGGAGGTACCGGGTTCGAATCCCAACGAAGGAGGGTAAAAAAGGAATATTTTGACTCGGACAAAATTTTATTTCATTGTTTTAGATCAACTCGTCTTCCGATTTTCTGGAACACATCATCCTACACTAAGAAATAATTTGTAAAATTATGAATATATGGTGTACCTATATAAAACATAAGCTCAAGAAATTATCAGCTTACAGTGCTTTAAGGTTTTATAATAGTCTGCTTGAGGTTCTTTTATTATATATAAGAGGTATATTTCATTTTGCCAGCATTAAGTTTAGGTATTATTTGTTTAATTTAGGAAGTGCCAAGAGTATAATGGTTTATTTCTTCACGAGCTAAGTTATTGTAGTATGATGCCGAAGAAATATTGATAAAATAATTGTTAAACTCATTCGACACATCGTTAGTGCAAGTGAGTAGAAAAATCAAATCTGGTTGAGTATTTAGGTCTGCAATATATGTATTGAAAGTATTAAAATTTGATCTTGGGCTACGAATTTTTTTGTGCAATATATAAAATAGTTACTCATAGTAGTTGTCAAAATATAAGTAACAAAAATTGTCAATCTTGACATAGTTCCAAAAAACATTGCTTAGCAAAACACAAATGTTTTCGTTGTGCCGGATGGTTTTTGGCAGAAGTTTATCTAGATCAGTTGTGTGCAGTAATTTTCTGATTTTCAATTTTGCTAAAATTTGATTTTCTAATTCACAAGACTTCAGTTTGATAATAAAAAAATCATTTTTGATCTGTTGAATTTGATTGGATGGATCGATGAATCGGTTTTAGTTCAATTATGTCATCTGATTCGAATGAATCGATATCCTTTTTCGTCACGTTCTAAACAAGCCCACTGATGTCATTATGCTTATTTGGTAAACCACTAATTATAATATTAAAGGCGTTTAATAACTGGTTCGGGTTATTTGATAGCGGCTGTCAGAGAAAACAATTTGGTGTTGTGAGATAACCACTAATCCTTAAGTTTTTTTACTCAGTTTTTTAATAAAGAATTGTCAGTCCTCAGTTCCATAACAATGCCATATAGCTCCTCAAACGCTGTAAATTTGTTTTCCATAATTTTTAGCTGGGTCATAATTTCAGGAAACCCTGTTTGTTTAATTTGCCAAAATAGGTCCATCATCTTCAATTAATACAGTTTATTAGTTTGGTAGAGAACGGCACTTCACGCACAGCCAGTTGACGGAACAATCTTTTATGCGGCTTGAACTAATTCTTTAGATATTGAAGCGCACTTAATGTAGAAGAATCTACCACAAATACCACCACACATAACGCCTGGAAACGTTCTTTTAGTGCATGTCGTAGTCATATTAAACCTCAATATTTACACTTTAAGTAAAATAATAAAATTTATACGTTTCACTACTCGTTGGTTTATACATAGTTATATGTACTGCGCTATTTTAACACAATCAAATAATCAAACCTGGCTTTTGATTGCAAAATAATACTGAAGTTAAATTATCGATTTCAAATCATTTAATTACAAAAGTTTATTATCCTTTGACCAATCTCATCCTTACAATTCCACACATACACACATTGATCGATTATCCCAGTGTTTCGCACAAAGCATATCCCATTTCTGATCCCTAGACAATAATCATATACGAACCAATTCATTTTCCAAAAAAAAAAAAACGGAAAAAATCAAAACTAAATGATAATAATCGTTATCAAACAGACAAACGAACTATGGTATAGACCGTAGAATCAAACATTGCAAAAAAAGGATATTCATCCATCTAGTTTTATTGTCGAAAATTGTTTTCTGATTACTATCTTGAGCCAACTATATACGTTGGTAAAAAAAAAATATCCTCTTGAGGTTTTCCCTCTGTACACACACAATTTTATTTAGTAAATCGGTTCGTGTTGCTGTTGTTGTCATGTTTATTATTATGATTACAACTACGCGTAACAATTTTCATTTCGTTTAGTTATTAAATAAATCGTTAAATTGATAATCATTTGGGAAATCCGCATGAGAAGAAAATCGAATTTATCCTCGTATAGCGCGCTATATCATGGAATCGATTTAGATGTATAAATATAATGGCAACACAAAAATACAAATCTGAATCCTAATTTAACATAAAATATATAAAACAAAAAAAAAATACTTTTGGATGCTGAAAATTACAACTGATGATGATAATTCCCGGGAGGGATTTGTCCAGCGCATGCTGTTGTACATGACAAAACATAGTTATGGTAATTCGGATTTGAAAACACTATGCGTCTCCGGTGTTTATATATATATATATATATATATATATATATATATATATATATATATATATATATATATATATATATATTTCATAGCGTGAAACATATAAATTGAAACGAATTCTTATCAATGTTAATTTTGGTGACCCTTTATAAAGTAATTTCAAAGTCACTTTGAGTTTTCACTGAGCCGCTTACTTTTAAGTTAGTATGCTGGGTCATCTTTACAGGAACCGATAAGTTAAAAAAATTAAGAAATAGAGCCGCAAACACAATGAAGGACACTCAATGAAGCCTATTTTTCTACATTCGAATAAGTTTAGAAAATAAGGCGTTACATTTTAATTTGCCCGTTTTGTGATATTCACAAGATCACAAAAGTTTAATTAACAAAGTTATCAGTTTTACTTTTTTCTCTGGTTCAGGGCAAACTTCTAAGCCAAATATACTTCGATGGAACAAAAAATCAAACTGTTAACAAACTGTTAATGTATTCGCTTCCATGATTAAAAAGTTTTAGTTTTTTAAGAATTTATTATCTGTATTTACTAACCATTTATAATCGCATAATTTTCATCTTTTTAAGCAACTTAAATAAGCTTAACGTACATTTTAAATAAGCTTAACGTACATATTTTAATCAATGCAATCTTTTCGGGGCGGAGTTTTTCCAACTCATTCGCATCAAATTTTACGCCATCCAAATTGGGGACGTATACGACTACAGGTTCGCTTTAAAATGCATTGGACTTTCATCCTTTATTGTATTGGACGATGATTCGCCTAGGAATTCTGCACTCCAGCAGGGGGGTCATACTTGTCTTCATGGTCATCACCAATCGCATTCAAGTGATGAAAAATCTTATTTACATCCATTCTCCGTTTAGTTTCGAGCCAGGTACCTCCCGACTTAAACACTATAACTTTATTCACAGTGCCAATTTCTCAGTAAAATGCATTGGTCCTTCATCCTTTATTGTATTGGACGATGATTCGCCTAGGAATTCTGCTCTCCAGCAGGGGGTCATACTTGTCTTCATGGTCATCACCAATGGATGGATACTATTCTTATTTGACTCAATATTTGTTGAATGATGCTGTTGTTTTGTAATATTCATTAATGTCATGCAGAAAATTGTCATTGGGTATAAGCAAAGTTGCAAAGAATGAATATACTTTACAATAAACGTTGAACGTGTTGGACCAATAAATGTATTGGTATATTTTATGTTACTGCCAAATACAGATAATGATGATGGTTTGTTCAGAGAAAAAATCGGTGTAGTGTAATCCAGGTTTGTTACGTCCAAAGGACTTGATTAATTATTTAGAATAACATTTAGTGATGACTATGACGGTCTTAGCAACGATTCATAGTCTTCTTGTAACACAAACTGCTGTTCTTGTAAAACAAAATTTTTTAGGTTTGCCATTAAATTTTTAAAATAATGGATTAATTTTTCAAAATCTATCTTGTCAAATTTATAATTCATCTGCGATTTCCAATCACACCAAAAATCAGTTAATAATAAGGTAAATAATATAATAAAATTTAAATAGTTTAGCGCTAAATCGTGCTCATGCATATATTGTATTTCCTCCAGATATTTATCTGATATTCTAGAAGATGGGTTTTAGGGTGGGCTAAATGTTTATCTACCGCCTCAAACCTAAAGAATTACCCAAGATCCCTCAACTACTTCCTCTACTCAAAGTTTCGGATTGCCCATGACCGAAAATGTAAAATTCCCGCTACTGACAATCCTTATACCCTAATTGAGGAACCGCAGATATTTAGGTCGCCAATCAGTAGACTCAATTTCCTTTCGCTTTGGTAAATGGCGATTCTCTTTTAATAAAGAGAAATGCTCCCGTTCAATCAATGCGACTTAAGAAGTATTTTGGGGTGATAATTACGATTCTCAGTAAAGTAACTGACGGTGAAATTCTCTTCATATCTGTGTATGTTCCTCACTATACCTTTCAATTTAATCGGCGGCGAACTTTAAAAAATTTTCCACCTTATATGCAATATTGCCTTCTTGGTAATTTTAATGCGCATTTAGGCCTTAATGTTTCATGTCCAGAGAACGAGAATGTAGTTTCTCTAAAATTACTTACTCGTTCTTTATCACTATTATTAAACATTCGATCAATAGGCGTCGGCAAAATCTTACGACTTGAACAGTTGGCGCCAAAGCCGACCGTTTCACCCTAAACTTACAGTTACAAGTCATTAAATTTTTTGTTATTGCATAAGAAAGAAATACGCGATATCTTTAATACTATTCTAGCAACCCCCTTTGACAATGCTATTTCATTTTTAAACCAGCAGTGGAGATCTTTGGTCATTGATAATTAACAGTTACAAAATTGCTTTGCAACAATCAATAACCGCCAAAACTCCACTCAATCGTAGGCGTGCGCTTGCTTTATTTCAACGTGCTCACTACGATAAAAACTCCTACCTTTTAGACTCCACTGCTAATTATAGGCTAAAAACGCCAAAAGGACGTAGTATGATGCATATCCCACTCGTAGATCATTAAATTGTCAACAGTTTTTTTTAAATATGTTTAGCATTTAACCATCGAATCGAATGCGTAAAACTTATTCCTTTTTCAAGCAATTTAAGCGTACTAGCAATAAAAGTGCCTCGCACTAATGGATTTCGCAAGTCTAAAGGTAATTGACCTGCTGAATTAGAAGAAAGTGATCACTTTTCATTAGGACCTCCTCCAACTATGAAAGAAATTATTTTTGCCATCAAATTTCGTCGTTCTGGAACTGCTCTCGGACCTGATGGGATCCCTATTGAGTTATTCAAGAATATTCCCGACAATATACTCAATATGCTTCATATACAGTTTTCAAGATAGCTTGGATACAAATTGAACCTACATCCGAGTGTGTCGATTCTATATAAGTACCCATTCCTAAAGTAAAACCTCCAAAACATCCCAATGATTATCATCGCATAACATTATGTAATGTGGGATATAAAATCTATGCTAGGCTCCTTTTTGACAGATTAGACGAGTATTTCATAAAACTGTTGAGCCAAATGTCGTTTTTTCCATCGGTGTTCACATTGATATTTATACAGTTGCAAAAATCAGGTTATTTTGTTGGCAACATGCATAATCATATATGATACCGATATAGCGGTATCTATATATTAGCGGACTTGATGTACCCAATGAAACAAAGGATTAATTTCAATCAAGCTCATTCAAACAGCTTATTCGCTTAAATATTATTTCTGCAGAAGTAAGGGCATGCGTGTCGTTTACTAATGTAAAAGCCTAAATATGCATAAATGTACCTTTAATATGAAAATATTTCGTTTCATTTCGTTTGGTGCTGACTTGGAAACCGTCTAGCACTAGCCGGAAACCGTTAAAAATAATATTTGCAACTGTTGAAAATAATATTTAAAATATTTGAAAGTATGCTATAGAAAAATCTTACTATTCATAAATCTCGAAGGAATCTGCTTAAAAATATAAACTAAAAATGAGCAAATGTGGCCTTCAAATCACCTTGATGATGATCACCTTGATTAGTATACTTATTTTCACATTGCATCTGCTCAATGCTTTCGTACGATTTGGCCTTAAAGAGTGGCTCGTTTTCCAGTAATTTACTTGTTTCAATTTAAAAGTCTTACTCAGTTGATTTTATATATAGACTCGCAGTTAAAAATCCATTACAGATTTTATTTTTTATTTGATGAAAGCGCGCTCAGCAGACAACGAATAAACATTTTTTGTTTAGCTGTCGAACGACAAAACACACCGACGAACAACTGGTATATATATATATATATATATATATATATATATATATATATATATATATATATATATATATATATATATATTTATATATATATATATATATATATATATATATATATATATATATATATATATATATATATATATATATATATATATATATATATATATATATATATAAAAGTATATAATTTCGTCTAATGAATGGATGAAGATGGTTCGAATTAAAATTCGAATTCTTTTTAATAACAATAATCATAAAATGGAATGTATGTTGTAATATGTTTTGTTATTGCTTTTTGGCTGCCTTGGATCCCATCTCATCATTAAAAAGATTTTTATCTTCTTGTACATGAATATGGTCCATTAGAATTAGTGGGGTGGAATAGATTGAATTAATTATCAGTAATTTTTACTGTGTGTAGTTTTAGTTTACCATATACGATTTATAGGTGCTAAGACTGATAATTGCTAACGGTAATTTGACATGAATTAATTATCGCATTGTGTAAAATAACTATACTATTTTGGTTTAAATGTTATTAGTTAAATGGTAAAGATATGATAAAAATTCGTTATCTGATTTAAGACGAATAATAGGGAAGATATTTGTAATGAGTTAGCACTAACTAATTCATACTGATGAACTACTGATGCACCGACTAGTTAAATATCGGAACCAGTTATAAGTTCGTAACTTTTAATTTTCTTGGGATCACTAGGAACTGATTGAAGAATTACTTAGTATATTAGCATTCTGCACGCATTTATAGTGCATAGCATTATGACGATAAAATGGGCACCAAGTTGCAGGATTTGTTTGATATTCGAAAAATGCATTGTTCCTTCGTTTTCTTTGGCCGAACACCAAAATCAAATGAAATAACCATTGAACATTATACGTCAGTGAATTACACTAACTTACTTATACATTTCAATCGACACAAAACTTTAAAATTTATATAAATTAGATTAAAAAAAATATATTAAAATCAATAGAAACAACCGTTGAAATGACGAAATACGCCCTAAAATAGTTTAGAACATTAACATTTGTTTGTAGTAAAATTTTTCTCACATTCAATATAAAGTTACATTAATTAGTCATGCATTCTCCTGTTGAAGTGCAGAATCTATGAAATAAACCATCGTAAACCCTATAGTCTGCATCGTGCAGATATTAAATGAACGTGTATCCGTAAACCCAGTGGAGTTGTTGTAAATTAGGACGTGAAAAGGGAACTTAGTTAGATCTAATTACGCTTCAGCCGTCAGTATTACCAGAAAATAGGATCAAACAAAAACATATTCTAGTGTATAATTGAATCGCAAACAATTCATATTTAACAAAAATTCAAAACCATCAAATTTCTATAACGTATGTTAAAATATATGTATGCAGTATGCTCACTTCAATGATACGAAAATCTGAAATTCAATTTTCATAAAAAAAAATTCCCTTCTGCTGCTCTATGATGAGACACAATGTCATTGTCATTTTTTATGCTCTTCGAATATTAGGCAACAACAATATAGGAGAAAAACTGAAAGGATATTTTATGTATCAAGATATCGTCGGTATGATGTGGATGAAACCATAATTTTTTATGATTGACTATAGAGATATGTATAGTGCACATCTCCTGTATATACATATTTATAGCGACCGTATCCTTATAGGAAATTTATATTGTGATATTTCAATTTATTGTAATTTCCTAATCTAAACTTATTAGATTGTCCATATATGTACATACATATAAATGTATTAGAATTAAATGAACTGTGAATGGTATTTGGCCGCCTTCGTCTATAGATACATATATGGATTTTTAACGGGTTTATTTTATTCTAGGAATTCATCTGAAAATGAACAATAAAAATAAACTTTATGTGATAACATTAAACTCATTGCTTTTTATATTTATGCGCTAAAAATAACATAAAATCTTTGTACATAATATGTATGTATACCGATGTGAGGGCAATGAAACTGGCTTAGATAATATATCTTCAGTGTTTAGATTTTAAATAAAATAAAATCCACGTGAGATTTTCATTTCTTGTTAGGAATTTTCCACGCCAAAACTCGATTTATTAAACCTGAAAATCAAAATATTTCCATAGACAGATTCGTTTTAAATCAGATATGTTCACAAAGAAAATAAATAATTTACTAGACCGTAACATTCACAAAAAAAAAATAAGATGGATTTTCTTTTGCACGAAATGTTAATTTTTTTGGAGATTTTTAAATTTAGAAATATTCCAAAAATAATTTAATTTCATTCAATTTATAAAATTTAATTTTATAATTTTTGTTGGTATTGTCCCATGGGCTATGGTAATGAAAATGTCTTCGTCAACATCCACGTCCATAAGGTTAAACAAATAAAACGTGGTGTCGTAATGCCGCACAGATATAAATCATTATGAAATTGGTTGGATATATCTTTAAAACAGGCTTCTTTTCAGTCAGGACCTCATCTATAGGTATAATTTATCAAGATTTATTTTCGTGTTTGGTTGGAAAAATTAAGAGCAGAACGGCATTTTTGTACCCAAAACTACCAAATCTTCACGAATATATTTACAGTTCCAGTGAGCAAATAGAGTAATTATTTTATTTTATGGAATCATATTTGGCATCAGTATCGAAGGACTACATTATAATTTATCCAGCACCACAATCAGCTATGTTCATCCAAGTACCGTAAACCATGGTTAACACTATACTTCGCTACATTTGTGGAAATTTGTGGAAGGATATCATCTTTGATGTATGGACATATAAAGGGATAAAACGATCCGGACACCGACATCTCGACGATCGTACGACACAAGACAACACATTTCTAAACTACCTGCAACTGTTTCTTTTCAAGAGTATCAGGATATTTTTTTTGTAATTATCAATTTATTTTTTTAATTATCAATTAATAAATTATACAAATACTTGCTCTGAAAGCTACCACCAACGAATGGGGAAAACTCTCTCATTCTAACTTTCAGGGTGATACTGTTTTGAAACAATTTAAATTTCTAATTTAAAATAATTTATTAAAATTGTTTCTCCAAAAATGTTCATTACAAACGCAATTATACTGAAAAAAAAATCAAATCGTACTAATGTTACCAAATAGTATAATTTTTAAGCCTAGCAAAATTATACTAATTATTTATTAATTATTATTAGAATCTTGTTAGTTAAACATAATGACATTTTATAATATTTAAGCATAAAATTCATGTTCAAATCCAGTTTTCCAATGAAATTTTTCTGTGGCAATATCGGTTAAATAACTTTAAAATGTGTATGAATTACAGATTAAAAAAATTATTTAAGCCGAAAATTAAATGAAATAACTGTAAAATAGACAAAATACATTATTGTTATTAGAAGAAAATCAAATTGCTATAAATTTGGTGTGGTGATTAAAAAAATGACAGCAAAATTAACCTAAAAAATTCTAAAATGTAAATGAATTATAGACTAAAAAATTTATTTAGCACGAAAATTAAATGAAATAACCGTTAAACAGAGAAATCAAGTCATAACACTCTCGATGTGCATGAAAATCGAAAATTTATATGAATTAATGATTTTAAAAAAATAATTAAATAAAGCAACCATTAAACAGACAAATAACTTCATTGTAATTTGAAGAAAATCTAATTGCTATAAATTTGGCGAGTAAATCAACAGAATAACAGCAAAATGACTTACCAACACTTTCAATATACACAAACTTTTAAAATGCACGTGAATAAAAGATTAAATAAAAATTAGCACGACAAGCAAAACGACTTCTCGTGTGCCCGCAAGAGTTATTAAAGCCGTTAACCTCAACAACTCTACATTTTTTCAAATGGTTGTAATCTTTGTGCAAGATTTATTATTTTAATGTACACACATAATTTTTTTTCTTAACAGAAAACTTTTATTTGTGCTCGATTAATAATTTTTTTGTGCAAGAATAGTAGGGTCTGTGTTTTAGTCATCCAGAAGCATATTTCTTTAAAATATGATTATAACTTATCAATACGGAACAGGGTGTAGACCTCATGATTTCCATATTATCCTTTCTTTGTGGTGATTTTCACTGGCAACGTTTTTGACAACACATGAGGCAACAAGTAGCACAAATAGCATCGTTTACTATAACTGACTGCGCTCATTTCCGATTTTTCCAAAATGAAGCGAACATTAAAATTCATTCAAAATTTTTAAATGTAAATGGATCGTGAACATTTATGAAAACTTCTGATCTCACATAATATTTGCATTAATGCAAAAATCACAATGGTGCTACCACTGTTGCCCCATGGTGTTCTTATCTTAATGTTAGGGTATATTGTTCTGAAGAAAAAAAATAACGTGCGACAATAGTTAATACTGTCTGTGAAATGTAACACTAAGAATGAGTGTTCAATCTAATTAAATCCGGTACCACCGGTTTGTTGCAATAGTTAGAGTTCAGAAATGAAAAGCCTTTTATGATATTGAGTTTATTATATTTTACTGCAAAATATTAAATCAACAACCGTACGGATGCTACTAATTGACAAAAACCATTAAATTTCAGTTTAATTAAATTTTCAATTTAATTTTCAATTTTTCTTAATCCACTACACAGAACTATAAAGCTTATATCAGCTGAATTTAAAATACAACAAAAAACTATTCAAAAAGCAAAAACTAAATTTTCCCATTTACAAAATTAACTGAAAACCATTCAACAAAAATTGAAAGCTCGCGAAAAATAAAATGAAATCATTCATATTCAGTTTCATTTATGTTTGTGCTTTTTCGCTGTTTTTTTTTATGTTTCGGCACATCCATACAATATTTTGAAATGTAAAATTAAAGAGATTTTCCACGATGCAAACAAAATAATTTTTCAAAATTTATAAAAAGAATATCGTAAAAAAAGAAAATAATGCAAACTTTTGGCAAAAAGAAACTTAATTTTCTTCATATCAATTTTTGAACAACAGCAACAACAATATGATGAAAACGATGTCTACATAATTTCGATAATTATATAAATTAAATTCGATTTATGAACTAGATCTGTATATCGTTGGTTGAAATCGTATATAGCATCAGAGATGCAAGAAGTAAGATTTAATACTGAAAAACTTTTCGATATATAATTTTCTAGAAAAACTTCAAATCCACCCACATATTGTAAATACACACACACACAACGGAAAATTATTATTAAAAGGATCTAATTTTTATTATTTTTATATGTAATTTCATTTATAGATTTAATTCAATTTTGAAGAAAACAAAAAGTTTGTGCACAAAGTACGAATATAAGACATGGCATCAGGAGCAACAGTATATTCGTATATGTACATGTATACAGATCAATCTTAAACAATCACGTAAAATCAATTTATTCAATCAAAGCCAAAAATAAAAAAAAAGAAATCGAAAATTTTCATCTTCTAGAAAATTAAAATACATTTACGAAGCAATGATTTTGTGTGTGTATTTGTGTTCGGTTGTTGATTTGGGAATATTACAGTTAATCGTGAAAATTATTTTAACGCTTATATCGTGATTTCTAGATAAGCTCGTACATATTTAGTTCTGATTAAATTATTTTAAAATTCTAGATAAGTACAGATAAGAGGGTTGTATGCATGTTTAGTCAATTATTGTATTACTCGAATTAGAGTTTAGTGATTGAACTTTACGTTAACATACATTAATTGCAGAATTGTGAATTTTTTGAATCAATAGTGTTTTAATTGTTAAATGTGCCAATAAATAATAGTTGTTTGTCAACCACTTGTTTTCCTTTCACTATGGTTGGTAAAGCATTAAATGCAAAAATCATCCAAATCTGTGAAAATGTTTTGTATGTGAAAACATTTTTAAATTATTACAACCATTCAAAGACATTGTTGACAGATAACCATTCAATTTTCTATTAAAATCAACAAAGTTCCAAAACTAATTCAATTTTCAGCATATAATAATTGTACAGGAATCGGTTTAGATACATAAATATTATACCACGGTTCCTTAATAAAAGTAAATCTGGATCTTGAGACGTACGATGATGATATGGTAATTGACATAATCGATGATGACCTAGTTGGTTCGATTGGATACTAGATCTATAAATTCATTGATCTGTCTATACACTCGTTGCTAGTGGAAAATACTCCAATTCAATTTAAGTAAGCCAAGGGTGCAAAGGTCAATGTACTACCTCTTCATACATTGCGTGGGATAAAAAAATAACAGTGAGTTTAAGGTTCTACCTCCACAAATTTATGTAAAGGCTATTGAGGGTTTATCTTAATTTTGTTGGGAATTTTTCATTACGTGTCTCTGTCGAAGGTCAAATTATTTCTAAATAACCGATATTGGGGTTTAATTCATGCGAAAAACTAAATCTGGACAAAAGAGTATTTGTTATTATGGAGAACAATTAAAACACATTAACATTTTTATTAGGAGAAAAATCGATATATTGTCAAAATTGGGACAATTTCCTAAAAAAATGTTCCCTGCAGTTTTACGATAATGCAGTTCCAATTTACAAACCACCACGTCGTAAACCATTTTCTATACGAGAGACTACTTTACTTAAATTGAGAGAAATGGAAAAACGTAATTACAAAAGTTGAACAAGCCACAGAGTTGACCCATTACTTGGTAATCATTAAAAATCCTTATAAAACTTAACGGATATGTGTTGACCCAAGGTAACTCAATACGAACTTGCAATAGACATATTTTTTAATTTAATCTCTCGCTGGCTTAGATCTTTACACGAGGAATATAAAATATTTTACTGTCCTGAATCTCAAAGATGTATTCTGGCAAATAGAGTTAGATGATCCATCTAAGCTTTTAACAGCATTCAGTACACCTTTGGGTTGCTTTTATTTCAACGTGTTACGATTTAGGCTTAGTTATAAATATTTTGATAAACTACCTCGGGTATTTAAAAATATAATGATGATATACTCGCTACTGTTATTCAGAGTGCACGTGAAATAAAAGTCAATTATATATAATAAACATATAAAGTTAGCCTTCAAAGAACAATAAATCTATTCCTGATCAATACCACTCTAGGGGCAACAAAATTTTTTCTCGGTTAGGAATACCAAACTGTGCGTGATTGTGCGTGACAATCAACCATTCAATTCATATTATTTGCAATAATTTTTAATGGAATGGGATTTTTAATTCTTATACTTAAATCCGAGATATCCCCGCTCAAATTAACTCGCCGAAAAATCAATTCATATTGCTAAAAGTATGCTTAAAAAGGCAAGCGAGGTAAACAAAGACCTTATATTTGTCATTACTTGAATATCGGAAAACTCATGCAGCTTACTTCGGATATGTACCAGCACAATAATTGCAAAGCAATATAATCGTGCATTATTAAACAATAAACTCCGCAGGAATACTACTTGTATTAGAAAATCAATGAATGCACCATTAACCTTCAGAGTGTTAAGACACAAAGCGTCAACTGCGGGGTCAACATTGTCTAAACATATACGAACTTCAGTAGTAGCGCTGAGATTTGCATTATCTATATATTAAGTCATAAGATTTGGAAGAAACATAAGAAACCACAAGATGATGTTTATTTGTCACCTCCTGATCTATTGGTATGAACCAATTTGACATTGTTCTAACCCCAATGCAAATATTTCAGAGCTGAAGTTTTCTACCTCATCATTTATGTTGATAAGAATCATATTATGATCCACAAAATCACATACAATATTAGGCAAGCTGAACTCATCAAGAATAAATAGGAATTTATCAATAGTTAAACAAGAATTTCATATAGTTGGAACTATCTTCAATTTGATGAACAACTGATATAACTTCCAAAAAGAAGAGTAAGTCGCTCATTACCGAATTTATAATCAGGCTTGCGTTTTTTACCGTTTGAGTTAAAATATTTATAAGGCCGATTTTATCTAGGTTGAAGATCTACCGGTACGAATTATTGTGGTTAGGTCTTAATTATAAAGCTATCATTTTAAATTATGATTTGGCTTGAAAGCTGAAACTAACACCAACCGAAACTGTGTCAACAGTGAAAATGATCGTTAGTAAAAATTAAGAGAACATAAAATGAGACGCATTGCAACTAACAACGCAAAATGAAGCTTATGAGAATCATGTTCCATATTAACAGAAAATTCCAGATAGTTACAGCTTTGTTTAGTGATATAAATCATTTTAATCGCACAACTAGTTCATATTTAACAGTTTCTGTGGTAAAACTCTAGCCGATAGTTCAATAGATGGTATAATTTTAAAAGTAAAAATATACAAAATCAGGTGGGGGAATTTACAAAAATTCTAGAAGTATTTGTAAACTCCTAACTGTATATCTTCCTTCTGAAAATTAGTAAGCTTGATTTTAGTTGCAAGGTCAGTAAAACAGTGACATAGATTTTAACATTTTTGTTATTTTTTTACACCTAAACCTGTTATAATGTAGCGGCAGTAGTGAAAACTGCGAACTACACGCTATTTTCTGCCTACCAAATAACATTACTAGAGATCGTTCTGAATCCAATAACTCATAAAAATCCAGCCGCACAAACATAATTGTGCCCATTTTGAATTGTTCATAATAAATCTCCGCCATTTTAACTTAATATTACATTTTAAAAAGCTATGGTATAAAAACCACCAGGTAGGTTCCACAAATATGAAAACAAATGTATTTGGTAAGTGAAATATTTAATTAAAAAAATATCGAAAAGCCTTAGTTTAGTATAAAAATAAATATAACATAATCTAAACTTTAAAAACCATTTCTGTATTCATTTACTATGACAATCTTTAAAAATATGACAATCATGATTGCGTCACCAACATAATTTTAAAAACATCGAGCATACCTACGTCTTGTTATATCATGGTCAAAACCTAAAAATATCATGCGATCGTAGCTATTAGTAGAGCGCCTGGTGTCGAGTAATCAAGTTATGTGTTTTTTTTTTTTGTCAAATTTTAATATAAACAAACTGATTAGTGATAATGATAAAAGTAAAGTAGAATTGAACACATGTCATAATAACGAGCTGAATGTCAAAATTTAAGTAAAAATGGTCAATTTAACGCGATCGATAATGCAGGCAAGCCGGTATGTTGTCATTATTTATTTAGTATTTTTTTTTTTAAGTTTTATCATCTTATATTTTCGTTAAAAATAAATTATCAATTTGACCTTGTGATTATTGCGAGACGATGATAATTTTTTATCTTCATATTCCGTTTAAGTTCGTATAATAAAAATAAAATTATATGATGATAGTTATTTTACAGCTGGGCTACAATGAAGGCGAAACGTTTTGTGTACGCAAAAGAATTTGTTGGTGAACCAAAACTTACCGATTTTGAATTTGCCGAAGAAGAATTACCTTCGATACAGGATGGCGGTAATTTTATTAATTTTATGTTTTTGTTGTATTTAATCATAAATTAAATTTTTTATAGAAATTCTTACGCAAGCCGAATTTCTAAGTGTCGATCCATATATGCGAAGTCTTATATCGACATATCCAGTTGGTGTTACAATGATCGGTGGTCAAGTTGCTAAGTATATAAGAAATTAAATTTTAAATCACTATATATCAGACACTAAAACTTATTGATGGTTTATCATTTACAGAATTATCGAGTCAAAAAATAATAAGTATCCAAAAGACAGTTATGTATTCGGTCAATTTGGTTGGCGTACACACACCATTCATAAACCAAAAGATCCGGTCGATACTAAAGAATGCTATTTACTACCAAATTTTGGTGAACTACCACGATCGTTGGGTGTTGGTTATCTCGGTATGCCTGGTAATACGGCTTATTTTGCATTTTTGGATATTTGTAAACCAAAAAACGGTGAAACGGTTGTAGTATCTGGAGCTGCGGGAGCCGTTGGCACACTTGTCGGACAAATTGCAAAAATTAAAGGATGTAGAGTGATTGGTTTCGCCGGATCTAAAGAAAAGTGTGATTGGCTCGTAAATGAATTAGGATTTGATGCTGCAATCAACTATAAAGATGGAAATCTTTCAGACGCTCTAAAAGTAGCCGCTCCAGATGGTGTCGATTGTTATTTCGATAATACTGGTGGTGATGTTACATCAACTGTTTATGGTCATATAAATTTATTCGGACGCGTTGCAGTTTGTGGATTAATTTCTTCATATAATTTAGATAAAAAAGTTTGGCCAAATATGGTGCATCCGCCAATCTATCCTAAGCGATTGTTACTACAAGGTTTTATTGTATATAATTGGGCTGATCGATGGTTTGAGGGTATTGGAGCGGTTGCGGAATGGATTAAAGATGGAAAAGTCAAATACAATGAGACGGTTACAGTAGGGTTCGAAAATATGCCAACGGCATTTATTGAAATGTTGCGTGGAAAAAATTTTGGAAAAGCTATTGTCAAAGTTTAAACGGGTATTTTTAAAGCACATGTTTGATTCAATAAAATAAAATAAAATATTTTCGATTTAGTACGATATTAAATTCGCAAAAAACTCGAACTCTCGATATGTTAGCAGTCATGTTGGCATGTTGGGTTTGTTGACTAAAAATTAAATAAGAATTAGGTTGTGGAATAGTGTTATTTACCTGTCAAACGACCTTTCTAAAATCTTATACGAAAAAATAAAATAATGGATATTTTGTAAATTAGTTGGTTGCCGTTTCGGGTTTCTCTCTATGGTTAATTATATCGGAATACTATGTCAAACTTTGATGAATATCAGTCATACCTAAATTTCCTACTCGTTCGTAGTATAGTCTGACGCAACTAAGTGTTGCATTAATAGTTAGATTAATTATGTTATAAAATATATTGGTTATTTGATCTACTGCCATAGTTTAGAAATTTCTAACATCATTTATTAGAAATTTCTAACCTTGATAACTAATACAATCATAAATTGCACACAAAAATTAACATGATGACATATAATCAACCTTCTAAATTTATTTTCATAATACATACATAAATTGCATTTCCCTTTGAATATTCGGTAAAAGAAAACTTGTAAAAGTAAAATCTAGAAAAACCACACACACAGAAAATTCGATTACAGGATTACGTAATTGAATCGTAATACAAAATCTTCGTTCGAATTGTAATTTAATACAAATTCAAAACGGAAAATCCTTTTGTTATGTTTTACATATGCTCTTTCCCTTTAATGCATAGTAAATACAAAATCAAAAATTACCTTTTCCAATTTTTTTTTTTTTTTTGTTGAAATTATTACAAAATTACATTTCACAAATTAACGAAAATCCATTTTCCTTCTTTTTAAACATGTATAATGTACAAAAGAATAAAAACCATCATCAAGGATGTATATATACGCATACCGAGGATATAGTCAAAGTAACATTATACTTTGTCAATTCAAATCAAACATGCATATCCTTTCAATAATCAATTCTTTTCAAAATACGTTAAAAAAACCACGCATTTTGTAGATAAGAAAATGTTGATGGGATGTTAAGAAAGGAATGATGTGGATGTTAAGAAAGGGTAATACTTAAATGAAAATAAAAGTTTGATGTACTTTTCATTCATGCATACGTAAAAAATAAAATTCGAAAATTTATTTTATTTCAACATGTTCTTGATAATTCCACCCCTTTTATGTTATTGTATAGTATATACACATTTCGACTCCTTTTATACACGACTTTTTCGAAAACACAGAACCGATATAAAAGAAATTGAAAATTCACCAAAAAAAAAAAAAAAAGTTTTGTTCATAAATTATTTCAAGAGAGATAGGAAAAAAATTTTCTTCTGTTAAGATTAAGGAGTTATCCTTTTTAACGAATTGGTCTGGAATTTTTTAGGAAACGTGTATGTGTCTATATGCAAAAATGCGAACAAGGAAGCATAACAAAATTTTCAAGTACAAATTGAAAAGTTTTTTTTTTTGTTATTTGTCCTACGAAAATGTGTTCAGGATCCAATAAACCGTGGCTTGTCATTTTCGACAATTTAGTTTTAAACCTTGTTTTGATATAAAATACTGGTGCCATACATAAAAAGACGCAGACTTGATTCGTATTCAAATCATGTCGCACAATAAATTGTGCAAAGTTTTTTGTTTGGTTTAGAAAATTGATAAGAAAAACATAAATTTATCAAAAGGATTTTTATGCACTGTACTATCGAAATGAATTTAATATGAATGTAATTCGGAGAATTTATAAGTACCTTAACTGTTTTGAGTATTATTAACGATGGCGGATGAAGATACAAGTTTCTATATATTTTCTTGTAGAAAGATATGTCAAGCGCCTATTCATATAGCATATAATGAGTTTAATTTGTCTTCCCTGATAAATTCTTTTGATAATATCTCGGTATAAAATTATCCCGATCAAATGTAGTACCTAATTAGACAGTGATAAATTAAGCTTTTGTTGATATTATCATTTAGACATTTATTTAATAATTGACCTAGCTTGAAAGAAGTTTGGTTAATAATTAGACGAATTACTTGGTTGGATTAATAACTCAATTTTTTCTTCCATGTTAATTTTTTCTTTTAACAGGATAAATCCGTAGATCAACTGGACAAATTTTTTTATTAGTCTTAGCGAAAATAAGCTATAATTAACACGCCGACAAAGTGCACACATGATCATTCCAAGTAAGTTTTGAGTTTAGAGGTAATCCCAAATTATTAACATTGGGTACTAAAGAAATTATATCACTGTCCAACAGAAGCTTAGAAGAAATATTATGAAATTTTCCTCTAGCGAGCCATAATGCGTTACTTTTAGTCGGTAATAGAGACCAACTCCATCCCAACGTGTATTATTCATTCGATTGAAGCGTAAAAATGTATAATTGTTAATATGAAGCAACTTGTTTGTAATTTGGTTATTAAGGAGCGTTTTTTGTCAAACCAAGAAAATCAAACCTGGATGTATCCAATAAACCAGGGATCTCATCAAAATGTTTAACTAAAATATGAACATTCAAATGGCCAAACTTTAAACTACAATTTACATTTACCTGATCAATATTTGGAAGAGCCTTAATAATTAAGCTGTGGTACCGAGCCATTAAGTATGAAAAAGTTGACTTTGTCGAGTTCCTAAAAAAAACAATTGATCGATTGAGGTTGAAATTTTTTACCTATAAAGTTATTGTGGCCCAGCAGGCCACAAAGATGAATCCATCAGTTTTGAAAAATCAGAACGATGCACTGAAATTTTAAAGGATGAATATTCCTGTTGAGTATCTGAATTTTGGATTAGACCCGAATTCAAGTAACGGTACTGAATTGTTACTAGGCATTTTTGACCCTGTTATTTTTTATTTTGCCATTTGTTACCTATATGCATTTTTACTTAGGAATTATAATCTTGGCATTTTTCCCTAAATATTTTTGCCCGGCATTTGTTTGTAAAAGGTAAAAATGCTTAGTGTTTTTTTTTCTTAGCCATTTTTTACCCTTGAAATTTTTAGCTAGGCATTTTCTCCAGGTGTTTTTCAGCTACGCACTTTTTTGTCCTAAACATTTTAACATTTTAATTTATGATAAATAGATAAATAGTTTTTTTCAGAAAATGACTTATCTTTATTTAGCGATGCGGGAAATTATTTGGAAAAATAACTTAAATCAGTTAAGACGAAACTACTTCAAAGAAAATTTAACATAATCTCTTAATTGTAAAAAACTCTGATTTCCCAAAAAAAAAAATATACATCGTTGGCTTAGTTGTCATTTTTGCCATCATACCGATTAGTGATGGCATCATGTTGTCGGACTTGAAAGCGCCCACTTTAAACTATAAATTCATCGAATCAAACTTCAACTAAAGTATCAAGGTCAAAACTACGAAATGAGAATTGTATAATTTGTACTAACATTGAAATGTAACCAAAAATAAAAAATAGAAACGTAAATTGTTGTGTAAAGTTCAACCAGGTTAAAATTTGCACTTGCATATAAATTGCTAATAAAACGTTTTATGTTTAACATTTCAAATTGGGTCATTGTTTAGTTTGAAAGTAAAAGTCCGTCGCTCAATTAAACGTAGTAATACCATTATTGTTAACATTTGTTTGATATTTTAAACGCTTCTTTTCTTGTTTGATAAGATTTGGTTCGAAATAGTTTTCTATTCAAACTTTAAAAATCAAATTTATGTTTTTTAACTAAATCAAATTCAAACTTTTATTCAGATCGACCATAATATTTATAACACATTTTGTGTTAAATCAAGTTGTAATCAATCAACTTTGAAAAATCACATTTAATTCAAATGGAACACTTCTCAATTTTAAATCACTTCTCAATTTTATTTTATGACCATTCAAATTAGAGCAAGAATTAAATTGGTCTCAACTTTTTAAGTCAGCAAGCTAAATATGCTTGATTATGTAAAACTACAATTTTAAACATAGTCTTCCTCGGGCTGCAAGGCAACTTGGACAACGTTGTTCATCGAAAATGTGCTTGAAATCTAAAAAAGATTTTGTAAAACTATAACTGAGGAAGCAAAAAATGCAATCTTTTGTAAATTCTGGAAGAATATAACGTAGGACGAAAGAAAAGTGTTTGTATGACCACATGTTAGTCTCCAAAACACGTCACGAAAAACGACACAAAATGAAAGCAGAAGAGGTAATACCTTAATTTATCGATTAAATAATGGTCAGGAGTTGGTACATGTTTGTCGGAATATGTTTTTTCAAAACTATTGGTCTAGGTCGATTCACAATGGAATCTTATAGGCTAAGCAAGTACATACGGAATAAATAATTTCAAATCCGGGCAAAACGAAAGCACCGGAACTATCGTGTACAATTTTTAATTGAAGAAAAAGAATTCTTGATCAAAAGTACACAAACAAATTGTACCTTGATCAACATTTTGTGACTCAAACAATTATATGAATTCTATAAAAAAGTGTGAAACGAAAATCAAAAGGAATGAGTTGGAATAAAGACATTTACAGAGTTTTTCAAAAAGAAAAACCTCAGCATATTCACTCCTAAGAAAGATCGGTACGACATATGTATTGAGTATGAAAATTAAAATATCGATGAGAGTCATTGGAAGGCACACGATAAAAGTAAGGATAGCGCGTGAAAGGAACATTTAAATGATAAGGCAAAAGCATTGCAACATCAATGTATTATGATGTGCATCGATTTACATGCTGTTAAAGTAGCACCATCGTTAAATGCTACCAACAATTTATTTTAAAACCAAGTTGGGATGCCATAATTTCACAATTTACAACTGTGCAAATCATCAAGCTACCTGCATTGGTCCGCTGAAATTGACTGTAGATTATCAGCATCCATAATTGTTTCCTGTATTATAGACTATCTGGAAAAAAAAATTCCAATAAAAAAATTTTTCCTTAAAAAAAATTCCAATAATATTTTTATATGCTCTACTAAACTTTGCTAGCAAAAGGGTTCAACTAAATTTTAATGATCCATTGGAAGACCTCCCTCCTCTGCAATTTCTTTCAATATCTTCTAAACAAAATTCCTGCAAATATAATATAAGTGAATCACTAATTTGATAAGTTTTGTTTAAAAAAATTAACCTTTTCCACTATGCAAATTTTTCATTCCAGCACCAATTTTGATGCAATCAAATTAAACTTTTTCTATTTTTGTGCTTATATAACGTTTAAAAAAGCGTCTTTACCATATATTTTTTCCAATTTTCCCAAGAATTTGAATGGCTTTGTGCAAAAATATTCTTCTCAACTTAATAATAATATTATTAAATTGAAAATTGAATTCTGACAAAATAACAAATAGTTTGAGAACTGTTAAAAAGAAACTGTTGTTGTCTTCAAACTTTGATTGTAAATAAATTGAATTTTTACCTTTTGTACACAAGAAGTACTGAGTGAATCTATAGAAAAAGAAAATCTGTGGAAAACTAATATAAACTATACATAGTTACTGTGAAGTGTAAAGAAATTAAATGTTATTTTAGGTGGTGGGTGGTTAAGTTCAAAGGTCATAGTAAATTTTCATATTTCAATTAATATAATGAAGCTGCGGTTGTTTCTGTGTGTAACGTGTTACGACTATTATGAAAATTGAACTACTAGTCAAAGGAAATTTTGTTTATTTTACCTAAGTTTTTTTTTATAGAAAATAACATATTTTCCAATTTTCTTCATCATATCCTCAATTATCGTAATAATAAATGGTCTTAAAGGCTATTGCTGGCTTTTACTATTTACACCTTTTACAGTTTTAACTAGTCAACATTTTGTTTGAATTTTAGTAATGGACTTAGGGAATATAAAAACGGTTACCAGCATCAATTTATGCTTTGACATACCTTCACACACTGTCATACAAAATATTGTACTTTACGAATCATACTATTTACCATCAACCACAGGAGCTTCCCATCCTCAATCTATGTTTTTTTATTATTTTTTTCGATTTGAAGAAAACTTTTAAGTTTTTCATTTTGTTTAAGTTAGATACTGTGCGCGTACTGTATATAGTGATGGTTAAATTTGTATCGTACTAAAAAGGCATACATGCATAAAACATCCGCATATGTGATATATCGATATATACACTCAGCATTACAATATTCCTCCAATATATTCGAAAGAAAATTGTATACTTTTTGAATTTTTTGGTCTGCACACACACACATATATACTACATTTTTTCTTCTGCTTAAATCGAATTCTTTAAACTTTTAAATTAGATGAATTTCTTCAATTGATGATAAAGATGTTTGTTTATACATTTTGTTGTGCAATCTTTATTTTTTTTTTCTGTTATTTATTTATTTTAAAATCACAAAATAAATAACAAACAAGAAGGAAAAATAAGAAGAACAGAGTTTTTCTTTTTTGGTTACATTAGATTTAAATTAGAAAATAGGAAAGGGTATTACGAGTATGAAAATTGAATTTGGAAAATATATATATTTTGAAAATTCATGATATGAATAATATTGGGATGTTGTGTGTATATATTATATTATGTGTTATTTGTTAGCACCGTGTAAGCCTGTCTTTATAAAAATATATCCCAAAAATGGATATTATGTAGACGATGTTGCAGTTATAAGCTTTCAATTTTTCGTTGGGTGGATCACAATAGGTTTTGTATTGGAAATTATTGTGATTTATTACAAGTAATGAAGTGTTGTGTGTCTAGTGATGTGTGTCTTCTGTGATGGTTACTTTGTAAATATATTGCTTCCAACATTTATACAATTATACAATTTAAGTTTATTCAAATTTGAGTTTTTCGTATCCTAAAAATCTTGTCTTGGAATTTTTAAAATTGATTAAATTGTTAAACTGTCTACAGTAATCTATTTACGTTCCTATGCCTTAATAGCTAAGGAACGCATTTCTAATGAACTTAAGTATGATATCCTTTTGGACTGCAAAATCCATAAACGAAGCATATCTTACGCCATTACAGGATGTCATCTGTGATTTGAAACATTGTACCGTTCTGTAAATAACGAAGCATACAAACTCTGCTACCAAACCAAAGCTTAAAAAATCTTCATGAGACTTTAAATCGACTATATGCTAAAGATAACGTTCCACGAGTGTAAGTTAATCAAATTGGCCTTTCGATACAATTATTGGATAGTGACTTCCTTGTAGTTAAATTAAAGCATGTATAAATTGCTTTACAAACAACTTGAAAACAGCTTGAACACTGAATAAATTGATTATGTTGGGCTTTTCAGCCTACTTTAACCTCAGATGCACAACAAAATTTAAAAATGGGTTATTCAAAATTTAATCGAAAACACTCACAAAATAAAATTTGGAAATCAACAAGTAAATCAAAAAATAAATGAAAACCATCGATCTAGAAGTAAAGTGAGATTGACAGGCCATGCAATTCACACGATATTAAAAAGGATATCTGCAACAATGGATAGAATTTTAGAAGTCCTCTATGGCCAACGCGATCCACTACTCTAAATACTATACCAGCATATCAAACCAATCGTTTTTCAATATTTTGATTTTCTTTCCTTTGTTGGTCCTTTTTCTTTTTGATACATTTTATGGTTACTGTTTAGTTGTGTACACTTTTGTAATTTCGAAACCATGATAAGATTATAGATCATTTGTTATGCTTGATCTAGGTCATGTTAAAAACTAACACTCTTCAGTTTAACACCGGTGATTTCAATAAAGCTCTTTCCTTGTCATTCTCTTTCCTATATTTTCTTCTAAATTACACTTCCGTTTGAACTATTGACAATTTTTAAAAATGTAACCGGTTCTTTTCATATTCCACTGTCGACCAATTGTTTTGGAATTCGATAGAACGCTTGCTCCCGTTCTAAATTTGTTTGGTAAAAGGTAACAAAATTATGCCATCAAAATCGAGGACTACTTACTAGCCAATATATCCTTAAAACGTGATCGTTTGGTATGGGTTTTGTAATGATGCGGCATTATTAACTTATTTTTTATCGACGGTTTCCGTTAATTTGTTTTTTTTTGTTGTGTGCCATTCGGCCACAAATTTGTAAGTAAGTTTTGTATATTCGTCTATCGATATAAAATGTTTTACTGTCTTTGATAATATCAACTCATGAACACCGATGGGTCGATTATTATTATTTACTAATGTTTACTATATTAACGAAACTGTTCAAGGAAGTAATCATATATAAGATGTTTAGATGAGAGCTAATAAGATAATACCATATACTCACGTTTGTATTTTGCCCCATTATCGAAATTGAGTAAACCGTCTTCAATTAATTTAATTGCATTGCAGTTTATTCAACCGTTTGCATACCCATCTACCTTATTTATCCTTTTTTTCGTATTATCCTATATACGATTTCTGTTTATATACATCTTCAACATAATATGATATATGTATACGATTTTGACGACTAGCTGCAATAAAACAACTTTAACGATCGAATTTAAATTTAAATTTTTATAGTTCTTCTTGCGAACAGCATCTTCCGTAAACAAAGAAGGGCTTTAATCGTCATTAAATGCTAAACAGGATTTTTATGTGTTTCCATTTGAAAAAATATCCTTTTATTTAATTCTCGACATATTATACATAAACAACATCTCTCGGAAATGTTTTTTTTTTTTTGTTCATACCAAAATGATTTCTTCATGAGAATTTTCTTTTCTTTTTTTTTTAATCGATGCAATTTTATTATGTTTTTGCCTCTTTTACATATAGCCACGATGAAATTATTGTGTATATGCAACATTTATATAAAGTGCACAACTTCACGGTTATAAAATTCAAATAAAAAAAAAATACAATGACGCAAGAGCATCCATTTTCATTTTCTTTTTATTTTATTTAAAACTGTACTTGGAAGTACTTTAAAATTAATGTTTTTTCAACGGATGAATAACAAGATGACTGATAGTGTTTCGTAAAGATGGTATAATCAAATTTAGAAAAGAAAAAGTGTAAATGGTGGAAGGCCGAAGTTCTAAGTGTTCACTAGCTCAGCGATGAGCACAGAGAACGGTTTATGGGAAATCAATCTTTAGAGATATAAATACTCACTGTAAAACATTTTATTCACGGTTTTTGTGGTCATTTTTCAGATAATTTTGAAGATATTGTGATAGACCATATAGACTATCGAAAATTGTCCATCGCATGTTGTTGGGATCGAACCGCTTATTTTTAACTTTTCGCATGTTTCACACCAAATTTGCTGGCGAATTCGGTACTAAAATCTGTTTTTGAAATTCGTTGAATCCGTCCAGGTCGTGACAAACAATGTTTACCATATTTTAGTTGATGTTGTGATTGTCCGTAGTGATTTAGGCAATAAAGTCGAGATATATTTATTGCTGAAGGCTCGGTTTTGATGTTGATGCGATTGATATAGTATAAGTTTTGGCCTTTCAGCGAAATGGCGGAAGTGTTGCTAAATATATAATTAGCCAGAAGTTCTTAATCGAATGTAAAGTGTTTTGTTTATGCTAAAGAGAGTTTCTTTGAGAGGAATGCTAATGGTTGCCACCATATATTCTTTTTTTTTGTTGCAAGACAACTCCAATTTCAGCCATTTTAACACTACCTAAAGGAATTGCTGGGATGTCTAGGTTGAATTCTGAAGGCCGTAAGGCATTCGTGGTGAACTCGAAAAGCACAAAAAATAGGGTATCTATTCGAAACATTGACAGGGTTCAACTGTCGATATTATCTACAGGAACGCCAGTCTTTATTCTTCTTTTACTTATTCTTATTTGTATTAGCAAGGATGAGGAAACTGGTGATGATAAGGATCGGCAGATTGTGATATCTCAAAAATGGAAGCTTTGTTTTTGGAGCTTTTTTTAATTATTCTTTACTTGCAAATTATAAATTAGAGCACGAGTGATCCCTGACAATTTATTAGAACGCCGAATGGATTGTTAACGTTAAGTTGTAGACGTATTGTCTTGAGCGATGTTTGCATTCACGGTTAAGGTCGTAAATTAATCCGAAAGTCTTATGTTTCTAAATGGACTACAAAGGTGTATTTAGATAGAATGTCAGTACCTATAGACATGTCTTCTGCGGCTATTCGTATTGATTAACGAACGCCTGACATCGAGATTAACCTTCAACAGTTAAGTATCGTAAATGGAAAATGGAGTACCATTTACTTCGTAAAAGGCTTCTCCACGACATATAGCATTATTAATGATTTAATTAAAGTAAAACCAATAATTGATTCAATTTCTTTAAACCTTTTTCAAGATGTTGTGGAATTATTAAAACATTAAGTAAAACAAAAAAAATTGTTTCATTCTAATTTTAACCAATTTTTTACCTTTTTCTGTTGTACCAGTTTAGCAATAAAAAGGCAAAAACGAAATTTAAGAACAACAGTAGCAAAAAATGAAATTCATTCAATTGGATTAAAATTGGATTAGGTAAAGATATAAGAGTTACATTCTAAGAATAATCGAGCATTTTTGTTGGATTAATTCTAAGTGTACTTTGGAAATAATGTTTTGGGCAGCCGACAATATATTATGGTAAAACCAATTACAAAAGTTTTTGTTAAACTTAAAATTTATGAATAAATTAGCCAAAGGATTGGGTTTAAAGACGTTACATGAATGATTCGAATATTGCACTTTAGTATCAGATACCGAATGGGCTTGTTTAGTTAATTAAAATTATAGCGTAAAGAAATTCGTTTTCACGATATTAAACGGTTATTATTTCAATCTAAGCCATTGTCTATCGATCCTTTTAGTATTAAAGTTACTTACCTGATACTGTCTAATGATCTACTGATAAGTTCGTTTTGAAAACGTGCAAGAGTTTTATGATCAAAGAGTTTTATCGCAAAACGATCTTTAAACCACAACAACGAGCTGACAGTATTTGCAAGGTATTTAAATTTAAAAAGAGTACAGATTCAAAGCACAACACCAAATTGTCGTCTCATTTAATGATCATAAATGACAAATGATTCGAAGTATTGGAGCAGTACGAATCTGACTTAAATAGGTCGCCACTTCTAAATTTTATTGCGACTTGGTTTTAATAATTTGAGATCAGCATCAAATTTCAGCCTTTCCTTCATACCTTGCTACCATCATTTTTTAAATACAGGCTATATATGTAATCATTTAACACTAATAACATTTCATTTCACTAATTAGAATTATCTTTCAAAATATCCGAATTTAGTTAGTTAAGTTCAGATGACTGGCCTTTCATCAATCAAAATGAAATGAAGGCTTATGAATGCTTTTTTTTTGTTAATCGTTGAAGTCGGATTCAAGAATGTTAACGAGAATTCATAACTATTTTGACAATATAAGGTTTAGCTAATCAAGTAATTCAACGAATTAACTAATTCGATGGTGCACATAAATCTAAAATAATGTATAGAATAGTCTAAATCATCAAAATATCTTCCAAAACAAAATTACGAGCTTAACAGTCCTGAAAGTTCAACAAAGTTTGGTGGAGGTAGTTAAATGTATTTACAGGCAAGTAGAACTAAACAAACACATACAAAACCCACCCCAAATTAAAAAAATATTGTGATTACCATATAAACTATCACTGCGACATTTCAATATATTCAACTGGTTCAACACCTTTTTTACACTCGGTATTCATTTTTCTCAATGGATAAGTCAAACAACTGGAATTTAACTGTAGTTACCTAACTATAATTCAAAGTGTCTTATTAAATAATATTCCCGCACCACATGTATACGGTTTCATTAATTTTCTAAAGATTTTATAATGAAACTTTTATGTTACACACTGTACATTGTTGCCTAATATTTAATAATTATGATTAGCATGTTGATGATGATGACGACAATAATGATTGTTGTGAGATTAGAAAAAATTATAATTTCTAATTTACTTAAAACTTATTATGAGTCCCACATTTATGATTATTATGATTTTTATTAGATTAGAGATTAGAGAGATGTTGTACAAATATTAGAATGTTGGTGTGTTTAAATTTTATTGATGTACCCCTTGGATTGTTTTTAAAGGACCGAAATTACGATTAAAATTTATACATTTGATATGGTGCGATATGGACACAATTAGATTTGTATTTGTGGTCCAACCAGCACGTATATAATAAGATGGTAGTTTATGTTATATTAAATATGCTAAGGTAATGTGCTTAGTCTATACATATATATAAATAGTTTCATAGTATCACTATATAATATAAAAATACTTAAATTAGTTTGTGTATCTTCGTTTTTCGTCATTCGATCCCTGCAACAAAACATAATCAACAGTATATGCGATAAACAAAGAACATTTTGTAAGAAGACGACGACTTGGTGGAAAGTTTTCATATTAAAAGTAAATAGAAATGAAAAACTAATGAAAATAACAATAGTAATCATCATCATTATCATCTTATATATAAGAGTGTAGTGTATATACAGATCTCAAACAATAGGAAAACTAAACAAACGGGTATAATAGTGTTTGTGTCGAATAATAATAATAATAAAAGCTTGACAATATATATAGTGATAAGGATAAGAAAACAATTTGATTTTCTCAAAAACAAACGAATATGAGTGAAATATTTATTTTGTTTTTGTACTGAAATTTAATTTTTCCTCGACGGAATTATATTTGCTTTGTAATTTTCTTCAATCTAAATTGCAATAGCGAAATTATTTGTCGGGTTGTTTGTATAAAAGTTCTTTATTGGTAACGCACAACAAATGTCAGATCCACATCCATGGTCTGTGAATGAAGGCCATAATTCCATATGCTAACACACCACAAAAAATTATAATACTTACATAAAAATTGTCGTTACAGGGAACTTATTGGACTGAGGTCCTATATATGGTCTTAATTAGAAAAACTAAGAGATTCCCTTAGAGTGGTTTGAATCGTTAAAATTACACCAAATGCCTGATGAGCACTTGTTTCGTAGTGACACACAATTTGGGTAGGTAAGTTTAATAACCGCAATCTATTGTTTCACTTGTTTGAAGTTGGTAATGGAATAGCAAAATAGCACTAAGATTTAATTGAGGCCTCATCTTGTACTTATCTTCCCATTTACAGCTCGTTCAAAATTTAATCGTATAAAATACGATTACGATATTGATTATCACAGTTATCAATCGTGAAAAAAATTTGAGTAATTTGATTGATTGATTAGACCGGAGGACCAAGCTGTAGGATCATCTGCCGGATAATGCACCTAAAACACATAAAATTCAAAAACGAGAATAAATTACAGATTAAAGAAAAATTGTCATTTCAAGAAACTCCAATTGATATACGGAATTTGTCATAAAACAGTTAATTCAATTGATTTGTAATGTTAAATCACTTTTTTGAAATCTAATTTATATTAATTTTAAAGTTTTGTGTCAAATAAAGTGTATATAAGTTAGATTTTGGCGTTATATGACGAATTGGTCATAAAACGGTTAATTCAGTTGATTTGTAATGTTTAATAAAAAATTTTAAAAACTAATTTATATTAATTTATATTTTCAGACAAACCCTAATTCAATTTATTACAGCCTACGGCTTGCAGAAATTATATTATTATATTATTGTTATTATTATATTATAAATTAATTAATTTATAATTTCAGATGAAAACTAATTGAATTTATTACAGCCTATGGCTAAGAGCAACTAGTTCATTAATAGATTTTGTTTTCAGGGAACCTTTGCAGATTACAGATGGATGGTGGCACACTGGAGTTGCTGGTAAGATACGTCAAAATGCAGAGCAGTTAAGTAAAATTGTGATTGCCTTATGCTATCAGTAGTTTGAATATTGGCTACCGGGAAACCGGATCAATTCTGTCATTACTGACATACGTTTCCTTTCCCTACCCCACAAAAATTTATTAACTATTGGCCGCCAAGGTGTCTGTAACCGGGTCGATCTCAATAATTTAACTAATATCCTGCCTTATCCTTCCAAGCGTATGTAAAAACGAGTGTATATTGGACCCGGCGCTTTCAGGGATAACCTACTTAATGCTTGATCGTACATTCTAAATCAATCAAAATAACAAACGCCAGTGATATACATTTGATGAATAAATAAAAAAATAACAGTAAAATAATAAAATTACTTTAGCACAAAAATTAAATGAAATAACCGTTAAACTGACAAAATACGTCATTGTCATTACAAAACAAATCTAATTGATATATATTTTAATTACTCAAAACTCTAAAATTTATATAAATTAGATTCAAATAAATTATTTAACACCAAAATTAAATGAAATAATCGTTAACCTCCATGAAAAAAAATACATTACGTCATATCCATTTTTCTTTCCGGATTTATAATATTAAGACTAAAATGTTATTGTTTTGCTAATGTTATAGCCTTTAATGGAATTTTTATAAAACTGGGCTGAAAATCTCTTTTATTGATAGCAAAAAAAACACACCAGGAGCTATTTATTTTTTGCGGAATTACAATTTTTCCTATAGCTGTAAATGGGCACATTTCAAATAACTTTAATTGAGTTCACGTAATTTAATTTATACTGAAATTATTTGTTTTCCTTTCAATTGTTTAATATTTTGTTCGGGTAAATTAAGTAAAAGAAAGTCACATGACTGTTTTGAGTTATATAATTGGTTCAAAAAAATGTTCGAATGAACGAAGAAATTGAACTGAGAAGTCGACTTTAGTATTTAACTAACGATTCTCCCTCCCACATTGGTAAGTACATTTATGCTATAAATCGCTAAACCAAATCATGTTTGTACTTAAGGCGTACCATCTCAGCGAGACTCATCTTATGTGACCACGTGGATCCTTTTGTACGATCCAAACGAACAGTGGCGTTATGTTGCACTATCACTTTGATTTGAAAGGACTTTAAGAGACGAAACGATAAAATAATAGTCAGCTTGTTGTGTTTTACATATGTTTTGTATTTGTAATTCAAATTAGATTATTAAATGGTATCAGATTTCCAAACGCACCTCATTCCATAGGACGAAGGATTATATTAGAGATATGATGGATAATACATACCGAAGATACTTATGCGATTATAATGGAAATTATTCCAAAGCAACTTTATTTTATTTTAAACCGTCTTCTCTTGATGTTTTCTTAGGAAAATTATAACCAATACGTGATAAAGTCTGGTCATTATTGCCACTTGGGGACTCGACATTCCGCCCAGATGTAAAGCCTGTGTTGTTGCACTAAAATTAGTGAGAAAATATAGTACAATATCATTTAACCAACATATCTTTTTCATTCTAAAATGAATCACAATTTAAAATAACTTTAAATCGATTGGTGACATCCAACAGATATTGCTATTCGATTATTGAATTTTAGTTAAGGTTAAAATATTTATACTAACGTATAACCTTTTTCCCACTAACACTCGTTTAATGTGTATACCATTCAATATTACCAGACTAATTTCATAAAAATTAGTTCGATGCCCTTCAATTAAATTAACCTTCCTATAATGTCATTGAACTACCCTAAAAATAATAAAATCATAAAGATCAATAACATTAACAGTTAAAAGGTATAAATTTTAATATCTTTATGATATTTAACTCTTGCACACAATAAATGGAACCATCTTTCAGCTGTTTAAATAACCAGGTGATAAAATACATACCCAGGATTACCATTTAAATCATATTTCCAATAAAAACCATCTTTTGTACAAAAAAAAAATTAATAAATTTTATTATTTTATAAGACATTTAAAAGTAATAAAAAAGTTTTCATCTTAGTCTTGTTCTTGCTTTACACTAACGTAATTATCCTTTGAATTACAATAAAAAACCAAATTTTGCCCTAAACTTAAAATTGAATCAGCGCCTGTACAAGGATAACAAAAAATTTTATGGTTTTGGTTCGTTCTCTATTGTTAACTATTTTTTTTTATGTTTTATGTTTTATTACAAACTTACGTATTGGCATTATGTTGCAGACAATGTTGTGTGATAAAAAAAAATGTAGAAATATTTTAAGATGGGAAGAAATTATAATGCCATTAAATATTGATGGGTTGTTGGGTATATAGTCGACAAAAATGGTTGGGTGTTTTTTATTTGAATTAAAAATTAACGAAGCTTAAATTTTTTTGTACAGTTCCGACAAAAGTGATTAAATAATATGCTTAAAATCATTGATTCAGCTAATTAATATTTTAATGGTGTTACTGAAATTAATTTTTAAAATTTTATATGTATTCGTATTGAATTTTCTGGCTTAGCAGGTAAAAATAATTTTGTTAAAGCAATCATTGGACTGCAACATACTTTACTATTTTGATGGTACATTCGTAATAAAAATGATAGCAATGCAAGCTAGAGAGACGTAAAGAAATCACCACTAATCTTACAAATTCGTCCTTTACGTTCGATTTGTACCTAGTTGTACACTTTGAACAGTTTGATGATAAGAACTTTATTTTTGAAATTTATAAGTTGAGAAATCTCTAAAATACTGGAATCATATTTAAAAGAAATATTCTTAAAATGTATGTTAATAGCAGATATGTCATAAAGTAATGCAATATAGGGCTAGTTGTATGTTTACTGTTCAATGCTGTTAACAATGGTCACAATTCCAAGTAAAAAAAAATAAATAAATATCCATTTAAATCGATTTATCGACATGGATCATGAAATTAATTAGGTTATAGATATTATGTTGTTTGTATTGAACATAAAATTCAATTTAAAGACATATTTCATTATATCGACAGCACATAATACATAACTGACTTAACACATTAAAATTAATCCAATTAATATTTTATCAAATGTTCTAAACTCGTATTTTCTCTCGCTCTCTCTCTGTCTCTTTTTTTTCGTATGGCACCAGTGCCAATATAGTACGATTATTTTATATGAACGCACATTAACAACAACAAAAAGTAATAAAAATGTATCCAAATATAATTCGAATCAACAACAAAAACAACGGGCAATAACTATATTCATAACTCCCAGAGTCTTAAATCATTTTAAGAAAACGGAAAGAAAGTTCTGAAAATGAAAAGGAAAATAAAGTTTTCATCATTCCAAAAAAAAAAAAAAAAAAAAAAGTTTTGATAAAATGAATTTATTTATATTCTTTCGTCCTTATGCTTATCGTTATCCTTATGTTTTTCTCATTTCTTTCGTAATATGTGTGTGTGTGTGAGTTTGTAATATGGCTTAACTCGATTAAATGAGTTCAATAATTTATATTTGTCTTATAATGAATCTTAAAATTTATGATGTTCTGTCATTTATATTTCGGATACCATTCCTGTGTTTAACATAAGAGAATGGTTTGTCGCATTTTATACTCGTATTATATATGGATGGAAGGACTTTGGTACATAAACATAATTATGAAATATGATTATTGAATTTTTCATGTTTGTTTTTTTTTTTTTTTTTTTTTGTTTTTGAATATTATTAAAAATTAAAAGACATTTGTCACAATTATTTTTCAATTTTGTTAATGTAAATTATTGCTGTTGTCTTGTATTTGGTGTTAATATCCTTTTTGCATAAATATGTTGTACACCCAATCAAACACCCAAGTAGCATTCTACTATTCATAAAGAATAGCATTTTTTTTTTATTTTTTGGGAAATTATTATCGAAGAAAATGTCTTTTGCAAACAATGTACAATAAAATAATAGAAATAGATTATTTTGGTACATGAGAGACATTCTGTTCTGTGCTATGTGTTGTAATTGAATAAATAACCAGAGGCGATTTAATTTTTTTTTGTTTTTTCCTGACTGTCAAGGCAATATGGAATTTGGAGAGTTTAATAACATTTTAATGATAATAGATTATGGCTTATTTAAAGTTCGAGAGATGGTAAACAATTCGTATGGGTCATTGATATTTATTGAGTTTAAGTTAGTTGTGTTGTGTTTCTGAAAGATGGCGTTAGTATCGTACAGACCGCTTTTACAAAAAGTTTAACTATGATATGACCTAAAAGCGAATATGGGTATTTAAATTACCAATTGGGGATATTTGTTCTTATACATTCCTCTTAACTTTCACTTAGAAAGTTTAAAACATAAAGCTATAATTACATATTCCGATATTAACAAGATAATATTAATCTTATTTTAATGATGTGCTCTTTAACTATGTATATTAAGCAAGCATCCAACATATATTAAAAAAGCAATAAAAACTATAATGGATAGTGTGCCTACACAAGCTGAATCTCAAGCTCCATTTAAGACACTTTGGAAAACCACAAAATCATACCAGCTTCATCGAGAGCTAATATGAAAAAAAACATCTACAAAGGCAATACCAACGAAAAACCCAGTACTTTATTCATAGGATATACAACAAGTTGTATATCAAACAGCATCAGTAGTCCATCAACCAGCATCAGTAAAAGTTTTAAATCAATCAGCATCAATACTTCAAACTGCAGATATACAACCAAATATACCAACCCATACGATGAATATGTTAACAGACGCTGTCTCGACAAATTTTTTAACAAGGCATGAACAGCAGTCTATATTCCTAACAGAACTTTTTATGAAAAATAAAAAAAGCGTCATCGATGAATTAACTGCTATATTAACGTGGTAAAACCCAGACGATGAATATTTATCAGTGACAGACTATCAATCTAAAGACTTCATCAGGAAAACTTTCCAACTAAGAAACATAATTGCCAATAAAATTAGTGCAGATGATGAATCATTTTCTATAATTTTAAATTACAAAATTTGGCCATCGGGATTTACAGTTAAAAAGCTCGAATTTAAGCACAGGGCATCTTTTTTACCGGACGTTGTCAATAAACAAAATTAACTTAATCTAACGATTCATCATAATTGTAATCTATCACTATTACCAAACGGATAGGCCAACAAGAATATTATCAAGGGGAGGGGGGGTAGTGTTGTCAAGTTGTTTACAAAAGCTGTATAATATACTATACAAATGTAAACAAAACGGCCTCTAAAGCAGGTGAATTCTAAAATTTTGTTAATACAAATTATCCCATCTATACAGTTAGAGAAACTTCATTTAACGAACAAATCCGCAGCTCCGAGTTTTCCTAGAGATTATGTCTTCGATAACTGTAATCTTGCATTCATACTCAATACATAACCCAACGCTTCATGAAAAAGATGTTTTATGCTTAAAAGACATCGAAAAATATTAACAAATTGAAGCAGTTTATATCGTTTCAGTAAAGCATTTGATTCAATAGGTAGGCATCGTGAAGCATTGGAAAGCCTTACCTCATTTGGGTTTTCAGTCGATTTTTTCAAATGGTTTCGTACATACCTTAATGGGGTAGGTCGCAATCAATAGAAATTGGTGGGGTGGAACTCAAATACCATAAAAGCTTCATCGATGCTATCACCAAGACAACTGTTTTTCTACTTGCCGATGATCTTTACAGATCTTCGGATGTTTTTCAAGTTTACAATATAGAATTTTACTACAAGACAACATCGATCGAATCAGTGAATGGTGTGAATCTAAGGAGTAATTTTTATTGCAACATTTTATTTACCAAACATATAAGGGTAATTATTGTCAAAACCCTTTCTTTGTTTTATCACACGATGGACCAAAGAGATCGTAGAGCAAAGGAATATTTACGTACTCAGTTTAAGTTCTCAGTGACTCAGTTTCTTCTGCAACAACACAACAAATTATGAAGAACACGAACCAATCAACAAAATGATTAAAATATGGAGATTATTTCCTGGGTCCAATGCAAAAAAGGGTACACAGTTTCCAAAATTGTATTTTATTTCGAAATTTGAAACCGACGAAAAAAATCTTGTTAAAAATTTAAACTTGCACTCTCTAATTTTATCGTTAAAACATAGAAAAAAGTCAAATTAGTAGTTTTCTATGTTTAAAAACTATAAAAATCGGGAGTGACAAAAAGATATTTAAAAGAATAAGTTTTACAGTATACTGCTTGATTCTACACTTAACCTCATGCATCAAGATCAACTCTGTGTAATCGGATTAGTGGATATAAATCTTGAAAATGAAAATATAAAAATACTTAGAAACATTAGATTGCAGGCCACAAATGCGGCTTGAATAGAGATGTTGACTAGATTGCCTTAAATCCTGTGGTTTATCTGTAGTGGATTGTAGAGGCTACGATAATGCTTCTGTAATGTGCGGTTGCACAACAGGCCTTTAACAAAGTGTTCGAGCTATATAACACCGTGCATAGTTTTTCTTAACTGTGATAATCGGATAATCGCCTAAATTTGGATTATATGCAGTAATAATCAATCTTTTTTTGAGACCGTAGAACGAATTTATTAATTTTTTTTCTCTGTAAAAATAATGTATAAGAAAAGAACCGAGAAATGTTGGAGTTCCAGGGCATAAGCTATATAAGCCATTTAACTTGGGCTTGCTGAATTCAATTTATTAGAAAAACTAACAAACGACCACAAACAAACAAAAAAAAACAAATACTGATGCTAAATTTGATTGGAAAACATTTTGAAATTGTCTTTTTTTTCAATGCTTATTTCTGAAATCCTATATTAACACATACTATTTATGCACAGAAAATATTACAGCATACGAAACTGAACTTATAAAATACAGCTTTAGATCTCAATTCTCTAAAACAAACCCTCTATTAGATATTAATTTTTATCAGTGATGATGTATGTCAAGAATCGATTAGCAATGCTAAAAATATTTGGAGTGGAGGTTGTAATCGATAGACGTACCAAGCGACGCCAAACATGCCTGGGGAATTAATGAGAGAAGTAGCACTATCAGTATAAAAGAAAAGATTAATTTTGTTATGGAATTAGCCCTTGATCCGTTGCTTCAAAAATTTATAGTCGGTTAGTGAATTTGATGATTTAAATTCGAAATGAACTATTTTAGATGTAAAAACTCTTCTAAATACCGATTCTTTAAAAAAATCATTGATTTTGGAAAATTATGTTGATGAAGACGATCTGGATAGAGAAATATATGAGTGCAGAATGCTGCTTTATAATAAAGATAAACCTGCGCCAACAACAACTTTGATTCTCGTATTTCCAAATTTACGAATAATGCAAATTTTATTAAACATTGGAGTATCCTTTGCGAATTGTGATCGGTCTTTTAGTAAATTAAGCTTATATAATCGTATTTAAGGTCGTCAACGGGAGAGGATCGACTCAATAGTTAGCGCAAATCAGCATCGAAAAAGAATACCTTAAAAGGATTAATTTTGACAAAATTATAGACCTATTTAAGGCTTCAAAAGCCTGATTTTTTTTTTGTATAATTCTTTGCAGTAAAAAATTTAAAACGAAATATTTGGAAATTTATGCTGTTTGCCTCAGAAGACTTTTCAAACGAAACTTTTCGATATATTGTTAGTTCAAGCAAAATGGCCACAGATGTCACTAGTAGAAAAGTCGATTTTTGTGCCTTACATTCGACTAAACTTTTGTATAAAATAAAATTTTTAAAATTCAAAAAAAAAATTACTTTCATGTTAGCTTGAATAAATTAAGTGGTTTGTTCTTGTGTCCCATTTTACTCATAATATAATATATACATATATGCCATAACTTATAATAAATAATAATTTCTATGTAATATATTATTATATAATTACATATGCATATAGAATCTAATTAACTAACTATACATCTATGCTATGCGGCGATTTTTCTTTTTGTTGCTAAACGTCAAAACAAATTAACAATCACTAATCAATCCAAGTCACACTATAAAATGAAAAGTCTTTTAAAAGTAACTTCGTAATTTGACTTTTCAACTATAGCCTATGAGACATTAGCGAAAGCTTCGAATTTTGAAAAGTTGTACATAATTGTACATTGTACAAATATTTGTTTTGTTAATGGTATTTGTCGTAAAACGGTTAATTCAATCGATTTGTAATGTTTAATCTATTTTTTAAAATCTAATTTATATAAATTTTAAAGTTTTGTGTCAAATAAAGTGTATATAAATTAGATTTTCGGCGATTAAATGACGTATTTGTCGTAAAGCGGTAACTTCTACTAAGTTTACTAATTATTGGTGGATCTTAATAATTTAACTAATATCCTGCCTTATCCTTCCAAGTTTATGTAAAACGGATGTACGATGGGCCCGGCCATGTATCCGGGAGATCCTGCTTAATGCCTAGTCGTACATTCTAAATTAATCAATCAATCAATAAATATTTGTTTTGTTAATGATTGGTCCCCTTTTTTTACTATCTTTTGAATATGGGGTGGTAGAGGTGCATTCTGAATATTTTTACTGAGCGCTGTAATCGCACGCTACGCCGCTGATGGGAACCATCAATTGTTGTTTTTGTTATACCAAAATATAATGTAATGTCGTGAGTACGTTATCTTATAGATTGTATACAGAACAATATGGTATAGTATCAAGAAGTGTGGTGTATTATAAGTTGCTTAAACCAAGTGAAGCAATTAAAGTTACTTTCTCCCCACTGCAAATTATCAAATTGCTTTGTGGCCAAATTACATAATAAGACTTGATTAAGTTACTTTTATTCCGACACGCTTGTCACAAAGTAAGTCAAAGAACCAAGTAAAATATATATTTATAAACTGTTACCCTTATTTACCAGATATTGTTTTTCTAAAACTAAACAAGGGTATACAGGCCGTAAGCATAATTAATATGTGATTAATTAATTTCTTTTTATTAATTTTTGATCTAAGACGAGAATCGAACTCGGGATCGTTTGCTATTAGTATCTTAATAATCGCTATATGGCCGTTCTTCTAATGCATGACCAAAAAGGCTTTGCTAACGACAAAAATTCAAAAAACCGCATGAATTAATTCACATTAAAACATACTCTAGTGTACGTCAACCGAAATTCATTAGAGGTTACAATTTAACTGATTATGGACTTGTTGCGATTTGTCGAAATTATTTATGAATAACCAAACAGCGCAAGTGGAATCTTGTAAAGTATACCGTAAAGCAATGTAAATTTAAATTACTCAGGTTTTTACTGTTTAAATTTGCAAATGTTGATAATTTGGAAGTGGCTTTATATTGATAGCTTTATAAATTATACAATTTTCTTTATTCGATGTAATAAGATGACCGCAGACAAATCGATGTACACACGTATAGTAAGCCTGAATCCTGAAGATAGTGAAATTGTCAGCATATTGTAGATTTTATAAAACAGTTTAACTTTCAGAAGCTTCTAGATGAAAAAATATTACTTTTGAATGTAACACAAGTTAATTTGAAACCAAATTTTAATTATAGTCTGAGAAACGACTGAGATGTGCTAAATTTTTGTTATTTGTACCCTGAACAAATAACAACTTAAACAATCAAATGGTTTAAAAGTAGATTTTCATTTATGTATTACTTCTAATATTTGTTTTTATTGTCTAATTTTTATTTTAATATTTTTTTGGTCCCTTATTATCACGTACTGCCCTTCAGGCTAAACTAATCTCTTTTTATTGTTATTTTACAAAACCTAAAAATCCTCTACATATTTCAAATTATGTTTTTGTTTGTTTAGAATCATATGTGATACAAATGAACCCCATTTATTTATTTAGATAGACTATAGTCTCATCATGTCAAAAATTGATCCGTCTCGCAAGTGGCATAATCACTCAAAAAGAAATTTCGACATCTCGAATTCAAAAAATTTAATTAACACTAAGTTGTATATGTGTCTATGTTTTAAAATTCATTACACCAACTTTATGTATAATTTGATGAAAATTTAACGAAATTGAATTTTTAATACGTAAATCTCAAATGTCAATGTTTATCCCTCACTCACCTTTTGCATATCTTATATCCATGTACCCTAATTTTTTTTTCGTTTTTCTCCGAACCAAATCCCACAAAAACCAAATTTAATATTCATCATCAACAAACATATAACAAATTATCCGAATTTTATATCAAATAACATTTTTTGGTATTTAAGACATGCGGGGTAAGAGACCAATAAAGAAATGTATAAGGATACAAACAAATTGGTTCAAGGATTAGAAAGACGGAAGTAAAATTAATATTTTTGTTTAGGTAAATATTATGTTTATATGTACAGCACGGCTTACATATGTTATACGTACGGTACACACACACACATATACATTAAAAATGTATAATATTTCTCGTTTGTTGTCATGGCCAGTAGTGGTTAAAGGGGTGGTAGGCAATGGGAGAAGTAAAAACTAATTAAAAAAACTTTTCTATATTTTTCAAAACTCTGTTTTATTTTCAAAAATAAATTGGTTTCATTAGATCGAAACAAGTATGTGGGAGAAAGCCATAATTTAATGCCGATGGCGTTAAACCAAACCACAGCTTCTTAGTATGAGTGGAATATTTAATGTTTCGAACGATGTATACGATGATAATTGATGTAAATTGATTTTGTATTGCCGGAAAAAAATATTTATCGATCTTAATTTCGATTTTAATTAAAACGAAGAGATGGATGGAACCCATCCAGTACATTGCACAAAATAAATGACGTTGGGCAAAAAAATAAATTGTTAACAAAGAGAGTCCAAAAAATTTTCTTTTCGGATGAGTTGCATTTTTTTTGATCGGCGGCTATGTTAACAATGAAAACAGTCAGTTATCTTTGAAAATGAAAATAGCAACAACTATACAAAAGCATGATAAATGATTTTATTCATATAAAAGTTTACACCATCGGTCGTTTGTATGACACAAAATTAACTAGACATGAGCATGTCAAAAAATATCGCTAAAAGGATTGGCTTCCGAATAATTAAAAAAAAAACATGTTTTACTTTAGTAAACTTTAGTTCATGTTTCTTTATACATCCGATCGACCATCGAAAAAATTATTCGGGAAACATTCTCTAATTAAGTTTCTACATCTAGCCAAGTCATATTCATAAATGATTCATTTCTGAGTATTTTGCTATAAAATGAGCTTTTGATTATGTCACCTACAATTAGACCACTATCACGTGTAATATTAACTACAAAACCCAAAGTATAGTTGAGGTCAGAATTGTCTCACAAAATGTATGGTAGGCCACACCTGATTCCAGATGTTTAGTTTTGTTTAACGCATTTTAAATATAAGATAAACTGATGTGTCTGATGAATTATTTAAAACTTGTAAAAATCTGACGTAAGATACAGCCGCCCGTTTTCTTAACATTGCATAGATTTTAATTTTATAGGCGTCTATACCGTAGTTTAGTTGAGCTTAGACAAAAAAAGCTCTAAAAGATTTATTTTATTGAATTATGTAAATTGTATCATAAACCGCTTATTCGTACAAGCCTAATAGCTGACAAGACTAATACCGCTCTCAATTGGTAAAACGATAGAGACATCTGTCATTTGGCACAGATATATTTATTTTAAATTTGAATAAAATACAGGGTTTTCCATTTGGGACTTGACAACTTTGAACTTTCACTGTGAACGCATCCTTAAACAGATAACCAAACTGTCAGTGTCAAAACATTCAGTAAAGGCAACATTTCCATCATGGTGAAGTACACGAATGAACAACGTTTAAAAATAATTAAAATATACTGCAAAAATTCCGAGTCGGTGACTGCAACTTCAAGAGCGTTAATTTCAATTTTTGGTCCTAATTATCGAAAAAATGTGATTCTAAATATTCGCTGATAGATGTTTCCGTGCCAGTGTGACAACAGGTTGGTTGAAGTAAAATATTGCTGCCGTTCAAGTGTCCGTCGCAAACGAACCAAAACAGTCGATGGTGTTCTCAAGAATTAGGCATCGCCCAGACAACATTTTGGCGAATTTTGGGCAAGGATCCTGGCTTGCATCCTTATAAAATCAAGTTAACACAAGGACACAAGCCACTCGATCATATGAAGTGACGTACGTTCTCGGATTGGGCTCTGGAAATGTTGGAAGAAGATGAGCAATTTCATCGCAAAATCATCTTCAGTGACGAAGCGCATTTTTGGCTAAACTGATTCGTCAACAAACAGAATATGCGTTATTGGTCAGATGAAACCCTTATGTGCTTCAAGAAACCACTTAATCCACAAAAAATAAGTGTATGGGGTGGTTTTCATGGGTGGTGTCATTATACCATTTTTTTCGTTGATGAAAATGACCGTCACGTTACAGTCAATGGAGATCGCTATACAGAGACATGTAGCAGCGTTATTTCTTTAATCAATTACATGAGCTAGACATTAATGATATGTGGTTTTAACAAGACGGCGCGACATGCCACACAGCGGGTCTAACAATCGTCTTATTAAAATCTAAATTCGATGTTCAGAAATGGTCCTATGGATGCCGCCTAGATCGTGAGATTTAACACCTCTAGACTTTTTTTGTGGGGCTACGTTAAATTATTGGTCTATGGCAACAAACCGGCGTCGCTAGAGGAGATCAGATCCAATATTGAACGTAGCCGAGTCATTGAAACGAGTTCAACGCCTCCAAACGTGCCCGTGGTCGACATATGAACGATGTCGCATTCCATACATAAATGTTTTGATTGTACTTCAAGCCAATAATAAAATTGTCGAGATATCTCACGTGGTTTGCGTTTAATTTAAAAAAAAGTTGTCAAGTCTTTATTGGAAAACTCGATATATTTTTTGAGCACTTTAAAATCACTAAAATTTTGACTATGATTATGATATTATTTAGGTTATTGCAATCAGCATCCGACATTTTTGTTGAATCATTTGATTATAAAGTATAGAGTTACGTGTAAGTAACGTATTTCGGCATATAGCTCTGGACACTAATAAGGTTATGAATTTTATTTTTCATTACTTTATCTAGGGTTTGGCTCCTTAAACTAAACGTAATTAATAGAAAATTATGTGACGCCCATCAATGCACCCACATTAAAATACTCACAATAAATTAAGATGTTAGGGGATTATAATAGATAATAGTGTTTGGCATATTGTCCATAGTCTGTAAAAAAGTAAAATTCAATATTATCTTGATAAGGGTATCAAAAATCGCATTATTTATTAAGTCCTTTTTAATTTTCAATTTAAATTCGTTAAGCCAATAATATTGATCCATAAGTGTACCACACCAAGATAAACTAGCATCAAAAATTCATAATTCTTAATAGAAAAACAATAGAAGATTGTAATTGACTAGATTCGAAATAAATTACTGGTTGTTTTCGATATCAACTCTATACTCGTATCTAAACGGAATATATATCTTTATATATATACAACACGACTATATACGAGTATAATTCGAATGAAAATTATGGCATAAATAACACATAAACTAAAATCCTTTCAATAAAATTAATCCAATTTTTCAATAATTTTATTTTCGGTTATTCGTTTTCGGTTGAAAATAATAATCCTTATCATCCTTTTAGATATACATTTTATCCATTTTTTGTTAAACAAATGAATGCTCTCGTGAAAATCTACTAGTGTCTCTGTAAATACAAGATAGGTCGTGTATACGATAGTATATTTCGATTTGCGTCGAACAATTGTCAAGCTAATGGTTCATAAAAATCAAATCATAACATGCGCCTTTGTATATGTGTGTGTACACAATACGTGGAAAATCGAAACATTTTCAATTCAATTTTCATTAGTTTCGATGAGATGTTTTATTATCTCTTTTATATTTCGAGTCGGGGGTATCATTTACTGTAATGACATTTTTTTGGCTGTTTTTATTTCGAGAGAAAGGGTTTTAAATTTTAAATTTTTGCGCTATGATAATGTATCTAATGTGCAATTAGTTACAAATTCACTGAAAGGGAGCCAAAGCTATTATGACCGATATCCCAACGACCGTTTTCCAAAGCCGTATTAACCCAATAACTTTTCAATTATTATATTCGGTTGCAATTTATATACCTTGCTTGAAAGCACTTCAGATTTAGTGAAATTGACTTGTTGCTTTATTGATTTTCTATTTTTTGATTTCTTTTCAAATATTGTTAAATATCTCTCGGTCTTTGCGATAAAACTGCCTGTTCCGTACATATTTGTTATGATGGAGCACAACTCTCTTTCTGTTGGCCAATTCTGGGCGCTCCTTCTGGATTGCTTCGTTTAAACTGTCGAGTATTGCACATTACAGGACCGAATTGATGGTTTCGCCACGTTTCAGCATAATGGACAATTCTCTTCAAATCCCACCAAACACCCAACATAACATTGTTTGCCGTCAATCCAGGCTTTGATTTTATTTGTGGAAGGTCACCAGCCTTTGACCATAAGCACTTGCATTTGATATTCTCGTATTTCACCCATCTTCCATCGCCTGTATTGATTCGCTTCAAAAATGGTTCGATTTTGTTGCGTTTCAGCAGCATTTCACTGCCAATATAAAAATATCATTGATGTAGATCAAAAATAAGGTAGGCGATAAAGATGAACTCTTCGGTATATCAGCAATGATTACATACCGAGACGGATGAGTTCATTAACATCACCAATCATAATCAAGTGATGATACAACCTTACAACTGTCGCTAGTCCATTGGCAATGAATGAATCTGTAAACATGGATCAATTATAAATCTTAGGAGTTCTTTGTTATTTAAATCTGATCACTGACCCAGTCAATTTACTGAAATATAGTCATATGAAGTTTAAATTGTTAGAATTTAAATCCGAATTCGTGAAGGCAACCTTAGTTGTAACAGAAACTAATCCGGTATATAGTATGGCTGTGTGCCATACTCATGGTAAATCGTAAAATTCGGTAAATTATAATTTTAGTACAAATTTACCTTCCATGTCGTGCCAAACTTTAGGTAAATATTCTGGTTTGAAGGTAACAAATGAAACGTCAAAATTGTTTTTGTTTAAAAATTTTTTTTGTTTCATCATATTTCGTCCTATAACATTCTTCAAAATGTCTTCTATAATGTTAACGCATTTTAGTAATTATAATAATTAATCATAATTTTACTCTTGTGTCTGATTTTTGTTGCAAAAAATAAATTAAATGTTAGAAGTAACAACAACAACCAATTACCTTTTTCTATTAGTTTACCCACCATTTTAGTACAGTAATTCGATTTACAGTAGTTCGAGGCTGCGTGCCATACTCAAGATAAACGACATTTTCGGTAAATTGTTTGGTAAATCGAATTACTGTACTAAAATGGTGGGTAAACTATCACCTCGCAACAATTAACAATTGTAAGAAGTACGATTGCTTATTATTTTGTGATTATCAAGTTTGTTTGATACCGATTCGTGCAATCCGGTAGTTCGTAGTTGTCCCGTAGATTGTATATTTCGTTTACCAGCTGCCATCTCTTCGCATAATTTATCTTGTCGTGTGATGTATGCTTTTGTCGTATTGCTGTCTAGGGTCTAGCAGGTTTGACTGCTTTGCAGTAAATTATAAAGATAATACAGTTTGGAGTTATCTCATACAAAGATAGTTCTGTAGTTGGTCTTACATAATTCTCTGGTGGCAATATATCATCGAAACGTTCTCAAAAATGCATTATAGATAACAAATCTACGGCAAGTACTAGATAAAATGACTTAGTCGCAAAGCTCTCAAACACAGCTAAATATATTTTGTTGGCATATTGTCACGCATGCGATAGTTAACATAAAGTGGCCCTGCATAGTCAACTTCGACGTTGTAAAATTTTGGTGAAATATTTACGCGATCTGCAAGTAAATCCACATTTGCAATATTGATCTAGCTCGAGTACAAAGATCACTTTTTTAGCACGCTATTTTAGCTAATGAATTCCTTTTGATAAGCCAAATTATTGCCCATAATAAAAAATGATCATTCGGCATCAAAATTGAGTGCATTTCGTGTATTGTGCACGTTATGTAGAAATTACGATTCGGGAAGCATGATCACTCCATTTTACCTTTATCTCTAGATCCAACTTAATCACCATTAAATAATCCAATAAATAGTCCGAGTATTGAACGCCCAGGTGTGTTTATGAACCTTAAGTTCGTCGATAATAATAATGCAATGCTCTTAATATGCTCTTCTTGCTTTGAGTTGGCCAGTCAAACCTCTCAAATTAATACAAAATCTAAATTTTATATAAAGCTTTTTAACGATTCTATAAAGCTTGTCCATCTAGTGATTTTTTCCGTGAAATTATCAATAATGATTTCTGGTAGTTTTGGAAGAAATATCAACAGCCTTGGCTGTATTGCGGGGGATTAATCTTTATTCCATAATGACTACTTATGAATAAACGAGTATCTGACTCACTCTGTTCCTTATCTAAAGACTCCAGTTTTAATTGATCCTTTTGGAATAAATTGTAGTTAGTGATGAGATCGGTAGGTGGAATTTATTTTACTTAAGTAATGACAAATTTGTTCAATTCATCAAAAGACTCAACAAATGGTGGGATAAGTCGGATTATTCTGTTCTTTTGAATATCCTTAGTCATGTTACAGGTACAGGTTTTGATTTTAATTTTAATTTTAATAAGAAATTCAAAAACGTTTCATAAGAATAATGATCAACATTTGTTAACAGTTGGTTTCTAGAAAATTAGCAGATAGACCATTTGATTTTAGGATTTCTAATGTAGGTATACGTATTAAGTCACTATAAACCAACCATAGTATATTTTGATCTCGAACTACTATAACGATTATCGTGGTTTTCATATAGTGTCAAACAACCAACCCCATTATTGGCGAAATTCTAAAACAATAACTTTAGAAGTTTGGTTATTATGGAAGTATCATGTAAATACCCTCTAACTACAGGGAAGCAATTTTGAATTATTATGCTGGAATTAGAAAGTGAATCGAAAATAAAAAATACAATGTTTAGGGATCAGTATTAGAGTTCCCACTGTGAACACCCATTCACATATGGTCAACATAAAAAAACCATTGCAAATACTTTAAACCTCATTTCGAATATCCTTCTCATATAATTTTACGGCAACTAAACTTAAATGAAAAAAAAATCCAATTTTCATAAGCTTAAGCCATAACCATAACAAAGTATGTCGGAGTGTATCATAAGAGTACATAACAATGTCACATGTAATATGTATTCATTGTTATTTTCATATGTGGACCAAAATGTGTACTAAAGAGCTTAAATACGTTATCTACTACAACTAGTAGATAGTAGATATGAAACAATTGTTTTTGTGAATATGAATATGTTTTTATGTAAATTATGAACTACTAAAAAAAAGAGAACAATTTTCAATAATGATAATGGAAATTTTATGTTTACATTATTATCTGTGGAATATCTCAACTATAAAAAAATGAGAGTAGTATGAGTATAGTTTTTCCTGCAATAGAAAATATCGATCGATCAACATATTCATTCAACTTTTCTTTTTCGATTCCGTTTAATTTACAATAAAATTGGTCAGTTTTGCATATTTTTTCTGTTGAATAGTAAATTTTTGTTCCCAGTTTTTCATACGTTTTTTTTAAATGTTATCGAACTGATTTTCCGAGTACATAGATCTATATATGTATACATAAATTTCAGACATGAAAAACAATTATATAAAAAAAAACCGTAACAAAATTTTTTTTGTTTGTTCCGTTTCAATTGTTGGACAAATCTCCGACATACGAATACACATTCGTATAACGAATGAAAATGGAAAAACTTGCAACCTATCTAAAAAAATGTTTTGAGAGAATTTTCATTTTTGTATCTTGGTCAATGACATCTTACTATAGTATTGAAATAAGTAAAAGTTTTTGTTCTGTTGACCATTTTCGTTGAACCATTTCTCATTCCTCATTGTCATATCGATTTGTGGGTATCATTTTTTTGTTTTGTCCATCATGAAATTGTTGATATGCTTTGTTTTATTATTAGAAACTATTTTAAGTGTCCTAAAAGGATAGAATATGTACTTGTATACTAGATTTTAATTTAATAATTGTACATCTCTTAAAACCAGAAATTATAAAATTGTTTTGTAGCTTCAGTAGAATTGTGAAGAAATTTTAATTATTTGATTTTTTGTTTTTCAAAGAATTTAGTGTCAAATAAGGTCAACTTGTTGATAAGATGCATTGTTCTCGTAAATTTTTGCAATGTAATGAATACATTTTTAATGAGAGGTCAATACCACATAAAAAATACAAGAGTATTAGAAAAATTAAAGTGTTATTTGTATTGGAGAAATAAAAAAGGACATACATATCATTTTTGCTCCAAGATTCAGATTCGATATTCGGTTTCGGATTCGATATTCAGTGCAAAATCACCGCAAAAACTATTCACACGAAAGAGAAAATAAAAAAGAGGAATGCCAAAATTATAAAAACCAATCAGTCTAACAGTTGAAACACTAAGCTGAGCAGGTGTGACGCTATGTACAACAAATGAGGCTGTAAATTCCATGTATTCTAAACTTCAACTTTTAAACAATCAAGTTAGTCGTGAATTATTACAAAGTTTCCATCGCAGGATTGAAGTAAGAGTTAAAAATTGCTTTCTATGTTGGAAATTTAAACCACAACAAAGGCAATTGGTTCAAAATCGCAAGAAATTTGGTCAAAACATGAGACTCACATCCAACGAAATCGAAAAGTTTGTGCATAAAGTGAAAGTATCGCCGCGGTTGCCGCAAATGTGCGCCAACGGCCGAGAACATCAATTCGTCATCGTGTATCGGAAATGAACATCAGCCGATCTTCCATGCAACGAATTCTGCGTAACGATCTTGGTTTGCGACCCTGTAAAGTTCAATTGGTCCAGCAATTGAAGCCGTGACCATCCGATTCGATATCGATTCGCTGTGTGGGCCGGCGACAAACTCGAAATTGATGAGGAGTTTGCTTAAAAAATAAATCTGTTCGGACGAGGCGCATTTTCATCTCGGTGGGTTCGAAACAAACAAAATTGTCGCATTTGGGGGTCGGAAAATTCACAGGAATATGTGGATAAGCCAATGCATCCATTGCGTGTTATTGTTTGGTGCAGCTTCTGGCGATCAATCCAAAATGTGCTCAGAAATTGGACCGACCGAATGGAGTACTCCAAGGCCAGCCGCGACACTCATTTGAACGAAATCATTTTCCATAAATAACCAGGAGGATTGTACTTTCAAACAAAAAAATAAATTTGGAAATATATTAAGCCGTTTTTTTTATAAAATTTTTAAATCTGAACTTCTTACTGGGACACCCTTTAGGTAAATGATGAAGTCACAAAATATAATAATATCTTTAGTATACTTTGCCCTTAATCATATCACCCACAGTAAATTATGTGAATTAAGGAAAGATTGGAGGTAATTGCGAAATAGATTTGGAATCGAGCATAAAATGTATCTGATTTCAAATCAGATAGAAGAATCGATATTACGAGGGCATTAAATAGGGGCATTTTGATTCTCTCCACGAAACCAAAGCTTTTTGAATTTTTGGTTAAATCTAGATAAGAATTACATATAAGAAATAGAATAAGTTCTCGCCAACATGGTTTTCTTCAAGGTTAACAATTACCAATTTAATGGATTCTTCTAGTGACATATTCAAGACTGTTCGAAACCATGGACAGGTGGATGTGATCTATACAGATTTTTCGAAAGCTTTCGATAAAATAGATCACGCATTGTACTACGTAAATTTATTGATTTTGGATCCGATTTCACTCCGATTGAATGGGTTGCATCGTATCTTTCAAACCGTAGGCAATGCGTTCATATCTCACAGTTCAATTCGATCTTTTAAGATTTTCCTCCTGGAATTTAGCAAGGTAGATATCTTGGACTGTTACTTTTCATAATATTTATTAATGATGAAGTCTAATGGTTTAAGTTTTGTACGTGTTGGTTGTATGCGGATGACCTAAAAATGTAAGCGAACATTAAGTCTGTTGTTGACGCTGATTGGATGCAGGAAGAGCTCGATGAATTTTGTAATTGGTTTAGAATAAATAAGTTGGCTTTAAATGCTAATATGTAAAGTTATGACATTTTCTAGAACGCGGCTGTCGTGCGCAGAGGTCTTATTTGTTTTACTCGACATACAGATCAGTAGAGTCTGTGGCATCTGTGATCTCAGAGTTATCTATTCTAATAATTTGAATTTTAACAATAACATTAGCTACATAATAAATAAGGCATTTGCTTTGCTTTGTTTTATTAAACGTCATAGTGGGGGTTTTGTGATCTTTCGACTTTAAAATGTCTTTACGTTACCTACTTTAGGTTAGTGTTAGAATATGCCTCAGTAATTTTGGAATCCATTTTATCAATCGCATTCTTATAGAATTAAAAGCGTCCTGAAGCAGTTTTTGATTTATGCACTGCAAGTTTACCTAATTTGAATCAGGGCGCCGGTTTTGCTCATGACATTTTATGTTCTAGAATTAATTGCTTTGAACTGCTTGAGAGATTTAACTTTTATGCTTCTCTGGGAGGACCATAAAATGTTTATGTTTTGAATCATACACAAGTTGACAATAGTCGAATCCTAAAAATCCAAGTCTAATAAATAAACACACTATAGCTGAGATTACTTTGGGCAGTCCTTAGAAGAAACAATTAACCCCTAACCGGTCCATTTAAAAACGATGTACAAATTATTTTTATTTCATTTATGAATCAAGTAAGATTGTTAATATAAAAATACAATATTTTTCATAAAATATATTTAACACTCATCAGTTTACTAAATATTAAGTTCAATGTGATCTCTTACGATGATAATTCTATTGATGGAAGTGGTAAATTCCTAACAGATAGTAAATATTTGTAAATTGATCGTTCGATCACTTTGTGATGTTTGTTTGTTATTCTAACTTTGTAACTGGTTGATGAAAAAATATTTTTCTAATAACTAAAGATTAAACAATACTTAAATTTAATAATGAGAGTCTTCGCGCATATTCAAACAATTATACAAGATTTTAATTTCCCAACCCCCACACCAATGATAATAAATATAAAATAATTTTATTTAATAAATCTTTTATAAAAAGAAAATCTTTTTTTTTTAAGTGATTTCTTTTATTTACACACACACACACATCTATACACAATATCGTTTCGTTTATTATTTTAAGATAAATTCTGCATCAGTGGTTTTTATTATCTGTTGTGGTACGATGATGAATTTCATAAAGATTTCAAATGAAAATGATGATTATTGTTACGATATGAAAATGGGAAATGTTTTTTAAAGAGCACTAGGATATAATACTTCGGTACTCGTTAAAATAATATGATTTTGAAGGAGAATGAAGGAATAATTTTTAATGTAACCAAATAAAACCAAAACAGCATAATAAGATTTATGCTATACTATATATACATAGTACATTATTTTGAAATCATACATCCATATTATATTGTACATAGGATATTATTTTATTGTTCAAATAATATTATTATCGAAATGATAAAAGAAAACCAAAAGTAATGAAAAATTGTATATATACGTTGAAAATGTGCGGGAGCAATAAACTTACGACTTACGCGAAATATAACAAAAAAAAAATTTTATTATATTTCGCGAATGGTTATGTTGTTTTTTTAATGTTTTTCCGTTTGAGACTTAAAACCGTATATATATACACGATTCGAATTTAATCCAGTATGTGCGGGAATATTAAAAAAAAATTAATCCGATAAATATTTGGAAGGAGAAAATATCATTCACGAATTTTTTTGTAATCTAACAAAGACTGGTGTGGTTATTGAGAAGACGCGTGGTGTAAATTTGATAAAATACAATTAAGTATCTACCCACCACTCCAGCAAGGTGGTCCTTACATTTAAATCAGTTTCAATATTTACCGAAATTTAAATTTTGAGTGCTTTTACTTAATTTAAGTAGAGAAACTGCTATTATATGTATTATTCTTCCAGAAGTAAAACTTATTTGTCCAAGGTTAAACGATTAGACTAATTATATGGTCTACCCTGTTAATGTTTCGGAAAATCATCACTAGACTAATTTAATACTGCTCTAGAAATTACATAAATACACCGGTGACTAAATTGTTTTCAAACAAACGTTCATTGCCTTGATCATCCACAACGTTTGCAGAGAATTCGTAACAAGTGGTTCAAAAGATCCTCGGTAAGGGACTTTAAATGCTTATATACCATAGTTAGTTAGAGTAGAAATTAAAAAAAGTAGAACGAGTATGATAATAGAAAGATTTAATTAAAATCAGCGTACAGTTTAGTTTTGGTTTTAATATATTTTATATTAATAGATTTTGATATTTTATAGACTATATAAAGTTTAGTTTCGGTACTAATCTATAATAATAAGTAATGTTAAGTTTTAACAATTATATCCTTATATAATGAAGTTACAACTCAAAACTAAAGGAGGGCAGAAAAATAAATCTAAAAGAAAACGTATAAGTTTATAAATTTGTGGTTAACTTTTATTTTAAATCTTACAACAAATCTAGTCTTATTTTAATTTTTATTTTAGTACTAAATATTTACTAATAATTGGCTTTGTTAATCTAAGATAAATCCTCAACTCACGAGTTCTAAACCATTACATATGAAGTTAAACATCAAACTTAAGCTTACAATTTTATTAGTCTACAAACTAACATGTGTACTAAAAATTCAAAATATTTTGTGCAAAATGTTTATTTTACTTTTGAAGAAAGGAGGAAATATATTTGTATGTCTAATATAAAGTTTAGTTCTGTTAGCAACGCAAGACTACACTCAAGACTAACCAGATCTTAATTTTAGACAAATTGTAAATTGGTACTAATTATTTGAAAAATTACAAGAGGTAGTGAATTTGTTCGTTAATCTAGTGATGTATTGTAAATTTTAGAACTTAATTTGAGATTTAGAAATTTACAGTTACAAATTAGAACTTAAATTGGATTTTTTCTTTAGACTTTCAGATTCAATAAATTCAAAACTTAAATTGAATCTAGAATCTAGAGTATATTTTTAATTACACTTGTTTTGATTCTAAAAACTATAATTGAAACTTAGTTGTACATTTAACGGCGAAGTTTTAGTTTCGTGTATTAGGACAATTCCAGTACTTCAGTAGCATTTAAGTTTCATCATGTTCCAATTAGGCATGCTTAAATTTAGGTGAATGTAATGCATAGTTACACTGTGTCAGGTTTGTACTAAAAGTAAGATAATGATTATTTTATATGGTTTTATGGCAACGTTAGGCCTTTAGTTTTTTGATAATCCATCCTTTATTAGCTGTTTAAATCTTAATCGTAACCAAAATATATACGCGTATATCTTACTTGAAGCAAATTTAAGATAAAGTTACCAACTGTATTTTGCCAATTAAATATGTAGTAATATAAAATATTAAAGAAATGAGTTGAAGTTTTATAAATTAAATTTAATCGATAAGCTAATTTAAAAGTTTATCGAAATATTTGTATAAAAGAAAAAATCAAAAATTGTCAGAAAAATTATTTATCAGCAACTCTAGTGTACTACCATTCAACTGTAATCTGCAAAAAAAATCCCTAAAAACAAAATCTATTAATGGGCTAATTTCTCCAAGCTGTATAGACTGTAAGTAATTTAATTAATTTTCACCTGAAAATGAATGCCATCAAGTGACATTGCCAAGATGTCATTGATGGGACCCGCAAGGAAAGAGGAAACTCGGCAGACCACCGATGAAATGGAACAGAACTATGCTAACTGAAGCGAAACAACTATAGGTAAGACATGGGATGAGTTGAAGGGAAGAGCCCCCAATAAAGTGAGGTGATCTAGTTTATTAGACGCCCATGCTCTTAAATTAGAGATAATGAAAAAAAAAAATTTCTCATAAAAACGAACGGCATCGGTATTCGGTATCTCTAATTAATTCAATGAACATTTCATCAATATTCCTGAGCAAATTGGGAACCTTTCAAAGCCAAATGACTTAGGATTCAATGTTTTTTTCAATGTCTCTTATTTTAACACTTTTTGTTGTTCACCTAACACTGAGGTTGAAATCATGGTAATTATTTCGCTTCTATTTATATTTCGTTGGAAACATTTTTAAAGTTTTAGTCTATTCAACTTGAGTTTTTCTAGTAGCAAATTCCCTATCACAATTATCGATAGTGGTTCCGCTGCATAAATCTGGTAATAGCAACCAATTTGACAACTACCATGTAATATCACTTCAATCAGTATTTTCCATAATATTGGAGGAGGCTGTTAAGAGAAGAATGTTGGGATTTCTGAATAAACTAAATTTGTTTGGTAAGATTCAAAAAAGGTTTCGTCATAAGCTTGGTACAAAGGTTGCATTTGTCTCATTTCTTGGTTCAAATGAATTATGAAGGTAAAACATTTATGGACGTATTTGTTGATCTTAACAAGGCTTTTGCCGTTTGATTTAGGTGGTATGAGTGTTTCGGATCTGGATCCTAAAATCTTTGGTAGTTCACATAACAGATTGGATGGTGTACCTTGATCGTTCGCAATGTTGACCGGTATCCCGAATCTGGAGATATAATATAGTTCTCGACAAAAGTTCGGGCAATGGTAACTGCAGAATTGTTTCCCATGCAGTATATGCTTCTGTCCATCGCGTAATTCGATCGTCACATAGGTTAATAAATATGTGTGGGTACACATATTAGAAGGTATATGAGTGGTCCCACTATATCTAGATGAATATGTTCTAAACGTACTGGTGGAACGCTAAAATACCAATGTTGGGGCTTGCTTATGTGTATCTTAGCACCATGCATTTTTGGCGAGATAAACAGGATATCGCTCAATGGACTACGCTCTGATTCATAGTCGGTCAGAAATATCTTGTTGCTATTAGCTTCCAAGTGGCTTGGATGCTTAAATGCAAAATGTTATGCATTGCATTCTTGGTGAAACGCGTGTTGTTCCTCCAATGTTGAGGCTACAAGTTGATGAAGCGTTGAAACAATTGTGCGGCAATTCGTAGACTAAATGGCATTCGAGAGAATTCAAATAAGCCAAATGTGTAGTAATTGCCGTCTTAGTTTGATTTAAGTTAAGCCAAATGATGAAAGAAGCAGAGGATATTTTACTGAGAAGTATTCCAACTTGGATATTCTGAAAAAGTTTACAGGATCGGATTGTAAACCCAAGCATTGTATTTCTCTTATCAATCACATATTAAACTAACACCGAAATCCTTAAGTTCAATTACTATTGCTAAAACATTAAAGTCAAGTTTATATTTAAAATCTAAATAGATAGACTCATGCAAAATTATTTGCGCACGTTGGCCTTCAAACTGTTTAGGCACAAATCAAATAATCACTACAGTTAATTTGACTATAACTTTTTAACTTTTCTGTTTGGCAGCGTGGGATCTTACACGATATATTTTACATAACATATCTATTATAATTTTAGCAGCAGAAAGAAATTTACCGAAATAAGTGTGTTACTGGTTTTTCCAATAGACAAACTCGACCACGCTGAGTTTGTCCATTGGAATAACCAGTTCAATACCATGAAATAGTTAATCTTAGAGATGTCAAAAGACTGACGACACAATCTATATCACAAAAAATCTAAACCAGTTGCCCACCACATATTCGTCAAGAATGGATTCAAACCCAAAAAATTACCCCGTCGATCATTTTAAAAATTACTATGTCGTTCATCGATTTTAACTTTAATTCAATTAAAATGGATTTGTGACGATCATCGTTTTTAACTAAACACACGTCAATTTTACACAAAACATATTTGAATTTTAAAAAAAAAAAATTAATTACAAAAATAAAACCCAAATCCAACATACGATTACGTGAATTAAAAATATTTTTCGTTTGATATAAACCCCAAGATGACACTGCATCAATAAAATGAGTTACTGCAAAGGGCGATTTTCCGCAACATTATAATCTCCAAAAATCACATAAAAATCAATTTAGAGGAAACAACTATTAGGTGCGTTAAGATCAGATAATGGCCAGTAGACTTTTTTTTATTAAATTAAAATCGTCGTTTTCACAAAACAATGAAACAATTTTATGCATGAAGATTTCATCCTGTCATCTTTTGCCAATTCAACTTACAAACAAAACGAGATCGATTACGAAAACAAAAACGTTTCGCTTAATTAATTTTGCCAATGAACTGAACGCTGATGACGAATCGCAAAATTCAATCCTTTGTACTCGTCTTATTTTTTCCTAATTAATCTCCTTCACGATTCCTAACAACAAAATCGATTAAAAACCAAATCATTTATAAAAAAAAAAACATTTTGTTTTTAAACTTTCTTGTTCATCTTAAGATTATCAAAAAAAAAATGTAAAGAAAATGAAAAATTTATTGTTGTAAATGAAAAACCTCCTCTTCAATATTCTTATTTCGTTTTCATTAAAACAAATAAAGCTAAGCACAAAATTTTCCAGCATCATTTTTGTTTTTATGGTAATTTCACGATTTTTCCTTCAAGTAAAATGAAAACAACGAAATATTCGAAATGAATTTTATGATTTTGATTTTATTTCGTATTTTATGTTCCAGCAACAATACGTGCATACTATATATGTATACGTAACAGCAGCATCTAAAAAAAACAAGAAAATAGCGCGGGCATAAAAGAAAATTATAAAAATTAGATGAAAACAAAGTGGTTTAAGGTTAAATAAGAAATATTGTAATTTGGTGAAGATAAAAAAATTCTTAAGCTGTACCAGCAAAAAAAAAATCGAAACGAGCGAACGAAATAAATAAAACTGAAATTGAACGATTTAATTAAGAAAATGGTTTAAAAAATAATACACAAGCAAGAACAGATTGATGTTGCGTTGTTATTGTTGTTGTTGTTTTGGGGGGAAAAACTTTAGGAAAAAGAATTTATTTTCATTTTTAGTTTGTTGCTGTTATGTCTGAAAATGATTTCTTCTACTTGTTCTTCGCGTTTTGTTGTTGTTGGTTTTTTTTTTACATATTTTTGTGTTTATTACGAGTATTTTGTCTTGGCAATATAGCTGCTACATTTTTTATGTCTTTCTAAGATGTTTCATTTGATGGCCCATTGTTGTTGCATCGTTGTGATATTACCGCGCTATTGTTCTTATGCGAAACAATAAAGCAATAATCATAAAATTTATTTTACAAAGCGTGCTCACTATCATGGCTCAGTGCGAATATCGTAAGCATTTGAATAGAAAATTTGGTGAAAATGTTTTTTCATGTAGTATAAAAAAAATGGTAAGCTTTTAATATATTATAAGTTGAGCTTTAACTCGAGTTGTTTTAATAGAGGTAACATTGTAGGTAAATTAAATAGACAGGTGTGATGAAAATAAAAAATGTTATTCACTTGGGTTTAATGACAGTTTAATGACTTTTATATGAACCGATATGCAACCAAATAAAAAATACAAAAAAGTTGGAACTGACAGCTAGAAATTTTTAATTGATAAATTTTAACAGTAGGTAGTTAACCACGATGCGAGAGTAAAGCAATGAGTCTACAGCAAAAAAGAATAAATACCCAAGGTGCTATACCAACTGCCTAATTGGCTAATCCACTTTATCACAACGCTGGTTTAATGGATTTTGGGGAGGTTCGATGTTAACAAGGTACCCACCGCAACTCCACAATCAAGCAGAACAACGAAATCGCTGAGCTTCATAGAAAACTAAGTGATAACAAAACACTTATAACCGAACTAAAAAACGAAGTTGAAAAACTAAACAAGAAAATAAAGAATTAAAAAAGGTCAACCAAATTTTTGAACGGTCTCCGACTAGTTATAAACAAAAATTTATTATCTGTTAAAGGTTTCATCCTGCAAGTTTCCTGCAGTTTCCTCAAAACAAAACCTTTTAAGAAAAACCACACTGGGGAAAAGTACTAACACATTCTTCAGCAATCATCTAATATGTTAATAAAACCTTCTTAAACAAATATTTCAGAGCATAGAAGCTAAAAATGCACAGCCAGTAAAGCAAAAACGTGGTATAGAAGCTTTATATTAAACGGCTAGAAAAGCAAAAAACACCTATTAGGGATCCAAACTCATAAAGGAAAAATGCTAGTCGTAACAGGACCCACGTACAACTACGAATTTTATACAAATTGAAAACTAACATATTAGTCTACTTATATAGAAAAACTGATCTCTTTGATTTCTATGTAACAAAAGATATTTTCAAGGATAGTCCTTCAAATAGAAATTTGTCACGAAAAGTGCTAACGAAATATTCCGAACTGGTATCAAAACTTTTTAATTCGCTATGCATTAAATAAGCCTAGAGTAACAGCAACTTTATTTCATATTACCTTGAAATAAACCTTCCAACCAAAAAATATACTATGCAAACAGCTAAATATGCACTCAGAATAATAAAAAAACTAGCATATCACAAGGTAGCGTATTTTATCCTATATATTGTACATTTGAAATACAAAAGCACAATAACGCAACATTTACTAATAAGCTAAAGCCAAATTTTGAAAAGCAATCAACGCACAGTGAATTGTGGTACGCAAAACTGGCAAGATGCGTTTTCTTTCTTTTTTTTTTTATTAAGTAAGTTGTACTAAATCAGTCTCAAAATTCGATATTACCTTCTATACCAAGAGTAGATGACACAATTAATTTTCATAACCATTTTCCGGTGTAGCCTTGTTCCTTTTTAATAATATAAATTTCACAATAAGGTGTCCTACAAATCCCCTAATATTGACATATTATATAAAAAAAATGAATAACCAGGCTTTTGCCCTTATTGTACATATTTTCCTTTATTCACATTGCATTCCCATCTTTAACGAATATATTTTTTATTTTTTGATTTATTGATCATTATCCTTATTTCTATATTCCGGAAGAACGTAAACAACAACAAAAATACTCGTAAAAAATAAAATAATAAAAAATCGTCGACGACCAAAACTGATAAACGAATTAGAATGAATATTTTTTTAAGGATTTTACGATATGATATTGCTCACGCAGGATACACACACAGGACGAATTTCCTCATTTTATATTGTATATTTTGAACGTTGCGGTGAATTGCTCTGGTACACTATGGTCTATTGTTAATTTTAATGGAGATTTCGATTGTGTATCGTACTCGTTTGATGGATATTTGATAATCGCGTAGACTATTAGAGCAAAAAAATAGCTGTTGTGTACGCTGAATGAATTTTTGATTACACTCGGCTATAGATAGATGTGATGTATAGATCTGTGTTTTTTTTTGCCACTATTCATGTATGCGATGTAAAAACAGCGACAGCAGCAGCTCGATAACATACGAAAATAAAATTGAATTTTAATGGAAAATTAATTTATATTGATTGTCTCTCGTTTTGAATAATTTGGTGGCGTTGGTGGTGAAGATGTAGTGGAGCGAGAAATTTAATTCTACATATGTCGGATCATCGTTTCCATACGCGAGTTGTAGACACAACGGATTATATAATTTTTTCAATGATGAATCAAATTCGATATATTCTGATTGATTCATTAGAAAGGTTGGGGTACACTACCAATATAAGTATGTGCTGAAATCGTCCCTCTAATTAGAAACGTTGACAGATACAATTTTAATCGCATCAAAGTAAAAATCGTAAATTTATATATTTTATGATTTCTATCAATTTTAATTGAAGTTAATGGAAGTGAATTAATTTTATTTTTGGTTTTTTGACGAACGAATTTTTATTATTTTCTAATCCCCTACGATAAATCCTCTCACAAAAATGAAATGACACATGACAATAAATAAAATTTAATCTTCTGTACACCATCGTCTTGAATTTCTTAAATACAAATACTAGAAAATAATACATCTTTTAATTCAATTGTTTTGGTGTTATGGGTGAAAAATTGCAAATGGAAAAAAGGTAAGCCACAAAAACGTCGTAACATTTAGTTAAACAAAAATTTATAAAGAATGCCAACATCAAAATATCTTATCGTATTTCAAAACCGCACATAAAATGACAACAAAAAAAAGTGACAATGTATATACAGTGGGGGAAATTTAGTGTGGTCCATGTTATCAATATATTATTTAAGGAGAGATCTTGGTGTGAACTTAACTCAGAAAGAAAATTTGTGATTTATCTTAATTTATATACGGAACAGCCATAAATTTTGACATTTATCGTTCACAGCTGGATCAATTAAATTAAATGTACCAATCAATGCATGCGATTTTGCAAAACTGACAAAAATTGTTCGAGTTAGTTTTCTGCATTTATTGTATAGTAGTTTCAATAAAAGTTAATAGTTTTAAAATATTATTGCCTTATTTTGAAAAGATATTTAATATCTTTTCAAAATAGTTTCTTATAAGACCTAGACAATACCAAAATGTGTACAGTCTTGTCTATATAACCTTGTATATTTAAATTTGTGAAAATCCATGAAATGACATGCTTTACCTCGTCAAGTGTGCCTTCGGCCGATCGCATATAAAAATACTTCAGTCTTCTCTTAGCCGACGAACATGGCAGTCGCAGTTGCAATTAATTGTATCTAATGTTCTAACCTGTTGTAATGTGTAGTGATTTTAATTTTTTTGCCTTTAATGTTGTAGTTATAGTTGAAAGTGAGTGTGTCATAAAGTTTCGTTGCTGACATTTTAAATTAAAATTGAGGTATATACACAAACACACGCAATAAGTAATTTCCATCCATCCGATATTTTGTTAGATTTGTTACTTCAAATTCTGTTTAGTCGATTATTGTTTGGTACAAGTAGGTAAAGGGTGATTTTTAATAGCTGTAGGAAATTTTTCCAAAAAAAGACACTTAAAATTAAGAAAAATGCATGAAATCTTTATTTGAATCGATAGTACGGTCCATATAATTTAACGTTTAAAGATTATTTCATGCAAATGTTGAGCGCGGCTGCGCCTCAAATGGTCCATCCGCTTAGTCCATTTTTGGCACACACTTTCCAACATTTCGGCCGGTATCTTACGAATACGAATAAATACGCTTGTCAGTATAGACATGAGCCTTAACATAGCCCCACAAAAAATAATCTAAAGGCGGTAAATCGCACGATCTAGGCGGCCAATTGACCAGTCCCAAACGTGAAATAAAGTGTTCACCGAACTTGCCTCTAAATTGGTTCATTGTTTCGCGTGCTGTGTGGCATGTGGCACCGTCTTTTTGAAACCACATGTCATGAAGTCAAGCTCTTCCATTTTGGGTAAAAAAAAGTTGGATATCATCTCACGGTAGCGCTCACCATTCACAATTACGTTGCGATTCGCATCATCTTTAAAGAAGTACGGTCCAATGATGCCACCAGTCCATAATCCGCACCAAACAGTAACTCTTTCTGGATGCATTGGTAGTTCTTGTAATGCTCCTGGCTGATCTTCACTCCAAAATCGACAATTTTGCTTATTTACGAATCCAATCAGCCAAAAATGAGCTTCGTCGATGAACACAATTTTTCGATAAAAAAATTGATCTTCCGCCAACTTTTTAAGAGCTTATTCACCAAAAATTCTGCGTTGTGGTAGGTCGTTCGACTTCAATTATTGCACCAGCTGTATTTTTTAAGGCTTCACACCTAAATCCTTAAATTGTCCACGTTGTTGAGTAACAGAGGCCCAACTGCTGCGAACGGCACCGAATCGATAATTGATGGTCATCACTAACACTGGTCGATATAGCTGCGATATTTTCTTCAGTTCGCACTGTACGTAAGCGTGTTGGTGATTTAATGTCCAACAATGTAAATTTGGTGCGAAATTTAGTCACAATAGCCCGAATAGCCGCTTCAGTGGGTCAATTAAACTGACCATAAAATGGAAGAAGCACGCGATGAACTTTCTTAACAGAGCACCCATTTTGATAATAAAATTCAATGATTTGCAAGCGTTGTTTGTTTGTAAGATGATTCATGGTTAAATTGTAGACCAAACTGAAGATGTTTGGCAGTGACACAAAACACGAAACATACGTGACCTGTCAAAATCAGTGTTGCCAAAAAGAAAATAGTTAAAAAATCACCCTTTAGAACAAGGCATATGTGCAACAGCTATTGATAAATAAACTGTGCTACATTTTAGGTTTACATTTTACATTTTAGTGAATTCAGTCGGAACGTTAATCAACTACGACTTGAATGTGATATTTAGGGCATATTTTTATTGTTTGCTGACTCGCCGATGTTCTTGCAGTTTCTAAATTTGAGTTTCTGTATTCTTGTGTCTTGGGGAGAATGTTTTCTCTTCAGTTTTGTAACATTCGTGGATTGCGGAGAAACTTTCCAGTCGTGGAACACCATATATAGCTTCCACAAAAGTAGCGGTTTTACATTTCTCATCGAAACCGACCAGCGGTATAAAGGGTTACTCATTAATCCAACGGTTTATTTACCACAGAGGTCTGGCCATTTATATTCGCAACGATATACATTTTTTTCATTCCCAGTTTTTTAGGCCAAAGTGGGAATAATGATTTCAGCTTTAAATGGCTTGAAATCCATGTCTCGAAACATACGTTTTTCTTTTGTAGTCTTTAGCGAAGCCCAAATATATGGATAATTAACTTTATAAAATATTGAATATTGCCATTGTACAATTTATAACTCCATTGCCTGTTCCTTTGTTGTTGAAGTTGGTTGTTGAAGTTAGTATTCATGCAACGTGTTTGACTTATCAAACACGTTGCATGAATACTAACTTCAACAACCAACTTAATCGATCATATTTTACTTGTGAAAAAGCATAAGCAGCACAAAAAAAAAGGAAGCGATCTTGGACCTCTTTTATTATTTGTATTTGTAGATGATGTGAAATAGTCCTTTATACATTGTAAATTTTTCACTTATCCTTACCATATAAAAATGTTTAGCAGGATTTAAAATGATCATAACCATGTACAACATGTGTAATGTACAACAGGCCTTAAATATCTCTAAATGTTTATAAGTTATGTATTTTATAAGATAGCCAAAGGGCCTGTTAATTAATTCCTTGATATTGACATATGTCTCAGCAAGGCTAATTCAATTTTATGTTTTTATGTGATCGGTACACATTATTAAAAGTCCTTTTCGTTTCCTTTATCTGTTCCCGCCCTTGAAGTACATCTCAATTGTTTGAAATTCGTATAGTTTGTACTATATCAACTCGTCTAGCAATATTGAATCAATCCAGAAACGATTTTTGACGTTTGCTTTAAGACAGTCGCCGCATGATGATAACATTACTTGCATCGTATTTTGTTGGGATATAGAATTATTACATACTTGTGCAGTTATCATGCGCGACACTTTAATGAATCGAATTGTTTACGAACATATAATGTTTAATGGTATTCAATAGTCATTTGGACTCAATTTATACTACAAGCCTTGTTTTATTTTATGTAAAAATCTGTCATTATTACAAAATCATTTTTGACGTCTCAAAGAAGTACAATGCCCAAAATTATTTAAAAAATAAATTTTTAATTTTATGAACACAATCGTCTGTTGACATTTTAATTACTATCGAATAATTATTTTTTTTTTAAACTCCCTGCCAAATATATCATTTAGACATCCTTAATTATTAATAATAGAACTTTTAATTAAGAAAACGAACGAACGAGGGTGATTTTTTGTGCAAACCGACTTAATAACAAAATCATAACAATTATAAACGAGTAACTCGAAAAAAAAAACATCGAATGATGGTTTTTTGTGAAGTGGAAACTTTATATGAAAATTAATTGATTTCAGTTTTGTGTTGAAAAGCAAATGAATCAAAAATTGGAAAATGTGTTACATCTAAGTAATGATTGTAAAGTTAAGACAAAGAAGGGCGAAAATATAATATAACCATATAACCAAAGTAATTTGACACTGATTGTGATTAATGAACTGTACTTTTACAGCTGGTGAGTGGTGAATGGTGCGGTTTATTTTACGACTGACGAATGTCGAGATTAAAACTGCATAATCTTAAGATGGATTTACAATTATACGTTAAATAATTAATTGTGATGATTTTAAATGTATGTACGGAAAAATACAGTGAGGGAAATTAAACATTTGATTATAAAACTATTGCAGTACACAGTGATTTAACGTACCATAACTTTTAAATATATCATTGGTCTCCAATTTATACATTAGATTTATTATCGGGTCACAAAAAACCGTTCAAAATGTAGATAATTAACAATGTCGATGTGTCATGTTCGTTAGGAACTATAGAAAGCTTAAAACAATCAAATATTGCGGTACAACACAATCACTGATAAAACGTTTTTTCTATACTATTTTCAGATTCTCAAATGTCGACAACGTATCTCCTACTTTAAGTGAACTGCAACTCCTAAACTGATAAAAAATCAGCAGGATTTAAATGATGTCGTCGAATATGTAAGTAAAAACGGGCATTCAATTACTTAATAATGTATCTAACATTTCAGAAATCCCAAAAGACCTTGAAATTATTTGAGATGCTCCGAACTGACGGGCTACAGTTAAGTTTTACTTCCTTTTTTTGTAAAACTGATATAATGCGAATAAATAAGATCTACTTATAAAAACTAAGAGGGACCGAAGTAACTGAAACCGTGTTCCGCCGGTGGATCCATTACTGAATACCGTAATTTCATATTGCATTGGTAAGCTCAAAGAAAAAAAATTATTCTAATAAAAAATGGATATGGTTCTTCGTCGCTTCTCGCTTAATTGTTTGACTTTTTAAAATTTATTGGTGGCTTCCTACAAAAAGTAATTAGTTCTCTATGTTACCGAAAGTTTATTTAAATCTGATGAGAGACAGAATTTGTAATTTGTATATCAAACAAAATTCGCACGTTCTCATTAGCTCAAAACCGAACTACAATGAAGCGAATAAAAATCACTCTTGAATCAATGTTTTAGCTGAAGAATCTAATCTTTTTAGAATTTATTTATGTTTTAGAATTAATTTATGTTTGGTCGTTTGCATTCCTTATGGATATTTAAAGACATTCAGTTTTGATTTCTAACGACTAACTACATTAAAAGCTAATACACTTGACTGATAGCACTTTTGATGCGGCTCCGTGAAAGTCATAGGCGATTAAAACTACTGTGCACGTTGTTTCTGAAATCATAGCCAGCCTAACTTGTTTAAGTTTTTCACCGGTCGTAATTTTATTCCTCCTTTCGTTTTGTGTTGGAACTACCAGTCTTGAGTAAACCATCTTGAGTAAAGCGACCACCGTAGATTCAGTACCATTTTATCTATATCTAAAAAAAAAGCAAAGTCATTTAAGGATTTACTGTCCTTCCAAAACTTTACGCTCTTGATGACAACCCCTTTTGAAACAAAATAGTAGATTTAAATATTCAGGATATTTTTGTAAATCATATAATCACTTATTTCGAAAAAAAAATTATGAATCTTTCCGATTGTTATGTTGTACTGTGTTTATATTTTTAACGAATGTGAACAAAGGACTAATTTTTACGATTATGTCTTTTTACGACTTTGGTTTCCGTTTGTTTTTTGTATTTTGTCATATAGAGTTGGTTATGCTCTGTGGTTCCAGGACATGTAGTTTTTTTTTTTTTTTTTTTGTTAAAGGAGCTCGAAACATTTTTGGATAAGGAATACCGAATAAATCTACTGTATTTTAATAAGTAATAAAATTCCTTAAAATGAAATCCAAAGATGACGGAATTAATTTCGGTTTTTATTGTTTTTTTTTTTTATAGTGGTGAAACTTCTGAATATATAAAATTTAATTGATTGTTACTGGGATGACATGGGGTAATCAGAAGGACATAAAAAATTGTTTTATCCAGTTTTTGTATTAAAAATGTCAAATCAGTCAAAATGGTTTATCAAGAGTCCGAATAAATTTAACTAGTGTTTGATGCGAATCATACCTAAAAAATGTATGTAATCGACACAATGTGAAAATAGTTTTTCCTGATTTACTGTCCTCAGTGATCTATAATATTATAAATTTTTCCTCAACCTTGACTTATTTGAATTATTTTAAATCTATTGATGTAAATAGAAAGTAATTTGTCGTACGAGTACATATTTTGGCAAAAAAAAGACATATCATCAAACCATAGTTATTTTCATAGTTAATCGGGAAATACCTTTAAACGAGAGACGCAGGTCAACCATTAAAACTCTGGAACTAAGCTATCAACCATCACGAAATAAAGAACATTACGTCGGTTTGGGATTTAAACAGATTACCCGGAATTCTGCAACAGTATGCTGCCAAAAGCAGTTTTAAGTAAATAAATTGAGGGGTGATTAAGTATATTGTGGCGTAAATTAGTATACTAGTTTTCTGCATATGGCTGTTATTCAGTTTGACTATTATATGTTTTATGAATTTTAAAATTTTTGATTTATAGCATAATTTAATAAGTTTTGATAGGCACCATCATGAATTTTATGGTATTGGAAATTTTCGATTTGTGACATTATTTTCTAAGTTTCGACTACCCCTTTCCATTTTTTCAAAAATCTATTTTTGTCAACTACTAATGATTTAGTATTCCTTATTAGTATACGCATCGATTACTAGAAGCAACATATAGTATTACACTCAAAAAAAAAAGTAGTGAAATTGAGGAAATTGGTGATCATATTGATAAAACAACTATCTATATAGCGCCAATAAACTTTTTTATCAATATAAGTAAAATTTGATAAAATTTCTTCAAAATGACAGTATTCATCTGAACGAAATTTTTATCAAATTTACTACTAATGGTTATCAAATTTACAAAATTTTATAAATCTGATAAAATAATTTTATTAAAATTAGTAAAAATAGATTCTCAAATTGATAAAATTTATTCAAAATATTAAATTAATTTTTCGGTTGTATCGGTTCCAGTTTTCATAGAATCAATTTTAGTAGTAAATAAAAAAAAACAACAATAAGTTTATACTATGAAATTTCCAATTTATTATTCTTATGTAAAATAAAATGTAATTTTAATCATAAATATTTAATATAACATAATATCCAAAAAAATAAAAATAAACAAATTTAATATAAACATTAAAATAATAAATTAATTAATATTTAATTAATAATTTCAATGTTTATACATTAGTATAAGTTTCAAACTTAAAAATAGACCTATTCTCAAATAAAAATATAAATAAAGCTGCAAAATAAGTTTGATAAAATTGATGACATTTAAATCTAAATTTAACAAATATATAACAAAAAAAAGTATAAAAAACAGCATTCAATTCTATCACAAAAAAATTAATTAATCACAGAAAGAATCAAACTGATATGTAAATTTTAAATAAACTTAGTTAATGGAAATAAATTGAAAAATTATAAATTATTATTTAATTATAAATTTAAAATTATAAAATTATTATTTAAAACAGAACACAAAATGTTTGTTTGTTTATTCAGAAATTAGGTTGCTAAGCAAAGGATGTTTTTATCTGCATCTTTACTTAGAACCGATTTATAAAAAAATTGTTGGTTAAAACTCCAAACTAATAACGATTCCTTAGGGTAACTTAAATTTAAAACATAAAATAACTTAAAACAATTGTCTAAAGCTATGACGATGGAATAAAAGCGATACTTAATTCCATCGAAATATACCAAAATCTCTTCTGGATTTATTACTGTGCCTGTAATTAGCACCAACAGCTGAATTGGCCAGTTGTTATTTATTTTTTGTTGGAGAGCTTCTTCAACTTCTTGTGTTGTTCTGCCAATCAACTTAAACGATTTTTGCGAATCTTTTATGGAAACTTTAGAACACATATTTTCGCCATTAATTTTTTTCACTATCCTGGTGGTTGTCTGTAAAACAGAAAAGTATTAGACAATTAAATTCATTTATTTTTAAACTGATTTTGATAATATTACTTACTCTCAGATAAACTTTCTTTATGCTTTAAAATAGTATCCAGCAAAGATTTAGCATTTTTATCTTTTAGTTTTTGTCCAAATATGTTGATAATTTTTGGCATGAAACTTGAAAACGCTTCTTCAATTTTATCAGATGCTGGATACAAAGCACGAAAATTAAACTCAATCCAATTTATATCCGTAAGGCTTTTTATATTGAATTCTTTTTTTTAAAATGACATCCGTTGACATCCGCTGCATTGAAATTTCTTGCAATCTATAGTTTGATGTAGCTGTGTAATGTAATTCCATTTCGCCCAGACACAATTATCTTTTTAGATTTCGCTCAAATTCAGATATGTATTTAAGTTTAATTCTAATGTGTTTTCATGTTTTTAATGTGTTTTCTAAAATTCTTTAAACATCCAAAATACTGAAAACACAAGGTTACGCTACACTGATATTTACTAAATTCACTTAGCGAATGGTTAATTTTTAAATGAACTATTAATGCAGTTGTTGACAAATATCTCTGTGGCACTTAAAACACTTAATTTCGTGTAAATTTACAATTAATCACAAATTAGAAGTTTCACTGCCTAATTTTCTTGATTAGAAATGTCTTCAATATTGTTTTTTATAAATTTATTTCACACCGTATAATTTTAGATAATAACCACAATTGTTTATAGTACGTAGAACTTTTAAGTACTCCAATTTTAAAAAGATTTATGGAAATATATCATTACAACACTGCACTTTGTACGATACGGCTTGTACGATTAGTATAATATACGATAATATATTATTTTAGAAAGCGAATTTGTTTTACTACAAATAATAAAAATATTAAATTACATCAAATTAATAAAATTTTTTCAAACGAACAGTAGATATCTGTTAATTTGATGATATTTTCTATACCGTAACAAGTATATTTGATAATCAACTATCAAATTGAAAAAACAAAAATTGTATTTCCTGTAAATTTGATAGAAACTATTAAAAATGTAAACACATTTTTACAAAAAAACTTAATAGAATTTTTTTTTCTATATGATAGAGTTTTTTCTTATTGATAAAATACTAGACGATTTCTTTCATTTTTACAAATTTCCATCAACGATATTTAGGGATCGTTTAAATAAACGAAGTATTTTGTGTTCGCCTAAAACAATTGGGTTTTTACGGTTTTTTAACAAATTTTTACTCAATTTAATAAACGATTTTGTTGGTTTGATGAAATTTCCTGGAAATTGATGAATTTATTTTATTAACATTTTACTCAATTATTTCTATCAATTTTACCTACTTTTTTCTTTGAGTGTAGATCAATAGTTAGTTCACAATCGATTTTAGAAGCCATAATTTCCATTCTAAAATGGTAATTTTGCTCGGTTTCAAAAAATTCTCACCATGTAAGTAAGGGCAAAAATGCTAAACCGTAAGATCAATTTTTTTCCTATATTTATTCTACGTATACTCACCTAGTTTCGTCTTGATTGATCCACTATTTTCAAAGTTATGGTTGATGGGGAGGATCACCGTGACTTTGGTCCACTAAAACCTTGCGTTAGTTTCTTTTCGTCCATAATAAAAAATAGCTATATCAGGAACTAGTACAACTAACGACTTGAAACTTGGTACATACTCTAGTTTTGCTCATCTAGTTTCGGAAAAAAACAAATTGTCATCGGTTCTCGCTGAATTTTCAAAAACAGGCAAGAAACTAGATGGGCTATCGACTTGAAACTTACACCACGATTTATTGGTAGCAAAACTAGAGTATGTACCAAGTTTCAAGTCGTTAGTTGTACTAGTTCCTGATATAGCTATTTTTTATTATGGACGAAAAGAAACTAAAGCAAGGTTTTAGTGGACCAAAGTCACGGTGATCCACCCCATCAACCATAACTTTGAAAATAGTGGATCAATCAAGACGAAACTAGGTGAGTATACGTAGAATAGATATAGGAAAAAAATTGATCTTACGGTTTAGCATTTTTGCCCTTACTTACATGGTGAGAATTTTTTGAAACCGAGCAAAATTACCAATTTTAGAATGGAAATTATGGCTTCTAAAATCGATTGTGAACTAACTATTGATCTAAGACTATATGTTGCTTCTAGTAATCGATGCGTATACTAATAAGGAATACTAAAACATTAGTAGTTGACAAAATTAGATTTTTGAAAAAATGGAAAGGGGTACCCCTTGCCTGTTTTTGAAAATTCAGCGAGAACCGATGAAAATTTGCTTTTTTCCGAAACTAGATGGGCTATCGACTTGAAACTAACACCACGCTCTATTGGTAGCAAAACTAGAGTATGTACCAAGTTTCAAGTCGTTAGTTGTACTAGTTCCTGATATAGCTATTTTTTATTATGGACGAAAAGAAACTAAAGCAAGGTTTTAGTGGACCAAAGTCACGGTGATCCACCCCATCAACCATAACTTTGAAAATAGTGGATCAATCAAGACGAAACTAGGTGAGTATACGTAGAATAGATATAGAAAAAAAAATTGATCTTACAGTTAAGCATTTTTGCCCTTACTTACATGGTGAGAATTTTTTGAAACCGAGCAAAATTACCATTTTTAGAATGGAAATTATGGCTTCTAAAATCGATTGTGAACTAACTATTGATCTAAGACTATATGTTGCTTCTAGTAATCGATGCGTATACTAATAAGGAATACTAAAACATTAGTAGTTAACAAAATTAGATTTTTGAAAAAATGGAAAGGGGTACCCCTTGCCTGTTTTTGAAAATTCAGCGAGAACCGATGAAAATTTGCTTTTTTCCGAAACTAGATGGGCTATCGACTTGAAACTAACACCACGCTCTATTGGTAGCAAAACTAGAGTATGTACCAAGTTTCAAGTCGTTAGTTGTACTAGTTCCTGATATAGCTATTTTTTATTATGGACGAAAAGAAACTAAAGCAAGGTTTTAGTGGACCAAAGTCACGGTGATCCACCCCATCAACCATAACTTTGAAAATAGTGGATCAATCAAGACGAAACTAGGTGAGTATACGTAGAATAGATATAGAAAAAAAATTGATCTTACAGTTAAGCATTTTTGCCCTTATTTACATGGTGAGAATTTTTTGAAACCGAGCAAAATTACCATTTTTAGAATGGAAATTATGGCTTCTAAAATCGATTGTGAACTAACTATTGATCTAAGACTATATGTTGCTTCTAGTAATCGATGCGTATACTAATAAGGAATACTAAAACATTAGTAGTTGACAAAATTAGATTTTTGAAAAAATGGAAAGGGGTACCCCTTGCCTGTTTTTGAAAATTCAGCGAGAACCGATGACAATTTGCTTTTTTCAGAAACTAGATGGGCTATCGACTTGAAACTTACACCACGCTCTATTGGTAGCAAAACTAGAGTATGTGCCAAGTTTCAAGTCGTTAGTTGTACTAGTTCCTGATATAGCTATTTTTTATTATGGACGAAAAGAAACTAAAGCAAGGTTTTAGTGGACCAAAGTCACGGTGATCCACCCCATCAACCATAACTTTGAAAATAGTGGATCAATCAAGACGAAACTAGGTGAGTATACGTAGAATAGATATAGGAAAAAAATTGATCTTACGGTTTAGCATTTTTGCCCTTACTTACATGGTGAGAATTTTTTGAAACCGAGCAAAATTACCATTTTTAGAATGGAAATTATGGCTTCTAAAATCGATTGTGAACTAACTATTGATCTAAGACTATATGTTGCTTCTAGTAATCGATGCGTATACTAATAAGGAATACTAAAACATTAGTAGTTGACAAAATTAGATTTTTGAAAAAATGGAAAGGGGTACCCCTTGCCTGTTTTTGAAAATTCAGCGAGAACCGATGAAAATTTGCTTTTTTCCGAAACTAGATGGGCTATCGACTTGAAACTAACACCACGCTCTATTGGTAGCAAAACTAGAGTATGTACCAAGTTTCAAGTCGTTAGTTGTACTAGTTCCTGATATAGCTATTTTTTATTATGGACGAAAAGAAACTGAAGCAAGGTTTTAGTGGACCAAAGTCACGGTGATCCACCCCATCAACCATAACTTTGAAAATAGTGGATCAATCAAGACGAAACTAGGTGAGTATACGTAGAATAGATATAGGAAAAAAATTGATCTTACGGTTTAGCATTTTTGCCCTTACTTACATGGTGAGAATTTTTTGAAACCGAGCAAAATTACCATTTTTAGAATGGAAATTATGGCTTCTAAAATCGATTGTGAACTAACTATTGATCTAAGACTATATGTTGCTTCTAGTAATCGATGCGTATACTAATAAGGAATACTAAAACATTAGTAGTTGACAAAATTAGATTTTTGAAAAAATGGAAAGGGGTACCCCTTGCCTGTTTTTGAAAATTCAGCGAGAACCGATGAAAATTTGCTTTTTTCCGAAACTAGATGGGCTATCGACTTGAAACTAACACCACGCTCTATTGGTTGCAAAACTAGAGTATGTACCAAGTTTCAAGTCGTTAGTTGTACTAGTTCCTGATATAGCTATTTTTTATTATGGACGAAAAGAAACTAAAGCAAGGTTTTAGTGGACCAAAGTCACGGTGATCCACCCCATCAACCATAACTTTGAAAATAGTGGATCAATCAAGACGAAGCTAGGTGAGTATACGTAGAATAGATATAGGAAAAAAATTGATCTTACGGTTTAGCATTTTTGCCCTTACTTACATGGTGAGAATTTTTTGAAACCGAGCAAAATTACCATTTTTAGAATGGAAATTATGGCTTCTAAAATCGATTGTGAACTAACTATTGATCTAAGACTATATGTTGCTTCTAGTAATCGATGCGTATACTAATAAGGAATACTAAAACATTAGTAGTTGACAAAATTAGATTTTTGAAAAAATGGAAAGGGGTACCCCTTGCCTGTTTTTGAAAATTCAGCGAGAACCGATGAAAATTTGCTTTTTTCCGAAACTAGATGGGCTATCGACATGAAACTAACACCACGCTCTATTGGTAGCAAAACTAGAGTATGTACCAAGTGTCAAGTCGTTAGTTGTACTAGTTCCTGATATAGCTATTTTTTATTATGGACGAAAAGAAACTAAAGCAAGGTTTTAGTGGACCAAAGTCACGGTGATCCACCCCATCAACCATAACTTTGAAAATAGTGGATCAATCAAGACGAAACTAGGTGAGTATACGTAGAATAGATATAGAAAAAAAATCTTACAGTTAAGCATTTTTGCCCTTACTTACATGGTGAGAATTTTTTGAAACCGACCAAAATTACCATTTTTAGAATGGAAATTATGGCTTCTAAAATCGATTGTGAACTAACTATTGATCTAAGACTATATGTTGCTTCTAGTAATCGATGCGTATACTAATAAGGAATACTAAAACATTAGTAGTTGACAAAATTAGATTTTTGAAAAAATGGAAAGGGGTACCCCTTGCCTGTTTTTGAAAATTCAGCGAGAACCGATGAAAATTTGCTTTTTTCCGAAACTAGATGGGCTATCGACTTGAAACTAACACCACGCTCTATTGGTTGCAAAACTAGAGTATGTACCAAGTTTCAAGTCGTTAGTTGTACTAGTTCCTGATATAGCTATTTTTTATTATGGACGAAAAGAAACTAAAGCAAGGTTTTAGTGGACCAAAGTCGCGGTGATCCACCCCATCAACCATAACTTTGAAAATAGTGGATCAATCAAGACGAAACTAGGTGAGTATACGTAGAATAGATATAGAAAAAAAATTGATCTTACAGTTAAGCATTTTTGCCCTTACTTACATGGTGAGAATTTTTTGAAACCGAGCAAAATTACCATTTTTAGAATGGAAATTATGGCTTCTAAAATCGATTGTGAACTAACTATTGATCTAAGACTATATGTTGCTTCTAGTAATCGATGCGTATACTAATAAGGAATACTAAAACATTAGTAGTTGACAAAATTAGATTTTTGAAAAAATGGAAAGGGGTACCCCTTGCCTGTTTTTGAAAATTCAGCGAGAACCGATGAAAATTTGCTTTTTTCCGAAACTAGATGGGCTATCGACTTGAAACTAACACCACGCTCTATTGGTAGCAAAACTAGAGTATGTACCAAGTTTCAAGTCGTTAGTTGTACTAGTTCCTGATATAGCTATTTTTTATTATGGACGGAAAGAAACTAAAGCAAGGTTTTAGTGGACCAAAGTCGCGGTGATCCACCCCATCAACCATAACTTTGAAAATAGTGGATCAATCAAGACGAAACTAGGTGAGTATACGTAGAATAGATATAGAAAAAAAATTGATCTTACAGTTAAGCATTTTTGCCCTTACTTACATGGTGAGAATTTTTTGAAACCGACCAAAATTACCATTTTTAGAATGGAAATTATGGCTTCTAAAATCGATTGTGAACTAACTATTGATCTAAGACTATATGTTGCTTCTAGTAATCGATGCGTATACTAATAAGGAATACTAAAACATTAGTAGTTGACAAAATTAGATTTTTTGAAAAAATGGAAAGGGGTACCCCTTGCCTGTTTTTGAAAATTCAGCGAGAACCGATGACAATTTGCTTTTTTCCGAAACTAGATGGGCTATCGACTTGAAACTAACACCACGCTCTATTGGTAGCAAAACTAGAGTATGTACCAAGTTTCAAGTCGTTAGTTGTACTAGTTCCTGATATAGCTATTTTTTATTATGGACGAAAAGAAACTAAAGCAAGGTTTTAGTGGACCAAAGTCGCGGTGATCCACCCCATCAACCATAACTTTGAAAATAGTGGATCAATCAAGACGAAACTAGGTGAGTATACGTAGAATAGATATAGAAAAAAAATTGATCTTACAGTTAAGCATTTTTGCCCTTACTTACATGGTGAGAATTTTTTGAAACCGACCAAAATTACCATTTTTAGAATGGAAATTATGGCTTCTAAAATCGATTGTGAACTAACTATTGATCTAAGACTATATGTTGCTTCTAGTAATCGATGCGTATACTAATAAGGAATACTAAAACATTAGTAGTTGACAAAATTAGATTTTTGAAAAAATGGAAAGGGGTACCCCTTGCCTGTTTTTGAAAATTCAGCGAGAACCGATGACAATTTGCTTTTTTCCGAAACTAGATGGGCTATCGACTTGAAACTAACACCACGCTCTATTGGTAGCAAAACTAGAGTATGTACCAAGTTTCAAGTCGTTAGTTGTACTAGTTCCTGATATAGCTATTTTTTATTATGGACGAAAAGAAACTAAAGCAAGGTTTTAGTGGACCAAAGTCGCGGTGATCCACCCCATCAACCATAACTTTGAAAATAGTGGATCAATCAAGACGAAACTAGGTGAGTATACGTAGAATAGATATAGAAAAAAAATTGATCTTACGGTTAAGCATTTTTGCCCTTACTTACATGGTTAGAATTTTTTGAAACCGACCAAAATTACCATTTTTAGAATGGAAATTATGGCTTCTAAAATCGATTGTGAACTAACTATTGATCTAAGACTATATGTTGCTTCTAGTAATCGATGCGTATACTAATAAGGAATACTAAAACATTAGTAGTTGACAAAATTAGATTTTTGAAAAAATGGAAAGGGGTACCCCTTGCCTGTTTTTGAAAATTCAGCGAGAACCGATGACAATTTGCTTTTTTCCGAAACTAGATGGGCTATCGACTTGAAACTAACACCACGCTCTATTGGTAGCAAAACTAGAGTATGTACCAAGTTTCAAGTCGTTAGTTGTACTAGTTCCTGATATAGCTATTTTTTATTATGGACGAAAAGAAACTAAAGCAAGGTTTTAGTGGACCAAAGTCGCGGTGATCCACCCCATCAACCATAACTTTGAAAATAGTGGATCAATCAAGACGAAACTAGGTGAGTATACGTAGAATAGATATAGAAAAAAAATTGATCTTACAGTTAAGCATTTTTGCCCTTACTTACATGGTGAGAATTTTTTGAAACCGACCAAAATTACCATTTTTAGAATGGAAATTATGGCTTCTAAAATCGATTGTGAACTAACTATTGATCTAAGACTATATGTTGCTTCTAGTAATCGATGCGTATACTAATAAGGAATACTAAAACATTAGTAGTTGACAAAATTAGATTTTTGAAAAAATGGAAAGGGGTACCCCTTGCCTGTTTTTGAAAATTCAGCGAGAACCGATGAAAATTTGCTTTTTTCCGAAACTAGATGGGCTATCGACTTGAAACTAACACCACGCTCTATTGGTAGCAAAACTAGAGTATGTACCAAGTTTCAAGTCGTTAGTTGTACTAGTTCCTGATATAGCTATTTTTTATTATGGACGAAAAGAAACTAAAGCAAGGGTTTAGTGGACCAAAGTCGCGGTGATCCACCCCATCAACCATAACTTTGAAAATAGTGGATCAATCAAGACGAAACTAGGTGAGTATACGTAGAATAGATATAGAAAAAAAATTGATCTTACAGTTAAGCATTTTTGCCCTTACTTACATGGTGAGAATTTTTTGAAACCGACCAAAATTACCATTTTTAGAATGGAAATTATGGCTTCTAAAATCGATTGTGAACTAACTATTGATCTAAGACTATATGTTGCTTCTAGTAATCGATGCGTATACTAATAAGGAATACTAAAACATTAGTAGTTGACAAAATTAAATTTTTGAAAAAATGGAAAGGGGTACCCCTTGCCTGTTTTTGAAAATTCAGCGAGAACCGATGACAATTTGCTTTTTTCCGAAACTAGATGGGCTATCGACTTGAAACTAACACCACGCTCTATTGGTAGCAAAACTAGAGTATGTACCAAGTTTCAAGTCGTTAGTTGTACTAGTTCCTGATATAGCTATTTTTTATTATGGACGAAAAGAAACTAAAGCAAGGTTTTAGTGGACCAAAGTCACGGTGATCCACCCCATCAACCATAACTTTGAAAATAGTGGATCAATCAAGACGAAACTAGGTGAGTATACGTAGAATAGATATAGGAAAAAAATTGATCTTACGATTAAGCATTTTTGCCCTTACTTACATGGTGAGAATTTTTTGAAACCGACCAAAATTACCATTTTTAGAATGGAAATTATGGCTTCTAAAATCGATTGTGAACTAACTATTGATCTAAGACTATATGTTGCTTCTAGTAATCGATGCGTATACTAATAAGGAATACTAAAACATTAGTAGTTGACAAAATTAGATTTTTGAAAAAATGGAAAGGGGTACCCCTTGCCTGTTTTTGAAAATTCAGCGAGAACCGATGACAATTTGCTTTTTTCCGAAACTAGATGGGCTATCGACTTGAAACTAACACCACGCTCTATTGGTAGCAAAACTAGAGTATGTACCAAGTTTCAAGTCGTTAGTTGTACTAGTTCCTGATATAGCTATTTTTTATTATGGACGAAAAGAAACTAAAGCAAGGTTTTAGTGGACCAAAGTCACGGTGATCCACCCCATCAACCATAACTTTGAAAATAGTGGATCAATCAAGACGAAACTAGGTGAGTATACGTAGAATAGATATAGAAAAAAAATTGATCTTACAGTTAAGCATTTTTGCCCTTACTTACATGGTGAGAATTTTTTGAAACCGACCAAAATTACCATTTTTAGAATGGAAATTATGGCTTCTAAAATCGATTGTGAACTAACTATTGATCTAAGACTATATGTTGCTTCTAGTAATCGATGCGTATACTAATAAGGAATACTAAAACATTAGTAGTTGACAAAATTAGATTTTTGAAAAAATGGAAAGGGGTACCCCTTGCCTGTTTTTGAAAATTCAGCGAGAACCGATGAAAATTTGCTTTTTTCCGAAACTAGATGGGCTATCGACTTGAAACTAACACCACGCTCTATTGGTAGCAAAACTAGAGTATGTACCAAGTTTCAAGTCGTTAGTTGTACTAGTTCCTGATATAGCTATTTTTTATTATGGACGAAAAGAAACTAAAGCAAGGTTTTAGTGGACCAAAGTCACGGTGATCCACCCCATCAACCATAACTTTGAAAATAGTGGATCAATCAAGACGAAACTAGGTGAGTATACGTAGAATAGATATAGAAAAAAAATTGATCTTATGGTTTAGCATTTTTGCCCTTACTTACATGGTGAGAATTTTTTGAAACCGAGCAAAATTACCATTTTTAGAATGGAAATTATGGCTTCTAAAATCGATTGTGAACTAACTATTGATCTAAGACTATATGTTGCTTCTAGTAATCGATGCGTATACTAATAAGGAATACTAAAACATTAGTAGTTGACAAAATTAGATTTTTGAAAAAATGGAAAGGGGTACCCCTTGCCTGTTTTTGAAAATTCAGCGAGAACCGATGACAATTTGCTTTTTTCCGAAACTAGATGGGCTATCGACTTGAAACTAACACCACGCTCTATTGGTAGCAAAACTAGAGTATGTACCAAGTTTCAAGTCGTTAGTTGTACTAGTTCCTGATATAGCTATTTTTTATTATGGACGAAAAGAAACTAAAGCAAGGTTTTAGTGGACCAAAGTCACGGTGATCCACCCCATCAACCATAACTTTGAAAATAGTGGATCAATCAAGACGAAACTAGGTGAGTATACGTAGAATAGATATAGGAAAAAAATTGATCTTACGATTAAGCATTTTTGCCCTTACTTACATGGTGAGAATTTTTTGAAACCGACCAAAATTACCATTTTTAGAATGGAAATTATGGCTTCTAAAATCGATTGTGAACTAACTATTGATCTAAGACTATATGTTGCTTCTAGTAATCGATGCGTATACTAATAAGGAATACTAAAACATTAGTAGTTGACAAAATTAGATTTTTGAAAAAATGGAAAGGGGTACCCCTTGCCTGTTTTTGAAAATTCAGCGAGAACCGATGACAATTTGCTTTTTTCCGAAACTAGATGGGCTATCGACTTGAAACTAACACCACGCTCTATTGGTAGCAAAACTAGAGTATGTACCAAGTTTCAAGTCGTTAGTTGTACTAGTTCCTGATATAGCTATTTTTTATTATGGACGAAAAGAAACTAAAGCAAGGTTTTAGTGGACCAAAGTCACGGTGATCCACCCCATCAACCATAAATTTGAAAATAGTGGATCAATCAAGACGAAACTAGGTGAGTATACGTAGAATAGATATAGAAAAAAAATTGATCTTACGGTTTAGCATTTTTGCCCTTACTTACATGGTGAGAATTTTTTGAAACCGACCAAAATTACCATTTTTAGAATGGAAATTATGGCTTCTAAAATCGATTGTGAACTAACTATTGATCTAAGACTATATGTTGCTTCTAGTAATCGATGCGTATACTAATAAGGAATACTAAAACATTAGTAGTTGACAAAATTAGATTTTTGAAAAAATGGAAAGGGGTACCCCTTGCCTGTTTTTGAAAATTCAGCGAGAACCGATGAAAATTTGCTTTTTTCCGAAACTAGATGGGCTATCGACTTGAAACTAACACCACGCTCTATTGGTAGCAAAACTAGAGTATGTACCAAGTTTCAAGTCGTTAGTTGTACTAGTTCCTGATATAGCTATTTTTTATTATGGACGAAAAGAAACTAAAGCAAGGTTTTAGTGGACCAAAGTCACGGTGATCCACCCCATCAACCATAACTTTGAAAATAGTGGATCAATCAAGACGAAACTAGGTGAGTATACGTAGAATAGATATAGGAAAAAAATTGATCTTACGATTAAGCATTTTTGCCCTTACTTACATGGTGAGAATTTTTTGAAACCGACCAAAATTACCATTTTTAGAATGGAAATTATGGCTTCTAAAATCGATTGTGAACTAACTATTGATCTAAGACTATATGTTGCTTCTAGTAATCGATGCGTATACTAATAAGGAATACTAAAACATTAGTAGTTGACAAAATTAGATTTTTGAAAAAATGGAAAGGGGTACCCCTTGCCTGTTTTTGAAAATTCAGCGAGAACCGATGAAAATTTGCTTTTTTCCGAAACTAGATGGGCTATCGACTTGAAACTAACACCACGCTCTATTGGTAGCAAAACTAGAGTATGTACCAAGTTTCAAGTCGTTAGTTGTACTAGTTCCTGATATAGCTATTTTTTATTATGGACGAAAAGAAACTAAAGCAAGGTTTTAGTGGACCAAAGTCACGGTGATCCACCCCATCAACCATAACTTTGAAAATAGTGGATCAATCAAGACGAAACTAGGTGAGTATACGTAGAATAGATATAGGAAAAAAATTGATCTTACGATTAAGCATTTTTGCCCTTACTTACATGGTGAGAATTTTTTGAAACCGACCAAAATTACCATTTTTAGAATGGAAATTATGGCTTCTAAAATCGATTGTGAACTAACTATTGATCTAAGACTATATGTTGCTTCTAGTAATCGATGCGTATACTAATAAGGAATACTAAAACATTAGTAGTTGACAAAATTAGATTTTTGAAAAAATGGAAAGGGGTACCCCTTGCCTGTTTTTGAAAATTCAGCGAGAACCGATGACAATTTGCTTTTTTCCGAAACTAGATGGGCTATCGACTTGAAACTAACACCACGCTCTATTGGTAGCAAAACTAGAGTATGTACCAAGTTTCAAGTCGTTAGTTGTACTAGTTCCTGATATAGCTATTTTTTATTATGGACGAAAAGAAACTAAAGCAAGGTTTTAGTGGACCAAAGTCACGGTGATCCACCCCATCAACCATAACTTTGAAAATAGTGGATCAATCAAGACGAAACTAGGTGAGTATACGTAGAATAGATATAGAAAAAAAATTGATCTTACAGTTAAGCATTTTTGCCCTTACTTACATGGTGAGAATTTTTTGAAACCGACCAAAATTACCATTTTTAGAATGGAAATTATGGCTTCTAAAATCGATTGTGAACTAACTATTGATCTAAGACTATATGTTGCTTCTAGTAATCGATGCGTATACTAATAAGGAATACTAAAACATTAGTAGTTGACAAAATTAGATTTTTGAAAAAATGGAAAGGGGTACCCCTTGCCTGTTTTTGAAAATTCAGCGAGAACCGATGAAAATTTGCTTTTTTCCGAAACTAGATGGGCTATCGACTTGAAACTAACACCACGCTCTATTGGTAGCAAAACTAGAGTATGTACCAAGTTTCAAGTCGTTAGTTGTACTAGTTCCTGATATAGCTATTTTTTATTATGGACGAAAAGAAACTAAAGCAAGGTTTTAGTGGACCAAAGTCACGGTGATCCACCCCATCAACCATAACTTTGAAAATAGTGGATCAATCAAGACGAAACTAGGTGAGTATACGTAGAATAGATATAGAAAAAAAATTGATCTTATGGTTTAGCATTTTTGCCCTTACTTACATGGTGAGAATTTTTTGAAACCGAGCAAAATTACCATTTTTAGAATGGAAATTATGGCTTCTAAAATCGATTGTGAACTAACTATTGATCTAAGACTATATGTTGCTTCTAGTAATCGATGCGTATACTAATAAGGAATACTAAAACATTAGTAGTTGACAAAATTAGATTTTTGAAAAAATGGAAAGGGGTACCCCTTGCCTGTTTTTGAAAATTCAGCGAGAACCGATGACAATTTGCTTTTTTCCGAAACTAGATGGGCTATCGACTTGAAACTAACACCACGCTCTATTGGTAGCAAAACTAGAGTATGTACCAAGTTTCAAGTCGTTAGTTGTACTAGTTCCTGATATAGCTATTTTTTATTATGGACGAAAAGAAACTAAAGCAAGGTTTTAGTGGACCAAAGTCGCGGTGATCCACCCCATCAACCATAACTTTGAAAATAGTGGATCAATCAAGACGAAACTAGGTGAGTATACGTAGAATAGATATAGAAAAAAAATTGATCTTACAGTTAAGCATTTTTGCCCTTACTTACATGGTGAGAATTTTTTGAAACCGACCAAAATTACCATTTTTAGAATGGAAATTATGGCTTCTAAAATCGATTGTGAACTAACTATTGATCTAAGACTATATGTTGCTTCTAGTAATCGATGCGTATACTAATAAGGAATACTAAAACATTAGTAGTTGACAAAATTAGATTTTTGAAAAAATGGGAAGGGGTACCCCTTGCCTGTTTTTGAAAATTCAGCGAGAACCGATGAAAATTTGCTTTTTTCCGAAACTAGATGGGCTATCGACTTGAAACTAACACCACGCTCTATTGGTAGCAAAACTAGAGTATGTACCAAGTTTCAAGTCGTTAGTTGTACTAGTTCCTGATATAGCTATTTTTTATTATGGACGAAAAGAAACTAAAGCAAGGTTTTAGTGGACCAAAGTCGCGGTGATCCACCCCATCAACCATAACTTTGAAAATAGTGGATCAATCAAGACGAAACTAGGTGAGTATACGTAGAATAGATATAGAAAAAAAATTGATCTTACAGTTAAGCATTTTTGCCCTTACTTACATGGTGAGAATTTTTTGAAACCGACCAAAATTACCATTTTTAGAATGGAAATTATGGCTTCTAAAATCGATTGTGAACTAACTATTGATCTAAGACTATATGTTGCTTCTAGTAATCGATGCGTATACTAATAAGGAATACTAAAACATTAGTAGTTGACAAAATTAGATTTTTGAAAAAATGGAAAGGGGTACCCCTTGCCTGTTTTTGAAAATTCAGCGAGAACCGATGAAAATTTGCTTTTTTCCGAAACTAGATGGGCTATCGACTTGAAACTAACACCACGCTCTATTGGTAGCAAAACTAGAGTATGTACCAAGTTTCAAGTCGTTAGTTGTACTAGTTCCTGATATAGCTATTTTTTATTATGGACGAAAAGAAACTAAAGCAAGGTTTTAGTGGACCAAAGTCACGGTGATCCACCCCATCAACCATAACTTTGAAAATAGTGGATCAATCAAGACGAAACTAGGTGAGTATACGTAGAATAGATATAGGAAAAAAATTGATCTTACGATTAAGCATTTTTGCCCTTACTTACATGGTGAGAATTTTTTGAAACCGACCAAAATTACCATTTTTAGAATGGAAATTATGGCTTCTAAAATCGATTGTGAACTAACTATTGATCTAAGACTATATGTTGCTTCTAGTAATCGATGCGTATACTAATAAGGAATACTAAAACATTAGTAGTTGACAAAATTAGATTTTTGAAAAAATGGAAAGGGGTACCCCTTGCCTGTTTTTGAAAATTCAGCGAGAACCGATGACAATTTGCTTTTTTCCGAAACTAGATGGGCTATCGACTTGAAACTAACACCACGCTCTATTGGTAGCAAAACTAGAGTATGTACCAAGTTTCAAGTCGTTAGTTGTACTAGTTCCTGATATAGCTATTTTTTATTATGGACGAAAAGAAACTAAAGCAAGGTTTTAGTGGACCAAAGTCACGGTGATCCACCCCATCAACCATAAATTTGAAAATAGTGGATCAATCAAGACGAAACTAGGTGAGTATACGTAGAATAGATATAGAAAAAAAATTGATCTTACGGTTTAGCATTTTTGCCCTTACTTACATGGTGAGAATTTTTTGAAACCGACCAAAATTACCATTTTTAGAATGGAAATTATGGCTTCTAAAATCGATTGTGAACTAACTATTGATCTAAGACTATATGTTGCTTCTAGTAATCGATGCGTATACTAATAAGGAATACTAAAACATTAGTAGTTGACAAAATTAGATTTTTGAAAAAATGGAAAGGGGTACCCCTTGCCTGTTTTTGAAAATTCAGCGAGAACCGATGAAAATTTGCTTTTTTCCGAAACTAGATGGGCTATCGACTTGAAACTAACACCACGCTCTATTGGTAGCAAAACTAGAGTATGTACCAAGTTTCAAGTCGTTAGTTGTACTAGTTCCTGATATAGCTATTTTTTATTATGGACGAAAAGAAACTAAAGCAAGGTTTTAGTGGACCAAAGTCACGGTGATCCACCCCATCAACCATAACTTTGAAAATAGTGGATCAATCAAGACGAAACTAGGTGAGTATACGTAGAATAGATATAGGAAAAAAATTGATCTTACGATTAAGCATTTTTGCCCTTACTTACATGGTGAGAATTTTTTGAAACCGACCAAAATTACCATTTTTAGAATGGAAATTATGGCTTCTAAAATCGATTGTGAACTAACTATTGATCTAAGACTATATGTTGCTTCTAGTAATCGATGCGTATACTAATAAGGAATACTAAAACATTAGTAGTTGACAAAATTAGATTTTTGAAAAAATGGAAAGGGGTACCCCTTGCCTGTTTTTGAAAATTCAGCGAGAACCGATGACAATTTGCTTTTTTCCGAAACTAGATGGGCTATCGACTTGAAACTAACACCACGCTCTATTGGTAGCAAAACTAGAGTATGTACCAAGTTTCAAGTCGTTAGTTGTACTAGTTCCTGATATAGCTATTTTTTATTATGGACGAAAAGAAACTAAAGCAAGGTTTTAGTGGACCAAAGTCACGGTGATCCACCCCATCAACCATAACTTTGAAAATAGTGGATCAATCAAGACGAAACTAGGTGAGTATACGTAGAATAGATATAGAAAAAAAATTGATCTTACAGTTAAGCATTTTTGCCCTTACTTACATGGTGAGAATTTTTTGAAACCGACCAAAATTACCATTTTTAGAATGGAAATTATGGCTTCTAAAATCGATTGTGAACTAACTATTGATCTAAGACTATATGTTGCTTCTAGTAATCGATGCGTATACTAATAAGGAATACTAAAACATTAGTAGTTGACAAAATTAGATTTTTGAAAAAATGGAAAGGGGTACCCCTTGCCTGTTTTTGAAAATTCAGCGAGAACCGATGAAAATTTGCTTTTTTCCGAAACTAGATGGGCTATCGACTTGAAACTAACACCACGCTCTATTGGTAGCAAAACTAGAGTATGTACCAAGTTTCAAGTCGTTAGTTGTACTAGTTCCTGATATAGCTATTTTTTATTATGGACGAAAAGAAACTAAAGCAAGGTTTTAGTGGACCAAAGTCACGGTGATCCACCCCATCAACCATAACTTTGAAAATAGTGGATCAATCAAGACGAAACTAGGTGAGTATACGTAGAATAGATATAGAAAAAAAATTGATCTTATGGTTTAGCATTTTTGCCCTTACTTACATGGTGAGAATTTTTTGAAACCGAGCAAAATTACCATTTTTAGAATGGAAATTATGGCTTCTAAAATCGATTGTGAACTAACTATTGATCTAAGACTATATGTTGCTTCTAGTAATCGATGCGTATACTAATAAGGAATACTAAAACATTAGTAGTTGACAAAATTAGATTTTTGAAAAAATGGAAAGGGGTACCCCTTGCCTGTTTTTGAAAATTCAGCGAGAACCGATGACAATTTGCTTTTTTCCGAAACTAGATGGGCTATCGACTTGAAACTAACACCACGCTCTATTGGTAGCAAAACTAGAGTATGTACCAAGTTTCAAGTCGTTAGTTGTACTAGTTCCTGATATAGCTATTTTTTATTATGGACGAAAAGAAACTAAAGCAAGGTTTTAGTGGACCAAAGTCGCGGTGATCCACCCCATCAACCATAACTTTGAAAATAGTGGATCAATCAAGACGAAACTAGGTGAGTATACGTAGAATAGATATAGAAAAAAAATTGATCTTACAGTTAAGCATTTTTGCCCTTACTTACATGGTGAGAATTTTTTGAAACCGACCAAAATTACCATTTTTAGAATGGAAATTATGGCTTCTAAAATCGATTGTGAACTAACTATTGATCTAAGACTATATGTTGCTTCTAGTAATCGATGCGTATACTAATAAGGAATACTAAAACATTAGTAGTTGACAAAATTAGATTTTTGAAAAAATGGGAAGGGGTACCCCTTGCCTGTTTTTGAAAATTCAGCGAGAACCGATGAAAATTTGCTTTTTTCCGAAACTAGATGGGCTATCGACTTGAAACTAACACCACGCTCTATTGGTAGCAAAACTAGAGTATGTACCAAGTTTCAAGTCGTTAGTTGTACTAGTTCCTGATATAGCTATTTTTTATTATGGACGAAAAGAAACTAAAGCAAGGTTTTAGTGGACCAAAGTCGCGGTGATCCACCCCATCAACCATAACTTTGAAAATAGTGGATCAATCAAGACGAAACTAGGTGAGTATACGTAGAATAGATATAGAAAAAAAATTGATCTTACAGTTAAGCATTTTTGCCCTTACTTACATGGTGAGAATTTTTTGAAACCGACCAAAATTACCATTTTTAGAATGGAAATTATGGCTTCTAAAATCGATTGTGAACTAACTATTGATCTAAGACTATATGTTGCTTCTAGTAATCGATGCGTATACTAATAAGGAATACTAAAACATTAGTAGTTGACAAAATTAGATTTTTGAAAAAATGGAAAGGGGTACCCCTTGCCTGTTTTTGAAAATTCAGCGAGAACCGATGAAAATTTGCTTTTTTCCGAAACTAGATGGGCTATCGACTTGAAACTAACACCACGCTCTATTGGTAGCAAAACTAGAGTATGTACCAAGTTTCAAGTCGTTAGTTGTACTAGTTCCTGATATAGCTATTTTTTATTATGGACGAAAAGAAACTAAAGCAAGGTTTTAGTGGACCAAAGTCACGGTGATCCACCCCATCAACCATAACTTTGAAAATAGTGGATCAATCAAGACGAAACTAGGTGAGTATACGTAGAATAGATATAGGAAAAAAATTGATCTTACGATTAAGCATTTTTGCCCTTACTTACATGGTGAGAATTTTTTGAAACCGACCAAAATTACCATTTTTAGAATGGAAATTATGGCTTCTAAAATCGATTGTGAACTAACTATTGATCTAAGACTATATGTTGCTTCTAGTAATCGATGCGTATACTAATAAGGAATACTAAAACATTAGTAGTTGACAAAATTAGATTTTTGAAAAAATGGAAAGGGGTACCCCTTGCCTGTTTTTGAAAATTCAGCGAGAACCGATGACAATTTGCTTTTTTCCGAAACTAGATGGGCTATCGACTTGAAACTAACACCACGCTCTATTGGTAGCAAAACTAGAGTATGTACCAAGTTTCAAGTCGTTAGTTGTACTAGTTCCTGATATAGCTATTTTTTATTATGGACGAAAAGAAACTAAAGCAAGGTTTTAGTGGACCAAAGTCACGGTGATCCACCCCATCAACCATAACTTTGAAAATAGTGGATCAATCAAGACGAAACTAGGTGAGTATACGTAGAATAGATATAGAAAAAAAATTGATCTTACAGTTAAGCATTTTTGCCCTTACTTACATGGTGAGAATTTTTTGAAACCGACCAAAATTACCATTTTTAGAATGGAAATTATGGCTTCTAAAATCGATTGTGAACTAACTATTGATCTAAGACTATATGTTGCTTCTAGTAATCGATGCGTATACTAATAAGGAATACTAAAACATTAGTAGTTGACAAAATTAGATTTTTGAAAAATGGAAAGGGGTACCCCTTGCCTGTTTTTGAAAATTCAGCGAGAACCGATGAAAATTTGCTTTTTTCCGAAACTAGATGGGCTATCGACTTGAAACTAACACCACGCTCTATTGGTAGCAAAACTAGAGTATGTACCAAGTTTCAAGTCGTTAGTTGTACTAGTTCCTGATATAGCTATTTTTTATTATGGACGAAAAGAAACTAAAGCAAGGTTTTAGTGGACCAAAGTCACGGTGATCCACCCCATCAACCATAACTTTGAAAATAGTGGATCAATCAAGACGAAACTAGGTGAGTATACGTAGAATAGATATAGGAAAAAAATTGATCTTACGATTAAGCATTTTTGCCCTTACTTACATGGTGAGAATTTTTTGAAACCGACCAAAATTACCATTTTTAGAATGGAAATTATGGCTTCTAAAATCGATTGTGAACTAACTATTGATCTAAGACTATATGTTGCTTCTAGTAATCGATGCGTATACTAATAAGGAATACTAAAACATTAGTAGTTGACAAAATTAGATTTTTGAAAAAATGGAAAGGGGTACCCCTTGCCTGTTTTTGAAAATTCAGCGAGAACCGATGAAAATTTGCTTTTTTCCGAAACTAGATGGGCTATTGACTTGAAACTAACACCACGCTCTATTGGTAGCAAAACTAGAGTATGTACCAAGTTTCAAGTCGTTAGTTGTACTAGTTCCTGATATAGCTATTTTTTATTATGGACGAAAAGAAACTAAAGCAAGGTTTTAGTGGACCAAAGTCGCGGTGATCCACCCCATCAACCATAACTTTGAAAATAGTGGATCAATCAAGACGAAACTAGGTGAGTATACGTAGAATAGATATAGAAAAAAAATTGATCTTACAGTTAAGCATTTTTGCCCTTACTTACATGGTGAGAATTTTTTGAAACCGACCAAAATTACCATTTTTAGAATGGAAATTATGGCTTCTAAAATCGATTGTGAACTAACTATTGATCTAAGACTATATGTTGCTTCTAGTAATCGATGCGTATACTAATAAGGAATACTAAAACATTAGTAGTTGACAAAATTAGATTTTTGAAAAAATGGAAAGGGGTACCCCTTGCCTGTTTTTGAAAATTCAGCGAGAACCGATGACAATTTGCTTTTTTCCGAAACTAGATGGGCTATCGACTTGAAACTAACACCACGCTCTATTGGTAGCAAAACTAGAGTATGTACCAAGTTTCAAGTCGTTAGTTGTACTAGTTCCTGATATAGCTATTTTTTATTATGGACGAAAAGAAACTAAAGCAAGGTTTTAGTGGACCAAAGTCGCGGTGATCCACCCCATCAACCATAACTTTGAAAATAGTGGATCAATCAAGACGAAACTAGGTGAGTATACGTAGAATAGATATAGAAAAAAAATTGATCTTACAGTTAAGCATTTTTGCCCTTACTTACATGGTGAGAATTTTTTGAAACCGACCAAAATTACCATTTTTAGAATGGAAATTATGGCTTCTAAAATCGATTGTGAACTAACTATTGATCTAAGACTATATGTTGCTTCTAGTAATCGATGCGTATACTAATAAGGAATACTAAAACATTAGTAGTTGACAAAATTAGATTTTTGAAAAAATGGAAAGGGGTACCCCTTGCCTGTTTTTGAAAATTCAGCGAGAACCGATGAAAATTTGCTTTTTTCCGAAACTAGATGGGCTATCGACTTGAAACTAACACCACGCTCTATTGGTAGCAAAACTAGAGTATGTACCAAGTTTCAAGTCGTTAGTTGTACTAGTTCCTGATATAGCTATTTTTTATTATGGACGAAAAGAAACTAAAGCAAGGTTTTAGTGGACCAAAGTCACGGTGATCCACCCCATCAACCATAACTTTGAAAATAGTGGATCAATCAAGACGAAACTAGGTGAGTATACGTAGAATAGATATAGAAAAAAAATTGATCTTACGGTTTAGCATTTTTGCCCTTACTTACATGGTGAGAATTTTTTGAAACCGAGCAAAATTACCATTTTTAGAATGGAAATTATGGCTTCTAAAATCGATTGTGAACTAACTATTGATCTAAGACTATATGTTGCTTCTAGTAATCGATGCGTATACTAATAAGGAATACTAAAACATTAGTAGTTGACAAAATTAGATTTTTGAAAAAATGGAAAGGGGTACCCCCTGCCTGTTTTTGAAAATTCAGCGAGAACCGATGACAATTTGCTTTTTTCCGAAACTAGATGGGCTATCGACTTGAAACTAACACCACGCTCTATTGGTAGCAAAACTAGAGTATGTACCAAGTTTCAAGTCGTTAGTTGTACTAGTTCCTGATATAGCTATTTTTTATTATGGACGAAAAGAAACTAAAGCAAGGTTTTAGTGGACCAAAGTCGCGGTGATCCACCCCATCAACCATAACTTTGAAAATAGTGGATCAATCAAGACGAAACTAGGTGAGTATACGTAGAATAGATATAGAAAAAAAATTGATCTTACAGTTAAGCATTTTTGCCCTTACTTACATGGTGAGAATTTTTTGAAACCGACCAAAATTACCATTTTTAGAATGGAAATTATGGCTTCTAAAATCGATTGTGAACTAACTATTGATCTAAGACTATATGTTGCTTCTAGTAATCGATGCGTATACTAATAAGGAATACTAAAACATTAGTAGTTGACAAAATTAGATTTTTGAAAAAATGGAAAGGGGTACCCCTTGCCTGTTTTTGAAAATTCAGCGAGAACCGATGACAATTTGCTTTTTTCCGAAACTAGATGGGCTATCGACTTGAAACTAACACCACGCTCTATTGGTAGCAAAACTAGAGTATGTACCAAGTTTCAAGTCGTTAGTTGTACTAGTTCCTGATATAGCTATTTTTTATTATGGACGAAAAGAAACTAAAGCAAGGTTTTAGTGGACCAAAGTCGCGGTGATCCACCCCATCAACCATAACTTTGAAAATAGTGGATCAATCAAGACGAAACTAGGTGAGTATACGTAGAATAGATATAGAAAAAAAATTGATCTTACAGTTAAGCATTTTTGCCCTTACTTACATGGTGAGAATTTTTTGAAACCGACCAAAATTACCATTTTTAGAATGGAAATTATGGCTTCTAAAATCGATTGTGAACTAACTATTGATCTAAGACTATATGTTGCTTCTAGTAATCGATGCGTATACTAATAAGGAATACTAAAACATTAGTAGTTGACAAAATTAGATTTTTGAAAAAATGGAAAGGGGTACCCCTTGCCTGTTTTTGAAAATTCAGCGAGAACCGATGAAAATTTGCTTTTTTCCGAAACTAGATGGGCTATCGACTTGAAACTAACACCACGCTCTATTGGTAGCAAAACTAGAGTATGTACCAAGTTTCAAGTCGTTAGTTGTACTAGTTCCTGATATAGCTATTTTTTATTATGGACGAAAAGAAACTAAAGCAAGGTTTTAGTGGACCAAAGTCGCGGTGATCCACCCCATCAACCATAACTTTGAAAATAGTGGATCAATCAAGACGAAACTAGGTGAGTATACGTAGAATAGATATAGAAAAAAAATTGATCTTACAGTTAAGCATTTTTGCCCTTACTTACATGGTGAGAATTTTTTGAAACCGACCAAAATTACCATTTTTAGAATGGAAATTATGGCTTCTAAAATCGATTGTGAACTAACTATTGATCTAAGACTATATGTTGCTTCTAGTAATCGATGCGTATACTAATAAGGAATACTAAAACATTAGTAGTTGACAAAATTAGATTTTTGAAAAAATGGAAAGGGGTACCCCTTGCCTGTTTTTGAAAATTCAGCGAGAACCGATGAAAATTTGCTTTTTTCCGAAACTAGATGGGCTATCGACTTGAAACTAACACCACGCTCTATTGGTAGCAAAACTAGAGTATGTACCAAGTTTCAAGTCGTTAGTTGTACTAGTTCCTGATATAGCTATTTTTTATTATGGACGAAAAGAAACTAAAGCAAGGTTTTAGTGGACCAAAGTCGCGGTGATCCACCCCATCAACCATAACTTTGAAAATAGTGGATCAATCAAGACGAAACTAGGTGAGTATACGTAGAATAGATATTGAAAAAAAATTGATCTTACAGTTAAGCATTTTTGCCCTTACTTACATGGTGAGAATTTTTTGAAACCGACCAAAATTACCATTTTTAGAATGGAAATTATGGCTTCTAAAATCGATTGTGAACTAACTATTGATCTAAGACTATATGTTGCTTCTAGTAATCGATGCGTATACTAATAAGGAATACTAAAACATTAGTAGTTGACAAAATTAGATTTTTGAAAAAATGGAAAGGGGTACCCCTTGCCTGTTTTTGAAAATTCAGCGAGAACCGATGAAAATTTGCTTTTTTCCGAAACTAGATGGGCTATCGACTTGAAACTAACACCACGCTCTATTGGTAGCAAAACTAGAGTATGTACCAAGTGTCAAGTCGTTAGTTGTACTAGTTCCTGATATAGCTATTTTTTATTATGGACGAAAAGAAACTAAAGCAAGGTTTTAGTGGACCAAAGTCACGGTGATCCACCCCATCAACCATAACTTTGAAAATAGTGGATCAATCAAGACGAAACTAGGTGAGTATACGTAGAATAGATATAGGAAAAAAATTGATCTTACAGTTAAGCATTTTTGCCCTTACTTACATGGTGAGAATTTTTTGAAACCGACCAAAATTACCATTTTTAGAATGGAAATTATGGCTTCTAAAATCGATTGTGAACTAACTTTTGATCTAAGACTATATGTTGCTTCTAGTAATCGATGCGTATACTAATAAGGAATACTAAAACATTAGTAGTTGACAAAATTAGATTTTTGAAAAAATGGAAAGGGGTACCCCTTGCCTGTTTTTGAAAATTCAGCGAGAACCGATGAAAATTTGCTTTTTTCCGAAACTAGATGGGCTATCGACTTGAAACTAACACCACGCTCTATTGGTAGCAAAACTAGAGTATGTACCAAGTTTCAAGTCGTTAGTTGTACTAGTTCCTGATATAGCTATTTTTTATTATGGACGAAAAGAAACTAAAGCAAGGTTTTAGTGGACCAAAGTCGCGGTGATCCACCCCATCAACCATAACTTTGAAAATAGTGGATCAATCAAGACGAAACTAGGTGAGTATACGTAGAATAGATATTGAAAAAAAATTGATCTTACAGTTAAGCATTTTTGCCCTTACTTACATGGTGAGAATTTTTTGAAACCGACCAAAATTACCATTTTTAGAATGGAAATTATGGCTTCTAAAATCGATTGTGAACTAACTATTGATCTAAGACTATATGTTGCTTCTAGTAATCGATGCGTATACTAATAAAGAATACTAAAACATTAGTAGTTAACAAAATTAGATTTTTGAAAAAATGGAAAGGGGTACCCCTTGCCTGTTTTTGAAAATTCAGCGAGAACCGATGAAAATTTGCTTTTTTCCGAAACTAGATGGGCTATCGACTTGAAACTAACACCACGCTCTATTGGTAGCAAAACTAGAGTATGTACCAAGTTTCAAGTCGTTAGTTGTACTAGTTCCTGATATAGCTATTTTTTATTATGGACGAAAAGAAACTAAAGCAAGGTTTTAGTGGACCAAAGTCACGGTGATCCACCCCATCAACCATAACTTTGAAAATAGTGGATCAATCAAGACGAAACTAGGTGAGTATACGTAGAATAGATATAGAAAAAAAATTGATCTTACAGTTAAGCATTTTTGCCCTTATTTACATGGTGAGAATTTTTTGAAACCGAGCAAAATTACCATTTTTAGAATGGAAATTATGGCTTCTAAAATCGATTGTGAACTAACTATTGATCTAAGACTATATGTTGCTTCTAGTAATCGATGCGTATACTAATAAGGAATACTAAAACATTAGTAGTTGACAAAATTAGATTTTTGAAAAAATGGAAAGGGGTACCCCTTGCCTGTTTTTGAAAATTCAGCGAGAACCGATGACAATTTGCTTTTTTCCGAAACTAGATGGGCTATCGACTTGAAACTTACACCACGCTCTATTGGTAGCAAAACTAGAGTATGTACCAAGTTTCAAGTCGTTAGTTGTACTAGTTCCTGATATAGCTATTTTTTATTATGGACGAAAAGAAACTAAAGCAAGGTTTTAGTGGACCAAAGTCACGGTGATCCACCCCATCAACCATAACTTTGAAAATAGTGGATCAATCAAGACGAAACTAGGTGAGTATACGTAGAATAGATATAGGAAAAAAATTGATCTTACGGTTTAGCATTTTTGCCCTTACTTACATGGTGAGAATTTTTTGAAACCGAGCAAAATTACCATTTTTAGAATGGAAATTATGGCTTCTAAAATCGATTGTGAACTAACTATTGATCTAAGACTATATGTTGCTTCTAGTAATCGATGCGTATACTAATAAGGAATACTAAAACATTAGTAGTTGACAAAATTAGATTTTTGAAAAAATGGAAAGGGGTACCCCTTGCCTGTTTTTGAAAATTCAGCGAGAACCGATGAAAATTTGCTTTTTTCCGAAACTAGATGGGCTATCGACTTGAAACTAACACCACGCTCTATTGGTAGCAAAACTAGAGTATGTACCAAGTTTCAAGTCGTTAGTTGTACTAGTTCCTGATATAGCTATTTTTTATTATGGACGAAAAGAAACTAAAGCAAGGTTTTAGTGGATCAAAGTCACGGTGATCCACCCCATCAACCATAACTTTGAAAATAGTGGATCAATCAAGACGAAACTAGGTGAGTATACGTAGAATAGATATAGGAAAAAAATTGATCTTACGGTTAAGCATTTTTGCCCTTACTTACATGGTGAGAATTTTTTGAAACCGAGCAAAATTACCATTTTTAGAATGGAAATTATGGCTTCTAAAATCGATTGTGAACTAACTATTGATCTAAGACTATATGTTGCTTCTAGTAATCGATGCGTATACTAATAAGGAATACTAAAACATTAGTAGTTGACAAAATTAGATTTTTGAAAAAATGGAAAGGGGTACCCCTTGCCTGTTTTTGAAAATTCAGCGAGAACCGATGAAAATTTGCTTTTTTCCGAAACTAGATGGGCTATCGACTTGAAACTAACACCACGCTCTATTGGTAGCAAAACTAGAGTATGTACCAAGTTTCAAGTCGTTAGTTGTACTAGTTCCTGATATAGCTATTTTTTATTATGGACGGAAAGAAACTAAAGCAAGGTTTTAGTGGACCAAAGTCGCGGTGATCCACCCCATCAACCATAACTTTGAAAATAGTGGATCAATCAAGACGAAACTAGGTGAGTATACGTAGAATAGATATAGAAAAAAAATTGATCTTACAGTTAAGCATTTTTGCCCTTACTTACATGGTGAGAATTTTTTGAAACCGACCAAAATTACCATTTTTAGAATGGAAATTATGGCTTCTAAAATCGATTGTGAACTAACTATTGATCTAAGACTATATGTTGCTTCTAGTAATCGATGCGTATACTAATAAGGAATACTAAAACATTAGTAGTTGACAAAATTAGATTTTTGAAAAAATGGAAAGGGGTACCCCTTGCCTGTTTTTGAAAATTCAGCGAGAACCGATGAAAATTTGCTTTTTTCCGAAACTAGATGGACTATCGACTTGAAACTAACACCACGCTCTATTGGTAGCAAAACTAGAGTATGTACCAAGTTTCAAGTCGTTAGTTGTACTAGTTCCTGATATAGCTATTTTTTATTATGGACGAAAAGAAACTAAAGCAAGGTTTTAGTGGACCAAAGTCACGGTGATCCACCCCATCAACCATAACTTTGAAAATAGTGGATCAATCAAGACGAAACTAGGTGAGTATACGTAGAATAGATATAGAAAAAAAATTGATCTTATGGTTTAGCATTTTTGCCCTTACTTACATGGTGAGAATTTTTTGAAACCGAGCAAAATTACCATTTTTAGAATGGAAATTATGGCTTCTAAAATCGATTGTGAACTAACTATTGATCTAAGACTATATGTTGCTTCTAGTAATCGATGCGTATACTAATAAGGAATACTAAAACATTAGTAGTTGACAAAATTAGATTTTTGAAAAAATGGAAAGGGGTACCCCTTGCCTGTTTTTGAAAATTCAGCGAGAACCGATGACAATTTGCTTTTTTCCGAAACTAGATGGGCTATCGACTTGAAACTAACACCACGCTCTATTGGTAGCAAAACTAGAGTATGTACCAAGTTTCAAGTCGTTAGTTGTACTAGTTCCTGATATAGCTATTTTTTATTATGGACGAAAAGAAACTAAAGCAAGGTTTTAGTGGACCAAAGTCGCGGTGATCCACCCCATCAACCATAACTTTGAAAATAGTGGATCAATCAAGACGAAACTAGGTGAGTATACGTAGAATAGATATAGAAAAAAAATTGATCTTACAGTTAAGCATTTTTGCCCTTACTTACATGGTGAGAATTTTTTGAAACCGACCAAAATTACCATTTTTAGAATGGAAATTATGGCTTCTAAAATCGATTGTGAACTAACTATTGATCTAAGACTATATGTTGCTTCTAGTAATCGATGCGTATACTAATAAGGAATACTAAAACATTAGTAGTTGACAAAATTAGATTTTTGAAAAAATGGAAAGGGGTACCCCTTGCCTGTTTTTGAAAATTCAGCGAGAACCGATGACAATTTGCTTTTTTCCGAAACTAGATGGGCTATCGACTTGAAACTAACACCACGCTCTATTGGTAGCAAAACTAGAGTATGTACCAAGTTTCAAGTCGTTAGTTGTACTAGTTCCTGATATAGCTATTTTTTATTATGGACGAAAAGAAACTAAAGCAAGGTTTTAGTGGACCAAAGTCGCGGTGATCCACCCCATCAACCATAACTTTGAAAATAGTGGATCAATCAAGACGAAACTAGGTGAGTATACGTAGAATAGATATAGAAAAAAAATTGATCTTACAGTTAAGCATTTTTGCCCTTACTTACATGGTGAGAATTTTTTGAAACCGACCAAAATTACCATTTTTAGAATGGAAATTATGGCTTCTAAAATCGATTGTGAACTAACTATTGATCTAAGACTATATGTTGCTTCTAGTAATCGATGCGTATACTAATAAGGAATACTAAAACATTAGTAGTTGACAAAATTAGATTTTTGAAAAAATGGAAAGGGGTACCCCTTGCCTGTTTTTGAAAATTCAGCGAGAACCGATGAAAATTTGCTTTTTTCCGAAACTAGATGGGCTATCGACTTGAAACTAACACCACGCTCTATTGGTAGCAAAACTAGAGTATGTACCAAGTTTCAAGTCGTTAGTTGTACTAGTTCCTGATATAGCTATTTTTTATTATGGACGAAAAGAAACTAAAGCAAGGTTTTAGTGGACCAAAGTCACGGTGATCCACCCCATCAACCATAACTTTGAAAATAGTGGATCAATCAAGACGAAACTAGGTGAGTATACGTAGAATAGATATAGAAAAAAAATTGATCTTACGGTTTAGCATTTTTGCCCTTACTTACATGGTGAGAATTTTTTGAAACCGAGCAAAATTACCATTTTTAGAATGGAAATTATGGCTTCTAAAATCGATTGTGAACTAACTATTGATCTAAGACTATATGTTGCTTCTAGTAATCGATGCGTATACTAATAAGGAATACTAAAACATTAGTAGTTGACAAAATTAGATTTTTGAAAAAATGGAAAGGGGTACCCCTTGCCTGTTTTTGAAAATTCAGCGAGAACCGATGAAAATTTGCTTTTTTCCGAAACTAGATGGGCTATCGACTTGAAACTAACACCACGCTCTATTGGTAGCAAAACTAGAGTATGTACCAAGTTTCAAGTCGTTAGTTGTACTAGTTCCTGATATAGCTATTTTTTATTATGGACGAAAAGAAACTAAAGCAAGGTTTTAGTGGACCAAAGTCGCGGTGATCCACCCCATCAACCATAACTTTGAAAATAGTGGATCAATCAAGACAAAACTAGGTGAGTATACGTAGAATAGCTATAGAAAAAAAATTGATCTTACAGTTAAGCATTTTTGCCCTTACTTACATGGTGAGAATTTTTTGAAACCGACCAAAATTACCATTTTTAGAATGGAAATTATGGCTTCTAAAATCGATTGTGAACTAACTATTGATCTAAGACTATATGTTGCTTCTAGTAATCGATGCGTATACTAATAAGGAATACTAAAACATTAGTAGTTGACAAAATTAGATTTTTGAAAAAATGGAAAGGGGTACCCCTTGCCTGTTTTTGAAAATTCAGCGAGAACCGATGACAATTTGCTTTTTTCCGAAACTAGATGGGCTATCGACTTGAAACTAACACCACGCTCTATTGGTAGCAAAACTAGAGTATGTACCAAGTTTCAAGTCGTTAGTTGTACTAGTTCCTGATATAGCTATTTTTTATTATGGACGAAAAGAAACTAAAGCAAGGTTTTAGTGGACCAAAGTCGCGGTGATCCACCCCATCAACCATAACTTTGAAAATAGTGGATCAATCAAGACGAAACTAGGTGAGTATACGTAGAATAGATATAGAAAAAAAATTGATCTTACAGTTAAGCATTTTTGCCCTTACTTACATGGTGAGAATTTTTTGAAACCGACCAAAATTACCATTTTTAGAATGGAAATTATGGCTTCTAAAATCGATTGTGAACTAACTATTGATCTAAGACTATATGTTGCTTCTAGTAATCGATGCGTATACTAATAAGGAATACTAAAACATTAGTAGTTGACAAAATTAGATTTTTGAAAAAATGGAAAGGGGTACCCCTTGCCTGTTTTTGAAAATTCAGCGAGAACCGATGACAATTTGCTTTTTTCCGAAACTAGATGGGCTATCGACTTGAAACTAACACCACGCTCTATTGGTAGCAAAACTAGAGTATGTACCAAGTTTCAAGTCGTTAGTTGTACTAGTTCCTGATATAGCTATTTTTTATTATGGACGAAAAGAAACTAAAGCAAGGTTTTAGTGGACCAAAGTCGCGGTGATCCACCCCATCAACCATAACTTTGAAAATAGTGGATCAATCAAGACGAAACTAGGTGAGTATACGTAGAATAGATATAGAAAAAAAATTGATCTTACAGTTAAGCATTTTTGCCCTTACTTACATGGTGAGAATTTTTTGAAACCGACCAAAATTACCATTTTTAGAATGGAAATTATGGCTTCTAAAATCGATTGTGAACTAACTATTGATCTAAGACTATATGTTGCTTCTAGTAATCGATGCGTATACTAATAAGGAATACTAAAACATTAGTAGTTGACAAAATTAGATTTTTGAAAAAATGGAAAGGGGTACCCCTTGCCTGTTTTTGAAAATTCAGCGAGAACCGATGAAAATTTGCTTTTTTCCGAAACTAGATGGGCTATCGACTTGAAACTAACACCACGCTCTATTGGTAGCAAAACTAGAGTATGTACCAAGTTTCAAGTCGTTAGTTGTACTAGTTCCTGATATAGCTATTTTTTATTATGGACGAAAAGAAACTAAAGCAAGGTTTTAGTGGACCAAAGTCACGGTGATCCACCCCATCAACCATAACTTTGAAAATAGTGGATCAATCAAGACGAAACTAGGTGAGTATACGTAGAATAGATATAGAAAAAAAATTGATCTTACGGTTTAGCATTTTTGCCCTTACTTACATGGTGAGAATTTTTTGAAACCGAGCAAAATTACCATTTTTAGAATGGAAATTATGGCTTCTAAAATCGATTGTGAACTAACTATTGATCTAAGACTATATGTTGCTTCTAGTAATCGATGCGTATACTAATAAGGAATACTAAAACATTAGTAGTTGACAAAATTAGATTTTTGAAAAAATGGAAAGGGGTACCCCTTGCCTGTTTTTGAAAATTCAGCGAGAACCGATGACAATTTGCTTTTTTCCGAAACTAGATGGGCTATCGACTTGAAACTAACACCACGCTCTATTGGTAGCAAAACTAGAGTATGTACCAAGTTTCAAATCGTTAGTTGTACTAGTTCCTGATATAGCTATTTTTTATTATGGACGAAAAGAAACTAAAGCAAGGTTTTAGTGGACCAAAGTCGCGGTGATCCACCCCATCAACCATAACTTTGAAAATAGTGGATCAATCAAGACGAAACTAGGTGAGTATACGTAGAATAGATATAGAAAAAAAATTGATCTTACAGTTAAGCATTTTTGCCCTTACTTACATGGTGAGAATTTTTTGAAACCGACCAAAATTACCATTTTTAGAATGGAAATTATGGCTTCTAAAATCGATTGTGAACTAACTATTGATCTAAGACTATATGTTGCTTCTAGTAATCGATGCGTATACTAATAAGGAATACTAAAACATTAGTAGTTGACAAAATTAGATTTTTGAAAAAATGGAAAGGGGTACCCCTTGCCTGTTTTTGAAAATTCAGCGAGAACCGATGAAAATTTGCTTTTTTCCGAAACTAGATGGGCTATCGACTTGAAACTAACACCACGCTCTATTGGTAGCAAAACTAGAGTATGTACCAAGTTTCAAGTCGTTAGTTGTACTAGTTCCTGATATAGCTATTTTTTATTATGGACGAAAAGAAACTAAAGCAAGGTTTTAGTGGACCAAAGTCGCGGTGATCCACCCCATCAACCATAACTTTGAAAATAGTGGATCAATCAAGACGAAACTAGGTGAGTATACGTAGAATAGATATAGAAAAAAAATTGATCTTACAGTTAAGCATTTTTGCCCTTACTTACATGGTGAGAATTTTTTGAAACCGACCAAAATTACCATTTTTAGAATGGAAATTATGGCTTCTAAAATCGATTGTGAACTAACTATTGATCTAAGACTATATGTTGCTTCTAGTAATCGATGCGTATACTAATAAGGAATACTAAAACATTAGTAGTTGACAAAATTAGATTTTTGAAAAAATGGAAAGGGGTACCCCTTGCCTGTTTTTGAAAATTCAGCGAGAACCGATGAAAATTTGCTTTTTTCCGAAACTAGATGGGCTATCGACTTGAAACTAACACCACGCTCTATTGGTAGCAAAACTAGAGTATGTACCAAGTTTCAAGTCGTTAGTTGTACTAGTTCCTGATATAGCTATTTTTTATTATGGACGAAAAGAAACTAAAGCAAGGTTTTAGTGGACCAAAGTCACGGTGATCCACCCCATCAACCATAACTTTGAAAATAGTGGATCAATCAAGACGAAACTAGGTGAGTATACGTAGAATAGATATAGAAAAAAAATTGATCTTACAGTTAAGCATTTTTGCCCTTATTTACATGGTGAGAATTTTTTGAAACCGAGCAAAATTACCATTTTTAGAATGGAAATTATGGCTTCTAAAATCGATTGTGAACTAACTATTGATCTAAGACTATATGTTGCTTCTAGTAATCGATGCGTATACTAATAAGGAATACTAAAACATTAGTAGTTGACAAAATTAGATTTTTGAAAAAATGGAAAGGGGTACCCCTTGCCTGTTTTTGAAAATTCAGCGAGAACCGATGACAATTTGCTTTTTTCCGAAACTAGATGGGCTATCGACTTGAAACTTACACCACGCTCTATTGGTAGCAAAACTAGAGTATGTACCAAGTTTCAAGTCGTTAGTTGTACTAGTTCCTGATATAGCTATTTTTTATTATGGACGAAAAGAAACTAAAGCAAGGTTTTAGTGGACCAAAGTCACGGTGATCCACCCCATCAACCATAACTTTGAAAATAGTGGATCAATCAAGACGAAACTAGGTGAGTATACGTAGAATAGATATAGAAAAAAAATTGATCTTACAGTTAAGCATTTTTGCCCTTATTTACATGGTGAGAATTTTTTGAAACCGAGCAAAATTACCATTTTTAGAATGGAAATTATGGCTTCTAAAATCGATTGTGAACTAACTATTGATCTAAGACTATATGTTGCTTCTAGTAATCGATGCGTATACTAATAAGGAATACTAAAACATTAGTAGTTGACAAAATTAGATTTTTGAAAAAATGGAAAGGGGTACCCCTTGCCTGTTTTTGAAAATTCAGCGAGAACCGATGACAATTTGCTTTTTTCCGAAACTAGATGGGCTATCGACTTGAAACTTACACCACGCTCTATTGGTAGCAAAACTAGAGTATGTACCAAGTTTCAAGTCGTTAGTTGTACTAGTTCCTGATATAGCTATTTTTTATTATGGACGAAAAGAAACTAAAGCAAGGTTTTAGTGGACCAAAGTCACGGTGATCCACCCCATCAACCATAACTTTGAAAATAGTGGATCAATCAAGACGAAACTAGGTGAGTATACGTAGAATAGATATAGAAAAAAAATTGATCTTACAGTTAAGCATTTTTGCCCTTATTTACATGGTGAGAATTTTTTGAAACCGAGCAAAATTACCATTTTTAGAATGGAAATTATGGCTTCTAAAATCGATTGTGAACTAACTATTGATCTAAGACTATATGTTGCTTCTAGTAATCGATGCGTATACTAATAAGGAATACTAAAACATTAGTAGTTGACAAAATTAGATTTTTGAAAAAATGGAAAGGGGTACCCCTTGCCTGTTTTTGAAAATTCAGCGAGAACCGATGACAATTTGCTTTTTTCCGAAACTAGATGGGCTATCGACTTGAAACTTACACCACGCTCTATTGGTAGCAAAACTAGAGTATGTACCAAGTTTCAAGTCGTTAGTTGTACTAGTTCCTGATATAGCTATTTTTTATTATGGACGAAAAGAAACTAAAGCAAGGTTTTAGTGGACCAAAGTCACGGAGATCCACCCCATCAACCATAACTTTGAAAATAGTGGATCAATCAAGACGAAACTAGGTGAGTATACGTAGAATAGATATAGAAAAAAAATTGATCTTACAGTTAAGCATTTTTGCCCTTATTTACATGGTGAGAATTTTTTGAAACCGAGCAAAATTACCATTTTTAGAATGGAAATTATGGCTTCTAAAATCGATTGTGAACTAACTATTGATCTAAGACTATATGTTGCTTCTAGTAATCGATGCGTATACTAATAAGGAATACTAAAACATTAGTAGTTGACAAAATTAGATTTTTGAAAAAATGGAAAGGGGTACCCCTTGCCTGTTTTTGAAAATTCAGCGAGAACCGATGACAATTTGCTTTTTTCCGAAACTAGATGGGCTATCGACTTGAAACTTACACCACGCTCTATTGGTAGCAAAACTAGAGTATGTACCAAGTTTCAAGTCGTTAGTTGTACTAGTTCCTGATATAGCTATTTTTTATTATGGACGAAAAGAAACTAAAGCAAGGTTTTAGTGGACCAAAGTCACGGTGATCCACCCCATCAACCATAACTTTGAAAATAGTGGATCAATCAAGACGAAACTAGGTGAGTATACGTAGAATAGATATAGAAAAAAAATTGATCTTACAGTTAAGCATTTTTGCCCTTATTTACATGGTGAGAATTTTTTGAAACCGAGCAAAATTACCATTTTTAGAATGGAAATTATGGCTTCTAAAATCGATTGTGAACTAACTATTGATCTAAGACTATATGTTGCTTCTAGTAATCGATGCGTATACTAATAAGGAATACTAAAACATTAGTAGTTGACAAAATTAGATTTTTGAAAAAATGGAAAGGGGTACCCCTTGCCTGTTTTTGAAAATTCAGCGAGAACCGATGACAATTTGCTTTTTTCCGAAACTAGATGGGCTATCGACTTGAAACTTACACCACGCTCTATTGGTAGCAAAACTAGAGTATGTACCAAGTTTCAAGTCGTTAGTTGTACTAGTTCCTGATATAGCTATTTTTTATTATGGACGAAAAGAAACTAAAGCAAGGTTTTAGTGGACCAAAGTCACGGTGATCCACCCCATCAACCATAACTTTGAAAATAGTGGATCAATCAAGACGAAACTAGGTGAGTATACGTAGAATAGATATAGAAAAAAAATTGATCTTACAGTTAAGCATTTTTGCCCTTATTTACATGGTGAGAATTTTTTGAAACCGAGCAAAATTACCATTTTTAGAATGGAAATTATGGCTTCTAAAATCGATTGTGAACTAACTATTGATCTAAGACTATATGTTGCTTCTAGTAATCGATGCGTATACTAATAAGGAATACTAAAACATTAGTAGTTGACAAAATTAGATTTTTGAAAAAATGGAAAGGGGTACCCCTTGCCTGTTTTTGAAAATTCAGCGAGAACCGATGACAATTTGCTTTTTTCCGAAACTAGATGGGCTATCGACTTGAAACTTACACCACGCTCTATTGGTAGCAAAACTAGAGTATGTACCAAGTTTCAAGTCGTTAGTTGTACTAGTTCCTGATATAGCTATTTTTTATTATGGACGAAAAGAAACTAAAGCAAGGTTTTAGTGGACCAAAGTCACGGTGATCCACCCCATCAACCATAACTTTGAAAATAGTGGATCAATCAAGACGAAACTAGGTGAGTATACGTAGAATAGATATAGAAAAAAAATTGATCTTACAGTTAAGCATTTTTGCCCTTATTTACATGGTGAGAATTTTTTGAAACCGAGCAAAATTACCATTTTTAGAATGGAAATTATGGCTTCTAAAATCGATTGTGAACTAACTATTGATCTAAGACTATATGTTGCTTCTAGTAATCGATGCGTATACTAATAAGGAATACTAAAACATTAGTAGTTGACAAAATTAGATTTTTGAAAAAATGGAAAGGGGTACCCCTTGCCTGTTTTTGAAAATTCAGCGAGAACCGATGACAATTTGCTTTTTTCCGAAACTAGATGGGCTATCGACTTGAAACTTACACCACGCTCTATTGGTAGCAAAACTAGAGTATGTACCAAGTTTCAAGTCGTTAGTTGTACTAGTTCCTGATATAGCTATTTTTTATTATGGACGAAAAGAAACTAAAGCAAGGTTTTAGTGGACCAAAGTCACGGTGATCCACCCCATCAACCATAACTTTGAAAATAGTGGATCAATCAAGACGAAACTAGGTGAGTATACGTAGAATAGATATAGAAAAAAAATTGATCTTACAGTTAAGCATTTTTGCCCTTATTTACATGGTGAGAATTTTTTGAAACCGAGCAAAATTACCATTTTTAGAATGGAAATTATGGCTTCTAAAATCGATTGTGAACTAACTATTGATCTAAGACTATATGTTGCTTCTAGTAATCGATGCGTATACTAATAAGGAATACTAAAACATTAGTAGTTGACAAAATTAGATTTTTGAAAAAATGGAAAGGGGTACCCCTTGCCTGTTTTTGAAAATTCAGCGAGAACCGATGACAATTTGCTTTTTTCCGAAACTAGATGGGCTATCGACTTGAAACTTACACCACGCTCTATTGGTAGCAAAACTAGAGTATGTACCAAGTTTCAAGTCGTTAGTTGTACTAGTTCCTGATATAGCTATTTTTTATTATGGACGAAAAGAAACTAAAGCAAGGTTTTAGTGGACCAAAGTCACGGTGATCCACCCCATCAACCATAACTTTGAAAATAGTGGATCAATCAAGACGAAACTAGGTGAGTATACGTAGAATAGATATAGAAAAAAAATTGATCTTACAGTTAAGCATTTTTGCCCTTATTTACATGGTGAGAATTTTTTGAAACCGAGCAAAATTACCATTTTTAGAATGGAAATTATGGCTTCTAAAATCGATTGTGAACTAACTATTGATCTAAGACTATATGTTGCTTCTAGTAATCGATGCGTATACTAATAAGGAATACTAAAACATTAGTAGTTGACAAAATTAGATTTTTGAAAAAATGGAAAGGGGTACCCCTTGCCTGTTTTTGAAAATTCAGCGAGAACCGATGACAATTTGCTTTTTTCCGAAACTAGATGGGCTATCGACTTGAAACTTACACCACGCTCTATTGGTAGCAAAACTAGAGTATGTACCAAGTTTCAAGTCGTTAGTTGTACTAGTTCCTGATATAGCTATTTTTTATTATGGACGAAAAGAAACTAAAGCAAGGTTTTAGTGGACCAAAGTCACGGTGATCCACCCCATCAACCATAACTTTGAAAATAGTGGATCAATCAAGACGAAACTAGGTGAGTATACGTAGAATAGATATAGAAAAAAAATTGATCTTACAGTTAAGCATTTTTGCCCTTATTTACATGGTGAGAATTTTTTGAAACCGAGCAAAATTACCATTTTTAGAATGGAAATTATGGCTTCTAAAATCGATTGTGAACTAACTATTGATCTAAGACTATATGTTGCTTCTAGTAATCGATGCGTATACTAATAAGGAATACTAAAACATTAGTAGTTGACAAAATTAGATTTTTGAAAAAATGGAAAGGGGTACCCCTTGCCTGTTTTTGAAAATTCAGCGAGAACCGATGACAATTTGCTTTTTTCCGAAACTAGATGGGCTATCGACTTGAAACTTACACCACGCTCTATTGGTAGCAAAACTAGAGTATGTACCAAGTTTCAAGTCGTTAGTTGTACTAGTTCCTGATATAGCTATTTTTTATTATGGACGAAAAGAAACTAAAGCAAGGTTTTAGTGGACCAAAGTCACGGTGATCCACCCCATCAACCATAACTTTGAAAATAGTGGATCAATCAAGACGAAACTAGGTGAGTATACGTAGAATAGATATAGAAAAAAAATTGATCTTACAGTTAAGCATTTTTGCCCTTATTTACATGGTGAGAATTTTTTGAAACCGAGCAAAATTACCATTTTTAGAATGGAAATTATGGCTTCTAAAATCGATTGTGAACTAACTATTGATCTAAGACTATATGTTGCTTCTAGTAATCGATGCGTATACTAATAAGGAATACTAAAACATTAGTAGTTGACAAAATTAGATTTTTGAAAAAATGGAAAGGGGTACCCCTTGCCTGTTTTTGAAAATTCAGCGAGAACCGATGACAATTTGCTTTTTTCCGAAACTAGATGGGCTATCGACTTGAAACTTACACCACGCTCTATTGGTAGCAAAACTAGAGTATGTACCAAGTTTCAAGTCGTTAGTTGTACTAGTTCCTGATATAGCTATTTTTTATTATGGACGAAAAGAAACTAAAGCAAGGTTTTAGTGGACCAAAGTCACGGTGATCCACCCCATCAACCATAACTTTGAAAATAGTGGATCAATCAAGACGAAACTAGGTGAGTGTACGTAGAATAGATATAGAAAAAAAATTGATCTTACAGTTAAGCATTTTTGCCCTTATTTACATGGTGAGAATTTTTTGAAACCGAGCAAAATTACCATTTTTAGAATGGAAATTATGGCTTCTAAAATCGATTGTGAACTAACTATTGATCTAAGACTATATGTTGCTTCTAGTAATCGATGCGTATACTAATAAGGAATACTAAAACATTAGTAGTTGACAAAATTAGATTTTTGAAAAAATGGAAAGGGGTACCCCTTGCCTGTTTTTGAAAATTCAGCGAGAACCGATGACAATTTGCTTTTTTCCGAAACTAGATGGGCTATCGACTTGAAACTTACACCACGCTCTATTGGTAGCAAAACTAGAGTATGTACCAAGTTTCAAGTCGTTAGTTGTACTAGTTCCTGATATAGCTATTTTTTATTATGGACGAAAAGAAACTAAAGCAAGGTTTTAGTGGACCAAAGTCACGGTGATCCACCCCATCAACCATAACTTTGAAAATAGTGGATCAATCAAGACGAAACTAGGTGAGTATACGTAGAATAGATATAGAAAAAAAATTGATCTTACAGTTAAGCATTTTTGCCCTTATTTACATGGTGAGAATTTTTTGAAACCGAGCAAAATTACCATTTTTAGAATGGAAATTATGGCTTCTAAAATCGATTGTGAACTAACTATTGATCTAAGACTATATGTTGCTTCTAGTAATCGATGCGTATACTAATAAGGAATACTAAAACATTAGTAGTTGACAAAATTAGATTTTTGAAAAAATGGAAAGGGGTACCCCTTGCCTGTTTTTGAAAATTCAGCGAGAACCGATGACAATTTGCTTTTTTCCGAAACTAGATGGGCTATCGACTTGAAACTTACACCACGCTCTATTGGTAGCAAAACTAGAGTATGTACCAAGTTTCAAGTCGTTAGTTGTACTAGTTCCTGATATAGCTATTTTTTATTATGGACGAAAAGAAACTAAAGCAAGGTTTTAGTGGACCAAAGTCACGGTGATCCACCCCATCAACCATAACTTTGAAAATAGTGGATCAATCAAGACGAAACTAGGTGAGTATACGTAGAATAGATATAGAAAAAAAATTGATCTTACAGTTAAGCATTTTTGCCCTTATTTACATGGTGAGAATTTTTTGAAACCGAGCAAAATTACCATTTTTAGAATGGAAATTATGGCTTCTAAAATCGATTGTGAACTAACTTTTGATCTAAGACTATATGTTGCTTCTAGTAATCGATGCGTATACTAATAAGGAATACTAAAACATTAGTAGTTGACAAAATTAGATTTTTGAAAAAATGGAAAGGGGTACCCCTTGCCTGTTTTTGAAAATTCAGCGAGAACCGATGAAAATTTGCTTTTTTCCGAAACTAGATGGGCTATCGACTTGAAACTAACACCACGCTCTATTGGTAGCAAAACTAGAGTATGTACCAAGTTTCAAGTCGTTAGTTGTACTAGTTCCTGATATAGCTATTTTTTATTATGGACGAAAAGAAACTAAAGCAAGGTTTTAGTGGACCAAAGTCGCGGTGATCCACCCCATCAACCATAACTTTGAAAATAGTGGATCAATCAAGACGAAACTAGGTGAGTATACGTAGAATAGATATAGAAAAAAAATTGATCTTACAGTTAAGCATTTTTGCCCTTACTTACATGGTGAGAATTTTTTGAAACCGACCAAAATTACCATTTTTAGAATGGAAATTATGGCTTCTAAAATCGATTGTGAACTAACTATTGATCTAAGACTATATGTTGCTTCTAGTAATCGATGCGTATACTAATAAGGAATACTAAAACATTAGTAGTTGACAAAATTAGATTTTTGAAAAAATGGAAAGGGGTACCCCTTGCCTGTTTTTGAAAATTCAGCGAGAACCGATGAAAATTTGCTTTTTTCCGAAACTAGATGGGCTATCGACTTGAAACTAACACCACGCTCTATTGGTAGCAAAACTAGAGTATGTACCAAGTTTCAAGTCGTTAGTTGTACTAGTTCCTGATATAGCTATTTTTTATTATGGACGAAAAGAAACTAAAGCAAGGTTTTAGTGGACCAAAGTCACGGTGATCCACCCCATCAACCATAACTTTGAAAATAGTGGATCAATCAAGACGAAACTAGGTGAGTATACGTAGAATAGATATAGAAAAAAAATTGATCTTACAGTTAAGCATTTTTGCCCTTATTTACATGGTGAGAATTTTTTGAAACCGAGCAAAATTACCATTTTTAGAATGGAAATTATGGCTTCTAAAATCGATTGTGAACTAACTATTGATCTAAGACTATATGTTGCTTCTAGTAATCGATGCGTATACTAATAAGGAATACTAAAACATTAGTAGTTGACAAAATTAGATTTTTGAAAAAATGGAAAGGGGTACCCCTTGCCTGTTTTTGAAAATTCAGCGAGAACCGATGACAATTTGCTTTTTTCCGAAACTAGATGGGCTATCGACTTGAAACTTACACCACGCTCTATTGGTAGCAAAACTAGAGTATGTACCAAGTTTCAAGTCGTTAGTTGTACTAGTTCCTGATATAGCTATTTTTTATTATGGACGAAAAGAAACTAAAGCAAGGTTTTAGTGGACCAAAGTCACGGTGATCCACCCCATCAACCATAACTTTGAAAATAGTGGATCAATCAAGACGAAACTAGGTGAGTATACGTAGAATAGATATAGGAAAAAAATTGATCTTACGGTTTAGCATTTTTGCCCTTACTTACATGGTGAGAATTTTTTGAAACCGAGCAAAATTACCATTTTTAGAATGGAAATTATGGCTTCTAAAATCGATTGTGAACTAACTATTGATCTAAGACTATATGTTGCTTCTAGTAATCGATGCGTATACTAATAAGGAATACTAAAACATTAGTAGTTGACAAAATTAGATTTTTGAAAAAATGGAAAGGGGTACCCCTTGCCTGTTTTTGAAAATTCAGCGAGAACCGATGAAAATTTGCTTTTTTCCGAAACTAGATGGGCTATCGACTTGAAACTAACACCACGCTCTATTGGTAGCAAAACTAGAGTATGTACCAAGTTTCAAGTCGTTAGTTGTACTAGTTCCTGATATAGCTATTTTTTATTATGGACGAAAAGAAACTAAAGCAAGGTTTTAGTGGATCAAAGTCACGGTGATCCACCCCATCAACCATAACTTTGAAAATAGTGGATCAATCAAGACGAAACTAGGTGAGTATACGTAGAATAGATATAGGAAAAAAATTGATCTTACGGTTAAGCATTTTTGCCCTTACTTACATGGTGAGAATTTTTTGAAACCGAGCAAAATTACCATTTTTAGAATGGAAATTATGGCTTCTAAAATCGATTGTGAACTAACTATTGATCTAAGACTATATGTTGCTTCTAGTAATCGATGCGTATACTAATAAGGAATACTAAAACATTAGTAGTTGACAAAATTAGATTTTTGAAAAAATGGAAAGGGGTACCCCTTGCCTGTTTTTGAAAATTCAGCGAGAACCGATGAAAATTTGCTTTTTTCCGAAACTAGATGGGCTATCGACTTGAAACTTACACCACGCTCTATTGGTAGCAAAACTAGAGTATGTACCAAGTTTCAAGTCGTTAGTTGTACTAGTTCCTGATATAGCTATTTTTTATTATGGACGAAAAGAAACTAAAGCAAGGTTTTAGTGGACCAAAGTCACGGTGATCCACCCCATCAACCATAACTTTGAAAATAGTGGATCAATCAAGACGAAACTAGGTGAGTATACGTAGAATAGATATAGGAAAAAAATTGATCTTACGGTTTAGCATTTTTGCCCTTACTTACATGGTGAGAATTTTTTGAAACCGAGCAAAATTACCATTTTTAGAATGGAAATTATGGCTTCTAAAATCGATTGTGAACTAACTATTGATCTAAGACTATATGTTGCTTCTAGTAATCGATGCGTATACTAATAAGGAATACTAAAACATTAGTAGTTGACAAAATTAGATTTTTGAAAAAATGGAAAGGGGTACCCCTTGCCTGTTTTTGAAAATTCAGCGAGAACCGATGAAAATTTGCTTTTTTCCGAAACTAGATGGGCTATCGACTTGAAACTAACACCACGCTCTATTGGTAGCAAAACTAGAGTATGTACCAAGTTTCAAGTCGTTAGTTGTACTAGTTCCTGATATAGCTATTTTTTATTATGGACGAAAAGAAACTAAAGCAAGGTTTTAGTGGACCAAAGTCACGGTGATCCACCCCATCAACCATAACTTTGAAAATAGTGGATCAATCAAGACGAAACTAGGTGAGTATACGTAGAATAGATATAGGAAAAAAATTGATCTTACGGTTTAGCATTTTTGCCCTTACTTACATGGTGAGAATTTTTTGAAACCGAGCAAAATTACCATTTTTAGAATGGAAATTATGGCTTCTAAAATCGATTGTGAACTAACTATTGATCTAAGACTATATGTTGCTTCTAGTAATCGATGCGTATACTAATAAGGAATACTAAAACATTAGTAGTTGACAAAATTAGATTTTTGAAAAAATGGAAAGGGGTACCCCTTGCCTGTTTTTGAAAATTCAGCGAGAACCGATGAAAATTTGCTTTTTTCCGAAACTAGATGGGCTATCGACTTGAAACTAACACCACGCTCTATTGGTAGCAAAACTAGAGTATGTACCAAGTTTCAAGTCGTTAGTTGTACTAGTTCCTGATATAGCTATTTTTTATTATGGACGAAAAGAAACTAAAGCAAGGTTTTAGTGGACCAAAGTCACGGTGATCCACCCCATCAACCATAACTTTGAAAATAGTGGATCAATCAAGACGAAACTAGGTGAGTATACGTAGAATAGATATAGAAAAAAAATTGATCTTACAGTTAAGCATTTTTGCCCTTATTTACATGGTGAGAATTTTTTGAAACCGAGCAAAATTACCATTTTTAGAATGGAAATTATGGCTTCTAAAATCGATTGTGAACTAACTATTGATCTAAGACTATATGTTGCTTCTAGTAATCGATGCGTATACTAATAAGGAATACTAAAACATTAGTAGTTGACAAAATTAGATTTTTGAAAAAATGGAAAGGGGTACCCCTTGCCTGTTTTTGAAAATTCAGCGAGAACCGATGACAATTTGCTTTTTTCCGAAACTAGATGGGCTATCGACTTGAAACTTACACCACGCTCTATTGGTAGCAAAACTAGAGTATGTACCAAGTTTCAAGTCGTTAGTTGTACTAGTTCCTGATATAGCTATTTTTTATTATGGACGAAAAGAAACTAAAGCAAGGTTTTAGTGGACCAAAGTCACGGTGATCCACCCCATCAACCATAACTTTGAAAATAGTGGATCAATCAAGACGAAACTAGGTGAGTATACGTAGAATAGATATAGGAAAAAAATTGATCTTACGGTTTAGCATTTTTGCCCTTACTTACATGGTGAGAATTTTTTGAAACCGAGCAAAATTACCATTTTTAGAATGGAAATTATGGCTTCTAAAATCGATTGTGAACTAACTATTGATCTAAGACTATATGTTGCTTCTAGTAATCGATGCGTATACTAATAAGGAATACTAAAACATTAGTAGTTGACAAAATTAGATTTTTGAAAAAATGGAAAGGGGTACCCCTTGCCTGTTTTTGAAAATTCAGCGAGAACCGATGAAAATTTGCTTTTTTCCGAAACTAGATGGGCTATCGACTTGAAACTAACACCACGCTCTATTGGTAGCAAAACTAGAGTATGTACCAAGTTTCAAGTCGTTAGTTGTACTAGTTCCTGATATAGCTATTTTTTATTATGGACGAAAAGAAACTAAAGCAAGGTTTTAGTGGACCAAAGTCACGGTGATCCACCCCATCAACCATAACTTTGAAAATAGTGGATCAATCAAGACGAAACTAGGTGAGTATACGTAGAATAGATATAGGAAAAAAATTGATCTTACGGTTTAGCATTTTTGCCCTTACTTACATGGTGAGAATTTTTTGAAACCGAGCAAAATTACCATTTTTAGAATGGAAATTATGGCTTCTAAAATCGATTGTGAACTAACTATTGATCTAAGACTATATGTTGCTTCTAGTAATCGATGCGTATACTAATAAGGAATACTAAAACATTAGTAGTTGACAAAATTAGATTTTTGAAAAAATGGAAAGGGGTACCCCTTGCCTGTTTTTGAAAATTCAGCGAGAACCGATGAAAATTTGCTTTTTTCCGAAACTAGATGGGCTATCGACTTGAAACTAACACCACGCTCTATTGGTAGCAAAACTAGAGTATGTACCAAGTTTCAAGTCGTTAGTTGTACTAGTTCCTGATATAGCTATTTTTTATTATGGACGAAAAGAAACTAAAGCAAGGTTTTAGTGGACCAAAGTCACGGTGATCCACCCCATCAACCATAACTTTGAAAATAGTGGATCAATCAAGACGAAACTAGGTGAGTATACGTAGAATAGATATAGAAAAAAAATTGATCTTACAGTTAAGCATTTTTGCCCTTATTTACATGGTGAGAATTTTTTGAAACCGAGCAAAATTACCATTTTTAGAATGGAAATTATGGCTTCTAAAATCGATTGTGAACTAACTATTGATCTAAGACTATATGTTGCTTCTAGTAATCGATGCGTATACTAATAAGGAATACTAAAACATTAGTAGTTGACAAAATTAGATTTTTGAAAAAATGGAAAGGGGTACCCCTTGCCTGTTTTTGAAAATTCAGCGAGAACCGATGAAAATTTGCTTTTTTCCGAAACTAGATGGGCTATCGACTTGAAACTTACACCACGCTCTATTGGTAGCAAAACTAGAGTATGTACCAAGTTTCAAGTCGTTAGTTGTACTAGTTCCTGATATAGCTATTTTTTATTATGGACGAAAAGAAACTAAAGCAAGGTTTTAGTGGACCAAAGTCACGGTGATCCACCCCATCAACCATAACTTTGAAAATAGTGGATCAATCAAGACGAAACTAGGTGAGTATACGTAGAATAGATATAGGAAAAAAATTGATCTTACGGTTTAGCATTTTTGCCCTTACTTACATGGTGAGAATTTTTTGAAACCGAGCAAAATTACCATTTTTAGAATGGAAATTATGGCTTCTAAAATCGATTGTGAACTAACTATTGATCTAAGACTATATGTTGCTTCTAGTAATCGATGCGTATACTAATAAGGAATACTAAAACATTAGTAGTTGACAAAATTAGATTTTTGAAAAAATGGAAAGGGGTACCCCTTGCCTGTTTTTGAAAATTCAGCGAGAACCGATGAAAATTTGCTTTTTTCCGAAACTAGATGGGCTATCGACTTGAAACTAACACCACGCTCTATTGGTAGCAAAACTAGAGTATGTACCAAGTTTCAAGTCGTTAGTTGTACTAGTTCCTGATATAGCTATTTTTTATTATGGACGAAAAGAAACTAAAGCAAGGTTTTAGTGGACCAAAGTCACGGTGATCCACCCCATCAACCATAACTTTGAAAATAGTGGATCAATCAAGACGAAACTAGGTGAGTATACGTAGAATAGATATAGAAAAAAAATTGATCTTACAGTTAAGCATTTTTGCCCTTATTTACATGGTGAGAATTTTTTGAAACCGAGCAAAATTACCATTTTTAGAATGGAAATTATGGCTTCTAAAATCGATTGTGAACTAACTATTGATCTAAGACTATATGTTGCTTCTAGTAATCGATGCGTATACTAATAAGGAATACTAAAACATTAGTAGTTGACAAAATTAGATTTTTGAAAAAATGGAAAGGGGTACCCCTTGCCTGTTTTTGAAAATTCAGCGAGAACCGATGACAATTTGCTTTTTTCCGAAACTAGATGGGCTATCGACTTGAAACTTACACCACGCTCTATTGGTAGCAAAACTAGAGTATGTACCAAGTTTCAAGTCGTTAGTTGTACTAGTTCCTGATATAGCTATTTTTTATTATGGACGAAAAGAAACTAAAGCAAGGTTTTAGTGGACCAAAGTCACGGTGATCCACCCCATCAACCATAACTTTGAAAATAGTGGATCAATCAAGACGAAACTAGGTGAGTATACGTAGAATAGATATAGGAAAAAAATTGATCTTACGGTTTAGCATTTTTGCCCTTACTTACATGGTGAGAATTTTTTGAAACCGAGCAAAATTACCATTTTTAGAATGGAAATTATGGCTTCTAAAATCGATTGTGAACTAACTATTGATCTAAGACTATATGTTGCTTCTAGTAATCGATGCGTATACTAATAAGGAATACTAAAACATTAGTAGTTGACAAAATTAGATTTTTGAAAAAATGGAAAGGGGTACCCCTTGCCTGTTTTTGAAAATTCAGCGAGAACCGATGAAAATTTGCTTTTTTCCGAAACTAGATGGGCTATCGACTTGAAACTAACACCACGCTCTATTGGTAGCAAAACTAGAGTATGTACCAAGTTTCAAGTCGTTAGTTGTACTAGTTCCTGATATAGCTATTTTTTATTATGGACGAAAAGAAACTAAAGCAAGGTTTTAGTGGATCAAAGTCACGGTGATCCACCCCATCAACCATAACTTTGAAAATAGTGGATCAATCAAGACGAAACTAGGTGAGTATACGTAGAATAGATATAGGAAAAAAATTGATCTTACGGTTAAGCATTTTTGCCCTTACTTACATGGTGAGAATTTTTTGAAACCGAGCAAAATTACCATTTTTAGAATGGAAATTATGGCTTCTAAAATCGATTGTGAACTAACTATTGATCTAAGACTATATGTTGCTTCTAGTAATCGATGCGTATACTAATAAGGAATACTAAAACATTAGTAGTTGACAAAATTAGATTTTTGAAAAAATGGAAAGGGGTACCCCTTGCCTGTTTTTGAAAATTCAGCGAGAACCGATGAAAATTTGCTTTTTTCCGAAACTAGATGGGCTATCGACTTGAAACTTACACCACGCTCTATTGGTAGCAAAACTAGAGTATGTACCAAGTTTCAAGTCGTTAGTTGTACTAGTTCCTGATATAGCTATTTTTTATTATGGACGAAAAGAAACTAAAGCAAGGTTTTAGTGGACCAAAGTCACGGTGATCCACCCCATCAACCATAACTTTGAAAATAGTGGATCAATCAAGACGAAACTAGGTGAGTATACGTAGAATAGATATAGGAAAAAAATTGATCTTACGGTTTAGCATTTTTGCCCTTACTTACATGGTGAGAATTTTTTGAAACCGAGCAAAATTACCATTTTTAGAATGGAAATTATGGCTTCTAAAATCGATTGTGAACTAACTATTGATCTAAGACTATATGTTGCTTCTAGTAATCGATGCGTATACTAATAAGGAATACTAAAACATTAGTAGTTGACAAAATTAGATTTTTGAAAAAATGGAAAGGGGTACCCCTTGCCTGTTTTTGAAAATTCAGCGAGAACCGATGACAATTTGCTTTTTTCCGAAACTAGATGGGCTATCGACTTGAAACTAACACCACGCTCTATTGGTAGCAAAACTAGAGTATGTACCAAGTTTCAAGTCGTTAGTTGTACTAGTTCCTGATATAGCTATTTTTTATTATGGACGAAAAGAAACTAAAGCAAGGTTTTAGTGGATCAAAGTCACGGTGATCCACCCCATCAACCATAACTTTGAAAATAGTGGATCAATCAAGACGAAACTAGGTGAGTATACGTAGAATAGATATAGGAAAAAAATTGATCTTACGGTTAAGCATTTTTGCCCTTACTTACATGGTGAGAATTTTTTGAAACCGAGCAAAATTACCATTTTTAGAATGGAAATTATGGCTTCTAAAATCGATTGTGAACTAACTATTGATCTAAGACTATATGTTGCTTCTAGTAATCGATGCGTATACTAATAAGGAATACTAAAACATTAGTAGTTGACAAAATTAGATTTTTGAAAAAATGGAAAGGGGTACCCCTTGCCTGTTTTTGAAAATTCAGCGAGAACCGATGAAAATTTGCTTTTTTCCGAAACTAGATGGGCTATCGACTTGAAACTTACACCACGCTCTATTGGTAGCAAAACTAGAGTATGTACCAAGTTTCAAGTCGTTAGTTGTACTAGTTCCTGATATAGCTATTTTTTATTATGGACGAAAAGAAACTAAAGCAAGGTTTTAGTGGACCAAAGTCACGGTGATCCACCCCATCAACCATAACTTTGAAAATAGTGGATCAATCAAGACGAAACTAGGTGAGTATACGTAGAATAGATATAGGAAAAAAATTGATCTTACGGTTAAGCATTTTTGCCCTTACTTACATGGTGAGAATTTTTTGAAACCGAGCAAAATTACCATTTTTAGAATGGAAATTATGGCTTCTAAAATCGATTGTGAACTAACTATTGATCTAAGACTATATGTTGCTTCTAGTAATCGATGCGTATACTAATAAGGAATACTAAAACATTAGTAGTTGACAAAATTAGATTTTTGAAAAAATGGAAAGGGGTACCCCTTGCCTGTTTTTGAAAATTCAGCGAGAACCGATGAAAATTTGCTTTTTTCCGAAACTAGATGGGCTATCGACTTGAAACTAACACCACGCTCTATTGGTAGCAAAACTAGAGTATGTACCAAGTTTCAAGTCGTTAGTTGTACTAGTTCCTGATATAGCTATTTTTTATTATGGACGAAAAGAAACTAAAGCAAGGTTTTAGTGGATCAAAGTCACGGTGATCCACCCCATCAACCATAACTTTGAAAATAGTGGATCAATCAAGACGAAACTAGGTGAGTATACGTAGAATAGATATAGGAAAAAAATTGATCTTACGGTTAAGCATTTTTGCCCTTACTTACATGGTGAGAATTTTTTGAAACCGAGCAAAATTACCATTTTTAGAATGGAAATTATGGCTTCTAAAATCGATTGTGAACTAACTATTGATCTAAGACTATATGTTGCTTCTAGTAATCGATGCGTATACTAATAAGGAATACTAAAACATTAGTAGTTGACAAAATTAGATTTTTGAAAAAATGGAAAGGGGTACCCCTTGCCTGTTTTTGAAAATTCAGCGAGAACCGATGAAAATTTGCTTTTTTCCGAAACTAGATGGGCTATCGACTTGAAACTTACACCACGCTCTATTGGTAGCAAAACTAGAGTATGTACCAAGTTTCAAGTCGTTAGTTGTACTAGTTCCTGATATAGCTATTTTTTATTATGGACGAAAAGAAACTAAAGCAAGGTTTTAGTGGACCAAAGTCACGGTGATCCACCCCATCAACCATAACTTTGAAAATAGTGGATCAATCAAGACGAAACTAGGTGAGTATACGTAGAATAGATATAGGAAAAAAATTGATCTTACGGTTTAGCATTTTTGCCCTTACTTACATGGTGAGAATTTTTTGAAACCGAGCAAAATTACCATTTTTAGAATGGAAATTATGGCTTCTAAAATCGATTGTGAACTAACTATTGATCTAAGACTATATGTTGCTTCTAGTAATCGATGCGTATACTAATAAGGAATACTAAAACATTAGTAGTTGACAAAATTAGATTTTTGAAAAAATGGAAAGGGGTACCCCTTGCCTGTTTTTGAAAATTCAGCGAGAACCGATGAAAATTTGCTTTTTTCCGAAACTAGATGGGCTATCGACTTGAAACTAACACCACGCTCTATTGGTAGCAAAACTAGAGTATGTACCAAGTTTCAAGTCGTTAGTTGTACTAGTTCCTGATATAGCTATTTTTTATTATGGACGAAAAGAAACTAAAGCAAGGTTTTAGTGGATCAAAGTCACGGTGATCCACCCCATCAACCATAACTTTGAAAATAGTGGATCAATCAAGACGAAACTAGGTGAGTATACGTAGAATAGATATAGGAAAAAAATTGATCTTACGGTTAAGCATTTTTGCCCTTACTTACATGGTGAGAATTTTTTGAAACCGAGCAAAATTACCATTTTTAGAATGGAAATTATGGCTTCTAAAATCGATTGTGAACTAACTATTGATCTAAGACTATATGTTGCTTCTAGTAATCGATGCGTATACTAATAAGGAATACTAAAACATTAGTAGTTGACAAAATTAGATTTTTGAAAAAATGGAAAGGGGTACCCCTTGCCTGTTTTTGAAAATTCAGCGAGAACCGATGAAAATTTGCTTTTTTCCGAAACTAGATGGGCTATCGACTTGAAACTTACACCACGCTCTATTGGTAGCAAAACTAGAGTATGTACCAAGTTTCAAGTCGTTAGTTGTACTAGTTCCTGATATAGCTATTTTTTATTATGGACGAAAAGAAACTAAAGCAAGGTTTTAGTGGACCAAAGTCACGGTGATCCACCCCATCAACCATAACTTTGAAAATAGTGGATCAATCAAGACGAAACTAGGTGAGTATACGTAGAATAGATATAGGAAAAAAATTGATCTTACGGTTTAGCATTTTTGCCCTTACTTACATGGTGAGAATTTTTTGAAACCGAGCAAAATTACCATTTTTAGAATGGAAATTATGGCTTCTAAAATCGATTGTGAACTAACTATTGATCTAAGACTATATGTTGCTTCTAGTAATCGATGCGTATACTAATAAGGAATACTAAAACATTAGTAGTTGACAAAATTAGATTTTTGAAAAAATGGAAAGGGGTACCCCTTGCCTGTTTTTGAAAATTCAGCGAGAACCGATGAAAATTTGCTTTTTTCCGAAACTAGATGGGCTATCGACTTGAAACTAACACCACGCTCTATTGGTAGCAAAACTAGAGTATGTACCAAGTTTCAAGTCGTTAGTTGTACTAGTTCCTGATATAGCTATTTTTTATTATGGACGAAAAGAAACTAAAGCAAGGTTTTAGTGGATCAAAGTCACGGTGATCCACCCCATCAACCATAACTTTGAAAATAGTGGATCAATCAAGACGAAACTAGGTGAGTATACGTAGAATAGATATAGGAAAAAAATTGATCTTACGGTTAAGCATTTTTGCCCTTACTTACATGGTGAGAATTTTTTGAAACCGAGCAAAATTACCATTTTTAGAATGGAAATTATGGCTTCTAAAATCGATTGTGAACTAACTATTGATCTAAGACTATATGTTGCTTCTAGTAATCGATGCGTATACTAATAAGGAATACTAAAACATTAGTAGTTGACAAAATTAGATTTTTGAAAAAATGGAAAGGGGTACCCCTTGCCTGTTTTTGAAAATTCAGCGAGAACCGATGAAAATTTGCTTTTTTCCGAAACTAGATGGGCTATCGACTTGAAACTTACACCACGCTCTATTGGTAGCAAAACTAGAGTATGTACCAAGTTTCAAGTCGTTAGTTGTACTAGTTCCTGATATAGCTATTTTTTATTATGGACGAAAAGAAACTAAAGCAAGGTTTTAGTGGACCAAAGTCACGGTGATCCACCCCATCAACCATAACTTTGAAAATAGTGGATCAATCAAGACGAAACTAGGTGAGTATACGTAGAATAGATATAGGAAAAAAATTGATCTTACGGTTAAGCATTTTTGCCCTTACTTACATGGTGAGAATTTTTTGAAACCGACCAAAATTACCATTTTTAGAATGGAAATTATGGCTTCTAAAATCGATTGTGAACTAACTATTGATCTAAGACTATATGTTGCTTCTAGTAATCGATGCGTATACTAATAAGGAATACTAAAACATTAGTAGTTGACAAAATTAGATTTTTGAAAAAATGGAAAGGGGTACCCCTTGCCTGTTTTTGAAAATTCAGCGAGAACCGATGAAAATTTGCTTTTTTCCGAAACTAGATGGGCTATCGACTTGAAACTTACACCACGCTCTATTGGTAGCAAAACTAGAGTATGTACCAAGTTTCAAGTCGTTAGTTGTACTAGTTCCTGATATAGCTATTTTTTATTATGGACGAAAAGAAACTAAAGCAAGGTTTTAGTGGACCAAAGTCACGGTGATCCACCCCATCAACCATAACTTTGAAAATAGTGGATCAATCAAGACGAAACTAGGTGAGTATACGTAGAATAGATATAGGAAAAAAATTGATCTTACGGTTTAGCATTTTTGCCCTTACTTACATGGTGAGAATTTTTTGAAACCGAGCAAAATTACCATTTTTAGAATGGAAATTATGGCTTCTAAAATCGATTGTGAACTAACTATTGATCTAAGACTATATGTTGCTTCTAGTAATCGATGCGTATACTAATAAGGAATACTAAAACATTAGTAGTTGACAAAATTAGATTTTTGAAAAAATGGAAAGGGGTACCCCTTGCCTGTTTTTGAAAATTCAGCGAGAACCGATGAAAATTTGCTTTTTTCCGAAACTAGATGGGCTATCGACTTGAAACTAACACCACGCTCTATTGGTAGCAAAACTAGAGTATGTACCAAGTTTCAAGTCGTTAGTTGTACTAGTTCCTGATATAGCTATTTTTTATTATGGACGAAAAGAAACTAAAGCAAGGTTTTAGTGGATCAAAGTCACGGTGATCCACCCCATCAACCATAACTTTGAAAATAGTGGATCAATCAAGACGAAACTAGGTGAGTATACGTAGAATAGATATAGGAAAAAAATTGATCTTACGGTTAAGCATTTTTGCCCTTACTTACATGGTGAGAATTTTTTGAAACCGAGCAAAATTACCATTTTTAGAATGGAAATTATGGCTTCTAAAATCGATTGTGAACTAACTATTGATCTAAGACTATATGTTGCTTCTAGTAATCGATGCGTATACTAATAAGGAATACTAAAACATTAGTAGTTGACAAAATTAGATTTTTGAAAAAATGGAAAGGGGTACCCCTTGCCTGTTTTTGAAAATTCAGCGAGAACCGATGAAAATTTGCTTTTTTCCGAAACTAGATGGGCTATCGACTTGAAACTTACACCACGCTCTATTGGTAGCAAAACTAGAGTATGTACCAAGTTTCAAGTCGTTAGTTGTACTAGTTCCTGATATAGCTATTTTTTATTATGGACGAAAAGAAACTAAAGCAAGGTTTTAGTGGACCAAAGTCACGGTGATCCACCCCATCAACCATAACTTTGAAAATAGTGGATCAATCAAGACGAAACTAGGTGAGTATACGTAGAATAGATATAGGAAAAAAATTGATCTTACGGTTTAGCATTTTTGCCCTTACTTACATGGTGAGAATTTTTTGAAACCGAGCAAAATTACCATTTTTAGAATGGAAATTATGGCTTCTAAAATCGATTGTGAACTAACTATTGATCTAAGACTATATGTTGCTTCTAGTAATCGATGCGTATACTAATAAGGAATACTAAAACATTAGTAGTTGACAAAATTAGATTTTTGAAAAAATGGAAAGGGGTACCCCTTGCCTGTTTTTGAAAATTCAGCGAGAACCGATGAAAATTTGCTTTTTTCCGAAACTAGATGGGCTATCGACTTGAAACTAACACCACGCTCTATTGGTAGCAAAACTAGAGTATGTACCAAGTTTCAAGTCGTTAGTTGTACTAGTTCCTGATATAGCTATTTTTTATTATGGACGAAAAGAAACTAAAGCAAGGTTTTAGTGGATCAAAGTCACGGTGATCCACCCCATCAACCATAACTTTGAAAATAGTGGATCAATCAAGACGAAACTAGGTGAGTATACGTAGAATAGATATAGGAAAAAAATTGATCTTACGGTTAAGCATTTTTGCCCTTACTTACATGGTGAGAATTTTTTGAAACCGAGCAAAATTACCATTTTTAGAATGGAAATTATGGCTTCTAAAATCGATTGTGAACTAACTATTGATCTAAGACTATATGTTGCTTCTAGTAATCGATGCGTATACTAATAAGGAATACTAAAACATTAGTAGTTGACAAAATTAGATTTTTGAAAAAATGGAAAGGGGTACCCCTTGCCTGTTTTTGAAAATTCAGCGAGAACCGATGACAATTTGCTTTTTTCCGAAACTAGATGGGCTATCGACTTGAAACTTACACCACGCTCTATTGGTAGCAAAACTAGAGTATGTACCAAGTTTCAAGTCGTTAGTTGTACTAGTTCCTGATATAGCTATTTTTTATTATGGACGAAAAGAAACTAAAGCAAGGTTTTAGTGGACCAAAGTCACGGTGATCCACCCCATCAACCATAACTTTGAAAATAGTGGATCAATCAAGACGAAACTAGGTGAGTATACGTAGAATAGATATAGGAAAAAAATTGATCTTACGGTTTAGCATTTTTGCCCTTACTTACATGGTGAGAATTTTTTGAAACCGAGCAAAATTACCATTTTTAGAATGGAAATTATGGCTTCTAAAATCGATTGTGAACTAACTATTGATCTAAGACTATATGTTGCTTCTAGTAATCGATGCGTATACTAATAAGGAATACTAAAACATTAGTAGTTGACAAAATTAGATTTTTGAAAAAATGGAAAGGGGTACCCCTTGCCTGTTTTTGAAAATTCAGCGAGAACCGATGAAAATTTGCTTTTTTCCGAAACTAGATGGGCTATCGACTTGAAACTAACACCACGCTCTATTGGTAGCAAAACTAGAGTATGTACCAAGTTTCAAGTCGTTAGTTGTACTAGTTCCTGATATAGCTATTTTTTATTATGGACGAAAAGAAACTAAAGCAAGGTTTTAGTGGATCAAAGTCACGGTGATCCACCCCATCAACCATAACTTTGAAAATAGTGGATCAATCAAGACGAAACTAGGTGAGTATACGTAGAATAGATATAGGAAAAAAATTGATCTTACGGTTAAGCATTTTTGCCCTTACTTACATGGTGAGAATTTTTTGAAACCGAGCAAAATTACCATTTTTAGAATGGAAATTATGGCTTCTAAAATCGATTGTGAACTAACTATTGATCTAAGACTATATGTTGCTTCTAGTAATCGATGCGTATACTAATAAGGAATACTAAAACATTAGTAGTTGACAAAATTAGATTTTTGAAAAAATGGAAAGGGGTACCCCTTGCCTGTTTTTGAAAATTCAGCGAGAACCGATGAAAATTTGCTTTTTTCCGAAACTAGATGGGCTATCGACTTGAAACTAACACCACGCTCTATTGGTAGCAAAACTAGAGTATGTACCAAGTTTCAAGTCGTTAGTTGTACTAGTTCCTGATATAGCTATTTTTTATTATGGACGAAAAGAAACTAAAGCAAGGTTTTAGTGGACCAAAGTCACGGTGATCTACCCCATCAACCATAACTTTGAGAATAGTGGATCAATCAAGACGAAACTAGGTGAGTATACGTAGAATAGATATAGAAAAAAAATTGATCTTATGGTTTAGCATTTTTGCCCTTACTTACATGGTGAGAATTTTTTGAAACCGAGCAAAATTACCATTTTTAGAATGGAAATTATGGCTTCTAAAATCGATTGTGAACTAACTATTGATCTAAGACTATATGTTGCTTCTAGTAATCGATGCGTATACTAATAAGGAATACTAAAACATTAGTAGTTGACAAAATTAGATTTTTGAAAAAATGGAAAGGGGTACCCCTTGCCTGTTTTTGAAAATTCAGCGAGAACCGATGACAATTTGCTTTTTTCCGAAACTAGATGGGCTATCGACTTGAAACTAACACCACGCTCTATTGGTAGCAAAACTAGAGTATGTACCAAGTTTCAAGTCGTTAGTTGTACTAGTTCCTGATATAGCTATTTTTTATTATGGACGAAAAGAAACTAAAGCAAGGTTTTAGTGGATCAAAGTCGCGGTGATCCACCCCATCAACCATAACTTTGAAAATAGTGGATCAATCAAGACGAAACTAGGTGAGTATACGTAGAATAGATATAGAAAAAAAATTGATCTTACAGTTAAGCATTTTTGCCCTTACTTACATGGTGAGAATTTTTTGAAACCGACCAAAATTACCATTTTTAGAATGGAAATTATGGCTTCTAAAATCGATTGTGAACTAACTATTGATCTAAGACTATATGTTGCTTCTAGTAATCGATGCGTATACTAATAAGGAATACTAAAACATTAGTAGTTGACAAAATTAGATTTTTGAAAAAATGGAAAGGGGTACCCCTTGCCTGTTTTTGAAAATTCAGCGAGAACCGATGAAAATTTGCTTTTTTCCGAAACTAGATGGGCTATCGACTTGAAACTAACACCACGCTCTATTGGTAGCAAAACTAGAGTATGTACCAAGTTTCAAGTCGTTAGTTGTACTAGTTCCTGATATAGCTATTTTTTATTATGGACGAAAAGAAACTAAAGCAAGGTTTTAGTGGACCAAAGTCGCGGTGATCCACCCCATCAACCATAACTTTGAAAATAGTGGATCAATCAAGACGAAACTAGGTGAGTATACGTAGAATAGATATAGAAAAAAAATTGATCTTACAGTTAAGCATTTTTGCCCTTACTTACATGGTGAGAATTTTTTGAAACCGACCAAAATTACCATTTTTAGAATGGAAATTATGGCTTCTAAAATCGATTGTGAACTAACTATTGATCTAAGACTATATGTTGCTTCTAGTAATCGATGCGTATACTAATAAGGAATACTAAAACATTAGTAGTTGACAAAATTAGATTTTTGAAAAAATGGAAAGGGGTACCCCTTGCCTGTTTTTGAAAATTCAGCGAGAACCGATGAAAATTTGCTTTTTTCCGAAACTAGATGGGCTATCGACTTGAAACTAACACCACGCTCTATTGGTAGCAAAACTAGAGTATGTACCAAGTTTCAAGTCGTTAGTTGTACTAGTTCCTGATATAGCTATTTTTTATTATGGACGAAAAGAAACTAAAGCAAGGTTTTAGTGGACCAAAGTCACGGTGATCCACCCCATCAACCATAACTTTGAAAATAGTGGATCAATCAAGACGAAACTAGGTGAGTATACGTAGAATAGATATAGAAAAAAAATTGATCTTACAGTTAAGCATTTTTGCCCTTACTTACATGGTGAGAATTTTTTGAAACCGACCAAAATTACCATTTTTAGAATGGAAATTATGGCTTCTAAAATCGATTGTGAACTAACTATTGATCTAAGACTATATGTTGCTTCTAGTAATCGATGCGTATACTAATAAGGAATACTAAAACATTAGTAGTTGACAAAATTAGATTTTTGAAAAAATGGAAAGGGGTACCCCTTGCCTGTTTTTGAAAATTCAGCGAGAACCGATGAAAATTTGCTTTTTTCCGAAACTAGATGGGCTATCGACTTGAAACTAACACCACGCTCTATTGGTAGCAAAACTAGAGTATGTACCAAGTTTCAAGTCGTTAGTTGTACTAGTTCCTGATATAGCTATTTTTTATTATGGACGAAAAGAAACTAAAGCAAGGTTTTAGTGGACCAAAGTCGCGGTGATCCACCCCATCAACCATAACTTTGAAAATAGTGGATCAATCAAGACGAAACTAGGTGAGTATACGTAGAATAGATATAGAAAAAAAATTGATCTTACAGTTAAGCATTTTTGCCCTTACTTACATGGTGAGAATTTTTTGAAACCGACCAAAATTACCATTTTTAGAATGGAAATTATGGCTTCTAAAATCGATTGTGAACTAACTATTGATCTAAGACTATATGTTGCTTCTAGTAATCGATGCGTATACTAATAAGGAATACTAAAACATTAGTAGTTGACAAAATTAGATTTTTGAAAAAATGGAAAGGGGTACCCCTTGCCTGTTTTTGAAAATTCAGCGAGAACCGATGAAAATTTGCTTTTTTCCGAAACTAGATGGGCTATCGACTTGAAACTAACACCACGCTCTATTGGTAGCAAAACTAGAGTATGTACCAAGTTTCAAGTCGTTAGTTGTACTAGTTCCTGATATAGCTATTTTTTATTATGGACGAAAAGAAACTAAAGCAAGGTTTTAGTGGACCAAAGTCACGGTGATCCACCCCATCAACCATAACTTTGAAAATAGTGGATCAATCAAGACGAAACTAGGTGAGTATACGTAGAATAGATATAGAAAAAAAATTGATCTTACGGTTTAGCATTTTTGCCCTTACTTACATGGTGAGAATTTTTTGAAACCGAGCAAAATTACCATTTTTAGAATGGAAATTATGGCTTCTAAAATCGATTGTGAACTAACTATTGATCTAAGACTATATGTTGCTTCTAGTAATCGATGCGTATACTAATAAGGAATACTAAAACATTAGTAGTTGACAAAATTAGATTTTTGAAAAAATGGAAAGGGGTACCCCTTGCCTGTTTTTGAAAATTCAGCGAGAACCGATGAAAATTTGCTTTTTTCCGAAACTAGATGGGCTATCGACTTGAAACTAACACCACGCTCTATTGGTAGCAAAACTAGAGTATGTACCAAGTTTCAAGTCGTTAGTTGTACTAGTTCCTGATATAGCTATTTTTTATTATGGACGAAAAGAAACTAAAGCAAGGTTTTAGTGGACCAAAGTCGCGGTGATCCACCCCATCAACCATAACTTTGAAAATAGTGGATCAATCAAGACGAAACTAGGTGAGTATACGTAGAATAGATATAGAAAAAAAATTGATCTTACAGTTAAGCATTTTTGCCCTTACTTACATGGTGAGAATTTTTTGAAACCGACCAAAATTACCATTTTTAGAATGGAAATTATGGCTTCTAAAATCGATTGTGAACTAACTATTGATCTAAGACTATATGTTGCTTCTAGTAATCGATGCGTATACTAATAAGGAATACTAAAACATTAGTAGTTGACAAAATTAGATTTTTGAAAAAATGGAAAGGGGTACCCCTTGCCTGTTTTTGAAAATTCAGCGAGAACCGATGACAATTTGCTTTTTTCCGAAACTAGATGGGCTATCGACTTGAAACTAACACCACGCTCTATTGGTAGCAAAACTAGAGTATGTACCAAGTTTCAAGTCGTTAGTTGTACTAGTTCCTGATATAGCTATTTTTTATTATGTACGAAAAGAAACTAAAGCAAGGTTTTAGTGGACCAAAGTCGCGGTGATCCACCCCATCAACCATAACTTTGAAAATAGTGGATCAATCAAGACGAAACTAGGTGAGTATACGTAGAATAGATATAGAAAAAAAATTGATCTTACAGTTAAGCATTTTTGCCCTTACTTACATGGTGAGAATTTTTTGAAACCGACCAAAATTACCATTTTTAGAATGGAAATTATGGCTTCTAAAATCGATTGTGAACTAACTATTGATCTAAGACTATATGTTGCTTCTAGTAATCGATGCGTATACTAATAAGGAATACTAAAACATTAGTAGTTGACAAAATTAGATTTTTGAAAAAATGGAAAGGGGTACCCCTTGCCTGTTTTTGAAAATTCAGCGAGAACCGATGAAAATTTGTTTTTTTCCGAAACTAGATGGGCTATCGACTTGAAACTAACACCACGCTCTATTGGTAGCAAAACTAGAGTATGTACCAAGTTTCAAGTCGTTAGTTGTACTAGTTCCTGATATAGCTATTTTTTATTATGGACGAAAAGAAACTAAAGCAAGGTTTTAGTGGACCAAAGTCACGGTGATCCACCCCATCAACCATAACTTTGAAAATAGTGGATCAATCAAGACGAAACTAGGTGAGTATACGTAGAATAGATATAGAAAAAAAATTGATCTTACGGTTTAGCATTTTTGCCCTTACTTACATGGTGAGAATTTTTTGAAACCGAGCAAAATTACCATTTTTAGAATGGAAATTATGGCTTCTAAAATCGATTGTGAACTAACTATTGATCTAAGACTATATGTTGCTTCTAGTAATCGATGCGTATACTAATAAGGAATACTAAAACATTAGTAGTTGACAAAATTAGATTTTTGAAAAAATGGAAAGGGGTACCCCTTGCCTGTTTTTGAAAATTCAGCGAGAACCGATGACAATTTGCTTTTTTCCGAAACTAGATGGGCTATCGACTTGAAACTAACACCACGCTCTATTGGTAGCAAAACTAGAGTATGTACCAAGTTTCAAGTCGTTAGTTGTACTAGTTCCTGATATAGCTATTTTTTATTATGGACGAAAAGAAACTAAAGCAAGGTTTTAGTGGACCAAAGTCGCGGTGATCCACCCCATCAACCATAACTTTGAAAATAGTGGATCAATCAAGACGAAACTAGGTGAGTATACGTAGAATAGATATAGAAAAAAAATTGATCTTACAGTTAAGCATTTTTGCCCTTACTTACATGGTGAGAATTTTTTGAAACCGACCAAAATTACCATTTTTAGAATGGAAATTATGGCTTCTAAAATCGATTGTGAACTAACTATTGATCTAAGACTATATGTTGCTTCTAGTAATCGATGCGTATACTAATAAGGAATACTAAAACATTAGTAGTTGACAAAATTAGATTTTTGAAAAAATGGAAAGGGGTACCCCTTGCCTGTTTTTGAAAATTCAGCGAGAACCGATGAAAATTTGCTTTTTTCCGAAACTAGATGGGCTATCGACTTGAAACTAACACCACACTCTATTGGTAGCAAAACTAGAGTATGTACCAAGTTTCAAGTCGTTAGTTGTACTAGTTCCTGATATAGCTATTTTTTATTATGGACGAAAAGAAACTAAAGCAAAGTTTTAGTGGAGCAAAGTCACGGTGATCCACCCCATCAACCATAACTTAGAAAATAGTGGATCAATCAAGACGAAACTAGGTGAGTATACGTAGAATAAATATAGGAAAAAAATTGATCTTACGGTTTAGCATTTTTGCCCTTACTTACATGGTGAGAATTTTTTGAAACCGAGCAAAATTACCATTTTTAGAATGGAAATTATGGCTTCTAAAATCGATTGTGAACTAACTATTGATCTAAGACTATATGTTGCTTCTAGTAATCGATGCGTATACTAATAAGGAATACTAAAACATTAGTAGTTGACAAAATTAGATTTTTGAAAAAATGGAAAGGGGTACCCCTTGCCTGTTTTTGAAAATTCAGCGAGAACCGATGAAAATTTGCTTTTTTCCGAAACTAGATAGGCTATCGACTTGAAACTAACACCACGCTCTATTGGTAGCAAAACTAGAGTATGTACCAAGTTTCAAGTCGTTAGTTGTACTAGTTCCTGATATAGCTATTTTTTATTATGGACGAAAAGAAACTAAAGCAAAGTTTTAGTGGAGCAAAGTCACGGTGATCCACCCCATCAACCATAACTTTGAAAATAGTGGATCAATCAAGACGAAACTAGGTGAGTATACGTAGAATAGATATAGAAAAAAAATCTTACAGTTAAGCATTTTTGCCCTTACTTACATGGTGAGAATTTTTTGAAACCGAGCAAAATTACCATTTTTAGAATGGAAATTATGGCTTCTAAAATCGATTGTGAACTAACTATTGATCTAAGACTATATGTTGCTTCTAGTAATCGATGCGTATACTAATAAGGAATACTAAAACATTAGTAGTTGACAAAATTAGATTTTTGAAAAAATGGAAAGGGGTACCCCTTGCCTGTTTTTGAAAATTCAGCGAGAACCGATGAAAATTTGCTTTTTTCCGAAACTAGATGGGCTATCGACTTGAAACTAACACCACGCTCTATTGGTAGCAAAACTAGAGTATGTACCAAGTTTCAAGTCGTTAGTTGTACTAGTTCCTGATATAGCTATTTTTTATTATGGACGAAAAGAAACTAAAGCAAGGTTTTAGTGGACCAAAGTCACGGTGATCCACCCCATCAACCATAACTTTGAAAATAGTGGATCAATCAAGACGAAACTAGGTGAGTATACGTAGAATAGATATAGGAAAAAAATTGATCTTACGGTTTAGCATTTTTGCCCTTATTTACATGGTGAGAATTTTTTGAAACCGACCAAAATTACCATTTTTAGAATGGAAATTATGGCTTCTAAAATCGATTGTGAACTAACTATTGATCTAAGACTATATGTTGCTTCTAGTAATCGATGCGTATACTAATAAGGAATACTAAAACATTAGTAGTTGACAAAATTAGATTTTTGAAAAAATGGAAAGGGGTACCCCTTGCCTGTTTTTGAAAATTCAGCGAGAACCGATGAAAATTTGCTTTTTTCCGAAACTAGATGGGCTATCGACTTGAAACTAACACCACGCTCTATTGGTAGCAAAACTAGAGTATGTACCAAGTTTCAAGTCGTTAGTTGTACTAGTTCCTGATATAGCTATTTTTTATTATGGACGAAAAGAAACTAAAGCAAGGTTTTAGTGGACCAAAGTCGCGGTGATCCACTCCATCAACCATAACTTTGAAAATAGTGGATCAATCAAGACGAAACTAGGTGAGTATACGTAGAATAGATATAGAAAAAAAATTGATCTTACAGTTAAGCATTTTTGCCCTTACTTACATAGTGAGAATTTTTTGAAACCGAGCAAAATTACCATTTTTAGAATGGAAATTATGGCTTCTAAAATCGATTGTGAACTAACTATTGATCTAAGACTATATGTTGCTTCTAGTAATCGATGCGTATACTAATAAGGAATACTAAAACATTAGTAGTTGACAAAATTAGATTTTTGAAAAAATGGAAAGGGGTACCCCTTGCCTGTTTTTGAAAATTCAGCGAGAACCGATGAAAATTTGCTTTTTTCCGAAACTAGATGGGCTATCGACTTGAAACTAACACCACGCTCTATTGGTAGCAAAACTAGAGTATGTACCAAGTTTCAAGTCGTTAGTTGTACTAGTTCCTGATATAGCTATTTTTTATTATGGACGAAAAGAAACTAAAGCAAGGTTTTAGTGGACCAAAGTCGCGGTGATCCACCCCATCAACCATAACTTTGAAAATAGTGGATCAATCAAGACGAAACTAGGTGAGTATACGTAGAATAGATATAGAAAAAAAATCTTACAGTTAAGCATTTTTGCCCTTACTTACATGGTGAGAATTTTTTGAAACCGACCAAAATTACCATTTTTAGAATGGAAATTATGGCTTCTAAAATCGATTGTGAACTAACTTTTGATCTAAGACTATATGTTGCTTCTAGTAATCGATGCGTATACTAATAAGGAATACTAAAACATTAGTAGTTGACAAAATTAGATTTTTGAAAAAATGGAAAGGGGTACCCCTTGCCTGTTTTTGAAAATTCAGCGAGAACCGATGAAAATTTGCTTTTTTCCGAAACTAGATGGGCTATCGACTTGAAACTAACACCACGCTCTATTGGTAGCAAAACTAGAGTATGTACCAAGTTTCAAGTCGTTAGTTGTACTAGTTCCTGATATAGCTATTTTTTATTATGGACGAAAAGAAACTAAAGCAAGGTTTTAGTGGACCAAAGTCGCGGTGATCCACCCCATCAACCATAACTTTGAAAATAGTGGATCAATCAAGACGAAACTAGGTGAGTATACGTAGAATAGATATTGAAAAAAAATTGATCTTACAGTTAAGCATTTTTGCCCTTACTTACATGGTGAGAATTTTTTGAAACCGACCAAAATTACCATTTTTAGAATGGAAATTATGGCTTCTAAAATCGATTGTGAACTAACTATTGATCTAAGACTATATGTTGCTTCTAGTAATCGATGCGTATACTAATAAGGAATACTAAAACATTAGTAGTTGACAAAATTAGATTTTTGAAAAAATGGAAAGGGGTACCCCTTGCCTGTTTTTGAAAATTCAGCGAGAACCGATGAAAATTTGCTTTTTTCCGAAACTAGATGGGCTATCGACTTGAAACTAACACCACGCTCTATTGGTAGCAAAACTAGAGTATGTACCAAGTTTCAAGTCGTTAGTTGTACTAGTTCCTGATATAGCTATTTTTTATTATGGACGAAAAGAAACTAAAGCAAGGTTTTAGTGGACCAAAGTCACGGTGATCCACCCCATCAACCATAACTTTGAAAATAGTGGATCAATCAAGACGAAACTAGGTGAGTATACGTAGAATAGATATAGAAAAAAAATTGATCTTACGGTTTAGCATTTTTGCCCTTACTTACATGGTGAGAATTTTTTGAAACCGAGCAAAATTACCATTTTTAGAATGGAAATTATGGCTTCTAAAATCGATTGTGAACTAACTATTGATCTAAGACTATATGTTGCTTCTAGTAATCGATGCGTATACTAATAAGGAATACTAAAACATTAGTAGTTGACAAAATTAGATTTTTGAAAAAATGGAAAGGGGTACCCCTTGCCTGTTTTTGAAAATTCAGCGAGAACCGATGACAATTTGCTTTTTTCCGAAACTAGATGGGCTATCGACTTGAAACTAACACCACGCTCTATTGGTAGCAAAACTAGAGTATGTACCAAGTTTCAAGTCGTTAGTTGTACTAGTTCCTGATATAGCTATTTTTTATTATGGACGAAAAGAAACTAAAGCAAGGTTTTAGTGGACCAAAGTCGCGGTGATCCACCCCATCAACCATAACTTTGAAAATAGTGGATCAATCAAGACGAAACTAGGTGAGTATACGTAGAATAGATATAGAAAAAAAATTGATCTTACAGTTAAGCATTTTTGCCCTTACTTACATGGTGAGAATTTTTTGAAACCGACCAAAATTACCATTTTTAGAATGGAAATTATGGCTTCTAAAATCGATTGTGAACTAACTATTGATCTAAGACTATATGTTGCTTCTAGTAATCGATGCGTATACTAATAAGGAATACTAAAACATTAGTAGTTGACAAAATTAGATTTTTGAAAAAATGGAAAGGGGTACCCCTTGCCTGTTTTTGAAAATTCAGCGAGAACCGATGAAAATTTGCTTTTTTCCGAAACTAGATGGGCTATCGACTTGAAACTAACACCACGCTCTATTGGTAGCAAAACTAGAGTATGTACCAAGTTTCAAGTCGTTAGTTGTACTAGTTCCTGATATAGCTATTTTTTATTATGGACGAAAAGAAACTAAAGCAAGGTTTTAGTGGACCAAAGTCGCGGTGATCCACCCCATCAACCATAACTTTGAAAATAGTGGATCAATCAAGACGAAACTAGGTGAGTATACGTAGAATAGATATTGAAAAAAAATTGATCTTACAGTTAAGCATTTTTGCCCTTACTTACATGGTGAGAATTTTTTGAAACCGACCAAAATTACCATTTTTAGAATGGAAATTATGGCTTCTAAAATCGATTGTGAACTAACTATTGATCTAAGACTATATGTTGCTTCTAGTAATCGATGCGTATACTAATAAGGAATACTAAAACATTAGTAGTTGACAAAATTAGATTTTTGAAAAAATGGAAAGGGGTACCCCTTGCCTGTTTTTGAAAATTCAGCGAGAACCGATGAAAATTTGCTTTTTTCCGAAACTAGATGGGCTATCGACTTGAAACTAACACCACGCTCTATTGGTAGCAAAACTAGAGTATGTACCAAGTTTCAAGTCGTTAGTTGTACTAGTTCCTGATATAGCTATTTTTTATTATGGACGAAAAGAAACTAAAGCAAGGTTTTAGTGGACCAAAGTCGCGGTGATCCACCCCATCAACCATAACTTTGAAAATAGTGGATCAATCAAGACGAAACTAGGTGAGTATACGTAGAATAGATATTGAAAAAAAATTGATCTTACAGTTAAGCATTTTTGCCCTTACTTACATGGTGAGAATTTTTTGAAACCGACCAAAATTACCATTTTTAGAATGGAAATTATGGCTTCTAAAATCGATTGTGAACTAACTATTGATCTAAGACTATATGTTGCTTCTAGTAATCGATGCGTATACTAATAAGGAATACTAAAACATTAGTAGTTGACAAAATTAGATTTTTGAAAAAATGGAAAGGGGTACCCCTTGCCTGTTTTTGAAAATTCAGCGAGAACCGATGAAAATTTGCTTTTTTCCGAAACTAGATGGGCTATCGACTTGAAACTAACACCACGCTCTATTGGTAGCAAAACTAGAGTATGTACCAAGTGTCAAGTCGTTAGTTGTACTAGTTCCTGATATAGCTATTTTTTATTATGGACGAAAAGAAACTAAAGCAAGGTTTTAGTGGACCAAAGTCACGGTGATCCACCCCATCAACCATAACTTTGAAAATAGTGGATCAATCAAGACGAAACTAGGTGAGTATACGTAGAATAGATATAGAAAAAAAATTGATCTTACGGTTTAGCATTTTTGCCCTTACTTACATGGTGAGAATTTTTTGAAACCGAGCAAAATTACCATTTTTAGAATGGAAATTATGGCTTCTAAAATCGATTATGAACTAACTATTGATCTAAGACTATATGTTGCTTCTAGTAATCGATGCGTATACTAATAAGGAATACTAAAACATTAGTAGTTAACAAAATTAGATTTTTGAAAAAATGGAAAGGGGTACCCCTTGCCTGTTTTTGAAAATTCAGCGAGAATCGATGAAAATTTGCTTTTTTCCGAAACTAGATGGGCTATCGACTTGAAACTAACACCACACTCTATTGGTAGCAAAACTAGAGTATGTACCAAGTTTCAAGTCGTTAGTTGTACTAGTTCCTGATATAGCTATTTTTTATTATGGACGAAAAGAAACTAAAGCAAGGTTTTAGTGGACCAAAGTCACGGTGATCCACCCCATCAACCATAACTTTGAAAATAGTGGATCAATCAAGACGAAACTAGGTGAGTATACGTAGAATAGATATAGAAAAAAAATTGATCTTACGGTTTAGCATTTTTGCCCTTACTTACATGGTGAGAATTTTTTGAAACCGAGCAAAATTACCATTTTTAGAATGGAAATTATGGCTTCTAAAATCGATTATGAACTAACTATTGATCTAAGACTATATGTTGCTTCTAGTAATCGATGCGTATACTAATAAGGAATACTAAAACATTAGTAGTTGACAAAATTAGATTTTTGAAAAAATGGAAAGGGGTACCCCTTGCCTGTTTTTGAAAATTCAGCGAGAATCGATGAAAATTTGCTTTTTTCCGAAACTAGATGGGCTATCGACTTGAAACTAACACCACACTCTATTGGTAGCAAAACTAGAGTATGTACCAAGTTTCAAGTCGTTAGTTGTACTAGTTCCTGATATAGCTATTTTTTATTATGGACGAAAAGAAACTAAAGCAAGGTTTTAGTGGACCAAAGTCGCGGTGATCCACCCCATCAACCATAACTTTGAAAATAGTGGATCAATCAAGACGAAACTAGGTGAGTATACGTAGAATAGATATAGAAAAAAAATTGATCTTACGGTTTAGCATTTTTGCCCTTACTTACATGGTGAGAATTTTTTGAAACCGAGCAAAATTACCATTTTTAGAATGGAAATTATGGCTTCTAAAATCGATTGTGAACTAACTATTGATCTAAGACTATATGTTGCTTCTAGTAATCGATGCGTATACTAATAAGGAATACTAAAACATTAGTAGTTAACAAAATTAGATTTTTGAAAAAATGGAAAGGGGTACCCCTTGCCTGTTTTTGAAAATTCAGCGAGAACCGATGACAATTTGCTTTTTTCCGAAACTAGATGGGCTATCGACTTGAAACTAACACCACGCTCTATTGGTAGCAAAACTAGAGTATGTACCAAGTTTCAAGTCGTTAGTTGTACTAGTTCCTGATATAGCTATTTTTTATTATGGACGAAAAGAAACTAAAGCAAGGTTTTAGTGGACCAAAGTCACGGTGATCCACCCCATCAACCATAACTTTGAAAATAGTGGATCAATCAAGACGAAACTAGGTGAGTATACGTAGAATAGATATAGAAAAAAAATTGATCTTACAGTTAAGCATTTTTGCCCTTACTTACATGGTGAGAATTTTTTGAAACCGACCAAAATTACCATTTTTAGAATGGAAATTATGGCTTCTAAAATCGATTGTGAACTAACTTTTGATCTAAGACTATATGTTGCTTCTAGTAATCGATGCGTATACTAATAAGGAATACTAAAACATTAGTAGTTGACAAAATTAGATTTTTGAAAAAATGGAAAGGGGTACCCCTTGCCTGTTTTTGAAAATTCAGCGAGAACCGATGAAAATTTGCTTTTTTCCGAAACTAGATGGGCTATCGACTTGAAACTAACACCACGCTCTATTGGTAGCAAAACTAGAGTATGTACCAAGTTTCAAGTCGTTAGTTGTACTAGTTCCTGATATAGCTATTTTTTATTATGGACGAAAAGAAACTAAAGCAAGGTTTTAGTGGACCAAAGTCACGGTGATCCACCCCATCAACCATAACTTTGAAAATAGTGGATCAATCAAGACGAAACTAGGTGAGTATACGTAGAATAGATATAGAAAAAAAATTGATCTTACAGTTAAGCATTTTTGCCCTTACTTACATGGTGAGAATTTTTTGAAACCGACCAAAATTACCATTTTTAGAATGGAAATTATGGCTTCTAAAATCGATTGTGAACTAACTATTGATCTAAGACTATATGTTGCTTCTAGTAATCGATGCGTATACTAATAAGGAATACTAAAACATTAGTAGTTGACAAAATTAGATTTTTGAAAAAATGGAAAGGGGTACCCCTTGCCTGTTTTTGAAAATTCAGCGAGAACCGATGAAAATTTGCTTTTTTCCGAAACTAGATGGGCTATCGACTTGAAACTAACACCACGCTCTATTGGTAGCAAAACTAGAGTATGTACCAAGTTTCAAGTCGTTAGTTGTACTAGTTCCTGATATAGCTATTTTTTATTATGGACGAAAAGAAACTAAAGCAAGGTTTTAGTGGACCAAAGTCGCGGTGATCCACCCCATCAACCATAACTTTGAAAATAGTGGATCAATCAAGACGAAACTAGGTGAGTATACGTAGAATAGATATAGAAAAAAAATTGATCTTACAGTTAAGCATTTTTGCCCTTACTTACATGGTGAGAATTTTTTGAAACCGACCAAAATTACCATTTTTAGAATGGAAATTATGGCTTCTAAAATCGATTGTGAACTAACTATTGATCTAAGACTATATGTTGCTTCTAGTAATCGATGCGTATACTAATAAGGAATACTAAAACATTAGTAGTTGACAAAATTAGATTTTTGAAAAAATGGAAAGGGGTACCCCTTGCCTGTTTTTGAAAATTCAGCGAGAACCGATGAAAATTTGCTTTTTTCCGAAACTAGATGGGCTATCGACTTGAAACTAACACCACGCTCTATTGGTAGCAAAACTAGAGTATGTACCAAGTTTCAAGTCGTTAGTTGTACTAGTTCCTGATATAGCTATTTTTTATTATGGACGAAAAGAAACTAAAGCAAGGTTTTAGTGGACCAAAGTCACGGTGATCCACCCCATCAACCATAACTTTGAAAATAGTGGATCAATCAAGACGAAACTAGGTGAGTATACGTAGAATAGATATAGAAAAAAAATTGATCTTACAGTTAAGCATTTTTGCCCTTACTTACATGGTGAGAATTTTTTGAAACCGACCAAAATTACCATTTTTAGAATGGAAATTATGGCTTCTAAAATCGATTGTGAACTAACTTTTGATCTAAGACTATATGTTGCTTCTAGTAATCGATGCGTATACTAATAAGGAATACTAAAACATTAGTAGTTGACAAAATTAGATTTTTGAAAAAATGGAAAGGGGTACCCCTTGCCTGTTTTTGAAAATTCAGCGAGAACCGATGACAATTTGCTTTTTTCCGAAACTAGATGGGCTATCGACTTGAAACTAACACCACGCTCTATTGGTAGCAAAACTAGAGTATGTACCAAGTTTCAAGTCGTTAGTTGTACTAGTTCCTGATATAGCTATTTTTTATTATGGACGAAAAGAAACTAAAGCAAGGTTTTAGTGGACCAAAGTCACGGTGATCCACCCCATCAACCATAACTTTGAAAATAGTGGATCAATCAAGACGAAACTAGGTGAGTATACGTAGAATAGATATAGAAAAAAAATTGATCTTACAGTTAAGCATTTTTGCCCTTACTTACATGGTGAGAATTTTTTGAAACCGACCAAAATTACCATTTTTAGAATGGAAATTATGGCTTCTAAAATCGATTGTGAACTAACTTTTGATCTAAGACTATATGTTGCTTCTAGTAATCGATGCGTATACTAATAAGGAATACTAAAACATTAGTAGTTGACAAAATTAGATTTTTGAAAAAATGGAAAGGGGTACCCCTTGCCTGTTTTTGAAAATTCAGCGAGAACCGATGAAAATTTGCTTTTTTCCGAAACTAGATGGGCTATCGACTTGAAACTAACACCACGCTCTATTGGTAGCAAAACTAGAGTATGTACCAAGTTTCAAGTCGTTAGTTGTACTAGTTCCTGATATAGCTATTTTTTATTATGGACGAAAAGAAACTAAAGCAAGGTTTTAGTGGACCAAAGTCGCGGTGATCCACCCCATCAACCATAACTTTGAAAATAGTGGATCAATCAAGACGAAACTAGGTGAGTATACGTAGAATAGATATAGAAAAAAAATTGATCTTACAGTTAAGCATTTTTGCCCTTACTTACATGGTGAGAATTTTTTGAAACCGACCAAAATTACCATTTTTAGAATGGAAATTATGGCTTCTAAAATCGATTGTGAACTAACTATTGATCTAAGACTATATGTTGCTTCTAGTAATCGATGCGTATACTAATAAGGAATACTAAAACATTAGTAGGTGACAAAATTAGATTTTTGAAAAAATGGAAAGGGGTACCCCTTGCCTGTTTTTGAAAATTCAGCGAGAACCGATGAAAATTTGCTTTTTTCCGAAACTAGATGGGCTATCGACTTGAAACTAACACCACGCTCTATTGGTAGCAAAACTAGAGTATGTACCAAGTTTCAAGTCGTTAGTTGTACTAGTTCCTGATATAGCTATTTTTTATTATGGACGAAAAGAAACTAAAGCAAGGTTTTAGTGGACCAAAGTCGCGGTGATCCACCCCATCAACCATAACTTTGAAAATAGTGGATCAATCAAGACGAAACTAGGTGAGTATACGTAGAATAGATATTGAAAAAAAATTGATCTTACAGTTAAGCATTTTTGCCCTTACTTACATGGTGAGAATTTTTTGAAACCGACCAAAATTACCATTTTTAGAATGGAAATTATGGCTTCTAAAATCGATTGTGAACTAACTATTGATCTAAGACTATATGTTGCTTCTAGTAATCGATGCGTATACTAATAAGGAATACTAAAACATTAGTAGGTGACAAAATTAGATTTTTGAAAAAATGGAAAGGGGTACCACTTGCCTGTTTTTGAAAATTCAGCGAGAACCGATGAAAATTTGCTTTTTTCCGAAACTAGATGGGCTATCGCCTTGAAACTAACACCACGCTCTATTGGTAGCAAAACTAGAGTATGTACCAAGTTTCAAGTCGTTAGTTGTACTAGTTCCTGATATAGCTATTTTTTATTATGGACGAAAAGAAACTAAAGCAAGGTTTTAGTGGACCAAAGTCGCGGTGATCCACCCCATCAACCATAACTTTGAAAATAGTGGATCAATCAAGACGAAACTAGGTGAGTATACGTAGAATAGATATTGAAAAAAAATTGATCTTACAGTTAAGCATTTTTGCCCTTACTTACATGGTGAGAATTTTTTGAAACCGACCAAAATTACCATTTTTAGAATGGAAATTATGGCTTCTAAAATCGATTGTGAACTAACTATTGATCTAAGACTATATGTTGCTTCTAGTAATCGATGCGTATACTAATAAGGAATACTAAAACATTAGTAGTTGACAAAATTAGATTTTTGAAAAAATGGAAAGGGGTACCCCTTGCCTGTTTTTGAAAATTCAGCGAGAACCGATGACAATTTGCTTTTTTCCGAAACTAGATGGGCTATCGACTTGAAACTAACACCACGCTCTATTGGTAGCAAAACTAGAGTATGTACCAAGTTTCAAGTCGTTAGTTGTACTAGTTCCTGATATAGCTATTTTTTATTATGGACGAAAAGAAACTAAAGCAAGGTTTTAGTGGACCAAAGTCGCGGTGATCCACCCCATCAACCATAACTTTGAAAATAGTGGATCAATCAAGACGAAACTAGGTGAGTATACGTAGAATAGATATAGAAAAAAAATTGATCTTACAGTTAAGCATTTTTGCCCTTACTTACATGGTGAGAATTTTTTGAAACCGACCAAAATTACCATTTTTAGAATGGAAATTATGGCTTCTAAAATCGATTGTGAACTAACTATTGATCTAAGACTATATGTTGCTTCTAGTAATCGATGCGTATACTAATAAGGAATACTAAAACATTAGTAGTTGACAAAATTAGATTTTTGAAAAAATGGAAAGGGGTACCCCTTGCCTGTTTTTGAAAATTCAGCGAGAACCGATGAAAATTTGCTTTTTTCCGAAACTAGATGGGCTATCGACTTGAAACTAACACCACGCTCTATTGGTAGCAAAACTAGAGTATGTACCAAGTTTCAAGTCGTTAGTTGTACTAGTTCCTGATATAGCTATTTTTTATTATGGACGAAAAGAAACTAAAGCAAGGTTTTAGTGGACCAAAGTCGCGGTGATCCACCCCATCAACCATAACTTTGAAAATAGTGGATCAATCAAGACGAAACTAGGTGAGTATACGTAGAATAGATATTGAAAAAAAATTGATCTTACAGTTAAGCATTTTTGCCCTTACTTACATGGTGAGAATTTTTTGAAACCGACCAAAATTACCATTTTTAGAATGGAAATTATGGCTTCTAAAATCGATTGTGAACTAACTATTGATCTAAGACTATATGTTGCTTCTAGTAATCGATGCGTATACTAATAAGGAATACTAAAACATTAGTAGTTGACAAAATTAGATTTTTGAAAAAATGGAAAGGGGTACCCCTTGCCTGTTTTTGAAAATTCAGCGAGAACCGATGACAATTTGCTTTTTTCCGAAACTAGATGGGCTATCGACTTGAAACTAACACCACGCTCTATTGGTAGCAAAACTAGAGTATGTACCAAGTTTCAAGTCGTTAGTTGTACTAGTTCCTGATATAGCTATTTTTTATTATGGACGAAAAGAAACTAAAGCAAGGTTTTAGTGGACCAAAGTCACGGTGATCCACCCCATCAACCATAACTTTGAAAATAGTAGATCAATCAAGACGAAACTAGGTGAGTATACGTAGAATAGATATAGAAAAAAAATTGATCTTACAGTTAAGCATTTTTGCCCTTACTTACATGGTGAGAATTTTTTGAAACCGACCAAAATTACCATTTTTAGAATGGAAATTATGGCTTCTAAAATCGATTGTGAACTAACTTTTGATCTAAGACTATATGTTGCTTCTAGTAATCGATGCGTATACTAATAAGGAATACTAAAACATTAGTAGGTGACAAAATTAGATTTTTGAAAAAATGGAAAGGGGTACCACTTGCCTGTTTTTGAAAATTCAGCGAGAACCGATGAAAATTTGCTTTTTTCCGAAACTAGATGGGCTATCGACTTGAAACTAACACCACGCTCTATTGGTAGCAAAACTAGAGTATGTACCAAGTTTCAAGTCGTTAGTTGTACTAGTTCCTGATATAGCTATTTTTTATTATGGACGAAAAGAAACTAAAGCAAGGTTTTAGTGGACCAAAGTCGCGGTGATCCACCCCATCAACCATAACTTTGAAAATAGTGGATCAATCAAGACGAAACTAGGTGAGTATACGTAGAATAGATATTGAAAAAAAATTGATCTTACAGTTAAGCATTTTTGCCCTTACTTACATGGTGAGAATTTTTTGAAACCGACCAAAATTACCATTTTTAGAATGGAAATTATGGCTTCTAAAATCGATTGTGAACTAACTATTGATCTAAGACTATATGTTGCTTCTAGTAATCGATGCGTATACTAATAAGGAATACTAAAACATTAGTAGGTGACAAAATTAGATTTTTGAAAAAATGGAAAGGGGTACCACTTGCCTGTTTTTGAAAATTCAGCGAGAACCGATGAAAATTTGCTTTTTTCCGAAACTAGATGGGCTATCGACTTGAAACTAACACCACGCTCTATTGGTAGCAAAACTAGAGTATGTACCAAGTTTCAAGTCGTTAGTTGTACTAGTTCCTGATATAGCTATTTTTTATTATGGACGAAAAGAAACTAAAGCAAGGTTTTAGTGGACCAAAGTCGCGGTGATCCACCCCATCAACCATAACTTTGAAAATAGTGGATCAATCAAGACGAAACTAGGTGAGTATACGTAGAATAGATATTGAAAAAAAATTGATCTTACAGTTAAGCATTTTTGCCCTTACTTACATGGTGAGAATTTTTTGAAACCGAGCAAAATTACCATTTTTAGAATGGAAATTATGGCTTCTAAAATCGATTGTGAACTAACTATTGATCTAAGACTATATGTTGCTTCTAGTAATCGATGCGTATACTAATAAGGAATACTAAAACATTAGTAGTTGACAAAATTAGATTTTTGAAAAAATGGAAAGGGGTACCCCTTGCCTGTTTTTGAAAATTCAGCGAGAACCGATGACAATTTGCTTTTTTCCGAAACTAGATGGGCTATCGACTTGAAACTAACACCACGCTCTATTGGTAGCAAAACTAGAGTATGTACCAAGTTTCAAGTCGTTAGTTGTACTAGTTCCTGATATAGCTATTTTTTATTATGGACGAAAAGAAACTAAAGCAAGGTTTTAGTGGACCAAAGTCACGGTGATCCACCCCATCAACCATAACTTTGAAAATAGTGGATCAATCAAGACGAAACTAGGTGAGTATACGTAGAATAGATATAGCAACAAAATTGATCTTACGGTTTAGCATTTTTGCCCTTACTTACATGGTGAGAATTTTTTGAATAGAAATTATGGCTTCTAAAATCGATTGTGAACTAACTTTTGATCTAAGACTATATGTTGCTTCTAGTAATCGATGCGTATACTAATAAGGAATACTAAAACATTAGTAGTTGACAAAATTAGATTTTTGAAAAAATGGAAAGGGGTACCCCTTGCCTGTTTTTGAAAATTCAGCGAGAACCGATGAAAATTTGCTTTTTTCCGAAACTAGATGGGCTATCGACTTGAAACTAACACCACGCTCTATTGGTAGCAAAACTAGAGTATGTACCAAGTTTCAAGTCGTTAGTTGTACTAGTTCCTGATATAGCTATTTTTTATTATGGACGAAAAGAAACTAAAGCAAGGTTTTAGTGGACCAAAGTCGCGGTGATCCACCCCATCAACCATAACTTTGAAAATAGTGGATCAATCAAGACGAAACTAGGTGAGTATACGTAGAATAGATATAGAAAAAAAATCTTACAGTTAAGCATTTTTGCCCTTACTTACATGGTGAGAATTTTTTGAAACCGAGCAAAATTACCATTTTTAGAATGGAAATTATGGCTTCTAAAATCGATTGTGAACTAACTATTGATCTAAGACTATATGTTGCTTCTAGTAATCGATGCGTATACTAATAAGGAATACTAAAACATTAGTAGTTGACAAAATTAGATTTTTGAAAAAATGGAAAGGGGTACCCCTTGCCTGTTTTTGAAAATTCAGCGAGAACCGATGACAATTTGCTTTTTTCCGAAACTAGATGGGCTATCGACTTGAAACTAACACCACGCTCTATTGGTAGCAAAACTAGAGTATGTACCAAGTTTCAAGTCGTTAGTTGTACTAGTTCCTGATATAGCTATTTTTTATTATGGACGAAAAGAAACTAAAGCAAGGTTTTAGTGGACCAAAGTCACGGTGATCCACCCCATCAACCATAACTTTGAAAATAGTGGATCAATCAAGACGAAACTAGGTGAGTATACGTAGAATAGATATAGAAAAAAAATTGATCTTACAGTTAAGCATTTTTGCCCTTACTTACATGGTGAGAATTTTTTGAAACCGACCAAAATTACCATTTTTAGAATGGAAATTATGGCTTCTAAAATCGATTGTGAACTAACTTTTGATCTAAGACTATATGTTGCTTCTAGTAATCGATGCGTATACTAATAAGGAATACTAAAACATTAGTAGTTGACAAAATTAGATTTTTGAAAAAATGGAAAGGGGTACCCCTTGCCTGTTTTTGAAAATTCAGCGAGAACCGATGACAATTTGCTTTTTTCCGAAACTAGATGGGCTATCGACTTGAAACTAACACCACGCTCTATTGGTAGCAAAACTAGAGTATGTACCAAGTTTCAAGTCGTTAGTTGTACTAGTTCCTGATATAGCTATTTTTTATTATGGACGGAAAGAAACTAAAGCAAGGTTTTAGTGGACCAAAGTCGCGGTGATCCACCCCATCAACCATAACTTTGAAAATAGTGGATCAATCAAGACGAAACTAGGTGAGTATACGTAGAATAGATATAGAAAAAAAATCTTACAGTTAAGCATTTTTGCCCTTACTTACATGGTGAGAATTTTTTGAAACCGAGCAAAATTACCATTTTTAGAATGGAAATTATGGCTTCTAAAATCGATTGTGAACTAACTATTGATCTAAGACTATATGTTGCTTCTAGTAATCGATGCGTATACTAATAAGGAATACTAAAACATTAGTAGTTGACAAAATTAGATTTTTGAAAAAATGGTAAGGGGTACCCCTTGCCTGTTTTTGAAAATTCAGCGAGAACCGATGACAATTTGCTTTTTTCCGAAACTAGATGGGCTATCAACTTGAAACTAACACCACGCTCTATTGGTAGCAAAACTAGAGTATGTACCAAGTTTCAAGTCGTTAGTTGTACTAGTTCCTGATATAGCTATTTTTTATTATGGACGGAAAGAAACTAAAGCAAGGTTTTAGTGGACCAAAGTCGCGGTGATCCACCCCATCAACCATAACTTTGAAAATAGTGGATCAATCAAGACGAAACTAGGTGAGTATACGTAGAATAGATATAGAAAAAAAATCTTACAGTTAAGCATTTTTGCCCTTACTTACATGGTGAGAATTTTTTGAAACCGAGCAAAATTACCATTTTTAGAATGGAAATTATGGCTTCTAAAATCGATTGTGAACTAACTATTGATCTAAGACTATATGTTGCTTCTAGTAATCGATGCGTATACTAATAAGGAATACTAAAACATTAGTAGTTGACAAAATTAGATTTTTGAAAAAATGGAAAGGGGTACCCCTTGCCTGTTTTTGAAAATTCAGCGAGAACCGATGACAATTTGCTTTTTTCCGAAACTAGATGGGCTATCGACTTGAAACTAACACCACGCTCTATTGGTAGCAAAACTAGAGTATGTACCAAGTTTCAAGTCGTTAGTTGTACTAGTTCCTGATATAGCTATTTTTTATTATGGACGAAAAGAAACTAAAGCAAGGTTTTAGTGGACCAAAGTCGCGGTGATCCACCCCATCAACCATAACTTTGAAAATAGTGGATCAATCAAGACGAAACTAGGTGAGTATACGTAGAATAGATATAGAAAAAAAATTGATCTTACAGTTAAGCATTTTTGCCCTTACTTACATGGTGAGAATTTTTTGAAACCGACCAAAATTACCATTTTTAGAATGGAAATTATGGCTTCTAAAATCGATTGTGAACTAACTATTGATCTAAGACTATATGTTGCTTCTAGTAATCGATGCGTATACTAATAAGGAATACTAAAACATTAGTAGTTGACAAAATTAGATTTTTGAAAAAATGGAAAGGGGTACCCCTTGCCTGTTTTTGAAAATTCAGCGAGAACCGATGAAAATTTGCTTTTTTCCGAAACTAGATGGGCTATCGACTTGAAACTAACACCACGCTCTATTGGTAGCAAAACTAGAGTATGTACCAAGTTTCAAGTCGTTAGTTGTACTAGTTCCTGATATAGCTATTTTTTATTATGGACGAAAAGAAACTAAAGCAAGGTTTTAGTGGACCAAAGTCGCGGTGATCCACCCCATCAACCATAACTTTGAAAATAGTGGATCAATCAAGACGAAACTAGGTGAGTATACGTAGAATAGATATAGAAAAAAAAATCTTACAGTTAAGCATTTTTGCCCTTACTTACATGGTGAGAATTTTTTGAAACCGAGCAAAATTACCATTTTTAGAATGGAAATTATGGCTTCTAAAATCGATTGTGAACTAACTATTGATCTAAGACTATATGTTGCTTCTAGTAATCGATGCGTATACTAATAAGGAATACTAAAACATTAGTAGTTGACAAAATTAGATTTTTGAAAAAATGGAAAGGGGTACCCCTTGCCTGTTTTTGAAAATTCAGCGAGAACCGATGACAATTTGCTTTTTTCCGAAACTAGATGGGCTATCGACTTGAAACTAACACCACGCTCTATTGGTAGCAAAACTAGAGTATGTACCAAGTTTCAAGTCGTTAGTTGTACTAGTTCCTGATATAGCTATTTTTTATTATGGACGAAAAGAAACTAAAGCAAGGTTTTAGTGGACCAAAGTCACGGTGATCCACCCCATCAACCATAACTTTGAAAATAGTGGATCAATCAAGACGAAACTAGGTGAGTATACGTAGAATAGATATAGAAAAAAAATTGATCTTACAGTTAAGCATTTTTGCCCTTACTTACATGGTGAGAATTTTTTGAAACCGACCAAAATTACCATTTTTAGAATGGAAATTATGGCTTCTAAAATCGATTGTGAACTAACTTTTGATCTAAGACTATATGTTGCTTCTAGTAATCGATGCGTATACTAATAAGGAATACTAAAACATTAGTAGTTGACAAAATTAGATTTTTGAAAAAATGGAAAGGGGTACCCCTTGCCTGTTTTTGAAAATTCAGCGAGAACCGATGAAAATTTGCTTTTTTCCGAAACTAGATGGGCTATCGACTTGAAACTAACACCACGCTCTATTGGTAGCAAAACTAGAGTATGTACCAAGTTTCAAGTCGTTAGTTGTACTAGTTCCTGATATAGCTATTTTTTATTATGGACGAAAAGAAACTAAAGCAAGGTTTTAGTGGACCAAAGTCACGGTGATCCACCCCATCAACCATAACTTTGAAAATAGTGGATCAATCAAGACGAAACTAGGTGAGTATACGTAGAATAGATATAGAAAAAAAAATCTTACAGTTAAGCATTTTTGCCCTTACTTACATGGTGAGAATTTTTTGAAACCGAGCAAAATTACCATTTTTAGAATGGAAATTATGGCTTCTAAAATCGATTGTGAACTAACTATTGATCTAAGACTATATGTTGCTTCTAGTAATCGATGCGTATACTAATAAGGAATACTAAAACATTAGTAGTTGACAAAATTAGATTTTTGAAAAAATGGAAAGGGGTACCCCTTGCCTGTTTTTGAAAATTCAGCGAGAACCGATGAAAATTTGCTTTTTTCCGAAACTAGATGGGCTATCGACTTGAAACTAACACCACGCTCTATTGGTAGCAAAACTAGAGTATGTACCAAGTTTCAAGTCGTTAGTTGTACTAGTTCCTGATATAGCTATTTTTTATTATGGACGAAAAGAAACTAAAGCAAGGTTTTAGTGGACCAAAGTCGCGGTGATCCACCCCATCAACCATAACTTTGAAAATAGTGGATCAATCAAGACGAAACTAGGTGAGTATACGTAGAATAGATATAGAAAAAAAATTGATCTTACAGTTAAGCATTTTTGCCCTTACTTACATGGTGAGAATTTTTTGAAACCGACCAAAATTACCATTTTTAGAATGGAAATTATGGCTTCTAAAATCGATTGTGAACTAACTATTGATCTAAGACTATATGTTGCTTCTAGTAATCGATGCGTATACTAATAAGGAATACTAAAACATTAGTAGTTGACAAAATTAGATTTTTGAAAAAATGGAAAGGGGTACCCCTTGCCTGTTTTTGAAAATTCAGCGAGAACCGATGAAAATTTGCTTTTTTCCGAAACTAGATGGGCTATCGACTTGAAACTAACACCACGCTCTATTGGTAGCAAAACTAGAGTATGTACCAAGTTTCAAGTCGTTAGTTGTACTAGTTCCTGATATAGCTATTTTTTATTATGGACGAAAAGAAACTAAAGCAAGGTTTTAGTGGACCAAAGTCGCGGTGATCCACCCCATCAACCATAACTTTGAAAATAGTGGATCAATCAAGACGAAACTAGGTGAGTATACGTAGAATAGATATAGAAAAAAAAATCTTACAGTTAAGCATTTTTGCCCTTACTTACATGGTGAGAATTTTTTGAAACCGAGCAAAATTACCATTTTTAGAATGGAAATTATGGCTTCTAAAATCGATTGTGAACTAACTATTGATCTAAGACTATATGTTGCTTCTAGTAATCGATGCGTATACTAATAAGGAATACTAAAACATTAGTAGTTGACAAAATTAGATTTTTGAAAAAATGGAAAGGGGTACCCCTTGCCTGTTTTTGAAAATTCAGCGAGAACCGATGACAATTTGCTTTTTTCCGAAACTAGATGGGCTATCGACTTGAAACTAACACCACGCTCTATTGGTAGCAAAACTAGAGTATGTACCAAGTTTCAAGTCGTTAGTTGTACTAGTTCCTGATATAGCTATTTTTTATTATGGACGAAAAGAAACTAAAGCAAGGTTTTAGTGGACCAAAGTCACGGTGATCCACCCCATCAACCATAACTTTGAAAATAGTGGATCAATCAAGACGAAACTAGGTGAGTATACGTAGAATAGATATAGAAAAAAAATTGATCTTACAGTTAAGCATTTTTGCCCTTACTTACATGGTGAGAATTTTTTGAAACCGACCAAAATTACCATTTTTAGAATGGAAATTATGGCTTCTAAAATCGATTGTGAACTAACTATTGATCTAAGACTATATGTTGCTTCTAGTAATCGATGCGTATACTAATAAGGAATACTAAAACATTAGTAGTTGACAAAATTAGATTTTTGAAAAAATGGAAAGGGGTACCCCTTGCCTGTTTTTGAAAATTCAGCGAGAACCGATGACAATTTGCTTTTTTCCGAAACTAGATGGGCTATCAACTTGAAACTAACACCACGCTCTATTGGTAGCAAAACTAGAGTATGTACCAAGTTTCAAGTCGTTAGTTGTACTAGTTCCTGATATAGCTATTTTTTATTATGGACGAAAAGAAACTAAAGCAAGGTTTTAGTGGACCAAAGTCGCGGTGATCCACCCCATCAACCATAACTTTGAAAATAGTGGATCAATCAAGACGAAACTAGGTGAGTATACGTAGAATAGATATAGAAAAAAAAATCTTACAGTTAAGCATTTTTGCCCTTACTTACATGGTGAGAATTTTTTGAAACCGAGCAAAATTACCATTTTTAGAATGGAAATTATGGCTTCTAAAATCGATTGTGAACTAACTATTGATCTAAGACTATATGTTGCTTCTAGTAATCGATGCGTATACTAATAAGGAATACTAAAACATTAGTAGTTGACAAAATTAGATTTTTGAAAAAATGGAAAGGGGTACCCCTTGCCTGTTTTTGAAAATTCAGCGAGAACCGATGACAATTTGCTTTTTTCCGAAACTAGATGGGCTATCGACTTGAAACTAACACCACGCTCTATTGGTAGCAAAACTAGAGTATGTACCAAGTTTCAAGTCGTTAGTTGTACTAGTTCCTGATATAGCTATTTTTTATTATGGACGAAAAGAAACTAAAGCAAGGTTTTAGTGGACCAAAGTCGCGGTGATCCACCCCATCAACCATAACTTTGAAAATAGTGGATCAATCAAGACGAAACTAGGTGAGTATACGTAGAATAGATATAGAAAAAAAATTGATCTTACAGTTAAGCATTTTTGCCCTTACTTACATGGTGAGAATTTTTTGAAACCGACCAAAATTACCATTTTTAGAATGGAAATTATGGCTTCTAAAATCGATTGTGAACTAACTATTGATCTAAGACTATATGTTGCTTCTAGTAATCGATGCGTATACTAATAAGGAATACTAAAACATTAGTAGTTGACAAAATTAGATTTTTGAAAAAATGGAAAGGGGTACCCCTTGCCTGTTTTTGAAAATTCAGCGAGAACCGATGAAAATTTGCTTTTTTCCGAAACTAGATGGGCTATCGACTTGAAACTAACACCACGCTCTATTGGTAGCAAAACTAGAGTATGTACCAAGTTTCAAGTCGTTAGTTGTACTAGTTCCTGATATAGCTATTTTTTATTATGGACGAAAAGAAACTAAAGCAAGGTTTTAGTGGACCAAAGTCGCGGTGATCCACCCCATCAACCATAACTTTGAAAATAGTGGATCAATCAAGACGAAACTAGGTGAGTATACGTAGAATAGATATAGAAAAAAAATTGATCTTACAGTTAAGCATTTTTGCCCTTACTTACATGGTGAGAATTTTTTGAAACCGACCAAAATTACCATTTTTAGAATGGAAATTATGGCTTCTAAAATCGATTGTGAACTAACTATTGATCTAAGACTATATGTTGCTTCTAGTAATCGATGCGTATACTAATAAGGAATACTAAAACATTAGTAGTTGACAAAATTAGATTTTTGAAAAAATGGAAAGGGGTACCCCTTGCCTGTTTTTGAAAATTCAGCGAGAACCGATGAAAATTTGCTTTTTTCCGAAACTAGATGGGCTATCGACTTGAAACTAACACCACGCTCTATTGGTAGCAAAACTAGAGTATGTACCAAGTTTCAAGTCGTTAGTTGTACTAGTTCCTGATATAGCTATTTTTTATTATGGACGAAAAGAAACTAAAGCAAGGTTTTAGTGGACCAAAGTCGCGGTGATCCACCCCATCAACCATAACTTTGAAAATAGTGGATCAATCAAGACGAAACTAGGTGAGTATACGTAGAATAGATATAGAAAAAAAAATCTTACAGTTAAGCATTTTTGCCCTTACTTACATGGTGAGAATTTTTTGAAACCGAGCAAAATTACCATTTTTAGAATGGAAATTATGGCTTCTAAAATCGATTGTGAACTAACTATTGATCTAAGACTATATGTTGCTTCTAGTAATCGATGCGTATACTAATAAGGAATACTAAAACATTAGTAGTTGACAAAATTAGATTTTTGAAAAAATGGAAAGGGGTACCCCTTGCCTGTTTTTGAAAATTCAGCGAGAACCGATGACAATTTGCTTTTTTCCGAAACTAGATGGGCTATCGACTTGAAACTAACACCACGCTCTATTGGTAGCAAAACTAGAGTATGTACCAAGTTTCAAGTCGTTAGTTGTACTAGTTCCTGATATAGCTATTTTTTATTATGGACGAAAAGAAACTAAAGCAAGGTTTTAGTGGACCAAAGTCACGGTGATCCACCCCATCAACCATAACTTTGAAAATAGTGGATCAATCAAGACGAAACTAGGTGAGTATACGTAGAATAGATATAGAAAAAAAATTGATCTTACAGTTAAGCATTTTTGCCCTTACTTACATGGTGAGAATTTTTTGAAACCGACCAAAATTACCATTTTTAGAATGGAAATTATGGCTTCTAAAATCGATTGTGAACTAACTATTGATCTAAGACTATATGTTGCTTCTAGTAATCGATGCGTATACTAATAAGGAATACTAAAACATTAGTAGTTGACAAAATTAGATTTTTGAAAAAATGGAAAGGGGTACCCCTTGCCTGTTTTTGAAAATTCAGCGAGAACCGATGACAATTTGCTTTTTTCCGAAACTAGATGGGCTATCAACTTGAAACTAACACCACGCTCTATTGGTAGCAAAACTAGAGTATGTACCAAGTTTCAAGTCGTTAGTTGTACTAGTTCCTGATATAGCTATTTTTTATTATGGACGAAAAGAAACTAAAGCAAGGTTTTAGTGGACCAAAGTCGCGGTGATCCACCCCATCAACCATAACTTTGAAAATAGTGGATCAATCAAGACGAAACTAGGTGAGTATACGTAGAATAGATATAGAAAAAAAAATCTTACAGTTAAGCATTTTTGCCCTTACTTACATGGTGAGAATTTTTTGAAACCGAGCAAAATTACCATTTTTAGAATGGAAATTATGGCTTCTAAAATCGATTGTGAACTAACTATTGATCTAAGACTATATGTTGCTTCTAGTAATCGATGCGTATACTAATAAGGAATACTAAAACATTAGTAGTTGACAAAATTAGATTTTTGAAAAAATGGAAAGGGGTACCCCTTGCCTGTTTTTGAAAATTCAGCGAGAACCGATGACAATTTGCTTTTTTCCGAAACTAGATGGGCTATCGACTTGAAACTAACACCACGCTCTATTGGTAGCAAAACTAGAGTATGTACCAAGTTTCAAGTCGTTAGTTGTACTAGTTCCTGATATAGCTATTTTTTATTATGGACGAAAAGAAACTAAAGCAAGGTTTTAGTGGACCAAAGTCGCGGTGATCCACCCCATCAACCATAACTTTGAAAATAGTGGATCAATCAAGACGAAACTAGGTGAGTATACGTAGAATAGATATAGAAAAAAAATTGATCTTACAGTTAAGCATTTTTGCCCTTACTTACATGGTGAGAATTTTTTGAAACCGACCAAAATTACCATTTTTAGAATGGAAATTATGGCTTCTAAAATCGATTGTGAACTAACTATTGATCTAAGACTATATGTTGCTTCTAGTAATCGATGCGTATACTAATAAGGAATACTAAAACATTAGTAGTTGACAAAATTAGATTTTTGAAAAAATGGAAAGGGGTACCCCTTGCCTGTTTTTGAAAATTCAGCGAGAACCGATGAAAATTTGCTTTTTTCCGAAACTAGATGGGCTATCGACTTGAAACTAACACCACGCTCTATTGGTAGCAAAACTAGAGTATGTACCAAGTTTCAAGTCGTTAGTTGTACTAGTTCCTGATATAGCTATTTTTTATTATGGACGAAAAGAAACTAAAGCAAGGTTTTAGTGGACCAAAGTCGCGGTGATCCACCCCATCAACCATAACTTTGAAAATAGTGGATCAATCAAGACGAAACTAGGTGAGTATACGTAGAATAGATATAGAAAAAAAATTGATCTTACAGTTAAGCATTTTTGCCCTTACTTACATGGTGAGAATTTTTTGAAACCGACCAAAATTACCATTTTTAGAATGGAAACTATGGCTTCTAAAATCGATTGTGAACTAACTTTTGATCTAAGACTATATGTTGCTTCTAGTAATCGATGCGTATACTAATAAGGAATACTAAAACATTAGTAGTTGACAAAATTAGATTTTTGAAAAAATGGAAAGGGGTACCCCTTGCCTGTTTTTGAAAATTCAGCGAGAACCGATGAAAATTTGCTTTTTTCCGAAACTAGATGGGCTATCGACTTGAAACTAACACCACGCTCTATTGGTAGCAAAACTAGAGTATGTACCAAGTTTCAAGTCGTTAGTTGTACTAGTTCCTGATATAGCTATTTTTTATTATGGACGAAAAGAAACTAAAGCAAGGTTTTAGTGGACCAAAGTCGCGGTGATCCACCCCATCAACCATAACTTTGAAAATAGTGGATCAATCAAGACGAAACTAGGTGAGTATACGTAGAATAGATATAGAAAAAAAATTGATCTTACAGTTAAGCATTTTTGCCCTTACTTACATGGTGAGAATTTTTTGAAACCGAGCAAAATTACCATTTTTAGAATGGAAATTATGGCTTCTAAAATCGATTGTGAACTAACTATTGATCTAAGACTATATGTTGCTTCTAGTAATCGATGCGTATACTAATAAGGAATACTAAAACATTAGTAGTTGACAAAATTAGATTTTTGAAAAAATGGAAAGGGGTACCCCTTGCCTGTTTTTGAAAATTCAGCGAGAACCGATGACAATTTGCTTTTTTCCGAAACTAGATGGGCTATCGACTTGAAACTAACACCACGCTCTATTGGTAGCAAAACTAGAGTATGTACCAAGTTTCAAGTCGTTAGTTGTACTAGTTCCTGATATAGCTATTTTTTATTATGGACGAAAAGAAACTAAAGCAAGGTTTTAGTGGACCAAAGTCACGGTGATCCACCCCATCAACCATAACTTTGAAAATAGTGGATCAATCAAGACGAAACTAGGTGAGTATACGTAGAATAGATATAGAAAAAAAATTGATCTTACAGTTAAGCATTTTTGCCCTTACTTACATGGTGAGAATTTTTTGAAACCGACCAAAATTACCATTTTTAGAATGGAAATTATGGCTTCTAAAATCGATTGTGAACTAACTATTGATCTAAGACTATATGTTGCTTCTAGTAATCGATGCGTATACTAATAAGGAATACTAAAACATTAGTAGTTGACAAAATTAGATTTTTGAAAAAATGGAAAGGGGTACCCCTTGCCTGTTTTTGAAAATTCAGCGAGAACCGATGAAAATTTGCTTTTTTCCGAAACTAGATGGGCTATCGACTTGAAACTAACACCACGCTCTATTGGTAGCAAAACTAGAGTATGTACCAAGTTTCAAGTCGTTAGTTGTACTAGTTCCTGATATAGCTATTTTTTATTATGGACGAAAAGAAACTAAAGCAAGGTTTTAGTGGACCAAAGTCGCGGTGATCCACCCCATCAACCATAACTTTGAAAATAGTGGATCAATCAAGACGAAACTAGGTGAGTATACGTAGAATAGATATAGAAAAAAAATTGATCTTACAGTTAAGCATTTTTGCCCTTACTTACATGGTGAGAATTTTTTGAAACCGAGCAAAATTACCATTTTTAGAATGGAAATTATGGCTTCTAAAATCGATTGTGAACTAACTATTGATCTAAGACTATATGTTGCTTCTAGTAATCGATGCGTATACTAATAAGGAATACTAAAACATTAGTAGTTGACAAAATTAGATTTTTGAAAAAATGGAAAGGGGTACCCCTTGCCTGTTTTTGAAAATTCAGCGAGAACCGATGACAATTTGCTTTTTTCCGAAACTAGATGGGCTATCGACTTGAAACTAACACCACGCTCTATTGGTAGCAAAACTAGAGTATGTACCAAGTTTCAAGTCGTTAGTTGTACTAGTTCCTGATATAGCTATTTTTTATTATGGACGAAAAGAAACTAAAGCAAGGTTTTAGTGGACCAAAGTCACGGTGATCCACCCCATCAACCATAACTTTGAAAATAGTGGATCAATCAAGACGAAACTAGGTGAGTATACGTAGAATAGATATAGAAAAAAAATTGATCTTACAGTTAAGCATTTTTGCCCTTACTTACATGGTGAGAATTTTTTGAAACCGACCAAAATTACCATTTTTAGAATGGAAATTATGGCTTCTAAAATCGATTGTGAACTAACTTTTGATCTAAGACTATATGTTGCTTCTAGTAATCGATGCGTATACTAATAAGGAATACTAAAACATTAGTAGTTGACAAAATTAGATTTTTGAAAAAATGGAAAGGGGTACCCCTTGCCTGTTTTTGAAAATTCAGCGAGAACCGATGAAAATTTGCTTTTTTCCGAAACTAGATGGGCTATCGACTTGAAACTAACACCACGCTCTATTGGTAGCAAAACTAGAGTATGTACCAAGTTTCAAGTCGTTAGTTGTACTAGTTCCTGATATAGCTATTTTTTATTATGGACGAAAAGAAACTAAAGCAAGGTTTTAGTGGACCAAAGTCACGGTGATCCACCCCATCAACCATAACTTTGAAAATAGTGGATCAATCAAGACGAAACTAGGTGAGTATACGTAGAATAGATATAGAAAAAAAATCTTACAGTTAAGCATTTTTGCCCTTACTTACATGGTGAGAATTTTTTGAAACCGAGCAAAATTACCATTTTTAGAATGGAAATTATGGCTTCTAAAATCGATTGTGAACTAACTATTGATCTAAGACTATATGTTGCTTCTAGTAATCGATGCGTATACTAATAAGGAATACTAAAACATTAGTAGTTGACAAAATTAGATTTTTGAAAAAATGGAAAGGGGTACCCCTTGCCTGTTTTTGAAAATTCAGCGAGAACCGATGACAATTTGCTTTTTTCCGAAACTAGATGGGCTATCGACTTGAAACTAACACCACGCTCTATTGGTAGCAAAACTAGAGTATGTACCAAGTTTCAAGTCGTTAGTTGTACTAGTTCCTGATATAGCTATTTTTTATTATGGACGAAAAGAAACTAAAGCAAGGTTTTAGTGGACCAAAGTCACGGTGATCCACCCCATCAACCATAACTTTGAAAATAGTGGATCAATCAAGACGAAACTAGGTGAGTATACGTAGAATAGATATAGAAAAAAAATTGATCTTACAGTTAAGCATTTTTGCCCTTACTTACATGGTGAGAATTTTTTGAAACCGACCAAAATTACCATTTTTAGAATGGAAATTATGGCTTCTAAAATCGATTGTGAACTAACTTTTGATCTAAGACTATATGTTGCTTCTAGTAATCGATGCGTATACTAATAAGGAATACTAAAACATTAGTAGTTGACAAAATTAGATTTTTGAAAAAATGGAAAGGGGTACCCCTTGCCTGTTTTTGAAAATTCAGCGAGAACCGATGAAAATTTGCTTTTTTCCGAAACTAGATGGGCTATCGACTTGAAACTAACACCACGCTCTATTGGTAGCAAAACTAGAGTATGTACCAAGTTTCAAGTCGTTAGTTGTACTAGTTCCTGATATAGCTATTTTTTATTATGGACGAAAAGAAACTAAAGCAAGGTTTTAGTGGACCAAAGTCACGGTGATCCACCCCATCAACCATAACTTTGAAAATAGTGGATCAATCAAGACGAAACTAGGTGAGTATACGTAGAATAGATATAGAAAAAAAATCTTACAGTTAAGCATTTTTGCCCTTACTTACATGGTGAGAATTTTTTGAAACCGAGCAAAATTACCATTTTTAGAATGGAAATTATGGCTTCTAAAATCGATTGTGAACTAACTATTGATCTAAGACTATATGTTGCTTCTAGTAATCGATGCGTATACTAATAAGGAATACTAAAACATTAGTAGTTGACAAAATTAGATTTTTGAAAAAATGGAAAGGGGTACCCCTTGCCTGTTTTTGAAAATTCAGCGAGAACCGATGACAATTTGCTTTTTTCCGAAACTAGATGGGCTATCGACTTGAAACTAACACCACGCTCTATTGGTAGCAAAACTAGAGTATGTACCAAGTTTCAAGTCGTTAGTTGTACTAGTTCCTGATATAGCTATTTTTTATTATGGACGAAAAGAAACTAAAGCAAGGTTTTAGTGGACCAAAGTCACGGTGATCCACCCCATCAACCATAACTTTGAAAATAGTGGATCAATCAAGACGAAACTAGGTGAGTATACGTAGAATAGATATAGAAAAAAAATTGATCTTACAGTTAAGCATTTTTGCCCTTACTTACATGGTGAGAATTTTTTGAAACCGACCAAAATTACCATTTTTAGAATGGAAATTATGGCTTCTAAAATCGATTGTGAACTAACTTTTGATCTAAGACTATATGTTGCTTCTAGTAATCGATGCGTATACTAATAAGGAATACTAAAACATTAGTAGTTGACAAAATTAGATTTTTGAAAAAATGAAAAGGGGTACCCCTTGCCTGTTTTTGAAAATTCAGCGAGAACCGATGAAAATTTGCTTTTTTCCGAAACTAGATGGGCTATCGACTTGAAACTAACACCACGCTCTATTGGTAGCAAAACTAGAGTATGTACCAAGTTTCAAGTCGTTAGTTGTACTAGTTCCTGATATAGCTATTTTTTATTATGGACGAAAAGAAACTAAAGCAAGGTTTTAGTGGACCAAAGTCACGGTGATCCACCCCATCAACCATAACTTTGAAAATAGTGGATCAATCAAGACGAAACTAGGTGAGTATACGTAGAATAGATATAGAAAAAAAATTGATCTTACGGTTTAGCATTTTTGCCCTTACTTACATGGTGAGAATTTTTTGAATGGAAATTATGGCTTCTAAAATCGATTGTGAACTAACTATTGATCTAAGACTATATGTTGCTTCTAGTAATCGATGCGTATACTAATAAGGAATACTAAAACATTAGTAGTTGACAAAATTAGATTTTTGAAAAAATGGAAAGGGGTACCCCTTGCCTGTTTTTGAAAATTCAGCGAGAACCGATGACAATTTGCTTTTATCCGAAACTAGATGGGCTATCGACTTGAAACTTACACCACGCTCTATTGGTTGCAAAACTAGAGCATGTACCAAGTTTCAAGTCGTCAGTTGTACTAGTTCCTGATATAGCTATTTTGTATTATGGACGAAAAGAAACTAAAGCAAGGTTTTAGTGGACCAAAGTCACGGTGATCCACCCCATCAACCATAACTTTGAAAATAGTGGATCAATCAAGACGAAACTAGGTGAGTATACGTAGAATAGATATAGAAAAAAAATTGATCTTACGGTTTAGCATTTTTGCCCTTACTTACATGGTGAGAATTTTTTGAATGGAAATTATGGCTTCTAAAATCGATTGTGAACTAACTATTGATCTAAGACTATATGTTGCTTCTAGTAATCGATGCGTATACTAATAAGGAATACTAAAACATTAGTAGTTGACAAAATTAGATTTTTGAAAAAATGGAAAGGGGTACCCCTTGCCTGTTTTTGAAAATTCAGCGAGAACCGATGACAATTTGCTTTTATCCGAAACTAGATGGGCTATCGACTTGAAACTTACACCACGCTCTATTGGTTGCAAAACTAGAGCATGTACCAAGTTTCAAGTCGTCAGTTGTACTAGTTCCTGATATAGCTATTTTGTATTATGGACGAAAAGAAACTAAAGCAAGGTTTTAGTGGACCAAAGTCACGGTGATCCACCCCATCAACCATAACTTTGAAAATAGTGGAACAATCAAGACGAAACTAGGTGAGTATACGTAGAATAGATATAGAAAAAAAATTGATCTTACAGTTAAGCATTTTTGCCCTTACTTACATGGTGAGAATTTTTTGAAACCGAGCAAAATTACCATTTTTAGAATGGAAATTATGGCTTCTAAAATCGATTGTGAACTAACTATTGATCTAAGACTATATGTTGCTTCTAGTAATCGATGCGTATACTAATAAGGAATACTAAAACATTAGTAGTTGACAAAATTAGATTTTTGAAAGAATGGAAAGGGGTACCCCTTGTCTGTTTTTGAAAATTCAGCGAGAACCGATGACAATTTGCTTTTTTCCGAAACTAGATGGGCTATCGACTTGAAACTTACACCACGCTCTATTGGTTGCAAAACTAGAGCATGTACCAAGTTTCAAGTCGTCAGTTGTACTAGTTCCTGATATAGCTATTTTTTATTATGTACGAAAAGAAACTAAAGCAAGGTTTTAGTGGACCAAAGTCACGGTGATCCACCCCATCAACCATAACTTTGAAAATAGTGGATCAATCAAGACGAAACTAGGTGAGTATACGTAGAATAGATATAGAAAAAAAATTGATCTTACGGTTTAGCATTTTTGCCCTTACTTACATGGTGAGAATTTTTTGAATGGAAATTATGGCTTCTAAAATCGATTGTGAACTAACTATTGATCTAAGACTATATGTTGCTTCTAGTAATCGATGCGTATACTAATAAGGAATACTAAAACATTAGTAGTTGACAAAATTAGATTTTTGAAAAAATGGAAAGGGGTACCCCTTGCCTGTTTTTGAAAATTCAGCGAGAACCGATGACAATTTGCTTTTATCCGAAACTAGATGGGCTATCGACTTGAAACTTACACCACGCTCTATTGGTTGCAAAACTAGAGCATGTACCAAGTTTCAAGTCGTCAGTTGTACTAGTTCCTGATATAGCTATTTTGTATTATGGACGAAAAGAAACTAAAGCAAGGTTTTAGTGGACCAAAGTCACGGTGATCCACCCCATCAACCATAACTTTGAAAATAGTGGAACAATCAAGACGAAACTAGGTGAGTATACGTAGAATAGATATAGAAAAAAAATTGATCTTACAGTTAAGCATTTTTGCCCTTACTTACATGGTGAGAATTTTTTGAAACCGAGCAAAATTACCATTTTTAGAATGGAAATTATGGCTTCTAAAATCGATTGTGAACTAACTATTGATCTAAGACTATATGTTGCTTCTAGTAATCGATGCGTATACTAATAAGGAATACTAAAACATTAGTAGTTGACAAAATTAGATTTTTGAAAGAATGGAAAGGGGTACCCCTTGTCTGTTTTTGAAAATTCAGCGAGAACCGATGACAATTTGCTTTTTTCCGAAACTAGATGGGCTATCGACTTGAAACTTACACCACGCTCTATTGGTTGCAAAACTAGAGCATGTACCAAGTTTCAAGTCGTCAGTTGTACTAGTTCCTGATATAGCTATTTTTTATTATGTACGAAAAGAAACTAAAGCAAGGTTTTAGTGGACCAAAGTCACGGTGATCCACCCCATCAACCATAACTTTGAAAATAGTGGATCAATCAAGACGAAACTAGGTGAGTATACGTAGAATAGATATAGCAACAAAATTGATCTTACGGTTTAGCATTTTTGCCCTTACTTACATGGTGAGAATTTTTTGAATAGAAATTATGGCTTCTAAAATCGATTGTGAACTAACTATTGATCTAAGACTATATGTTGCTTCTAGTAATCGATGCGTATACTAATAAGGAATACTAAAACATTAGTAGTTGACAAAATTAGATTTTTGAAAAAATGGAAAGGGGTACCCCTTGTCTGTTTTTGAAAATTCAGCGAGAACCGATGAAAATTTGCTTTTTTCCGAAACTAGATAGGCTATCGACTTGAAACTAACACCACGCTCTATTGGTAGCAAAACTAGAGTATGTACCAAGTTTCAAGTCGTTAGTTGTACTAGTTCCTGATATAGCTATTTTGTATTATGGACGAAAAGAAACTAAAGCAAGGTTTTAGTGGACCAAAGTCACGGTGATCCACCCCATCAACCATAACTTTGAAAATAGTGGATCAATCAAGACGAAACTAGGTGAGTATACGTAGAATAGATATAGAAAAAAAATTGATCTTACGGTTTAGCATTTTTGCCCTTACTTACATGGTGAGAATTTTTTGAATGGAAATTATGGCTTCTAAAATCGATTGTGAACTAACTATTGATCTAAGACTATATGTTGCTTCTAGTAATCGATGCGTATACTAATAAGGAATACTAAAACATTAGTAGTTGACAAAATTAGATTTTTGAAAAAATGGAAAGGGGTACCCCTTGCCTGTTTTTGAAAATTCAGCGAGAACCGATGACAATTTGCTTTTATCCGAAACTAGATGGGCTATCGACTTGAAACTTACACCACGCTCTATTGGTTGCAAAACTAGAGCATGTACCAAGTTTCAAGTCGTCAGTTGTACTAGTTCCTGATATAGCTATTTTGTATTATGGACGAAAAGAAACTAAAGCAAGGTTTTAGTGGACCAAAGTCACGGTGATCCACCCCATCAACCATAACTTTGAAAATAGTGGAACAATCAAGACGAAACTAGGTGAGTATACGTAGAATAGATATAGAAAAAAAATTGATCTTACAGTTAAGCATTTTTGCCCTTACTTACATGGTGAGAATTTTTTGAAACCGAGCAAAATTACCATTTTTAGAATGGAAATTATGGCTTCTAAAATCGATTGTGGACTAACTATTGATCTAAGACTATATGTTGCTTCTAGTAATCGATGCGTATACTAATAAGGAATACTAAAACATTAGTAGTTGACAAAATTAGATTTTTGAAAGAATGGAAAGGGGTACCCCTTGTCTGTTTTTGAAAATTCAGCGAGAACCGATGACAATTTGCTTTTTTCCGAAACTAGATGGGCTATCGACTTGAAACTTACACCACGCTCTATTGGTTGCAAAACTAGAGCATGTACCAAGTTTCAAGTCGTCAGTTGTACTAGTTCCTGATATAGCTATTTTTTATTATGTACGAAAAGAAACTAAAGCAAGGTTTTAGTGGACCAAAGTCACGGTGATCCACCCCATCAACCATAACTTTGAAAATAGTGGATCAATCAAGACGAAACTAGGTGAGTATACGTAGAATAGATATAGCAACAAAATTGATCTTACGGTTTAGCATTTTTGCCCTTACTTACATGGTGAGAATTTTTTGAATAGAAATTATGGCTTCTAAAATCGATTGTGAACTAACTATTGATCTAAGACTATATGTTGCTTCTAGTAATCGATGCGTATACTAATAAGGAATACTAAAACATTAGTAGTTGACAAAATTAGATTTTTGAAAAAATGGAAAGGGGTACCCCTTGTCTGTTTTTGAAAATTCAGCGAGAACCGATGAAAATTTGCTTTTTTCCGAAACTAGATAGGCTATCGACTTGAAACTAACACCACGCTCTATTGGTAGCAAAACTAGAGTATGTACCAAGTTTCAAGTCGTTAGTTGTACTAGTTCCTGATATAGCTATTTTTTATTATGGACGAAAAGAAACTAAAGCAAAGTTTTAGTGGAGCAAAGTCACGGTGATCCACCCCATCAACCATAACTTAGAAAATAGTGGATCAATCAAGACGAAACTAGGTGAGTATACGTAGAATAAATATAGGAAAAAAATTGATCTTACGGTTTAGCATTTTTGCCCTTACTTACATGGTGAGAATTTTTTGAAACCGAGCAAAATTACCATTTTTAGAATGGAAATTATGGCTTCTAAAATCGATTGTGAACTAACTATTGATCTAAGACTATATGTTGCTTCTAGTAATCGATGCGTATACTAATAAGGAATACTAAAACATTAGTAGTTGACAAAATTAGATTTTTGAAAAAATGGAAAGGGGTACCCCTTGCCTGTTTTTGAAAATTCAGCGAGAACCGATGAAAATTTGCTTTTTTCCGAAACTAGATAGGCTATCGACTTGAAACTAACACCACGCTCTATTGGTAGCAAAACTAGAGTATGTACCAAGTTTCAAGTCGTTAGTTGTACTAGTTCCTGATATAGCTATTTTTTATTATGGACGAAAAGAAACTAAAGCAAAGTTTTAGTGGAGCAAAGTCACGGTGATCCACCCCATCAACCATAACTTTGAAAATAGTGGATCAATCAAGACGAAACTAGGTGAGTATACGTAGAATAGATATAGAAAAAAAATCTTACAGTTAAGCATTTTTGCCCTTACTTACATGGTGAGAATTTTTTGAAACCGAGCAAAATTACCATTTTTAGAATGGAAATTATGGCTTCTAAAATCGATTGTGAACTAACTATTGATCTAAGACTATATGTTGCTTCTAGTAATCGATGCGTATACTAATAAGGAATACTAAAACATTAGTAGTTGACAAAATTAGATTTTTGAAAAAATGGAAAGGGGTACCCCTTGCCTGTTTTTGAAAATTCAGCGAGAACCGATGAAAATTTGCTTTTTTCCGAAACTAGATGGGCTATCGACTTGAAACTAACACCACGCTCTATTGGTAGCAAAACTAGAGTATGTACCAAGTTTCAAGTCGTTAGTTGTACTAGTTCCTGATATAGCTATTTTTTATTATGGACGAAAAGAAACTAAAGCAAGGTTTTAGTGGACCAAAGTTGCGGTGATCCACCCCATCAACCATAACTTTGAAAATAGTGGATCAATCAAGACGAAACTAGGTGAGTATACGTAGAATAGATATAGAAAAAAAATTGATCTTACAGTTAAGCATTTTTGCCCTTACTTACATGGTGAGAATTTTTTGAAACCGACCAAAATTACCATTTTTAGAATGGAAATTATGGCTTCTAAAATCGATTGTGAACTAACTATTGATCTAAGACTATATGTTGCTTCTAGTAATCGATGCGTATACTAATAAGGAATACTAAAACATTAGTAGTTGACAAAATTAGATTTTTGAAAAAATGGAAAGGGGTACCCCTTGCCTGTTTTTGAAAATTCAGCGAGAACCGATGACAATTTGCTTTTTTCCGAAACTAGATGGGCTATCGACTTGAAACTAACACCACGCTCTATTGGTAGCAAAACTAGAGTATGTACCAAGTTTCAAGTCGTTAGTTGTACTAGTTCCTGATATAGCTATTTTTTATTATGGACGAAAAGAAACTAAAGCAAGGTATTAGTGGACCAAAGTCACGGTGATCCACCCCATCAACCATAACTTTGAAAATAGTGGATCAATCAAGACGAAACTAGATGAGTTTGCGTAGAATAGATATAGGAAAAAAACTGATCTTACGGTTTAGCATTTTTGCCCTTACTTACATGGTGAGAATTGACTTGAAACTTACACCACGCTCTATTGGTAGCAAAACTAGAGTGTGCTAAGTTTTCCATTCATGTTTTTTCTAGATTTGGGAAATTTTCAATTTGTGCGTAAGTTCCACAGTTTTCATGGGCTAATTGTTTTCTAGTTTTATAGAAATTTGTAATTTTGGCGTAAATTTCACAGGTTTAATGTTTTTCTGGATTTTAGAAATTTTCATCAGAAAAAACATGAAATTTAGCCCATCAAATCAGTGAAATGTACGCCCAAATCGAACATTTCCAAACTCCAGGAAAAACATGAAAACTGGGAAAATAATGCCACAAATCGAAGATGTCGAAAATTCACAAAATGTATTATGGTTATTGGTTAGCCTATCAAAACTGAGAATATAATGTATAATTAATGTGCCGTTTTGATGGCTAAAATCCGTCATGTATTTTCTAAATTTTGGAAATTTTCGATTTGCGGCAGTTTTGATAGGCAGTTTTTCATGTATTTATATTAACAATTATATTAACACCATAAAGTATGTTCTAGTAGAGTCTAAATAACTGTAACCACCAAAAGAGCTTAAAATTATGGAACCTTGACTTGACGCAGTCTTGTTGATAATCATCCAGAAATTTGACAAGATAAGCTCGGACGATAAACAGCATACATTCCAAGTTAAAGAGCACTCGAATTGTTCTGCTGAGCAGTTGTGGTGCCATGCATTCATTGCATGGTAATTGACGAAAATTGTGACAGCTCTGACATCGATACCATTGTAGTACATCAGTTGACTTGGGAGTAAAAGGAGACAAGTACATAAAACACATTTTGATTAAAAATAAAATTTTGACAATCTCAAGAAACAGCATAAAATTAACAACATACGAGTACCATGTATATATACTCGTATGAAATATATAATTCTATTTTATCTATCGCCTGCACAACATGTTAAGGGTGTGTCATTATATGTGTCATACGTTATGATGACATTTATAACAATAACCAAAATAATTTTTTTTTGTCTTAAATTGATTAAAAACTAAATAAACAAAAGAAAAGAATTTATCCATCTTATATGTTGTGGATGAGATGAACTCCCGTTGATATGCTTTCCCCGTGGTTCATAATGATGATGATGATACTCGATTTATAATATTTGATTTTGTTTATTATGTACGAAGAACATCTCGAAAATCCAATAATACAATGGTGCGATAATTTATATTTTTATTTTCTATCATTTTCATCCGGTAACCAACCATTCGCAGATGAATTTTATTTTCTTATTAATTTTTACTTTCTTCTCGACTATATCAGTATACCATCTTAAGAGGAATGTTAAAAGGAAAATAAATCAAATGGATATACGATGTAGCATATACGAGCATAAATGCTGTATAGATGTAGGGTTGGATATATGTTTTGGTTTATTATTTTAATCAATCTGTACCGTATAGTAGTCGTCTTTTGTTTGGAAAACTCGGGGAGGTTTATTAAACTGTTATGTATGTCATTGAGAAATATTAATTTTTGATTAAAATTTTCGTGCTGTGTCAAAATTATATGTTTTCGGATCCTACTTATTTAAGATCATCCTAATACTACTTTAAATACTCCATGCTTTGGTATTTAACCACCAAACAGATTTTTGTTTTGGATTAAGTTGGTAAAAAACTTTTTTTTGTTAGTGTTTATTCCATGCAATCTGTTCTGGGACTGAAGCTCTCCCAACTCTTTCGCGGTTAACTTAACGTCCTACTTTACACCATTACTAGCCAAATCAAGGACGCGCGAATACAGATTCGCTTTTAAATATCTATGTTCGGCCCATGGATTCTGCACTCCATCTATGGGGTCACAGTTGTGTTCATCATCGCTACGCATAAATTTGTTCAAAATACCGATTAAATATCAACGTGTCCTAAATTTTCCAAGTTTAAAACTACATGAAAATATTACCAAAGCTCAATTTACGAGAATATTCTGAGACCTAATTTCTGCATAAATATGACGTAAGACCAGGGTCTTATCTGATATAGTCAGGTCACTGTCGTCGACTCGCCGTAAAAAGGACGCCTTTGAATGGTTGGTATATATTATAACCTGCTTATATGATATAGTCTAATCATTTAATGATCCGAAATGTCCAAATGGAAATGAAATTGGTTGCGTTTTAGGCCGGGTTAAACTGACCATGATTCTGGATCAAAGCAAAATATTACTGACCAAAATAGTTGGGGGGTGATGAAATAGAAGAAGTTAACGATTTTCAAAATGGAAAAATCACCGGACAAAAGTGTTAACTTCTATGGCGGATATACCATAGAAGCCATATGTATTGTTGAAGCTGAAATAATCGTTGGTGCAAACAGGGCCATAGCCAAGTTCTATGTAGTAAAAAACATGGGAAGTCCATTACTGGGCCTTTATACGGCAAGACTTCTAAACATTTTCAAAATAGCAATATAAGAAGCAATATTAGCAATGCACTTCAAGTAAAAATATCAGAACAACCACGACATCTCACCACGTTTATCGACAGCAGAGCACCCGGATGATGTGTGGAATTTTTTGTGCTCCCGAAATATTTAGAAATTTATTTAGATAACCTTTAAATGTGGATGAAGTAGCTTCTTGAGGCTACTTAACTATGAAGTACGATTTATTCCTGATTTAGTGGTAGTGATATTTTAATTAAGGAAGCAAAAAAAAGAAGAAATATTCATTTGGGGCCAAAAGAAACAGCGATCATTTGTTGAGTTAAAATCAAGATTATCAAGTAACACTCTCCTTATATTGCAACGTTGAAAATAGAATCCAAATATTAGCGGATACCAGTTCGGTAAGGCTTGGAGCTATTTTTGATTTAAATTAATGAATGACAACCAAAAATAATGTCTTATTCAAGTAACAGTTTAAGTCACCCAAAACAACGTTATTGTCAAACAGAATTCTTAAGAAGTGGCACTTGGATTCATATGTATCTGAGAAGGAATTCAATCTAATTACCGGTCATAAACCGAAATTAGTTTTAATAATTTTTGGTACACATTCTAGACGTTGTGCACGGATTGTACTTTTCCAGAAATCCTGCTTGATTTTTTTACTAGCCTCCATCGTTTTATGCCATTATTACAAGTTTGTTAGTTATAGTAATCATTCCAGTGGCCAATAATGTGTCAGTTAACTGGTCGTATTGGTTTACTAGGTGATTCATCATCGTACACTTTACTTATACCTCAATTTTTATAGTGTCACCGTTCTTTGTGGTTAGCACCGAGTGTTGATTATTGTAGTGAAGTAATGTGTTGTGCTAATCCTTGCATACTAAACATTGGGATGATCGGGTAGCACCAGGATGGTGGTTTTCTCTTGAACACATGTGCAAACCAGCTTTTGGGTGATGAATTTGGAAAGCTCTAAAGGTTTATATACAATAATAAGTGCCTATAAGGCAAAAAAATATCTATATACATTACTAGTCCTGTGAGTCGGACTTAACGATTTCACTGTTGCGAAATTCCGCTATTTTCAAAAGGAATATTAAATCGAAAATTATCCAGATTTTTAGCAGGTAATTTGAGCGCCACGTAAAAAATTGTAATGAATAGGAAACAAAACTTGAAATCGCAATTATAAGGGAAACTTCCTAATGCTCCTATGATGGGAGGTCATTTGGAAGTAAAACTTATGAAAATTACGATTGCATATTTTCGACAACTTTAACATAGTGGAAGTCACTTTATGAATTCCACTATGACTTCCAAATTGATGTGAAGGAATAAGGTTTCTTTCTTCTATTATTAATTTCAGTCTTTTTAGAAGTAACTTTTCGAATAATTTCGATAGCGTTTGAAGCAGAGATATAGGCCTATATAAAGATTTTTCATTCGGCGGTGTGTTTGGTTTTAGATTCATAATTACTTCTGCAACTTCCATTGCTTTGGTACGTATTTTAATCGGATTGCTGCATTTATTATGTGCAATAATTTTTTCCTTCCTTTTTCTGGTAGCCTTTTAATTACTTGACCCATTATTAAGTCATACCCAGGATCCTTTTTAACGTTTAAGTTGTTCTTTATTTCCCTATTTAGTGAATGCATTGTTATAGGTTTTACTCCATGCTCATCAATTTTGTCAGTGATGGTAATATCTCCCTCTGAGGATTGTCTTTTATATCGCTGAAATGTTTGCTCTAGATGATTTGCAAACAGATCTGCCTTTTGTTTGGGATTTCTAGCCTTGGTATCGTTGTTTTTAGTTGGAGGGACCTGCAGGTTGGGTCTTTTTGGAGCCTTGGTTGCTTTCCGTAGAGTATAGTCTTTTTGTACTGGCAGATTGTTAATCAATCTCTTTCCTTCAAGTGTTCAATTTCTTTGCCAGTTTTACGAGCTTTTCTTTTATTTTTAATCATTTCTCTCACTTCTTCGGGATATGTAACGTTATTATTTGTTTCTCTTATAGGACTAGGAGTATTATCCCAAGCGGCACTTTGAATATTTTTTATGAGTTTGTCTAGTTCATCTTCTGATTGCTCTGGATTACGTATTAGGACTTGAAGATTAGTTTCCTCTTGAATAAGAGTTTGGAAGAGGTTCTAATTAATTTTGTTATTTGTTAAATGGGTTTAACCTCTTTTCTTATTTTTGGTTGGCTAAGTGTCATTATAACTGGCAAATGATCCGATCAAAGACTCGAGTCATTTTCTACATGGATATAATTCTCTGATATACTTCTTGTTACAGAGAAGTCTATAAGATGATATCCATCGGCCAGTAGGTTGGTGTACCGTCTGAGTGGAATTCCCATTTTAGGTTTTTACCGGCTGCCAATATTTCCTTTCTTTTAGTCGTTGTTAACCGTGATCCCCAGTAGATATTTGTTGCATTAAAGTCACCTCCGATTAATTACTAATGTTTACTTCCAAGTGTTTTGAGGAACATAATGTACTCTTCTTGTTTGAGGTTGTATCTAGGTGGACAGTATATTGCAGAGATGCTATAACTTTTTGTTTTATTTAGATGCACTTTAATTGTAGCTACTTTCTTCATAGACTTCTGTGAAGCATTCGATACCGTTAATCATAACATTTTATTACCAAAACAGTCCCGTATCGGGTTCAGAGGTATTACATTCAATTTTTTCAGATTAAAATTCATCGTTACCAACCACTTCAGATACTAGATTCAGGCTTGCAACGTTCATTTATATCAAAAAGATGTGCACAGGCTACAACTGAAATGAAGTGATTTGGTATCTCTTTTATTATAGCACCTTGGGGAAAGATGAATTGCAATGGCGAGTTGAACCAAATTTTTTTTTTTTTCAATACTGACTGCAAAGTAATCTTTAATTTCGCAATTCATTGATGTAAACCACTTTGGAGGACATAATAATATAATCCTAGGATTTTTTCGAATAGGTTATAGAAGGAAACATGATAACCAAGTACAATCTATGTATGCACAAAAGGTTTTTAGGATGGATATTTCAGCCAAAAAATGATAAGGGAGATTCATTGAACAACTGCCTTGCTATTGGTCTAATAGTACTTTCAACATTATGTGATATTTTGTTTCGTTTCAGCTTGTTTAAGGTGTAGCTTATGGTCGATGTAGAGAAAATTATTGGGCAAGTCCTTGTAGCGCATCATTGATTGATTGATTTGGATTGCTTCAGAATATACGGCTAAGCATTAAGCAGGATCTCTCGAAGTTATAGCTGGGCCCACCGTACACCCATTTTTACAAATACTTGGAAGGATAAGGCAGGATACTAGTTAAATTATTGAGATCGATCCGGTTCCAGGTACATTGGCGGCCAATAGTTAGTAAATTTTCTGTGAGGTAGAGAAAGGAATAGTATGTTAGTAATGACAGAATTGGTCCGGTTTCCCGGTATCTAATATTCAAACTTACTGTTAGCATAAGACAATCAAAATGATAAGGAACTGCTCTGCATTCTGTCATCTCTTCACAGCATCTCCAGTGTGCCACCATTCAACTGTCATCTGCAATGTTTCTCTGAAAAAAAAAATCTATTAATGGGCTTTTATAAAGTTTGATTAAACATTACAAAACAATTGGATTAACCGTTTTATGACAAATACGTCATGTAATCGCCGAAAATCTAATTTACATACACCTTATTTGACACAAAACTTTAAAATTAATACAAAAGTGCTGAATTGTGATTGAACAGTTATCCTATTAAAATTGCCTCAAATCGATAATTTTCAAAATCCAGAAAAAAATAATGGATAGCCTACTAAAACTGCCAAAAAACCATGGCTTGTTCTTTTTGTAAAAAAAGACGATATGACGTCACGAAATGATTTTAATCAAGTGCATTTTCCTTCCTCTTGCAACCAATGTTAATCTACTCTTTCTAAGTTCTTCCAATGGTATTTGTACATGCCTAAATTCCAAAGCAGATTGTAAAAAAACGAATGCCCATATCAGAAAACCCTGTATACAAATAAAAAAGGATACACATGGAATGTTTTTAGCGTAAACAATAAAAATAACAAAATAATGTATTATCCTGGATAATGAGGATATAAAATTGAACGATATAAAAAATACAAATAAAATTTCGTGGGTTATCTGTTTGGATCTCCCCGCAACGACACAAAAAAACAAGGAAATTTCTGATCACGGAACATTTTATAGTTTTTTATTCATTGACGCGATGCTTATGGATACTAAAAATATGTCGTCGACAAGTCTATATATGAACTATCATAATTTTTTTTTATTATGATATTTGGTTGCACGGGAGATAATACTATATATTTGTGTGGTTCTTGGACCCGGATAATATTTATGCAAAACACATGTCCGGTGCACTTTGTCACCATTCAAATAAAATAAAATAAAAAAACAAGAAAAATCCCTTAACGTTTATTTATGATGCTGTGTGTATGTTTTGTCATTTATCTTATGGGAATTTTATCATTTCCGTCAAATTTGGTTAAGGCTGAATTATATCCATTTCAAACACAAAAAAAAGAAGAAAATTTGCATAAATGATAACATTTTTCTGGACAATAAAATTCTGTTTCAAATTTATATTCATATCACAAAATTTCCGTTTATCATTAAAGGACACAACGCATCGTATATAAATCGGATTTTGTTTTCACCAGTGGATTGGTTCCAAATGTGCCGTTCAACTAATTATGGCACAGATGGGCGTAAACGTATATTTTAAGTCTACATAATTCATTGTCGAAATCTATGCTCGATTATACATTTTTTTGTATAAAACATAATTTGCACAACACAATACAAATGTCACATAAAATATCGTCCCCCTACGCCAATATTTACAATTAATTTGTGTATAGTTGGGAGATAACAACAGGATTCTGGAAAAGTCATAAAATTTACAACATTTACTGTAATAAATTATAATTTTATGGATTTAAAAATGAAAATGATTGTAAAATTTTAAAATTCATCAATAGGATTAGATACTGTTGTAAATTTTCGTATGAAAAGAAAATTTAGAAAATTATTAAATCGAGTGAAAATTTTCTAATTTTCGTTAGGGTATTGGGGACTTTTTAAAGAACAGTAATAACAAACGATAAAACCGTCATTTGGAATAATCACCGATCGTAGGACGTAATAACGATTTAAATAACAGTACTATATGCATACTAAGGGGTAGATAAAAAGTACCGGATCATTAACAGTTTTGATAGGCTAACCATCATTTTAGATTTTGAGAATTTTTCATTTGTGGCATAAGGTAAAGAATACCAGGTGGTATAAGGCCTTATACATTCATGATTCTATTTTTCCATAAGGCTGAAGTGGATGATAGAGAAATAACCACGATTGATTAGAGTTCGGCTCTATCGAGTTTACTGAAATAAGAAACGTGGAAAAGTGGTGCCATGAAGTAGTGGTGGTATGAAATTAATTCATTTATATATAGAAAATCTATGAATCACATACGAGATAACAAATTATCAACCGCGTTAAGAACTACCAAATGAATGCCACAATAATCGAACCAATCGAACAACCGAAGAATGTAGTAAAATTGGAAAGAAACATACAAAATCATAAAACAATTAACGATGGTGTATACCCACCAGACTGCAAGATTCATAAAATAGGGAAGCAAAGTTATGCCTATTGAATAGAAAATGTCAAGGTCTAAGCCACAGAAAATAAAGAGTATAGAACTGTTCCACGATAGTAGGATCTCAGGAAAATCATTTTCAATAATTTGGGCATTATAATTTATGAAATTAAAGTTTAGACTCTGGTGAGTAAGTTCGTGAGATAGCTGCAAAAATTTAAGAGAAATGCCATGCTATTGGCACATATATACCAGAGCTCTCAATATCCAATAAATCTGTAATATTGTGTTTTCATCAAAATGAAAAATGCGGATGACGTTGTTGGGATAAGCCGGACAAAGAGTAAACTGTTATTTGGAAGGCATGCATAGGAAGGCATTTATCTCCAATTTAATGTTATGATATACCTTATAATTTAGCTCAATTGGACTAGAAAATCGAAAACCACAGTTCCAAAGCATAATTTAAATTTTGATTTAGTCACATTAAAATACTACAACAATAAATGAAATCTGATAACAATTATACGTCTCTACATATAGGTTTAATGACCTTACGGACGATCAAATAAGAAAATATAATTTGTTTTGTCTCGTTTCGGAAACGATGGATGAAATAAGGAATTCAAATGAATTCTTTTCCAGGCGAAATGATGAAGAAGGAAAAGGAAAAAATAAATACACCTGGTACTTCTTATTGGGATTTAATTACTTACCTCCGTCTTATTGTTAATTTGGTTGAATACCAATTATGGTTTAGAATGGAAATGAAGGCACGACACATAAAACAGGAAATGGAAATTTATATAGCATAATTTTATAAAAGTTAAAGTTTCAAAAAGCATTGAATCATATGATAGCATAATGAGGAGATCATCATTCTCTATATCGGGTGACCATTCTCCAATGTTGTTGGAATTAATGAACGGTGTAAAGAGCCACTGGATCCAAACCAAAATATATATGATCACAGATTTCAGAGACTAAATACGCAATGAATTTCGATAGTCTTTAGGCTTTGAAAGAAGATCAAAGCTAATCAAGTATAATACCAATGTAAACGAAAATAATACAAAAAAACAGTTTCCACACTTTAAACTATTTTAGGGAACAAAACAAGCGTTGAGGTTGCCCAAACTAACTAACTACGGTAAAGAAGCAGTAAACATCCGCATCTCTTACGAAACCTTTTTAACCACTTGTAACGAATTGTCCAATCAAGAGACTAATGTATTTTGAGTAATAGTGTTCGAGCCGAATGGGAGAACTACAGAATGGAAGAGCAAGCCACTAAAAAAAATTACACAGGAGCTGTGTAGACCATGTGAATCTCCGGGCCAAATCAAAAACACCTAAAAGTCGAAAGCAAATGTCTCGTCTGCTAAAAAGGTAATTAAACTCGCCATTGCAAGCAAACCTCAAAAATCTGCTTGGGAATAATATCGTAATCAACTATGGCAATTGGCGGAAAAGTAGATGTTCAAGGCTGAATTGCAATAATAAAATAGGAAACATATCAACATTTAAGATATACTGATTCCATAATTTATATTAAAACAGCGCAAAAGCAAGCCAACTAGCTTATACTTTGCTAAAATAGTTAACAACAAGTCCCAGACGAAAATTTAAAAACAGGTGCAGCCGTAGTAATGCATGAGAGCCATGGAACACCGCTATGTCGCACAGGGCAGACAAAATGGATGAGTCCAGAAAGCGTTGCTTAAGATATAAACGTAAAGCTTATAGCACAAAAATGAGAGTAAAAACGGAATCAGCAGATTCAATATCGTAACATAATAATTACGGGAGATGTTTCTTAAATTCAAGCCAGTTGACAAAGGCTTAGAGACGAAGATAAATCTGATGGGACTGACTGTATAAACTGGTAATAAAGAAGAACAGCCCAACTGATACCAAGCCTAATGAAGAATGTCTAAGGAACAACCTTTTTTTGACCCACTCGGAAAGATAAATAAGATGGCTCTCGATGAAAAGTAGCGAAATATCTGTTTACATCTCTTTAAAATCGTATCTTGCATGAATCGAAAAAAATACCTAGACCAGACCATATCCCAATTAAATTTGTTTAAATCACTTCGTAAGCTTGTCCTAAGGCCCTATTAAAATCTACGAATACCTTTATGTATGCTTACCTCAGCCAAAACAAAGTTGGCGAGACTCAGACCTATAATAATAGTAACTAAGTGGAAGGCTATTAACCATCCCTCACAACCGAAAATAATAACAGGAAAACGCATCCCAAATCGACTGTTAGTACTAGTCGGAACAAAGGAAATCGAGATAAAATGTTTTGTTAAGTACTACAGATGGCAGCTGTTCATAGAAGGCCCTGAAACTCACGTGTTAATTTCGCATTGGTTCGGAGTTTTTAGTATTAGTTATTGCATGTATTATTACCGACTTACCTTCTCGGTAAAAAGAAAGGACCTACATGCTATAAAAGGTATTTTGATCAAACAATAACAAAAACAACAACTAAGAACTCGAACATTACCGCAAATTTTCGGAATATTTCACATTCTGAATTTAGAAACAAGAGCTAGAAGAATGGGAAGTAGACTCTTTTATGTATATACTTGAAATATAATTTAGCATTAAATTTGTCTCATTTGAATATTAGTCGATTTTTATAACGTCATTTATGAATATGAATAACAACAACCACGCAGCACATAATAGTTATATGACTAAATATCTAACCCTTATCTGAGTATATCCAATCTTGTTAATATTTTTTTTTTCAAAACGTATGAATATGTTAATTATAATTGACACATCAGCATTAAAGTAAAACATTAACCAAATAAACGTACGGTGTACGCGTATGAGGATATATCACACCATATCCCGCTTCACTTCATTCAATTCCATCATAATGAAAATTATCACTAAAATATTATCAGTATCACCACATCGTCATCATCAGCCATCTAAATGTTGTGTGTGTGTAACCATTTGAAACGTTTTGTTTCATAAAACAGCATAAAAATTAATTCATGACATATCCTCCCGACAAAGTGTATTGTGTCAGTGAAAAACCATCAACAAAACATTTTTTTTTTGCCTAATTTTAATGCTGGTTTTGGTGTTGAATCATCACTTTTCAACCCTTTTTATATATATTTTAGGAAATCTTCATATTTTGAACGTACTCATCGCATAATTAATTTTGAAAATTTCTAATTATGCAAATAGCAAAAAGATTTTTTTTCCTGTTGTCATGTATGTATTCGATTTTCTTTGATATATTAAATGGCGGAAGATTTCTATGAACAAATAACGAATAACGATATAGAAGTTCTATAAACAAAGGGAATAGTTTGAGGTTGTATTATAGAAAGTCATTATTATGACGGTAGAATTTTTTGAAGTTGTCACAGTACATCTGGTGTACTGGATGAACCGCTATAAATCTTTCCAATTGTGCCCTAGTCCAAATATTATTATAATTCAATTTAATTTTTATACGATAATTAAAACGTTTCCTAAATATCTATACAAATGGTTTACATAAATTATAATTAAATTAGGTCCAGTTTATTAATTCTTTTATTTATATATACGAGTATCTAAACGAAAACATTTGAGTAAAGGCACTTAAATGAATCCATTATAATGCCTTCATTTCGTACAAGTTGTACGAACCACACTAGAAAATAACACAAAAGTAAATTATCATTTCTCCCTTCAACTATCTACTATACTAAATTACAAACAAAAACCCAGTAACGGTCGTATATAAATCATTTTCCAATTTTCCTGCACAACATATACCGCTTTCTTTCTCGGTAAATAGTAAAGTCGAGTAGATGATATAAATTTATGGATTTACAGTTGAAATATCACCCAAACGCTAATAATTTAAAAATTTGTTGGAATAGAATTTTGCCCAGAAACCAAACTAAACCAAACCAAAAAACAAAAACTGTCATTACCACGTTGTGTACCCCAACCATAAACGACTACTAAATAAATATAAGGATATCATCTTGAGAAAATTCATTTAAAATTCTAAAATTTTGTTTAGAATGAATTGGACCGATTGGCACACATATTGTAATGTTTGTTCAAAAACAAGCGTGATACAATAATAAAATTGTACAAAATGTTAATTTTGACAACAACAACCAACTGAAATAGGAAAATATTGAAAAATGTTACCCCTATATAATTTGTGAAACAAAAAATTGAGGAAGTTAAATAAATCTCACACGATCACCTCTTTATCAATAAAAATTATAAGCTTCCCCAGTTGAAATGTCCGCATTTTGAAATTAGTTCATTTGGTAATTATATGACTTTGGAATTTTACCTTACAACTACTAACAGAAGTTAGATCTAAAACTAACAAATTCAATCTGACTTTACTGCTAATAATAAATTTGAGCTACTTTACAAATCAATAGCTCTTTACATCAGTATAAGTACCGCTGTACAACATTTTAGACATTTTAAGATGGTCACAAATCATTTTTCTATGCTCAATCTGGAAGTGTTTTTAGATTTTTTAAAATCTAAATATTAAAATTCAAACTTATTAATAAATATAAAATTTGGTTAAGACGTAGTATTTAAAAAAAATGTCACCAAAGTATTTTGATAATTTACCAACCATTTCTGCCGAACAAGTAAATTGAGATTATTAACATGGTGAAATGGAAGTCTTTGTCTGCCATAAAACCCAACTGGAATTCGATTATTAAAATCATATCACTTTTGTAAACAAATTTTGGTAGCAAATTTTGGACAACTGTCATTTTTAGTTCTATGTCGTTACTGATCAATTTGTAATAAAGGCCATTTTCTAATATATTGCTGCATAGTTTTTAAGTTGAAGTGTCATTTGAAAAAACCTCTCTATGTAAAAACCGTTAAATTGTACACTTATTTAATGATTTACAAATATTACTATTCTATTTTTTTAAATGTTTGGCAATAATGTAAATAAATTGTTGCTTTTTTTTAGGTTACCAAAATGTAATAACATGAAAAGCTATGGTTAAACCAATGCTTGGACCAAGCAGGAGCTTTAAGTAGCAATGCTATGTTTGATCGGGAAATTTTAATAATAGTTGCTCACCATTGGCAAAGAATGTCGAGTGAAAATGTCATAAAAAATATTTTTAAAAAAATATTATATTTTTATGCTATGGCACTAAAATTATAATTCAAGAAATTATTCCGTTATTCGCTCACGATTAGGAATACGGATCCCACTTTAAAACATTACTACCTTCAAGAACATTTCACCATATGTTCTACTAGAGCAGACTGTAGGCAATTGTATTGCGGAAACTAAATTTTCAATTTTAAACGTTTCTGATTTTCATTCCGGTAGGCTTATTAATTGTTCAATAAATAGCTTGGCTATGGCAGAATCTTCTTCATCAAATGATGTTCAATTTGATTCCGAAAATTTTTAGAGTATCTAATTATTTTATAGTTTTTAACTAAGTTGGAGTAGACCCTCTCTACAGTCTCTATCTAAAGTGGGTTAGAGCTACAAAATTCACTAAGTACTCTTCGTCTTGGGAAAAGTGGAACCAAGTACACTCAATAGACCAATATTTAGAAAAAACCATAAAGCTATATTTTATTAAAAAAATATGTATACTAATTTATAATTTATAATTACGACCCTGGGGTTCGATTCTGTTTCGATGATATGATAAAGCAAAAAAAAAATTATCATGAAGTTTTCATTTGCTTTTATTGTTTTATTTTATCATCAACATCGAAAACGCGATTCCGGTTTACCAAATTGATAAAATACATTAGTTCTTAGTTTTTTACGCATGATGTCAGTGAAAACTGTTATACATTTTCAGTTCAGTGTTATATATGTTTATATATCTAAATAAAATATATGTCAAATTTTGAAATAGATTTTTTGTTTACACAAATTTATATAAATGTATGTATTATTTTGTAAAATTGAAGCAAATTGTTAATATTATTATAGTAAAATTAAATATTATTTGCTAAAATAGAAACTACGTGATAGTTTTTAAAAATTTAACATTAACAAAATACATACAACACACATACAGAATACACACCTATAGAATACATACTATGATACAACACATAAATTTAGGCGCAAAGACAGTAATTTTATCATCGGCGATAAATACTTTTCAGCAACAAAATCGAAATGATAAAACATCTAATTTTTTCACCAAATTTGACAGAAGTTTATTATTTATCACAAAAACAGAATACACACATACAGAATACACACCTATAGAATACATACTATGATACAACACATAAATTTAGGCGCAAAGACAGTAATTTTATCATCGGCGATAAATACTTTTCAGCAACAAAATCGAAATGATAAAACATCTAATTTTTTCACCAAATTTGACAGAAGTTTATTATTTATCACAAAAAGAGAATCGTGATTTGTGTTTTATCGATGATAAGTTTATCAGTTATCATTATCATCGAACCGGAATTGCACCCCTGGTTTATTATAGTCTTTCTCTTTAACCTTATAAAAATGTACTAACTTGACGTTTGTTAATTTATTGTCTAAGTTTTAATGTATTTGTTAAAACCTTTTCAAATTGCAATTTACGGTTTATTTTGACACCCTTGTAAATAGAAACAATATCAATATAGCAAACCGACCTTTAGGTGCTTGTTTTTAAAGAAAGCACAGGTATCGGCTCACTTTTTGAGGACAACTTGAAATTTACAAGTTTTTTAGTATTTAGCAAATTCTCCAGCCCGACACATGTTGATGAGCAGAAGCGGGGAGCCAATTTGCGGCCAAATAACCAAAAATCACACTTGAACATTTAAATTCTATGTTTAACAACTTTTTACGTGTACAACTTAAAATGAAATTCTTTGGATGACTAATGAAAAACAAAATCAGCCAACGAGTAAAAATACAAAAGCCTACTTTTCATTATAGTTATATATATATATATATATATATATATATATATATATATATATATATATATATATATATATATATATATTATATATATATATATATATATATATATATATATATATATATATATATATATATATATAAATATATATATATATATATATATATATATATATATATATATATAAATATATATATATATATATGTATATATATATATATATATATATATATATATATATATATACATATTTATATATATATTGAATTAGAATAACAATAGGAATAACATAACCACGTTTGTTTGTCGAAAATTTATGTTAATATTGAAACAATAATTTTCACATTTTCCCACTTTCACTTCGGATGAAATAAATTAAATGACGATGACACTTTTTTTTTTTAACATTGAAGTGGTATGTTTATGTTTTTGTGCACCCCTCGTTCTAAACAATGATACATTAAGGATTTTTTCCTATTTATGGTATTTTGTTGTATTCTTTACAAGGAGTGATTATTTATTAAAATGTTTGTCTCAGACAAAAGGATAATGGTGGAATATAATGTTTAATAAACTATTTCGAAAGGTACAACAGTAAAAAATTTAATCCCTTTAAATAGTTAAACGTCTGGGAATTGAATATAGATTTTTATTTTTTTAATTTTTAAATTTTCAAATATTTTCCTAATATTTAGGTATATATTATAGTAACCTCAGGTACGAATGAACATTTATACCTAGTAGCTTTGTTAAGTGATTGTAGTAAAATATTTATTCTAAAGTAACAATGATTTTAATTCGTTGTTCTATCTGGCATCATATTATTTGCGGGAGATTTTCAATTTACCATCTATTAGCTTTACTTACGGCGAGGTATTTGATAGTTTACGCTATATTTAACAAGTATGATAAGTTTTAAGTATAATAAAAAATTGCCCCTACTTATATGCACTATAAAGTCTTAATATTGAAAATTTTTAGTTTAAAAATTTTGTCAACTTTTAGGCGAAAAGTAATATACATATTTGTGTTTTTAAATACTATGCCGATTTTTTGTTTCAAAATTTTGTCTCACTTTTTAGGCTTACCCTCGCTAGAAACATTTTCAATGTCAGATATAAAAGTAAGATATCGATAAATGTCAAAACCAGAATAATGATAAAAACAACATACCTAGTCTAATTATACGAATTGCAACCAAGGATATTCACTAAGCTCTTTGAACATTCGGAGATGGGTATGGTCCCGATAGTAATTCAGATTTCCAGCTCATTATTAAAAGGTTTTTAAATGTTGAACTTAATGATTGTTATCTATCAAGATTTTCGTTCCATATCCAGCCCTCGCCGGCTGCTGTTTATTGTAGAAAGTCTTTGCCACTATATATATATATATATATATATATATATATATATATATATATATATATATATATATATATATATATATATATATATATATATATATATATATATATATAGTGTTATTGCCACTGACAGAAAGTCTTTGCCATGATATATATATATATATATATATATATATATATATATATATATATATATATATATATATATATATATATATATATATATATATATATATATATATATATATATATATATATATATATATATATATATATATATATATATATATATATATATATATATATAGTGTAAGTTTAAAAGTTTAAAAGTTTAAAAGTTTAAAAGTTTAAAAGTTTAAAAGTTTAAAAGTTTACATATTTAGAACAAATTTTGATTTCAGTTTTTCGGAAATAATTGGTTAAGAATGGAAACCATAGAATGCATAAAAATATCAAACTTTACGTGGCCTATATACAATTACATTCATGAAACATATTGAGAAACTTTGTTAGCTGTAGGTTGAAAATGAATATTATTTTTTTTTATTGTACAACCTGAGATACTCGACTTTCGAAAGCAACCATTAGTGGTTTAGTCGAAAATTCACATGGACGATGCATGGATATACCCTTATCAAAAACTTCGATTTTTGGAACATGTTAGGCCCATTAATAAACAGCCTTGCACTACAAACACAAGTAGTAATTTAGATTCATACATAAGTTTATTTTCAATTTACGTTATCATCTATTTTATTGCAATACACTCAACATATGAACTCGAGAGGATTCATTACACGAATGATGATAAATGTCCACCAATAAAATTTTCTATATATAAGAACATCATCTAAGACAAATTTTAGATATTTTTCTTGATTCTTTTGTACAACAATAACGCAAAATGGGATATGAAAAAAAAGATGTTTGTCCATCGATGGCATATATAGAATAGAATATTTTTTGTTTTTGCGAAAGGGGGGTTGGTTGGTATGTGGTACGAGTATATATACTCTTAGATGCGAGTAGATTAAATGTTGTGTATTACACACAAAAGAACCAGAGAAAGTTTTTTTTGTTCATTTAATTTTAATCCACACACTTGTATTATATATTTGATAGAGGGTAAGATCTTGAGACTCTCGTATCTCGTATTATGTATATGGTGAAATGTTTTCTTTCCGTTCTGTTATTACTACAACTATTACTACTACTACACTATTATGTATTACTCTGTTCCATATTATTGTTATTATTTTACAAATTGCTAACAATTTATTTTAACTGAAATTTTATTTTTATTGTCAAGATATTATCTTACACAACACAATTCTTTTTCAATTTTTTGTTTTTGTACCATTTTCTTCGACGACTTCCACTTCATCTTATTCAGCGGCACTGTATATATAGTGATGGTTATTGTTATTATTTTTCGTTTCATTATGAGATAAATTTTATAAACAATAAATTTGATATTGGTCCATCCGAGATGATTTCAATGATGGTGAGATGATGGAAAATAATGATAGAAAATTGATAGGAAAATTATGTGTGTATAACGATAATGAATTTGGTACTTGGCACACCATTGTTCATCGTTTATATTTTGAAATACGAGGGTGACACGATTTAAATTTACTTTCGGGTTATAGAGGTAAAATAAACATTAAATCCACATCACTTATTTTAAAATCTATCACCATAGTGATATTACTCTAAAATGTATCTTACAACCCCTATTTCAGTTGTATAATAGCAAAACTAGTTTAATTTTAATATAAACGTCTTCAAAACGAGTTAAGGTGTGACCATACCTTCTCGTACTATATGTGGATAAGTATATATAGTCGTATAGTCTAAATATTTTCGTTTCTTAACAATAATTTGGTTAAGAAGATTCATCGTTCCAGAATACTTATTTTAATTTTTTTTTTTTTTTTGCTTATTTTCATAACAACTATACTAACTAAATGTTGAAATACTTTAAAAGCCACTGCTGCCCCATACCATACTTATAATTAATTTGATGTTTAAAAAATGGCTGAAGTGCAGGAACGGCCCATTCAGACTGAATCAAAATACATTATGGTTATCAAAACTGAGAATATAATGCCATAAATCGAAAATTCCAAAATCCAGAAAATACATGATGGTTAACCTAACACGCATCTTTCAACTAGCATACTAGACATATAAATACCCCCGAACCACATGAGCATAGTTTATATAATACTCTTACGAAAAAAGGATGAATGAGTTTTGATAGAATGGTGGAATGGTTCGTCGGGCTTGTAAACGAGGAAGGAAAGAAAAAATTTTCGTCTTTCCTAAAAAATCATTTGAAATATTAAAAATAAGATGTTGGATTTTATATATTCCAACCTCAAACCTCAACAGTTACTTTATTTTTATGCTTTAAGGCACATTATGGTATTTTGATATGTTGATGGTTGTTGATGATGATGATGACGATGGTGGAACAAGAAGTATTATATTCAAAGTAGTTTTTTTTTTTACTTTTCTTAACTTCGTCTTGGTATCAAAATTTTATTAAGTATTTCAGTTTTATGAACTAATAATGGTTTTAGTCTAATGTTAATGTTTGGTTAAGAATATGTACATATTTATGGGGACTTAAAAAAATTAGGAATATTTTGCTTCTTTTTGCTGGGTGTACACGTTGTTTAACTTGATGACTTGGAACCTCAATATCTATATCAATATAATATAGTGCTGACTTTTATACTGTTATGGTTTTGGAAACGGGATTTATTAATAAGGCATTGAAATAATATTATTAGGCACAATTTTTGATTTGGATCAATTAAAATTATAAAACCTGGGAATAGCGTAACTTTTATTGATCGTACCGAAAAGCTATTTTTAGAATCAACTTTTCATTTGGGTTCGCATAAAGGACTACATAATAGTTTGAACAACTAAAAACGGGAAATGTGCCATATGTATCATTTCAATCGTACAAATTTTCTGTACTAGATGTCAGTACCAATGTACACGTTTGATTATAAACTAAATTGGATGTCTACTAAAAAATCAAATATAAAATATCAAAAAGTGTAGTAAGTGTGGATATTCAAAATTATCTACACTTAATTACACTTTTTAGTTAATAAAAAAAGATGGTGAAGTTACCTGCTAGCTCATTTGCTAGCTCACATCGAGTAACATTCAACGCCTTGATAAAATCGTGTTGAAGCTTGAATGGTAAACAAACCAAACAGATAAGGCATGTAAAGGCAAATACATGGGCTGCACTTTGTGTTCCCACTTTGAATTTTAACGCTATATATATATATATATATATATATATATATATATATATATATATATATATATTCCATCTGTGGTTTTGTCTACTGTACCAACTTCCAGGGCACATTTTATCTATAAATAATGGTCCAAAGATCTTTAATATATAAGAATTATAATAGATTACCGTTTGTTAATTATTAAACAAAAATGTACACAAAAAAAACCTACATTTCCCTTTAAAACGCCCTAATCCCCATATATGTATGTTATTAAACATCAGCGGCATATCAAATCTCATGATCAAACAAAAGACTTGTTTTTTTTATGTTTCTTTGAATTTAAGATAAAAAAAAACTTCTTTAGAGTAAAAACATCCATATTTTGATTTAAAAAATCAGTACATTGGAATTCACATCGTTTCATTCTTCTCTACACTCCACGCCACATATCTACTTTACAAATAATCCCGTTTTGTTTAAATATACGTATTGTCTTCGATGGTATTTATTCATAAGAATAAGGAGTACCATATAAAAACAATTGAATTTATTCATTTAGAATAAATCTTATATTTAGACATCTCCTTGTTGTTCTACTGTCAATCCATGTGTTTTGTTTGTGTAGGTACCACCGAGGACATAAAACAAATAGAATCATGGTACAAGGAGATATAATTTTTTTTTTGTATTTTAACGATAAAACAAAAGAAATTGAAAAAGAAAATTTTGTTTGTTTTTATGTATTTCCGGCTCACATAACAATACTTTCCATCATCATCATCATCATCATAATCATAATCATGGTTATTATAGAATCGCGCGGCATTTTATTTCATTTCTTGTAGATGGCATACATTGAGCCATCCACTGTGAAATACAATAACATCCTCGTATAAAGCGTTTTCCATTTTCATTGTTTGTTTACATAATTTTTTATGCTTTAATCCATACAAACTTTTTCTGGAACCAAAGCTCACCAAACTTTTTCGTGGTTTATTTTTTATGCCGTCGCCAGTCAAATCGAGGACTTACGAATACAGGCGCTCGGTATTTTGTTTTTTAACTGTGTGAAAATTTTTAGAACGATATATGGACGATATATTATTGTTTCAGCTATACTACGCAACTTGCCACACGCGCTAGATGTTTTGCCATGATCTTGCGATTTAAGGCCGTTTGATTTGTTATTGTAGAGTTATAATTAATATTAATATTAATACAGCGTATTAATTAGTCGCGTGTAAGAGGTGCAATGGTAAAACTGGATTACATATGGAGTTCAAAAAAATATTATACAAATTGCCAATTACTTTAAAAGAGGCTCAAAGATAAGATGATGCAGTACTGTGCTGTATTTGTGTGAGTGAGACTTCAATTCAAAGCAACATTAATGATATACCTTAATATTTCACATTTGTTTAAAGTTTTCTAATTGGTAGTTAAATCCATATCTAATTTGTAGTTATTACGAAGAACTACAAAATCAATACATTCCAATTGGAGACCTTATGAAAAAATACACTATATATATGCAAGATGAATTAAGTACTGTACAATATCGAAAAAATTGACAAATGAAAAAACAAATAAAAACAGCACCGCACCGCACCAATAACATAACAAATAAAAGATGGATTTCTAAAGATTTGTGGTGCACAAGGAGGAAAGCAGTAAAATAAAATAAAAAAGTTTTTTTCTCAAAATAAAACAAAAATACATTTTGCTGCTGTCTTTTCGTTTTTCCATACCAAATTTGATGGCTGGAAATTGCACAAAACAAAAAATATAATAATTTTCTTAATTGAATCACTACAGAAGAATAGTTTTCATTGGTTTTTTCATTTTTTTTTACTGGAGGGAAAGTTTTCCGGTTTGTTTTGCCGGTTGATGTTTTTCTTGAATAAATTAAATTAGTAAAATGGCATTGCTGGTTGAACACAAAGTTATGAACAACGTATGACATCAATTATATTTCTCAAGACATTGAACTTCAGGTTAACTAGATCGTAGAAAGGATGAACATATTATAAGAAATTATAATAGAACTAAACGTTCGTTATTGCACTCTTGATTATCAGCACTCATAATTTTGTTTCGTACATAACGTTACAACAACTTTAGAGTTTTGGTACACAACAATATATAAAGACGATATATCATAAAGACATTAGTAGTGTAAGAAATTAGCAGTACGCGAGCTCAAACAAATTCATTCAGCTGAATATATATCCTCATAGAAGTAATCAAAATGGTGGCCAATTATAACAGAAAACTAGCTCAAATTTATACAATAACTTATAACTTTAGATAATAGTCAAAATATGTTAGATCCGGTAGATTGGATGATGATGATGATGAATAATCAGAACGTTTAAATGCTGAGCAACTTTCGATCCTACAAAACAATCACTGGGAAGGTGATATCACTCGAAGTCAAATTAAGGATACCTACAAATTTAAATATTATTAAATTTAAAGGGTTAAACAAACCAATCAGAAATATTTGTGCACGTGATATATAAGCCTACGATATGATAATTTGAATTATTGTACTTTTATTTCCAAATCTTTAAAACCTTCTTAAAGCTTACGCGGAAACGCACTGTAGTTCTTCCGTACTCCTGTTCTCCTTTTCTTTGATCTAACATATCTAAGTTTGTTATCTTCGTATGTAATGAAAAATCAGCAAAACCGTGAAACTAGCTAGAAAAGCGTTAAGGACGTTCATTAGTTTCATAACATATAACGTTGTATTAAAACCTAACGTAACGAAATTAAGTTATGTTAAATAACCGAATATCATAATTCAAAACTTTATGATTGCTAAATAACAAAATAATTCAGCTTAAGTTTAAAACTGACAAAATTTTCCGCTGCGTTAGCCATCACATAATGTGAAGGTAAAATTAAGAGCCATTGCAGCATTTTAAATACCGGCATGCCAACCATGGCATCATTTATTTTTAGCGTAATGAGGTTAGCAATCTTATGATGTTAAATATGTTCTAGATCTGCTGGTTAAAAAACTGCTACAGATTTTAAGAAGCTTGTCAAGATTTTAAAAAAAAAAATAACCAAAAAATCAGTGGTTTGGTGAAATCTACGGTTTTGCTCTTAAGATTAACTTAAAAAACTATAGTCTAGCATGTTAATTGGAGTATACACAAAATGTCATCGTTGCTTTCCAGTAATCATTAGGTATTATGATTTTTGTTGCAGCAATAATATCGGTGTGCGTTTCAAACTTCATAAATATAGTACTACTACTTTTGGGAACTTCAGTAAACATAAGTGAAAAAAATATTTAATTTCATAGAGTAGGGGTACATACAAAAAAAGATCATTTTGAAGTCACATTTGACCACAATTTGCTAATAGTGCACATAGTAATAAAATATACTGTTCTATCCGTTCGGCTATATAGTTTGTGATCCTAATCAAAAAACGAAAAAAATTTAGGTTTTTACACAATAAACCTCCAACACAATAAGTAATGATAAGAACTACTTTATAAACATATATACTATGGAAACACAGAAAATGTTTGTCCTATATTTCACTTGCATATTTTGTAATAAAACACATTTTCCAAAAATTTTCAAAAGTAGTAATAAGAATTATTACGCCCAATCTTTAAATCCAAACAACAATTTGTACAGTGAGGTAGTTTTATTTTTGTTTCAAACTAAAACGAGCTTGATACACTGTTAACCATTTCGTTTAGTGAACATAAAGAATTTACTATTTTAAGCTACTTATGCTGTGTGCCTTAATCGTTTAATTAACTAAACTAAATTATAAGGAGTTAGTTCATGATATATCTAGATAGATGGAACTACCACAAAAGCCGCTTACTGTGCCTCAACTTGAAACTAAACTAAACCAAAAAGTATTATAGTTTATTTATAGTTTAATAATGATATAGTTATTTTATGTACTTGTATGTATTAAAATGTACTTCGAAAACTACCACCTATGAGACTATAGTGGAAGCTTGAACAATTTGAAAAGTAGTTTGAAAAATCGATTAAGGCACACAGCATTATTTTAGTTTACAAACTGGAACTGAAAGTTGCCAGGTATAGCAATCATATGTGATTGCATCCCTAAAGATAATAACAAGGTTTGATAGATACTTGTGGAATGCCGGATACCGTCGAAGTTCATTTCTAAAACATATAACTGTCGCACAAAAAAATTATATACAGGTATACAAATAAGTATCCGCCATTCGACAAAAGATGGTGCCACCAGTAAGTAATGGTTAAAATTGTCCGATGTACAATGTCATAAGGTTGAGTTTGGATATCTGCCAACAACAAATTCAAATAATATATTATGGAATAAAATGTTGAGTTTTGAGCCAATAAGCATAATTTGCGGGAACTTATGATTTTACTACTTCTTAAATTTAAAGAAATCTGCAGCTGAAGCGCATCGATTGCTTGTAGAAGGCTGAAAGTGTACGGATACGTGGAATTAGCAGCATTATTGGTTACATAAATAGCATATATATGGCATATACATACAAATATAGCATATTGGGCAAAAACTTGAAAGAAATTTAAAATAACATATCATAATCATAATTTCACGAGGCTCGTGGTTATTCTTTTAGCTAACCGATACTTGGACACTAAATCTTGCAAGATATTTTATAATTTTCTCAGTACACCCAACGTAAAAGACAAGGAAAATATCGAATATTAACAGAAAAGAGCCGTTCAAACTCCTGGAGATATTTTTTAAAACTTGTCAACAAGTGGTAATTTAATCTAACCGACGTCATTCTATTAGCACACTCGAAAAACAAAAAAGTATTGTTTTTCGACATAGTACTTGAAAGACGAAGAAAACATCTGGTTTCAACAAATATTTTGTCAGTAATATTTTGCAAGGTATTGCAACACATTTCTAAAAAGCGGTGACGCAAACTGCCGTATGCACACTTTTTATCGGCATACCTGCTTGAATTTATTTGATGTAAAATGCAAAAGTACTAACATTAGAACAACGTGTCGTGCTGCTAGAAGTCACAATACCTCAATAAAAGTAAAAGCACATCACATACTAAAGCATTTGTCACTGTGACAAATTTCGATATGAAGTTTTCCATAATTTTCCTTAGGCCATTACTCGTTTCATTTGAGTAAATAAAACATTTTTGTATCCTATTATATCTCGTATAATCAAATTAAAATCATAATTTCGACGTGGACATCGTCTCAAAATATAATTTTTTTATTTAATTAAAAATTTATGCCGCTTCAAACACTGTATCCATCTATACTTGTGTATATGAGAAACAAAGCATAAACATATAACTGGACATAACTGAAAATCAAAATACATAATAAACGATAATATGACATAATGCATTACACGTGTCATTACCAATCCACATACTCGTTGAGATGAACGAACAATGCACAACTAAATACGTTTTTGGAATTTGGAAAGGAGGGAGGAAAATAAAAATTTTCACTTTCACTCTCATCCGCAATCAACCGACTAAAAATGAACATAAATTTTGATTTTCGAAATTAAAATAACATCGTCCGTGTCTATATGAAAGGAGTGTTATATGGTCATATATGGATGCAGACGCATAATTTAATTATTAAAGATAATTAACTTTTTTTGGACTAACATTAGTCGAATTAACTTTTATATTATACATAAGTATAATATGGAAACGATATGTTAAAAGGGTGATGGAAGTTTGTAATCGGTGCGAAATGCAATAATTCGTTATAGGATGTCTTGACTCTCTCATAAATAAATAAAAAAGAGGCTCAATCTACAAGAAATATGGAAGCCCTATAGTTCTACAGCTGTTGTTAGTGTTAACACATAAAAGTACTTGACATTTTACGCATAATATGCGCGTTCTGCCTTTACTTGCGGAACGGGATGCCCCAAATTTCGATATATGGTTAACTCGGTCAAAAATCTTTTTCTAGTCGGTGTTCTGTTAGCCGTAAATTAGGTCCGAGTTGTTCCAATTTTGACTCGTAGCAAACACATTGCTTACAGTTGGTTGACTGAAAATAATCATGTTAGACACCATCCTAGTTTTAATTAAAAAAATCATCCAAATGGAAAATTATTTGTAGTGTCCTTGCGAGATTTAATAAAAATTCTGTAGATGCTCATATATTGATCTACTAAATCAATTATCTTAAAATGATTAAGTCGAATTGTATTTGTTCCATTTATTTTATTTGAGCTCAATATCTCAAATATTTGGAAGGTACCAAAATAATTATCAAAAAAAAGATTATGTCGTTAGGCAGTAATGATTTGAATCATATGCTTGGTGACAGCTGAACCAAGAACCAAATTTATTCAATTGATTTAGTCAATTTCGGTAGTATTTTTTTGATACAGCAAAAATTTATATGGGAATCCAGTTTTAGGTAAATTTCCAAAGGCTTACCCCAGTTTGATTTTGTATGCTTGAAAAAAATTGTTTGCATATTTTATAGCAGTATTTATATTGTATACTAATGTCACAAGCATGGCAATTTGTGTAAACCCTAACACTCCCATAATTAAATGTTGTTTTTGGGGATACATTTAATTATGGGGGTAAGTTGGTTGCTCCAGTAATTTCACTATCACATCTCCTATTCTTAGCGTAGTTATTGCCTCTTCTAAGCCCTAAAATGTAAAGTTGTTAACATTGTTAGTACTTGTTCTCATTCATAAATTATTTATTACACTCTTAACGTTTCTTCACATTACGAGCAGCATTCAACCTTTCGAACAAGTATTTAAGTATAACGCTTTTCCATGTTTATAAATAGAGTTGCGAAAAAATCATTAAACATTCGACGTTTCAGTTAACATCGGAATACAGATAAATAATACCTCAAATCAGAAGCAAGTCTGAGAAAGCCTCATTTAGTTTACGAAAATCACGCACTGATAACTAACATCTGGAAGGGAGTCCCGGGATTTATAACTAACAGAAATTAAGTGGTAATCAATGATACCTGGGATAATAGTTCGTCCTAACTTAATTATTTTGTCAAAGTTTAAGTCTGGTACAACAATACAAAGTCCAAAGTAAATGTTACCTTGGTATTTGCCACAATTAAATTTAAGTCACCCATAATTATTATATGATGGTAGTTTTGAGCTTCAACTATTTGATTTCATTGTCAAAACCCTTGCTTTAAACGACTTGCTCTATCATTCCTAATTTAAAAATGGCCAAAAATTTGAAAGATATATTTTAGCGCACCATACCGAAGCCAGGTCTTAAAAGCACAAATAATGTGCAAAGCAATAATGTCACCTAGGGGTTTTGCTAAAAAATATATTCCTATATATTAACAAAAAAAAGTCTTAGGAGAGGTTTTTTCCAGATTTTTGGAAAATTTTCGTTATTGGTCCAATTTTCAAGTAAGGCAAAAAAAGCAATGTTGAAAACTACTGCGGTATTGAGATTTTGTCAGTCCTGGCTAAGCTCTTTGAATCCATGGTCACCAAGCTTTTGTCGTTCCATATCCGACCATTTATCTAGGTAAATCAACACATACGAATCAGATTTCTTTATGCCATTATTTATTTATTATAGCATAAAATTATAGCATAAAATGCTATATTTACAATATAACATAAACAAACCTGCTACATGTAGAGCTATATTGTTTGGGCGGATAGCAATTACTCGTCCCACTTGGAAATGCCGGACATTTAAGTATCTATAATATTACTCAACAAAGTCTAAAAATTACCCACCCGAAATAGTAAAATAAAGTTGGAACCTTAGTAATTTCCAGCAAAAGTTAAGTGGATTGTTTTAGAGATTATATGTATATGAATAAATTAATTAAACAAAATACAAAAAAGTACATCTTGACAGGATATAATACCCAGTACCAACCAAACAACGAATACCATCGTCCAATTTACCATCTTAAATGCGTATCGAGCCGAAAACGATTCCGCAAACACCACAAGCTTACGGCGACTGGTAGCTGTTGTGTGGTGTTCCCAGTAATGAAGGCCACTACACACCACAGCCGCCAGCTACCATACGCTGTGGAATTTGCGGAATCGCTATCGACTCGATATGCCCCCAGATGGATTTCAAACGATGATTCGATGATTTGTTACTATAGTATTGCCTGCAGTCTGCACTAAACTATGAACAATTTTTTTTCTATATATAATTAACAAGAATGTATCAGTAGTTCTAGTGAATTATAAAAATCACCATAAAAAATGACTTTCGGTATGTACAAAATTTAAATCACTACAAATGTAAATCACATGAATAAAAAATAAAATCAATGTTAATACTACTACCACAGAAAAAGATATGATGAGAAAAAATATTATTTGCTTTTGGGCGGAAACGAAACGCAATATATTATATCACTGTATGCGATTAGGCAAAAACAAAAATAATTGTAGATGAACGTAAAAATTACAATTACATTTAAATTTGGCTTCGAACAAAACGATTAGTATTAAAAATTGAAATCCGATCATAATGATACACCGAGCAGATATTAATACACACGCATCCCTCGCTTAACGAAAACTCTTATTAATTTTAACGAAATTTTGCTAATTAATTTCAAAATTAAACCAAAATTTTGGTTCATCGTAATAAAATTTCGTTTAACGAATTTTTTTTACATATATACATATTTTACCTTTTTGAATTTCATTTTACGAAATTTTAATTTACAAACTTTTCGTGAACAAATTAATTTCGTTAAGCGAGGGATAGGTGTAAAAGCATTATCATCACCAACATACAAGTTGTTATACAAAATAAAAAAAACAAACAATTGTATATACGCAATAGTGTTCGGTTTGCGAAATACAAAATATCCATTTTAACCGACATCACAATATAAATACCAGTCTACATATAAGTGAAACTTTAACACAACTACAGACTAATAACGGGTTTAACTTTTATTTCTGCGCAAAAGCTATATATAATGAATTGTGTAACTGCAATGTACTAACATCATGAGATGGACCCATATTTGAATTTGGGTTTAAATCCATTAAACTTCAATTGGAATTTAGACTACACAAAACTACGATTTGGTACTCTCATTAATAAATATTTCGAACTTACCTATATTTAATATCTTACACAGTTCACTGATTCACTATTTTCCAACACACATCTTCACTGTTTAAAATTTGCAATATTACTACCTGTAATCGATCGTGATTATCCATATACTTGTTGATGTGTTTAGTACAGTTTTCAATGTTTCTATTTGTTTTGCCTCACCAAAATTATAATTGTGTTCGTGCATTTATTCTAAAACAAGTAACTGCGGTACACAAATTGTGCATTTGAGACTCTTGTATATATATGTGCAGTGTTACACACTTTATTTGTTTACAACCCGATACAAACAACGTGTTGCATTTTTACTATTAATATAATACTATTAGTAAATACTATTAATATAGGGTGTCCATAAGGTTAAGATTTTTTTTGCCGTAATTTAGTTGATATTTAATACTTTACGAGGGAAATTTATCATTGATTGATTGATTAGAATGTACGGCCAACTCGCGTAATACTTGGCACTACCTTACACAAGTGTTACATATAAGAAAACCGAAGGAGTGAATAAAATGTTACTTATGACAGACTCAACCCGGTTAATGACTCCTAAGCGATCGATAGTTAGTGTTTTTTTTTGTGAGGTTAGGAAAGGAAAGGTGTGTCATTAGCCAATATTTAAACTACTGTTAGCACAACAGTTGAAAGCACTGTTTTTATCATTGGTCTACTGACAACAAACTGTTCTTAAATGTGAACAAATGTAGAATTCTTTCTTTCTACCGTATTCGGTTCCCGATTTTTCAACAGTAATTTCTTCACGTAGTGCGGTAAAACAAATTGATTATTGGACTGATCTTAGTGTTGTCTTCTCAATCGATCTTACTTTTACCAGACTTATAAATTATATCGTCAACAAAGGTTATATGTTGCCACGACTTTTGATGACACGAGTTTCGCTTACTTTTTAAGCGATGTATGTGTCTCGTTTATGTAATTTTTCACCCCATGTCTTTGACCTTAATGTTTCCTGAGACGCGTTCGAAAAGGCACTTTATAGTTTATTCAGCAATTAATCAATTATGTATTGTTTTGATTTTTACCGATTGCTGCATACTGTATAAATAAATAAATATAAATAATTTGAATTAGGCGAACTGTTCATAAAAAAATAGTAAGTTCCATTTCAATAATAAACATATGGACAAACCTTAAAACCAAAACCCTAAATTGTAACCAGCCATTTAAATCAAAATTTGCCATGGCGACATTGGCCAAAAGTTCTGTTCCTATTAATATTCTGAGCAAACCCGTAAACAATTATTAGAAATATTTAATATAACCCCAAAACCATTTTAATAAAATGTCTTAAACTTGTCACATATGTGAATACGACAAGATATAGAGCCGAAAGCTTTAGACAAGCAGACAAATAATAATTTCGATGGAAGCCTTTATTTTTTTGAATGCTTGAGCACAGAAAAACAGTACAAAACTGGCATCCACTCAGACACACATTTATATATACCATTTGATTTATGTACATTTGTGCTTGAATGCATTTAACTTTGTTAAGTTGGATACATGGAAAAACTTAACCTAAAATTGTTGTTGTAGTTTTTGTCGCTTTAAACGATTTGTTATTTTTCCTATTGCTACTTTACTTTAAGTAAAGTGTATCTCGGCTATATAAGGAAATTTTATTTTCGTTAATTCATTGTTGTTGTTGTTGTAGTCTTTCTAACATACAAATAGAATTAAAAGCACAAAACGGAAACCCGTAAAACTTTTATTTATTTAACTTTTTTCCTATATATACGACCGTATAGTTGTGCTTTGAGTTCTATTGTATTAAATAATAGAAAACAGTATTCAGTCGGCTAGGATGCTAGGGTGATGGGGTGCTGGGTGGAAAAAAATTTAGTTTTCTAACTATAATAAAATCAAAATATTAGCTACACAGATAGTATGTTAGATAGTCGTTAGTGTGTCATAGTTTTTGAATGTCTTTTTCTTTAAAAAAAAAAAATAAAATAAGATTTAATAACAAAACGACGACGAAGAAGTAGAAGACATCGAAATTTTCTATGTCTTATTAAATTTTGAAAATTATGGAGTGCTCCCATTTGAGTGCCCCTGTGTCTTCCCACAAGTGTGAATACAAAGTGCTATTATTGTATGAATAAAAAATCAGAAACTAAAAATACCGATTTTTTTTTAAATCGAAAAGTTGGTCACCCTTTATAGTTCGGTGCGTTTATTGACTGACTCATAAATATATTTATATGTGATTTTTAAAATAATAGTTTCTATTTACCGTACCGAAGATGATAGACAAGGGCCCTTAACCTGGCTATATTCCGAAATCATACGTGAATTCGCTTCTGCAAGACATAATATAAATCTGACTTTGCGCTAGGAGCAATCACCCATATCATATGCCTTTGCATAGCTATAAGATTCGATACGTCATAGCGAGAGATATACTTCTCGAAAATATTTGCACAGTTCTACACGAGCCAAGGAGTCCAATTTAATGAGAAATGGTACCAAAGTGTTCCTTAAATTCATGGCGAGAAAACGCCAAACAACTGCTTCGCGATAATTGAGAATTATTATTTGATTTGAAATCAAAGCTTCTTGAATCCAGATCAACACCGTCATTTAAGCAAATATTGTGCATAACACAACAAGCTACTATAGTTTTTATGGAATTCTTGATGTTTAATATCAAATTTTTTAGAAAGATGGACCTCCTCCTGGTTTTCATACATCTAAATGCATTATCAATTATGCTTCTTGCTGTACTCAGTTGCAAACTAAAATGATTTTCTTGGCTGTTGAATACGTTATTGTGATAAAATAAAGTTGTAATCGGTGCAGATGTTAAAGCAAGTTTCTAACCACTATCGCTTACAAATAATAGAAAATTCGATAATTTAGTACTGCGAAAAGTCAGGCACAGCTTATTAAGTTGATGTTAGTGCAACCTATGAATGCATATATAACTACTGAGCAATTTAATCATAATTTCGTCAAAAAAAATTCTCATTTTAAGGTAATTCTAGTAATGGTAAAAAAACATCGAAACATCGTTAAACAGAACAGCAATCTTCTGTTGTAATATGGCTGGAACAGAAAAGTTGAAACATGAACCATATTCTAGTGGAACTTAACAGAAATTAACTAAAAATCATCGTTAAAATGTTACAAGTCAACTGCATATTGAAGTTCACTAACTTAGTCTAACCCTTCACTATTTAAATTCCACTTGGTCTGGTTTCTACTTAATTTTAAAATCCGGACATTAAAAATGGCAACCTCTTTACAAATATTTTTTTTTACTTTTTTTGTTTTTTAATAGTTTTTGAGATAGTACATTTGATATAACACTAATTGTGTTAAAAACTGAAATTATCATTAGTTTTTGTGTCGTTTGGTTTATTGATTTTATTATTATTATTATGATATGCCATTGAAAAATTGACACAATCCAAATAGGTTTGCGAGAGAAACTTTTAAGCTGTTTTTCGTTTATGGCAACACAATGTTGTGTTCGGTAAAATTAAGATTTTACACGCAACATTTAACAAACCGATTTATCATAAATGAAAATTGTTTTGCGATTTACGATATTATAGATGTTCTAGCTAGTTATATTCAGTTGGAAATTTTGAAGGCTTTATAATTTAACTTGGTGTTAAATTGTTAAGGATTTAGATAGGTTGAAGTAAATAAATTTCCAACTTTACGGATATTACGTGTTTCGTCAGTTTGTTTGAACATAGCTTCTTATACATCTGTTTTCATCAAATGCTTTCCAAAACGTCACAATATTCCAAAGTCCGTATAATCATCATATAAATAATTCGAGAATATTACGAGTGTTCGGATCTTCCTTCTTTTGATCTTCGGTTTCGATCATTAGATTTGAAGAATTTACAAATATATTCTCATCTCTAAGTCTGGTTGGTCAAATTGGTTTCTTCGCCAAATGTTTCCATCTTTTTTACTACTGATGAAGTCGACGTTCATATTCTCATCCCAGTCTGCTCCTTGTTCAATTCCTAGCTCATGATGACTGACTATTTTAAGGTCTAAATCTGGTACAATGAACCGTAATCTTTCTTGCTCTATTTCGTAACAGTACAAGTTATTACTACTGCTAACCACTACAGAAAATTAAAATTAACAATAAAAATAATTAGTACCAGCTTACTAACTTGGGTTAAATCCTTACAATAAGGACATTCAAGTCCACCAACATTGATACCCCTACTTATCGGTATCATATTTGATTATATATGCTGCCAACATAAAATGACGTTATTTTTTGTCACAATAAATATTCGCTACTTAGTTTCGAGAAACGAACATTGATTAAAAAAATTACCCCACATGTTGATTTTATTCAAATGTTGCCAATCTGTTGACGGTTCTAAATTCGCTCAATTATACAAAAAAATGTATTACATTAATACTGGTCTAAAAGACTCAATCACTATTTCAAACACGAGCTGTTTACATTTCGACTGACAATTAACGAAACAAAACTGAAAATTATCAAAGGCTACTGAGAAATATAATATAAAAGGTTAGTAAACATGCAAAGGTAAAGTTTGTTGCAATTTATAAAAACACTATTAAGCCGCAAGCACGTATGCGGATGTAAAATATAAGAAACATCCACATACTAACCAACCAAAGCAACACATATAAACCATGTGACTAGTTTCACCAATCAAACCACACGTATGCGGACACAAATCTCCGTATTTTATTTAAAAACAAATTTAAAACATTTGTATCTCTGGTTTTACTTTGTTCTTATTTTGCTCCGCAACATTATATCCGCAAACGTGTGATTTGATTGGTGAAGCTAGTCACATGGTTTATATGTGTTGATTTGATTGGTTAGTATGCGGATGTTTTTTACATTTTACATCGGCATACGTACTTGCGCCTTTATTTTAGAATCAAAAATTAAAATGATATACCACTTACAATAAAACGATAGATCGAAAACCATAATCTTAATGTAATATTATGTACTAAAATCAAGCTTACAGTTTAGTTTCAGTATCCGAGACCCATGACACATAACTGTAAGTTTCATCAGATTCAGTTTTAATATATTTCGACTAAGAAGTTTATACTAAAATTGGTTTAAGTAAGTTTAAATACTTATACGTTGTGTGATACGTCTTGTTTAGTTTCACATAACCTAAAACTAAATAAAAGTTAAGCTAAAACGTATAAGTAAATCAATTAAACTTGTGTAAAATCCGAAATTTTAAGTGTATGAATATCGAGGTATATATATTAGCAATTTAGTAATTTGGTAAAAGTGAACATTTGTATTTAGTACGTTATTGTAAGTACTAAAACCAGTACTAATTTAGTTTTAGTTGTATAATCGAAGCTAACTATTGATTTAGACTTAGGAATATATAACCAATTATTAGAACTAAACTAGGACAAATTTTTATATCAAAATAAGTACTAAAACTGACTTAAGTACTGATTAAAATACTATTTAGTACTATATTTATATCGTTTATTTAGTCTAGAAAATTGTGTTTTAAATATGCAATAACAGTGAAGTGCTTAAGTTTTATTTTTAGGTTACGTTTTAGGACAGAATACTAAAGTTTCGATTTAATGATTTAATCATACTTAATATAATAGAAAACAAAGGTTTTCATAGAAATCATAGCTATTTTTAATTTTTAGACCAGCCGAAATACATATTTTGTAATTTTCAGTAAAATTCGAAATAGATGCTTAGCACGGTGAATTTGGCACGGTGAAACATGTTCACCCAAACAATCCAATTAATGAAAAAACATCTTCGTACAAAGCGAAAATTAAATATGCTTATAAGACGAATGAGATAAATTATTGCAGATGCAAAACTATACATAAGTTTGTACGATATCTATACAGTTGTATGATAAATCCTTTTCTATAAATCCTGCCACAGTCATATTTCCGTAATCGTATCATAGTCAATAAATAATCAATCGACCCCCATAAAAATGTGTCGCCCCTCATATAAATACATTTCAAATCAACTTAAATATAAATTTGAACCATAATTGATTCGTTATTCCGTCTATTATGCGCGCATAACAAAACATGTCACTCACTGTTCGGCCAATTCGACGAGATACATTACAGCAAATGATGAAAATCCATTATAGAATTGAAATAATAAATTTCACTCAAATTTTTCCTAATATATTCATCATATCAACTAACTTATCAATAGAAAATAATCAAAATAAACATTTTTATTCCATTTCGATTGATTTGACAATATATAAACGGTCAAAATGAAAACAAGTCCCCTCCATAAACAGATTTCACGAAATGAACGTTGTTTATGACATTCCTACAGGATATCCATTCAATCAATCAAATTTTCATATCCCTATGGTAAAAAATACGCGAAATTTCAAGTTTTCTAAAGTTTGTTGTTGTTGTAAAGATACGTACGGAGGGTGAAATATTTTAAAAATGGGTAGATCTGTTAGTATGATTGTGATTGCAAAATACGCTCTTATATAAGATAGGCAAATTCAAATTGAATAAAATAGCGGCATCTTTGGATGTAGACATTTAAAAAATATTTTTAATTGTCATAAACATGAAGAGGCCATAGTTCACAGAATCCTATGGTTGGAGCACATCCCTGATATCGTTAAAATCCACCATAGTATTTTTTGCATGTCGCAACTTACCGGTCTTCCTGATAAAATAACTTAGACATTAAAAATATCAACAAAGTAAAAAAATTATACCGCCAAAATTCAACCGGACCCCCGCTTTCGTTAATGTACATATGGTTAAGATTACAATGTGAAACGTGCTGATGGCCATGTGTCCTAAGGCTATAAGTTACTTCAGAGTAGAGATGACGTTGGCAATTTTATTTTATTCGGTTTTCAAAGCGGTCGATAATAGTACATATAGATGACTTATTCTATGAGGATTAACCCTCTTCTTCTTTGCAAAGAAGAAAATTATGATATCTAAAGGAGATACTTTGTGTAACATTATTTACGAACTTATTCGATGAGAATCGTAAAGCAAATTACTGTTAATTTTGAAGATAATGACCTCTCTACCGGAGAAAATTGAAGGCTTCCAAGGAGGATTATTGACATTTTAGCTAATTGCATAGATAAACATATCTTTTTATTCATGGGCCCCTAGAATATTGATCTTATTTTATGGCTGTAACAACACCATGAGACGGTTGGTTATATAAATCACTGCGTCACGCCGAATCTTCCAGATAACGCCAGGATATTATATTAGGGACTGTACGGAACCAACAGCTAGATTAACCATAAGGGTTTCCAGGATTTAAATAATCCACCAGAAAGTGAAGAGGTTGGTCTATCCTATTTCACGAGACTAAAATGTTACTGGAACAAAATTGTAGAGAATGATCCGCATGAATGTAGGAACAGTTTATAGATGTTTAAAGAAACGTTGAATTTATTGCCCTAATCTTAAGTATAAGATGGAGAAAAATATAAGAACACGATGGCATAAAATCGCAACATAGGATCATACTGTAAACAAATTTTCAGTGCAGTTGCATTCATCACAAATAGATAAAGGTTCCTCATACTCGTATATGAGAATCGGTTAACGATAAACATACAAAATAAAAGATTGTGCTACCAGAACGTAAAGAAACCCGTACAAGGGATAGACAAACTGGAATTTACTGGTCTTAATGCTACATGCACACAGTACAATGATATAAATGTACAGCGTAATTTAGAGATTACACATAGCACTCGGTCACCATGGCCTGATGAGACGACAATTAATTTTTAGCATAAAAAAAATTTCTTATCAGAATGAAATTGAGCTTTGCTGCGGACGCCCTCTTCGAATTTGAATAATTAACATCATAAAATAACGACACAGATTATTATCATTATGCTTAAAGTAGAACCACTGAAATAAAATTGCCAACGATGAACCAATATTAGAGTTGTTTAATTTCAAACCCCTATATATAAACGAACCCGAGATAGAGCCGATGTCTTTGAAATGAACCTCGTACCTCAATTTTTTGACAATTAGGGTTTATTCTACCGCAACAAATATACTGGTTTACTAATTTTTAGAACATCTCTAAATTGCCTCGACTGCCTGATGAGATATGATAACTAAGTCTATTTTAATATTTGATTTCAACCACCGAAAGAATTCTCTCTATATACACAATTATCTACTTAACCGCATTCAAATCAAAATATATTGATAACTATGTCTGTCATTAATTTTATTACTACGTCCCGACATTATTTTTACACCACCCGTCATCCGTCCTCATTTCGACAAGCCAATTCTATGTCTATGGACTTTCCCTTTTTTGTGGCTAAAAACTACAACAACAAAAAAAAAAATTGTCAATCAATTTCAATAATTTTCATTTTGATTGTTATTTTCCAATTTTATTTTGTTATACTTGGGAAATTTGGTTTTGGTATTTCTTATTTATTAAGCAATAATCATAAATATATAAGATGAACATGCAAACGAGATTTGTAAATTGTATTGGAAAATAGAATATTTTATTTGTGGACATTTCACAAACATGAGCTGTAAAGTTAAAATATTGAAAATGGAATAAAAAAAATTTTAAATGGAAATTTGTAATGATATACCATCATGATGATGATGACACTTCAATGGTCTGTATATTTATGATTATTATATCGAAGATGAATTCAAATTAGGTAAATTGAAAATTTTCGGAATAATTGAATCGATTTAAATTTTAAGAAGTGGGACCTTTGAATGGAACATGACTTTCGTTAGCATACTGAAGATAAAATTGTAATAATTGCAAATACTGCCTTTTAACAACGGAGTGTCGATAGTGAACATAAATATGCCTCTCTTGATCAAAACAAAAAAAATTGATTTTACTCCATTGCCCGCTCAGTCACAATGGGGTTGAATTTTAGAGTTATGGTTTTAAATTATACAGTAGAACTTGCAGCAATTCTAGTGATGTACCAGGACAATCACCTAAACTTACAATAAAATAATTCTAGCAAATTTAAAGTTGAGCGGCAGATCCTAGATAAGGAAATTATATTGAAAAGTTAATCGCTCTCAAAAGAGCTTTGAAAATAGAATCTAAAATAAACCATTTTATCTATCAGAACAACCTCAATCAAAAACACAGAAATGGTCGAGCATTTATGGAATTTTGTAATGGCGAATAATTTGAGATAAAGGCAACGTAAAAATATTAATGCAAAATATGCGTTTCGGGTTTCAAGCTGTATAAGATAATTTTGAAATAGACTCAAAATTGTGGGTAGGTGGTACCCACTCAAGCAACCTAGATAATTGTACACGAGAAGGATATCTCCTCAATTAAACGTAATAATTGTAAACCTGGTAGTCATTTTGGAACAAGAGAAGTCAATTTTAAAAGCAAAATTTGGCAGTCTAACTGTCCTAATTCAGTATACACATAAATGCAAATTCTTCTGTTCCTAAAATTATAAGATGCAGTAAATATCCAAACAGGAGAAAGAACTGAAAATAATTAAGCTAAATAAAGAGAGCTTCTACTCATCATGCTTACATTTAATAAAAAAGAGAAAGTTCAAACTATCCTCAACATCAAAGCTATTCTCAATGTGAGAGTTAAAATACAACCTCTAAAAAGAATACGAGGCTAATATCTCAATTCAAAAAATGAGTGTCCAAAAACTAGAAATAACCCTGAAAAATGTATAAACTCTATTGGGCACTAAATAAAATACCAGATGTCACTAATTTTAATGTAACAAAAGGCATTTTCGAACAGCGAGGGGATATGTTCTGACCATTCACCTGTTATCATTACTCAAAGCATAATGATAATTAATATGGACAACTTGCTTAAGCTCAGTTGATACAGTTGGAAGACGAACTCGAGGTACTAAACAGAACTATGCAACTAGCAACTTAATTATCCTCTTAAAGTCAGGGAGTTAGTTAGAGAGAAGCAAAAAGCACGAAAAGCCTGGCAAAGAACACGAGCCCCGAATATCAAGAAAATCCTCAGTTTTCAAAGCAAAAAACAACAACGCATAACAAAAATAAACAACGCAACTATCACTAACTATTTAAGTAGTCTCACTGAACATGAATACTGATTACCATCCTGGGAAAGCAACAAAGGAATTAAAAAGAACCAAAATGTATGTGCCGCCTAGTAGAAATAACGAAGGAACAGGGGCCGAAGTGACAAGCAAAAAGCTGTTTTACAGGCTCACCTGAAAGTTCAACTATTACAGGAATTGAAAAAATGAGATAAAGTATAATTTGAGTGTGAAAAAAGCTACAGGGTATGATTTAATTACTGGATCAATTGTAAGAACCATTCTAGAAAAGGGAACCCGAGAATGATTCAAATAATCATCGCAGCTTTTAGACTAAAATATATCACACGTCAATAAAAAGTTTCCGAAATAATAATGATCCCCAAACCACAAGATCCCCATTCACATCTAATAAATAAACAGTTGCCTTGAAAATATTTATAAACCACAACACATCACTTAACATTAAACAAATATTCTCAAAATCAGCTATCCACATTTGCTGATTTTGAAAAAAATTGCATTCATATTATGAGCACGGAAGTTTAATAATTATTTTCACGTCATTTAAAAAAAAAAAATAAAAAAAAAGCACGGATAATCACAAAATTTCATGATAAACTAACAAAGGAAAATCCTATCAGTTTACAATGGTATGCCTTCATACTTATTTTATTTCCCGCCGAAAGTGAAAGTTCTATTAAAAGCGCATGGTAGTTAATCTACATCTATCGTTTAATAGCTTTAACATCAAAATAACTACATATTCACAATAACCCTAATATGTTAGTGACATCTATTATAAATCAATAAAACTTACTTGAATTTGTGCCATCTATCATATTTTTGTAATAACGATAAAAGCCCGCGAAAAAATAATACACAACACATTACATTCGAACAAGATTTTTGAAAATTAATGATTGACAATTTTTTGTTGATTTACTTAACTTTATTTCTTATACTAATCTTCAAATTTATATTTTTTATGTTTATTCAGTATGTATTACTTTTTATTCATATTTTATAAAAAAAAAAATGGACAAATAAACCATAATTTATTAATTTAAAAAAAACAAGACGAACCATATTTCTTTTTTACATACTTCAAATAAAAAATATAACGGCTAACTAAAATATTTTAGGACACACAAAAAATTAATCGAAACAATTTGTTAAATTAAAATTTTTTTTTTTTTATTATTGAGACACGATGAGAGTAAACATTATGAGGTGTTGTTGTTGCTTTATGTATTTGGATTTACGATTTACCGAATTACCTCCCAAATTCGGGATATAAAGCATATCCATATTTTAAAAAATACTTAAGACTGTAACAATTTTCTTCTCTTTATAATATATGTGTATGTATATAATTATAATTAATTATTTAAATGAGGTATATCGTGTTATCAACATTTTTTAACGCATTCTATAATGGTTGGTTTCACTAACTTGTGATAATTTTCCGTTAAATTGTATATCGATTTTAAAGTCCAAATCACGGAAATTTCTACTGTTGGGTTTCATCGAAAATGTTCCATAAATATCTTCGCCCTTTTTAACTGTGAGATATTCATCAAAATAGAAGACAGTTTGTTTCCAATGTGTATACGGGGCTTCGGGCGATGTACTAAATCCGAGTCGTTTATGTGACTTTGTGAATTCAACGTTGAAATATGTGACCAAAGCTTGAACAAAATCATCTCGACGAACTGTCAACTGGAATGGTGACGAAAATTCCAAATCAGCTTTTGTCGCTGTATACAAATCAATTTCTTTCATCAAATATGAATTGGTTGCAATTTGTTTCGGATCGACGACATCAACGAGCGGTTCACTTAATGCAATTTTACGGAATAAACCCATATTAAAACCGTATACATCATCCCACCAATTAATTTTTTCATCTTTATACTGACGATCCTCGATGGCTGTAATAAAGAATGTACACCGATCTGGGAACATAAGACCATCAGGTTTTAGCCACTTGTCACGAGCAAATAAAACGGTATCCAACATTGCCTCGTAAAATAGACAATATCCCATCCATTCTGAAATAATGATATCAACACCATCGATACCTTCAGGTAGTTCAACTTCTTCAACCTTTCCTTTTACAACTGTAATCACATTATCCAAATTATTTGCTTCGATAATTTTTCTGGCATGCTCTACAATATTTGAATATTCGACTGCAATTACTTTAGCTGCACCCGCTTTGGCCGCAAACATAGATAAAATTCCTGTACCACATCCTACATCTAAGACAACCTAAATATAAAGAAATATATATAATTTATCTGCCCTCAAACTGATTTCAAATCCTAATATGTATAGAAATACTCACTTTTCCCTTAAATAAATGCCGATTATGATACATAGAATTTCTGTATGTTAACGTTCTAATCTCATCCTTTAACATTTCCTCGTGAATTCCAAAATGAGCATACGAATCGAAATAGTAGTCTTTCGAAGTCATCTCATCGGGCGAAACTGTTTTCGAAGGGTCGTTATCATTGGCATCCTCGGTTATTGGTACAACTCCATTCGATTTAATATCTGTGGTGTCCATATGGACATCAATTGTTGAAGACTAATAAATAAATATAATGATTGAAATTTGTGATCGAAAAATTCATATACATATACGCATATTTTTTTTATTTTTTCATGAAAATGCCGAGTTTATAAACCTAACCCTACTTTTTTTTGATCATAAAAATATTGTACAAAATTATCGCTGGAAAATGATTAATTACGAAACTACTTTATATCGACCAATCTTATGAAATCATATCTTATAAAATTACATCTAATAAAGTAAAATATAAATATTTAAAAAAAAATTTATAAAACCTCACCATGTTTTTTTTTTCTCTGGCAGTCAAAACCTCAGTGTGTTGTCTTCAGTAATACAAAAAAAAATTCTAAATAATTTATATTTACTATGTAAACTACACAATGTTTTATTTTAAAAAAAATCTTTGATTATCAGGATAAATAACGTTATGCTTCACAACAGAATTTTATTTAAGTTTATATATTATTTTGAAAATAAAAAAAATATAAAACTACTAAAAAAAGACGAAACGCAAAATACACAATGCGTTTTGCTTTTGAAAGAGATTTTGTTCAAAGAAACATTCAAATGACTCTTTTTTTTATACCGCAACCGGTTAGTTTTTAGCGTTTGTTTTTTTTCGCTTTTCGTTTTTCCTATGTACACAAAAAATTGTATGGTGCATTGGGTATCAATTTGAAAATTTTTAAATATATATTGACAATATTTATTGATAAATAAAATAAAACGTAATGGAAAATTAGAAAAACTAATATGGCTAAAGAAAAATTTGTAAACAAAATCAATTAATTGTGCTGTTTTGTTTTATTTTGGCGAAGTTGGGCGAGTAGCAAAGACGTTAATACGTCTATTTTTAGTAGCGACATTTGGAATTCGAACATGAAAAAAAGGAAAAGCAAATATTTTCTCGTTGTTACACGAGATACCAATTGTTATTTCAACCTTATGATCTTGCCTCCATTTTAATATGTCACTGGTATCAACCGTTTAATAATTTTTGACTGTTAAAAATACATAACCTTATATTTTCAAATGAAAATTACCATGTTTACATAATTCTTTTCGAGACGTTTTTTATTTGATCAAGAAAATGGAATTTAAAACTTAATTATTTTTATTAAAGTTTTGTTGTGTTTCTTAAACCTATATTTACTAAAGCGAATGTGACGAATGATGATCGATGAAACAATTTTTAAGTTCTAAACAAGCTGGTCTAAAAGTGTATCGCGAAAAACAATCGCAGCTGCAGAATCACTTTCATATGAAAAATTTCGGTCGTTAGTCCTTAAATTAATTTGTTCTATGAGTTGATTCAATTCGGATGTCGGCCCTAAATCACTACAAGTTACACATATATTATGAACTATACATGCTGCAAATCCTGTCTTTATACTATTCTCAATTTTCAGTTTAAGCGACCGATTAAAAATATTTGGCCATCTCAATTTTAATATGCCAAAGGCGCATTCGACAATATTGTGCGCCCTACTGTGTGCGGTATTAAATTTGTTTTGCTGACCAACGGCGTTTTTATACGGAGTAATTACAGCTATGGGACGTAATTGGCAAGGGTAGCCATTATCTCCGAGTAAATATGTATAGTTTGCTTGTATAGTTTGCACTTTGGTAAATGGGGCTGTTTTTAAATACTCTAGTGTCATGTACCGAGCCAGGAAATCCAACGAAAACATCATTAAAAATGTAATTACTGTCAACAACGGCTTGTAATTGAATTGAATAAAATCTCTTGTAGTTGATATATTCATCGTGTCTGTTTATTGGACATTTAATTCGTATGTGACAACCGTCAATCGCGCCTATTGCATTACGAAAAATATCAGATTTTGCGCGCCTACAAAACTTTACCCCAATTCTGTGTCGATCTTCATTTGATGGTGGTTTTATTATATGCCGCATGTTTTCCACAAAATAATCCAGCATTTTGTGAATAATAGATTTAACTGTAAAACTATAAAAAAAAATGTATTTACTTTTTATAACCACATAATAAATAGTTAGTTATAATACTACTTACCGACTGATTCCGATAAAGCTCCCTGTTTCTCTGTTACTACATCCAGCGCCCATCCAGTATAAAAATACTACAAGTTCATAATTAATTTTCCAACCATGGCTTTTATGGGGCATTAATTCCAAAACTTTTGAAAAACTATTTGATGTTATTCGTAGGTGTTTTTCAATTATTCTATTATTTCCATTTAAAATAGCAGCTACTGCGGCAGAATGAACGCGGAATCGGCAGTACTCTAACAACTAAAATAAAGGACAAAACGCGTCTATATATTAATTTCATAAAACATTTTATAAATATATACTTAAAATAATAAATATTTACCTGTATTTTTTTTTAAATTTTCTTAATTTGTTTGATACTCGATATTGTTGATCCATTTTTAAAATTGTAATTATCGTAGAATAACATATTTCCAAGCTGTGACATATGTCAAATACTAATGAATTCATCGATCGTCTTGTATGGGCTTAAACCACAACACTTCAACATAAAAATATATCGATTTATTTTTCCTGTTCTGTGGGTATACTATGACGTTCAAAAGAAATGTTTTGTGTGCGCAAAATTCTATGGTTTATTGGATATCAATTTAAAAATTGTATATTGACAATATTTATTGTTGAACGATTTTATACGATGAATTATTCTCAATTTCAATGAACCAGCCACAAAACTATAAATTTATTTTATATATTCTACTCACTATTCAAATTTTTCTAATTATTACTATAAAATGCTTTACATAATTTTAAAATTTGACTGTTGTAATCGGTTAGAATTGGTCGACCACTCTTGTACCGACACTCAGCAAATAGATCCATCTTTGGAATTGTATACCATCGATTTGTAATCATATCGCTTTGACTAAAATTAAGTGTGCGCAATTGAAATACACCAAAATAGAACGACTTGCCATCAGTTTCGACCGATTGAACCGTAATTGGTTTAGGAAGTGTTGTAATATCATTGCCATATAGTTGTCTGGCTTTAGCTGCTGCTACTGTAAATGCTTTAAGTAAATTTCGGCTTTCGATTTGATCTTCAGTTACTGGCGTTCCATGTAAATGTTTAACATCGAGTGGAGAGTAATGGATAAATATTGTATGAGGATTACTGAATTTTGATGATTCCGAAATAGCTAAAAGTATAGAATTCAAATTAGCAAAATCAGAAACCTATGGATTGAGAAAAACATTGTTACGATAAATATTCTGCTTCTCATAAAAATTAGTTTGAGGGATTGAGATAATAGGCTTCATCGGAATGATACTGGGCAAATCCATTTCATCGTAGTTAGCCTCATCTTCGAATTCATTTAGTCGCTTTCTTGAACAGAGCACCGTGTCGACATGAAGTTCATACTGAACTAAATCATCCTCGACAAGGCATGGTACAGCGAAATATAAATTATTAACAATTTTACGTGTTGAAGTAATCGTACGACCAGCCATTTTTTCGACGTGGAACAGGAGTTTAGAAATGATAAGTTTGCTAAAAAAATTGATCGAATTATTCAAGTTTTTCGAATTATCTATAAAAAAAAAACTTACTTCTTGCGTGAATCAGTAATTCCATAATTTCTGGGAAAAACATAAGCCGGTCGAAGAGGATCTTTAATAATAGCAGTTTTCTCTTGTTCCGCATCTAAAACATGCGACGTTAGGACCGCCTGTCGCATTGATTTGTCGACTGCATCAGGAATTTTTGTGTTTTCTAACAATTCTTCCAGTCGTCCAGGAAGTTTATCAATTTTTATCGATTTTGTTAAAATTTGGGCTTGCTTCATGCCATCGACTAAAACATTACCATCGCCATATAAATGTGCCGGTTTCGAATTCCAATTAGGGTGGCTCTCGTCAAACTTGATCGGTTTATCTTTATACCCAACAATATCCAATTTAGAGCTACAATAATAATTTGTATTAGTAATTATAGGCTAAAATATATTACGAAAACATACAAATCATATTTTGGAAACTTCATAATTTCCGTAGCATCCACTACTTTAATACCGAGTGCGGCCAATTCATGTTCGGCACCAGTTTCGATTGGTACTCGTTTGCCTTGAATTTGCCAATGCTTTTTAAACATAAAACCTAAATGCTGACGGTTTAATGTAGGAGTCAATCTCATTTTAAATAAATATTTAGTTTTTATTTAACAAAATAATTTTACAATTTTTTTTTTCTATGTCGGATATCACTATAATATGAGGTTATGGCACAATATTTTTGACTTTTCGTATGGTTTGGAAATGTTGACATTGAACTACACCCGTTAAACAATATTACGGATATACAAAATACGTAGCTTAGACAAACGTCACCCGACATATAAGAAGACGTATTTTAAGACCTATTTCTGTATAAATTAAAACCATAATTTATATAAACATTAGAAAAAGTATATCATTAATTTTCTCGATGTAGCGATAATTACCAGTTAGTCGTTGGATTAATTGGTTTGCTGGGATATAAATTTATAACACACTCATTTTTACCATAAAATATAATCAACCATAAATAGTCAACATTTGAGGGCATCAATAATAATTTTGGCGGTAAAATCTGTTGTCAATTCCATTGTGCTGTAAATATCCATTTAACTCAAAACAGTGCGGTAAATTAATTAAAATAATTTAAGAAAATTATAAAAAAAAATCACTTAAAAACAGTTTTATTCGTATATAATACCCTAAATAATTTAAAATGGAAGGTTTCGATGAAGGAGGTATTTTCTATTCGGATAATTTTGGGGGTGATGGGAGCCAACAAAGTGGCAACCAAATTAACATGCAAGCAATTAAAAAGAAATATAAAGAATTTATTCGAACATTTAATGAAGATAATTTCTTTTATAAATACAGGTATATATTGTTAAAATATATTTTTATATGATGTAAAAATTATATATGTGTGTGTGTGCACTTCTTATAATTCTAGAGATAACTTAAAACGAAACTATTTGCTACGTCGCTATTATCTTGAAGTTGAAATTGAAGATGTGGCTGGGTATGATGAATCGCTTGCTGAAAAATTATATAAACAACCTACCGAACATTTAGCAATATTTGAAGAAGCTGCTAAAGAAGTGGCCGATGAAATAACAGCACCACGTCCCGAACATGAAGAAATCGTTAGTGATATTCAAATACTTTTAACTTCGGGATCAAATCCCGTAAATATACGCGATTTAAAATCCGAATCTGTTTCACGGCTAGTAAAAGTAGCTGGTATTATTGTTGCAGCGTCTGGAATTAAAGCAAAAGCAACAAAAATTTCAATACAATGTCGTTCGTGTAACAATGTTATACCAAATATAGCGGTGAATCCTGGATTCGAGGGCTATCAATTACCGCGAAAATGTAATACCGAACAAGCCGGATCGAAATGCCCGTTGGATCCATTCTTTATTATGCCCGATAAATGTAAATGTGTCGACTTCCAAGTATTAAAATTACAAGAATTACCGGATTTTATACCGCAAGGAGAAATGGCCCGTCATATGCAATTGTTCTGCGATCGTAATCTATGCGAACGTGTCGTACCCGGTAATCGTGTATTCATTCACGGTATATTTTCGATTAAAACAATCAGCAAGAGTAAGAAACAGGATAGTCGCGAGAAATCGATTGTTGGGGTACGAATTCCGTACATGCGAGTGGTTGGCGTTACAGCCGACGCTGATGGAATGGGTACAGTTTCGCATTTCAACAATATAACCGCAGAAGAAGAAGAATCGTTCAGACGTTTGTCTGCTACCCCAGATATCTATAATCGTCTCGTAAAAAGTTTGGCTCCGAGCATTTTCGGTTCAGAAGATATCAAAAAGGCTATCGTATGTTTATTATTCGGTGGATCTCGTAAACGTTTACCCGATGGTTTAACACGGCGAGGTGATATCAATATCCTTCTTTTGGGTGATCCCGGTACAGCTAAATCGCAATTATTAAAATTCGTTGAAAAAGTGGCACCGATTGGAGTATACACTTCGGGAAAGGGGTCTAGTGCGGCAGGTCTAACAGCATCGGTCATTCGTGATCCAGCTACACGTAATTTTATCATGGAAGGTGGTGCTATGGTGCTAGCTGACGGAGGAGTCGTGTGCATCGATGAATTCGATAAAATGAAGGAAGATGATCGTGTTGCTATACATGAAGCTATGGAACAACAAACTATTTCCATAGCTAAAGCTGGCATTACAACCACACTAAATTCGCGTTGCTCAGTTTTAGCTGCAGCAAATTCCGTATTTGGACGATGGGACGACACAAAAGGCGAAGCAAATATTGATTTTATGCCCACGATTCTATCACGTTTCGATATGATATTTATAGTAAAAGATGTGCACGATGAGGCCCGCGATATTACACTCGCCAAACACATCATTAACGTGCATCTATTTGCCAACCGAGCTGTGCAAGAAACTAATGAAGGTGAAATTCCATTGGCCTCACTTAAAAAATTTATTCACTATTGCCGTACCCATTGTGGGCCACGTCTAAGTGCCGAAGCTGGGGAAAAATTAAAAAGTCGATATGTCTTAATGCGTAGCGGTACGCTCCAACACGAGAAAGATACCGATAAACGTATAACCATTCCGATTACGGTGCGGCAATTAGAAGCCATAATTCGAATATCTGAATCGTTAGCTAAAATGCAACTTCAACCATTCGCCACTGAGGTACATATCAATGAAGCTCTACGTTTATTCCAAGTATCAACACTCGATGCGGCAATGTCTGGTACATTGGCAGGGGCTGAGGGATTCACATCGGAAGAGGACCAAGAAATGTTGAATCGAATTGAAAAACAAATGAAACGAAGATTTGCGATTGGATCACAGGTTTCAACTCAGAATATTATCAATGATTTTACACGACAAAAATATCCTGAAAATTCTGTTGTTAAAGTAATACATGCGATGATACGTCGTGGCGAACTTCAGCATCGCATGCAACGGAAAATGTTGTATCGTCTTTGTTAATTTTTAATTAATTTTTTATCTAATAAATATGGTTTCATTATACGTATTGTTTTATTGTTCGCGTTATACTATATATCAAGCGTTACCATGCTATTCGAAGTTATTTGACCCAATTGCACATATATTTTACTTCACATATAAATAAATGACTGTGTAACGATTAGTCCCATCAATTTTGTAATAGATGTCACTACAATCGCACAAACATAAATTTTTTTGTCACCCATTTTTACAGTTTTCATTATATTTTGCTGCCATTTTATTTTTATTTTTAGTACTTTTATAGCAGCACCAAAAATATAAAAGAAAATCTAAAATGGCGCGCAATATTGATTTATAAATAAATTTAAAAAATATATTGGTATGTTGTATTTTTATATGTTTTGTTAAAGGGAAAATTAAAATAAAAAAAAGAAAATTATTTCAGTTCAAGTATAATTATATTTAAAATTATAATTTCTTTTTGTTTATATGTTTTTGATGTTTTATTTTTGTTTCGTGTATATTTAAAAAAAAAAAAAACTTGAATTCAAATTATTTTCTTATTCTTGTTTTTTGATTTGTTTTATTTTATTTTTTGTTTTATTCTTACATAACTAATGAATTGATTGCTGCTCCTTGAATTGTGGTTGTATTCGATTTTAGTTGCTGGTTGTTGTGATTGATTTGATGGCTTAACGATGTTGATGGGAGATCTTTATCATGGCATTTTGAGATATGGGCCTGAAAATTTAAAGCAACAAAAAAATTATACGTCAATAAAATAATCATATTGATAGTAATATATTCATATATTTTAATGGGCTAAGGTTGATTTTGAATCTTCGAATACAATTATTTAGATGGTTTGTTTCTAGGAATATAAACAAAGAATTTGTCTCTTTTTAACGTTAATAATTTTTGAATATTTTATTTCAAATTTATCCATGACACCAAAAAAATATTGTTGAAAAAAAATCGACCTTATAAGTATTTGAAAAAAAAAAAATCCATTCAACTTCAGGTTGAGCATAATTAATTACCTTTAAATTGCTTATCTGATAAAACGCTTTATCACAAGTAACACATTTGTATGGCTTAATACCGGTGTGAATTCGTAAATGTGCCTGTTAAACAACAACAAAAATGCCATTAAATTTTGCATGCAATCAAATAAGAAAGAAAATAATTATTCGTTAATTAAATTTAAAAATTTGATAGTTTTATTTAGGTAGTTTTAGTTTATTTTTTTTTTTATTAAATAACACACCCAAACTTTAAAGACCCGCGTGTGTGTGTGTGTGGTAACAACCATAATAATAATTTATTTTCGACTAGAATAATCACTAAAGTCCGTCTGATTACCAAAGACAAAGTAGCTGTTTTTATTTTATTTTCAAGTTAATTTTTATTGTACAAATCTTGTAAATCAGTAATAAAAAAATAAAAATTGCACAACATTGTGTTAAATGGATTCATAATATTATGTAGAGGCAGGTCTTAATAAATTTTTTGTAATTTATAAAAAAAATTGATTATTTTTAATTACCTTTAAGCTGCTACTTTGTAAAAATGCTTTATCACAATTATGGCATTTGTACGGCTTTTCACCTGTGTGAATTCTTAAGTGCGTCTATATTAACAACAAAAAAAATTGTATTTATTTACCATTTAGATTTTATAAATCAGACCCAATTTTTGTTATACAAATACTATATATATGCCGTTACTCAAATAAATTTGCGTATGTACAACCGTTAAACTTCATCGAAATTCAAACTAAGATCAAGAAATATTTAACAAATTCACCGTCTAGTAAAAATCGATCTAGTCAAAAATCTTCCAAAAAAGCGCTTTAATAAGAAAAAAGGAAAGATTTTGCAAAATTAAACAACGACAAGGATATTCAATTGACAAAATGTTTTATTTACACCGAAAAGAATGAAGAAAGCCTAACACGGTTTCCATGGCTACAAACAACGTTTGAAATTTAGTGTTTATTGATGAAAACATGACTGCGGCAAAGAACTTAGATATTTTGAAAAAAATATCACTAGTGAAAAATACTTTGATTTTAGATCTTCAGAAGAATAGTAATGGAATGGTTGCTCTTAAAGTTTCCTAAACGTTGCAATTTACTACCTTAATTACCAGACTTGAAACATATAGTGAGTTCAAACAATTCTTGCAGTTTTTCCTATTCTTTTTTCCCATGGTTTATTCTAGCTTATTTTAAACGACTTCTAGAATGGTGTGAAATTAATAAAACGGAGTGGTTGGTTCCTGTTGAAGAGGCAATATATTCATAAGGGTAAAAGAACCAACTTAAATATTTTATCATGGCTCCTACATAAGACAGACTAAATAAATAGTTGAAAAAAATAAAAACTTAAATACGATTTTGTTAATTATTTTAGTTTAAGTAAATAAATGATAGTATAACCACTAAATATTTCTATACTTTAAGTGCAATATTCGTTTAAATTTTCGGTTGATCGCAAATTCTTATAAGTGACTACATACATACATATTAATATTTAAAAAGTCGGTTTTAGTATTTTAATTATTAATTAAATTTTGTACTTATTTAGTGATGTGGGACTTAATAAAATTTGGGCCTGCTAAATATTTTCATGGCGAATAAATTATTTTATTTATTCTTAATATTTTTTATTTATTATTTAGAACGCTCTAAACTCTAAAACGAAACATGACAGCTGCCATATTATGGTTTCTTTTTGTATATATTAGATGGTTTTGATCCATATGTTTGAGGCTGCCACCTTTTCTTTCTTTTCTTTAAATGATGACCTGTTTTGGATGAGACATCAGGCTATAAGTTGTAGTTTAGTAAAAAAAATATTTCAATTCCTATAGTAGTAAAGCAATAAAAACGAAACGACACATATGTTGGTTAGTTGGTAAGATTGTCAAATCTGCTAGACAAGTTTATAAACAAAAGAAATTATTCATATTTCCATATATGTAGTTTTGTAGTAACGTTTAACATCTACTCACAAATACGTCACAAATTATTACTATGATAATTTTAAAAATTGAACCATAGAAATTAATTTCCATAAATATTTTAAATGGTAACAATTAACAACTCAATAAAGGACTGACAAGAAAGCTAATCAATCAATCAGAAACCAGACTTTTTAAATTAAACGACTAAACTCTATTAATTTAGAATGGTCAACAATTCCGAATAACCATACCAAAAAATGACCTCCAACTACGGGGAACCACTAAAACTATATAGGGATATACGTGATCTTCTAGCATACCTAGAGTAAAAATAACAATAAAACAATTTAAGTGACACGGGTGCCTAAAAGATTTCATCAAATTTTAACTAGCTGAATCATCAATTCCCATATAAAAAACATCTGATTGGTCTATATATCTGATTTGGCATAAATTTGACAGTTTTAATTACTATTTAGACAAACTTTTAAACTTTGTTTTAAACCCAGTAGTATACATATTAATCTTAAAAAACTCTTTTAAGCTCAAAATTTTTAATTTCAAAACTGTCAACTTTCTAGCAATATAAAATTTATAAAAAATTAAATTGACATTTTTAGTTTTGACTTTTCTTTAAATTTTGTCTAGTGTTTTTTTCATTTTTTCATTTCGCCGCTGATCGACTAAATAACCATTTTGTGTAGCAAATAGTGACACTTATAATTTGTTTATTAATAGTTGTAATAAAAATTTATAAATCTTAATATTTTCTAGATTAATCACCAAAATACCAAACTGAAGAAGAAATTTTGGAAAAAATGAAAGCATGGACGGATGATATTCATGACACTGAAAATGAAGTTGAGCAAGAAGAGCAGACACATTTTAATCTAAACGTGCTGATAGGCGGAAAAAAAGAAATGAAAGCCTGGAAAAAAAGAAAGTATGTTCATTCTTAGACGTAGCACAAGCATTTGATAAGGTTTGGCACCGTGGTCTGGAATCAATGAAGATACTACAAAATGTTATTAATGTCACGAAAAACTGGACAAAAAATGGATAACACTAGACAAATCGAAATGAACACACATAAACTATACAAATAGAAAATTAGAATATATTCCGATTAGATTGAATTCGCAACTAATGACCTGTTTTGAGGATCGGGGTGCACTAGGTAGGTGATAACCTACGAACAAATGTTGCTCGACTTATTCGCACTGAACAAGCTGTCGATGTTGTACGAGAGTGTCCATACAGATCCATCTGTCTACTGGTCGATGTGCTTCTAAATTAGGCATTCCCAACACAACGCTACGACGCATACTGAAAGTTGATTTGAGGATGTTTTCATATAAAATTCAATTGGTCCAAAAATTATTACTGAGGAATGCACCACAACGGCTGCAATATGCCAATAGATCCAGTTTGCTTCGACAGAAAATGACAACTTTTTGAACAATCTGATTATGAGCGATGAAGCAACTTTTATTTTAAAGGATATGTTAATAAACAGAACTGTTGAATTTGGGATACGGATCATCCGAGAGCAGTGCTTCAGCGACAATTATACCCTCTCAGATGCACTTTTTGGTGTGGAATTATGGCAGATAAAGTCATTGGTCCATATTTTTTCGAAAATGAAATTGAGCAGCTAGAAACCGTTTCTTGGGCGGTATATCGGACCATGTTGGGAATTTTTTATGCCCGTAGTTCTCAATAATCTTACATATGGTTCCCGCAAGATGGAGCTACAGCGAGACAATGGCGATCCATCGAGAACTTCTCGATGACCGAATAATTTCAAAAGTTGCAGGTTTCGCGTGGTTTTGACGCCTTTGACTTTTTAGTGCGGTGTCTTGAAGCAACGGATTTATGTCCACAAACCATTCAGGAACTAAAACAATCTTCGCACAGAAATTACAAAACTGGAGCCAGAAACGTTGCGCAACGTAATGCAAAATGTGTTAAAAAGAGCCATTAACTGCCAAGAGCAAAATGGAAGCCATTTAAAAGATGTAATTTTTCACACTTAGCAGAAAACTTAATAATTTAGTTTAATTAAAAAAATTAAATAACGTAAACGCGTTATTTTCGTAAAATGTCTATCACCTGTTCATCCACGCTGTTTTACTCGAACACCACACCCCCAGCTCGCCCACATTTAACTAATTTTTTTAGACAAAACCCTCAACTAAAGCTACGATACAAATCGTTTCTTGAATTGTTTTACGTCGCAACAAACGTAAATTTGATATCCAATTTTGTGAGATAATATGGATTTCAAACAGTTGGACAAGTTGTTAGAAAGCAGATTCCTTTACATTACTCCACCGTTTGGGTTCGAACCCAATACCCCCCCAACGTAAATACCGCATATTTAACCACTGCACCAATTGCTCGGTTGATTAAATACTTAAAATTTGGTAACATCTTTAAAATTCAATTCGATTTTATATTACAATAAATAAACCATAAATTATAGAGTTAAATTTTAATATTGAGATACCTTATAGCGTCAATATAAAAGAGATTATTTTGAATAATTGTTGAGAATAAAATTGTAGTTTTCATTTTTTTAAAGCATGCACCCTCGAATAAATTTGATTTGAAAATTAATTTATGATTTAGAAATTGTTATGAAGAAATATAGCTTAAGAAATTAAAATGAAATACAGAATTGAAATGAAGTATATTAAAAAAATAACAATTGTGAAATTCATATTGTTGGCGAGGTGGCAGCCTACTCATATATGGTTTAAATTAAAACAACTGGAACCCTATCTTAAAATAATATTTTTTAAAATAATTTATACATTTTTGAGCAAAAAATTAAGAATTTTTACTAAGTTTTATAATTTAAAGTCACAAAACAATAGCCAAAATTATTTACCTTTAAATTGCTACTTTGATAAAATGCTTTATCACAATTATTACATTTGAATGGTTTTTCACCAGTGTGGACTCTTGAGTGTGTCTAGCAATTATAATAACAAAAAGAAAAAAATTCTCTTTGAAACTAAAAAACATAATTTTTTTTTTTGAGTTATTTATAAATATTTATAGTAATTGTGTTAATAATTCATTGTCATATTAGTTGATTAAATAAAATTTTTTTTTTGATCTAACGGCTAATTGTTCTTTGAGTAATTTATGTTTTTAATTTTTTGTTTTTAAATTTTTTTTTGTCGATTTATCGAGTTTAGAGTCATTCTATGTCGAAAAAAATGTGATAATCTATATCCCATGCACGACATAGTTTATTTATTACGTATACAAATAGAATTCAGTTACATACCTTTAGTCCACCCTTTTGTGAGAAACCTTTAGTGCATATGGTACATTTGAATGGTTTTTCAGTGGCATGAATATTCAAATGGGTCTAAAAATTATAAGAAGAAAAAACATTTAAAATTAATCTGTATATAGGATAAACTATTTAGTTAACAAACCTTCCAAGCACCTTTCACATAAAATGCTTTAGTACAAAACGAACATTTAAATGGCCGCTCACCAGTATGGGTTCTCATATGCGCTTCCAAAAAACTTTTTTCCAAAAATGCTTTTGGACAAACAGAACATTTGAATTGCCTTTCATCGGTATGAATCCTCAAATGCGACTAAAAAAATTATGTTTAAAAATTAATTAAATTTATCTACATTGATTTTAAACAAATCTCTTACCTTTAGTATAAATTTATCGAAAAATGCTTTCGGGCAAAATGTACATTTGAATGTTCGTTCATCCGTATGCATTTTAAAGTGTTTCTAGAAATAAAAAAATGTGATAACAAATTAAATGTTAATCAAAACATGAGGATTACAAATAATTATATATGAATTTTTGAATTAACAACGATCACACCAATTGCCAGTTTACTAAAACAAAAAGTACAACTAAGTTTTAGTGCATTTTTTGTGTACGTAAACGATTTCGGTTAATTTCAAGTAGTTCAATCAATATTAAAATACATAAACAGACACGTAAAACTACTACATTTAGTTAAGATTAACATCAAGATTTTGTTTAAAAACAAAAATTGTTTAAAGAAATTAAAATAAGTTATAGTAAAAAATACAAATAAAGTGGGTCACCCTTATAACTACTGCTCTCACACGCCAATTACCACCGATGGGTCATACAATAAAAAAATCTACTTCGTTACTTGTTAACTAAGACATTTCTTAGTCTTATGCAAAATCATGATAAAATAATGACTGTTAAAATGATAACAAAAATGTTTATTTTAAATTTTCCTAAAAGCATGACCCACCGGTGGTACAAGTGGCGTGTAAGAGCAGATTTTTATTTTTAGTTTATGTAATAATGAATTAAAAACGAACAAAATGGATTATGAGGCACAGAAATCTTAGCAAGATAAAATCAATAAAGAAAAGGATGACCCACCGGTATATTAAAATAAAAAAACAAAAATTTAATTTTAAGACAATTTAATTGTAAGATTTTTTTTTGTTTTACTCACAAGTAAGTTTCTATGTTTTTTAAATCCTTTTGCACAGACATTACATTTAAATGGCTTGTCGCCCATGTGTAATCCTATATGTTTCTAAAGAAATATAAAATGCCGTTTTATCGTTTTAACAATCATTATTCGAAAAAAAATTTTAACGGTTTTTTTTTAATGTTTTTGGTTATTTCTTAATCAAAATTATCTAAATTTTACTTACCTTTAAATTTCCACGTCGATGAAATGCTTTCGGACAAAATGTACATTTGAATGGTTTGTCATCGGTATGAATATTCATATGAGTCTAAAAAATGAAAATTTTAAAATTTATTTAAAAAAAAACAGCCAAACTTTTTTTTAGTCTTATCAGAAAATCGGATACTACACAGATTAGACGTACCACTTTCATCAAACTCCACAAACTACCCACATTGTCAGGATACAGTAAACATAATAAAAATCGAGAATACGGCTTTATTGAATTCGATCTCGGCTTTGCTCTTCGTATTGTTCTAACTAGACAACTACACATGGACACCAAAAAGTACAGAAACCGAGCCGTTGGCGCAGTGGTTAAAGCTGCGGTGTTTGAATCGGGAGGTACCGAATTCGAATCCCAATCAGGGAGGGTTCAAAAAGGATTTTTTATCACTGGATTGCGAGCGGTGATGACGATGAACACAACTATGATCTTATGTTGGAGTGCAGAATCAATGAACCGAACCATCGTTCATGCGAGTAGACGAAGCATCGGATTCGGTGCGTGAAGATGGGTTAAAGATAAATATAAAGAATAATATAAATGTTAATGCAAAGCCAATAAGTCAAACATCAGCACACCCAACGAGCATCAAGGTATCAACCACGAAATCATAGAGAAGCAACGAATGTTTAATGCATGTGTGAAACCACTGCTACTGGATGTTAATTATGGAATCACACTGAAGATCACTAGGAAGCTTGAGGTGTTGGTGAACAATTACCTTAGGTGGATAATAAAATGATTTTTGCCGAATCCCATTACGCATGAGAAACTTCTGACTAGAGTGGAATCCACAGGGCTAATGAAAAATGGGAAGACCAGTAGAGGCCTGGAAAAGAACAGTGGTAATTGAGGCAAACACCATTGGCAAAATACGAAACTAAAGTCAATAACTAGAGGAGCTGCTAAAATCGGAGATAAAGGTAACAAAACTTGTTGGTTCTCCTTCCACTTTCTGGGCACTACTATGCAAAATCTATCGCGTTAGAGTCTCTTAATACATACAAGTGGATCCAGTAGTTTTTTTCTGTTGTTAACATTTAGGGTAGGTGGAGAGACTTTACAACACTAACATATTAAATTAGTAGTATGCAAAAACTCTTAGTTCACAATCTCAATAATCATTCGAATAAATGGTATTATAAGAATAAGAGTCGATCTAATATTTTCCAGATTTAGCATTAAAACCACCATCTACCATTTTAATGGAATGAATTCTATCACTCCATCCAGATAATCGTAAAAAAGTCTTTTATCAAATAGTTGACTAACTCGAGTTGACGCATGAACGTAAATGATTGACAGTTGGCTAGTAAAAAGTGTCAAGGTATACATACCGACTGCTTTGAAATCTTAAACCGCTTTTTTTTTTACCTGAGAGTAGAAATCAAACAATAAAGTAAAGACATATGGTCTCCTATTTTGGAGAGCAACGAGTTCTACTCGATAATCGCTTTCATGGCTGGCTCTTCCGCTCCTAAGCGACTTGTTCTTATTCGTAAGCGGAGAGACAAGGCATGAAAATACTAAATTCATAAATTAAAACATCTTTACATTAGTAGCTTAATATATCCAAATTAGAAGTTCAAAATATAGTACTTTCATCCATAAACCTAATTTTTTAATCCACTTAATTAAAGTTAGTATAACGATTTAGTAAATATGTACCTCCTGGTGTTAGATGTCAGCACTAGATCTACGAATGGTACATCTACAAAATGTTTAATTTCTTTTTGGAGTTATCCGATAGAACTGTTGAAGTTGAGACATCTTTAGGAATTGAGTGTCGACAATTAGTTTAAATCCTTACTAAAAACAAAATTTAGGGGATATTTGCATAGCGAATTTGAGATGGAACACAACTTCATGTTAATATTTTAGTATGCATACCAAAATCACCTATAGCCTTAAAATATTTAAAAACGAAAATAAATATTATGGTGCCGAATGATTGAACACATTTTTCCAATGCCATACTACTAGAAATACATTATTTCCAGTCTGAACCTAAAACAAAAAAGTCTTTTTTAATCACCCTGTGTGTTCGTATTGGAAGAGGTACAGCCTTGACTTTCAAGGTTTTCTACGAATTGAAATAAGTTCAAGGAATTGTATTTCAAATCCTTACAATATTTTATGAAACCTAATTTTCAATATAACCGATCCTAGATTAATAGAAAATTAGTAAATTTATAACACAAATTCGATATGTGGGACGATATATATATAAAAAATTTGTGTAGTGTAGATTCGATATATGATTTGACTGTCAAAATGGCTTGCGCTATATTTATATACACATAGAAATGGTAGATGTGCTACATACCTGCAAAGCTTCGTTTGTTGATAAAATTTTATTACAGACATTGCATTGATATATGCCAAAAAATACTTTATTTTCTGTTAAATCGATTAAATTCATATTAGTTGGATCGGTCAGTTGGACCTGATGATGGTTTACCGCATTATCAAGGGCTCTTATTATAATATTTGTACCACTGGTTAATGGCATATCGTTTTTAATCTCACCATAATTTTGTTTATAAATTATATTATTATCTGTTGTATATATATCATTTTCACATTTTAATGTTGTATTTAAGATTTCACTAATATTTAAATCCTTCGAATAGGTGACTTGATACGTTTGCGGACTAACAACAACATTATAGGGGTTTTGATGTATCAGAGTTGCTGTTTGTGGTAAAATTTTATTATCCTTCCCCATATTGAGATTATCTATTTTATTAACTACCGTATGCGTTATCATTGGATTATTCATTATTCTTAATTTTTATGTTATTCAATAATTTAGACTTTTTACTTGGTTTAACTATTATTATTATTTTTTTATAATTTCTTGTTTTGTTTACTCAACACACTAATCTCGATAATACACAAAAACTTTAGCTTGTCAAATTTGTGTCAAAAAACCAAAAAAAAAATGAATTATTCCTCTTTATTAATTGTCTTTCTTTTTGTGTGATTTTTGCTGTTGTTGTTTGCATGCAATTTTGTAACAGTATATTATAGTTGAGTTTTTACTTAAGAGATGGCACGCGGATAATAAAACTGATAAATCGTTTTAAATATGGAATATGTATTGTACAAATTGAAAATTGGCAGTTAAATTCATACTTTTTAAAATTATACAAGCTAATAAATTTGTAAGGTGCAATTCTTGAGTTGTAATTAAATGTCGACTGTTTACATATTATTTAAGTAACTCGTTCATGTAGTCACTTTTTGGTAGCAGCATCTCGCTGGGCTTTTTTATTTACTATCGGTTTTACAGCAGTTTCATCAAATCATTAAACTTTACTTTGTAATCACGATCGTATTGTGACACTTAGAAATATACACACATCCGTATAAAATGTCACGAAGCCAAATTGGCCGTGTGTTAATTTCTAAGGAACGTTATCTGGTCACTTACAGTGATCATCAATTGACTACTATTAAACTACGATAGGAGTAAATGTAAAACTTAAGGATCATAAGAAAACGTATCTTACTGGTTAAATGGTGTAAGATTGAAATCGTAAGATATAACAAGCTCAGGTCATTTGATTTATTTAAATGAGTTCCCACTGCCCATAGCTTGAAACATGTATCAAATACTGTTCAACCTGTGTCAATTATTGTTAACGAAATTTTAGAAATACATACCGCGTAGATATAGGACTAATTCTGTAGAACAGGAGCTCACTTCTTACAGAGAATGAAATACTAAATTTGACCGTTTTTATACAAATCAGTTCGTCATTGACTAGTTGTATCGCTGAATTCTTTAAAGCATCCCTGACGTATTTAAGTACTCCTAAATTTTCAGCAATCATATGTACGTTTCATTCAACAAGGAGAGCGTATAGTTTGTTCGTTGAGAATTCTGAAAATATCCCAAAAATATGTGCGTTTATGTAAAGTGACTGTCAAATCTTGTGTTAAAGTTGAGCTTTTGCTAGTAACTTTCGTGTTTGTTGGTTAGAATTCATCAAATTGGCAGTCAGTGATCATACAAATCAACGACAACCAATTTTATTCAAGTCAGAAAACACTGCAAATCTTTTAATTGTAAAGGTCATAGAACCAAAATGGCAAACAATTGCTATTAAAAGTAACGCCAAATTGCTTGAAATCAAGTATTCGCAGAACGCATATACATATAATGGTTTTGAGCTAGTGGCAAAAGGATTTGAGTTTCACATTTAGGCCGTGTGCGGATCAGTTAAAATTCTAAATATTTTAACTGTGGTAGTAATAAAAATAGGTATCTTGCATTTTCTTAGGTCACTTATTTTTATGGCTCGTAATTGCCAAACATTCTTAAATTTTTGTCAGAATTCTATAATTATTGTACTAAAGGAATTATTGCTCTTAATTTGTAGAATTACCTTTGAATGTTTCAGCGATTATGTTGTCTGTTCTAGCAGCTTTACTGTTTTTCATCTTTTCTATGACACCTTTAACTTACCGTTGGTTAGATTTAAGAGATGTTTGCTGCTGTTGATGATATGTTTATTGAAATGGTGGAAGGTGGTATTTTTCTTGGTACTTTGTGAATTTCTTCAGGCACTAATTCCATACTCTACATTAAAAATAAAACCATCAAATACATTTTTAATAAACTTACTTCCTTATTTTGTAAAATTCTGTTTTTTAAGTATATGCATTTTAAAATTAAAAAATAAAAACAAAAACTTTAAAAAAAATAAAAAGATAATAATAAAGTAGTTTACATAATATGTATAATTATATATTTATACATAATATTATATCGTATTTATGTATACAGTCCGATCCAAAAGTATTCGGGCAATCTACATTTTTAATACAATGAAACACAAAAATGTTAATTATTTTTTGAATCAAGTTCTTCAGAACTCTATTGGCATGTTATTCCACGCATTAACTATGGGATTCCAAGTTTTATCTTCGGCCTTTCTAAGAGCAAAAGTTATTTTTTTAGATAAGCTCATATTTTGTCAATACAGATCGTTCCAAATCTATAAAAAATTCTAAAATAATATTGCCCCGCCATCAGGACGCCGCGTTGGCTGCCTTTTGAAACTGGGTATCGTCGATTGGCTTATTACTCTTGAATAATTATTCATATTCTTTATGCTTCTTTGTAAAGTTATCGGATTAATTTTTATGGCAATCATATTCTTATGAGATTTTGTTTTATAGAACGGAAAAACTTTATTTGAATCTAACGCAAAAATTAATTGTAATAAATATGGCAAATGACAGCAAATGGTACATAATAAATGAAACAAATAGCAGCCTCAAACAGATGAAAAAAAATGTTAGCCAAGGTTTCATTTTGGATCCTCTAATTTTTCTTTTCTTTATTAATGATATATTTCAACTAAAGCTTACTACGCTACAAAGAATATTGAAGCTTTCATGTGGAAAATGCAACAGATGGAAAAAAGGTCTAACATAATATATCTATTTTTATGGAATTCCCTCGTTTTCTTTTATTAAGAATTTCAACTGACTACAATTGCGGAAAGGCATCAATACGATACTCGACTAGTAAGTCAGTTTACTTCTTTCATAAAGTATCAACAAGGTGTAATAACGTTTTATACAGAGGAATCAGTTTATACAATGAACTTCTAATTGGATTGAGAGGGCTGACGAATTTAATGTTATTCACAACTAAACTAATGTTATATAAAACTATAAAAATAATTTAAGTTGCGCAAAGCAAAAGTAAATTATGTTTTTTGATCTGCACAAATACTTCTGAATTTATATATATTATTTTTAAACATTTTTGTTCGAATAAAAATTTAGCCTAAATACTTTTGAATAGGACTGTATATATGTATACATATCAACAATCAAAATAAACAAAATTGATTTATAAAAAATGATTCCCATATATTGCAAAAAATCAACCAATTGAAATATTTTTTTATTCGTTTTTTTTAATTGTTTTAAAGTTTAGTTAAATTTAATTCAATTAAATTATAAAACTATTTAAAATAAAATAAAATCTATATAATATATATAAAAAAAAATGTATAATATATGTACTGCAATTTTCCATTTTTGTTGATTTTTAACACTTAAAACATTACAAATGTTATATATTCTCGTTATTATAATTATTATGTAATATCAGATTTTTGTCAGATTATTATTTTATTTTTAAAATAATTATTAATTATTTAATATTAATTATTATGTATACTTAAAATTTATAGGTTTTGTTTTATTAAAAACTAATGCTGAATCCAATTTTTTGGGATGCATACTTCCGATTCCTTAAAGTTTAGAGTTGTAGTTTTAAAAATAAAACAGTTTACAGTTGTGTGGCTCTATTCCCTTTACATTTTGGAATATGTACCTAGAATGATATAATAAAATATAATAAAGAATTTAAATATAATTGAAACTTTTCAGTTTAGCTAAAAAATGTGCAACTCAATTATTTAGATAATTAGGTTATTTAAACAACATTTTTACAAAAATAAGTAATGCTCTTCTCTTGGCTTAAAGGTTCTCTGGTGTAATGTTTGTAGTTTGCGCTTCGAAAGATGTAATAATAGTATTTATGAGGTTTTCAAATATAATGTCACTAATAGTTTTCTTTTGAAACGGGCTTGGATTTATTTTCATTTACAAAAATCTCTCTCAATGATTTCCATTCTGCTATTTCGACTAGCCTTTCATTTCAAAATATTTTCAATTTTAACACTACTTCGTTTAGAGGGATATAAAAGGATTTTTTAACCACTTGATTGCGATAGGCACATTTGCGACGACGATGAACACAACTTTTCGACGCGCGTTTTTTATTTTCGACGTCGTCGACCGATTCGAAAATATCTGTTATGAAATTTCGACAACATCGAAAATATAAATTATTAATAAATAAATTATTTAGTTAACATTTTTATAATAAATAAACAACTTAACTAAAGAATATACTAATTAAAGCCATTATAAACCACTCATTTTTCTTTTCATTCGTCACCTTCATAGCTGTCGTAAAATTTTCGTCTCTATCTAAAAAAAACGCATCGTTTGTTCATAATAGAAAATTTTAGATATCGTCGAAAAAAATACGCGCGTCTAAAATTTCATAATACCAAATTTTCGACAACGTCGAAAAAATACGTGCGCCAAAAATTGTATAATTTGCATGCGGCCTCGATTTGGTTGGCTTCGGCATAAAGTAAGAGGTTGGAACTGATGGCATGGATTAAAAACATAAATCCAGTTTAAATATTTATTCAGCATCTAAAACAATGTCACTAAACCAATTTTCTCAATTTCTACATCGTAGACTCAGAAGTTGCCCTGATAAATATTATAAAATGAGATTACTGATCGAAAGTGGAAGATGCAACGAAATTATTATGCTCGTACTTGGAGTACAAAACCTTTTGTTTTATGTGGTAAAAGTTCTGCGAATTCATACTTTATAATTATTTAAATATTGTTTTTTGATCGAGTAAATTTAGACATAAAAGACAGTCTTGCAACCATTTCGCAAAAAAACCGACAAAAAAATGGCAAAAAATGAAGGACTCCAAATATTTTAAGATAATGATATTAATCAGATTTATGAACACTTATTGAATCCTTTGAACAACCCTAGTTTCTCAACCGATAAATAGATTCTTAAGGACGTACCACTTAGAACAAATTTGTAGAAAGGGTAGCGCAGAATTATTTCCGTTATTTATTGACAAGATAATAAACATAGCATCATATGTTATTGGAAAAATCAAACGCCAGCTTTTTTCAGCAGCACAATTAACTGAAAAGTAACTCAATTTTGTGATCTCAAACGAGTTGTAAAAACCTGTTATAGCTAATATACATACTAAAAATGTTTTTAAAATAGTTTTTGGGATGAGGTGATAGATGAGTTTGCGCTATAACCAAACTATGTATTAAACTTTAATAGTGCATTGCTAAAAACAAGGGAAAATTTAACTAGAAATTTATTTTTATTTTTTATAGATTTCGAAAATTTAATTAATAAATGTAAAGAAATATGGACGTACATATGTAGGTAAAATATAAATGGGTCATGCGTTCTGCCTAACTACTCTAAAATATTTGGGGTGAAATTCAAAGGTAAATTTCGGGAGATGTATGTACATTTTTTTAACAGGTTGACTGTTAATAGTCATGATTTATCTTTAAAGCTTAAAAACTATAGGACCATTTAAGGTTTATGTAAATAATTGACTCTAATAATTATTAATATTCTTGCTAATTTAAAGAAATATAGTATATATCCTTAAACGAAGGTTTAAAACAAAACATTATTATGGCTCTAGCGGTTTAAACGCCAATGTAAAGAATTTTAGTAAGAGATAGGTAAAATTAAAGCGCTGAAAGGTTTAAAAGCTGAATTTTCCGAAAAGTAAGAAGCCAATAAGTGTTCATCAATTTTTAATGATCTTAAGAACTAGGGCAAAACTCAAACTTGAGGAATACCAATTTTTAGGTATCCGAACCATAAATGCAAGAGCAAACATTTTTTAAGGAAAAATAAAATATGAAAAATTTTCCGTTGATGACCTAAATTCTGAAATATAGAATTTTTTAATAGCAAATCCAAATAGTTTTCACAGGAATAAATGCCATTTATAGTGAAAAAAAAACCATAAAATTTCGGCTATTATATTTATACAAAAAGTATAGTAAATAAATATTTGGCAGAGTGTGGTTCTTTACTAAATGGTAAATTTAATAAATTCAGTAGAACTACAGGTTTATCACCATCAATATGAAGACTATACAAACATGCACATATACACATTGTCTAGGTGTCACATTCGATTAAAAATCAACATAGCCATGTCATATTGATTATTTTTCCCAAAAGATAGTTCCGTCGATAGGAAACATGCGCAAAATATAAATATTATGAACCCACTCCAATTTACCAGTATAATTTAATTTGAATATATTTGGAAATGTGAACAAATGTTATTTGCAATTAAGTTTACCACTACCATTGCTAGTTGCACTTGATGGGAAGAAGCTCATAACAATGTTTGTTTCTAAATATACAGATCTAGGTTTTTTAACTATGAGCTTTCTTTAAGCCCGTATAGACATTTATATAACAGAATTTAATTTGTTTTTTAACTTTTTATAGTTGAATAGTTAGAATTAAATTACAGCCAAAAACCTAACCTATAGTAGATAACCGAAAGAATGGAAACCTTGCCAATAAATTCGCAAAACTGTTTATACTCTTCACATTGAGCAAAATAATTAAGTAGACAGGGACTATCTGATGTGATTTTACCCAATTTGCGGTGATTTTCTGAATTTAACTTTGAACCGTTAACTTTGAAATTTCTATGTCTTTTTTTAAGTATGCCTCGCCAGTTTGGTCGCTCTCATATTACTGTCATTCCGTAAAGATCGAGATGGTCTAGAAAGTTTGTTTGCGCTTTGATATTTGCCTTCCATGCGTGCTGTGTACTATATCCTTCCACCTTAACAGAATAAATGTAGTCTTTTGAAACTGCATTGACTATAGACTATTGCCGGGACTTAGTATTCGCACTCTTTGTGCGCCATTTGATTACACCCGTGTCGATTGTATCGATAAACCAGCACGATGTGATTGTTATGCTTCCGAACGTCGAACTCGTTAACGCAATGGAGTACTTGTGATAAAGAATATTTGCCATTTCTGGGGTATATAACCAATTCGCAGAATCACCTTGAAGATGAATGTTATTAGTTTTAAGCATTTATTAGTTAATTTTCCCAAGAATCTATTTAGTTAATCTTGCCTTCCACAAAGAGTAATCTGTCTTTTCGGTAGTTGTCTACTTAAATAATTCTGTAAATTTTGATTTTGGTTTTTTTCCAACGCAATTCTTAGTCTTAATAGTGCGATTAATTTAAACTTAAATAACGGAGGTTGTTGCTACTGCCGCCTTATTCTTCGCTTTTCTTGAACAAGTTTCTATGTAGTTTATTAATTTTTCAGCAGTATTGACGGCAGGTGTAGTATTTTTTGCTGTCGTTAACATTTGAGCGATACATTTTGTTACGCAAAATCCAATTATAGATCAAGAATCTGTTTTTTATCTGTGGGCTGATAAGTAATCCAAACTTTGTTCCACTATTCTTTCAAAAAGTTGAAATCCCCCCGCCCCCACAAGGAATTTGTTGTTGTCATTTGTTTTCTTTCAAAATTTCATAAAAATGTATTTACGACGTTGTAAAATTTACTACAGATTTTTGATGGAATGATCAGCTCGAGACGATTGGAAGTTTTGTTTTATTTATGTGTAATAATACCTCGAAATGAGTTTTATGTAATTTCTGACCATAATAAATTTATTCGATTTTTTGTTTCCCGTTCTTTTAAAGAACGGGTTTCGATAAAGATCAAAAGTCAATACACGACAAAAATCTGAGAAATCACGGCGTAATATATGGAATCATTGCTGTAAATTGTATCCTACCAGATTTAAAATTATTTATTAAATGAGTTTCAATTCGATTGCGTCAATCTATTATCTAGACGTCATCGGTCGTATAGCGATGATTAAAATACTTGCTTAAATTACTTGCCAACTTAACAAATATAAATTTAAAAAAATTAAATCTTGCACTAGTAATTGTTTGTAAACAAACGTTTTGTGTGTAAACAAACGTTCGTTGGTCTGACCAACTAAAACGTTCACCGATTCGTAACAAGTGGTTGAAAGGGTCTATTTAGAGACGCGGGACGATTAAGTTTTACTTATATTATATTTACTAATTATTATAAAAAAAACTTACTTTTAAATTGCCCTTTTGATTGAATGCACGCGTACATGTCGGACATTTCCATGGTTTCTCGCCAGTGTGAATTCGAAAATGTGTCTGAAAAGAAGTAAAAAAAAACAATACTATAGTACCAATCGAAAAACTGATTGCTTAATTAAATTATTTACAAAAAAAAAAATTAATTAATAAAACCCAATAAAGACCTTTAAAGCGCCCTTCTCCGTAAATGCCTTATAACATACAGTACATACATATGGCTTTTCATCAGAATGAGTACGTAAATGAGTCTAATCAAGAATAAATAAAAATAAAAACAACGTAAGAGGCTACAGTGATACTTTTTGTTTTTTTTTTTAGTACTATATAAATTAGTATAATTCACTCAAAACTATTTCATTCAAATGAATTACCTTTAATGCACCTTTATCAAAAAATGCTTTGGCACAAATTGTGCATACGTGCGGCTTTTCATCTGTATGAATTATTAAATGTCTCTATAATTAAATATTAGATAAAGATTAAAAAAAATTAATTTTCGTTTTTTTTTTTTTTTGTGATTTTTAAATTTTTGATAAAGGCTAGTATTTTCCAAATTTAAACAAAATTAAAAAAAAAAAAAATTAAAAAAATATTAAACCAAAACGTTCCATTTCAAATATGATGTAGTATTAAATAATACGAAATTTTGATTGAAAGTAGTGTATAATATTTACTGGCCAAATTTTAACGAAAGAGTCTATATAGAAAATATTTTTGATATGGAACGTGTAGTATCAATTCCAATGTATAATAATAATACAAATTTAACAAAAAAAAAAATAAATTCTAGTTACCTTCCAAGCACCTTTAACAAAAAATGCTTTCGGGCATAATGTGCATTTAAATGGTCGTTCACCAGTGTGAATCCTTAAATGTGTCTAAATCAAGTAAATATACAAAAATTTACAAAACTACAACAGAATATTTTACACTTATAAAGAAAAGTAGCTAAAGTCATGTGTGCTTATTAAAAATATTTTTTCAAAGTTATGTATATGTACGTAGTTAAAAGGGAAGTAAAATTCGATTTTTTTTGTGGAAAGGTCTGATTAACTACCTAGTCATATGCCAATATAATGTACTTTTCATAGAGAATATTGCAGAAAATTGGACAACAAGAATATTTTGATGGACTTTGAGGAAATACCATATGATGAATGTGAAACTTCTGTATTGTGAAGTGGCTACTCAAGGAACCCACAAATGTTGGTCACTGTATGGAGGTTGTTTTTCATCGCGCATCTTACATACTTTATCTTATGATTCGGACCGAGCAATTGGCGCTGTGGTTAAAGCTGCGGTGTTTGGTTCGGGAGGTACCGGGTTCGAATCCTAAAGGGGGAGGGTTGAAAAAAAGAGAGATCATAATTATGATCTTTTGTTAGGCATTGCTGGTGCAATGCAATGTGCAGATGGATATTTGGCCCCAGAGCAAATGGCATTGTTATGATTCGGGTGTCTAATATTTAATATAAAACAAGCCAATTTTTAAAACAAATTAAAGTTGGTAAATCTGATTAAGCCCTTTCCCACAGAGCGGATTACCTTACCCAATCTTCAAATTAGAAACTAGTCATCCATGCCTTCGGATTATGTAGCCAAATTACTGCCCATTATTCTATTTATATATTCTTAAAAGCTCTAGATTTTTATATTGTCCTATATGGTAATGTTCATTTTTTACTCGTGGAATTACCATATAACAGTACTGTTAGCTGTTCTTTTCATATTTTAACGAATTGCCTTTTAAACCTAAACTTCTGTCAGATAGTCCTTTATAAAACAATTATTTATAAATTAGTCAGAATTAAAAAAGTCTTTGTGAGTATTTTGTCATATTAGAGAAAAAAAATTTGGGCCAACGTGGCCAATTTAGAGAGGCAGTCAAAATAAAGATGAGGTCACTTTTGGAAGTTTCACCGTTTCTTAGTTCCAATTTTAACAAACATTATGTAAAGTTAACTTATTTATAGTTTCTAGTTTATTGTTTTTAAAGAATTATGCAACTTCTAAATATGACAATACCCATCAGTATTATAAACTTGTTCTAATTCAAATCTAGTCTAATAAGAAAGGGATAGAATAATAAAAAATACTATATTTCGTTTCTCTTCCTATCTAAGTATCTATAGCATATTCTGTTAATTATACATAAAATTTTAAAAAGATTTAAGGCATGTTAACAGTGGCGAGATGTTTACTGGCAAAGCATTTAAAATAAATAAAGTTTAACAATCTTAGATATGATCATAGATGGCACCAAGCGTTTTTGCAACTCTTACGTATCGAGGTAGATGATGTTGAAACCAAATTATCTAATTTTACTTTTTTAGAACAAGTATTTTTGTGTTTTTAATGTTCAGCCGACCAATCTAGGAGAAGTAACTTGTTGACAGCAATCAGGCGGATAGTGTACTCACAACGAATAAAAAATAGGTCCCCTTGCTAATGAAATAAAAGCCGTAAATCATATTTAATTTAACTGTAAAGTGCAAACTATGATGCTGTTGCATATTTAAACCTGTCAATTAAGGACATGATTGTTTTTGTAAAGATTTATTAGAGATAAATATTCTTGACTGGTTTATATAAATTCGTTTGCGGTAAATATATCTAATGTTCAGCAGAATTACACAAAAGCAACATCGAAAATTATTATTGGCTATACCAATAAGTCTCCGCCATTTAAAAAAAGGTGGTTAAAATTAGCCGATGTAAAACAGCTGTCAACAACATAACTTTAAAATATTAGCGATTTTGCATCATAGATTTTGTTTTTTTCGAAACAAAAATTTGAATTGTGAGTTTTGATTAGAATAAGAGGGATTTGCGGGAATTTTTTGATCTACTTTTTTTATTTGAAGAAATCTGCAGCTGAGGCATCGATTGCTTGTAGAAGCACGTGGTGAGGCTACCTTAAGTGAAAGAAGTGGTCGACAGTGGTTTCAAAAGTATAAGAACGGTGAGTTTGATGTCGAACTACAAGATCCTAGCGGAAGGCTAAAAATGTACGAAGACGCTGTATTAGAAGCATTATTGGATGAAGATTTATGCCAAACGCACGAAGAACTCGTTTAAAATTATTGGGGATGATTCAAAAGCCAGGAAATGGGGACCATATGAACTGAAGTTGAGAAACGTTTAGCACCATTTTTTTCGTGTGAAAAATGCTCATTTCGAACGAAATCATTGTTCTTCCGACGTGGTTTTCGTATGCTGCGAGAGAGATGGAAAAAAGTAGTGGCTTTAGCGATGGACTTTCAATACTTTGAATAAAACATAAGCTTCCGGTCTTACATAATAAACGACTAATTGTTGATTAAAAAAACAACGGAGACTTATATTAGGATATTAGGAAGAGTTCAGATTTTTGATTATGTTTACCGATGTTGAAACCTAATATAAACCAACTTGCCGTCGAAAAGTACCTTTCAATTTTAAGATTAAACGAGCACGGCAATAATTGAAAATTGAAAGTAGGCCTAATTTTGACATTGATCACTTTAAAATTGCTAACTTCATCAAGGCTTCTTCTAACATCGACTTAATTATGTATATTTCAATATAATACCGTTTACAGAATACATGTTTACATTACAGTACGTTTCACCTCAATGACCCGAAGTTATTACTAAAAAAAACTAAACTATGAAATAGAGGCCGTAAGCGTGCGCATTTTTAAAAACCTTTTGGACCACTTGTTATGAATTGGCAAACGTTACCCAACGGCGTTTTGTTTACACAATTCTATAATTATATAAATTCTATTTATACATTTTTAGGTCAATGGCGAGTACCGAACTCGCAAGCTCGGCGTGGTAAGCCAGAATCTTATCCACCGTTTAACCACGACCGGTGATCCCAAAGTTAAAAGTTATATTATTTATGCCTTTAGGCCAGTAGCATAACTACAAATTTTACAAAACATGACATGGGCCCTTGAGAAACAGGCCTCATTCTACTTTATTTCTATCTTTCCATTTCTAGTTATAAGATGTTGACCAACAATAATACAGAATGATCATGAAAATGTTTGAATTCATGATTATTGCTGATTTATGTATTTTTCTTCTAAAATTCTATTTCGTTAAGTATCATCATATATTTGTACTATATCATTATATGCAGTATTATAAAAGCTTGGAATGCAATTGAAAATTTTAAATCTATTTTGATTCAAGCAAGTTTTTTCACTTTATTCCACTGTGGAAGTAATAAAATATATTCATAAATATATGACAAAAGGGGCCGTCTGTGGACGAATTGAGCTGCAACACAAAACCACTGATAACTTCTTAGTGTATGATGAACCAACGGCTCAACTAAATTTCTGGTATTTTAATAACTGAATTTTTCGATATACTGTTAGTTCAAACAATATGTCAACAGATTCCACTAGTACAAAAGTCATTGTCTGTGCCTCAAATTCAACTAACTTTTGTAAAATAAAATTTAAATAATTTTAAGTTAAATGCAACAAAAAAAATGATATTTTTAATTTATTTTCCATTTTTGCTTATTTTTTTCATAAACGTCAAAACAAATAAATAATCACAATAAACTCACGTTACACAACAAAAAGAAAAGTTTTTAATAGTTTCCTCGTTAATTGACTTTTCAATTATCGTCTATGAGACAATAGCGGAAGTTTCAAATATTGGAAAGTTTAGTTCGAAAAATCTTCTGAGGCTCAGCATTAATTGCACAAAATTCCAATTAATAGAATAGAGAAACCAAATCCTGTTTAAGACTTCGTGCTACCGGTCGATTTGTCTAAATTGTCGACTTTTCATTTCAACCTTACATTTTGCTATTACTCACTTGGTGGCGGATTAAAAGACTCATCGTGAGTTTGCGTTTCAATTATAATTTAACTTGACGTCAAACAAAAATATAAAAAAGCAACTGTAATTATTTTTTTAGTGTTGTGCTTTTTAATAGTTTACAATAACGGTAAATTAAAAGAATGTTTATTTAAATTTAAAATATAAAATTAAATTTTTTATTTTGTTAATTACTTTCGGAAATCTAAAATGCCACAAATTTAGAAATTTGAAAAGCAGGCACAGTATGTATATATATTTTACACTAGTACCATCTACGAATAATTAGCAGAACTATACATTAATTTAGAAAAGACGAACATTTAGCCAAAACAAGTCTAAATATCGCATTTTGTTGGGATTTAAGAATCATCATGGTTATTACAAGCCTAATATTTTGGAACTTTATTTTACCTAAAGAAATACACGAGACAAGTAATTTTTAGTGAATCTACAAATCGAAAAATAGTATTTGGATAGAAATAAAACTTTCAAATAAAAAGCAAATACGTCCAATGTATCGAAAATTGGCGGAATCGGAGAAGGGCGCTGCATCCATTATTTTATTTCAAACAAATTTGAGCAGTCAACTGGGCTCAATTTGCGTATCGCTCTTGAAATATGAAATTCATTATGAATGCCTGAATAAATTCTACAACTATTCTTCCACAAGTACATGCATACAGACTGTAGTTAAACCAATTTTTTTTTTAAATTAAGGAATATACCTATATGAAAAATTACTGGTGAATTTATCTAAGTGCCACGAAATAATTACCGTCATAAAATATTGTCAAATTTGGAAAAATAGAAAAGCTTTTTATATAATTATCTAAAAAAAAACACAATTTAATTTACCTTCCATGCTCCTTTAACTAGAAACGATCTTGGACACATTGGGCACTTATACGGTCTTTCACCAGTATGTATCCTTAAATGTGTCTAATAAACATTAAAAAAAACAAAATAAACTATTATTTTTACAACAAAGGCTTTTACTAAAGTTAACTGATCCAGTCTATAATGTTTTAGTATCATATTGCCACATAATATTAGCCACATAAACTTAAGAGTCAGAGAGAAGTGAATTAAAAAAATTTTAAAAATAAAAACTTAAAATAAATATTTAAGTACACGATGATGCACTCATTCTAATTTACTAAAAATAATGATAAAATTTTTAACTAATAATGCTTTACCTTCCACGCTCCTTTAACGAGAAATGCTCGTGTGCACATAGTACATTTATACGGTCTTTCACCAGTGTGAATCCTTAAATGAGTCTACATTCAAATAGATAAATAAAAATACAAACAATTCACTAAATTATTACAAAAAAAATATTTATCGTCCGTATTTAGTCCATAATTTATTTGTGACCGGGCCGGGTCAACTCAAAATTCAAAATATTTACTTGAAGTACGATTATTTCTCCTTTTTTTAAAAATTTGTAAGACAAGATAATTTAAATAAATACCTTCCATGCTCCTTTAAGAAAAAATGCTTTTGGACAAACAGAACATTTAAACGGTCTTTCACCCGTATGCATTCTTAAATGAGTCTGTAAATAAGAAATACAAACAGATATACGTATTAACAAATCGTCTGTATTAATTGGTATGGTGTTGGGCTTTGGATGAAGACCGTTTATATGTTATAACAAAATAAAATCGTTCCAGCATGTAGAGAAGCATTTCTTAACCGCTATTTAGGAAGTCAAAGTGTAATCGAATAGAAAAATTATAAGTAAGCGGAAGGAACGTCGGTTAAGAATCACTTATAAAGTCAAAAACACAAATCAGAAAAATCCGTCAAAACAATTTGTATTATACACAAAAAAAAACCTACCTTCCATGCACCCTTTTCCAAAAATGCTTTGTAACATACAGGACATTTGAAGGGTCGCTCATTCGTGTGCGTCTTTAAATGAGTCTGCGAAAAAAGGTAAACTGATTAATTATATTTGACTATACGATTTGTAAATGTGAAATTACCTTTAATACACCTTTTTCTAAAAACTTTTTATCACAAACAGGACATTGAAACGGTCGATCATCGGTATGAATCCGCTGATGTTTCTGTTTCAAATAATAATTTAGATAATACATTTAACAATAAACAAAATCATATCACTTACCTGGAGATATTCATATTTTTTAAAAGCCTTAAAACAAATATTGCATATATGAGTCTTATCCATACTGTGCAAACTCATATGGGCCTGTAAAGAATTTAAAAATACATAAACGTTAAACTCGATCACTTACGATTTTATATACATATACATAACATTAAAATTAGTCTACTTAGGGAAATGGCTACCAATTTTATATTAGAGTATAAACAAACATTCAACACATCTAAATGAAATAGAAAATTACTTACATTTAGTAATTTATCTTTTTTAAATTGTTTAGGGCATTGATTACATTTGAATGGTTTTTCAATATTATGCGAATTTATGTGTTTCTGAAATGAATTGAAAAATGCAATTTATGATTAGAACAAGAGATGAGTGAACTCTATGGTTAAAATGTAATAAACCGATAGTTGAAAGAAGATAATTTACTAATTTTCAAAATAATATATAATAATAATTATAGACCATTGCTGGCCTCCTAAACCGTTTAAACAATTAAGCTTAATTTTTGTAAAGTCCTAGGCAGTGGAAGAAGCCAAGTCAAATGGGGACCCAGTAGTTACAGAAATTTTTAAAGATCTCTTCTCTTGAAGATAAAGAAGTATAAGGAGCCACTCTTTATTCATCGGTGAAACCATTAAAGGTTGAACATTGAGTAAATCAGAGAAAAGTTAACACGGTGTTTTCTATACTGGACCTTAAAGTGCAATAGACATAGACCTGAACGTATTACGCAGTCCAGTAACTCATTTAAAGAAATTACCATACTTTGTGCTACCAATCAGCTACAAAGACCAGCGACTTAGAAATTTACACAATGGAAAAAAATTTCCAATGAGAATTTCTAGGAATGAGATCGTAAGTGATCGCAAATTTTATCATCATTTCCCCTTTATAGGTTCCCCAGTCACCCATCTGACGACGTGTAATTGTAAAATTAATTTTTTACGTTAGGTTGACTATCGTGAAACCCAATATTTAGATTGTCAATGTCATCTTCCCTGTAAAGGAACCTATAGTCTTGGAATATTGAGCTTCATTAATTCACCTTCAAGTTTCTTGAGAGCAACGACTTTTAACTGTTACTCTTTCCTGGCTTAGATAAGGCCCTCCAACTACAGAAATAATTAAAAATAATATCCGCTAACCAATATTTTGTAACGGCAGCGAAAAAAACTCGGTCCATTTGGAACAGAAGCTTTAAAAGTAACAACGAATTTAAATTACAAAGAAGCTAAAATGGAATAAAGCATTAAAAACAATTTAGGCGGGAAAATCATAAAGTGGTAACTTTACGTTATTTGGCTGGTTTGGTAGTCAGCATTTGAATATCTTGAACATGAAACTAAGTCTATGTGAATAGTACAACGGTTTGCATTTCCTTATCATCCTTTTATCCTACTGATCTATCAAATGTACTTCAAAACTAAATAACATCTCAAATATATTTATGGATGATCTGTATTAGAGAATCTAGACTATTGCTGAATCAAATTAACATGCATTTAACTACAATTTAAATATTCGAATCTTACATACCTGTAAAGCTTCCTTCGATGGCAAGTTCTTATTGCATATGTAACATAAATAACATATAAGTACTTTATTATTTTCGGTAAGATCGGCTAAACTGATATTTGGCGTCGCAGCTGGAAGAGGAATTTGTACGGTTGGAACAGGCACCCGAATACCATTTTTATTATTGTGACTCGTATCCAAAATATAATGTTGCATCGGTTGTTGCTGTTGTAGTTGTTGTTGATGATGCGATTGCGGTTGCTGCTTTTTAGACGTAACATCGGCTGTATAATTATTCCGATACAAAAGTATATAACTAGGATCTAATTCGATTTCGTTTTTATTATTTATGGTCGTATGGAGGATTTCACTTATATTAAATTCCTTGTTGGAATACGTAATTTGATTTGGCTGAGCGGTGGTCGTAATATTATAGATTTGATGTTGCTGCGTTTGGGCATGTTGAATAATTTGTTGCTGTTGCTGCTGTTGTTGTTGCAGCACCAGTTGTTGCTGCTTTGCTTTAGCCGATTTTTTGGATATACCCTTTCCACTATGCCGTACACTATGCTCCATTATTTATCGCTATATTGATATCTATTTATTCACTTATAAACTAATATTACTTATATTTAAAAACTATTTAATCGTCATTCGACGATTTCATGAGCATTTTTTTTTTGTATAATATTATTGAATTGTTTTGTTATTATTTGTATTTAATTGCCCATATACACACAACTATAAAATTGGTTTGTCAATTTGCTATTTGTCAAAAAAAAAGCAGAAAAAAAAATAAAGAAAAGACAAAGTTGAACAAAAAAAAAATCCGGTTTTACAAAGCAAAGTTTTTTTTTTTAATTTCCGATTTTTAAGCACAAAAACTTTTTAATTACAAATTTATCACATTTCGTAATTTTTTTTTGTGGAAATAATTTGACAATCAAAATTTTACTAAATTTTGGGTGCCATTTTGATGTAGTAATTAATTTTTTTCAATAAGATTTTTTTTTGGAAAAAGTTTTTTATAAAAAAATTTCATGGCGTTTCTTTTGTGATGATTAATTAGAGTTTTTTTTACTGTGTACTAATGCGTTATATTGCGAAGAGATGGCAGTAAATGCTAGTATGATGACAGAACATTATGTAGACATTTGGTAACACTTTCTGTTACCGAAATTTTAGTTTATTCGTTTTTTAATTGATAACAGAAAAATAACGTATTTTTATCAGTATTTTTATAGTGCTGGAAATTTCTTCTAGATATTAGGTGATGGTTTCATTTTTGATATCCTCCAAAAATCCACTTTCTCTCAAGATTATTTATCTTCTAAATAGTCCTAATTTATCTGTATTTAACACTGTTGCAGCAACTTTTTGTTGTCGCTTTTATTCCCTTATGGACCACATTATATTATTCCCTAATAACGTTATTTATTTATTCAATTAGTTGTCTTTCAGTATAGGCTCACATCACATTACGATCTTTCTTTAAAAGCGCTTGATTCCCTGGGAAGATATTTTTGCCTTAGATTTTCAACAAGACAAATCGAACGTTTCAACTCTTATAAATGTCGTTTATGGAAAAAATATCCTAGTAATCAGTCCCACTTGGCATATTAGCAGACTCGGAATAGGGTTTAATCTTATAGTGCTAGTCTATTAGACTAGCTAAATACCATTTTAACAAAAAAGACTAAATCCTTCTCATTTGGTTCTCATTTGGTTCTCATATTACATTGTTCATATTGCATCATAATTTGTCTTTGGAACTCCAGCGGACCGATGACAATTTCCGTTTTTTCCGAAACTAGAGGGGCTATCGACTTTAACCTTACACCACGCTCTATAGGTAGCACAAATAGAGTGTGTACTAAGTTTCAAGTCGTTACTTGTACTATAGTTCTCGAGATAGCCATTTTTTAGCAAGGTTTTAGTGGTCCAAACTTATATTCTAATACACAATATTCATGAGTTACAAGATGTGCGAGCTATCGAAATCCATCGTTCATTTAAATGTGAAGGCACCACTACGGAAAATAAAAATAGAACCAGTTGAGCTAGTAATTCTTTAACACTGTTAACATGTAGTTCAACTAAACCAATGACATCTGCATACGGCGGAAATCAGGATTTATTTGAATTGACAGTAAAATATAATGCTATTGGTGCATATCATCTTCTCGTTACAAAGTAGTAGAATTTTCAAAATAAATTCTGAAATCCAGTAATTCTAACCGCTATATGAGTGAATCTCTCTTCAAAACTACAAGTCTCTGCAGGACATTAGTTTGTAAGCTTTGCAAAAGAGATATATTCTTCGATAGTTTCCTATTTTCATTGGAGACATCATTGCTTTAAAGGTTTGCTTTTAAATCCTGTTCCACAAAGTCTTTTATTCAAATATTAAAAGTTCTAAATTAATACAAACATTTATAGAGGTAAATTCATTAGTACATCTTCTCAGTCTAAAATTTTCATCTTAATAGTTTTACTATAATTCATAGTTCTTAGCTTAGCTTTAGCAGTTCTTTTTCCTATGGTGTGAAATAGTGATAACGAAGAAAATAAGCACCGCAAACCTTAAACGGAGTCTACTTCAGTACATCAACGCACGATTAGGGTTGGCACGTAGATTGTCCGAAAAGTATAGAACAATTGACCCATGGTTGGAACATCTTTAATCTGTTTAACAATTTGAAAGCAGGTGATCTTGGTCAAGTCCAAGATAAAGCCTCAATTCACAAACATTTGTTGCGATCGCACATTCTTTCCTTACTCATGTCAAAAATCTGGCAGTCTTTTGGATTAGCGTACATTTTAAAGGAATGATTTCGGGTCGTACTAGATGTGAGATCATATCGATCTGCTACCAAATTTGACAAGCGAGTTTCTCATCTGGAAAATGTACTAAACGTTTCAACTGAAATCTGATAGACAAAGATAAGCAAACTTTGAACTGTCACAGGGGGTTATATTTCATCATAAAAACGATCAAAAGTAAGTGATTAACCCAATTTTTATGGTGATTTATTGATTAAGTTTTCTCACTAAGGATGGTTTTCGATTTCAAGTTTGAATTCATCTTCCACCAAAGTAGAACGAACATCTCTGGACATCATTTTTTCCATCAAGCTATACAGATATCTGCGTAAAAAATTTCCAATCCAAATATTTTATAGGCCTTAACATAACTAAAGGCATAATATAAAGGCACTAACGGGTTCAATAACGAATTTGATCCTTGTTCTGCTTAATGATCTTCAGATCAAGAAGTTTTTAGAATATTCAGAAGTTTTATTCACTTTATTCTCTTGGGTCTTATTATAGACCATGAAACCGGAATTCGAATACAATAAACTAAACTTCTCTTTAAATATATACATAATGACGCATGAATTCCTGAAACATATCATACGTTCGTAAGCTTTGAAAGATTTTGGCCTAATAACTGATAACAATGAGTATAACCAAACATTTTTTTAAAATAAAAACTACTTAAAATTCGGTTAGTTTCTAATCATAACATGGCAAAGATTAATTAATGCTACATTTAAATAGATATCAATAAATTCACAATATACAGTTGGTTCTAATTTCAAAATAATGATTTCTTACACTTGCACTTATACACGTAAATCGATATTTCTAAAGTGTTTTTTTTATCAACAGCCAATAAATACTTAAAACAAAAGATTCTGATTATCCGTCTGTTATTGATGAAAACATTTTACTAATTATAAATTACAATTGTTGAAGTTCAGTCCCTGGCAACGATTGAAAAATTTCTATTAAATTATTTTGTCGCTACTGCAAAATTTGCTAGCATTATGACCAAAAACTAGTTTTGCACCCGGCACCATGGCTTATTTTAGTATCGTGTGCAAATTTTTGCACACGAAACGTATTCGTTTGGTGTACCTGGTATAAGTATAAAAGGAATACTTTACTATGATACTTGACTCATAAAATAATTATTTTACGCCAACAATAAATAAATTATTAACATTTTAATTTAATTTTTTTTATCGACAATTTTAAAAGTGATATCAATATGTAGAAAATATATAATAAAAAATGTTTGATAAGATCTCTATAAAGGTATATACGTCGTGTAGGGGACATTTGAATTTTGATGGATTGCACGTTTCTGAATCTCCGTTAATGAAAAATGGTGCATCATTATTTAAAAAATTTTTTTAACTCTTATTGGATTACGGTAAACACTTGCTTCTATGATGACACTTACTACTTGTCTCCAACCTATTTTTAATCAAATACATAGGTGCTTTATAATTTATTGGACTTTCCTCAAGTAGTAAAGTTATCTTTGTTATTTGAATATTAATGATGTAACAGTGATAATTATTTTAGATTTGATCGAATATAGATACTATTAAATAGCGTTGCCTGGTTTGCTCTAGAAAACATAATACCTACATACATATGACTATGAATCTGGTATATCTTTGACAGTTACTTTAAACATTATAGGAGCATACTTTTAGATTAATAGCTTTAAGAAACGATATTTTATAATGATTTCGACAAAACGAATTACAACAGGAATTTTCATAAAATTTATATCGGAAATATAAGTTGTAAATACCACCGACTATTTTTTTCAAACTTATGAAATAACTTTATTTATTCCCTTGTTAAATTCTTCCATATTTATGCCTGCAGTAAGACTATTAGAAACGAGTGCCAATTCTGAACGGTATATAAGGACCTTTTGACAAATCAGTCACACGTTTGCAAGCTTTGAAAGATGTTAATTGGTCTGTTCACAAGCTTTACAATATAAACCAACATTGTCAAGTGATTCTCAAAATGCATGCACCAAATGAACATATGAACATATGCTCAAATCTATTATTATGATTCAACTTAGGTTTAACTTTTTAAATTTTCCCAACACTTCATACACCCCTTTTTACGCTTTTTGAACATCAACACTAACACTGCTATCTTTGTATATTACTATAAAGTTGTCTGCAAATTACAAAACTATTTAATTGTCTGCGGTGTATGTCAGTGTAATATAGATTAAAAAAAGCTGGAGATAATTTACTTCCTTTGCAGAAGTCCTCAGCACTCTACCAGGAAATAGTCACCTTTTTATGCCTTCTTTTAGGGATTTCAAACCTTTATCTCCCAAATGAAAAGCTAAAGCCTTAACCACTGTGGGCCAAATGATTGCACTATATATGTTTACGTTTTAATCGAAATGTGCCAATCTTTCACCCATTTAGCTAGATTCATAAGCAGTTGTAGGTTCCTTCCTTAGAGAGTTATACTTTATTAACCAAATAATTTTGAGACTACTTTTGGGAATTGTAAGTGTTATCAAAATGGATGTCTTGGATTTTATGTGGGAGTTTATTTATTTTCTCAGGGGAAGAAAACCCAGGAAGATTTACAGCTTATGCGGTGAATAATTTTACAAAATAATTTCCAAACTTTTACATATTTTCCCTCATGTTGCTCAAGTTTTTCTGGTTTATTGACATAAACTTTGTTTAAAAATATATCAATTAAAAGTTTGGAGCTGTCAAATCTGGCTAAGTAGCCAAATGACATCACATTTCTTAAAATGTTCTTCAGTAACTGTTACCACAGTTCATTAAACAAGAAAGGGGCAATGTTTTTTCCAGACCAGTGACCATATAGCGCTGCTATATGGTACCATATATCTGCTGTATCAAATAATGAATTTAAAGGCGAGTGATTTATGGATTTTCTATTGCTTAGAATTGACTATTTTATTTTGTTTCATTACTCGTTATGATATTTTAATGAAAATTAGATTTTCATGACCAAGCATGACTCCCCTGGTGGAAGAGAAGGAAAAAAGCCCTTCAAACAAAGCAGGTACTGGAGAAATTTCATATTCGGTGTACATCAAAAGTTGTCAAACCTAAGCTAAAGTGGCACTGCATACGCCAAAAAAAACATGGCCCAGGGGAAGCTTAGTCGCTAAAATGCGAACTCCAAATTAGACACCATTTGGTTTAAAAACATAGTCTTTCTATGACAACCCAGAGCTCTCATCGTTAAATAAGTCCCGATACTAACACAGGAATGTCGCTTTTAATAAAAACTTTTAATAATTTATAGAACGTAACAACCTTCAACTATAGCTGTCAAAATTTTTTGACAATCTATCTATAACATTGGCATTTTGTGAGACAATGCAAAGAGTTTCGTGTGGCTGAAAAAGATAACCATTTGTCGGATTTCAAAAGTTCGTACAGACACAAATGATGCAGAACACTTTGGTCATCCTAATGAAGCAGTGATTACGTAACATGGAAATCGGCTATCAGTTGAGTAGAAAGTAGTTGGTGAATTCACCCAAAGCGTCCAAAGGCGGAACAACCTGCCGGCAAGGTTATGGCCTGTATTTTGGGAAGCGAATGGCATAATAATATTCATTGACTACACTGAAAATGGGGAAAACGTTAATATCGAATATTTCATGGGATTATTAGTGCGTTTAAGGGACGCAATCAATAAATAACGGCCAAAAAATGAAGAAGAAAAATGTAATCTTTCAGCAAGACAGTTACCGTTTCACAAGTCGTTGAACACGATGGTCAAACTACACGAATTGGGCTTAAAATTTCTTCCCCATTCACGGTACTTAAAAAAATTCTTTGGGAAGAGATTTTGGGCTAATGATTAAGTTACCGCTATATACAACTGAGAGTTATTTTAAAAGCAAAGACAGTACCTTTGATTATAGCTTAGAAATCAAATCTCTTTGTTATTTTAAACTTGAAGCCACAAAGAGTATAAATAGAATCAGTGGAAATTACGCCAATATTATACCTATATGTCGACAAATCTGTTCCGTCCGTTTAGATCAATATATACGAATTTCCAGAACTATATATAGGTTTTAAAATTTCAAAACAAATATTTTGAACTAAAATTAAATTCCACTCTCACTTACTGTCGAACTAACGTAAAAACATCAACACAAACTGATAACGAACCACAAATACACTTTAAAATAAAATATTTTTTATTATTTATCTATAAAATATTATAATATTTACTTAACAAAATCAAAATATTACTTTTCAAACAGATATCTCATATTTAAAAAAAAAATTATTTTAAATCTTACAAATTAAAAGTGGAGGTTTGATCTCATCGAACGAACCCAAAACAAGTTTATATATATTTACATTTTTGTGGGATTAATCCTTAAAAATTAAAACATTTAGTGGCAATGTTCGGTAAAATCGGTCGTCGACGACGTTGATTTAATCCAACCAAAAAAGAAATATCCTGTAGCTGCACCAAGTATAATCGCCAAAAATAACCAAACGTTATAAGTCATGGCGACCAACATGAGTAAATAAGAAACGGTGACTTGAATTAAATGTAGACCGGTTTGAATAAGATGATAACGATTCGTGATACTTTCACGGAAGCTACGTTTATGCGGTAAAATTGGATTTCCCTCTTTATTTTGTTGCATGCATGCCAATTGTTGGCGTGCATCGGCTGCATACATAACTTCACGACAATATTTTAATCCTTCGTATAGTACAGAAATAATAAAAATGGCAATTGCTGAACCAATGAATGGCCCAATTTCTTTTGCTGTCCATTCCGTAAATAAAATCGATTCACAATGTCCGCCATGGAACTGTTTAAAAATATTAATCAATTTAATAAAATGAAAGTACATAAAATATATAATTGAAACTTACAATCATCATCATGCTACACGAATCTCCACCTTCCTCATCCTCATCGTGCATATGTGAATGATCCATTTGGTTTTATCGTAATTATGTATAAATTTTAATTAAACCGCGGCTCACCGATACGCTCTAACAGGTAAATAATTTACAACTAAAATGTGAACTGATCCGTAAAATGTGTTTTATATAGATGTACGAACATGTAGTGATATCTTATAGAAAACTAAATTACTTATTACTTGTCGTTTGCGGGGCAATACTAGATTAGTTTGGGTAATTGTATTTGTATGCATACACAAATATAATTTAAACGCTAATTTTACCAAATACTAGTGCATACTTCACTAAGTGACATATAACAATTTTTCAGCTTCAATTTTTTTTTCATTGTAAGGTACTTAACGTATATAGAGTGTGATAACAATAATTTTATCATTGATTGATATTTACAAAAAAAAAAAAAAAAGAAAGAAAATAATTAAGTTACACTTATGCATATACTATATACATACATACATACTTATATAGATACATATTTACAAACAACCACATTGACCTCATAAGAAAAAGATAAGTTTCTTTTATTTTTATTTTGTTTTTGTATTCGAAATGCTTCATTACAATGATTGGGTTCATACTGTACATACACGTAAATTTATCTCTTACAAATTCATTAAGTTAGATTTTCTAATCTATTTACGTTTTAGATATTGATAAAAATTCATTGACTTTTTTTATTGTATCTAAATTCAAATACTTATCGCGTATTGGCCTCTAAGGTTGGGGGATTAAATTTCTACCACCGTATCTTTTGCTTCAACTGTATATACAATTGTACAACACAATAAACATGGATTCTGTGTCAAAACGATAACAGGTCCCATATAAGGATATAGGGAGTTTAGAGTTGGCAAATGGAATATGCTGAAAAGAGAATCGATTAGAATTCGTATAGTTCTGTAAGATGATGGTAAAAAAGTTGAGATCATGAGTCCCAATGCTATCCGCTATTCTGACCATGTCAGAATAATAATTTGTGACTTTTAAGCTATATAGAGCTGGCAAAAATCAGACTGACTTATGAGAACTTATATATAGGTTAGTACTCCCGACATTGTTATGTCTGCTAAATTACGGTAAATACGGTGATATACGATAAACCTGGCGTCATCAGTGAGATCCTGTTTTATGCTCAAATGTTTCGTTTTACTTTCACAACGCAATCGTTATCTTAGCAAATTTACGTTTGGTATCTGTTCTAGGACCAAAGCACACTCTTTCGCAGTTCCCTTGTAAAGTCCTACCTCGCACCATTGCTAGTACGTTTTCATCATCATCGCCTATCGTAATAAATTTATAAAAATGATCAACACCAATTATTTTATCAGTTTTACATGAGATAAATAGTTGTAATTCATTAATCATAATGCCAAATTTATGGAACCCTCACTGACTTCACACATTCCTATAAAATCCACATTTAAAAGTTAAATCCCAGTTGCACCAGTCACCCCTTTCAAAATACCATAAAATACAAAACGAAAATAAAATAATTTGATCTCTTGACTATTTTTATATATGTACTGTCTTAAGACGAAAATGAAATTCGTGTTCCGTTTGTGTCATGTTGCCCCTTTTGACATTTTATTCATATATGTTGTTCATTTCCATCATATACCAATAAAAAAAACATAACACATTTTCTGGGTCAACAAAAAAATTTCAAAGTAGCCGAAAAATTGTTATATATTTTGAATCGAGGAATGATACAAACCCACTTCCTGTTGTAAACGCCCCATTATATGTTTTGTATGTGTCGTCTTCATTTTTTGCTCGCATACTCGATTTGATTTACATAAACATACTTACAAACATTTCGTTTGAAATTTTAAACCCAAAACAATAAGTGACTGCCAGCATATTCATTTTTTACACAAGCGTCATGTGTTATGGATGATGATAGAACTGCCAGTGTATTATGTATATGATCTTTCGTTTGTATATATGTATATATTATACATCCATCGATCGTCTCTTTGGTTAAGACGATAGTTAAGTTCATAAATTATTTTTATTTTCATATCGTGATCCTATTACAATTGGGTCAACATTTTTAAAAATGTTATAGAAATTAGAATCCAAAAAATTACGAAATGCGTCAAATTGCACAGATAATAAATTTTTGAACGAGTGACATCTTTAAATGTTCAAAGATCTAGTAAATTATATAGATAAATGGTTTAACGGTCAGAATTCACCTTTGAAATATTTGATTTAACGATTGCTTAACATTTAACTTTAAATTGAAAATAAACAAAATTTCGGGGGAAATCAAATAGAACATCTATGTTTTTAAATGACGGATGTATTATTTGCGTAAATTAACAGAAACAGAACGGTTATCATCATAATTCAATATTTCCTATTTGGGGCATCATTCAACCTTTTCATCCTTGTAAAATTTAAATGAGCTCATCCTTTTCATCCTTGTAAAACTTACGATCTGGTAACTTTGAGAGATTTACGATGAAATTCTCATATAGTAAAAATAAAAAACAAGAAATGCGTCTAAAACTTCATAAAATGTATTGGCAGATACCCCTAAATGTCTAAATATTGAGATACCCCTAAATGTCTTATATATAGTTATATATAAGCATATCATAAAAACTGTGTGAAATTCAGCTTTGATGTTGAAATACAGTTTAGTGCACTATTATTTAGACGCACAATGATACATAAAAAATACAAAATTGGGCAAGAAGTCGCCAAAAGAGATTACAAATACATTCAATCGAAGAGGCATCAATTCAACAATTCGAACATTGTCAGAAGGCTTAAATGAACCAAGCGTTTTGAATTTCTTAAGTAAACTATAATATATAAGATATAATGTAATAAGTCATTAGTCCTATGCTTTACCTATCGGTCGAACAAGCTTCCGAATTGTCATTCGTAGACGAATCATTAATACATCCAATTAATCCATCCAATAATTAGTTAGTCAAAAATATCCTTAAATCACCAATCTCCCCGTTGACTGTTTATTCTTAAAAATAACCACAAAATTGTTTTGAAGCATATCTCTTCACTAAAACTATATAATAATTACAAAGAGTTAAACTAATGTTCAGACGTTTTCTTGAGAACCGACACGGTACGAAAGTCATTGAATGCCGCATGTTTCACTAAAACCAGAAACCCCACGATTAATGACACCTTTCAAATGACAAATCAAAGCACAGTAATAACTACGACATGTATCCCTGTTAAAAAGGTAACATTTGATCTCATACCAAAGGCGCAGCAAATGTAGACGTTTGTCTTACTAAGTCTGGTAAATGGTTAACACTGCCGCATACGTTTCAAGTAACAAATAGAACGAAAAAACTGAGTTTTTCTGGGTGAGGATTATTGTGGCGTTGTAATCGAACAGGTCGACACGCAGAGCATAATCGTTATTCAATTAAATAAAGATAATCATGGGTTGTGAAGCACCAACAAACATATTCGTTTTAGGTTGATCCTGGACAACAGCTCTATATTTTATTTCACAGTAAATAAATGTAACCAAATAATAATTTAGATAAAAATAAACAGTTACCTGTTGTAAGAGCCTTTTAAGGTGTTTGCGATAATAATTAAGATTTGCATTTTAAAATCTTCAACTGCAGACCGAATAATTAAATTAAACATTTTCAATAAATTTTGGGCAAAAAAAAACTATTTTTTAATTTATTTTACATCATATTCTTAATAAAACTATGTTTACAAGTTTTTATATTTATAAATTAAATAAATTGATCTTTAAGATCTTTAAATCTTTAAGAGACATATTAAAAATTAAATCGATCCCAATCCCACGAAAATACGTTTTACTTAAAAAAATATGTTCATTTGTTTTTTGTATTTATTTCAATTTTTTTTTAAATTTATTATTTTACTATTAATTTTATTTAAAATAGTTTAGTATAATTATAGTAATTACAAAATCATTTGATATTTATATAAAGTACAAGAGAGAGAGAGATACAGAGAGAGAGAATATGTCACCCAAATTAACGTTTGCATCAAATTGCGATTTAATATTTAAAAAATAATAATAATTCTTAAAAGTAGTTATAATATTATAGTAGTTTTGTATTTTGTTTTAAGTTTATAAATTTAAGTCACGTCTTATTTATAGTTATCGCTTGTTGAGAAATATATTTACATTATGTTATATGTATTATAATACCGATATATATATATATATATATATATATATATATATATATATATATAAATAAATAAATATATATATATATATATATATATATATATATATATATATATATATATATATATAACCATTTATTGGTTTCAAGGGGAAACAACATATTGGAACCGATCAATGTTTCCTAGACCATTTTCACCAATACTTCACGCTACATACAGTGATCCCCCGATAAACATCCTTTTGTTTAACGATGTTTCGATTTGCGTTGCCGGCATATAACAAAATTGTTTTCTTGATTACTTATTCGTTAAAACTTTTAACGAACTTTTATGTTTTCATTTTGGAAATTTTTGCTACATATAACTATATACCAGATAAACATCTTGTATGGCTAAAATTTACACAAATAAATTCATACAAAAAATATAAAATTATAAAAACGCATAAAAAAAAGAAAAGAATGAAAATATGCATTTTATATGTAGTACATCTATTTTCCGTTGGGTTAAATTTCAGTTGCATTAATTTGAGAAGTATGACTTTACTTGTGTGAACTTTAGGCAAGATATTTATCTGGTTTTGTGGTAAAAAATTGAACTAAACATGCAAAAGAACATAGTTTTTGGTTGTCTATTATATTGCAACGGTTCAAATTATTTACTAAAAAATGATGGACAAACAGAATATTTATTTTTTGTAACAAATATTTTAGCGTCTAAATTTTATAAAATATCCACACCACATGCTGATAAAACCGATCTTCATTACCTTCTTATGGGAATGTTTCTATATGATTCCAAAAATTGCACAACAATTGTGCCGTAAAATAGGAAGGTGAATATTCGCTGAGGTGTTCTAAGCTTGGAAATTAAGACATTTGAGAATAGTCTTATTTATTGATGAGTCAAAATCCTCTTAATTTCCTCCGATCCAAGAGTTAGCAGCTTAAAAATAATTTATTTTGATAAAAAATTGAGCATTTGCGGACATCAGTACCTATTGTTAAGATGAATTGGTAAAATTTGGAGTAGTTTTAGAAACAAAATTTCGTCGTATAAATGTCAATTTTCACCAAAAATTCGCCAAAATGCAAGGGTAGGAATAATCGGTGTGGAAAAAAGGTATATTTAGGGTTTAAATTAAAAATTTTAAATTGTTACAATCTGTTGCAAATACTACCTCATCTGATTGAAGCAATTTGTTTATTATGTGTATGCCAATTTCATATCAGCTGCTGCAGGAGAACTATTATAAAAGCTCACCTTACGGTGTTTTGAATTACAAACCCTGTATTTATCTTGTCCTCATAAAAAACTCATAAATTTTTAAACTAAGCCATCCATTAGTTGCAAGATAAAAAATGTATATCCAAAACCAAAAACAAACAGTTTTATAGGTTCTGGAACGTAAACGCCTAACATTTACATTAAAAGTTTAACTTATACGTGAGGTCAATGTAAGGCGAGGTGGTCGACTTTGCACGTTCTACTGTACATAATATTATATATATATATATATATATATATATATATATATATATATATATATATATATATATATATATATATATATATATGTATATACTCGTATGTATATTGAATCTAATGCATAAAATTGTTAGTGATTAAATTGTTTTATTTTTTTATGTTTTATGCGTGTACTGTACTAGGTGTACACACACATTATTTATACAAACTAAAAGCTATTTATAATAAAAATATACATTAAAACTAATCATAAAATATTTGTAATTTGTAACTATTATATTATATTTATATTCAAATAATACATGCTGTCTATGCTTATATGCTATATTATAATGTATTCAAAATTGTGGTTTTATCATATATATATATATATATATATATATATATATATATATATATATATATATATATATATATATATATATATATATATATATATATATATATATATATATATATAATAATATATATATATATATATATATATATATATATATATATATATATATATATATATATATATATATATATATATATATAGTGCTAATAGTTGTACTTATTTTATAATCACTGTCTATACATATAAAGTTATACGTTAGTACGAGAAAGTTTAATTTTTTAAAATCACTTGAAAGACAAAAGTTCTTGCGGTGTTAAAGATTTCATGATCGATATTATCGAGCGCGAGTAGTTCTTAATTTCAGCCATAGTTTGATTTTTGTTTTATACCTTTGCATATCTGTACTGGAGCTGAGGGATCTACTTTTCATGATCTACTTTAAACCGTTATCAACTTAATTGAAGACGCGCAGATGCTATCCTATAATTACCTATAAGAAATGTCATTTTCACTGATCGTAAATACTGGGTGAAAAATAATCGCTTTTTTAAAATAAACAAGTAATATAACAAAATAATTCCTCAGACGTATTTCATGGTCTATATAGATACTTAGGTCAAGTTTTGATTTTTACCGTTTTGAGGTACAAAAGCAAAAGTCGCCAAGAAAAGCTTATTGGGTTTGCTTATAAAAAAAAACCTTCAAAATAAAATCACAAAAAATATTTCCCTATCGACTAGGACTTTTAAATGAAGAAACTTAAGCTTTTTTGAGTTACTCAAGTTTCCAGATTAAATAGCACCCTCAGAATATAACGGCTAACAAAATCATAGATTGATATTTTAATTTGCTGATACAGTATAGACTCTGTCTAAGTTGGACACTCACACAGTTCCTTATAAATGTCCAAATTATAATGGTGGCCAAGTTCAAAAGCTTTTATTCGAAAATTAATTTACTTCGCTAAATGGTAGAATATTAAAAGTTCAATTGCGTGTACCCTTTAGATAAGCCGGTTTTTAATGTAAACCATCTAAATTATTCAATCGGCATACTTGAACGAAGTTGGTGATAAAGGTTCGCTTCTGGCACATACTGGAGTCGGCCCATTTCGTTTCGATTTTCCTAACGAGATTAATTAAATCGAATACCCCGTCTAAATTATAAGTTGACACAAATTTGTTGAACTGTTTTTAGGAGTTACAGTGTCTTTCCTTATCTTCTCATGCCTTATTTTCTCATTTCATGATTTCCTCAATCACGACCGACGATAAATTCAGTGGTAAGTATTTTACGAGGAAATTTTAGAGTTCCGTAGGATCACTGGCAGCATTGTCTATCAAAAGAATTATTTTCGATGATTTTATTTGCTGTTTTTATTAGAAGATGGCGTAGTCTTGAAATATTTTGTTTTGCTATTGGGCATTTTGAGTGATCGATGCCCAGTACAGCTCCAATCTTTCACCATTTGTATGGTGCAACAAAACAAAACAATAATTTGCTCCTTTCTCAATTTCCCTTGTCATCATTTTATATTTCACCTCCGTATATGTAAATCTGTATGTAAATATGACCATTTTATCAGCGTTTTAACTGATTTTTGGTAGATTTCTGTAACCAATCATCTGCAGCTTGGTTACTAATATCGTTTTTTCAAAAGAAACAAAAATAATACAAAAATTCCAAATTTCACAAGTTATAGTTCAATTCTCAAAACCAAATCAATACTGTAGGGAATTGAAGATGGGGATGAAAATGTAGGGATGAAAAATGTTGGTCAAACAATTTTCGAAAATTCCCACAATTCGAAATGTAGTACTATAGGAGATTCACGCACATGCAATAGAAGAATTTGGAGAGGAGACCAGTCGGACAACTTGTTTCCTGCGATTTGAAATTTTTGAGTTTTAATACGAAAGCTACAATAAAAGGTCTCAGTGTTTCTAGAAGCGATTAATTCCATTTTATTAAAATAATAATGCTTCCGAAATATTTAGACCGGATTTGGCTACTATAGAAAATAAACTTTAGGAATGTTAAAAAGCAAATACTCATCGATTTTGTTAGTCGTAGGAAAACATTCGCAATGCAGATTTGTAAATTTTGATTTCTTTTGAAAATCGATCTGATTAATTTTATAGTTGAGTGTGCATCACAAATATAATTCAAGATTGACAGCAAAATGACAGTAGTGTTTTTACGAAGTACCAATTTATTTGAAAGCAATGAAAGCAACTGGACGATTTCTTCATTTCGGAGTACAACATTCACATCGCGGTCATTGGGGTGTTCATCTAAATACTGCATATATAGAAGTATATATATATATATATATATATATATATATATATATATATATATATATATATATCTTATATAAATTGAAATGGTATTTTGTTGTACTGTACATATGTTCATCAAATAAACATGTGACTTGCGCTTATTATTTTCTAAATCGTTATTGACAATATGCATATCCAGATCGTAAAACAAAAAAATTCATTCATCATATCATCTTCGTATGTGTACATTATATATATATATATATATATATATATATATATATATATATATATATATATATATATATATATATATATATATATATATATATATATATATATATATATATATATATATAACTTCTCATGAACATTTTAATGATTAATGATCAATGATATATAATAATGGGTTTTAGTACAATTTGCGTTACCATAAAAAATTGTTAAAAATTATATATGCTCATATTTTTTCGGTCACATTACAATTTCGAAAGAAACCTGTCTTCAACTTAACGCATATATATTTTAAAATAAATTATCAATTATCCCGATTTGTATTGTCAAAATTCTAATCTTAAAAATTAAAAAGTTATTTACAAATTTAAAATTAATCACCTTATATATAATTAATTGATATATATATATATATATATATATATATATATATATATATATATATATATATATATATATATATATATATATATATATTATGTTTAGTACTAATTATAATCCGCTGGCACTCGCTAATCCACCATGATGATGCATACCACTATTTTGAAAATACATATAGTAATTATACGATCCGGGCGTTGTCGCATTTGACGGATCGACCATTTGCGGCGAGGGCATAGAATGTGTCGGTGGAATATGTGTTTGCCCGTTTGGACTTCCATTGCACGGTGATCGTAGTGCAGCTAGTGTTGCTTGATGGTGAGCTCCCGCCAATATATCGGTCACGGAATGTGACGAGGGCCAACAATGATTTCCTCGATATCCACCCGTCGTTTGTGGTGGCGATGGACTACCACTACAACCATTCGGACTTTTTAGTGGCCCGGCATATGAATACGATTGATAAATTGGATTATACAAATGTGCGTGATGCGCTGTTTGAGACGAATGTGATAAATTTCCTAGTTTATTGCGTAATATCCGCGATATCGAACTAACACTTGGTACATTATTTTTATCACAAACTCCGTCGGTGAGTAATCGATCACGAATTTCCCATGCAAAAATTCCCGGATCTTTTTGTTTTATTTCTCGAATATATGTAACTACTTTTGGTGTTGTGACCCGAGGTTTTGAGCCACCAATGGCACCCGGTAGTATTGAACCAGTTTCATGGTAACGTGCTAATATTTTTGATACACAGCCATGACTAACGCGTAATTGTCGTGATATATCACAAGGTCGGATACCGACGCGGGCTAATTCTACAATTCGAATTCTTGTTTGATTTGGCAGCGGTCGGCCATTTACAAATACGCCACCCAATTGGTTTACTTCGCCATATTGTTGTGACTGGGCATCTGAAAATATACAAAAGAAAATATTTGTTTAGTGAAGAAAAATTAAATTAAAAAATTAACAAAAATCATTGACAGACGTTATGGCGGCATTTTAACTCTCTTTGTCGCGGTCTTTAACTAACTTCAAGATAATTAAATTTTATTCATTATATTCGTAAACCATACCAAATCCCCACCCACCACAAATGCCTACACACAAAAACGATAACACCGCCTCGAGCAACACAAATCTTCAAATAATTTTGGAATTTTAATTATTATTTACCTATCACTTGAACTTCACCTTTAAAACAATTCGTTTAATTATCGATATTCTTTAAGACAACTATAATTACTTTTTCAGATTTAAGTCTGTATATTTATAATTATTCAATGTGCAATTTAGTCGATCATGCATAACTAAATTTGTGTTTGACTTTTTGGTGGTCTTCAAATAATGCGCCCAATTGTCTAACGTTATTCTTGAATAGTTGATGATCATTAGTGTAGATTATTCAAAAGTATCTGTGATGTAAATAATACAAGACGTGACATCACTGTTTTTATATTTTTACATCATCGGCAGTGGAGCTCGACTAGACAGGAACGTGGTCTATATACAAGCTGTGATAAAATCTCTGTTATTCTGGACCATTTCACAGCAAAGTTTTGCAAAACCGATCTAACCTTAACTCAGATAGCTTCACATTATAACTGGTGATTTCAAACTTTGGCATAATAATAGAACAGAAACGATCGAGGGATCCTCGTGGAAGAGTTTGTTGCAATTAGAGGCCTGTTTGTTCTAAATAAAACTGGCCAGCCAAGCACCTATTGTCAGTTGTCGAAACGGTGAATCAAATATCGATGTAACACTGGTATACTTGCGAGTGGTGGGTTGCAATCACCGGGCGATAGTCTTAACTTTAAAATTTGAAAGCTCACATAATATACCCCAAGACAAGATTTCTGGATATGCATATTAAAACGTGCAAATTGGGAAATGTTCGGAAACTTGTTGGAAACAACTTGGCAAGGATGGTTGGAAAACACGAGCTGCACTTTCAAAGACTACATTCTTTTTGCACAAAGCTCTGTACACATATAAAGCACAAAATAATAAGGTCGCTCATAAATGCCTGTGATAAAAGAATACCACGAAAACTTGCTCACAAAGGAAAATTACTTTGGTGGAGAAACGACTTATTCACAAAAAGGGCAACTGTTACAACGATGTGCGAAATAAATCAAAAAGAGAAGAACCCTACAGCAAGACTATAATATTGTCAATGCAATTGTGTAAAGCACCAGGCCTTGATAATATTAAGGTCGTTGTGATACAGAAGCATGGCCCATAAAATGCCTGGAATTATACATTTCAAAATAGAGTCTAAAGGGTGCCCACAATGGCCCATCGTAGACCCCCACCTCTGGAGTTTTCAATAGAAGCATTGATGGCAACGTTCTCGATTAGTTAAGTGATATGAAAACAACATTTGAGCAAAATAAATGAGCCACTTCCACATACAGCTTATAACTTTCCATTGATTTAATGATATAAATGCCTTTCATAAGTAACCTTTGACGGGATCAGCGTACGATCCAACACAGATTATATTTAACACGCAGATTTAAGTTGTGTTTGTTTTTGATGTGGTCAAATTTGGAACTAAAACATATTTGCATCGGTAATAATCAGGTTTAATAATTCCTGCGATCATTAGCTTAAAATCAAACTAATCCCAAAAAATTTAATTTGCAAATTTACACAAATCACAGCATCCCCTGTATACTAGAATTTGCATCATTTTACGCGTTTTGTATATATTATATACAAATTTTTCATTTTGATTTTTTTTCTTTCAGATTTGTTGTATGTACATGAAAATCTTATGTTTGTAAATACACGACATTTTATCGTAAATATACATAAATCACTTTGATTCTGAATTTCATTTAAAAAAAATTTGTTGTGTATAGAGCGACCCGACATGCAAGTATTTTTATGTTCGCGACACATAACGATGAAATAAATTTAAAAAAAATGAAGTAGAAAACAAGAATAAGATGATCAAGATCATCATCATCATCATCATCTTGAAGACATTTTACATGTGTATTTTATGATAATCGTGTAAACGTATAAACACAAAATAATACGAGATTTTTAGTGGTTGTGTATTTAATTATAGATGAAGTACAAGTATATAATATAAGAGGATCGAGGAGTGTACGCGAGTTACAAATTTCTGTCAGCCGTGTTAATAGATTATAGTAATTCATCAAATATTTTGTCGCCTCACAAATATTTGTGAAAGACATAGATTTTTGGAATATTTTATGTATAATATATATATATATATATATATATATATATATATATATATATATATATATATATATATATATATATATATATATATATATATATATGTATATATAAATATATAATATATATATATATATATATATATATATATATATATATATATATATACATATATATATATATATATATATATATATATATATATATATATATATATATATATATTTATATATATATATATATATATATATATATATATATATATATATATATATATATATATATATTTATATATATATATATATATATATATACATATATATATATATATATATATATATATATATATATATATATATATATATATAAAGATAAGGGCAACAGTACCCTTAAAATTTGAGCTTTTCAAATTTAGGAGTTAAATTTAAGTAAAATATTAAAGAACCAAATACCACCCAAAACCTGTTAATAACGGTGTTTGGCCCATACATTTTTTTTTGTGTGATTGTAGAAGTACAGGAAATTAAAATATCAATCAATCGACAGAATTGGACCAATATTATGAGCATCTTAATTAATCAGTTCGCTCAGTGGTTCTAAAGAGTACCCAAACCATTCAGTTGGAAGAAATTGGAAATACTTCCAAAGAAGATACACTTAGGTTGCTAATTCCTCTTTATGTTATGTGTATAGGGGTGTTCTAAAATTCTAGAAATCAAGCTAAAAGTATAATGGTATCTCTACAGGCACAGAAAAAAATAGCAGCAAAATCTACTTGTGCAATAATATCTGTGTTCAGCAAGGTTTTTACTGTGCGCCTTGCTGTATATTTTTAAAAATAAATCTAACTTTTTTGGGTCATTCAACATACAAGTCAGACTGTATTTAATATATGACGAGAATGAAAAAAGGTATTATTGATAGAAGATTGGTAAGGTCGAAATGCTTATTTTGCAGTTGTGCATTCCGATGAATTTCTTCGCAACAATTCAGTAAATATATAATTTTGTTAGAGGGTTTTCAAATTGATGACCAAATTGCTGTAAAATATATTTTGCAGAGCAAAGTGTTCGAAGCAATTTTAGGCTCTGAAATAAGTGTTTTAAGACTAAAGTCGATTCTGACTATAAATGTCAATTGTTTGTTTTGCGGAACTTTAATAAACAAACAGAGTTTATAATTCAGAGTAGAAGTATTTTAACCAAATATAGTAATATCACATATAGTAATATCACATATGTATGTATAGTATAACTGTTTTAACTTTACCGGTATCTTTACCGATATGTTTGAAGATTTTACTTAAAGGTGGAAATGAAAATAAAGAGAATTGATCGACTTGACCGATTGCTTTTTTTATAATAGGTGGCTACTTAAATTGTAAATTGTAAAATTCATATATTTCCACCATTATTGGAGGATTTTTACTTCATTATTCCCTCCATTATTTCATTATTCCCGCTATTATTTCCTTTATTCTACATCCACAGCTCGGCGCCAAAACATCACTTAATATCAATTTCTACGAAATTTTCTTCATTATGTTAATTAAATTTAGTTTTACAAATTTGAAACAAATTATGTTGACTGCCGCACTATAAGGTATATTGAAATTAATTTAAAACATATAACGCGATATTTTAAAACGATTTATCATAAAATTTTCATATAGATATACTGCTAAACATGTCCCACATGTGACAAATTATTTTGAACAAATTTGTGAACATTTTTCATTCAACTTCTGAACATATATATACAACGGCAATCCACAAAATTAACATTTCCTTGTTAACACTTTATGTGTATGTACAAAAGAAACAATAATTCATAAAAAAAAATATGTTGGGTCCACACAAACAAACGCACAGTAGAATTTCTATAAATATCTGATAATTCGTTTTCTTAATTATCGTCTATAAATTTTTTCGGTATAGTCTTTGTGTCTTAATTTAATATTTTTTACCGAGGAAAATTATTATAATTTGGAAAACCCGAAAAGTGTATATGTATATATGTTCTTCCGTTTTGGTTAGATATTATATAGACGGTGCAAGTCAAACTTGATAATTGATTATACGAAATTTTTTGTTTGATGTGTTACAATTTATTGTACGAAAGTATCATCATAAGTCAAATTAAACGTTGCGTGATATTATATGCTTATATAGCTTATATATGGGGTCGTCTTATTATGCTTTGATTTTGTTCATATTTTGAAGTTTACACATGTTACGATTTTGTACGTTAATTAAAAACGAGATAATTAAAATTTATCGATTGACGATCATTCAAAAGTCGCGCGATCGCCAATCCAATTATTTTCATCTAAATGTTGGCGGTCAAATGTTTTCGATGGTATATTTGTAAGAAAATACATGGTGGTTAGGTTATTAAAACTGAAAAAATGCATCATGGTTAGCCCATTAAAATAGCTAAATTTCATTCAAAATTTGGAAAATACATGATGGTTAATCTAGAGTTTGCAACTAGGTGTCAAACTTAATTCTTCATCCGTTTGACTTAATTCACTATCCAAATGTTGATCTTTCCGGGTAATTCGAAAGTACGGATAAATTGTAGATAGCAAAATATATTTTATTTATTTTAGGAACCTTAAAGTAAGGTTAAAAATTCTTCTTGCACAAAAGGCGTGCATCAAAATTTCATTTCGTTCTTTGTTTTGAAATTTTCTGCGGTCGGAAAACATTTTCGTAGGTATGTAACAATCATTTGTGCATTAAATAAAATATTAAAATTGCTTGATCTTTTTTTTGAGTTACTCAATGTTGCAGTCTTTTTTTAAAGCTAAGCAAATTCAAAGTGCTTAACAAATTCAAAGTGGTGAATATACATTTAAATGAATTTAGACTTCTTAACATTTATAATTTTTAACAAAAAATCATTTATTCACCACAAATACAGAAAGCCCATATTAAAATTGGCATACGAATTTGGATAAATTTGTCCCATTACTTTGACAGCGAAATTATGTGCGATTACAAAGTAAGCTTGGAGCTGCCAAGGCGGGAACAAATACAGATAAGTTTTTTTGAATTTATATATTTTATACATATTTATAAAATATATAAAATGTTTGTGATGACATTTTGATTAATTGCGAAATATTGTTAATTCTTGATATACGACTATGATGTTACTTCAAGCAGCTTTCATAGAAAAATTCTGCAGAATTCTTCAGTAATATTTCTTGGGCAAAACATGACGGAATTAAATATTGTTTACCTTTTTTAGTAATAATATTTTTCGGTATTTACTAAAAAAGATAAACAATATTAAATTCCGTTATGTTTTGCCGAAGAAACATTACTGAAAATTTCTGCAGAATTTTTCTATGAAAGCGGCTTCAAAGAAAATACTTGCCAATCAAAATATCATGAAAATCAAGTGGCTCGTTTTTTCTTAAAACAAAAAAAAAACACAAAAATTTAAAAATTAAACTAGCATTTAAAGCTCCACAATCATTTTATAACTAACACGTGCATGGTGCAAAATTTAAGAGCAGCAATTTCGGAAATTAAATCGGAAAATTCTAAATATATTCACATGCTATATAATGATTCGAGGCATCATAACACGTTGGCAGATATTATACTACGGGAAAAGGCAATAACCTTACAGAATGTTTAAAACCGTTTTACATGAGGTTTGAGTCCAGGTGACAGAAAACCATCGCGATTACTTAACGAATTTAAGCCTTATTTTTCTGAATATGCTTTACAAAAGTTGTGGCTAAAAAAATTACCAAAATAAATACAAGTCATCCTATCCTGACAAGAGCTGTTGGGACTAGCTCAGCTAGGTGCAATTAATTAGGTTTTATCAGAAATCTCAAGTATTTATCTCGCGTAATGAGCGTAATGAGACAAAAGGGTCGTCTTGTTCTAGATCCAAAATATGAACATAATGTTTTTGTCATTATAAATATAAAAACAAGGTGCGACATTGTTTACCTGAATGTGTACGTTTTTGGCGATGTTACCAAAACTAAAAACAAAGTATTAAATGCTTGTCAAAATTGGACGGAACACCAATTCAGGCATATGGTACTTAAATTCTAAATTTAGATATCGGATTCCGTAAAATTTTCAAATTGGAATTCATATAATTACCGACGTGTCGTTGCCAATAATTGGTAAGGATTTTTTATAAGTTATAGATTTATGGAGAGAACTGGCGATCCGGTAGCTTCATTATATTCAGACGGTAATATTTATAAAAAATCCAGCATTATCTCAATTGGATAAGTCGCTTATGGATCCTTAAAATCAAAATTTATTGTCGAAATTTCCCAAAGTTTTAACTAGTGCGCTGAGTGATTTAATTATTAGTCGAGTAAAATAAGATATTTGGCGCTGAACATATTGAAAATTGCAAAGTTGGAGTTTGAATATCTTATGGCTTAAGGCATTTGTAAACCAAGCAATACCTCATGGTCGAGCTCTTTTCATTTAGTTTTAATAACAAAATGGTGATTGTCAAATGGTAGTATATGGGGATTGCCAAAGCTTAAATCATATAACTATATATATTCCCGTTTTTGGTGATAACCCAAGCTTATCACCAAAAACTTTAGGTGTAATTTGGTTTATAAAAAAAAACAACAAGGTGATGCTGCCGTTCTTCTTCAATTTGCAATCATAGAAATTGAATCCAAGCTATAGTAGAATTGCTCTTCTCCATAAAGTTTTGCAAAGATGGACTCGTTAATATTACTTCGTCATTCTTATTTTAAGACAAAGAAAAGCTTGAGATGCAAGGTCATCCTTAGAGGTCCTGATAATATTATTACCAAATATCTTTTTTAACATTTACACGCATGTTTCTCGATTCGACTACCGTATTGCCTGTCGCCTTAGAGCCTGTTGTCTAAAATCACCTTCAACAATAATAATTATTCCACCAAATGACTTCTGGCACTTGAGCAAGTCTTTAAAATGTCTATCAACAGCGTCAAAAATGTAACTGGTACGCAATGGTTGGCTTTCCAAAAATTAAAATGGTAACCAGAAGAATTTTTGGGGTGGTATTTGAAAAATGCAGGCTTCATCCATAGTTTTAATTCAGTTAATCTCGTCATTCTCCAACAGTTTTAATGGCTTTGCAGCTTCCTTGAGCTACTTCATCTACAGTACGAAGATATTAAACCGATGTTTCTCCTATATGATAAAAAAGAAGACAATTTATCGTTGAAAATATATCCAGATTAGCTTTAATTGGATTCAAATATTTTAAGCTCAACCATTACCAAGATTCATTACCAACGTAAAAATTTTTTTTTATGCATTTTAATATTACCGTTCTATATCTCTGGGGCTAAATGCATACATGAGGGGGAGTATCTTTTCAAGTCCAGTTTTTCTTGATTTCCACTCTCTCTGACTGGAGAAGTAAACGAAATGATGAGTGATTTTCGTATTAAGATATACTGTCTATCAATTGAATTTTCGACATTTATTTAGCTGTAAGTGTGGACATCACAACCTTTGTTTTGGAGCAAACTTCAACATTGATGTGGGCGTTGTACTAACGGATTTCAGATAATTTACGCAAAATCTGTAAGATGGTAGTCAAACATGAAATTAATAAAATTTAAACTGCGTTATACCATTGCCAACTGTAAACCAAAATACTATGTAACACCATAATCATTATTATTTTATAGTATTTATAAAACTATATACACATATTCGTAATATACAAAACATAATCTTAAATTACAAAGTAACAAACGACACGTATATATATAGAGTAAATTAACATGAAGTCCTACTTTAAACTAAAAAAATTAAAACAAATCAAACTATACAAAAACCAAAACAACAACAAAATAAAGATTAACAAGATTTTAACTGTATTAACAACATCATATAAATTTAAGTTTTGTTTTGAAAACATAAAATAAACATTAATACATAATATGATTTAGTAAAATTTCTTGAAAATAATTTTCAACACTTGTTACACTGTTCTACATTTGGTACGATTCTTATATTTGCCACAATTTTTTATAGTTGATATGGTGGTTTGGTTTTTTTTTTATAGTTTTTGTTGGTTTCAAAAAAGTGTTTTATGAATGAAATGGGATTAAATTACGAACGTAATAAAACTATTATTTGTTTTTAAAGATTTTTTTTTTGAATAGTTTTCTAATTAAAAATTATGAATATACTATCCAGATGTTGTATAAGATGAAAGATTTATTTGTAAGGGTATAGCAAAAATATAGGAAGTGAATTTTAAATGTAACAATTAGATCGGAAATTAGACGATTACGATTTATAAAATATTGTTGGTTTTGAATTGCAATCGAGATTTGTTTCTCACGTATATGTATTCGATTAACAGTGTTTTACTTGTATATCCCAAGCCCGAGATAACAAAGTCTTTTACGAATTTTGGTGTTTTGATTTAAAGCCTGTGTTGTTGGCTGTCGAATCGGATGGCCGCGTTTGATTATGCATCGAAGAGTAAGCTAACGACCATCCTTTTCTATGACTTCTAAATGCAAGGCCATGTTTTTTTTTAGACCTCCTGTACTCCTCTGGTTTTGCTTGCTTAAACTTGTACGAATATTTATAAAATAATAATCACTTTGCCAGGGCACTTGACTTATATCAAAATGATTCTAGGTTGTTTTTAGAACAGTAATATATTAGAGGATTGATGTGCTTATAAAAATCTATTTAAATTTAATTACTGGAAAACACTTCGTCATAGTTAAGAACGATAAATAATACGAGTACTAACCATCATGTATTTTCTGATTTTGGAAATTTTCGATTTAGGCGTAAATTTAACAGTTTTGATGGACTAACATGACATCATGTTTTTCCTAGATTTTGGACATTTTCATTAGTTTTAGGGTTTTTCTGAATTTCTATTTTTATTATTTTCAGTTTATGCCATAAATTCTCAGTTTCAATAGAACCGCATGCCAATTTGGGATTTTTGAAATTTTTGAGTAAGGTCATAAATTTTGTAGTTTCAATGTTGTTTCTGAGTTTTAATAATTTTTGATTTGCATCATAAATTTTCATTAGGTTGAACCATCATGTATTTTTAATGTTTTGGAAATGTTCGATTAGGATCATAACAACGTTCACAGTTTCAAAGTGCTAGCTAGAATGTATTTTCTCTGGCTTTACATCTCAGGACGAAAGTTTGCCGCCTGCATATAGTCGACCTTCATTCATCTCGATACATCACACATTTTTTTCAGTTTTGTTGAAAGAAGGTCGACTTCACGCAGATCATACTCGATATGTCACGCAGATCATACTCAGCGAATTTTATGGGATCATAGATCGATCGTATATGACGTTCTTATCGAATAAAGAAAAATTTCGGCAGTCGTCGGAGGTCAGGATCCTAGGTTTCACTTGCATATAGGTATAGAGTCGGTCATATTAGTACTTTTAAAAGCACGCGTTTGCATGATCACAAGAGAGGTTTTGATTGCAGAACTATATTATCATCAGCATAGCCAAGCATAGATTTAACTAGATTTATTTAGAATGCAGTTCTATGTCTCAATCTCTCTTTTCCGTAACACGTACAATTGATGTAAAGCTGCAGAAGATCTTGCTCCAATGATGCTTTCAATGATGTCTTCAGTCAAAAGGATGAATCTGGCGAGTACAATTTAAGCAAATATTGGATAAGCAATGTTGGGCATTTGATCTCTGTGCAACTATATTTTACCATTTACGTTTTGAAGGTTGCTTGTAAGTTTTTCGATTTTACGACAAATGTCATATCGCAGAACCATTGACATATAAGAAACTTTTTTGTTTAAACAAATTTGTGATATGTCACAAACGGATTTTGAAATGGCCGTAATTTTAAGTCATCAATTTCAACATATATATATATATATATATATATATATATATATATATATATATATATATATATATATATATATATATATATATATACCAATTAGCGAAAACTAACTAACATTTTAATATTTGGACAACTTAGTATCTCCATGATATAACCTATACAATATGTCTAATATTTCAAATTACATAGTTGGAGGTCTATTATTAAAAATAATTTTAGAGAAATCATTGCTAAGTCTAAAATTAAATTCACATCCTGTTGGAAAATGTCCAACATTTTTTTTTTGAAAACAAAGTCCTTGAAAACCACAATAAATTCTGCACACATGAATGCATTAATCATTTACATAGAAAACAAAAATCTAGTTAGGTTGCAATTACAAAACATTGAATAATTAGTGTAAAAACTAAAAAAAATTACAAAATTTGTTGAAACGCGACGAATGTCAGTTACTAAGTATATTATATTCCCAAAAAATTAAAATTGATTTAGAAATTTGACGTAGCGTTCATCTGTATAGCGCTCACACGGGCTCATTCACCTGTTACAAGAATTTTTCTATATACACACCGCACCGCATATATATACAGCAGTAAAGATGTAAAACAGAATTTATAATTTTTCATGAAAATCAAAACCGACTGTGTGGTGTTAATTAATTGACGCTAATTAATTACGAACCGAAACAAAAAAATTATGTATATGTACCACGAGGGCTCATATAGTAAATTGATGATAACATTAGCACTAATAAGATTTGCGTGTTAAAATTTTAAAATTTCTATGGTTTAATTAATTTCATTATCTTCGTCTATATACCAGACACCGTATATCGACGAGAATTAATGAAAATTATATGCTAATTTTTAATCTATCGACGCAAGCTCTATAATCGCATGCTGGCAAATATTTCTATATATTTACCTAGTTATGTGCGTCAATTGAGTTGCATTATTATGATAGAAATTCAACGTAAATACGATCGGATTAGAACGATGGTGTAAATCAAAAATTTTAATTTAATTATAAAGTTTAACAACAACAAATTAACTTACAAAATTTATACGATCGCATAATTAATATGTATACTATCCGCATTCGTGCCGTCTTCATCATTGGAGGCGTGTTGATCATGGATTTATGATTTAAAAAAATCATAAACCATTTTTTTCCAGATTTGCCTACATTTTAATATATAGTAGAGACAAATCTGTGTACTCATCTGTTTTTACTACTTCCGGTAATTCATCATTTTTTTTATATTATTGTAACTACTTATGTTTATTTAATAAAATTTCAACATCTAATTTGTATATATGTACATTTAATTTATAATATTTGAATGCAGTGAAGTCGATCCTTAATTATATTTCGTAATTTAAAATTGTTTACATATTATGCGTGTACGCATATTGTTGTCGTTAAAAATTATTATTTTCTCATCATATGGTGGATAAAAGATATTTTAATAGAAAATGAGGAAAATGAAGAAAATTCAATTTCACATTAACACACAGAAAATTATTTATAGATATACGAGAGTACATGAAAAATTTGTCACAATTTGATTAATGAGATTATAATATTGACGTTATAATACGGTAAAGTTACTGATTTTTTTTAAGTGTTCGATGAACCCTTTCCTATATATGCATGCAATTTTCTTTACGGTTCGAAGCAGAAGTTGTAACATGATTTACTTGCCTGCCTGTCAAAGAATATATAATATATAAGAAGCAAGATAACTTTACAATTCCACTCTGTGGCCTTAATTCAAAACCTTCAAGTTTTGGAAGTGATTTGAAAAGACTGAACACGTTTTGTTAGTTGTTACTATATGCATTCTTACATAAAAGGAGGCACATTTTAATTTGACAGTTCCACAAATTTATAAATATTTATAATCACACGAAATAGTTGTTTTGATAACTGATACTTGTACCTAAAGCACAAGCTGTCGAGGTTCTTAACATCAGCCATCTATAGGTTCGGTTGAACAACGCTATATATAGACTAGTAAAATCCACCATATATATCCCTTTATGAACGAAACTACTGCCATTTGAAATCAAACAAAAATGTTCACGGATATATAGTATAATACCCCTTTGCAAATTTGCGAAAAGTTCTGTAGCACACGTAATAGTGGCCCGGTTATGATGAATGATACTTTTATCAAAAGCACTCGACATCAATATAAATACTGTTAAAAATCCGGACAGTGTGTATCGAAAAAATTCAAAATTTATAGCTTTTTAAGTAAATATGAACTTTGTCCATATTTTGTTGTTGTGTAGGTTTTTTGAAGAACACTCACTTATTGGTTTAGCAATCCTGCTTATATTTTCTTTATATGAAAACCTTCTATACTTCGGTCTTTTTTTGTCAGTTTTAAATTATTTTGCGATAACGACATCAAATTTTGTTTTAATTTTTATTAGGCGTTTCTATTTCAGTGATTTAAAGGGGAACGGAGATCCAATCTTGGAGAACATTGTCTATGGTTTAAGGCCTATATTTATATAGATAGCTCGATAAATAAATTATGTTGTATACATGTATGTATCTAAATAGCACATCGTAATATAATTCAATATGTATACCGATTGCTAATTGTTCTACGCAGCACACTGTATATAAGTCAAATATATTGTAGAAATGAAATGATCGTTAATTTTTTTACACAAAATAATATATTTTACGATAATACTGATAATATATGCAGTCCGCCAAATTTCAACCTTCAACAATATTTTAATCTCACACTTTATTTACATTTTATAAGTTGTGTTCAATTCTGGTATATATGACGATTTATTAAATACAATTTGGTGACAACATTTGTTTTATAACATGCGCTAATACAAGTCCTTGGGCCAAATAAATTTAAACAATTTTAGCACAAATTTAACGGAGTTAACCTCATTTTTTACCACTATTACGTCACTACATATGTATATATCAAAACTGTGTATGTGATGTGTTGTTATTTATCCATAAACTATTAATTTATTTTTATTATTATTATTATTTTACAATATTTTAAAACTAAATAAATTACGAATTATAAATAATAAAAAGTTTATGGCAAATTTATTTTAATATACACTAACAGAAAATTAAAAATGTACATATAAATGTACATTTATTAATAAAAATTTTGTCAAAGTGCCAAAAAAACAAACAACTATTTCTAATTTTATTACTTACAATTAATTATAATTTATAAATTTACTGGTTGGGATTAAACATGCAAAAAATTTGTAATTTAATTTTTCGTTGTAAAACTATTTTGTTTGGGTGGTTTTAACATCGTATCGCGGTCCGAATAGTTTTAATGCGTGGAGAGACGAACTACACTAAATACAAGAAATAAAATAGAAAATGGAATTTTGTGTATAGATATGTAGGTATACAAAGCAGAAGAAGGTGGAGTTAATTTTACGTGAACAGGTGAATTACGAAATCTAGCTATTGATTGGCCATTGCAATTCGTTACACGTATTTGAGCAATGGAGGCGATTTGAGATGTCATTACTGTTAAGTCTGTATAGTTCGTATTTAGTACATATTATATATATATATATATATATATATATATATATATATATATATATATATATATATATATATATATATATATATATATATATATATATATATATATATATATATATATATATATATATATATATATATATATATATATATATATATATATATATATATATATATATATATATATATATATATATATATATATATATATATATATATATATATATATATATATATATATAGGGTTACCAAATAAGAAGTTTCATTTTGAATAGATATTTTGGCAGCTGTCAATTTTGAAGCTGTCATCTTTTGATACTTGACTAAAAATGGTATGTGATACATGCTTCAACAACGCTTTAAAATTGTTAAAATTTACTTCGAAAATGTGGCTGGTGCAACTGTTACGGTGAATGGATTGCGCTACCGGGCTATGATTAATGATTTTTTATGGCCAATATTGGAAGATATTGATGTGGACGACGTTTATTTTCAGCAAGACAGCGCTACGTGCCACACAAGCATCGAAACATTCGCAGTTTTGCAAGAAAAGTTTTCTGACCGTGTTATTTTTCGAAGAGGTGATCACAATTGGCCACCAAGATCTTGTGATTTAACACCTTTCGCCCTTTTCTTTGGGGTCACGTGATAGACAAGGTCTATGCCAATGCTTCACAATCGATTCAATACCTTAAAGATGGAATTCGTGAAGTTATAGCGGGCATATAGCCGCAAATGTGCGAATTGGTCATGGAAAATTTCATGAAAAGGATATGGTGCTGCAAGCGTAGCCGTGGTGGCCATTTGGCTGATATAGTTTTCAAATGTTAATGGCATTCCTTCCTTTTTACAAATTCATTCTTTTCTCTTAAAAACTACTCGTTTTTTTAAATATCGAAATGAAACCTCTTATAGGAAAACCCGTTATTTCCGTATAAATTGTGGGTGGACCTATATACATTGTTTACTTCAGTGTCATGGATAGAATTTTTCTCTACCTCATAAGTCAATTTAAAAGCCAGACCAAATGGGTTGATTGTTGCCATTAAACTAATTTATTCATGAATGAGTTGAGGATAGCTCCTTGAATTGTCTGCGACACCGATTTACTATTCCGATGCTTCATCTGATTCAAGAACATACAGACTTGAACAAATTTCCTTTGCTTTCGGATACCATAAGCTTCTGCCCTACAATAAATTTGAGCATGCATTCGAAAACAGTTTGTACCATACATAATCTGGAGGTGCCTTATCAGTTGTATGGATAGTATTTTAATTGAGTCTAAAACAACCTTTCCTTCTTTACAACACTGAGTAAAAGTATATCTTTTAGGATAGCTGACAAAGTATTTCGCGTTGCATGGAATGCAATACATATTCATTTCCCCTAGACTAGTCAATTATGTAACGGTTAGTCGACGTCTATCGATATATCCATATAGCTTTTATGTGTATCGAAGATAAAGAAAGAAGAACACGAATAAAAAAACGGCTTGACAATATTCTCCTTCATTAACAAATTATACCGTAAAATATACTAACAAAAAACAAAAGGGATCACATTTTTGCAATTTTTGGATAAAATTCAACGTAAGTTTATATGAAAAAATGTCTCTTAAATTTTTTTGGATTTTGAACCCAATTTAGTAATTTTAAACATTTGGCCAGGAAATCTCGTTAAGAGTCCGATCAATTTTTTTGAGTGCGTTTATATACAGCAAAAATGAACCTCATCTAATCTCTTCAATGATTTAAGTTCCTCTCAATTTTTCATAATCAATAATTGTTAAAACTAATCAAAGTTTCGCTAGATGGGTTATTTTCCAAGTTGGCGAAAAACGTCAGTTAATTAAACCAATTTATCATTCTACTGTGCGATGCGACATTGAAAATAACAGGAGTTTGTTAGTAGATTTACAGTTACAAATTTGTTGCTGTTTATACTATAGCTACATTTCTTACGCAAAATTGCGTAACAAATTATCAAATAACTAGCGTACATTTTTGTAACTTGAATCATTGCATTGAAATTATGTATTAAGAAGTAATACTTACTTAAATGTTATATAATTTATAAAATCTACTTCACAGTTCAATGCAATAATAATGCATTTATGACTTCTATAACATATATTAAACTCGTATACGTACATAATTATAAGTGTGCAGGTACACCTTATCTCACGACATGCAACAATGGCAATAATTAACATCACTTTAAGTAATGTTATTTCTGAATAAATTTCTTATCTTTTCTACATATTTATTGTTTATTTATTTTTATTTTTTTATTAATAGAAAATGAAAATATAATGAATAAGTATATATTAAAATTTTATAGTTCAATTGAATTATAATTTCTGTAACAGAAATTTTTATTTCTTCTTCTTATAAGGCGCACGAAAATGATTCATCAAGTTTGTCATTCATATATTATTGTTATCAAAATGTGAGAATAACAGAACTAGTATCCGCACTGTTGGTGTGTAGAATCCAATCCACACTTTAAAGATTAAAATGATTTTTTCAACCGCACGAATTTGAGTACATATATCTGGTAAATAAGGCAGAAAAAATACTTTTCTTTCATTAGATACCACTAGCTTTTTATCAAGGAAGACATATGTTTTTTAATAATAGCAAAGTGATAACAATTGAAATAAGCTCACGGAGAGATTGACACAAAGGTTCAAGTTATGACAATTAGATCAGGAGGTACCAAATTCGAAACCTAATGGATTTGGTGACCAATAACACAACTGTTATCTTTTGTCGGCATTACGTAAATCGAAGAAAATTGAAAATCGAAATCTATATCTTTATGACTAAGCCTGTATGTTTATAAACAATAAGGTACATCCACGCTCAATTTAAGGGTGTAGTAAAACAAATGCACTTTTAGGAAAGTTTACATATTTAATAATTAGATTAAAACTGATCGATCCCAGATGTTGAAGTCGTTTAAAGTTTTACTATATACTATTGAATAATCCAAGTCACGATTTAATTGATTTATGACACAATCATTTAGATTGCAACTTTTTAAACTAATACCTCCTTAATGTTGAAACTGACGCAACGAATTTTTCGGACTTTAATGTTTGGAAGCAAATCATAATTTTCAATTACAGGAAAAAAAATCCTATCTTGGCCTATTCCTATTCCTATACCCCGTCGCACACGGCCTACTTGTACATATTTGAATTTACTCTGCCCACTGTTAAAAAAATTTGTAGAAAAACGAGTAATGGTACACAAAAAAATTTGCTAGAATGAGTTGGAAGAGCTTTTGCCACAAAACAGAATATGGTTTAGTATAATCCAAATAAAACCGTTAAAACGTTGTAACCTAATTTAATTTATGCAAAATACTTACTTTAAACTTGAACTAAATTCACGTCTTACTCGTAAAACCCATATTTAGGTCATAATCTTAAAAAAATTTTGCACTTGTTGTCAGATTTATGTAAAAAACAGCAAAATTTATGTCAATGTGATAATCGCGAGAAACACGAGTTAATGTCACGACACATAATGTCATGGCTATTTGAAAATTTGATAGCCTATCGCTTATCAACCAAATAATTTCTTAACCATAAATGTTTTCTTATACAAAACTTTCGAGCTTCCTTGTATTAATTTAAGACAAAAAAAAATTATTAGAAATTTGTTTATGTTGCGTGTTAAAATATGTACTGTGTAATATCTTCATGTTATATAAACGAGGTTAGTATTGGGGTGATCGCATTTGTGATAAGGTACAAGAATATATGGCGTGTAATTGTTGATTCGGTTTTGTATGTTATTTTTGTTGTTATTGTTGTGGTTGTTGTTGTCAAAATATCAAACATAAATGGAGTATCAAAATAATATGAAATTGGTACATTTATTCACAGTTTTTTAGTATACTGGCCATGTGTCAGACGGATTTAATAAATAACTGGTTTGAAATGGTTCAAAGGAATTGAGGCAAAAACTATATAGTACTATACGTAATGCAGTTAACGATGGTATATATATATATATATATATATATATATATATATATATATATATATATATATATATATATATATATATATGTATATATAAAAGATATATTAAGATATATTCCGAACGAGATATACGTGTCTTACTAATGCTTTGAGGTGATAGCAGGTGTTTTAAACTTCCTCATTTTACGCTCTCAACCTTGTAAATACACCTTTGGTCTTCTATACCCTTCACAACCCTGGTCTTCTGTAATACAACACAAGTGAACCGCCGTGCATTTTTGTATCAGGTGACTTGTATTTTCATGTTTTCAGAAGTGTTAGCGTGTGAAGATTTCACCGGCTATACGATATAATCCCGCACACTCCAATTACGCGATAAATATATATTTCATGAAAAATGCCTCATTCCTTCTTTTACTAGAAATGTCGACTTTACGTTTCTTTGAATGTTTTTGTCCGCAATTCACATCTGACTTTTCTTCAAGTCGCTCGGATTTAAATGTCACTGTGTTGCTGTTTAACGAGCGTATTAAGCCTGGTATCGAAAGAATGATTAATTATAAGTACCGATGTAAATCTAAAACATGAAGTCAGATTGGCCGAGTGGTCTAAGGCGCCAGATTTAAGCTCTGGTTCCCAATTGGGAGCGTGGGTTCGAACCCCACATCTGACAATCAAACATTTGTTTTCTTTTATATTTAATAACTTCACTTAAACCACTTTTTGCGCAGCAGAGACATTTCGAAAAAATCGTACAAAAAACACTCGTGTAATACTGAACCCATCTACTGAACCCATCCAAAAAGCTACTTTGTGATACTGTATATAGTTTCACAAGAACAAGATATGCTATCAATGCATTGACTTTCGCGTAAACTTCGGGAATTGTTTCTTCGGCAATATATTATGAGTTTTTTTGTATACGAGTAGGTTTCTTCACCGATTTCGTGCTTGGATTTTGTATAATTCTCTGTATAAAGGCATAAATAACTACAGCTCCCGTTGCAACTTTCTAGTATGTTCTTCATTTGGATGATTTCGGACAAAACGATTAGCCATATTGAGTGGCGTTCTTTAACTAAATGGGCACAAAGGTAATTACTTTCTCTAAACTGAGAAAATTATGCTAAACAAATCGAAAATTTCTCAAATTCAAAAAATACATGATTGTTGGTCAGGATTTCAAAATTTTTTTGATTTGGGAAATTTATAATTCGCGTTATGATTTTTTCAGTTTTGTTAGGTTATACTGTAAAGAATTTTTATAGAAATAATCGTTATTGAACTTTTTGCTAAGAAACTAATAAAATGTTCGTCTGACGTAATATGTTATAAAGTATAAAGGTCGTGATTATACCATAATCTTTGAGTTGTATCAAGAATTTAGTATTGGGCGATAGTTATCAATATTGCACATTTGGGTGTTCTTGATAGTTGAATGACAGTTCTCCTTTATTCCAAACTTTATCTAGAATGTATACATCTATAACGACGGCGGTGACGTGTCGTTATTTTAATTATTCAGAATTTGAATGTTGTGCAAAGCAAAGCTCAGTTTCGATCTGATGAGGAATCGTAAATAATTGTGTTAAAAATTATTTGTCATCTCATCAGGCCATGGCGACCGAGTGCTATGAGTAATAGCTATTTTACGCTCTATATATATTTATGTACAGTGTACATGTAGCGTTAGCGAATTATATGAATGTGTACGAAATATCTGAATAATTTTTTTTTTTTTATGTTTGTGTAGCGATGGTCGCTACACATCCTTCATCGTTAATTATTTTTGCAAGTTTTTTATGGATATTCTAACAGGAGTTGTTTTAACTAACATTTTTTTTGTTTGTCTAGATCATGTTGCTTAGTTTAATATATAATATATTTTTGATAAATTTATAAATATTAACGATGATTTTTTAATGGAACTTCCAAATTCCCAACTATTGTGAGTCATTTTTTACGTTATGTTCTATCATCACCGCTAAAGCTAATTAAGTCACATTGGAAACCCATAGCTGAACGCCGTTAAATTAATTTTAAAAAAAACCAACTTGCAAGATATGGAATACATTTACTTCAAGTTAAACATTAATGTTGAATTGTGGAGGAAATCAACATTAATTTGTGGAGGAAATCAACATTCCCAAATTTTTGGGAATCAGGACCTTCACGGGGAAAATTGCAATTGGGAAATACGTAACCACAGCTTAAGAGGTGTTCATTTTAAAATGTATATTCCGCAGGTGATAACTTGCAGGTATATTTTATAAAAATACTTTCAAGATTGGTCGCAATTTAACTAAGTAGTTTTTGCTATACATGAGTAAAGTAGAAGTTTAAGCTTGTAAACTAACAGGTTGTTTTGGGAAAATCCTAATTTTGGTGATTTACAACCCACCTCGAAATATGATTAATTTCAAAGGACTAAAATTGTTTATGAAAGGTGACTTCCGAAGGTGAAATATGCATTACTGTTATCAAGAAATACTTCACATAATATCACACCCGACCTTTTTTTGGGTGATAATATTATCGCCTTTATTCCGATAGTTTTTAAATTTGGGGCTCATAATGAATTCGAAACTATTTTTGAGTGACCATGTGAGTTCTCTAGACTGATAAATGTTGTCCTGTTAACAATTCATAATATACCACCCAAGTGTACATTTTCGAACATTTTTTTATATAGTCCAGATAAAATCAAAAAATTACAAAATTTGATGGTGCCACCAAATACGCAACTACATTTTTAATGAGCGAATAGTTGACAGTTTAATATTATTTATTCATTCGGAACGTGATTTTTGTCAAATTAAATTTTAATTAAAATTTTGAATTATTTAGAAATATTAGGACTGCTTATATATCGTAAACTAATAAAACATATTACTCTATTCTATATAATAAATTTAATCCGACCTCGGCATGATGTAATCCTATAAATTAATCGTAATCTAAATCATTTCTATTTTTGGAATAGATATATGTATATAGACATAGATTTAAATTAAAATCAGAATCCAAACCATTCAATATCTAATTAAAATAGTTTTTAAGTGATATAAGTGTAAACATTTTACAAAAACTATTTAAACTATTTAACCTTTTTTCTGTTAAAATAATTAGGTTTTTACATCGTTATCCACCCCCCAAGTCAAAAACATAGTTTATACATATTTTATGTAAACTATTGACATATACAGCAAACATAAACTTGAAAATATCTTAGAATAATATTAGATTATTTCCGGTACATAAATTACGGTAATGTCGCGTGCAGCATGTCAAATCAATTCAAATATTTGTTCACGGTTTCGATGCTCATTATGAATGTTGCTCGTATATAATTGGTTTGATACGAATGGAAAATCGGATTATATTTGATATCATTGAGTATGGTGAAACCAATCGACACATTGAACTTCAATGTTGCGCAAAAATATTTCTGTAGAAAAATATGTGCAAAATATTAGAACCAAAGATTTTGAAATTAATTTGTAATCTAATACTACTCGAGAAATATAAATGTTCTTTTGAAGATAACCGAAAATTGTCTTTCAAACTATATAAAATTTTCTAAATTTCTTGAAAATTATAAAAGTAGCATTTCTATAACATCCCAAAACACATATGGTAATTAATCAATATATGTATGTATATACAAGTCGTTTGCAAAATAAAATCCATATCTTAAGTCTATATCTCCTTGTACTAGTATATATACCATATGATATGGTAATGTCTTTACTACTTCTTCCTCATCTTTTCGTATTTTTAAATGCTTCCCTTTATCATATAATCATTAAATTTACTTACGTCTTTAGACTTGTCTTATGTAGATATAAATTTTAGTATGCATAATTCTGGGAAATGATTTTTAACAAAGGCGGGCATTGTTTTATAAGCGTTGGCCCTTTGAGTAATTTTTCGTAGTTGTTGTTGTAATGTTGCTATAATTTTTTTTTAAATTTTTTATTGAAACATGCTCATTTGACGGTTTGATATAATGTTGTATGCGCTTATGGAACGGATTAATATTTAATATGAGGATTTATATATAAAATGCAATACTTGGAATTAGAGCATTGATGGTGGTAACCTGGAACTGTTGAATAATTATGGCGGTGAAATAAAAGGATATTTTTGGTTATGTTAATATTGGAGATACATTTAATTACTTGTCAAATTTTTGTAATAAAAAATGCATGGCTTATTTATACGTAATTCATTTATTAACTATTTTGTAAAAGACACGTCTTTTATTTAAAGGACAATACCGTGCAATGAAATTCACATTTAGGGAATTTGAATCATAATTTCAGGACATGTCACCGTACAGTAGCTACAGGTAACGAGAAAAGATTTTAAAACTTATTTTTGAAGTGCTTCTAAAAGATAATCCAGTGAGAAAGGCGTTAAACGATAACGACGGCATTTTCTCGGCTATGACCCTTAGTAAACTGAAAGATTTAAAGAGAGTTGAAACAACACAAGGTTCGATTAAAGCTTAATGCTTTTTAGTCTTTGTAAATTTTCAACACCTGATAGTAGCCCAATTGTGGTGAATGATACCTCAATCAAAAGCTCTGGTTATCAGTATTAATACTACATCAAAATCTATGTATATTTTCATAAATAGTTTTATTTAAAAAAATTGGCAAATTAGCAAAGGGATTAGCCTTTGCTAATTTACGGATTTGATTGTTTTTTATCAATAGAAAATGAAATAGTGGCCCGATTGAGTTGAATGATACCTTAATCAAAAGTTCTGGTCATCAGTATTAATACTGCATTAAAATCTATATACATTTTCATAAATAATTTTATTTAAAAAAATTTGCAAATTAGCAAAGGGGTTAGTCTTTGCTGATTTACGAATTTGATTGTTTATTCAATAGAACATGAAATAGTGGCCCGATTGAGATGAATGATACCTCAATCAAAAGCTCTGGACTGCATTAAAATATATATACATTTTCATAAATAATTTTATTTAAAAAAATTGGCAAATTAGCAAAGGGGTTAGTCTTTGCTAATTTACGAATTTGATTGTTTATTCAATAGAACATGAAATAGTGACCCGATTGAGATGAATGATATCTTAATCAAAAGCTCTGGTCATCAGTATTAATACTGCATTAAAATATATATATATTTTCATAAATAATTTTATTTAAAAAAATTGGCAAATTAGCAAAGGGGTTAGCTTTTGCTAATTTACGAATTTGCTTGTTTATTCAATTGAACATGAAATAGTGACCCGATTGAGATGAATGATACCTTAATCAAAAGCTCTGGTCATCAGTATTAATACTGCATTAAAATATATATACATTTTCATAAATAATTTTATTTAAAAAAATTGGCAAATTAGCAAAGGGGTTAGCCTTTGCTAATTTACGAATTTGATTGTATATTCTATAGAACATGAAATAGTGGTCCGATTGAGATGAATGATACCTTAATCAAAAGCTTTGGTCATCAGGATGTATACAATTTAAAAAATAATTCGTTACAAAAAAATTTGCAAAGTGCTATGTTTTCCAAAAAAATGTTAGTTTAAATGTATACATATTTTATAGTAGTACTTATACTGATGACCAGAGCTTTTGATTAAGGTATCATTCATCAAAATGAGGCTACTATTACGTGTTGTATTAATTATACAATCAAATTCGAAAATTTGCATAGGCAAAAAGTCACAAGTAAACTACTATATGTTTATGTCCCAATTATTATGGATCTAATTATTAAGGCTCTCTTGGTAAGGATATCTAAAAGATTAACGTACATAACTATATTCTGTAAGTTATATTTAGTTCTTAAAAGAAAAGATGGTTTCAGAATGATCTGAATCTACGCACATTTACAAATTGTATTTCAGTATGCTGTCCAATGCAATCTCATTTAAATTGTAAAAAAAATTATAGCGCCACCATTTCCAGGGAGTCAAAATTTGTCAAAAATATTGCAATTCAATTATACTTGCCTTTAAGGTTCTCGAGTGCGATCATTACGATCCACTCATTACACAACTAATTGTTAATCGCGCTTCAAATCGCATTCATTCGTTAATTATTATTCCGCGCATTTTGATTAAAGTAATATTTGTTATTCAATGAAAATTAACTAATTAATATAATTAATTAAAATAAATATTTATTTATAATTTAGAAATTATTTTATTACAAATTATGTAAATGAAATATAATAACAATATAATTTAAATTGAACGGTTCATAAATAATTACTAACTCGTTACACAAAACTATTATAATATGTGCGCTTATTTATATTATATTGTAGTAATATATACTAATATAGCAATATAATTACATGGAATAGTGACAATCGATGAGCCTCAACTTGTTATTTTAAATATTATATTTATAAATAAATATAATCAGCTCTAAGTTGAATATTAATATTTCAATCTGTCTGATTATGACTATGCATGTACGAGTATGTTATACAGTATACAGTACAAACCTATAAGCAATACATATCAGATTCTACCCTTTTTAAAGTTAGTACTGTATATTATACACTGATAACGTCTTAATATATTAATATTTTGTTGTTGTTGTAATTGTTGTTGAGATCTTGTGAGAGACTGACAGAAAAATTGTTGAAAATTTATAATTTGAAATACTTTGACCCAGCGCGTATTAATATGTATATTATCAAGACATTGAAAATGTGATAACCTCGTGCCGGGGCCACGATATAGAGTTAGTATACATATTCAATTCGTAAGATAAATATGTATTTTTTTTTTTACACAGATGGATAGGAACGAGTATTGGTTTAGGTTTTGGTTTAAGATACATGATTTTGATATCTGTATGCTATATAACCAAAGAGTTGCAAAGGGTTATTGAACGTATAGTATAAAAGTACGCACAAATTTTAAATATTAGTATTTGACAGATTCATGCTAGGACGTGATTTTATAATTAAAGGTGACTCTAATGCGAAAAACATCCATCGAGGATCTAGACTTAAGACGTCAAAGGGTGGATAATTGTTTGCAGAAGGGCAGACATTAACACTTAAATTTTACTCTGGTGACTCAAAAAAATTCATGTCTAATAGACTTCTAACAATAACACCAAATGTATAACAACCAGCATACAAATATGTGCTTAACATAACCTAACCAATGGAATTTAGAGAGTTAGTAATGAAAAGCCGACGGGCACGAAAGACTTGATAAATCAATCGAACACCGGAAAATAAAACAATTCTTTACAATTAATGTAAAAGTCTCAACTTTCTTCTTAAAGAAGCTAAAATTGAATCAACAGATGCTTAAGTAGTTTTTCTAACGAAAAATATTCTGATTACTTATACAGTGGAAGCCGACTAAATATCTCATGAATAGGTCTGGGCAAGTAGTCCCAAAAAGAATAAGATTTGTTTGCGAATCATCTCGAGGACGCTTTTTCACCACTACCACAACAAACTGCCAACGAAAATATAACAACAACTCACAAAGTATAAATAAGCTTTACATGCGACCAAATAGTAACTCTTCAAGAATTAAAAACAGAAGTGAAATGTTATCTGAGCATTAATACAGGTTTAAAAAGATTAAACATTATCAAGTATTAAACATTATCAATACGACGTTTCGGTAGAAATGCGTCCCGCTCCAATGAAAAGTAGGGGAAGTAATACTGATAGCAAAACCAGCTAAGCCGCTTACGATAAAAAACCATACAGGTACATTTCCTTACTTAAACCAATAATAGAGGACAGCGATCTAATTCCTCCACATCAATTTGGAATCAGAGAAAAGTAAGTGCTTGTGGTTGCAGCATAGTTTATGGTATACAAGATGCATATAGCGATCTACCAATTCTATGAGTTACTAAAATAAGTCTTATTTATATAATAAATAAGTTGGGCAACCAAATTCAATTTCTTAATTTTCTACAATAGACATAATTTTGAGCTACCCGTGTTAAGTTTTAGTGTGTATGAATATTTTTATACTGAAAACTGTGACGCTTTATTAACCTTTTTTTTTAGACAAATTGAAAAGGATTGACAACTGGGTATTCCGCCTAACACCAGTGCTTTCAATGCTGATTTACATATGCGACGTGTGGCTTGTGACAGGTAGTAATAAAAGTGATGCTTCCTAGACAACAATTTACATATGTGACGGGCTTAGCCACGCACACTAATTAAATAATTTTTGTTATTTATTATCGAGTAGTCCGTTTAATTAAAAAAAAAAAAACACAAACGTCATGTTTTCGTGGCAAAACGATCAAAAATTATTTGTATTTGTTGAGTGTAACCGTGACGGGTACGATAAAATTAAACCATCTCTCGACGTGTGGCGTGTGCCGTGTATAGATTTTTAATATACTTGTTTCTGATTGGCTACTAGCACCCATGCACACCACACGTCGCATATGTAAATCAACCTTTAAAAAGTGCATGCATTTCTTTAAATTAATTATATATTTGCCATTGCTGACTGTGGAACTTTTAAATTATAATTTCCAATTTACATCGTGAATGCAAATGAGTCAGTAGCATGGGGGCTCACGGACATGATAATTAAGTTTAAGAGTCGAAAGGTACTCCGAGTACGATTTTTACCGATTGCGTTTTTTTTATTATTTCTTAAATTTTGTTTATGCGTGGCAATGCTTGATTGCAAAACTTAAATGTATAATTTGTAAACCACATTTAGGCTGGTGCAGCAAATTATTTTTGTAGGAATTGGTAATTGTCAAGCATACTATCACGGCCGACGAAAATCCTGTAACAAAAATACTAAGAGCAGAGAAAGAAAACAACAGGGGTTGCGAGTTCGCTAAATCCTAGAAAAAATGAACTTATTCGGAAAAAGGATGCTGAGTGGCATCTCAGTCAGTGACAACAAGAACCGCTGGATCAAATATAAGCTCAGCACGCCGTAAATCATAGTTATTAAGGAAATCGTCGACAGTGAGTAGAAGATAGGCAAACTAGGGCATAATTTGTGGACAATTTTAGACGTTAGGCAAATCTAGAACCTCCCAACCAAATCTTTCGTCAGAATGAGGACACGTCAATGACAATGTCGTTTACGAGTTCTGTGCATCATCAAATGTCCCCGCCGTGCATCCTAAGGAGAGAAGGTTTACCAGTTGCTGCTGAAAAGTATGATTTCTGAAATCACAATGGGCTCGCCAATAATTAATGTATGCTTCGTGAAATAGAAGCGAAAGCAATGCAGGTAATGCTGTGCGGGTTGTCAACCAGGTGCTTCGACTAAATTATTACGCGGATCAGCGACTGTACAGTGCACCCACTACCATACTATTCATAAATAATGATGGTGATCTGCCTTTTAAATGTGACATTCGTGTTTATCCAAAAAAAAATCTAGGCTAGTCGCCACAACCGTTTATTAATATGAATGTTCTTAGCCAAATTTATCCAAGATCGTATCCACTGTTGAATCCATATAGCGAATCTATATCGCTGGCAGCGAACATGGCAGTATAAACATCGCCTCACCAAGCGATCAAGGAAGTATTTTATCTATGAATTAGTTTCGATACTTATCTGCAGGTGGAAGCCAATTGGATTACCAGTGCTGAGTGTGGGCCATTTAAATTATAATTTCCAATTTACATTGCAATCTCATATGAGCTGGGGTAGAAGTTAAGACAAGAAAGTTATCATTTTTTTTGTCTAAATATATATATATATATATATATATATATATATATATATATATATATATATATATATATATATATACATATATATAAATGAAAAAATTGCCTCAAAATATTCTGAATAAAATAGCAAACTTGTAACCAGCACTGGCTGCAGACCTTTGAGCGCACTGCACGATAATTGATGAAAATTTGGGAGAGATATCAGGTTTAAGTTATGGCACCCACAACTGGTAAACAATTCCAATAGATTTTGTTCTAAAATTCTTCTTTGAACTCCACTGAGTTTGAACTTTATATTTGCACCATTATCTTTGATTTCGGCAGAACTTCAATTCGAGTTTATATTTTCCAACATATTTAAAATGGTATTGGATAAACCTTCACCGCTACCATTAGATGACGGCGTCAAACCTAAAAATCCATAGTATAGAAAACATTTATGTAGCCATATTGGTGCATCACAAAAATCACATACTGCCTCAAAGCATTAAGACATGATTCCGTTTCTATCTAAGTTTATTTCTATCCACAAGTCCGACTTGACTGGGACATTTAACGACTAAGCTGGATCTTAGTTCGAATCATCGAATTCATAAAGCTCAACACGAAATTTTGATTCGTATGATGAACTTATTTTTTAATATTGAGACATTTCGTTTTATTTTCCGGAGTAAAAACTTCTTTCCTGCATTTTCCTTAATTCTGCACCCGATAATTTAAGTTGATAAAAGCTAAATTTTTCAAAGCTGTATTTAAATCTGTAAATAAGACATTACATTATTTTTAGTAGCATAACATTTAGCAAGTTCCATTAGAGTGTAAAATAAATTTAAAATTTTGAGAAACAAAAATAAATTAACACATAACATTTAGCAAGTTCCATTAGAGTGTAAAATAAATTTAAAATTTTGAGAAACAAAAATAAATCAACACATGTCTACCAGTGGAATTGAACGGTGTACCTATTCCGCAGCAATCCAATGTCAAACACTTAGGCTTACGTCTGGATGTGTAAAATGCTTAATATTATTGCTTAACATTTCACAATCACCAGATAAACAAGACAGTTTCTCTTATTCATTATAACGAATATTTAGAACAAATGGATCAAATAAATGACAGTCAATATTTAAGTTAAATAACGGATAAACCAGATATTACTGTCATATTTAGTTTAAATGGGGTTCTCTTTAAACATAATTTAAATTAGCCCTGGATTAGGTAGAGTTTAGCATACAATTTTGTCAATACATAACCATGAATGGACCTACCATCATGATATTTTGCAAAAAAATTACATCTCAATGTCTCGATATATATATATTTGTCATAAATGAAACACAAGCATTGTAACATTATATTTTATGTCAAATAAATTTTAAGTCCAAAAATAATATTTGCAAATGCATTAAAAAAAACATTTCTTTTTTGCAATCGTCTGCGTACATACTCGGTCGTATAGTATTTACCTATATTTGTGTTGTTGTATACTGTTTACAGATTTTCTAAACGTAAATTCCAATTAGCTGAACATCTCTCCTTGCATTGGTGTATTTAATATATATATATATATATACATACATATATACTTAAATTTATATCAATAGTTCGAAAACACTACTAATGATCTGTTAGCATGATGATCATCAATGTATCTTCTAATTCAGGAAGTTTGACCATTAATGTCTCTTATGTGTACTATAGACATTATATTATAGTGTTTTACTCAAATGTTTACTAACCTGAAAAAATAATAAAAATAAAAAAATTTAATTTGTAATCTTCACCAAAGAAATGTTTTATTTACTTATCTAAGCCAAAAAAAAAAAAAAAAAAGTGGTAAAAAAATTGGTAAGCAAATTTGCAGATGGGTCGAAAAGCTGCTATATATAATAATGATGATGTGATGATGATGATGGATTTTATAACAAATATTGCAAATTTTTGGTTCAATATTTGATAATCGATTAAAAACTACATTTTATAGTGGTTTGGTTATAACACAAAAATGTATTTTTAATTCATTATCCAATGTGTTCGATAAAACAAACGAATTTTATTTTTTTTTTTAAATCTCGTGCTTAAATAATTAAATATTTAAATAATTAATAGTTTAAAAACTATCTTCTTCTTAGGTATATACATAATATTTAATGTATGAGCGCTCGCACCAAAAATACAGAAGCTTACATATTTTCATTTAACCGTGAATTTACACTAACAACATATGCGTATATTTACTTATTTATTTACTTTATAATAACAATAAGATTTTTTAATTGAATATATTAAAGAAATATGTGTATGTGGTATATTATATAGTAATAGAATTTAGAAATCATAAATAGACGAGAAAAATGTCTTAAGGTATTTTCGATGAGAGCACCTTATCCATATATTCGATTGAATATTTCCAACGCGTATAATAAAAGGGACCGACTGTTTGACAATTAGAAGGTTTTTTCAAAATGTTTTATTTATTTACTTAACAATTTTCATTTAGTCTTTAAATAGTTGTGTATATGGCCTATATCTATACACGATATAGATATAATAGCTGTTAAGGGGTCTTAAGATATTTTAAGATTGAATCATACAAAAGAATTATGTTTTTAGATAGTGGACCACCCGTAATTGATTTATTTTTTTTCTAGATGTTATAGTTAAATTTTTGATTTAGTAATTGGTCCTTTAGTTGAGAGGTTAGTTAACTTTATAAAATCCAACAATTTTATCGTAAATGCATTATACGAAGGGTAGTTAACTCTCAAACGCATTAAAGAGGTCAAAGTGAACCAAGTAATTTATTTAAGTGAAATTATCGAGAATCTAATTCTCCCTGATTTTGAGAGCATTCCAAACAATGTATCGAGTTAAAGAAAAGGCAGAGTTAATGCTCAATCCTGATAGGTTTACCGTAAATTTGCCACAATGACATTAAGAATGATTTCAGCCACCATTATGGACATGAAATGGCTAGCTTCTTATGGAGGCAACCCCTTAGTTCTAGATTATACAGAGATTCAGTTATATTTAATAGAGGACCGCATCCCTACTTGATGTAATTGTTACGAAGCTTATCGTTCTTACAACGAAGCATTATCGACCTCAAAAAAAGAACTTATATGATTCAGACCAAACAACATCGACCCAAATTTCAATCGACATGGTGACTCAACATTTCGGTTTAGCCCTCTTATTAATATGATGATAAGTGCCTATTGAGCCATCATTTATTTAACTTTTTCTGAATTTTGAAAATTTTCGATTTGTGGCACAATTTTGTAGATTTTGGTCATCATTTTTTAGATTTTTGGGAATTTTCGATTTGAGGCATAATTTTCTCAGTTTTGTTAGACTAACCATCATGAATTTTTTATATTGTGGGAATTTTCAATTTGTGGCATGAATTTCCCAGTTTTGATGGGCTAACTATCATTTTTTTCATGGATTTTGGGAATCTTCGATTTGTGGCAATATTTTCTCAGTTTTGAAAAGCTAACCATCATATATTTTGTGGATTTTGGGAATTTCCAACTTCTGATATTATTTTCTTAGTTTTGATAGGCCAACCATCATGTTTTTTCTGGGTTTTGGGAATTTTCGATTTGTGGCATAATTTGCTCAGTTTTAGTACGCTAACCATCACAGATTTTCTGGATTTTGGAAATTTTTAATTTGTGGCATAGTTTTCTCAGTTTTGATAGGCCAAATATTATGTATTTTCTAGATTTTGGGAATTTTCGATTTGTGACATTTTTTTCAGTTTGGATAGGCTAACCATCATGAATTTTCTAGATTTTGGGAATTTTCAATTTATTGCTTTATTTTCTCAGTTTTGATAGGCTACCCATCATGAATTTTGTGGATTTTGGGATTCCTCGATTTTTGACATTATTTTCTCAGTTTTAATACGCTAATCATCATGAATTTTCTAGATTTTAGAAATTTTCGATTTGTGGTAAAATTTTCTCAGTTTTGATAGGCCATCATGAATTTTGTGGATTTTGGGAATCTTCGATTTGTGGCATTATTTTCTCAGGTTTAATACGCTAACCATCATGTATTTTCTGGATTTTGGGGATTTTCGATTTGTGACATTATTTTCTGTTTCGATAGGCTAACCACCATGTATTTTCTGGATCCTGGAAGTTTTCAATTTGTAGCTTAATTATTTCAGTTTTGATAGGCATGATGTATTTTCTGGTACTCGCATTAAAACATTTAGTGAAAAACGTATTATACAAAATTTTGGTTTGCGTCAGGATTTCGTATGAAAATTAATCATTGCATAAGAAAAGGTACCGATTTTGGGACCTGATTTTATTAGACATTATTATTCATTAGCTGATATGAAACGTAGAAATTTGATTGACTATATACAAAACTAAACTAGCAAAAAGTGTTTCCGAATATTTCCAGATTTTCCTGAACTCTTAAAAGAAACACTGAAATGGAAATCAAGGCAAAACCACTTGGTTTTTTTTTTAAAGAAATTGTTGTCAGCAAAAACATTGTATACCACAATGTACAATCGAGAATTGTTGGCGATTTTCAAGAGCCACTAATCGAAAATTTTCAAAACCTAGAAAATGCCTGACCCATCAAAATTAAGATATTTTCGCCACAAATCAGAAATTTCCAAAACTCAGAAAATGCATGACGGAAAGCCCACCAAAATGAGGAATTTTCTACACAAATCGAAAATTTCTAATACCCAGAAAATGCTCATCAAAATTAAGAAATTTTCGCCACAGATCGGAAATTTACAAAACCCAGAAAACGCGTGACGGTTAGCTTATCAAAATGGAGAAATGTTCGCTACCAATCGAAAATTTCCAAAACCCAAAAATTCATGCATTTTTAGGATTAGTCTATTAAAAATGAAAATTATAACATAAAAATCGTCAATTTTTAAAACCCAGAAAGTACCTGGCGAAAAGCCCATCAAAATTGAGAAATTTATGCCAGAAATCGAAAATTTCCAAAACCCAGAAAAACATGACGATTAGCTCAACAAAATAGAGAAATTTTCGCCACAGATCGAAAATTTCCATAACCCAGACGTTTAAATGCCAGAAGTTTAGCCCATCAAAATTAAAAAATTTCACCACAAATCGAAAATTTCCATAACCCGGAAAATGCATGACGGTAAGCCCAACAAAATTGAAAAATGTATGCCAACATAATAGAAAATTGCATGATGGTTGTTATACCATTAAAGTTGAAAATTATAAGCCAAAAATGGTCAATTTTGAAAACCCAGAAACCGCATGACAGAAAGCCCTCAAAATTGAGGAATTTTCGCCACAAATCGGAGATTTTCAAAACCCGGAAAATGCGTGACGGTTAGCTCATCAAAATGGAGCAATGTTCGCCACCAATCGAAAATTTCCAAAACCCAAAAAATGCATGACGGATTAGTCTATTAAAAATGAAAATTATAACCTAAGAATCGTCAATTTTTAAAACCCAGAAAGTACCTGGCGAAAAGCCCATCAAAATTGAGAAATTTATGCCAGAAATCGAAAATTTACAAAACCCAGAAAATGCCTGACGTTTAGCTCATCAAAATTAAGAAATTTTTACCAACAATCGAAAATTTCGAAAATTTCGAAAACCCAGAAAATCGATGTTTAATTCAGACTTAAATTCTTTCACATATTTAGCTTACAATTTAAAATTAGTGACTTTATGACGTGAAAATAAAATTGTCACCTGAAGTTAGACGCCATTAAATGTTATTTAATTTTAATTAGTAATAACCACTTTTATTAATTATTACGCTTTTAGTGTCGTTATGTTAATGCCTTAGGAACAACATGTAAATAATCTTAAACTATAAATATATAGGCCAAAAGCCTTTCGAAGTTTACAGGTTTTTATAGTCATTGTAAAGAACTTCGATCATTTAATTTTAATTGTACTAATTGACTAAATATTTAGTTTTGTTACACCAATTTTTCAATTTTACTTTCCTCACTACATGACGTATGTTTGTTAGTTTTGAATGAATTCTTATTGTTTAAAATGCTTTTAGTGTATTTTAATAGTTCTAATTAACATTTTGTATAACTTAATTATCCACAAGATCTCCCATACACAATAAACATGTTAAAAATAATAATAGCCACAATAAAATTGGTGTCTTAACGAAATTTGTTGTAAATGTGAGAGTTTTAACTCAAATCCAGATGAAAAACATTCCAGCTATAGAAATTAGTCATAGTGTTATATTGTAACCAGTTTAGTTAACAAATCTTACAGATCGTGCGTATATAAGATATTATTTAAGTGCAGTAAAATAATACACACTAATTGCGAAATCTCATATATTCGTAAACTATAATTTGACATAATTTTTTGTCTATGAATCCACTTATGCTCTCGAATTCATCCAAAACGATTTAATAAACTTCCTAATAATTTGTGAGTTATGCGTTTATCCGCATGCAGGTGCTAATGAAACTCTTAATTTCAAAACTAATAAATCTAATTAATATTTCATAATATAGTAGTCTATATTTATTTTCTATTATTAATGCGGTTAACTAACCTGAGTTGACATTATGAACAAACCACTGTACGATTTTTGACATTATTTTTTTAAGTAAAAGCGAGGAGGGTTAAAATAAATAGTATGAACAAAAATTGTCGAAACTAAAAACGTCAAAAATTACTACTAAATATAAACAAACTTAAATAGATGCTGTAAAACTAAAGCTGAACTTATAACATCGAATTAATATCCGAACTCCCAAACTTCTATACTCCTTTTGCTCAAAGTAAGATTTTTTCAATCAAAATATGGAACTAATGGGTGGAATCTTTATCATTCACTGTATATTTTGATTGGTTTGAGTTCGGGAGTTCGTGTAATATTTACAATGTTATGAAGTCAGCTTAAAGGTCAAACAAAAAGGCAACAACCAAGCTTTAATTTGTTCTATTATTTTACCCATATGTTTAGTACTGTACTGGTACTTACTGTCCACACAATTAAAACGCAGGTAAAACAAGCATTGATTCGACTATTCGCACACAGCACAAGTTTAGCCTATACTGTAAACGCCTAACAATAATTAAACAAATTTGGTAATATGGTATCTAACTCGAAGATTGTATACTAATTGATTTATAATCCAATGATGCCAAAAGATATTCTCTCATAATATAGGACAAAGTAATATAGGAGATATCACCAAACTAGAAAGAATATACCCCAAGATAATAATATTGAAGCCAAACATCTTCTCGAGAAATTAAGATCTAAGACCTGGACACAAACAGTTTTCAATGTGTTCCTAATGAATTGGAGACAACTAATTAAAAATGTAGAATCCCCCCAAACGTGATCACATTTCTAAAATTTAAAACTTTTTATATCTAAAAACTATTTGCTCCTGCAACTGGAGGAGGTTAAGTGGTTTTGAGTGAGATGATTGGAGTGATCCAAATTCAAATGTATAAGAGAATTAATGTGTATATGTATAGTTATAGTTTTAGCCTTAATGAGGTCTAGATTTGCGATCTAAAGTAGATCAGTAGGTCTAAAAAGGACGTAAAACGGATTCTGAAGGAATAGGTAGATATACTGTGGCTTCAAACCAATCCAAATATCCTCGATTTAACTGAAAATGGTATTTATAGTTAAAGGGGATTGCAAAATATTTGGATGTGCTTCGGCCCTAGAACAGAAAGCAGGAAACTTTTACTAATTTTATTTCGGAAAAAGCTTCTGAATCATATTTTGAAATTGGATTAACGATTTTCCAGTAATCCTAATTTTTCTAATAGCTTCCTAATTTTGTTGATAATTATCTACTTGTCGTATATTTTCTAAGGACGAAAATGTTTTTGTTATTCCTTATACTTATTTCCGTTAGGCTTCTGATGAGAAGCGACGAAAAGGTATACAAATATATCCAAAAAGTTATCTTATTTGGGAGAAATATCGTAAGATTTGGCGTCTTCCAGAGTTTTTTTCCAGTATGACACCTAAAAGATATCCTTTTTCGTTGGCTACTTAAAATCTTTCAGAATCTTTAATACTAACAATATATATGCATCCACCTATAATAATGTTATTTTCACCATGTTATCGATTTTTCTAGACTCTACTTTTTACATGGAATATCAGTTAACATTTCCTAAAGTAAAACCTTGAAATTCTTTTCGAAAACCGTTGGAACAATTCCATGTTTTATTGGATCATGGTTGTTTTCAAAAATATATGGCGATAAGTTTCGGCATTAACAATTTTGTCGATACCTTTCTCCATTCAATTGTTTCACGATGCGTTAAAAGACTAAAAGAACACCGTTGTTTGTAGCATGCATCCCTTAATTATAAATATAACTTAAATAGGCCAAAATTTTTTCAACTCATATATAAAACCAGAAAAAATACCAGAAACATCAAAACTATGGAATTTACGCCCAAATCGAAAACTTCCAAAATCCAAAAAAAACAGGCTTAGCTCATCAAAACTGTAAAATATACGCCCAAATCGAAAATTTCCAAAATCCAGAAAAAACATGATGGTTAGCCCATCAAAACTGTCAAATTTACGCTCAAATAGATGCCTTACAAAATCTTGATAGTCGTGCTCTGCAAGACAACATTATCCTAAACGGATTGAGTAACAAACTTAAGCCACTCATGGAAGAAGTAAAAACAAAACAATGGGGAAATTCCTTATAGTATGTATACTCTAACTGGAACTAAAGATACGGAATACGCAATGTAGAAGGCAGCAAAGGGAATAAAACGACCAAAAATACAAATCCCTTCAAACAAAACATACAATAGGGGAGGGGTTAAAAGTGCAAAATAAAAAGCTGATATATTTGCTGTACGCCTGAAAGAAACTTTCCACCCTTTATGCAGACAATATGCATGACTGGAAGAGAAGATTCACTGAATATAACGGCTATATAGCACTGAATGAACTAAAAACTAAAATCAACAATCTAAAATCCAAAAAAGCACCAGCATATAACCGGATAACAGGGAAAATAATTAAAGAGCTGCTACTACATATTATCAATGTGACTTCTAGGCAAAAATATGTACCAGACAGTGGAAAGCAGCAAAAGTAATGATGGTTTAGAAACCGGATAAGCCACCAAACGTTAAAAAATTCGACCAAATAAGTCCTTTATTAAGGTCCTACATATTCGAGTGAAATTGTTATACTGTACCAACAGATGCTAAAGCCCATATATGGATTTACGGAATTCAGTCTGGCATATCAGTATTTTCCCCGTATATACACACATCAATAAATTTCATTCCATTTTATTTGCATGTCAAAATTAATGCAACGTCTTTTAACCTAGCCATTGTTTAAAACAAGAACAAAAAAAAAATCTTTTAAATTTAGCGCCATTTCGAATACACACACAGCTACCATCTTCTAATATTAATATCCAGTTAATATATAGTTGCCACTCGGCGTATTAATTACTTTGAATTTTCACTCAACATGGAAAACCATAGACACATTAAAAAGGTAAATAAAAACGTATATCTGTATAATAATATATATGCTATGCGACGATGACAACGACGACGACTAACTACTTGCTGTTGTCTTTCCAATTTTTTGTTTTGTTATAATTCAATTAAGCGTATTACACATTTATTCAGTAGCATTTATAAATATTTTTATTTTATTTAAACAAATATAAGATTTTATTTTTCCTTTAACTGCCACAAAATCGTCTTCCTTAGTTTTCAAATGGTATAATTCATCTTCGTTGTCTTTGTACCTAATATACAGTCATCGTGTCTCCGTCTTGATATTTTTCCTCATTTAAATAAATAATTTTAAAACTCTTCAACTACAGGTATATACAGTTTAAATATATGTATGTATATATATATGGAGATCAAACATACATTTTAAGATGATTTTAAGAAATATACAAAGAAAAGATCCAGAAAAGAAAGCGCCGCTTCATTATACACGTACTGCATGTGTACTTTTATCAAGTTCAATTTTCTTCATTTTTTTTTGTTATATGATCGAAATCGATTTTATTTTGGATGAACTTACATTTTAAACCATCTTTAAACACAGTATTCATATATTTGTGTTGTCTTAAGATAACATTAAAAAAAATGGTATTGAATATAAAATAACCGGTAGGTAATATATAAAAACAATACGGCGTTAGCATTTTCAATTAGATTAATTATGATGGTGTTAAAAAAAAGTTGGTTACAAATAAAATATTACGGTAGATATATGGTGGTGAATGCAACAGGTTAAATCTTAAAGAAATTATAATAGTATGCGATGCGGTTGACAGTTATTTACCAATGATTTACGTATAGTAAAAACAAATTGCTACATTTTTTAGTTATTTGGTAGACGTCACTTAATTTTTATTTTTTTTTATTACTTTATTACAAGCTTATTGTAATATTTAATGAATTTATGGGAATATCATGGATATCCTAATCACCCTGTGTTGACTGTTAAGAAAGTATTTATATAGTACGTAACGAATCGGGAGAGGGAGGGTTCATCCACTTCTTATTTAGCACCATAGGTGACTTTTACAAAACCTTTCCTTCGACAACTCTCAAAAAACAACGACGACAAGTTTACCATATATGTACTAAAAAGGAAATCCAGAGACTAGCTAAGTTTGGTCTTATAGAACTCTTCTCTCTTCCAACCAATTTCTAATATTGCTTATTCGATTTTGGCTTAACTAAGGAAATAACCAAACTCCTTTATTCAATTTCCTGAACGACAAGGTCAAAGTTATGTTAGAACCGGCTGCGACCAAAATCGATAATGATGCATATTGAGTATAGAATAACACTACTAGGTATAATGATAAAACAAATAAATTGTCACTATACCACCAGTACCAATTCTGCAGAATTATGAAAGATTTGTTCGTGGAACCTAAACGCAGGGTTTACTCTACTTTGTTTGCTAGAACAAAGTAGAGTAAACCCTAGTTTTCAAGAGTTTAATTTCAACCACTGACCGCACAACGCCATGATCAATTGTGTTTAAAATTGTTTGTTGGGCTCATCACTCAAAACGGTCGCCAATTGACAAAAAATAGCATAATAGATCTTGAAAAGGATATTAGTAAAGGGCCAATGTGACCTGTAACGCAAATGATTTTTTTATTGTGGTTTTTTTTATGTTTACTGACCAAAATTTTGATTTGATTTCGGTTTTCTTAAAGAAACTTTGGAAGTTTGGCCAGCCGCATTACTCTTACTAATTCCGTATCCTTTTTGCATACGTTCGTGCCAGAAATTAAAAACCTATCCATTTTCGTTTCGATTAACGACACGACAATTTAATTAACAAAGTACTTTGACATTTAATTTCTAAGGCTGTGTGCGAATCGGTTAAAAAGTTAAATATTTTAACTGTGGTAGAAATAAAAATAGATAAAAATAGGTAAAACAAATGACTAGTACATTTTTTATCTATGGTTATATGATGCTCAAATGTCAAAAAAAAATATGATTAAAATTTTTAACTGCACCGCATGTTAAAAATTTTGTGGTGAATAAAAAGTTATAATTTAAAATTTTTACGCGTTTTTATTTCGTTTCGCACACAGACTATAACACTTCAGAACCTATAATTAAGGCTATGTGAGAATTGATTAAAACGTTGAATATTTTAACTGTGGTATAAGTACTATATAAATTTCAGGTTTTCCACTTAGACAACGACGATTCCTTATTTATATAATCAGCTATGTAACATTTGTTATTGAAAGACCCCATATTAAGTTTGTAAATATAACAGTCATTTTAAAATGTCATTTTTCTCACATAGTTGATTTTAGGATGTTATATGTGTCGTTTAGAAGCAAACCAGTGATAATTGATTCTTTGAGAATGTGCTAAATTTTAAAATGATTATTTTTTAAATAACTAAAGTAATTTTGTCAAAAATGAGGTTATGATTTGTGAGGTGAATAAAAACATGTTTTTAACACATTCACAAAGACCCTTACCAATTAAATTTTGGTTTAATTTTTGAACCTGTGTTTTATTTCTTAAAATTGATTTAAGAAATAATTTCTAAAGTGGGGAAAATTGGAAAACTATTGGTTTGAGGTAAAAGTAATATTGTGTATAATAAGCTGGTTTTAATCCTCAACCTTCGTATTTTCTTCACTAATTACTTCGTCGCTTTGATCAGTAAAAATTCGCTCTTTAAAACCTCTCTCCATTATGTCTTTGGTCTTGTTTGTTTGTGGGTCCTTGATACATATATATAGGGATGCATAAATATAATCATATATACTGATGATGAACTTTTATTAGATACTTTTTTGTGCACATTTTCCATTCAACTTAAGTCTGATCTGCAACTTTAGATAGCACCAAATTTTTTGAGAGTCGTACGAAACCGTTCCAATAATCCGTCATTTTCGAATCTTAGCATCTAGCGAGAAATAAAACGTAGTTTATGTATATGAAGCTTCATTATAAGCAGCTGCTTTTATCACATTCTATGATTTCGCCGTACGCGAAGATAAAATTAAGCGTGTACACATACGCCACAATCAAGCAAAATTATGTGCAGATAATATAAACACTTACGGGATGCAATTAATAACAATTTCGACGTAATTTTGAATCCCAATGAAATTGGAAATATTTGTATATAACCAACTTCATACATCGGAAGTCCACGACATATATGCAAGAATATATTCAAGATACCATGACTTACGTTCGTATATATGGCAGACCTGATTTGTTTAACCCACAATGGGAAGAGAAAAAAACTACTATACCAAGCCAAGTTCCATGCAATCGTCGCATAATATTACTGGAACAGTTTTGAAACAAAAACTGAAGTCATTTATCCATTTAATTGTAAAACATCACGAATTTGGGGACTGCCTCATACACACAATATCAAAAAAATGTGAAATTGACAATATCAATTCTGCGGAAATACCAGATGAAGATGTACATCATGAATTATTTTACATTGGTACAACTAACTTGATTCATGGCCGATGAGGTGCCTGCAACATCAATTCGCCATGCCTGGAAAATGGTAAATTCACAAAACGTTCTCCAAGGAATTTAATATCAGATATATTTAATTGTAGATATATAAGTAGCAAAGAGAGTGTATGGGGTATTCTTTCATTTTTAATGAATACGGATTTAACTATGACAGATGCAGTACTAATTCCAAGACCACATCATATACGTATAGTTTATTTAGTATTATATTAACAACCGAGATGCTTCAGCTGATACCGAAAAAATATTTTTATTTTCATTAATATTGGCTAAAATACAAGGCAATATAGCTCCTGGAATAACGGCCACCCTACTGGATGGAGAAAAAATAGCACATTCTGCTGGTAAAAATGCAAATTGCCAAATTGAGCCACACTTCAGCATTGAAACCATACACTGGTTCACAAATACTCATTTGAAGCCCTAAACCGTACACTTAAAGATCTTAAACGAAACGACAGACTTTTCGGCGGTGTATTGATTTGGTTGTCAAGCAATTTTAGATAAACTTTACTAGTTATTTCGCGATCAACGCATGCTGACAAAATCATCTTTTTTATGGCACAACATCCACTATGGATTGTACATGCATGCCGTCGCATTTACAATCCGCAGAGACGATTTAATTCTAAAAGTTTTTTCATGACTAAGCGAAAGAGCTATTTTGGCGATTACAAATGTTGATGTTAATACCAAAAAGCCCGCCTGTGCGATACAACGTCTAGTCTAATATAAAATGAAAATGGCTCGTGTTTTTGAGGTTTCATTGTTTTGGTAATCAGTTTTCCAAAGTACATAGGAATGCCCAGAAATAAAGACGCGGTTTGCAACGACTGTTGGAATAAAGCGATTTTGCTTCCAAGTATATCGCTTACAATTAAATATTATTTTTGAAGGAACAAAATATCTTGGCGCCAATCAATACTTCCATGATACAATATGATACATTGAACGGTTCAAGACTGCCATACCTATACGTAAAAATTATCCAAATTTATGCAGTCTATATGATTATATGATTATATGATTTCAGATAGTCGTAATCCGTTAATAATGGGTTAAAAGTGGTTTTAAAAGTCAAGCAAGTCATTTTATGGTTTTAAAGACAAGCATTATAGTAATCGGCAACATAACGAAAACAAATTTCGACGTCTAACATGGGATTAAAATAGAAAAACTTAAACTTATTATTACTGCCACCACACCATAAATCAATTTGGCGCCAATCGACCAAAAACAATAATATACAAACTTTGATCAAATATAGTTTTCACTAAATCAATTTAAAATTCACTCAACTATAAACCAAAAAATTTATTTAACCTTTACAAATTGTGTAATTAATGAAAAATATACCATTGTAGCCACCACACACGCACTCATCCAGCTACTTAACATTTTTTCTTTGTTTGCGGTTGCGGCAATTTCATCATTTTAATAGTTTTAAAATTAAATTTTTATTTTGTCGATTTTAATTTTATATATAATGTCATATAATATGATAATTATAAATAAAAATAAATAAACCACAACACTAAAATTTAAAGTTTTAAATGTTTAATACAAACCGACACATGAAAATATGCTACCGAAATACGTAAAACAAATAACACACTATGCACAGTGGCAGATAAATCAAAAAAAAAAAATCTTTATAGTTTTATTATTTAACTTTGAAACGATTTTTTTTTCTTTTCTTTACAATATTTAGGATAAATGATTAGATAAATAATAAAAAAAAATTGTTATGTGTATGAAAATAGAGATGTTATAAATAAATAATAAAAAAATTAACAAAAACTATTAAATTGAAGTAAAATAAAATATGTGATGTGTGAGAAACTTATATATACACCTATCGTTTGACTTACACGGTACCTAATTAACACGGATTAGCTTTATCATGATTCCGCTCAAAAGATGTTTCAAAAAAACACCCAGGACTTTTTTCCAGGTTACCGGTCGGCAATCAATGATAATATAGCTTAGAAACGAATCTAAATACGCCTCGCGCGGAATAAACCGCTTATATGACTTTTATTGGCATTTGACCTAGACCCCATTAGATGAAATACGTTTCAAGCAAATTTGGGTATCGGTAGGATGTACAATATGTAGAACCCAATACCCAACCTTGTGGTTTACCTACTGCTATTTTCTTTAATTCTGAGAACTCTCCATTATATTTTACACGGAAATTTCGATCTGCGATATAAAATTTAAAAATTAGGTAGAACTACTTAGGTAAATCTCATTGCAATTTGTGCCCTTATTCAAGCTTTTGAGGCCAAGCATTGTTGAAAACTTGTACTACATCTAAGAAGATACTGATATTCAAATTGATTTTGTATGGAAATAAATTTCGATTTTCAATATTGGCTTAAGCCTCTTGAGCAATAATTTTTCAAACAATTTTAAAATTATAGGAAGCAGTAAAATCGGCCTATACGATTTTTATATTTTATATTTTATGCAATTTTCCATTGACGGGGGCCGTATTTTATTCTAAAGGCTGCGTTGATTATTTGAACCATATTTATTGATGTCCCTTTTCGGGAATGGTTATTACAGTTGGGCCATTAATTAAACCACGTCCCATAGCCCTTTTCGAATTTAAATTGTATGTTATATGATCATCAATTTTATTTAAAGTTCTTAGTTATTCATCAGCTAGTAGTCACTTTGACACATGTTCCTCCGGCAGTTCTAATAGGCAGCAAATTAATTTTGGCTCTTTTTAATACCTTTTTCGCTTGCAAAAGAGAGTAATCATTGTCCGTAAGTAGTGAGAGTACTTAAATAGTTAGTGATAGCATCCTTCTTTATTTCTCTTATGTGTATTGTTGTTTTGTTGGCTAAGGCGCGTGTCCTTTGCCAGGTTCTCCGTGCCAAAGTCATCGGATTCTATCACAAAATGGAATTATTTTTTTTTACATTTTTCATTACTTGCCAATAAGGATTATAACATGTAATTTGGTTGTTTATAAGATTATTTTGGCACGTCTTAACAATCACAATTTATAGCCTACTTGAACCTGTCTCAACCATACATTACGCAATCTAGTCTATCGTTGAAATTATTTAAGAGTTTAAATTAATATTTCGATTAAGGATACGTCTATTGATTACACTCCATACAAGCTCAATTCTGACTAAATCGGTTTTGTTTCTATCTAGTAAACTTTGTCGTTTAGATCCATTGGTTTAGAATTTAATCTATAAAACTACCAAAAGCATACCAATCAGCAATTTCACGATGACCTTTCAAACAGCAAATAACATCAGATTGTTAATGGCTATAATTACACCAAAACTTTTTTAATGAAACGAATCTAAATGATAGAACTTATGCTAAGCTTTTCAGCGTGAATTAAAAAATTTACATAGAAAAGCTCGACATTTGTCTAAATTCCTTTATAAAACTAATGACTAAGGCTGTTTGATATTAATATTGAAAAAATTTGAATGCTTTTTGAATTTACAAACGGAAGGATGTTTTATGATCTCATAATCTGTCTTTCATTTAACGTGTATCTAACTTAAAACTCTGGAAATACTTGCTAACTGCATTATTTGTCTCTATATATAAAATTAAATTGGCTAAAGCTTTTATATGCGGTGTTTAGTTTATGACTTAAAGTAATTTCGGTAAGAACTTCGATGGTACATATGCCAATTGTTTAAGTTACACGTCACTTCATGATATTGATTGGTTTAAGAGTTTACAACTTTGCGATATCCGAAACGATAATATAGAGATTTTGAACTTTAATCAAAAATTTAACAAAAATTTGACTTTCTAACAATCCAACAAAAATTATTAATCGTTATTAAAGTTAATAATTTTGAGAATTGAACTTTTTCCACTTTCCTTTTGAGCATTTAACTTTAATAGCTGAATGAAAGTAGAGTTTTTCAATATATAGTTGAGGATAACGGTAAAAGGAGGATAACATAAAATATCAGGCACATTTTTAAGCTTATAAAGCAAAATGAAAGGATCGTCTCTAAAACGGAATACATTGCCAACAAAACATATAATTTAAAAAATAAAAGTCTTAATTTTAAATATTAGAGTAAGAGATCTTGAGTTTCGGAAATTCTAGAAGTCATTAGCAACTCTGAAGGTAATATCATATAGGTAAAGAAGAATAAAATATAATGTATTATCTTTCTGAAAAAGTTTAAATTATATATCTTTGAAATTTTGACATGAATAGGGTCTAAAATTAATATCAGCAGAACCACACTACACCATTTTGAATCCATGCCTAGAATTTAATACAGTTAAAAAATTTTTGTAGCTTTTTACACGAATTTAATTTACACGATAATCAATGACACTTATTTCCCGTGAAAACCAAGTGGTACGTGTATATGCATTTGCGTATAACCAAGCATACAGTCATTATCAAAAGTATTTGGAAGGTTTTCGAAAAATATCTCTTTAGTTTGTTCAAAGTCCGTTCAACAGTATATGGGATTCGAAAAAGAATGTCCCATAAATATTGGTTCAGTTCTGTATGTGCAACGTTGATTTTTTCTTATCAACTTTTAACTAACTTTTTGTTTTGTTTAAAACTTGTAACTTTCCCAATAAATTTAAAAAATCTAGAAATCTCAATCAATAAGGTGGATTATAACTACATCGAATTAGGAAAAACCGAAGCCACCCAATAATTAGATTTTGTTCTTCAGTGCGAGCTTTGCGCATCGAAGTGTATCATGTTACAAGCCATGGTATTAACTAAAACCTTATTTCAGTAAAATAATAAAGACAAAAAAAGTCAAATACTTTTTCTAATGACTGTATTTATATTATCATACATACAAATGGGATTAAAACCGGTACGAGCACTAAACTTTACCAGCATTTAAATATTTTCGGTTCAAGTTCTTAAAATAACGCAAATTATGAATCACTCGACCACTATTAGTTGTGCAGATACACTACTTGAATTATGTAAATTATTCGATTGGGCGGCATTTTTTCCACTTTCTTTTATTTTATGTATATCTATATATTTTATCGCACTTACGCAGGGGACATGAACAGTGCTTGTGTTGAGCACAAAAATGCTTTGATGTAAGTGTTAAGTAAATTAACAGGTTACAAATCAAATAATTATACAGACTGCCGCGGGAAAATTATCTAAGACTCGGTATGATAAACATAAGATTTAATACATCAATACGAGTGTCACAATAAGGAATTTATCATGATATAATTCATGTAAAGAAACTGACAAATGTATAGATTTGAGTTACAACCATGTATGAAATGTGGTTATTATAGAAATCGACCACCAACCACATGCACACACTCAATTCGTCATACCTTGCGGTAACGTAGCTGTACTTAAAGTCGAAATCAATATTTATTGGTCCGTATATAATTTGCTGCACAATCTTGGAAGCTTACAAGGAATAAAAGGTATAGCTGCAGCTAAAAAAGAAGCCATGCGTAATATTACCCTAACTGCTCGTGATTAAATGCAAGCTTAATTTATTATTTACGACGCAATTAAAATAATGCAATCCAAGATGCCAAAATGGAAAAATAAAGCTATTTCATTGATGGCACATTGTATATATGTATATATAATCTTTCCTAGAAACTACAATCGAAATTTCTGAACCCAACAATCCTAGAGAGGAGGGCCCGTTTATTAGGGGTTTTTAAGCCGTTCATTAAGGGTGGAACATAATTTTGAATTTTTTGCATTACTTTCTAACCTATTAGATTTACTTCTTTCAATGACCTTGTCAATACAAGTCAGAAGTTAATTATTCAATATATGTTCAAATAGGAATTGCATTCCTTTCGGCTGTTAAACCCAATAAAAGCAGACTCTATAGTATCATTAGCAAAAGAGTATATTTCAGGCAACAAGGCTGAAGTTTGTTGTGCACCTACATTGATCTCATGCCAGTCAGAAGACATCTAGTACTATCTTGATCGAATGTCTCAATAAATAATTATCTATCCGCACTCATTAAGAGAACTATCAAGAATTAGTGACCAAATTTTAGTGAACAGACACTGATGCCAAGTTTTGGCACCTTTTTTAGGAATCTTAAAATCAATAAAAGAATACTTCCAAAAAATTTCCCACCACAGATTTTCGAATAAAATTATAGTCTTTAGGCGTAGCAACCTTTCGAAACAAACAAAATATGAATATTATAAAATTTCATCTGTACTAGTTATCAAAATTGTACACAAGATGATGCCACCAGTAAGTTAAAATTGTACGATGTAATATCCAAAGGTTGAAATCTGTCCAGATGTTAGAAGTGACTCAACAAGCAATTTTATTTAATTGGAAATGATTCAAAAGCAAGAATATTGTTTTCCATATATGAACTGAACCTAAGAAAAGTTGGACGCCGATTATTTACATGTAAAATGTTGCTTGCCAGGCATAAACGAAAGTTTTTTTTTGCATCGTATAGTCACTGGTGATGAAAAATAGATCCACTACGATAACCCAAAGAAGAAGAAATTATGGGGACAATCTGGACATGCTTCAAAATCGACAGCCAAGACGAATATTCATAGAAAAAAGCTCATGAACGAAACCATTACTTGGGCTCTCTACCGTACACAATTGATGTGATTTAGTCGACCTCTCGAGGAAAAACGTACCTACTATACTACTGAAAACCTACTCAAAACCCACCGTACTCACCAGATCTGATTACCACTTATTTCGATCGATGACGCATGCCTGAGTAGCACTTCTTATCATATGAAGATACCAACAAATTGGTCAATGAATATACCTTCATAAGATTAAGCCTTTTTCCGACATATTATGTTTATATGCGGCCATCGTATATTGAAACGATTGTTTTGAAAATGTTTGTTCACTAAGGTGGCGCCGAAAAAAAAAATGTCGAATTTTAATTGATCGAACAGTTTTTGTTTTATTTACATGTGATTTTCGTTATTTACTTCCACAATTCCAAAAATTATCAAGAAATTTGCAAAATATTCGTCTAAAAATGTTAACGACTTGCGACCGATGTTCAGATCCAGGATCGCCTGACGACACGCTAACTATATGTTCGAATACGTGTTCGGATACTACGGAAAAATCTAAATCAACTAGTTCGATAAAAATTTTAGACACTATAACCGAATGCAATCAAGAATGTGATGGGGTAACGGTAATATGTGTTCCATTCTGTACACTAAATGAGTCCACGTCCAAAGTCGAAGAACCTGTACGGCAATTTAAATTTACTACAATGAATTATTTAGAAATATCGATAATAACGCTTGGCGCTCGTATTATTACGATTAAAGCACCGGGTGCTGAAATTGCATCGCAAGAGATTTTACTCGGCTTTAACAAGCTTGAAAGTTATGAGAAATACAAAGAATTTAATGTTGGCGGATTAGTTGGTAAATTAAAGCGAACCGAACTTAATTTGAACGATATAAATTTTGATTGGTTCCTGAATAGTAACTGTGAACTTGTACTGTCGTGCGTATTACGCGAAGAACCCGAAGTTTATCCGTGTGACGTATTTCTACAAATTAAATACACAATCTGCAAAAATAATACAATTACGATTGATTATATGGCACGGGTCGCTCGACCTGTTATTTTTGATATCGGTTACCTGCTGTACATGAATTTATCGGGTTTTGAATGTGAAAAGGATGATTTAAAGCAACATGTGATTTTTATAAATTCAGGAAAATCATACGATGCTGAGACTAAAACAAGTGATACGGTAGAAGAAACGCCATACGATTTGCGCATACCTGTTAATTTTGAAACGTTTATGAAGGATGACGATGATTTTGAACAACTGTACTTGCTAACGCAAGATCCAAAAGAAACTATGACATTTGTTTCGCGGATCATAGCACCAGATTCAGGCCGAGTTCTTGAACTATATACAAATCAACCGGCGGTTCTTTTTAAATCAACGATGTTTTTGCCACCATGTAAACCAGCCGAAGAAATCGAAGAGGTCGAAGAAGAAGAGTTAGAGCAAGACACCGAAAAGGATTGTGAAGAATGTGAAGAAGCGGAAGTTCCGACAATCATTAGGCATAGTAATTTTCCTCATTGTTTTCTCAGACATAATATGAATGTGAAACGGGATGAAAATATAGTTACATCGTTGGGTAAGCATAGAAAATCATGCGACACATGTTCGACACAATCGGCTTCAAATGCAGACCTTGAGAGTTCAAATACTACTATAGAGTGTGACTATCAAAATTGTGGATTTTTATTTCGACCACTTGGCATGCCACCAAAAGGTTCAGTATTAAAACCTGGCCAAGAATATCATCAAAAAGCACTATTTAAATTTGGATACTACTGTCCAATGATGCCACCGATAGAAGGTGTAAGTTGCTGCACTGATACTACCACAACTATTTCACAAAAAAATTAATAAAAATCTATATGTATGATCTTTAAATGATGGAATTGTATTATTTTCATTTCCGTAAATGGTACTTCACCGCGTATTGGAGACGCCACCGTAACCAAAAAAAAACTTTATTTAATATCTGCGCCGGTAACCAAAAAGAGCATCAAACCGTTTTGTCAACAACTTTACGTATAAAACAAAGTCAAATGAAACTGAGGCGACATTAAACAAGACAAATCATCGTCAGTTAATTTTTCTTAAATTTTTAGCCAACAAAACCTTTTCTCTATATATCGCTGTATAAGATGTAGATTTTATTGTTAAGCACAAGGTATTGTCGTCTCATATATTCATATTTTGTACCTACAATTAAGCCAAAGAGTTAATTTCGAAACGTATATATAAGACATCAAATATGTTCAAGTGGTTTGAATAATGTGTATACTTAACATTTTCAACAACAACAACAACAAAATATCATTTCTTCATATAGACAGATTTATTTTCTATATTACCTTAATACTTGGTTTTTTAAGCCGCGCTACTAACAAATTTAAAACAAATAAAAACGGGCTACCGCTTTTAAAATTTCTTAAATAAACTTCAAGAATTATTTGTTTACATTTTTTAAAGACGTAAAAAAAATTATCCTGATATTTGGTTAGAAAGAAGATCGACAGTAAAAAAAAATCGAGTTTTATATTTACATCTCGCATCTTGCGCGTTTTGTCTTTAAGTTTATTGTCTTTAAGACCAAAAAAAAATTAATTGTATTGGGGTATATCATGAATAGTTCAGGGAAGATTAAAAATTAAGCTCTACAGATTCACGCATATGATGGAAGAAACAAGGTCGGGTCTAGGTAACTCAATTCCGCAATTGCTAGAAATTTGGTCACACCACAGTGTGAACTGTGAAAAACAACATCCGGCCAACTACAACAATTATCAAGAACGAGACCTAAATTTGTTGATAACACTAACCCACGAAAACGACGGCCAGGTAAAGTCCATTTAGAACAAGGACCACGAAATGAGGACTCATCATAACTGCTTGCTTACCAAATTTATTATGCTATAGACGTGAACAGTCCAATAGACCGACACAAAGTGTTTGAAATATTATTGCTGCACCACAAGCATATAGTTGGACGTAGTTCTTCTGTCTAAACCCCACCTAACTCAGAGAAATAATTTAAGCACTTCTTAGTATAATGTCATAGTTCCAATATATACAATTAAATTCTCTAAACGAGTCTACATTTCTTATATATTGATCTTTTACCAATATCTGTTTCGGAGCTAGTCCCGAGTTGACCAACTAAAATGAAAAATTTTTGTTCAACGGAATTTTCCTGATGTTTCTTTAATCTCTACCTTATGTGAAATTGAAAAAAATGCCATCACCTCTCACCATAATATAAATACACAAATAGTATACTACCATGGTATGTTAGCTTATTGACGTGCTAGATGTCGCTACTGGTATCGTTTTAAAATAATTAAAATATTTTTTATGTATTTAATCGCCTAAATGTCATACATTTATTTATGTCATATATTTTGACGATATTCTATCGACCCGACATCTGGAACATCAAACTGTATTTTTCTTATGAAGGTAGAGTACTACATGCATTTATACTATCACTTCACTCAGAATAAAGGTAACCTTAATATTCCTCCTAAACTTTAAACATTGACTATAAGCTATACGCAATCGAATATGAGTCATTATATTTTTAATATAATGACTCATATGAAACTTAATGGTAAAAATTAAAATCTCATTATATACTTCAATATACCCAAAGATTCTAAGCCTATATTATCCTCGAAATCGTCCTTGAAAATTGCTATATTCAAAACAGAGTCAATCATAGCTTGAAAATTTTTCTCAACTTTCCTTTTATATAATTAAACTATTGCGATGGTCGAAGTAATAAAAGTCGCCAACATTTTTCGGCGTCTTAACAAACGAAAAGTTTCAGGTGACGATGTAGCATATACTTAAATCAGTACTGAGAAATATTCCAAAGATAAAGCTATCATACAGCTCGCACCGAGATCGTTAACGGAATTCGAAAGATAGGATAGTTTCCAGACTATTGCAAATTCAGCAAAGTTATTACAATTCCTATAAGTCAGCAAAACTATTCAATAGTATATATAGAGCATATATAAGGCTTAAACATGCTTTTGTAAATGCCACACGATTTGGTCGTAAAACAATACATTTTCGGTTACAAAAATGGGTTTGAATAAAGTAATCTAGGATTTTTCTCCGAAGAAACACAGTTCCAGTATCATATGACTGTCAGCACGAGTCGTTCAAGGTTTAATCCTAAGCTCTAATTTTTTATCATGATACCTTAAAACTGGATATCAAAGAAACCAAAGTTCAAATATATATATAAATATATATATATATATATATATATATATATATATATATATATATATATATATATATATATATATACATACATATATAAATATATATATATATATATATATATATATATATATATATATATTTATATATATATATATATATATATATATATATATATATATATATATATATATATATATATATATATATATATATATATATATTAATATATATTTCTAAAGCAAGTCATATTTCAATCAAAAATCGATATTAATCGATTTTTTAAACTAAACTTTTCAAAGACTTCAAGCTTCCGCTATTGTCTCATGGTGGTAGCTTAAAAGTCCATTTCCGATGTAACTTTTCAGTGATTTTTCACAAAAAGTATAAAATAACTATGATACATTGAAACTATAAATAAAATAAACTATAATACTTTTTGGTTTAGTTTATAATTTCAAGTTATGTCACAATAAGTGACTTTTGTGGTAGTTCCATCTATCTAGAAATAGCATGAACTAACTCATTATAATTTAGTTTAGTTAGTTTAGTTGTTCCATCTATCTAGAAATAGCATGAACTAACTCGTTATAATTTAGTTTAGTTAATTTAGTCGATTAAGGCACACAGCATTAATCAAAAATTTTCGGGAAAAGGCTATTACGGCACTATAAAAATAGTGTCCTTTTCTCTAAAACAAGTTGAAATTTTACAAGGCAAATAAGAGGTCCAACATAGGTATGTCTCCGTGGATGGCAGAACTGTTTAATTCCAAAAGCCACTAGAACAGTAAATTAGAGTAACCGCGAAAGAGTTTGGTAAGCTTCGGCCCCAAAACAGATGGCATACATTAAAAAATAAAAATAAAAAAAAGCAAGCCTTTAGTCCTCTATGTTGATAGTCAAACTATTTTTGGAGGAAAAGGTCGACTGGATATTTGGGGAACCAAAAATATTGATATATTTTTATTGATAAACAACAGACATAAGTTCAACGGATTAACGCGCCATCGATTTTTAGTTATGCTGAAACGCTTTAAATCATAAATTATACGGCGATCGTAAATTATTTCAATTTATTTTGCTTTTCTCTCACTATAACATTATATCAGACAAGTCAACCATATCAGAACAATTTACAGGGTAAATCAAGCACGAAAAAAAGTCACTATTAACCGGTATTTCATGAATTGATTCAATCGTTTTTGTTGACTCATAGTGGTTTGCTCTAGACGAAGGTGAATTATCAACTCTTACTGAACATTTTAAACCATTTTATATTAAGCTGTGGTTGACCAAATTAAATATCGTTAATTCGATAAGAATCTCATCAAAATTGGCTGATAGGGACTAGAAAACTTTAGCATGTTTGAACCTAAAACTGGAAAAACTAGGTTTAATGCAATTAAGGTTTTTCGAATGCAACTCGGCCGAACATGTTAAATAGTAAATATAACCCTTTTTATGGTAAAAATGGCTCTTTATTGGGCCAAATTACATATTTAACTTAAAAAAGAGAGCCCGAAAAACAATTTAATGCCCATCAACATTTGAAGATTACTTACATTTACCTGATTTGTGCAGCTATCCATTAAGATTAATTGATATTAATGAAGTTCTTAAAAGGTCTTTCACTAAGGATTCCTTCATGGTAATTACCGACGAGGTTTTTGCCAATCTAATTTTGAAATTTAATTTTATTTGTGCTTTTATACTTTTAAGCATAAATAAAGTTAAAATAAAAATGTCCGGATTTGCTGGCGAATCCGGTTTTACCATGCTAAAGTTACAGATGATACTGAGCTATGAAAATTTAATTCACTTTTCTAAAAGTTAACAAATTTATAATTATATATATATATATATATATATATATATATATATATATATATATATATATATATATATATATATATATATATAAGTAAGTTATAAGTAGCCAAATAAATGCAACAGAAGAAAGCTCAAAATAAAGAAAAATTGGTTATGCAACAACAAATCGCCTAAATGGCAGGTTGATTTACAATTCTAAAACTGCTCCAAATACCAAACCAATTAGAACACAGTCAAAATAGATAGGCCACAGTAAATACTCAATCATAAAATAATGGTCGATATGCATTTCATCTAGCTTTACGTCCAGTATGATAAAGTCCAGAACAAAATTTGACAATATTTGTGTCTTTAGTCATTTTGAGGATATACCGATATTCGATAGTATATATCTTGAGAAAACCCCAACTCTAAAATGGCACCGCATTAAGTGAAGATATAGACAAAGAAACATATTACGATAACAAAGCTTCTAAAGAATATCCGCCAGACTTATTAAAAACTTAAAAAAAAATACAGCCCAATACTACCATCGAACGAGCACTTCATCCTCGTGCGATAAATAAGGTCGAATTAACTTGAAGTCCAGTTCAGAAAACATACTTTTTTAAAGGGATTTATGTATATTAGAATAGTCTATGTTGCTTTCATAAGTTTTAATTGTAAATTTACAACCAAGGAAGTGCTCGTTAAAATGAAGTTAAAATGAATTATATTAACGTTACATGTAAATTAATTCCTTGTAACATAGCCTCATTTTTTTTATTTTGATCTACGCATCGGTCACATATATATAAATCGAATTTTGCTTACATCACTCCTAAAAGCTGTATTAAAATTTGACATTTCTAACAGAGCATCCCCAATGCAAAAACTTTTACTTTTCACTTACAGGATTGTATGGAAAATAATTTGAGAAAAAAAAAATTGTGTTCGTTATGTTGGTGGTTGATTCATTCGAAATGTCAAGCCGCTTTCACAGAAAAATTCTGCAGAATTCTTCAGTAATATTTCTTCGGCAAAACATGACGGAATTAAATTTTGTTTACCTTTTTTTAGTAATTTTTTAGTAATAAATAATAAAATTCAATTTTAGGTTGGTATACACTTTCGGAATTTACTAAAAAAGATAAACAATATTTAATTCCGTCATGTTTTGCCGCAGAAATATTACTGAAGAATTCTGCAGAATTTTTCTGTGAAAGCGGCTTTAACAATCTTTTAACTTTTGCCTCATTCAAAAATAGAATGAAGTTAGATACATTTCAAAATTAAATTATTTGTTTATAAATTGAATTGTCAAAATATTATTTTCGTAAACAAACGATTTTGAATTTATTTTTTATGTAATACATGTAATTTCTATATGATAACAAATTTAGGCTGGTGTCAAACAAAAATATTAGTAATATTTTTAATAAATTAGAAATAAAATAGCATAATTATATGAATAAATAATATAATTCAAAATCAGTTAATTTGCGAAAATAATGTTTGACGTATCATTTTATAAACAATTTATTAAAATGAAGTTGGCTGTAATTAAACTTTACCTCATTCGTTGGGTATGCTATTTTGAAACCAAAAGTAAAAGGCAAAAGTCATAAGTTTTTGCATTGGGGATGCTCTGTAAATCGCCTGGTAAGTATTGCCGCATAAATGACTTTGATCTGCTGTATATTGGATGCCTATATATATAGCTTTTTATTTGCCAATATGAGTATGTTAAAACTGCTGTCATTTTCTATATAACAAAAACTTCGCAACTATATACTCTATATCCCAACATGTTTCCTCTTCCACCGGTCAGTTTGCTCTGGGACATAAATTATTGTTATTTACCAGCAGAAATGAGTTCTGTTTAGTACTGTATTTTGTGTCGGTATATTTATTCTACAATAAATGGAAAATATACATTCTGTATCGACATAAAGTGGAAAAGTTCACTTTTTGTTACCTTTTTTAAAATGGAAAATTAGGCTTTTGATCTCTGAATAAAATCTAAAACTTTTTGCTACGAACAAAATAGGCGTAAATCAAGGGTATTTTTGACTGATAATCTTTTGAGATGTGAAAGAGGAATACAATATTGGTGTCACATTATTTTTATTTTAAATGAAAAAATGTCTTGTTGCTTCTGATAAATACATGTAGCGCATATGTCAAGAAACAAATGTAAATTAATGTTTTTAAGAACACGAAAGATATTTGAAACCGTTCCTGCGTTTCAGAACAGTCAAGCCTGTGAAATTTATGGCATAAAATAAAAATCTCCAAAATCTAGAAAATACTGTTGATTGGCTTAGGAACACTAAGATACTAATTACTACACTCAGAAAAAAGAGTAGTGCTAGTTCTACTTAATTGGTATAGTAACACAAAAATTGTGAATTTATCATACTTTTTAATCAAATTTACTTCAACAAAGTAAAGGTTATTTAAGTAAAATTTAGCTGTGCTATGTCAATAAAGCAAATTGTAATATGTAAAATTGGTTACGTGAAATTTACATTCGTTTTATTAAAATTGGCTATCCGAATTATGTATTGATAGCTTACACGGAAATAAAATTTAAACAAATAATTGCAGTTCACCTGACAACTAGTTATATTTACTTAATAATTATTTAAATTTCCACAAAAACGAAATGTTTAAAATGTATTTTTGGAATGCAAAATTTACTTATCCTGCTTAAGTAAAGTTTACCTTTGAAAATGGCTGGTTTTAAAATAAAAAACCACCTTAATTTAATTAATTTGATTATTAAATGATAAAATTTGATTATTAAATGATAAATAAATTTTAAAAATTAGTTAGTTACATAAAACAGTCATTTTCATGGATCAAATTTTAGTACTCATTATATACAGGTGCTTTACTAAAAATATATTTATAGTATTTAAGATTCAGGAAGCCAGTTGTTGTCAAACGAAAATCAAATACATAAGCCTTATTTGAAAATGACATACTTTAAGCGAATTTTACTCTTCCTTACTTAAATTTTACTTAAACGAGTAAGTAAAAATTACATAAATATACGTAAAACTCATAGTATAAATATCATCGCATTTGCTCATTATCCTAACGACTATCCATTTGCTGGTTGATTGTTGACATCGTTACAAGTGTATATTCGTGTTGCAACATATCAAATTTGAAATTGGGATATATTCAAATCATTTAATAAAATAAAAGGTAAGTTTTAATAAATTAAACCAAAACAAAGTGCCTAGTTTTATAGTTCGATATAGTGTCAAAGTAGTTAAATACCGTGATTCCTAAATTTAAAGTTAAAATTTAGTATTTATGTTGTTGGGTTAAAAGCAAATATTCTGTTGATAATCATGGCAAGTTTGGCTTCAATAAAATTGTAAAAATTTATTTATTTTTTATTACATAGGACACTTGTTTTTCTTGTCGTCAAAAAGAAAATAGGAAATAACTGCTGTTTGGACAACTTTACCCTAAATTTAAATATCACCAAAAAAATCAAACTGTTTTTAAAAAATGATGGGAAGCAGAACTGCTACAACACATTCAGGTAAACATTTAATTTATTATGTAGTTAAAATCTAATTTTAATTATCTTTTCAAAATTCTTTTGTGACGTCGATCATTGATTTTATACTCATAAAAATGAAACTAAGGCACATCAAAAGCCCCAAAAAACCTTTTTTAGATAAATGGATACAAACAATATCAAAAAAAGAGGCTAGACTAAATACAATCCAATAATGGCACTACAATGGTAAAAATATTTGAGACCTGGCCAGTTGCCGCTATATAACACTACTTTGGACTAGAACTGGTACAAATTATTAATTAGCTAAATTGTTTTAAAACTTATGTTTATATTTATTACAGATATACATCTATTAATAAAATGGGATGGTTTTACAAGGAAATCAACAGACTTAATAAAAGGCAGTGTACAACATGGTGAATGTAAAAGAATATTCTTGGAGCTGATTAGTACTAGAGAATCTCTAACCCCAGGTATAAATTATTATTACTATAATTTTTTTTATTATCGTACATAAACACGTACATTTTATTATTACATATGTTTATAAACATACTTATGTTAATTTTGTTTCTCCAGCTACGTTTGACAAGAAGATACTGAAAATAATAGCAACCAACATTGATTCCGCCATCCAAATTCGGGAAAAGAGTCTACTGAGGCACACTGTTAAAGACAAACAGAGTTGTTTTATGTTAGAAGCTGAAATTTTGGGGGACACTAAGCTGCAGCCGTTTTGAGTAGCAATAGGTTAATACAACACTTTTATAATATATATATATATATATATATATATATATATATATATATATATATATATATATATATATATATATATATACATATATATATATATATATATATATATATATATATATATATACATATATATATATATATATATATATATATATATATATATATATATATATATATATATATATATATATATATATATATATATATATACATATATATATATATTTATATATATATATATATATATATATATATATATATATATATATATATATATATGGATATGTATATATATATATATATATATATATATATATATATATATATATATATATATATATATATATATATAAATATATATATATATATATATATATATATATATATATATATATATATATATATATATAAAGATATATATATATATATATATATATATATATATATATAAATATATATATATATATATATATATATATATATATATATATATATATATATATATATATATATATATGTGTGTGTGTTTTAAAAACCAGTGTATATGTAAAATTTACAATATAAAATTATAAAATAAAAGTTACATTTACATATTCACTCTTTCATTTTACATGTGCGCGATTTTATTTCTACTTCTATAATACGCTAAATTGAAATATCGGAGACGTGACACACAAGTGCAGCAATGTTAAATTTACTTGTCGGTTACAAAATATTTACAATATATAATTTTAAATATACTGGTATCTAATAGTTTTAGCACCACTTTCTTTTACTTAAAAGAATCGTAAATGTAGCTTATCTACCTTGCTACTTTTACATAACCATTGGTAAAATAAAGGTACATTTTGATACTAAAAATTAACTAAAACTATGCTAATTTTGGATAACCATATTTCTATTTTTACTTTTCGCCTATGTAATCTTTAGTACAAGAATATGTAAAATCTGAACATTAAAATAAAAAAAAATTTACATACCATTTAGTAGTTTTTACTATTCTTTTTTTGTTAAATTTGCATTGGGCTAGGTTGGCTCGATTCGTACTTATTTTTTAGTAAAACTTAGTTACTTTTTCAGTAAAATAGACTATATCTTTTTTCTGAGTGTAACTAATTAATGCCACAAAATAAGAATTTCTGAAATGCTTGAACAAACTTGATAGTAAGCTCATATAACTGTGAAATAATTTATGTCATATTCAAAAATGTTCAAAACCTAGAAAATAAATGATATATAGTTAACCCATACAAACTGTGAAGTTATAATGTCGTAAAAGGTAAATTTTTAAAATCCAAAAAAAAAAATTATGGTTAGCTCGAGAAAATTCTGAATTTAGGCTACAAATCAAAAGTTGCCAAAATCTAGAAAAAAAATAACGTTAAACCCATTACAATTCTGAAATTAATCGAAAATTTGCAATCCCCAGGAAATATACTGGATCTGCGATTGACGCATGGTAAGAAGTGTACGCCTAAATTTAAAATTTCCTAAATCCAGAAAATCGCGCTCAAAATCCAAACATGTCTTGGAACAAGTTTATAAGCCAGAAAATTTACAAAAAATTGTGAAAAATAATGCAATATTATGGCGATTTCTTTAAGTATGCTATTTAGCAAAAAAGCCTACAGAAGTGAATTCTTTCCATTACGTCCACATATATACTAAATTTGCATTTTCACTTTTCTATCTTGTTAAAGTTACAACTGTAAGCTTCCAAATGGTAAACGTTAACCAAATATTTATATTGCATACTTTTTTAGAAAGTAGTAAATCAAATTTACCAACATTCCTCGCATGAAATTTGTCTTCTAATTCTCACGCAAGGGCATTAAAGCAAGCGATCTTCACACATAACAATGAAATATTTAAGTTGTTTATATGATGAAGGAAGACTTTGCAAATCAATATAGTTCCTTATAAAGATACCTATAAAAATACCTGCACCCGTCGGTTATATCAAAATTAAACAAAAAATCAAAATTGTCTTTGGCACGATTATACGATGTACTTAAAAACTTAAAAAAATGTGTCTCACAATCAAGGCACGACCTTTCGTAAAAACCAAAAAACATTTTACCAACACTAATTTAGTAAATGACGCAAAACTCTATATGGAAAACACTTTATATAGAATGCTTTATTGCGCACAAATATGTAAAAAAAAAATTATTAAATTTACCTGGATCCATTTCGTAGTTAAAAACCATCAATTTTTTAAAATCTCGATCGTATATCAATATTATCCTTTTTGCGTATATTTATAAAAACGATCACTTTTCACTTTAATTTCCCAAATTTTAAATTTTTATTTTTTATATCACTAAAATTAATTTATATTTTATCACTAAATATATATCATATCATTATAAATAAAATATTTTTAACCACAATTTTAATTCACACTTTAATCGATCGCTTTAAATCGATCGTGTACAAATTAATAAGCATAAAATTTAAATTAACCGACAAATTATAAAACTTGTATATAAACTTAAAACAGCACTAAACCATACAAATTTCTTATTCGAACTACTAACTGATTCAAAGATCTGTCGTGAATTGACGATCGTTATTGTGTATACGTAAACGTATACGCGGTCGCACATACAACAAATTATGAACGTTCATCTCTTTTACATTTTGATAAAATGGGACAAGGATAGAATATGACTTTGTTTCGTTTTGTTTTATTAAAAATGAAATCGATCATGTAGATGGGGTTTAAAAAAAAAACGATGATCGCTAAGAAGAAAACAAAACAAAAATAAAACAATTTAAAGATCTACTATATTTTACGGAACCATAAAGCGAATAAGAAACAAATTTTTACGCATACATTTTTTTGATTTGTGGGATGATCGTGTAAATCAAATCGATCGTTTTTTTTTTATAGTTTTGATTTGATCAATTAGAAATTATAATTTTTTAAATATGAAAACGAGCGGTTACGCAATCGTTTTGTATAGGAAAAATAATTTATATTATTTATAGAGTGATCGTACAACGATATTTTCAGAAAGTAGGAGGAGTCTTTTGTTAAGGCGGCAAAAGATCATTCTCGTAACGGCCAATCTAAACTAAAAAAACCGTATGATAAATGGGCGTGTAATATTTTAATATGGAGGAACCGTGAAGATTTTCTTATGTATATATGCAAACGTTTACTAAATATCTGTATAAATATACACTGAGGAATGATGACGAAAGATTTGAATTGATTCGTTTTGATTTGATTAGTTTTAATGAATTGTGAGACCATAATTTTCGGTGAAGAAAATATGATTTAATAGTTTTTAAAATATAATTTAGGCTTTAAAGATTTAAAATATTTGTTAATAAATACGAGTATATTAGGAAGTTCGGTCTAATACAAATTCAATGTCCCGGGGTTTAGTTTTGGTAAATTGAAATTGAAACAAGTGAGTAAGTTTTTGGGTACTCGAGTGTGAAATACTTTATTTAAGTCTTTAGTTGTTTGAATAGTTTTATATATATATATATATATATATATATATATATATATATATATATATATATATATATATATATATATATATATAGATAGATAGATAGATAGATAGATAGATAGATAGATAGATAGATAGATAGATAGATAGATAGATAGATAGATAGATAGATAGATAGATAGATAGATAGATATATAAAGGGTGTCCCAAGATTTGAGTTAAATATAGAAAACACAGTTTTTAGTCTTAAGCTTGTTATTATTTTATTGAATCATATAGGACATATACGATAGGGTTATCAGTAATAACCTATCACACAACGGGCAAATTGACTCTACGGCTTTGACGAAAAAAACGCACCCTTTTGCCGGAATATTCCATTACCATTCTGCATAAATGTTGCTGAATTTCGTTAATACGGTGTTTAATTTCAACCTGTAATGCACGAGTGGTTATGAGCTTGTTGACATAGACCTTTGTCTTCAAATAACCCCATAAGAAAAAATCAAATAGTGTTAAGCCACACGATCTAGGGAGCCAATTTTGATTACTGAAACGAGAGTATACATGACCAGGAAATTTCTCATGCATAGCAATTTAATTGTTCCACGGGCTGTATGGTATGTGGCTATACGTCTTGTTGAAACCACAAATTGACTACATCAATATCAATCATGCAATTTCGGCAGAAACAACTGTGTTATCATGTCGCGATATCGAGCACCAGTAAAGTCACTGCTTGACCAGTTATTTTTTTTAAAAAGTATGGTCCAATGATGCCTCCAGGCCAAAATCCACACCAAACAGTGACACGTTGTGAATGCATCTGTTTTTTGACAATCACATGTGGGTTTTTCGAACCCAAAACACGCGTCAATTTTGGCGATTGCAAAGTCATCAAGGCGAAAATGTGCTTCATCGCTTAGGATTATTTTCAACAAACACTCTTTGCTATGTGCATGCGGTCATTAGGCTTCAGTAGTTGTGTTAATTGTATTTTGTAAACATGGAGATATAGATCTTTTGTGAGTGTTCGATATGCGCAGTAGAGAGCTTCTTGCAATTCGTCTCCACGACGCCAAATTGATATTCTGGGATTTTTACCATCACCTCTCATGCACTGCTTCGATTTTGACATTTGAACGGCTTGTTTTTGGATACCGCCGACTAAATGGGATTACTGCGTCCCAGACTGATATCCTATACCCCATATTAACAATTTTACTATGAAACTACAAGGCTGCACCGTTTATTCACAAAAATAGGCCTTGTACGCGCTTACCATCAGATCTCAGTAGCATATAACAGAGGATATACAGAAGACAGCTATCACCACACCGTTCGGGCTATATAAGAGTTCACTATAATGCCATACCGACTGAGGAATGCAGCTGAAACGTTCCAGCGTTTATTGGACGAGGTAATTAAGGGTATGGATTTCGTTTTTATATATTGATTATATATTGACGATATTCGACGATGATCGGTGCAGCATCCTTTAACTTCCTTTGCCACGAAATCTCCAAAGACGGCGTCAGGCCATCTGCGAATCGAATCGTGGCAATCCTTTCCTCAACCAACTTATATTACAAAGATTGCTATGTATTAACAAAGATGCTTCTAGTATCGGTGTTGGTGCTCTATTTAAGCAGCAACATTATAGAAGTTAGAAACTCCAGCTTAGTTACTTTTCCAAAAAGATTTTCCCTTCCAATAGGAGAGCTCCTATAGCTATATATAGTGCCATTAAGCACTTTCGATGTTTCGTCGAAGGCAGAATATTTTTCATTAACACCGACCACAAACAAAAGTCGGCAGCTCGATTACGCCTCCCAATTCACGTGATGCTATTTCACGATCAAATGATCCTAATATGGCTATACTATTTTTCACACTACGCTCGATTTAGAAAAATTAACTTCTCTTCAAGAATCAGAAGACGAACTCAAAACAGTAGTATCATCCTAATACTTAAAATATCATAATACAAAGCGCAGACTTGAACTATTAAAAGACTTTGGTTCAGGTGTCGCCATATATGGTGCGAAAGGTCAACACAGAACAAGCGTCCTTATATATGCCAAACGCAATGCGCGCAGACACATTTTCGAAATGTTTCATGGTCTTTCTCATCTAGGAGTTCGCACAACAAGAAAAATAATCACTTGCAAACATTTTTGACCGGGAATAAATGTAGATATACTGCGGGTATCGAAAACATTAATTTCCTGTCAGAAGTTTAAAGTTAACCGTCATACGCGGTCAGAACATGGATAATTTAATGTTCCTTCCGGCAGGCTTGAACATGTCCACCTAGGTCTCGTCGGTCCACTACCACCATAAAAACATACTGCTGCGTTACTGTAGTTAGAGCTTTCGTATAGACAAGTACGTTTTGAGATTTGGCATTCCAATCGAAATCATGACTAACCAAGGCGCCGTCAATTTGAAAGCATTATCTTTATAAAGAACTTACAAAGCTGCTAGGTTTTCACAGAATACCGGCGACAACATACCGTATATAAGCAATTATTTAGTTGTACAAGCAATTTATAGTTGTACAAGCAATTTGGTTAATTGTTTACACCGCCATTTAAAAGCTTCCTTATATATGTTAAAGGTCAAATACCCTAATCGGAGCCGCATGAACTCCCATTGGTCCTCCTTGGAATTAGAACGTCGATCAAAACTAATCTTGAATATGCACTCCTGCCATAACCTTGTCTATACGGACAACCGCCGAAGGTAACCACCTGAATCACCATAATGTAAAAAGCCTTTTTTTCATAAATATTCTTCTATATTGAGTATTAATTTTGATGTTCATTTTAATTATGGCTATAACTATAAGGCTATCAATTATACAACTCGGTATTGCATACATTTGGTTATTTATAGATCGCAAAATTTGAGGGCCCAGAGGAAATATACAAATCCAAAAATTAAATTGCCTTATTTTAACCTGTTGCGGACTGTCAATTAAATTAAGACAATTATTTCGCAGACAATTTCATCTTATTATAAACGTACATATGGATTCACAGTGACATTAACTAAATGCTATTCTTTTGTAATGTATATTTATATGTATATACAAATATAAATCTTAAGATTATAATTTAAAATGTATTTTAATTAAAATATAATAATAGTTAGTAGGCAATAATAAATTAAATGCAACAAATTAAAAATATTTTATTTTTTTAAAAAAATTTTATTATACAAAAATAGAAATAAATTAAAAACTTATTAAAAAAAATGTATATATGCACTCTCGACGTACTCTTTATATATACATGTATATATGTATATATATATATATATATATATATATATATATATATATATATATATATATATATATATAATGATATTTATATTATAGTATTGGGTGTCGACAACTGACTTTCAACTTGTTGTAAATAAATATAATTCGCTCGATTACCGATGTATCTCGACCGCCTCTTTGATTAAAATCATTTATCAAAAAGTTACATACACAATTTCTTATTTATTTATGTAATCTTTTTTATGTTTTTCAAGTTTTTTTAGCACTAAAATATCATCTTTTTACGTCGGTAATGCGCACACAGCATACTCGTAGATACATATATATAGACTTATGCTGCACAGAAGAAAAATTAATTTATCCATTGCCAATATAAATAAATAACAATGAATTTGGCGTAACATTTAATATTTTTAATGTGCCGGGTGAATAATTTATCTTGATACCGCATATTCCAATATGTGCAGGGGTGTCGCTATTGATTCATCAAACTAAATCGATAAGTTCAGTCAAAAATTGAAAATAAAAATTTCGTCAACCAGAATTAGCTATTAGCGGTTCCGACATCTCCAAAACGATCGCGAATATTAGAAATTCTAAGTTCGTCACCACAATCGATCTTACGTCGGGATTCCACCAAATCAAAATGAAAGAATCCGACATACGAAAAACCTCCTCAACGCGACGAACGGGGATTTTGGAGAATTCCCTTTGGTCTTAAAAAAGCGGCTATCTTCCAGAGGATGATACATAGATGACGTGTTAAGGAACTTATTGGTAAAACCTGCTTGGTTTTACCTGCGCAATTCTTAAAAATGGAAACAGAATTCCTGGGTTATAACATCACCTGGGATTGGGGCCGATCCAAAGCAAGTAGCTGCTATTCGGAATTTAAAAAATCCTGCAAGAAACTAAAGGAACTAAAATCGTTTCTCGAATTGCCATCATACTGTATAGGCGTTTCATTAAAGATTTTGCGAATATAGCAAAACCCTTAACCAACCTCACTATATATAGGTGCGCAAACGGTCAACTGGATAAAATCTCCTGGATAAAAGAGAAATTGACCGAGTAATTACAGAAATAGAAACCTTGCCATATTCCAACGAAATATACAGGTAATGGAATATGCAGAACCAATGATGATGATTAAAAATTACGAACTATGATTCGTCAAACGCCAGATGTTCAATAAAAATCAAATTATCGAAACCTGACCAACTTTAATGGAAGTTTAGACATGACGAAATAAAAACGCCTTAAATCCTGCCACCGGTACTATAAATAAACTTTACAGAAAAAGACGTCAAAATCGACTCGAAGTACTTACATAATTTGTACTTGGACATAACATTGAACAGCTACAACACCTCTTCAATGAACACAAGGAAGCGGCCTTCATCGATCTTATAATTGTCATCATATGCTTATTCATCATCTTTTTCGTCAACAAGACAAGAGAAAGGAGCCAAAGAGGATTGCTGTTTATAAACAAACTATAACTCACCAAGAAGAACATTCCGGAAACCAACAAAGAATCCAACCAATTAGGTTAAACTTTTGGCCTACAGAACGAGGGTCTTTAAAGAAGGATATGAGTTAAGATAACAACATAACATGTGGGATGCAGGTAGTTACAAAATATAGCCATTTGAAGCTGTCAATTTTTGTTTCGATGGCATTTTTCTTTTTACTTGGTTTAAGTTAAATCATCTTCACTATATTAATTTTCACATTTCCGAGACATTGGCATTTCCGGGTTAAGCAAATTGTTATAATTATAAAATTGAAAGTTGTATCAAATTAAATAAATCACCTGGTATTTATGTTTGTATACGGAGTATGCGGTCATTTCTTTTTTTTGTGCATTTCACGCATTGTTCGGAATTCTGTGTGAGGCCTCTTTATATATATAAAAAAAATGTCATACCAACCGTGATTCCTTCAATAAATATTACGTTATATATAGAAGATATTTAATTGATTTTGATTGGTCGTAGCCAAAATCGTATAAATGCTTGTTACCGCGCGCCATTTAATTTAAAAATCAAAGTCAAATGGAATATAAAAAAACAATAAATTGGAAAAAAAAACGCACACCACACACAATTTTTTGTGTTTGTTTGTATTTTAATAGAAAGACAAATAACTTTTAATTTTAGAATATTTTATTTTTTATGTTTTGAAATTTATAGAAAGAAAATAATTGAATTTTCAATTTTATTTTGGAGTATCATAAATTTTACTTGTACTATATACAGATATACCAATGAAGCTGCCGCATGGTCACGATTCAATGGTTGAATGCTTCGAAGAAATTTTTTTTATTTTTTACTTTTAGATTCGTGTTTACTTCATTCATTATAGATATATATATATAGAATAGATGTACGTTCCAAACTGTCAAAGTTTCAAAAAATTTAACTGCTTTTTAAAATTAATTCAATTATAAGTTTATTATAGTAAAAATATTGTAAATCAAAATTCTTATGGTGCTCGAGGCACTTCCACCTCATTTGTAGATTTTTGACGTCCTACTTTACGCACGGTATAGCCTATAATAATACACAACATAGCGTACTGCGATATTAATGAAATGTCACAGGATTCGTCAAAACATCAGCAATTAAATCACGTGAGACGTATTTATTAGGAACTTCACAAATATTGATGGTTTTTTTTTTATTTATTTCGGCATGCTCGCCAATAACCGCATGCTCTGAATTCATGATTACTTAGTATAGTTCTAATATTCCTTTTAAATATATTAAGGAAGGAAATATCGCCATAACCGTGATTTTTCAATTAAGCATTACTAAGGAACTTTGATTTCCATTATTACTACTGGAAAAACTTGTCGAAAATCACTTCCTATGAGAACGTTTAAGATTCATTAGTGGAAGAAGAAGTTGGAGCCCTGCAGTTTTGGTATAAGTTGGTGTCATTTTTTTATTTACAGACCCTATCACTGAAAAAGTCGGAAATTCAAAATGGAACTAAAACTCGGTTACCGACATCTTATGACGATCATAAGGCACAAGTTTTATAGACCACACAATTCTAAACTAACTGCATCTGCCTTTTTTCCAAGAGAATCAGGGTATTTCCTAAAATTAAAGCAATAATTAGTTAAAGCAATAATTAGTCCAACTATAAACTCCAATGTAAATCGATATCTGAAAATTTTCTATAAATCTAACATATTAAAATGGCATTTCATTAATTTCTCCAAGCCGGAAGCTGTAATAAATAAAATATAGCTATCACCTGAAAATTCGACTGTCATTAAAGAATTTTAGTAATTAAAAAAAATAATAAATTAAATTTGAGCGATCGAACAAAACAATTTCGTTCTCTTAGAAAAAAAGTGCACCGAGTCCCAAAACACACAAAATTTTAAAATCTATATATGAATTTTATTAAAAAAAATTTATTTAACACTAAAATCAAATGAAACAACCGTTAAACTGATAAAATCCGAATCGTAAATTTTAGCATATGCAATATCTTTAAATTTGTTATTATTTCTGAGTTCTTAAATGCTAATCGGAATACTAAAAATTATTGAAAATATATACCGCTTTTATATAAACAAAATAACATCTGGGAATTTTATTGCATTAATTGAAAACCTAAATAAATAGCTTTCTGCCATTTTATATTTGAGCCGCCATTTCAAAATATATTTTGCGATATTATTAAATGGAGTATTTTTTATACTTCATACCGAATAATAGCACGAACCTATAATATAATTTAAGGTATATTAATACACCAAGGCACGCGCACGACCATTTAATATATATGTACATAAAATTACGTAGCCCCATATATGTAATTAAATAGATGTAGGTAAATAGATATATTTACACAAAACTCGACAGAATTCGATAATAAAAATGTTTTTATAGGTGTACATGTAGTTAAATTAAGTGTATATTAGATTATCTTATGATAGTCAATTTACTGTTATTACATCGAACACATATAATCATTTAATGGCGCTATAAATTATGTTTATACAATACCTATACCTACATTTATATGACATGTTTATAACGTGTATATAAATACAAAATGGCGTTCATATATGATTTAATAAAAGAAACGGTAAATATTTATTTTAATCAGTCTACAGACTCTTAAAGTACAATATATATTGTATATACATAATCTTACAATTCTTTATAATATTTTTTTGTATAGACGAGTATGTATATGAGTAAATCTCAACCTCTAAAATTAACTAAACATAATTATGTATACGATGAAAACTGACGATACATGACAACAACAAAAAAATTTTTTTCTTTTTAATTAAAATTTAGTATGGATCGTTTACATTAAATATTTAATTTTTAACGTATTTTTTTATTATATTATAATATATAATAATACATTATATATATGTATTATGTATATATATGAAATATAAGGAAGATAGTATATATGAAATTTACATACAGAAACATAAATTTACCGGAATAATGTCTCAATTACAAGATATAATAATTTATAAACCGCAATATGTGTAATATTTTTAGCTAATTGGGTTAGGTGCAGTAATTAAGTTGTTTAAGTTGCGAACAACGTCTTCCACTCGATATAACCCTACACCAGATTACTTGGATTTTGCTAAGTTTAAAGTATCGCGTTTTAATGTCTCAATTGGCGTATCTCACCTATTCGAAGAGTTTACCATTGAGATTTAATTATTTTCATGGTGAAAGAAACGTTGTTCAACTGTAAAGGGCCAGTTTATATTAGAAAGAGCCAATTCAATCCGTATAATAGCAATGCACCGTCCTGCAAATCTTCTGGTCAGAATTTTGGCTAAAATATCATTCACCATCATTATATGTTGAATAATATATATATAAGAGCCTTTTCCATTACAATATTACATGGCAGCTGTTTTTTTGCAAAGATTTCGAAACAACGCATAATTGCAACCACTTTAAGTTTTAAAGCACGAACAGGACATACCTGTTGTTGTAATTGAATTTAAAAATTATTTTTAAAAAATTCGACCTTTCTTGTTCACTGCGGGAACACTATGATAAAGCTTTTCTGCTCCTTTAGGCGATTTGAACTATACGTTTTTTATTTTTACATATAGTAACTTTATATTGACAAGTCACAATATACGACTCTATTAGCGAAATGTTTCACTTCGCAGAAGCAGTCAATTGGTTGGTAAAAATCTCATCTATTAGTGATAAATTGCCCAAAAGTTACTAGTGTATACTTCAATGGAAACTTCTACAGTGTCATCTATGGGTAAGGTAATGCGGAAGTTTTTGAAAAATAAAATTTTTTTATTTTAATATCATTATATGAACTTTTGCACATTATAGAGTACATGGACACAACGGGTAGCAGTTCGAAAACATTTAAAGCGCCATTTCTACATTTATTTTGCTTCTGTTACTGCAGCTAACAGAAAATTTAATTTTCAAAGTTTATAGTAAGTTCCGCATGAGTTCCAAATGAGTACAAACGATGAGGAACTTCTTAAATAACTTTTTTATTATTTTTAATTTAGAGAAACTAATTTCACCCAAATTATGCAAACTCTTCATTCGGTTCTTAACTTTTACAAAATACTTTATTTTATTTGCTTTATATTTATTATTTTATATTTTAATTAGAAAGGCACACTAGGCACGTGCCCTAGGCCCCGTAAATTTAAGGGGCCCAAATGTCTTTATACTTTTAATATTTAGTGCTCTTGAATTTCAAATTAAAATTATTTACATTATTCCCATACTATAATAATTTGCATTTTTCCACATTTCATACATCAACAAAGGAATAATAAATTTTGTCACCACAATTTTTGGTTAGTTGGGTAATAAGTAAAACTAACAAGTTTTCTTGTTCATTGGTTATAGTTGTTGATCGTTCGAAGTAAAATAAAACATAAAATCTAGTTACCGGCGCATGTCATTAAAACTAATTCAATTCAGTGGATGTTATACATCATTGCAAATATTAGACAAAGAACAAGCTTTTGACATTTGACATGTAAATGTAACCGACGTAAATTGTGGTTTCATGCTTGAAACTAAATTAAACGACCATTTCGTAAAAAATTATTGTGGGTTTTCAAACGATATCGCTCGATGGTATAAGAAACTATAACTTCAGCAATGCAAGATTACTTTATTAAAATCACACTATCGTCTATTTTTGGTGATTTTAATTCCACTAAAAATGATCGGCCATTAAATTCCTGACTTCCGATGCATTTGCTTTTCTCGGTAAAAATCAAAAATGTAATGGAGGATAGTGAAAACTATAAAATGGGGCCATAGCTAAGCTTGATACATACGACCAGTAACTCTTCAAGAATTAAAAGAAGAAGTTAAAAGTAAGCTGCATTTTAAAAAAGTCCTAGGGTATGACTTAACTAGCTGTCAAACTATTAAATCTCTTCCTGATAAAAAATATCGTAAGCTATATATTATCAATGCGACTTTGGTTGGTTTACAATTGATGACAGAACTCTAATTCCTCCACATCATTTTGGATTAAGAGAAAGGCATTCTACAATAAACAACTGAATCACAAACATAGTTGAAAGTTACGTTAGAACACAAAAAAAGCTCAATTATCTTCCTAGATGTCGCTAAACCATTAGTTAAGTTTAGAATACAAGTTGCATTAGAAATCTGCCAAAGCAATTATATGAAATATAAGGCAGATGCCATTTGCCAACCTCGATGCTACTCTCAAGTGGAGAGAACATGTTAAAAAGAAAAAAGAAGAACTTAACATAAAGTTCAGAAAAATGTTTTGGGTAATAGGTATATATATAGAGGCTCATAAATCCAAAACATGCTACTGCTTTATCAACAAATTATAAAGCAGAAATAGACCTACGGTATCCATGATGCACCGTATCAATTACAAACTAATCGTATAGAATGCCAGTATACAGGCTGACTGGAGCAATGCAATGTGCAGATATGAATATTTAAAGCGGACCTGTATATTCGTGTGTCCTCGATATGGTTAGCATGGCGTAAAATAAGACGTTAAGCTAACCGACGAAAGAGTTGGAAGAGCTTCGGCCCCAGAACAGATGGCATGGAATAAAAACTAAAAAAAAACATTTATGTGGTTCTATATATAAAGAGCCATAACGCATAAAATTATAAACACTTGTTTAAATTTTCCCATAACAAATTGTTTTTCATATGAAACCATCCAAATTTATCATTTTCTTTTGACTTTCAATAAAGCAAAACCAAAAACCAAATCAAAATATTTTGATGAAAAATACCAAAAACGAAATTTTCATTCGTTTGATGATGGATATACTATATATTAAAGAATACCATATACACATCCATTGAAGTGAAAATGTGGTAGAGTAAAATGTGGAAATTAAACGAAAATCTAATTATTTTTTGTAAATGCGGCGTAAAAGAATTGCCCCGTTAAAATGTAATTGCGCTTTTCGGTTATTTTTCTTAATTTTCTTTTCGATTTTCATAATATGTCGTATATAGCATATTGTAATGGTGCACACGGAATGCGCCGCAAACAACACGCAACAGCAGATGAATAAGATGAAAAGATTAAATTAAATTTATTCATTCAATTTTAATAAGTTTGATGACAAGATAATCCATCATCATCGCTTAGCCATGAGATTGGTAATTATTTGTGTATCGCGCGCAGACTTAAAGAAACCAAAATATTTAAATAATTATTTTAATTAAATTAAACTTTTTTAATTATATATTTTTGCAAATTAGTAATTAAAAAGGAAACGGATATATGGATGTCAGACGATCAGACAGACTATATACAGTCCTCCTCCCCAAAAAATAAATAATATTCACATGCCGTTTTATATTATGTATATATGTATATTTATATAAAGTTTGTCGTGATATTGCACAAATCAAATAACACAAGAGGGATTGACGAGCGTCTTGTCTTTCATTTTTATTATTTTCAAGATATTTTCTTAATAAAAGCAAAAAAAAAATCTTCAAAGGCGCAGAACAACAAACATTCTATATCTATACAACAACCACATCTTTTTTTCGCCTGTTCGTGAATGTGTTATCTGTCTTAAATGTTAAAACGACAACGAAGATATTATATATGTACTCGTATATGTATATATACCCAATATTTATCTTAGCGTTGATGGAAATACTTTTAATTTAAAATGAATTCCACAAATGATTTTAACACCGATTTTCTATATAATATATTGAATGAACACCAACCGCATATACCACGTCAGAATACATAATAATATTATGTTCCATTAAATATTTATGTTTTGCACATTCAAATGTGATGCTGCGTTTTATGGTTGTTGCTGTTGTAGTTGTACGATTTAATTGCTGATTTTTGTTTTTTTTTTACTTTATATACTTACTTTGATCTCGTAAAAGTTATATATCGCTTAATGGCTTCCTGATTTTTTTTTTTTTTTTTTTTGCAATATGTTGTGGATTTATTTATGTGATTTGTTTAATACCTCATTTCATTGCCTATTTAGTTAGCACATACGAAATGATTTTGTCTTGGTTTTCAATGTTGACGTTAAACCTTTCGAAGCTGACAGAAAATAAGATAAAATTTATTTCAGCTGAATGGCAATAAATGTATAGAAAGGTGATAGTAAAGAGTGTTATACTTCCCGCTTGCCTAAACATGATGTAACAATTTATTAAGTTTTACCTGCGCTTCATTCAATTTCAAACTATAATAACATACCGAATAATTCTAAAAACTAATAATCTTGTAACAAATCCGAGAAATTTGTACCATCAAGGTAAAATCGTTTGTCTTAGGAATATTGAACGCGATTAAATTATCGATGTAATTGTTTATTGGCATTATCTATATGTAGTTTAACCATTTTATGGCTGCCTGCAAGCAACTGTAACATACATTTTTTTTTCATCATCAGGGTTTATTTAAGGCCAACCTTGTGTTGCTTCAAATAAAATGAACGCGGCAGCTTTGCTGAAAAATGCTGCTGGTATTAGAAATTTAATTTCGGAATAACAGTTGCCAAAATAAAATTTGTAAAAGAGATTAATGTCCGTTAATGGGTTGAACTTTTTTATGAAAACAGGCAAGTTTAGAATTTTTGTGGATTAAATTCTATCCTATTATATTTACCCCAATTAACAACCTCATCAATGCAAGTCATAAGTGAATTATTCAAATATGGAAACTGCATTTGTTTTTAGTTCATAAGGTGAAAATTCACTGTATAGAATCCATTACTTAGGTAAGGACAACAATGGATGTGGCCGAATAGTCGGGTAAATCGTTATTTTACCTAATTTTAACAGTGTACTAGGTAAATTGAAATACCGTACTAAAAAGCAGAGTAATTGAGTTTTTGTTGTTGTGTTTTGTGTTTATTGGTTAAATTTTTGTTTTTCAAATTTTTATACATGGCTGTTTTAGTACGTAAAAAATAATGCAGCTTTTTATTTTATTAAATTTTATATTTATTTATTATTATGTTAGATCAATATATTTAAAATTAATCTTTTTAGTATAGTTTGCAATTTATAAAAGTAAAATATTTATTTAAAATGAATCAAAGCTTAAAAAAATCATACGCGGAAAGATGTATTATTTTCAAAAATGCCATTTTTATTTTGTTACAGGGACATTACAAGAAGAAAACTAATTCAAACACGAATAATGCTGGATCATGAACTTCAGTTTCCGAACCACACAATTCCAAGGCAATGTTGGGAGTAAGTAACCTATTTTGCAGATTGCAAATAATATCTCAAGAGTTTGTCTTTTTATTTAATGTATTTCTTTGTATTTTAGAAACGTTATAAAAGAGGCTACATTTAGTAAAACAGTAAAAAATGTTTTACAAAGGTGGCAAAATATTTTTAAAATATTCCCTTCCAAGAAAAAAAAACAAAACGAAAGATGGTTTAATTAGCCATTTTCAGCAGACATCGAATGAAATAAAAAGAATAGAAAAACTGATGCGATTTGTAACGAAAATTTGTTTCCGAATTAAGACATATCAGATATTTTGTTTGGCTATTTACATATTGGAAAATAATGTATCTCGAAATTCAATACCATCTCTACGTTATCTCGAATGTTTGATTGATATTGATTAATGTCAAGCGTCCCAAAGTCCATCACGCCGCCCGACGATACACAAATGTTATGCATGACGCAACATGCACAAACCACCTGGACACATCTTTTAATTTTCAGTTCAAGGGTTTTTAAAAAAATGGTTCGCCATCTGGTTTTCATCATCCCGAAAACCTGCTCAATGATTATACAAGCTCTCGAGTGAGCTTCATTGAACCGCGTGTGTTGTTCATTTAAATGTCCACCTTTATACGGCGTCACGAATGCTATATGATGTACTGTTGATTTATAGCCTGCAGCACCCAATAAAAAGTAGCCGGTCGGTGGAAATGTGGCTTTTCTATATATAAAGGCTGCTACTGATCAGCACTCGTTGGTCATCTACAGATCCTGGGAATCCACACATGTTTATAATTTTAAAATCTGCATCGCATACCGCTTGCAATTGAATCGAATAATCCATCTTGCGATTGATGTACTGATCCTTTTGATTAGGAGGCAATTTAACTTTAATATGGCAACCGTCAATTGTACCAACGCGGCTTTATTAAAAACATGGGAACGTGCCTTAAATAAATAAATAAAATTATGATAATAAAACGAAATAATATAATTAGCATTGTAATCTATGATTTTTTAATACTGCCCTTATTTACAAATTGTCTACCAACATTATCCAAGGCCGAAAGTAGAGGTAGCTTTTGAACTACTTTCGATGAAAGCTTTTAAATTTTTTTTTAAATACTTATGTATCACATCAAAGACAGTCGATTTCGGCATAAGCATAGCCTTGGATAGAACTCTGTAGCTAGTGCCACAAGCTAACCAAAATAAAAATACAATTGTTTCCACCTCAGTGTCCCAACCATGCGTCTTTTTCGATATGTATTGGACTATTTTCTTAAATGAATTGGATGTCATCCGAATGTTTAATTTAGTTTCATAATGTCTCCATTTAAAATATTTACTATTATTGGAGGTTTATTTCCGAAACAGTAGCTAATTCTGGGCTAAAAATAAAACATAATATATGATCAATTTAAAAAGTACTACCTAGATAAAAGATTACTCCTCTTGATTCGCTAACGTGGTTAAGAATTTCTTCAAGTATTTCCAAATACTTCTACATCTTTAAAAGTAATGCCATATCTAATTTTTGTTGATGTGATATTTCACTATAAGATTATTACTGTTATTGTTATTTTCCATTTTTTTATTATTTCATTATTTTGATTACGGCTGTAACAAACAAAACTTTTTGAATTTAAAATTATTTGACGTTTACCAATTTAACCCTTCATACCAATATATTTTACCCTTCAAACCGATTTTGACAAATTTATTTACCTAAGAATACGGACACTGCTAAAGTTAAACGTGTACTAAAATTTCAATTTACTGTACTAAACGATTTACCCGACTTTTCAGCCGCAGCTAATGAAGCATTTGGGCGTTAATTGAAAGAGAAGTTGTATCGCTGTTTTTAGGAACAGCTTGAATATTATAGCTGTTTATTAAATAGAGAAGTTGTATCGCTGTTTTTAGGAACAGCTTGAATATTATAGCTGTTTATTAAATAGAGGGAAACAATTGTATTAGATTTTTAGCTATAGAAATAAATGTCAATTTGTTTCTAATAATTTATGATATTCCATTTGAATTATTTGGATTATTAGTTTTAAGAAACTCAAGATCGAAAATAAATTTTGGGCATTGATAGAAACTCTATAAGTATTGATAGTGAGTCGACGTGGAAACAAAGTGAGATGCTAATAAATTTGCCTTTTGAATAGTGGTTTTATAATATCATCGACGTAATATATTTGGAGCTCTCCTTAAGTAAGGGGTCTTTCTTTTCTTTTTTAGAAATCTTTGGCAAAAATAAGGCATTTTCATGGCCAAGGCCAAATTGCTACATTAAGTGTGATGGTATTAATAGTTTAGTATATTAGATTTCGTATATTTCCTATAATAAAAACTTTTTGGCCCCATAACAAGGTTATCCTTTTAATTTATGTTCCAAATCGCTTGATACTGACAAAACTATAAATATAAAATAGGTGTTGCCTGATTTAAACGGTGGCTATCATATATAAACTGACACACTATATATAACGTGCATGTTGAAAGTGCAAAGAACAATACATCACAGTGGGGAAAAAATCTCTTCATCATAACTATATTATTATAATGATATTCAACTGTGTCCATTTAAACTCCTGCCCGCAGGAGTGATGTCGAGACTAGTATCTTAACCAAGATACTTAATATTCACAAGTAGAAGATAATCACTCATCTAACTGGAGCCGAGTACCCTGGTGCGCGCGTGTGGTATAGAAGAAAGCCATGTTGTTCACATCTGTAGATGCGCACATTTATTTTACGAGACGGAGCCGACGGATAAATATATATAGTTACATAAACGGTATAGATATACTTATAGCTTTGTGATGCCTTACTCTGAAACGCTTAGGCAACGGCATCAGTTTATTAGAAGTTGCGTCATCTGTGACAGTTTGTCACAAACACCGCACATATACGACGTGTGTCCAAATTCATTATTACTTGCATAACGTTAATATTCTCCTTCAAAACTTCAGTCTCTTTGAGGTACTTGTCGTCTGCCACAGTTGTTTGTTGGATTTTGGCGAAATTGGAGTTCGAATTAGTATTGACACGATTGAGGAACAATTTCCAAGAAAATATTAGTATGGGACTGCAGACAAAGCAAGAAACAACAATGGATCATGCTATCATCTATTTGCTGGATCGAAAATTTTCGCATCAAGACGGGTGTAAGTTTATAGCTTTACGTCGAATTCGATTACTTAGAGAACTTCGCCTTGAAGATTTAAAAGAAACAACACTCACATCTCCTCATATACGTGCAATAGAAAGGCATTAGAAGAAATGGAAAGATGGCGCCAGTTTCAAGGGGATACCGATGTTACGTGGCAAACTTTAATAAAATTGTTACACGATAAATGAAGTTTTTTTACATTTGGTAGAATTTAACTCTTAGTGGATAGCTGTTTTCACTTATAGGTTAAAGAGTTTCGTGATTAAGATCCATTAGTAGCCATATGCTTCCAAATATTATGACCCAGTGCAATTAAACCTCACTATATCACATTGCAATTTTTTGGCACAATAAAGACCGGTGTAGGATACACTGTGTGTTTTCCGGGTGGCCTTTCAAGAAATTCATCAATCAAACTCACTACTTTAACACTCTTAAATAATATTTATATACCTATAATTCAACTTTTGTAAACACGCACTAACTCCGCAATGTTAATCTATTTTCGATCCGCACTCGCAATTGCTTTTCCACACAACTATCACTTCCAATCTCATAAACCATTTACATAAATTATACAATGATTACACATGTTTTTATTTGTCCGGGTTAGGCATCTTTTTGTTATAAAAAGGTTTGACACAAATCGAAAAAAATAAAACTATTTTTTGTTTCGGTAAGTCACCCTTATTCAAAATAAAAACAAATAATTTCGACAGCGCACAAAAAAAATGTCATAAATTTTTGTTTGATCAGACCGAAACATTGCGCAACAAAAAAAAATCTGAAATATTAGTTAATTTTAGACAGATTGTCTCTAAATACATTCAAATTTCAATATTAAGAACATTTTAATTTATGAAAAACTAATCTAATGATCATTATTACAATATCGATATGGGTATCTATATATCTAAGATGTTGATGACAATTAGCTGGATTCCATGTAAAATTAACTGTACGTAAGATTATAAAGTTGTGTGGCACTTTGTTTGTTTCATCCCGCGCAATATAATTAAGAACATTTTGTTTTATGGATATAAAAAGGAAAAATTTGGAAAATATTAGTTACGCACTGATTGAATCCCAAATATATTTATAGTACATAACAGTCAGTGGTATACAAACCAGTCGGAAATTAAAATAAAATTTATATAGATAGCTATAATAAATTAACTGAAATGTTAAATTAAAATTACATAAAAAAACTTATATTTAGAAAATGATTTATTTTAATTATAATTTAATTAATTTTATTATTATGTGATTTTAGGTTAAGACTTATGCGCGATAAAAGAATGAAAGTTTATTTGTTTTAAACATAACAAGGGAGAAATTATAGTTTTTATAGAGTATAAGATGAACTTCATATGAGTTAATTATATCTTAAGTGGCTTACTTCACCTGTCAATGTTACCATTCCATAATTCACAGTCTAGAATCTGGTAAGCAACATTCGTATGTGTATAAAAAGTTTTGCTTTGATTATATTTCAATTAGATTTTCACCAAAAAAATTGAAAACCCAGGTGGATATCGCCTCCAACAGCAACATGAGGCCTTCTGTAAAGAAAATTCTTCTCATAGAAATTACTCCACCAGCCGTGTGAACACCAGTCATGGAAAATACTAATAATCATCAATTCTTTTGATGTTGCAGCGTATATATACGCGATCACACCTTTACCTTTTCTCTTCAGTTTCAGAAATTATCTATTGATCCAGAAGTGGTTCACATTTCTCTGCGGGGTACCTTTAATCATTAAAGTGTAATCCTTATAGTGTATTTTAAGTCGCCATGCAAGCCTTTTTCCCTTTTTTGGGGATAAAGCTACCTTGACCTCCGACCGTTTACTAGATCAGCCTTAAACATCCCTTAAAAGTCCACTTCTAGGACATGAGAAGATAATTTCAGAGTGGTTCTGAATTTCTGCTGGTATAATCCGATCCAGGCCAGCCAATTAAATAATAAAGCCAGAAAACTTTTATCGCTCTTACAGAATTCCTTTCTTACTTACAATATCTGCGCTGTGCACAACGAATGTACTATTATACTCTCTGCGTTCCAATCTCTGCTGAGTCATCGAAGCTCTCTGGGAAGTAGATTTATTAGTTCTCGCCTAGTATTGCAAATTTAGAGGTTTGTTTTAAGCAAGTAATTAAAGAATGATTCACACCTGTAGTCAATATATGTTCCGCTTCGAATTCGAATCCTCTCAGAATTAACTGGGCTTAAAACATTACAACCTTTGATCCGAAGACCACAAATCCTGTTATTATTAATACAAGGTTCTAGGATTATAACCACAACGTCACCTAATTTAGTCAGTCTGAGGGGAAGAACTGCCTTAGATGGCAGTCCTTGCGTACGGTGCAGGTTAATCTGAAGTATGCTTGACATTTTCCTGATTAACCACACTTACTTCTTTACATGGTCATAAGGGAGCTGCCGGCCTCTTCCGTTGAGCCTCCCATATCCCTTAGATTTGGATTTGCCTTCAGCGTCAATAGGCCACCTCTATTGGTGCCCAGGTTAAGTAGCCTATACAGGTCGAGCTCTTCATCATCGCTCGTTATTCCTCAACAGCCTGTTCGGCTGTACCCTTTACAGTGGGAGTGCCAGAAGTTTTGCTGTCCTTATTTCCTTAAAGGACGAAATTTAGTGTTTTTTATCGATTGAATTTTATCAACAATGGCTACCATCTGCCCTTGGCCTTTGACGACTTCACTGAATAACTTCGCTTCAGTTTTCCATCATTCCCTTGCAGCCTGGCTCGCATTCGTTTTCTCTACTTTCAACTCATCCGGGATCCACTGTCGTTTAGCCCCGCTGTTCCTTTCCTACCTTTTGCAGCTGAATATTTTTCAATCCGAAACTAATAACTCACTCTATTGTGAGCTGCAGCACCTCGGGAGTGGCATCCAATTTTCCAGGGTCTTTTTGGCCGAGCGTCGGATCCTATACCGTTATTTAGATAAGAAGATTGTTTTTCACCCCTACCTACACAGGAGGAAGACTCACTCGTTTGGTTTAGGTCCCTTTTCAATGCTTCCGGCTTTTTAAGAGTTCCGGTCCCCTTTTTATTAATATTTTTTTTAGAATCCAGAGTATGTCCATGAGTATTGGTAAAGTAAAAATTCACCTGAGCACAGATCCATATGCACAGAAATGTGGAAGTTGCCAGATATCCAGAAGGATCCATTAAAGGCTGAGCTTCGTCAAGTGAGCCACCAGCCTAGCCGATCATCGGTACGGATGTGTCACAACCGAATCGGCCGCACTTGCCATCATTTAGCGTGACCCACCCACACCATGATTAGTTTTAATCACCAGGGTCTATGAACAACAACCTGAAAGCGACGACAAATTGTGAAACTTGGCATTTTCCTTGGAATTCCAATGAAAACCAACTTACAGCTTATGTGTAAATAATTTAAATTATTTATGAAATTAAATGATTATACACTTAATCAACATGATTACAATTAACTGTGAAAATGTAAAAAGATCACTTATTTTACTATAATTTAACTGACAGTGTGGATTCTGTAGTTTAAATAAAAAAAATTTATGTAGCTGCCATCTAAGGACAAACACTATAAGTTCATAAATAAAATACTCTACCTTTAGTCCAAAAGCCAAACCAATAAAGTATGTATATACTGTCAAATATGATTTTGTTTATTTTTAGAAGATAAAAAAAACGAAAAGAACTGTCAGCTGTTAAATATTTTTAGGTTATTTCATTCCGTCCAACATTTCGTCGTTCGCAATATTCTAATAAAGATAATAATACATTTTATACATAGCATAAAATTAAAATAAAAAAAAATAATAAGTTAAAGACATATAATTCTGTAATGACATTACAAGTGATTTATATAAATTTAGTTAAAATTATCTGTAAATTGTAAAGTGAATTTTTTTAATCTGAAGCAGGAAAAAAAAATTATTTCGTTTTTCATTTTGTGCGGTTTTCTTTAATTAAAAATTATAAATATAGTTATAAATACACATATTTATATTTAGTTTAATTATGTAACAATAATATAACGCATATATTTAATATGAGTTTGTTAGTGTTTTTCGTTGCAATTGCACATTTAGTTTACACTCCGTTTACAAAAGTTGAGGAGAGCTTCAATGTACAAGCGGTGCATGATTTACTCTATCATCGATTTAATTTGTCGCAGGTACGTGTCACACGCTTGTTATGATATCGTGTGAATTCTATTTTTGTACGATATTTTTGGTTGATTGTGTTTGTCGTTGTTTTGTAGAATCTAGGGCTATTCGAATTTTGCAGAGTGCGATTTATTTTTAGATTTGCATTCAATGTATGGTAATACGTGGCTTATCGATTCTTTGTAATCATAAGCCATGTTGCTATTATATATCGCTGATTATGACACTATAAGCCACATTACATAAATTACGTTGCCTAAAATAATCCTATACTAAACTACATAATAATATCCTGTAACCACTTAGTGGCGATTTCCTGAAGTTAAAATAATTGAGCCTTTATTTCCCGTCAACCGATTACTCCCTTTCAAAATTCAATAAGAGCCATGCGTACACTGACCGAGTTCTCTCCAACCGCGCGGGCTCAGTCACGTTCTGCGATCCGATCTGCATAGATCTCGCTGTCCTCCGATGACTCGACGGGGTAGAGAACGACTTGACTTCTTCTGGTTGTCCAGAATGCTATGAAGAGCAAGCTGGGGACTGAAATCATTGGAGTTGGATTGTTGATCTGGCACGGGCCAGCAATAGCTTGTAAGTAAAAACCGATTTATTATTTATTTCAATGGCTCATCTTGCGAAAACTTTATAACTAAAAAACCACAAAATATCTGGATCTTATTTCAAAAATACGAGAAATAAATTGATGTTCTTCAATTAATAAAAAATCAACAATTGAAGGTCGAAGTGGTGAAATACGACTAAACAAATCGATAAAATTTAATTATATCTTTCAAACAAAACCTTAATTTATTGATCCACGCAATTATTGAAAAAATTAACGTGTGCTGTTTTGTAAATAAATAAAAAATCAAGAATGTATTTCCATGTATTGTGCCCGGATTATAGCTGCTAAAATACCATAAAAATAGTTTAACCGCAATTTAGCAATTCGAACTAACATATAGTAGCATTCGTTATATTGAGCTAATACGTGTAGCCTAAATATTTTGCGACTGCGCTTGACTTAAAATATTTATAGGTTAATTTCATTTTAAGCCGGTTAAATTGAGCAACTGACTTAAGCAGTATTTGATCAAAAAATTTAAATTTCTTTTATTTTTCAGTATGATCATCATGACTATCCCGGTGTTGTGCCAAGATCATTTCTAGGCCCATTATTAATCGCTGTGCCAATCGCGCCTGCGGTAGGACTTTTTGAACAGTTAAACATTCAAAAATTTTGGGCACAATATCTTAGTAAGTAGCTAATTTTTAATCAAATTTAAAACTATTTCTATATAATTTAATTCTATTATTTACCAGCTAGACTCATGTTAGCCGCTTATATTGCATTCAGTTGGTCAAAATTATGTAAAACAATCGAAGATAAATTTGGAATTCTTGTGTCCGTGTGGTACACGTTAATCACTATATCACAATTTCATTTTATGTTTTACATGAGTCGACCACTTCCAAATATTATGGCACTGCCGTTTGTTTTGTTGGCCGTAAACTATTGGCTGCAGGGTAGGACAAAACTATTTATTACACTTTCGGGTGCAGCAATCGTAATATTTCGAACAGAACTGGTCATAATGCTTGGGATGATGGTGCTTTACGATTTATCTTTTAAACGTATGACTCTTTCAACGCAAGTATTTTCATGGGTCATGGTTCCGGTGGTTATATATAAAGGAATTTTTGTCTTTTTGTTTAATTTTAGGTTACTAAAGACAATGATTCCGGCTGGAATTGGACTAGTCGCGCTCACTGTTGCAGTTGACTCAATATTTTGGAAGCGAGTGTTGTGGCCGGAAGCTGAAGTATTTTGGTTTAATACCATTTTGAATAAAAGTTCGGATTGGGGGGTGTGTAAATTCGAGGTCAGCCATGCAATATATTTTAATTTTTTTGTTATCTCTAGACATCTCCATTTTTGTGGTATTTCTATTCGGCGATTCCGCGTGCCATGGGAACATCTTTACTATTTGTACCAATTGGATTTATATTCGAATCTCGGTGTCGGGCTCTCGTTATACCCGCGCTAATTTTTATAGTTTGTTTCTCATTTTTACCGCACAAAGAATTGAGATTCATAATTTATACGTTTCCATTATTGAATATAGCAGCCGCGTGTGGATGCCATCGACTGTGGATTAATCGAATGAAATCTTTTGTACAAGGAATAGTTGCTCTTATGGCTGGCGGACATTTACTAATAAATTTTGTGTTTACACTATTTTTACTGATCGTATCGAATACTAATTATCCGGGTGGTGTAGCTATATCAAGACTTCATCGACTGGCTGTGAACGATGCAAATGTAACTGTGCATATTGATAATTTGGCAGCACAAAGTGGAGTATCCCGATTTACAGCAATAAATTCTACATGGATGTGAGTATATATATATACTTTTTCAAGTCTAATTTTATGTTTAACTTTCGGATTGTTCGTAGATACCGCAAAGATGAACATCTAAAACCAGGAGATGAGGAACTTCACAAATTTACTCATTTACTCGTCGAAGCGCGAAATAAATATTCAGCCGAAATGAAACTTTTATCTCAGACGCATGATATTCTTGAGATTGTCGAGTGTTTCAGCCAAATTGGCATGCAATACCAATCACTACTTCCAGTCAGGATCAGGACAAAACCCTGTATTTTTATTATGCGTCGAAAATCGAATGCCGATCAAATCGAACTCGATTTAGGTGCTGGTGAATTAACTCAAAATATTATAGATGAAATCGATCTACCTGAATATATAGATCGGGTAGATGAGATACAACAAATTGAAAAAATAGAAGAAGTTATTGAAAAAGAACCCGAAAATGTTCAATCGTCCGATGAGGTGGTGGATGAGGTTCTTCCTCTAAAAATTGAGCTAGAAGATATCATTGTTGAGCCCATTAGCGAGCAATCGATTGAAAAAGAAATTGAAAAGGTTCCAGACCTTAAAATAGAACCAGAAGTTCAAATAGTACCAGAACCTACTATCGAAACTGAAACAGAACTTCCTACGAAATTTCTACCAAAGAAAAAACCATCTCGTGGCACTAAAGCAAAAATAAAAGAAATAATTGAGTCACATTATCGTGAAAAGGATCATATCATTGTATTAGACGAATCATCTTCACAACCCCAATTGGCTGATAAGGAAACAATTGTACCGAGACCTACACTCGTTCTAGAGGATGGGGTCAAAAGTAATATCAAAAAAATTATCAAACTTGAAAAAATTAAAGCGCTTGTGGACGAAATATCGAAACTAGACTTACACGACTTTTGTAACTTGACTGAATTGTCGGTAAAGGATTGCATAAAGAAAATACTTGACGAATCGGAAGATAAAGAAACGGGCTCTATGGAGCGCGACAGACCAACTACGGTAAATGACATGGCATTGTGACGAGATTTTTTTGTAATTAGCAATAAATCGTTTTGTTACGTTTGAAATAGTTTTTCTTTTTTGGAAATATTATGAAGATTTCTTAACAAAAGTTCATAACTTTGAATTTCATAAAAGTTCTTTTTGATGTGTGTTTATTTTACTTTTTATTTTACTTGATAACTAAATGCGTTACATTTTGCTTAACGATAAATATTCTAAACTGCAATTTTGGAAATGTTACGTTACATAGTGTGAACCCGTCGAAATTCAAAATTTCGTTTAAATTAAATGCTATGGAGGCCAAAAAAATATATAAAATTTGAGGAGGATTTACATTACAACTTGTGACTACTTCAACATACAAAATCACTTTAAAAGCGAGTTACGCTCTGCTTATTTTAGAATACGGACATACTATTTATGTGACCTGTTTAGTTCTTTGGTACTGATAGATCCCATACGAGTTTAACAATACCACCGAGACCGAGTAAACTAAGTCCCATTGTTGCCCGGTATAAAACTTGGTCGACAGCTCCACCTTTGATGAATATTGGCTTGCCGTCTTTAACCTGAAAATAATATTTCGGGATTAATAGTCACGATCGATTTAATCTCTGTATTGATTTTACTCACTTGGAATCTTTCTTGAATTTTTCTCAATTGGAAATATCCTTCTGGGATTTCAGCTTTGGCTGATTGCGCCACTGGTGTTGTTGCAATGCGACGGATCGATTGCCGTAAGATTTGGGTAGCAAGTGGCTAAAATATATCGAAAATAACATCGTTACGTAATATGAATTTTTTTATCTACGGTTATACTAGTGCTATAGTGATAAAAACTATATCGAGTTTACTAGATATCTTTTACACAAAATATGACAGTATTATACTTACTGCATTCATTTTTTTATTTAATTTATTAATTTAATTCAGAGAAATATCCACGGACTTATTATGTCTCGTCGTGTGTGTAATGTCAAATGATGAAGAAAAAAATATGGCGGAATGACATGTTACGATTCTAACCCTATACACCATTATTTATGAGTTTTACTCTATATTTTTATAGTTAAGCCTTTAAGGCCTTTTCGATCACATTTCTGAAGGCTGCGTGCAGCTGCGTTACAAGTCTGTTAATCTACATTTTAGAGTAGCTTATAAGGAGAAATGGTTACGCTTAACTACTAATAGTAATAATCGTTACTTACATGTCATTGCTGGTCGATTTTAAACCAGTTGGAAAGGCCAATAGTCGTTCTCCCCTCCTATTAACCATAGTAACAAACAATGACCAATTAATACGTCCACCAATTGGTGTAATCCTGTTAGGGATTGCTGCACTATTCCTTTTAAGATTGGCTCACATAAAATGACCAACCAAGTGTACTCGCGATCATTTTACTTCGTAAAAGACAACAAATTTTAATCAAATTCCTGATCTCGAATTTGAAGAAAACTTGATAAATGCCTTCATTGCTGCATTTGGAACTATGATATACCATGCGTACGTATGACTCTTCTTTTATAATATATTATCAGCCATTTTTCATACTCATCTGTCATGATCCAACTCTGATATTTGACAACCATACACGACACGGGTCTGACCTAAATATTAATATTTATCCGGGTTTGAATTTAAATATTAAAAGTGATCTTAGGGTATACAAAGCATGGTTGCTGATGGCAAGACATGTTTTAATATCACTTCTTACAAAATTATCAAAACTGCCAAGGAATTTGAGATATCGAAACCCAGCACTCCTTCAAACGCATGGTCATCAAAAAAAAAATCGATTGCGACTTTTGCCATTAAGTTCAAACATACAAATATCTTCTGCGTACGTAGGACTTGGTTAGAGTTACAGTTTAAAATGATGTCTTGAGGTGTCACTTTTACGAAAAGATAAATTCTAACATAAAATAAAAGAGATAAAATATCCTGATAGCTTGTTATCAGCTCTAAACTACACTGTGACTTCATTACTGTAATATTACATAAATGCAGAAAATTTGGTAGTATTCTCAGATATCTCAAAACATACCGTTATCTGATAGGCTTGTTGGAAATCCAGGCACACTTGATATCACAGGATGTTTAAAAATATTCATCCTCAGAGACAAAACTTGATCTGGCTGGACGAAATTCTGCTGGAAGAGTGATTCTCTACAGTATACTGTTACATGTAAATTTGTTACATTGCAAAGGTAAGCTTTGCCGCTCTGAATTAATGCAATCAACCCCATGCTTGATTTCTTTAAATTATCTGCGTGATCAGGATGAACTCCTTTTAGGATGTTAACACCATGGTTTCCACCCTGGTCTCGAATGGCAATTATACTAGATTTGAAGGTATGGTGCTGTACCAGACTTTTTTCAATGAAATAACCTGAGCTGCGGTCATTATTGAGTTGATGTAATATTACGACTTCAGCCTTCCACCATTTATGCGTTCAAACGATGGTAAACCCAATAAAACTGAGAAATTTTAGCCACCCAGAAAAATGGTACTTTTCATTAAACCAATCTTTTCGGGTTTGATTTCCACCATATCTAGAGTAGCATGGATGGTATACACTGGCTGGAATTTTCAATGCCTGATGCCATAAGTCCTAATTGGCTAATCCAAAACAGACTTTTTTACATAAGCACTATCTACTGCTTTGGGACACATGTCTAATATAACTTCATCTAATTTGTATCAAAATTCTATTTCTCAAGTTCTCAAAATTTTACACAAATATTCGTCATTGACCAATAGGAGTAAAATTTTGTAACCAGAAATTTGGGTTCGTTGGGTTTTTATTATGAAAATTTAATTCATAACTAGCGACGTCTTCAAACTAGTAGAGTAATTGCATGACATTTCGATTAGTCACCTGTCAAAAAATAAGGAAAACAAAAATTAATTTATCCATCGAATATTTTTGAGTTGCTATTTTACATCTGTTTTGTTAAAATTAAATTAAATTAATTAATTGAAAATATAAAATGGGTTTCTTAACAGTTTTAAAAAAAATGAGACAAAAAGAAAAGGAATTACGTATTTTATTGTTGTAAGTATCTGTATTTTACATGAATTTTCAATGTTCGGTGACACCGGCATTGATTTTTTGGATTATTCTGGAAGCAATAATAAATAATCGTTTTTATCAAATATAATATATTTATAGAGGTTTGGATAATGCAGGAAAAACAACAATACTAAAACGATTTAATGGCGAATCGATCGATGAAATTTCGCCAACATTAGGTTTTAATATAAAAACACTAGAGCATCGCGGTTACACGTTAAATATGTGGGATGTTGGTGGCCAAAAATCATTACGTTCGTATTGGCGTAATTATTTTGAGTGTACCGATGGTTTGGTATGGGTGGTCGATTGTGCCGATCGTATGCGACTCGAAGCGTGCAAAGAAGAATTAAACATTTTGCTCGAAGAAGAACGTTTAGCGGGTGCCACCCTTCTTGTATTGGCGAACAAACAAGATCTACCGGGTGCTCTAACTTCGCAAGAGGTCAAAGAGGCATTAGACTTAGATTCAATTACAACACATCATTGGAGTGTCGTTGGTGTTAGTGCTGTTACAGGTGATAACTTATTAGGCGCCGTCGATTGGCTTATCGATGACATTGCCAAAAGGATATTTACGTTAGATTAAAACGTACGATTTGATCTCATCGGATTGAAGTATTAGATTTCACACATTCTAACTCGTATTTGACTAACATAATTAATTTTTTTTTTTATATATTTAATTTTTTATTTAATTACACTATAATAAAGCTTTACAAAAACAAAGTATCTACATAATTTATTATTCCTAATGGCGCTTGAGGGCAGTTTTAATCGAATATCACTTAAACAAACAAAAACAAAACAATTAAAATTTTATAAATAGTTTTAATGTATAAAAATCAAGAATGCGGTTTTATTGCCCTTCTTTGTCATTATATGTATAGAAATGGGCTCTTCCTATGCTATTCATCACATGTGTCCAAAATCCATTTCGTATACGGTACAACTCGTGCATATAGTCCAGGAATTCCAAAGTTTACACCGCACTGTGATGCACCGGCCGAAACAATACCAAACTGTACGCTTCGCGGTCCAAACGGTGCCGCGGTTAAAGCAATAGCTGGGCCACCTGAGTCACCTTGGCACGAATCACTTTCGTCACCACCGGCACACAAATGTATCGAACTTATTGTTACGCGTCCTCGATAGCGTGCATTATAACGACTATTGCATTCATCGTTTGGTACCGTTGCTACGCGAGCTTGAAGCAATTCATCGGACGATGACCCATTTTCTGTTTTACCCCATCCCGTCACAACTATAAACGGTAATGTTATTTTTTGTGTCTCAAGTGTTATTGGCAAACATATTGGTCGTACCGCATCATTATACACGGCTAACGTTTGTAATCGCACCAAACCAACGTCATTGGTGAACAAGCGTTTATTATAGTCAGGATGTGGTATAGGACGGTCGACCAGTATCGTTTGGATTGGAGGGGCACACTCACTATCAACACAATCGGGATTAGTTTTGGTGTTGTGCTCACCAATTACAACCGAATGTAATGTTATATCACTGCGCAACAAAGCAATACAATGGGCGGCAGTTAAAACAAAGCGACGCGTTATTAAAGAACCTCCACAATTTTGTTCAATGTCGTTATCTAGAAAAGTAAATTTTTATATCGATTAGTTTATCATTATTACCTTCACACCGATTATAATTGTGTATACATACTTGTATTTATATATTGAAGGATTACCATCCATGGGAATTGGAACGGTTCCGTTTTATTTCCCTTGAAGATTTTATCATAGACTACATTGCCGCAATGTTTTAAATCAAATAGTTTTGCATTAGGATGATTTGTATAGTCTGTGGGTGTTGTCGACACTGAATTGGTTAGTGTCGCCTGTGTTGTAGTTGGCGGTGCCATACGGGGACAGCATACTTTGTGCTAAAAAGATATTTAAAAAAATGTTCACCTCGATTAATCTATTATCAGACGCCGGTGCATCAAATTTATTTATATTTATAAATATATCGCACCGTTACATGTTAGCTTTCTAGCTGTCAAATTGCATTTTTATAATGTCTTAAGTTCAAGAATCAACACACGAATCGTTCTTTAAAACAAAATACATTCACCTTCATAAAATGTTGGCAAACAAATCATAAACAACAATTCTAAGAAATTCTTATATAGGTTGTCCAAGTCAATATATACTCATGTAAGCAATACAAATACATGACGATAAATGACTAATAAAGACAACATTTTAAAATGCAAGAAAATGGAATTCCCTCTATATTTATACAGTAAATAAACTAAAATAAAATATTTATGCTTGAATAATCGCGGACATTAATTAACATTGATCTTGTATAATAGTTATAACCTGTTTAAGCTTTCTTAATGCAACGACAATAATTCCGGGGAAACACCATTGATCAGATTCACAAATTTTAAAAATCGCATATAAATTTAAAAATTAACGTAACCGTTTAAATTTTTAATTTCAAATCTATTTAAAATAAAGCCTCAAACAAGTTAATCAAATATAACTTAATTTTTGGGGTTCCCCTGCAACACATGAAAATATCATTGTCAGCATTGTTAGCAATCAATAAAGGCAAAAACGTGGAGGTGTTTTTGCTATCAACCACCAGGTTAACCGTAAAAAATCATTTTGCTGCCATTAAATAACTATTTGCTTTAAAATTTTATTTACCACCACTATGCAAGTCTCGGAGTGTCTTAAAATACATTTACCAAAGCCTTTACCTCACATTTGGGAATATAGAATATTCATTTTGTCATCATGGTGCCAAACATAGACTAAACGATTGGGGTTCTATTTATTTACAACCTTTGCTTTTAGAAAATTTTGATATTAGAGAGAACCTGGTTCTCGACTAGCCAAGGAAATTAGCTAGATGATGATGTGTCTTCTAAGTGTTTGGAACTATCTCGTGACATATATCAGGCCCTCCTGGATACCAAGCATGTGTATGACTCAATCCACTGCATTGATATATCCAGAAACCACTCATAAACTAGTGCGTTTATATAAAACAGGTCCCTTTGGTCGGAGGGTACTCTCTTGCCTAGTAAAAAACTTCTAAACGAGCATGCTTTCCTTATAGAATTCCAGCACATTATCCTTGGCTTGTCGTGGGGGCGATTAACCACAAGTTGGATCTCTGAGCTGACTATCCACATGAAAAACTTGCAGACACTAAGACAATCCCGCGCGTATATGACTCTATACTAGCCATGAAAGAGTATAGCTTGCAATTCGTTGCTCTCCAAGAAACTCGAAAGCAAAAATGTCGAGATCGTTTGTACAAAGGCTATACGTTGCTTAACATTGGAAATGACCTCGGCAATCTAGGATTTCAAAGCAGACAATAATCAGATGTGTAAGCTACACATCTGATTATTGTCTGCTTTGAAATCCTAGCCCACTGATGTAAGCAAACCCATAGTGATACCATACGACGTCAAAATAATGGTTGATGGCTTTAATGCTAGATAAAATGGTAAAAATCAGACTGACTTATGTGAAAATATAGGTCCGAATACTCGACACTTACTAGCGACCGATATAGAGGGACTCTATATTAATTAGCGGTTGCACTCATTAGTTGGTCACTGCAAAGTAAAGATAGCAGTTTTCGTACAATTCAGCTGTGAAGGATAAATAAAGTAACAAAACCAAATATCAAAGTCTTGTTAGAAATAGCGTTATAGAAACCAAACGCACAGGTATGACAGACATCTCTTGCCTTACATCAGGTCTGTTCATATTCTGTTCATTATGATTTGGTTTGCGATGTTTGGGAATACCTGTGTCAAAGTTGAGATCAAACTTTCAAGAAGTGTCGCAACCTAGTTTGGTGTGAGTCAAGGAGATGCTTTGTCCTCAATACTATTTAATCTTATGTCAAAATTTGTCTCTCGTAAATTGAAATAATTGGTTAATTGAAAAGTTACTAAAATTGGGAACTGTCCTACACCAAAAACATATTAAATCACCCAACAAACCCGAAAATAACCCAAGCTTGAAGTGCTTATTTGTGTAATTGAAATAATTTAATGCATTCAAATTACTTCACACTTTCACTTTTATCTGCAAAATTGTGTTGACCTAAATCAACCTATAATTGAGTGGAGTACATCAAACAACAGTGGGAAATTGTTGAATTACCATAATCGTATATATGAGTATTAACCCAAAAACTATCTTACTTGATTATTTTCTGTTCCGCACCAACTTTTCGAAATCAAACTTCTCTGCTCGGGCGTCAATTGTCCGCCCGATTGTAAAATTATATTGTACAGTACCGTACAACTCCGCAGCAGTATACATTGCCCAACTTGTTCGTTAGGTGTTAAACATGCCCCTTCTGTAATTAAAAATAATATATGTTATAGTCAAGTTGAAATAACCTTCAAGCATATTGAATCATGATGCATCATATACTTGACAAATGTGACGCATTCTTTAAATCTTAACTTTTTATGGAACAAAAAAAAATTCACCGTACACATTTTATCGTGCAGACATAAAATCACAGCTTCTCGGTATACATAACAAATTGATCAAATTAAAGTGAGTCAAAGTAGGTATAATCTTGTTTAAAAATAAAGGTAAATTACCACGATGATGATGACGTGCTTGGTGGAATTCTCATTTTAAATGTTAATTGAAGCATAGAAATGTATGTATTTGTTAGGGTGACACAAAGTCAAAGTCAACAGTTTATATTTTCATTACTTTGTATTCTTGTGTTACGGATCAATCGATCGAGATCTATAAAATTCTAATTAACTTTACATTAACAAGATTACGGGTATTCTAATTAATAACTAATTATATTACTTTAAAACAATTGTTTAATTGTAAGATTGTGCGATCGCGTTTAGTTAATTCTATTGATAGTTAATTCTATTGATCATGGGATTAATTACAAAGATACGGTAGCATAATAATTAATTAGAAATATAAAATTTTAATAAAAAAGAAATTACAAATTCTGTTGTACGCTGGCTGATCCTAAAAACATGATTATCTTATATAGATTATCGGTATGATGAAGGCCGTTAAAGCATTTACTTAGGCTTCCTACGACCATATAAATCAAATCAATAGAATGTTGAATGTTGCATAGTAATTTAAGTATCCTGCTCAAAGCGATTTCGAAAGGCTCCTAAGTGATATTTAGGGTCATTTAGCTGCCTGATACCATATAGTATTCCGTTTGAGCTTGGTACAAATCTGTTCATTACATTGTCTAACACTATTGAGAACAATAGTGGGAATAGTATAAATTTTTCACTCTGCTTGCCTTTATATTGAACTCTATTTGCAGCACCCAGTTAAAACCTGCTGCTTCCCTAATTTGTGGTGGACTTTTCTGACGCCTCGATGTAGAGTTTTACAGCTATTTTGAGAAGGTCCTCAGTGCATTTCGTTACTTTCTGCCGTATTTTAATGACACAGTTGTTGCTTTAACTGACGGCGTTCTTCAATTTTCTTTCAGGAATCATCTCTTATCCATGGCTTTCTCGTGTTGTCCTAGCGCCCGAATACACTAGTAACTGCCTTGGTAGCTGTGCCAGTTTCGTTATTGGTAATCTAGGGCCCACTGAAGGCAATCCTGGGCGGCATTTTTCAACTTTTCTATGTTTAATTTCTTCTTGTTGTTCCTTGCTTATTTCACAGCGGTGGGTTTTACTTTGAATGTTGCTATTACTAGTAGATGCATAACTGCTCCTATCATGATAGAAATTTCTTGTTTACCAGCACGTGATCTATTTGGTTTGTTGTTATCTGCCATCTGGCAACTTCCAAGTGTACTTGTGTATGTTTTTGTGTGGGAACTTACTGCCACCTATGAATTGCGCCAACATAATGTAAACACTTTAATCACACAAATATGTTCAGACCCCTATAGTCCTCCTAAATATAAATCTTTATGTCAGTCAAAAAGTTTGACATGTTCTAAAAAAGTAAGTTTTTTCAGACGTCAACTGTCAGTTCACTTTTTTTTATTTGTATAATATCTTGCAGGATCTTTTGGGTGTGCGTTACCAGTATGAACGACACATCTCACTGATGAGTATACCATGTGACATTATTCGTTTGGTGATTGATGAACGATTAGATATTTGCTTACCATACCCTGGTCTTGAGTTTGTTAGTCGCCATTGAACAATATGTATAATACGGAGAGTCGGATACATATTAAATTAAAACTTGCACCAGTGACTGACTTGTGTGTAAACAAACGTAAACGTATTGATCTCCTATAAACGTGTACACACAACTTGTAAAGAGTGGTTCAAAAGATCTTTAAACACTTAAAGGGCAACAATTTTAGACATTGTTTTTAGCAAATTTAAAAAGTGAAAAGTTATGACCGTTACAAATAAAAATTTGACATGAAAGGACAAACGTCTGTTTCTAGTGCGGTTTTAGTCATCATTTCGTCAAACAAATGCTAATAGAGCGTCATATTAAGCGAAATTCAAAAGAACATTAAGAGTATAGTGGCCGGTGTAATGACAAAGGACATTGTCCTTAGTAAGTATTAAGTAAAATAAACTATTAGTTCCGTCTTCTTGCAGGGTGCAGCACCTTAAGTCAATATCATTTTTTTAACACTCTTTCTCAAGTTGATGCATAATAAATCAAAAGAGATCATTATTCAAGTCGTTGATGATCTTTATCATTTTGGCGTAATCATTATAGTTGATTAACATAATCGATGACCTAAGATTTTGATTAAATTTTTATAGTAACACGTTTTGTCTAGGAATTTCCAATGCAAGATACAATTTCACTTTGAATCAATTAACTTTCATTTCCACACGATAACTCTGGGAATTTGTTTGGATTTCCCGCTAAAACTATAACTATATAGTAAAAACCATCATATACTTAGTACTTTGACCTTACCTATATGTGTACAGGTCTAATGCATTTTTCAATATCCGCGAGCACACTAACGTTATTGTACGAACTCTATAGTTCGTGAACATTAAGACTGCGATTAGTTTAACACTGTATAGTTTTTTGAAGGTTAACATATATAAACTGGATTCGTTAATTTCTTTATTTTTTTTTATTAAACGAAATTTTTTATCAAGAATTTCAAAAAAAAAAATTTTTTATTCGCCGTTCAGCCTCTTAATTACCATATGACCATCACTTTATAATATATATATATACAATAATATAGAGGTAGTGTTCGTTGTTGTAACTTACGTGCATTTATCTGATTAGTGCAGATTAACAGCAAAAATCCTGTTAGAGTTAAAATTTTATTTACACAAATCATATTGTCACACACAAATAATTTTCTATTTTTAAATTTTTTTTTTGTAATTAGAAACCAAATTAAATTAGCCACAACCCGACCAGACCGATTAGATTTTCAACTGATTGTAACGTCTTAACTAAAACTTTAATTTTTACAACACAAATTTATGTCCACTTTATAAAAACAAAAAATTCTTGACTCAACTGACGAGTTCGAGCGTTCTGATCAAACTGAATTATTTATGCAAACTGAGAAGTGACCAAGTCAAGTTTTATTATTTTCTACTATTTTTTCGTCGTTTTTTTTTCTTCACCGAACTTACACAATATATATAAGCGTATGGTGCTTGCATACAGACTCGAGTGTGTAGCTTAAAACCACATTTTACGTCATCATATACGAGTATAGATCATAGTTTTCGAAAGATACACATTTTTGCTCCACCGTTTCGATTACTTTTTTTTTTTTTGCGTCTTACCTGGATGGGGAAATACTATCAATTACTTAATTGCGAGATAGCACACTAACGTAGCACTCCTCTATACACTATAATTATGCATACATATATATTTTTTGAGTCAAGTGGTGGCAGTATATTAAATGGCGGTTGATTTAGTAAGAAACTTGAAAGAAGGGTAATTTGCTGTTAAAATTAATTAAAACAATTAGCACAACAAAAAACTTGTTTGGTGAATTTATTTATGACAATTGGAAACTTTTTAATGAAATAATATACAGTGGCCAAAGTAAGTGTCATATTATAGATGATCGACCACACTTTAGCCTAACGGTTACAAAATAAACTATTTTGAAAATTCAGTTATAATCAGGATCAGTATAATCGCCGTTAAAACAAAACTTTCAAGGTCGAATCATAAACTAAATACAAATGAGCTAGTTATAAATAAAAATCAAGACGTAGTAACAATAATTTGTCTTTCAAGGTTGTTGCTGTCCCATACCAGTTTTCTAAAAAAGAACAAGCTCAGTGTTTCTTTGACTCGATAGTCTGTGTCCTATAGAGGATTGATTATCTCCATAATACATTCAAATAATGAGGTTTTAAAGAGTGGAAGTTCAGTGGCTCTTTAAGAGAAATCACGTAAACTACACTTTTTCTCATTGGCCATTGATTTGATTTACAACCATTTATTGCCAAGTACTTTCGGTTTTCCAGGTCATTGTTCGTCTTTCGATTTTCTTTTTCCCTGCGGGTTCTAGTCTAATAACATCCTTGTTATATCAATTAGTGGTTTCCTAAGTGTCAATCCATCTCCATTTCCGATTCCTTGTTTCGGTTTTAATGTCTAACTGTTTTATGTTCCAGTAAGACCAATTTCGGTAGCTAGATCTTGGCAAATATTTCTATTGTTGTGTTAAACAGAAGTGCAACTCGCCATTTCTGGCGTAGACCACCTTTATTGGGATGAGGACCACCTTATCTTGTAGGCAAAATGCACTATTTCATTAATTTTTAACCTCCTTTTCTGTTGAAGGCCGTGTGTTGCAAGTTTCGTTATTGGTGTCAATTGATGACTAAAAATTATTGACATGTTCTTCGAAATATTCTTAAACTGACCCCTCAGCGGGCTTAAAAATGTCCTTTGCATATTCTGTGGCCATTGCTTCCTATCTTTTCTACTTGATGGTCAGTTCCATTGTTGTTCTATTCTGGTAGCTTCATTTTTATATAGAGATTGAGTTTCATTGAAAATGATTCTTGTTTCAGCTTCTGTGGATCTGTTTGTATTAAATTTTTTCCTATTTGGCTTAACGCGCTTCACTGCAGCTTGAAATTGAGCTATTACCGCAGTTGATATTTCTGCTGATCTGTGAACCTCATATTTCTGATATCTAGTAATGTCAGAATTCCTTATTGACATGGTCGATATGATTTTTAATTCTGATATCCTGCTATTCATGTGATGTCAGATGATATCCATGTGACCCAGGATCTCTCCTTCGATTTATAATTGACACGTAATACGTTGGCCAGGATACTCGTTATCCGTTTTATTTCTTCACGACATCTATGGAATTTATCTTCATCGTCACGTTTTGGTCTATATATTGAGCACATGACTCTTGTCTCGTTTAAATATTTAGAATTTTGGTACTGGACGTAGAGCAGATAAAGAACGCGATAACCTTTGCCAAACCAACGTAAGTGTGCCAGATAAAATGTTGATTCTAACGCATGGGATCTGCAAATCTAGGAACACTTGATGTACGTCATGAGATATTTCATAAAATAAGCTTGATAAAAAAGCTTGGTAAGTGACTGACAGATTTGTAAGAATTTTTCTCTGAAAGTTACCTATACAATTTCTTTATCTAGAGGGTGTCATCGCAAATAACATCAATTTTTGATGTTTTTTTAAAAGAATTTTTCCCACTTTGAGTCGCTCTAGTTCGTGTCGAGAGTATAACCCTATACTTTCACATAAGTCTGATTTAGGCTCTACATCAACTTCCGGTTCATTTTTAATTGAATTTATCACAAAATGACAAATTTAACTATAGATGTTTACAGAAGTTAATCGACCTGAAATGATGTTCCGAATTTGCAAAAATATACAGGTGGTCTAGTATTTCCGTTGTTTACTGACCATAAACCATTATTCTAAGCATTTTAATCAAATTTAAATATCTCCGCATTAGTTTTGACATCTAGACTTCATCGGCAAATTTACTACCGATGTACAGCACATCTTCGGCAGAAATATACGTCTTTGCCGCATAATAGCTCAAAATTGTATAGCATGCTAAAAATTAAAACTGTTACGGCACATTCAATCACCTCTCGTTTTATTTATATTCCAATGTTTTTCTGATATTCACATAGACATCATTGGTCTACTTTGGATTTCTGGAAACAGCCGACATTGCGTGGACTTAATTGATCGTTACACTTGTTGGGCTGACGCGTTTCTAGATTTAGACATAACTGCTGCCACAGTATACTTATTCGCACATTTGACATTTTGTATAAAAATATCATGTGGCAAATAAAATTAAGTTATTACTTATATAATTTCTTATATAAGTTTAACAACAGTTTCTGATTATAGATCTCATAATCTCTAAGAAATGAGTCGCCATTGACTTAGATCACTTTGGATTTTTGCCACCAAGTTCGATTACTATATAAAACGACATTCTGTATGAGTTAATTTGTAAGATAGGCACAATTTTTATTCACCACGCTAAGTTGGTAAATTTATAGATGCATACAAATGAAAGCTAACATTAAGGCTAATCAGTTTTTTATCGCACGCGGTCAAGTTTCAACTTAAACGATTTGTTTACAAAACAAATGACTCAAAACGACATTAAGCGTTATCATACGACCATACCAAGATACAGTTAAAGCTTTCATATTTTAGCTTATACAAGTCATCATTAAGATATTTTATTTTGTATAAATTATCATAAAACATACTTCTACATTGATTAATTATAATTAATCAGAATTATGAAGGTTACTTACCATTAACTGTGTCTTAAATGTAATATAAATAAAAAGAAATGTGGAAGTAATCTACGATTTTATCAATGCATGTGATCTTGAAGATCGCGTTGGTTTTATTAATTTATATGTTAAGGCTATTTTTATTGCAAGTCATTTGTAGCACACACCACCATGACGTTGATCTATATATAAATCTAAATTACGATTTCTATAATTTTAACGTTTTATGACTGTCAGTTGTTATACCAGTTTTTGACTACGGAATCATTAATTATTATAATTATATTGATTCCGAAAAATGTTTTGAAAAATTACCAAAAGGTGGTCAACACAATTTAAACGTAAACAACAAACATCATTTTTCTATGGTGTTCGTTGTTATGATCACTTTGAAATGACCTCCATAGTTACTGTGGAATTCGAACTTTTCATAATAAGCAGTCCTGTTTTAATCAAAACAAGAGGTTGAGGCAGGTCATCGCTGATCAAATAATGTAAAGATGTATAGCCTGTAGCGATTAACTTCAGATATTTTTACGTTAATTTGACTTTTCTAATTTATATCGTTATAACTTACATAAGTGTACTGTCGATGAGCGAAGTGGTAGTTATTAAATTTTGGAAAAGCGTTCCAATAATTTTTGACAACCGCACTCTGGAGAAAGAAATTAATTTTTTCTTTAGAAAATTTGATAAATAATTTCTAGTCGAGAATAAACTGTGTGCAACCAGTAAATTATAAAGCAACTATTATTATTATCACCATGGATCCTGAAGGGTATAGGGACAACATTGCAAAACCCATTCATACCAAGCTAAATAACCTTTGAACCACCACCTAGCCAAATGCATCCGACTCAGCGGAATAATACCACGATGTCGCTAAAGAAAATGCTGGTTTAAAGACATCGCTAGAAAAATTATTGCAACTCAATGAACAACTATTCGAAGAAGTCCAACAGCTTGAAAACAACTTAAAAAGAATTGCTATAATCAAAAATGAGAGCGAAGCCAAAGAAAACTAGAAATACTTTCAGTATCTAGTCAAAAAAAGTGTAAATCTACAGCCACAGACCTCGAATGGATACATGATATAGAACAAAAACTATAGCAAGCCTAACTTAAAGTGGCCAAAAAGCAGCTTAGGAAAGTACTCCTACTCAGCAAAGAATATTACAAAAAAGTATAAATTATCCAGTTGAAGTGAAAAAATTAGTTAACGAAACAAGAAGAGCTCGTAAGGCTTGGTAGAGAACTAGAGCTCCTAAGGACAAAACAATCCATGTGCAACAAACTTAAACTGTTAATAAAAAAGCCTTAGTAACTTGACAGGTAAACCTGACCAAAATTAACCCCGTGGAAGGTCCCGTGAAAAATATTTCGCAACGATAAGCAAAACGCTGATATGTAGCCCAACATCTAGAAAATTTCTTCAAACCACACAGGGCTAGCAAAAAGTGAATATTTAACATCTAAAAGCAAAATAACGAGGTATTTTTGTACCAGTTACTCTGAAAAAAATTAAATAAGAAATAAAAATTCTCAAGGAATCAAAAAGCCCCTAAATACGACTTGATAACGGGACAATTAAACAAAGCTCTACCAGAAAAAGCTTTAAGTAGGAAACTACAGCAATGTTCCGAGACAGTAGAAAGTAGCAAAAATCGTAAAGCTACAAAAAGAACAAGAGTCGGATTTATTTGACTTTAGAATCATCCCTGCCGTTTGAAAATTATAAACAGAAACTATGCAAGGCGACAACATTACGTCGATTGCGGTAGTGATACTTAGCAATACATAACTGGTAGTTACTCAACTTCTTCTCAGTCCGTCTCAACAAAACGCAAAAACGGTACAGTGCCTATGAAAGAAAGTTGCTTGCAACTTAGAATCCAGAAAAAAGCGTCAATTTTGTCAACATTTTGATTTCATCGACTCCAAATTTAAATGACAAGTTTTTACAGAATTATCAACACTACTTGGACGGAAACAACACGGTACAATCTCAAGTACAACGGGATGATAGATCGATGGCACATAATCATTTAAACTGCCATTAAATGTCATAATCGAATTGACTGGGACCAAATCCACCTTTAATTTTACTAGGACTACAAAAAACTTTCAGTACGGAATGAAGGTGTATCTATAGACATTCTAATGACACAATTTACGTTTTAAAAGATTTAATTAAATTTTAGGACTGACGCATTACTGAAATCTGTGGGAATCACTATTTATCAGACCTTACACAGTAATAATGTAATAACAGATAACATAACGCTTAAAATAAAAATAACATAGAATAGAACAGTATCAATTGACAAATTAAGACAGTCAGTCTAACGGACAAAATTTTGGTTAAAACACCGATTCTAACCGACAAGATTTCAAAATCAATTTTTCAAACGTCGACAAATTTATCGTGATTTCCCGAAACCGAGGAGTGCTTTCCTAAACTCTACATTGTAACAATATATGTTAACAATGATAGTTTTTAATTGTTCTTAAACTGACATTGTTACAACAGACATGTGCGTTTTGGCGTTCATAGACTATTTTCCATTTAAAATGAAAATTTAAAATGAAATAAAACACGTTAAAATATGGAATTGGCATTGGATTTGAAATTTAAATGAAATAGGTTTGGATTTTTTTTTGGAATTTAATTTTCAAGCAAACAAATTGACAATTTATAGTTTAATTTAATTTTGTAATTTTTTAATTAATTAATTCAATTAATTTTATTAATTTTACTAAAATTTTTAATTTTTTTTTTAAAATATTATAGTTTTTGCAGTAAACAGTACTAAATACATAGGAAGTAGCGCACCTGTTATGTGACACTCTAACTAAAATGAAGTATTGGAATACACCAACTTCCATATAATAGAATTTTGAATATTTCGGTTACTATGACAATTTAATAAACGATAATAAATATCGCACACTAGTTTAAATCTAATTTTTTTAGAAGTTTTTTTAGTAATTATAAGCCTATTTGCATTTTTTACATACAATTTTTGTTAAAATACACCGCTTTTTTAGTAATATTTGTTCAGAGCTTGAAAGCTAATATTGGTTTTTATTCAACCATACTCAGGTTCATTAATGATTTGTGCTATCCATATTTGAATTGAATTATCACTTTCTTTTGGGTATACATGCTTAGTAGATGAACCTGCGGATCGATTCGTATCCTATTAGCCAAATTTAACTAGATGTCCCTTAAGTTTTGTAAAATTGGATTTAAATAAATATTTAAAGTTTCGGTTTGAAAATATATTTTTAATACATAAGATCAAACCAATCAGAAACGATTCAAGGTTCTTAGAGTTATTCGTCTAACCGGTTTATTACATTGCATCAGCTCTCACCTTCAAGAAATTCTTTTTTTAACGTTTTCATTTATTAGTTCTCATTGAGACGCTCAACAATCGCGATCAAAGTGCTAATTTTAAAAAATGTATCTGAGTCAAATTGTTGGTATTGTACTTATTGTATTACAGATATCAGTGCAATCGACTAGTGGACGTGAGTTTAGCATATTGTGGTTTCTGTTTATGAAATAAATCATAAATTGTTTTATAATTTTTTCTTTGCGCTTATATGTACAGAACAAAAATGTCGAACTCCATCCGGCCCACGGGGACAATGTATTCCAAATAATTCGTGTCCTTATTTTAACAATCTGATAAATCGTGGACAACAGTTGTCACAGGAGGAAAATATCTTATTAGTAAAAAGCTTGTGTGATCCATTGAATGGTGTACAAATGATTTGTTGTCCGATATCAGATATAATGGTTTCAATACCTTCAACTAATTCGTCTCGACTTCGTTCTAATTTAACGAATCACCCTAATGCAAAATTGCTTGATCTGCATAAATGTGGCATATTTTATGATGATAAAACAACAATAGGGTTTGGATATAATACTCAACCTTTCGAATTTCCATGGATGATTATGATTCGAAAAGTAGCTAATGCTAAATTAGCAACTATTTGTAGTGGATCTTTGATTTCGCGACGATATATTTTAACGGCGGCCCATTGTATGAAAACAGCACAGGGCCCAATACCAATGTAAGTTCAGATTTGTTAAACTATTTATTGTAATTTAATTATCGATAAAATTTTGCAGACATTCTGTAGTGCTTGGTGAACACAACACAGCAACTGAACGTGATTGTATTGAGGATGATTGTGCCGATCCAATTCAAATAATTGCTGTTGAACTACAAATTCCCCATCCTAATTTTACTGTGGCAACTGCTCAAAACGATATTGGACTTCTGCGCTTACAACACGATGCTCAATTATCGGACAGTGTAACGCCTATATGTTTACCATACACAACTGAATCACAAACGGTAAGCGATAATTTACGCAAAATTATTGTTACTGGATGGGGCATCACCGAGAAACAGTCTACATCACCTATATTACTTAAAACTATAATAGACGTTACACCGCTAAGTGAATGTGCATCGATTTATAAGCAAAGAGATTGGAGAGTTACCATCGATTCAAAACGATTGTGTGCTTTTAATGTTAAAAGTGGTTCGTGTGTTGGTGATTCGGGTGGTCCGGCTGTATTTATAGTAGGAAATCCTGACCGTAGACCTCGTATGGTCCAGTTTGGTATAGTTTCGGTTGGTACAAAAACGTGTGGTAATAATACCGGTATTCCTGGACTTTACACTCGTGTCACAAGTTACATGAAGTGGATCCTCGATAATATCAATGACTAAATCTATAATTGGTGCCGTTGGTTTTTATTTTATTTGATTGCTATTATTTTATTTGAACAAATTATTGTTATTGCTAAAAACTTTTATGTTAAATACTAAAATTGTTAAATTCATGCAAATTTTTATTTTATGTAATACATTTGATCCTAGAGAGTTTGAAACTACTTTGCTTGACCATTTTCGAGTATGCGTGTTCTCATTAAATTTGGTTTAATGTCTTGGTATGTGCCGTAATAACTTAACCTCAAACTTTCAATTTGACTTCTAAATCCATACTGCTTGCACCAGGTAACTCCTGTCTATTAAATATCAATTGCCAGTCAGGGGGTTCATGGATCTTCCTTCCCATTGCTAACCATGGAAGATGTGGTCTTGAAAATCCCTTAGTCTTTCCCATCTCACACACTTGCTTTTAAGAATCATCTCCTTTCTATCGCACGAACTTGTGACTTAACGCCTATATCATATACATAGCATTCTATGCTCAGCGTCTTTTTATTTCCACTAATATGCTGGCGGGATGTTATTCAAAGCGTATACTCTAGTGTATGTAGGTAGCAGTCGTGATAATATTTCATTAAATTGGTTTAAGCAACTGAGCAGAATACGATCGAAAGGAAGGTACAAAAAAAAATATTGTGGCACTGTTGCACTGGACGCATAAAGTATGAATAGTACATGACAAGATGAGGTTGCATGCAACGTTTTAGGAATTACGTTAAAAACATGGCCCACGATACTTATTAAATACTAGCAAGTAGTCTAATTCCTCGTTTACTAGGGGAATATGATTTACGTGGAACTTAATGTATGATGCAGACGAATTAAAGCTCTAAATAGCTGAAGAAGCCAAGTTTCCAAACGATACGATTGTGTTAGTAGATAAACATAAGCAGAAGGCTCATTTATCTATTGAGGGATTCTATACTTAAGGCAAACCACAGAAATATCTTCTAAATTGATCCTATATGGCTAGAGGAATTGTTTTAGGACGAATTCTAGACAATTATCTATTGATAATGGTCTTTAAATGATAAATTTCGAAAAAATATGACACCTGAACATATAGAAAAAATTAACTCTAACTCCAAGAATTGACCATAACTCCATTTAAAAATAAGCTTATATCAAGAACATTTCGCCTTCTAGAAAAGTTCGCAAATAAATTAAACTACAACTTTACATCTATAAATGTAATAAATAAAAGTGATTCAAGATTGCTATATTGTCCCACAAAACAAAACATTTATATCTCTAAAGATAAAGTGTTGAACTTTTTAAAGAGCTTTTCGAGTTCGTTTCGTCAATTATGACTAAATCATTTGTGATATATATGACTGAGTGGTAGATTGACTGGAAGCATTTTCACTCTATAACGGCTTACTATACATTGTATGTTATGCTCAGGAGAGCTTTGCAGCATGATTTTTTGTTATTCATACCATAGATATTCTTTTTAATAGACTTACTTTATTTTGTAGTGTACAGGTTGACGTGTGCCAACCAGTAAATGCACACGACCGACAAACCAATTTATGACACTCAATGAGTCAAAGTTTGTAGTTTCCAAGTTTTCAAACAAAAAAATGTACATATATTTTTTGCCACAAAGCTTCAAAACGATAACTTTAAATAAACTGTCTGGAGCTTTTTCGATAGAATAACAAATTGAATCACATGCGCGTATTACTCATTCCAAAAATCTTTTAGAAAATTAGAATTAATTTAGTATTCCAGTAATAAAAGCATTTTAGCTTACTTTATACTTAGAACTACTATAAACTAATTCATAAACTATTTAAATATTTATGCCGCCAATCATGCACATTCTTGGTTCGCATCCGTCCAATTTCATAACCATTTCACAATATTTGTAAATAAACTTTACAAGACGCCAAGGGACTTTTCTTTTCTTGATTACGTTCTAAAAAGTTCGCCCACGTTACTCATACTCAAATCGCGAAACAAGAGAGAAGAAAATCCAACCAGTTTGATGACATACACACGCACACTTAACGTACAACTTTTAACATATAAAAACGATCTTCATTCAACAAATTATATTCAGTCGATCAAGAGCTTGTGATCAAATAGTGCAGAAAAGTGAGCTAAGAAAATAAAAAATGTGTGTCAGTCAAATTATCAATTTTGGATTACTTGTGATATTGGCGCACTCGATTAGTGGACGTAAGTGTATAGTGTTCGTGGTATTAAAGAAATTGTGAATATTAATTTTACATTTTGTTACTGTATATATAGAACAAAGATGCCGAACCCCGTCTGGCCCAATCGGACGTTGTATTCCATTTCAATCGTGTGATTCTCTATACAGTTTGGTAGACCGTGGACAGCAGTTGTCGCCAGACGATTATAATTTAATACAAAAAAGTTGGTGTGATCCATTGGATGGTGTACAAAACATTTGTTGTTCACAGACAAAAACAACAACAACTCTACAACAAACCAATATTATTCCGCCTCAACAGCCGCCAAATCGTAATCAACGTATCGTTCCAACCGATTTAACGCAACATCCAAATGCGAGATTGCTTGATATACGGCAATGTGGTAAAAGTTCAAGTGACAAAATTTCACACGGACTTAAAACTGAACCGTTCGAATTTCCATGGATGGTTATGATTCGAATTGTGGCCAATAACGAATTAGCGGTTGTTTGTGGTGGATCATTGATTACGAAACGATATGTTTTAAGTGCAGCTCATTGTATGGAAACGGCACAGGGCACAATACCAATGTAAGTTTTAAATTATAGCAACTATTTTTAGTGACTGATTCTATATAAAAAAAATTATTTTGTGCAGACATTCTGTGGTGCTGGGTGAACACAATATTAAAACCGAATATGATTGTATCGAGGATGATTGTGCCGATCCCATTCAAATAATTGCAGTCGAAAAACAAATTCCACATCCATCGTTTAGTACGGCAAAGGCTAAAAATGATATTGGGCTGTTACGTTTAAAGCAAAATGCTCGATTGTCCGATAGTGTAACGCCTGTATGTTTACCATATACGGCAACAGCACAAAGTAACAGCGATACGTTACCTAAAATTATTGTGACTGGATGGGGTACAACCGAAAAACAATTACCAGCAGATGAACTACTTAAAGGTATACTAGACGTTACACCGCTAAGTAAATGTGCTTCGATTTACAAGAAACGTTATTTCGATCGGATCATAATCGATTCAACGTCGTTGTGTGCATTGGGCGAACAAAGTGATTCATGCAGTGGTGATTCGGGTGGTCCAGCCGTATATTTAGGACAAACTGATGGATATGGACCACGTGTTTTTCAATACGGTATCGTTTCGGCTGGTACAAGAACGTGTGGCACTAATTATGGTATTCCTGGTCTGTATACACGTGTTTCAAGTTATATGCCATGGATTCTCGATAATATCAGTGACTAATAATGATATTGGTCATTTGTTTTTGTGTTCTTTAAATTATTTTTAATTAATTTATTTATTTTCCTATATCTTTAGTTTAATTGGAATACCTGTTATAATTTATGTTATTTTAAATATACTCAACAAATTGTTGTTTTTGCAATTTAATTTGTCTTAACTTTAATGATAAAAAAAAATTTCTCTGCATCAACGAGATGCCTAGAAATATTTTATATATATTCATATACTATACATATGCATCAAACAAGTTTTACTAAACATTACATTCACCTTGGCTGAAACTGAAGGCGCTTCTTGTCTATCGACCAAAACATTTAAACAAACACGCAGTATTCGACGTTAATATAAAAAAATTTTTTGACACGTTCGGCTCCAAATTTTTAAGAGTGTTAATTTGTGAATTGATTAATTAATTTGTAAATAGTTTATTGTATGAGTAAATAACTTGTCTGGTCAGAAAAGTACCGCGGTCGAACAAGGTTAAACATTTCAATATAATGTCGTAAATCCGGTTTTCCTCCACCTAAAAATAAAAAAAATAAAACTAATATCTGGGGCTATTTATGAATTAATATATATGATAAACGTTTTGTGTGGGAGCTTTGTTATACACATCCACTAAAAAAAAAATAATTATTTAAACAATAACTGTAAATGTTTATAGCCAATCGCATTTCAATTGAAATCCTAATTCATTGCAGATGGCAATAATAATGGTCATTTCAACCACCAAAATCGTATCACTATATAGGTCAGCTTGTAGGTTTTGCAAAATTTGTAGCAAAGCTTCCTGGTCAAATATACCAACATGAGTAGGAAGTATTTATACAGATATAAGGAGCTTTTGATGAACGTTTCAACCATCAAATTTGCTAGAACTGCTTTGAAATCCTACTGGAAAATTAAATTGTTGAATAGGATCTACCTTTTCTTTATAATTTTTAGCTCATCGACCGCCTTGTAAACAGTTAATTCGTCATAGAACCTTACAAAATTTGTTTCCCCTTTGACGTACAACATCGGGTTGAAGTTAGGACCAAGTTGGTCTTAAACCAAACAGAACTATATAGCCAATAATGATAGTTCGATTACTTTTTTACATAATTCGATCCAGATTTAGTACATTGGCATAAATAGACGAGCTTCTCTTGGATGCTAAGGCATACGAGCGCAGACCAAAGGTTTCCGCGGTGGATGCTATCGCATATGCCTGTTGCTGATGTATGCTGATGTTATACTTTCAGCATTTCCCAATGTCATCCGTAAATATTTGATTATTGGTTAAACGGTTGGGTCGAAATCCACACTGATATATAGTCTCCAATAATCGCTTCAGTGAAAGAGATGAGTCTATCTTGAGTACAAGTATCTAAGCGGGCTATATTTTTTTATGTAACGGAAAAATTCGAGCAATGGATGTTGAGGTCTTATCAAACGATTAGTTAAAGAGCACTAAAATCAGTCGATTCACAATGAAACAAAAAAATTTGAAGAAGCTTCAAATGTAGTTAAATATAGTTGTGGATCACTGAATCATATCTACAAATGCTGTGATGCAAAACATTTCAAAGAATAATTTAATGGAATCATCAGAGCAATTCACGATCCAAATTTAAAAACTCAATTTTTTTATCTCGATTGTCCAGGCGGCTCTGGAAAAACTTATCACTATGAAACGCTGTTAACATGCTTTTAGCATTGCCTCAACGGGAATTGCATGAGCATTACTCAAGGGCGGTAGGACATTCCACAGCGATTTTACGGAAATTTTCAGAAATGCTTCCAATGTACCCAAAAAAACGAATTTCGTTTGTGCGATAGTTGGTTTGATCAACGATGACTCTCAAATCTATTATAGCGCCAATTTTGTTGTCAGTAAAGATCCTAATGACTCTTAAAATTTCCTGTTGAAATTTTAAATGAGCAAACTCCATTCCGCCATGCCACTTCATGTGTTGCATAATCATGTTATTGAGGAACGTAAACCCTAAAAAAGGACTTTGCAACGAGACTCGATTGATTGTGGACAATGATATAGTTTTCATTTCCAGAATTGATCTCGCTCCAACCAACACAACACTATCTTTCATATTAAAATGCCACAAATTTCCAAAAATTTCTGCAAGTCAAGAGCTGCAAGTCAAGTGAAGGTGTTTATTGAATCGAATCCACAGCAAGGAAGATTATTGAACGGATGCAAAACTTCGTCAAAATATGTCTTCAGTCTGGTTGGTTGTTAAATACTCTTTTACAATTTCAATGGAACTTCCGGTTTCACAATTGTCTGCTAGTGGGAGTTCTCGGTCTTCCATATTTAGAATTAATTGGCAAAATTTGTAATTTTAAAATTTTAATTATATCTCGCATTATAATGTCTTCAGATTTCAAATCCAATGCAGTTCTAGGTCCCATTGAGAATCTTATTTGCCCAATGGGGCAATTATTGTGTAAAGGAGTCCATGATTAGGATTTCTTGCAATTTCTAGCAAATTTTTGTAAAACTTACCTATCGCTTTTAAGATTTTCTGCAAACACTGCAGTGTTTATATAGATTTTGGGAGCCTCTAGTGGGTACAACCGTAGGAAATAAAGGTTCCTGGCCAAATATAAAATAGTCTTGGTTAAAGCCCGTTTCAACCAACAAATTAGAGTTAGAACCGATTTTAAAGTGACCAAAATCTAAATTAAGATTTTTCAAAATTTGTATGGAGTATTTTTACAGATTTTAACAGCTCTTTGTGGACACAGCGTTTAAAATCGAATCACTCGAACAGCTCTAAAATTTTTGGAAATCGGAAAAAATCTTTTCGGAATAAACTGGTAGGAGTATATTTACACAAATTATTTTGTTGGAGATTTTGATGGATCAAAGCTTCCTGGTCAAATATCTCAAAATATGTAGAGACTATCATGATCAATTTGTTAATAATTTTTAATAATTTGTATAGGGATTAGGGAACATTTCAGTTATATCAATGTATGTTATCTGTGGTTATATCTAAATTGCATAATATGGTGCTCGAACAGCGCTAAATTATCGATCAATCTGAGCGTTTGATTAATAACGATACTAAATCAACAAAATTTATTTTTTTTTTGCTGTATCACTTGATTCTGTGTCACTCTAAATTTTTTTCATTGACTCGATACAGTGATTTAATTTCTTTAGCAATTAATTACTTTGTGTTTTTAAAATTATATTTTAATTAATTGTGTGTAATTAAGTGACAACACATTATGTTAATTATTCAGTTTGATTATGTTTACTTTAAATGGTTTAATATTCCTTCTAGCAACAACATTCCTTCTACAGTTTATTGTAACATATGTTTACATAAATATGATATGTATTATGCTGACCAGATATGTATAACTGAACAATTATAAATAAATTGATTAAAGACTAGATGTTCTTTGATATAACAAACCTAGTTGTCCGATTGAGTGCTCGATAAGCGCAAATGTAGCGATCAAGTTGAGAGCTTGACAATATGCCAAATTGAGCATAAGTATTTTAGCCCGAAAATGGCTAAAAACTTACATCATATAACAGATCAAAATTAGTGGCGTCCATCTATCGTGGATGAGTTATGATTATGTATATCATAATCACTTGTAGTGATGCTTATCCAAATTTCATGTTTTACCTAACCTAAGAGCGAGTGTGATCCCAAAGTTCATTATGTAATTGCCCCTCGACCATAGGGTGTAACACTTTATACAAATATATGTGTAACCCGCCAATAAGCGATAAGAAGATAATTAAAGCTTTCAAAAAATGTATGCAAACCCCAAAAAACCAAACTGTTACGTTTTACAAAAGCCGTAAGCAAACTCACAATTTCCCAACGACAAGTTTGGTAAATACATGACTAATATCGTCTTCATGATTTATATCGCATTCAAAATCTTGTGAGAACATCGCGCTTCATTTTTATAAATGTTAAGATAAAAAAATATTAAGATGAAAAAAGAGAGAATAACAACTCCAACCAGTTTATTGAATAGTGAACCGAGGATCTACGACATTATAGTATATGACGTCATCAAACTAAAGATATAAAAACAATCATCATTCAACAATTTATATTCATTCGCATAAAGTAACAGCGACAAACACGTTATACTGGTGTACAAAAGATTTTGAAATGTTAACCAACAAAATTATTATTTTTGGATTACTTGTGATATTAGCGAACACGGTGAATGGACGTAAGTGTATAGTGTACGTGTGGCTTTATAAATAAATTGTGAATATTAAACAGTACATTTTTATTAATTTAGAACAAAAATGTAGAACTCCATCCGGTTCTATCGGACGATGTATTCCATTTCAATCGTGTGATCCTCTATACAGTCTGGTAACACGTGGACAACAGTTGTCACAATCTGAATATAATTTAATAGTAAAAAGTTGGTGTGATTCATTGAACGGTGTACAAATTATTTGTTGTCCAGCATCGTTGAAAAGTTCCATTCCTGTTACTCCAAACTTATCTCAATCATCGAATGATTTAACACAACATCCTAACGCAAGATTGCTTAGCTTACGTACTTGTGGCAAAAATTCGGGTAATAAAATTGCGTTCGGAATTCCGACCGAGCCATTCGAATTTCCATGGATGGCAATGCTTCAAGTAATTGAAGATAATCAGTTAACGTTCAAATGTGGTGGATCATTGATTTCGCGACGGTATGTTTTAACAGCGGCCCATTGTATAACAACACTACAAGGTCCAATACCAATGTAAGTTCAATAATTATACAATTATAAAACGGTATTTTAACACAATTTTTTTGTATGTAGAAATTCTGTTGTGCTGGGCGAACACAATAGAGCAAAAGAACATGATTGTATCGGCAATGAATGTGCTGAACCAATTCAAATAATTCCCGTCGAAAAACAAATTCCCCATCCTAATTTTGTTGTGACAACGGCTCAAAATGATATTGGGCTTTTGCGTTTGCAATACGATGCTCGATTTTCGGACAGTGTAACGCCTGTTTGTTTACCATACACACCCAAAACACAAGCAGCAGGCGATGCGTTACTTAAAATTTTTCTTACTGGATGGGGTAACACCGAAAATCAAACTACATCATCGATATTACTTAAAACTACACTAAACGTAACACCGCTAAGTGAATGTGCATCGATTTATCAGCAAAACCGTTGGAGGGCTACCATCGATTCAACACGATTATGTGCTTTTGATCCTCAAAGTGGTTCGTGTACTGGTGATTCAGGTGGTCCAGCCGTATTTCCAGGAGAGACTGACGGTTTTGGACCTCGTATGTTCCAATTTGGTATAGTTTCGGCTGGTTCACGTACATGTGGTATAAATAATGGTATACCGGGAGTATATACTCGTGTCACAGCCTATATGCTATGGATACTCGATAATATTAGTGAATAAAAAAAATCTGATTTTTAATAAGGTCTGTCTAATTTATTAAATTTTTTTGTTTCATCCTTAAATAATTAAACTAACAAATTTATCGTGGTTAGCCTCCTTCTTTATATAGCCAAATAGGGTTAAGTTAAAAAAAAATCCGTTTAGTTATTACCCTCCGAACCAACACGTGTAACATTCAATAAACAGGTTTTCCCCCGAAATCTAACTATATGTATTGACTTATATTCTATTGTGAATTCTTTGTTATTTGGCTAGAAGTTTGAAATTTATAATGATTTGACATTTACGCAAACTATAATATCTTTTAAGCTTTTGCATCTTGTCGAACTTGAGGCACGCCCATATAATTTTAAAATATTTTAATTTTGATAAACATGATTAAACTGGTCCGAAATACGAGTACGTCATTTTTTACGTCTATAAATTTGATTGCGATATTTCTACAATTGCATAATTGATCTAAACAAAATGTTGTGTCGTAATATTTATAAAATATATTGGTAAATCTCATGCTCAAATGTTGTTTGATAGGTAAATGATTTGATTTGACTTAATACCCAACGTTGTACAGAGTGGGCGCATCTAGCACACGTATACAGTCTACATTTGATATAGTCTATAATATAGACTAATCTCATTTGTAGACTCTACGTGTGTTAAATGTACATTTTTACCTATCCATTTTGGTTTTTGTTTTGAATAACTTGTTGAAATTATGTAATAAATGAAATTGACATTTCACATCTAAATTTGCCTCCATCACTATCGTAAATATAAGGATATTCAAAATGCGTGCCATCCTCCATGTTTTTTTTTTGGTTTATAAATATAAACTAAAAATACAAATGTCAAAAACAATTCATGTTTCAAACCAAAATAATCTACATATAAATGTAGACTACAATTTTTAGTCTCACTAAAACTCGTAGAGTTTATATATTTTTACTGAGATTTTTTTCCAGCGCATGTAGACTTGTAGATTCTACGTAATTTCGGTAGACTCTACGTCTGCTAGATGCGCCCACTATATATGATAAAAAATACTATTAGTTTTAATGCTAAGATATAGATGACATTTTAAATTTTATTCTGTATAACTATGTAGCTTTTAATGGTATTTATAGGTTAGAGCCTATATATATAAATGCCTATTATATATATATATATATATATATATATATATATATATATATATATATATATATATATATATATATATATATTTATATATATATATATATATATATATATATATATATATATATATATATATATATATATATATATACTGGCCATGAAAACGGGACAAAAAGGTAAATGAGTAAGTATACCCGTATAGTAATAAAGAATATATCTCTTATCACGGGGTCTACACTATGCAAAATCGTTGTGATTTTGTCTCATGAGATTTTATGTATGTGAATATTTTTTTCTATGTATTGATAAATGTTTGTCAAAAAATTATCATAACTGGGCATTTACTATAATTTCATGAAATTATCATAAGATTTATCAATTATTATTTATTTATAGACTATTAAATAATTAATGTCTATAATATACATAATTATCTGTAAACATATGAATTAGTTTTATTGTATTTTCAGTATTAAATGCTATAATTAATGTGAAATTTATGTTTTTATGCAGCTTTTATTATTCATATGTCTTAACACTCGATATACACTGATTGTTTTTATAGAAATTAATTGATTTTAATATATTTTTGCTTTTTATTTTTAAATTGGGCCTAAAAAATAACGCATAACACAAAGTTTCAACGTAAAATCATAATGACGCCATTTTGAAAATAAAGAAATGTCATAATTTTGTATACCATAATGGTATAACTTGATGGTAGACTAATGGCAATGTTATGTTAATTACGAGTCTCCACTAGCAAACTGTTATAATATCAATGGTATAACTTGATGTTAATGGCAGGTGGAGACTGGAGAGCCTACTGTAAAATTTGTATAATATACGTACACATACATTGACAAATTTAATCTCATGAGACAAAATTTCAGCGATTTTGCATAGTGTAGACGCTGTATATATGAAACTACAAAAAATTGTCACGAAATTAAAAACGGTAAATTTTGTATTACATGACAACCCATAATGTTAATTATTATTCAATAATTAGTTTGATTATGTTTACTTTAAATGCTTTAATATTCCTTCTAGCAGCAATATTCCGTCTTCAGTTTATATCATTTTGACATATTATAGCTCAAAAATTATAAATAAATTGATCAAACACTTGATGTTCTATTATTTGTTTATAGAAATAATTTGCTACCGACCTGACACCTAGGACAAACAATTTTATATAACAAACCGTTAGTGACGTCCATCTTGTTTTAGAATGATTTAAAAGTTAGAATTTTAAAACTTATTTTGATGCCTATCCGAATTTTTCTTTAAAACACATTTCTGTAGGCAAAATTTGATATAGGATATCAAAGTTTTTGATTACGATGCTAGAGTTTCGAATCAAACAATAATTTCATGTTTTACCTATAACCTATAAGATCGAGTGCGATCGCAAAATTCATCATGCAATTGCCTTCGACCAAAAGATAAAAAAACCAGTTTATTGAATAGTGATCAAAGTGATCCGAGGATCTACGAAATTATAGTATATGACGCCATCAAACTAAAGATATAAAAACAATCATCATTCAACAATCAATATTCAGTCGCATAAAGTAACTGCAACAAACACGTTATAGTGGGGTACAAACTATTTTAAAATGTTAATCAACAAAATTATTACTTTTGGATTACTTGTGATATTAGCGAACACGGTGAATGGACGTAAGTGTATAGTGTACGTGTGGCTTTATAAATAAAGTGTGAATATTAAACAGTACATTTTTATTAATTAAGAGCAAAAATGTAGAACTCCATCCGGTTCTATCGGACGATGTATTCCATTTCAATCGTGTGATCCTCTATACAGTCTGGTAACACGTGGACAACAGTTGTCACAATCTGAATATGATTTAATAATGAAAAGTTTGTGCGATCCATTGGACGGTGTACAAATTATTTGTTGTCTCGCATCAATGAAAAGTTCCATTCCTGTTACTTCAAACTTATCTCAATCATCGAATGATTTAACGCAACATTCTAACGCAAGATTGGTTAGCATACGTAATTGTGGCAAAGTCTCGGGTTATAAAATTTCGTTTGGAACTCTAACCGAGCCATTTGAATTTCCATGGATGGCAATGCTTCAAGTAATTGAAAACAATCAGTTAACGTTTAAATGTGGTGGCTCATTGATTTCGCGACGATTTGTTTTAACTGCGGCCCATTGTATAACAACAATACAGGGTCCAATCCCAATGTAAGTTCCATAATTATAAAAATATTATAATACTGTATTTTAACTAAATTTTTTTATGTAGAAATTCCGTTGTGCTGGGCGAGCACAATACAGCAACAGAACGTGATTGTATCCATAATGAATGTGCTGAACCAATTCAAATAATTCCCGTCGAAAAACAAATTCCCCATCCTAATTTTGTTGTGGCAACGGCTCAAAACGACATTGGACTCTTGCGTTTACAATACGCTGCTCGATTTTCGGACAGTGTAATGCCTGTTTGTTTACCATACACATCCCAAACACAAACAGCAGACGACGCGTTACTTAATATTTTTCTTACTGGATGGGGTCTCACCGAAAATTACACTACATCATCGATATTACTTAAAACTACACTAAACGTAACACCGCTAAGTGAATGTGCATCGATTTATAAGCAAAACCGTTTGAGGGCTACCATCGATTTAACACGATTATGTGCTTTTGATGCTCAAAGTGGTTCGTGTACTGGTGATTCAGGTGGTCCAGCCGTATTTTCAGAAGAAACTGATGCCTTTGGACCGCGTATGTTCCAATTTGGTATTGTTTCGACTGGTACACAAACGTGTGGTAGAAATAATGATATACCGGGAGTATATACACGTGTCACAGCCTACATGCAATGGATACTCGATAATATTAGTGAATAAAAAAGATCTGACTTTTTATTAGGTCTAATCCAACAAATTTATCGTGTCTTTATATAACTAAATAGGATTACGTTCAAAAAAATTCCGTTTACTTATCACCCTTCGAATTTCCGAACCAACACGTGTAGTAACATTCTATAACTAGGTTTTTCCCCGAAATTGACTTATATTCTATTGTGAATTCATCGGTATTACTCAAACTATGATATATTTTAATCTTTTGCATCTTGTCGAACTTGAGGCATGCCCATATAATTTTAACATTTTTTAATTTTGAAAAACATGATAAAACTGGTTCGAAATAAGAGTACGTCATTTTTTACAGCAAAATTTTATTGCACTATAAATTTCTACATTTGCATACTTGAGCAAAACAAAATGTTGTGTCTCGTACGTAATAGAATCATATTGGTAAATCTCATATTATTAGTTTTAATGCTAAGGTATAGATGGTATTTTAAATATTATTCTGTTATGAAGTGAAATTTATAAATTAAACGTGGAGTGTGGAGTTGCGTAAGCTATAATGGTTCAAACATTAAAAAGTTAGATCGAGAGTGTAAAACACTTTAACTGAATAGCAGGGTAAGTAAATAAAGTATCCTTTATATTCTTTAAATTTTAGTATTAATCAAATGAAAGGCACATTTAAATAAAATATATAAAAAAATAAAATATAGTTATGTTTCAATTAAATGAAAACATGACACGTGTGACGTGTTGATGTTAAACAAAAAATTACAAAATAGCAAAAATTATAATAGGTATTACAATTATTACATAATTTGTAAATGTCGCGCTGCATGACCAGCTGCACAAGAAACATTAGCATGGAATTTCTGCATGTAGCGCGTTTTACTTTTGCTTGGTGAGATTTTGCACCTCGCATTTTAAATCATTCATTATAACGATAACTACCGGGACTTTTGTAAAACAATACTCAAAATCAAGAGACAGGACTAGCACTTACTATTATATACCCTTTTTTAGTTAAATATCAATGATACATATTTCCAAAATGTCAATTAGCTTATCAACGATTTATTTACATAATGTGACTTGTGGTTGGATTACTTAAGCTTATTCTTACTCTAAACAACCATAGAAAATCAAATTTTGTCGAAATTTCGCCGAATAGATAATTTTGGGAGAAAAACAAGAAAACAGAAACTAAACAGAGCTGGATGGAAACTTTAATAAAGAACCGTACCATCAATTATTTTATATCAACAAAAGGAAAATAGAAGTATACTCTAATGCCTTCCTATAAAAAATGTAAGCATGTATCGGTTCCGTGTAAAGGAGGCTGGGACAGGAGGTCAGAAAAGTACAGCAATCAGCCAAAAGTCATTAAAGTTTTCAAAATTCACTTGTAATTCGTATAGTTGCATTATTAATTTCAGTAAAGTACGAGAACAAAGATCAAGAATCAAGAGCAACCCCTAGAAATGTTTAACTCTTAACATTCACTATATAGTCCGACTAGGCTAGATATCTTTTAGGGGTCCCAACTTTAATGGTCAGATTTTAATCTGCTGTTCAGTATAGTTGGAATGTGAGCAAGTATATGCTCTACCAGAGCAATCAACTTCTTAAAAAATAACAAGTGCGTTTACTTACGTGTAATGGCTGATTCGTTAAAATAGACTTTAAAAGCAAGTATAAAGCATTACTTCTTCGCCTTGGGGACGGTACTGTCCAACGAATATGCACAAAAGTATGGATCCCGATAAAAAAAGCCATCCAAAATAGACAATTTCTGAGATTCCAAGTTGTCGAAGACATTGGGCCATTAGCCCATAGGTCCCAACAAGCTGACTTTAACATAACACAGTCTTTCAGCTGGACTTAACATAAGTGCTTAACTGTCTTTCGACAAGAATAGCGAGTTGTTCACGTGCAACTTGTGCCATTTGTTTACTGGAATCGAAGAATATGAATCTATTCTAACATCGATGAAAGGGGGATTTCAAGATCAAACTCCCTAAAAATGGTAGACTAAACAATTGCGAAAACTAAAAAGGAATTACACCATTACCGTTAGTATATAGTGTTATATTTATATTTATGTTGAAATTCTTATAGAACGTTTTTGCAGATGTGTTAATAAAGGGACAAATGAGATTTAACCCAAAACATTCCTGCGCCAACATACTGCGTGTTGTAATATCGACAAGCAGGACCCTCTAATCTTCAACTATTCAGCAATATTGTATGCTCTTTTCAATGTTTAACTCCTTTTAACCTTACAATCAATACGTGGACCTAAAACTAAACGTTTTGACCATTTATCCAAACGCATAAATTGATGGGACTAAAGGGTGACAAATGCGAGTAAAAAATGTAATCTTAGAAAACAATACAATGAAATCCCACATTGAATGTGATCAAAATACCGGCACATATCTAAACGTGCAATTTGATTGGACAAGAAATTTAGGTGATTATTTACTTGTTAACAAATAAAATAAAATTTACCGAGAGGAGCACAAATTTTCATTATTTAAAATTCATGAATCATTGCGCTTAAGCTTTTCGATAATAACGATCGCTATCTTTTTTACATAAAGCCATCGTTTTACCATCAAATGCACATTTTTATCACCTAATTTTGGTAATAAATCAATGATTTTATTTTACTAAAAATGGTGTGTAGCAAAGCAACCTAGTTGGCAAACAATTAAAGCAAAAGTCTTAGGACTGGAAGACATGCGTCTTTGTATATCATAATTTAATAAGTAAAAAGTTATTTCGACATTATTGAAATTGAAAAAAGGACAAAATGGTGGCACCATGACTCAAATTTTCTAATTTTTTTTTCTAATATCTACCAGTATTTCATAATATTTTTATATGCACACATTGGGGCGGATAGAAGAGTTGAAAAAATCTGAAACAACGAATATATAGCAAATAGAATACAATAGTTCCAAAAAACAGTCACGGTGCGGATATATCAGGGAGAGTACAAGAAGTGGAAGCAAAGACCTAATTTTAGATAGACCGTTAACTATATTAATGGTGACAGACAGATTTTACCCACCTTATTAAACAAAACGAACCTTAGTATAAAAGGAGGCTGTTGCAGGAGAACTGGCATTTAAGATAAAATACTGTGTGTTACAAGCAAAAAAGAGAAATAGTGTACTGATTAGACTTTGAACATTACTTTGCTGGACAACCATCATATTGTTACCACATATCTAATTTGTTGAAGTGGTAAATCGTTGATGATCCCCATTTCACATATATACCCGTTTCCTCGTTTTATGCTTGATATTTCATGTTTCAGTCAAAACACTTGGCTGCTTTCAGATCCTTATCCATTGCAAGCATGGCCACTTTAAGCACCATTTTAAATTAATTCCGAGCAAATAATGAAAAACTTATTACATAAATCTGAATTCCTACAAATTTTCTTTCAGGATATTAACATAATATTTCTAACACCAGATGGATTGGTTTGTTTCTTGGGTTTTGATAAAAACTAAATAAATTGAATTAAATGTAAAATAATTTATATTTTGTTAAAACAAATAGTATTAATTAATAACCTAATTATAAATAAAATAAAACTAAATTAAATTAAATTATTCGCTTATATTGTCTAAAATCCAGTCCACATAGCTTGCAACCCGTGTATATAGTCCTGGTATGCCATTATTTTGGCCACAAAATTCTGCCCCACCAGTTACAATACCATATTGAAACATTCGTGGTCCAAATCGTGGAATTGATGTTAAAAGTGAAGCTGGTCCACCTGAATCACCGCTACACGTATCACTTGCACCACCATAGGCGCACATAAAGTTATCATTGATATTGTATCGATTATAATATCGATGATTATAAATTGATGCACATTCAGTGTTTGGTGTGATATCGAGTATCGCTTTTAATAGAACATTTGAAAATCCTGTGTTAGTGATACCCCATCCTGATATGATAATTTTATTTCCATCGATTTCCTTAGATTCATCCGTATACGGAATACATATGGGCAGCACACTGTCCGAGATTAAAGCATTCCATGTCAAACGAACCAATCCAATGTCATTTTTAGCACGTGATATTACAAAATCAGGATGTGGTATTGATCGTTCAACAGGTATTTCTTGTATAGGGTCGGCACAATTGTTATCGATGCAATCCGGATTCGTATTGATATTATGTTCACCAAGCACCACTGAATGTCTATATGTATACAACAAAAATAAAATTAAAACATTTTACACATATTTCAACCACATTCAAGTGATTTTTCACTTGTAACTTACATTGATATTAGCCCGTAACTTGTGCGCAAACAGTGGGCCGCTGTCAAAACATGTCGATTTGAAATTAAACTTCCACCACAGAACACCAATGGCTTATCTTTAGATATCGTTCGCAACATAGCCATCCATGGAAATTCAAATGGTGCAGTTAAATTACCATTTGAAATTTTATTTGAAAATCTTTTACCACATTGATCCAGTGGTAATAACTTTGTATTAGGATGTATCGATAATTTTGCAGTTTTTATTGGTGATACTTGATCGTCAACAGAATTAGGTTGTAATTTAGATTGTAATTCGATTCTATTTATTTCACAGCATATCGTTTCTACGCCATTTAATATGCCACACCAACTTTTTTTCATTGCATCGAAACCGGTTGGTGTAAGCCATTGTTGTTCCCCCATTTTATAGTACGTGTCACACGACAGAATTGGTACACAATGTCCTACATTTCCAGATGGTGTTCGACATTTTTGGACTGTATCGACAGAGACTTAAAAAAACGTTAGTACACTTAAGATTTTTTAACCGAATATATTAATTCACTAACCGCCATGTATTGATTTCACGAAGACAACGGCCAATAATGCACCAAATATAATATACTTTCCAAATGACATTTAAAAAAATTTACCAAAAAATTTTATTTTTATTTTTAAGATCTTATCACTTGATCGCTTATTGTTAAACTGAATCATAAGATGTTTTCGTCACCTCCTTTTATAGAAAAACGTAAGATCACGACGGACACGACAAGAATTTTAATAAAATATGCGTCTTCCTTGATTTATTTTTACTTTTTTATTTTTTTATTATTTAGCGGAGACATTTTAAAATTTAAATGTTTTGAAAAATAAAAATGTATAGGTGTTTTTCCTAATCATGAATCATTCGTATAAAGTTTATAATCACGATCAATGTCTTTTTGTGCAAATAGCTATCGTTTTGAACTTAATGCATATTTTCGCTGGCCCAAAATTTGTCCAGCTAAGTTCTATAACTATTCTTTGAATTATTTATTATGATGAAATTGAACGTCTCGAACGATTGCATTACTAAGAGTTCAGATACTAAGTTCTGATTTAAGAAACAAAAAACAAAAATAATGAGTTGCCATATATGGTGTTTGACCGCTGCGGAACGACGAGGCGTAATTTAAAAAAAATTATTGTAAATTTCATTTCTTTAGATAAATTTCGATATATTATTATGGAATGGGCTGTGGAACCTTTCAATTTGTTAAAAAAATATATATATTGACCACTGTGAGTAGGGCTCTCTCGCGTAAATCACATATATATATATATATATATATATATATATATATATATATATATATATATATATATATATATATATATATATATATATATATATTTATATATATATATATATATATATATATATATATATATATATATATATATATATATATATATATATACTATTCCTTGCATTAATATTCGTGCTCACGAAAAAATTATTTTAGTAATCTTTATTAAATTATAATATAGCACATTTGGTTAAGTTTCCCAGACACCATTGCTATAGTGTTCTTACTCCAAAGTTGGTTATACAACCCCAAAACCATAATATTTCCTCCACCGCCTTGACGTTGTGTAGCAGAAAAACGACGTTTGTTTACCATTTCTGGCTCCGAATAATAAAATTTGCGACCACAAGATCCGTCTAATGATACGTCAATAGACAATACGTTTTTCCAAAATCCGTGGGGCTTGTTCACATGCTGCTTTGCGAACAACAGCCGTTTTATTTTATTTTGTTTTGAAACATAAAACTTTTTGGTGCATGTATAGGCCTTTACCCTGGCTTCTTTTAAACGACGAGAAATTGTAGATTGGTGTATTTGGAGTTTTCCGTTATCTTTTAAAGTTTTAGCGAGACCTCGTTGACATAAATATTCATTTGTATAAGCATACATCGAGTGATGTAAGCATTTTCTTTTGCAGTTGTTATTCGTGGTCGTTGGCGTACTCCAATATTTTGCACCGTTCCGTAAATATTTTGTTTTCAAACTTGATACCAAATGGTATTTGTACTTTTTCGTCAGTTCTTTGGCTGAGATTCCCAAATTATATTCTGCCGCAATTGCAGATCGGGTTTCAATACTCAGTTCGCGGGTTTTTTTTTTTGCATATTGTCACGATTTTTAATGCTCACAACACAATGAAACTTGCAAAATTATTTAAAAATGTGTATTTTTGAAAAACAAATGCCAAAACAGTTATTTCAAAGCACCATTTGTTGATTTTTTTTTTATTTTTGCAACAGTAAATTGTAACACAAATACTTTTGCAACAGAGTAAATTTATTATTTTATACGTAAATCCTGAGATTTTTTATAAATTTTGGCATGAAACATTATTTAATACTTAAATGTACTAAAAAAAAATTTGATATATATATATATATATATATATATATATATATATATATATATATATATATATATATATATATATATATATAAGTCATCCACGTAGATACACAATTTTCTAATGAGGAGAATGAAGCTGAAAATGTGCATACCTTACTATTTTTAATTCGGATTGTTGCCAATTCCAGCTGAATCGGCTAAATATGAATGTTTGATGAAAATAATCACAAATCTATTTTACCAACTTTACTAAATTAGTAAATAAATAACTTTAGGTTATTTATTTACTAATTTAGACAAATTAGACAAATTTGTCTAAATTAGTAAATAAATAACCGAAACGTATAAATACTTTTAAAAGTTCCACGATTTAGTGTTAGATTATTGTAGCGTTAATCGTGTTGCATGTGAACAGATGTTGAAGAAATATCCATATACGTTAACACTATAACCTTAACGTACCAAGTGGGCGACAATTACAAAGAGTATTTTGGTTTATTGTGTTGGCGATGAGGCATAGCACTCAACAACTTCGCAGATCGTTCATTGTTGTTTTGGACTTGGTGCGACACTGTCGCGTGACAATTTTAGATAACGGAACTTATTGAGATCAAACGTATACCAATAATTCAATTAACTTTAACAATATAGAAACTTTAATTTTTTTACGTATTTGCTGATAGTAAATTGCAAACCGGTGTCCGATTGTTGTAAATATCATATTACTGCGTCGATTTAAAGAAAAACCGGTATTCAGAAATTTAAATGATTGCAATTAAAATTTGGATACGAATATTGAATGTTGAACGACCTCGATTTGTATATTTTTTTTAATGAATCGTTGAATCTAAAAATTATCCTGATATGCGAATGCTAATCCAAACTTATGACTTTCTAAAAGATTTTGCTTAAAATAAATGCCGCTCTAAGGTGTCAACATTTCATCTGTCAAAAGCACTATATTGTTGCTGCATTTCATTAAACTTGACAATCATTGTATCGCACTGATTGCTGAACCGCACTGCCAACCGATAGAAAGGTCATATTGGCTGCAACCGGGTTATGAATACAAGATGGTATTCAAAATATTGATGGCGGACAAAATGTACAGAATTGGAATACTCAATTCTGCACTTTTAAATTAAACAATTTAAGCTTTTATATTCATCACAAACTTTTTCGACTCCAGCATGTGTTTGAAAATCTATCTTAAAGTTGTAGCGTATTTTAAAACGAAGATTAAAAATTACTGGATTTTCGTTTTTCTTCTGTGTAGCCTTATACGGTAACGTAAATTTAAGTTTGCTTACAGTGAAATATGCGCCTGCTAAATGGCGGCTCTCCTCTCAGAGATCGCTGCCCAATCCGATTAGGATCGGCTCGCAGAAGGCGAGCGCGAGCTTGTGTGTTCATTGTTTTTTTACTTTACGAATGAGATCTGGAGTTTTCTTATAATTCCTGATCTCATGGTTGAAGAAAACGTTCAGTGATCGGGAAATGGGAATAAAAAGAATTGAAGATACTTATATTGTTAAGCCGATTGAGTTGCTCTGTAAAAGGCGTACGTTTGAATCACGGAGTTATAAAGGACAGATGGACAGGTTGTCCACTCAGGTATTTTGGTAGGTGTTGTTGAAATGCTTAAACCAATTTTTTAAGTTAAATTGTATTATATTAGCAGAAAAATGTGGTAAAAGTCCTGTTGTCTGTTTTATATATGGCTCTTGTTTTCTTTAAAGTATATTAAAAAGTCAGAATGACCTCTATTACCAAATATTTAAATGTACATACATATTTTGTTTTAGTACTAAATTGTTTATTGCAATATTCACTTTACTCTTCCACTCCTTGCTCTTAATGTGGGACAACTGACAAGTTTGACAAAAACAGATAAATTTTTTACGAGCGCAAACACTTATAAAATATGCCAAAAAGTTTCAGACTGTGAACCAAGTAATCTTTTTTGGAATCACTTTTTGGGATTTACCATAACGTACAACAACAAGGAATCCCACTCGTATATATGTATATACATACAAGAAATTTCAGGGGCCCCAGGCCTTATATTTTTTGTTCGCTCATTAAAAAATTGACATTTAAATTAAATATTTTAATTAAATAAATTGTAGTCCATCGTTTGTTTGTTTTATAAGTAAAAAAAAATAATAAATAAATAAATTATTAATAACATTGTCGATAAATTATTCGCTAATGTTGTCTAAAATCCATTGTACATAGCTTGTCACACGTGTATAAAGTCCTGGTATCCCAATATTTTGGCCACAAGTTCGTGCACCAGCCGATACAATACCATATTGAAACATTCGTGGCCCGAATCGTGGAATTGATGTGAAAAATATGGCTGGTCCACCTGAATCACCGCTACATGTATCACTTTCACCACCATAGGCGCACATAAAATTATCATCGATTTGCAACCGATTGTAATAGTGTTGCTTATAAGTTGTTGAACATTCACTGTTTGGTGTGATATTGAGTATTGCTTTTAATAGTACATTCGACGTTGGTCCATTTTCTGTACCACCCCAGCCCGATACTATAATTTTTGTAAAATCGAGATTTTTAGATTCATCCGTATATGGAACACATATGGGCAGTACACTGTCCGAAATCATAGCATTCCATTTCAAACGAACTAGTCCAATATCATTTTTAGCATTTGCAGATGTAAAATTAGGATGTGGTATTGATCCTTCAACCGGAATCTCTTGTATTGGATCGGCACAGTCCGTTGCATCGATACAATCCGGATTCTTAGTGATATCATGTTCTCCGAGCACTACTGAATGTCTATATATATAGAAAAAAGAAATTAAATTTTGCGACAAACTAGGAATTATAAATATTACCACTTACATTGGTATTTCACCTTGAACCGTGCGCAAACAATGGGCCGCCGTTAAAACATATCGACTTGAAATTAAAGTTCCACCACAAAAAACATGTAATTCATTTTTAGATATTGTTCGTAACATGGCCATCCATGGAAATTCAAATGGTGCAGTTAAATTACCTTTAACGATTTTATCAGAAGAACTTTTACCACATCGTTCGATTGGTAACAATTTTGCATTTGGATGTTTCGTTAAATCACTTATTGTTGGTTTGGGTGGTTCCGAGTCTCTTGACAAAATCAGATGCAATTCATTGTTTACATTCGTGCTGCCAATTGGACAGCATATCGTTTCGATGCCATTTAATCTGCCACACCAACTTTTTTCAATTAAATCTAGATCGGTTGGTGTAAACCATTGTTGTTCCTCCAACTTATTAAATTTCTCGCACGCATTAAATGGTACACAATATCCCACAGGGCCACTTGGTGTTCGACATTTTTGGTCTATTTTTTTTGGAAATATTAAAAAAAAAATAAAAATAAGTAAATCACTTAACATTTTTTTTATAATTATTCACTAACGTCCATCTATCGGTTTCACAAAAATAACGGCCAATAATCCAAAAAATATATAATTCTTAACTGACATTTTAAATTGAGAAATAATTTGACAGAAATATTTATTTTTAATCTTATCACTTTGTCGCTTAATATTTAACTGATGAGGATTTGTTGCACTTAAATTGCTTTTATATAGAATAAAAAGATCGCAACACACATACACGATCAGAAATAGGCGCCATTCGGTAAACTGCTTACTTTCGGTTTTCTTTTGTTTTGTAAATCTTAAGTTCAAATGATGCACCACGTGGTTGCTAAAACTCATAATATCACTGTTGTAAAATTAGTAGTTTGAAATTTTGTTTTTTACTTTAAAAAAAACTGTTAACACCATCGTTATTACAACGTGTTAACGTTAGCGTTGTAATGTAATGTAAGCTACTGGCAATGGCGAAACTCAGACTTTAAATGTTAAATCATTGTTAAATGTTATAGCTTGTTTTTGGAACAAGTTGAATCTTTTCTTAGAGTTATGAGTAATTTGTTGAGTTGCTACTTCAAAACAAAATAACTTTCTAAATGCAGCACCTGGCGTACGTATAGTCAATCAAGAACATAACCTAACTAAAATTTATATCTTAATTTGATATACTTAATTTATGAATATGCCTTATTTTGGCCTTCATATATATATAATAAAATAACACAGATTATGCAAATCACATTGAGTGTACATTAAGCTAAATTGTTACTGTTCTGGATGAAATGATTTTTGGTGAATACCCAAAACCACTTAATAATAAAGTTGACAAATTTGTAACTTCTGTCCTATTCCATAAATGGTAAAACCTTTACTAAAATTACAAATGTGGTGATTAATTTTAAAGTAACATTCAATGATTAAATCACCCCAAGTGTTTATGTATTTACTATAATCGTAGGCCTTCCCCTAATCTTAAACAATTGCTACAGATCAACATAAATTAGAAGTATGAGTAATCAGCGCAAATACCACAACGGAAAATCACATGGTCTTAAAAACTTGTTGTGTCTTTAAATTTTGGAAAATACATTTCTTCGAATCACACAAATTTTCTTTATCCATACCGAATTAAAAACGAATATTTTAATTAAATTTACAATAAACGATCATCTAACGTATTGATCATCTTGTATATGAATCATGTTAAAAGTATGAGCACGCGATCGCATTTTAGTATATAAACATGAGTGTCATTTTTGATATTACAACAAAACGCATGCGCCAAAGCACGATGTATTCCAACCGTGTGCTTAACCGACTTAAATACATACACAAAACTTTAAAATTACGAGCTTGTGATTAAATATAATTCAAATATTAAAATAATTTATTTAACCGCAAAGTTGACCTCGCCACTATGTCTAAAATCACAAGAAATTTTATGATACAAGTTACCGCTTTATTTTCACGAATACTATAACGAATTAGCTTTCTGCTAAAAAAAATGAATATACGATTATGGTAATTAATTTGGGTGTATGTGTGTGTGTGTGTATATATATAAATGATATATAAGCGTGTCTTTTTAATGTACATCGTGAGATATTTATCAGTCATTATGTCTTTTAAGTCTGAGAATTTTTGATTTAGTCACGCGCTAAAAGCACGTATCATTTTGGTGCTGTAGTATAGATCTTCAGATCTGATTTGTATAAGGAGATGTGGCGTCAAAATTCCGGTCGTATTTTGACTGTCATGAGTCGTGACCAATTAGAAAGTTACCTGGCAAAAGGTAGTCCGGATCATTGATGGATAGATAATTCACATATCGGATTCGTCTACAAATTCGCACCATGAATATTTCGTCATTAGAAGGCTATGAGTTCTTTAGGTTGTTTGTGACTGGTAAGTTCCTTGTAGATATGAGTACATTGATTTTCAAATTTCATTAAATAGGCCAAAGTTCTGACTATTTAAAAGTTCTGACATTTATTTATTGATTATTTACGAGTGTCTGCAGGTTCATAACCTTGTCTTCGGTAGGTAAATTAGTTGGCAAATGAATAATTGTCAAGTTTACGGCAAACGAATATTTAGCAAAAACAATAAGTTACTGGTTGAGGCTAAAGTGAATGCTGGAATATTCAAAGTGGCACGGTCGAGAGAAACTGATTAAATGGTTTTGTAGTTGGGATAACCATCTTTTTGTAGAGTGTACACTTGTGACGACCATTACCAGTGGATTCATTTGGCGGCTCGTAATATTTAGTACAAAAAGTCTGATTTATGTAACATGAAAGGGTTCGGATGCAAGACCATGGTACAAGTTCGGAAACAGAAGCACGTGAAATGTTTTTTGAAATACAAGCTAATACCTTCATCATGGTCGGTTACAGCAAGACTTGTAAAGGATATCAAGATTGATTTGGAGAAATTACGAGTGTATGGCGATCGTGGTGCAAACCGCCATTGGGGTTTGCATGCCCAATGCAATTGGATGGTTGTTGTTCGCTACCTAAGTGTCGCGAATAGATATACAGTTAACGGAAGGAGCTGTCACTTGATTCACTAACACTCCAGGAGTTTTCCATTGGTTGTTACCAGGAGTTTTCCATTGGTTGAATTACCGAACGAATGAAAAAACGCAACTAAAAGTACGATTCCTTTGAATTTCATTAATTGACAGCTCACAATTCAAAAATTCTCCTCTCGGTAATATTTACTGTAGTTCAAATAAGTTAGTCTGCAAAACATAAATCAGAAATTGAACCCCGGCCTTGCATGCATTTATTTAAGCATTTCGAGTTTCGACTTATGACTTTCGACATGTCGATAATGTGACAAATTTTATGTAAAACAAAATTATTTTACTCTTTTCGACATGTCTGTCGCAACCTAAAAAGTGTTCGAATAAAACAACAACTTATCGCAATTTCGACATGTCAAATCATTATTTTTTTTTTTTTAAATATCCGCCATCTTGTCGAAACATGAAACTCGAAATGCTTACATAATCGCACTCCTTATGTGATTTTCGATTGGCCAAAACATATAAAACAAATTGATATTTTCGGACAAATTTTACATGACCCGAAACAATTATATGTATGCGTTTTAGTAAATCGAAAGCCACATAAATTAAATGAACATCAAGAGTCTATAATAATTTCAAGAACTGCAACGTTTTTGCCAATCATTTATCGTTTTTGAAACCATTTGTTTCAAAGAAGTTAGCTGTCACATTAAAATATTACGTAGGTAAATGTATTAAGATTGCAGATGATTCCCTTATTGTAAAAGCAAATTGGGCACAATGAAGAAAATGATGGTCGCTTTAAACAGTGTGGCGGTAAAAGTCGAGCAGTCGTTTAACAGTTTATATAGCTTGTAGGGCACTAAACGAGAGAATAGGGATGTAGCAGGACCATTTAGGATTTAGTTTACGAATATTTGAAGTACTTCTAAAAATTCTCTCGAAATTAAGAAATGTTGAGTATGTCGTCTCTTAAGAAATGTACTAAACGCTCAATATAAATATGATTTTGATGAATGATCTTAAGAAAACCAAAATACGAAATCTATGGTAATCATAGACGGACATGTATGTTCATGTTTTTGATTCGAGAAAAGAGTTGATGCGTCATCCATTGAGCATCATGCAATTTATTAATTTTACTTAGAAATGTTAAGAGTTTTCTGCAAAAAATAAATGCTTCGGTGGTGTGCTGTTCAATTTTAAGTAATTTGATGAAATTCATGTAGAAACTTGACAAAACATGTTGGAAAATAAGTCACTAAATTTGTAATAAAATATTTACTGATATAAGCCTAAACATTTCGGGGTTTGGGAAATCAGCATGCCAATAATAGAGCCTCACACATCGTGACATTTCAATTATATATATTTGAACACATTTAGTCACTTAATTAGTTCATAAAATTTATTTACTGTTGAGCAAAGAATATTTATGTAAATTTGGGAAATCACCGGTTTAGCCAAGACGTGGCTTTTCAAAATGGGGGATTTTAAATTCAATCTTTTTGTTGTTTTTCATATTGGATGAGATGATATCTGCTTAATACGTAATAAAATCATCCATTAATTTGCTTCACCCTCATAAACACACAATGGAAATAAACTACCGAAGGAAAATTATAAGAGTATAGGGTTCAAAAGTAAACGTATAAACGTAACTATCATAATCCGATAGCGTGAAGTATGTAAATTATTGTGATTGTTTATTTTATCAAATAGTTTTTATACTAAAAACACAAAGCACAAATACATATTCCAAAAGCACTCTCATAACCGCATTGAGCTGAAGAAACATTTTTTAACCATCGTATTTATCAATGGAATGGTCGATCCAAGTATTCGTAGAATCATCTAGTTTATCTAGTTTTTGCATAACACTATCCTATTCAATCAGGAACAACATTAGTGTGAGTACTCCTCCTTGCCTTACTCTTCGAGAGTTGTCGACTGTGCTTTATTTTTGTTTTTGACAATTATTTTTTCATTGTTGTTTTGCACAGGGTTTAACGATTTTTTACACATTATGGTTGTTGACTTTTCCAATTTTTATAGAATTGATATCAGAACAAACCCAGTGGTTATCGACTCTGGAAAGCCATCATCTTTACGAAATTGCAAGTGTAACTAATAAACACTAGATTCTTATACGTTTATTCTTTAAAAAAGGTTTCGATAAGTGCTAATACTTTTGCTTCAAAACGTAATGTGCATTACTCATCAAATCACAAAATATGTTATACTGAAATCAGTTTGTCACGCGTTTCGCTGACGAACCGATTAAAAATGTGATATAAATATAAAAAAAATCGTATTTTATCAGATCAGTCTTAATACCTGGGCACGTGATGTATGTTTCCATTTGTTGAGCGAATTAATTTGTTCTTAATTAAAATGATTCATAATATTATATAAAACATCTTTTAACATTTAAAACGTGTTTCGAGTAAATTTTAATAAATTTGGTAGATAAGCACGCTACGCCAAACTTAATCAGTATATTGTGTTATCAAAATATTTAAATTAGAAGAGTTCAGTCACCCCACATAAAAATATAATCACGTTTTATCAAAGTTACAATGCTCATAATTAGATGTCTCGCCTTCACATTAAAAATTCGATTTCGAAAATTAAATTCGCACACAATTAACCAAAACTATATGTCAAAAAGTGAAAATAATAATAATTCATTTTGGTGTTTCGATCGTATAGTTTGTGTTTTTGTGCATTCCGATAAATATAAAATTTATCGGGGCAATTTTTTTTTTTTAGATCAAAATAATCTTTTTAGTTTTCATCGTTTTTACAAGTTGTATCATAATAATGTCGATAATATAATATAATACAGTGTATATATTTAAATAATTTGTGTGTCGAAAAAATTACGAGTAAAATAATTGTGTGAGTGTTCAAAATATATCGTACCATTTTTTTCTTCTGTGGGTGACGTCTCGAAGTTTTTCGTCTTGTGTCTGTTGAAATAATTGTTTTATTATGTTGTTTTTTGTTGGATGATGTAATTTTAATGTATGCTTTTCTGTCTAAAATTATAATTATTAACAATTACTGTACAATTTGTGTATAACTGTCTATCTTGTTGTCATTTCTACGCGAGTAATTATAACGCTACCTAATCGCTTAGAGATTATCTCATTTATCATACAATCAATATTATTAAAGAAAAGAGACTTTCAATAGTAGTTTTTGTTGATTTAATTGCGTTCCAGATAATAAACGAATGCATAGAACGTGTTTGATATAGCTACATATTTTCATCAAGAATTATCGAATCACTTTACCATTTTTCTTTGTGTTTGTGCAGTGAGTGTAATGGATGAATGAGAATTATATATTATCTCTTGCATAGTACGACTTGAATCTGTGAAGTTTTTAAACCAAAACAAGCACTTCAGTATTATCATAATGCGCCCCTTCTCTTATCAGTCATTTAAATTTATTGTTATCATTGTGACTTGGATTTTTTATAATTTATTTCATTCCCATGATGTGATTCGGTTGACCTTTATTTGGGCTTTCACTATATTATGCTTAAACAAAATTAGATAGGTTAAAAAAATATATTGATATTCTCTTTAGACCAAAAATAGAGAATTTATATGCCTTTTTTACATTATGTTGATTTAAGCCGTGTTGGAAGTGAACGTACTATACATGACAACAGGACTGATAACACACCTTGTTCTGTTTGTTGTCATTTGCATAAAATTACAAGACGGGCGTTAGTTTAACCTTTCACACAGTTATCATCACTTGGATCTTCTAAAGTGTTTACACGTCGCAAGACATTTGCTACCCACACAATTATCATGATGAATGCCAATGGATCCGTCACTTCTTCAAATGTGTAGACGCCACTGCTAATACTCTTTCAAGGCTGAAACCGTATCATCAAAGCGGACCTGGGGTGTTCATTCAAATTTAAATTTGAGACTGATAGAAGCTAAAAATTGTAGATGTTGGTTCATAGTTATTTTATTCCTTTTTTCAAGTTACTTATTAATCTAATAAGGTCGAAAAAATAGTCCCACAAAAATGACACGTTCGAGTATCAAGAGCTCCGACCGAATAAAGTCAATAAGCTCCAAGAGGCTAAGCATAATTATGTTGAATTCATCAGAAGAATGGATCCTTTTGATACATCTACTTAATATCTTACCTTTTAACCCAAAGTTAATTGAGTAGATGAGAATCACAATTAATTTTGGGTTTGGTACGTTTACATGAAATCTATGATTTATACGAACCTGTCATAGTAACTTGGCAGTGATCAATTGATGAATACTGGCTATAAATTTAGTAGCCGATCTCTATCATAAAAATAGATCAATACCTATTTTTATGAGAAACGAATGTGTTAAACTCAATTAGCTCGTGCCCCTTTGCCAAGAACACCATCATTTCCCCATTGTCCTCCAATGACATCGTGCTTCGGTATGTAATACCAAGATTACATCTCACCACTGTAAAGCACGTCCTTGAATACCGATATCACATGCAAGTACCCTCCAACCACAGTGGCTAATCGTTACTATCGTTACACTTATTTACATTATAAAGTAAACATTTTGAGATATATTTAGACAAGTTCGTGGGTTTTCTTTATACGATCGTTAAAATGTGTATTTCATTCTAGACACGTTTCAGTGATCCAAAATATTTTGTATAGATCCAAATTACTAAAATTCTAAGTTCTAATAATCTCTTTTATTTCTAATCTATATTCCAGCTCAATTTTATTTGTTATGTGTGATGTAAGTGTGCTCTTTGGAACGAACTCAATCCCAAAACTAAACGTTGCATGTACATTTCTAATTTGGCGTGATTTTGTTTGTTAATTTTATTTGTATTTTGTTAGATTTTTTTTTTAAGATTTTTTTTTTTAACTCACCAAAATTAAACCTACAAACTATAATTAATTATGTTCAGTGATAATAATGCTACTACTTCAGCAAATAATTTAGTTGATAGAAGCCAAAATGAATTAAATCCTAATAATCGTAGCTTGGACGAACGAATTGTTGTGAATGATCAAACAACTGGAACAGTTGCCGCGGTTCATCTAACTATACCGACAACTTCAACAAATGCGGCTGGTTTATCGTCGGTGCTTGAAATGACAACTCCATTACTACACGAAATGAGTACTAATAATAATAATAATAATAATGATAACAGTAGTAGTACTCATCGTGCACTACCAATGTCAGCGTTACGATTTACCCGCGATATTATCGAGCGGCGTACTAGTGAGCATACAAGAAATTGGCGTGATAATTTAAGCAATGTTTTTATGGAAATTCGACCTCTTGTACAACAAGCTCAAAGCGTAAGCAATTCGAATATACTATCATCATGGATATCGTCGAGTGGTATAAATAATCGTAATGTGGCGCCAACTGTGGAACAACAAAATATTCACGAAAGTGTTATTATAAATGTTGATGGTTCGATGAATAGCAACAGTGCCGGAGGAGTTGCTGCTAATCAAATTCCATTGTTTCAACAGCAAATGGGGCAAAGGATCAACGAAGGTGGTGTTCAACCACCGTTTCAATACCAAAACTATTTTCACAATCATAGCAATATGCATCCACATTATCCGTATAATAGTATGGCGCCTCCTCAAGCAAATACTAGTAGTAATAATCATAATAATTTGAGTGGTAATGTTAGTAATAATAGTAGTAATATTAATTTAAATAATGTTAGTGGGGCGGGAATACATGGTAACCCGAATAATAATAATTATGATAATAGTGCTAATGGAGGTCGAAATAATCCGCATAATCCACATCATCATCATCATCACCATCAGCATCATCATGAAAATGGAAATGGCGAAAATGAAGGACCTGTTACAGAAGCTCTTGCTCAAGTAAGTAGAATGCATTTAATATTTTTAGATCGCTTATCATTTTAAAATATTTTATATGCATAGATACCAGAAGCTCGTGCTATTTTAACCACACTAAATCGTTATACACCATACTTATGTATTCTGCTAGCGAAATCATGTTACGATCATCGTGATGGAATTTTAGACATTTTCGCACTTTTTATAACGTTTTCGCATGCAAATTGTGTGCTTCGGCAGGAAATTGCGAAACAGGTTAGTTTGATTTGTACATTATACCATAATATTTTTACCATAAATCTTATTTTTAGCATCAAAAACGCGTTATACCATTACTCCGTGTACTACTCTACATAATACTTGTGATCTCGATAATAGGTTTCATTTTAGAAAATAAAAATATTTTTATCACTTTAATATTTATAACACCGTTTTCGGAACCGTTTACGTTAAAGAATTTATTGTTTTCGGTTGGTATTACAGATTTAATACTAAAATTGATAACGGTGGCTGTAAAAATATTAATTACACTATTGCCGCCTACCATAATCGAGTATAAAGGTCGAGGACGAATTTATCTAATGACTGAATCAGTATCGCAATTATATCGAGCTATGGCACCGATTCAACCATGGCTTGTGTACTTGATGGACTCGTACCAGGGATCAGAAAAAGTAATGGGTGTAATTTTATCAGCCGCTTATATGGTAGCTAAAGGAACTGATTTGCTTTATCGTGCCAAATTCTGTAAAAAATCTTTTATTAAGCTGCTTCAAAAAGTTGTAAGTGGACATGAGCGCCCCCCTACATTCATAATTTAATTTTAATCAATAAAATATGTATACTTATAGAGTTTTGGTGTAACACCGACAAAGGAACAACTTCACATAGTCGATGGTCAATGTCCAATATGTCACGATGAATTTAATTGTCCCGTCCTTCTCGAATGTAATCACATATTTTGTGAATCATGCGTCGGCACATGGTTCGATCGAGAACAAACATGTCCATTGTGTCGTGCCAAAGTAGTTGATGATCCGTCGTGGCTCGATGGGTCTACAACATTTTTTGTACAATTTTACTAAATCGAAGACAACAAAAATGTTAAAAATTTAAATAAAATAAATTCTGCCTGTTAAAATTGCTTTGTGATTAGAGAAATAATAAAAAAAAAAAAAAACGTAAAATTTTAAGAATTAAATATTAAAAGCATTTAAGACTGCTCAATTTATATGATGGATTATATATTTTAGCAATTTAGGAAATTATTTAATAGTTAATTTTGTTATTAATTTTAATTTAGATTTTAAAATAAAAACAACTAATTTAAATAACTTTAAAAAAATTAGGTTGGCGGCACCTGTCTTATTATAAGAAAAAATTGTTAGTGTTTGTTTTTTTTTAGGCCCAAGGCACATACAACTCATAAAGGTACGTGGAATCTACATTTAACTCTAATAATTAATCAGTCTCAAATGTTTTTTTATTTGTTGTAGTGCCAATCAAAGCGAAGCTACTTTAATCACTTAAAACGTTGAAAAGAATATTTTCTGTTGGTGTAAATGTTGGTAAATATTACGAAGTTAATCATAACATTTTTAAAGCTGGCCACTTAAAATATGCAATCAATAACAATTCTATTTATTATATATGTGTATTAATAATTATTTAATAATTTAAAAATAACATTTTAGATATTTTGATCCTGTAACAACCTTAGCGATGGTAAACTTTCATATGATTTTGACCTTCGAGTACTTTCAACGCCATGATGTGATCGTAAATACATCAATCGTAAACTATTAACTTTACGTATACCACGAGACTTTCTCGCCCTGCCACTTTGGTGCAAATAGTAGTAATCGTGCAATGTCAATAATTGTTGCATGTCGCGACTTGGTGGAAAACGTAAAAAGAATGCTGATCGTCCAATTTCATTGTTATGTTCATCATGGAAATGAATTTGAGTGTACCTGCGAATAATATCGTTTAGAGGATAAAATTTTTATTATAAATATAGAGGTACAGGTATTTGTTAAAAGTCGTCTTCTAATTCGCAATCTTTACACAGGCAGAAAAATCTGGAAATGTTGCATCTCTAGAATTCAATACAAAATTGATACGAAAATTTTTAATTTTATATACTTACATCCATAGTCGATTTGCTCCTGAAAACTTTTTCAGTAGAAAACTAAATATTATCGGGATGATCGAAAAAAAGTACAATAAAAATATTTTAAAATGATCAGGATTTAAATCAGCCGTCTCCTTTAAATGAATATTTTGAAGTGCAGATCCTGCATTGGAAGCCTATATAATATAAATACACAAAATTTTATTTAATAATTCGACAGATAATTTATTTAACCTACCCAATTTACATAAAACTTGTCAATTAACATTACAAATGCAATCCAAACTACCCACAAATTTAATAGGCCCGTGATAAAAAGAATTTCTTGTACTAAAAAATTTGTCAAACTTCGATGTCGTATCGAACGTATAAAAATATTTCGCGTTAACTTTGAGCAATAGAATGCACATAGGCTCATAAAAATAAATGTTGCGGTCAAACTAACCACGGTTAAATTCTTCGATTCTGATGTCCCGGTAAATCCCTTTAAATAGGGGATTACGTAATTTTTAACTGTCTCAAATGTACTTGTTAATTTTTCCATTTTAATCAAAATATTTTCATAACATTGAAGTTGTAATTAAAAGATTTTTTTTTAAATAACACAGATAAGATAGACAAAAATTTAGAAGAAAAAATTAATATTTTTTTAAAATTTTTAAAAATTTAATTTGGAAAACAAAAATTTTTTTGAAATTTTTGAAAACAAATACTAACGTTAAAACAATTTGGTTGGCATTTCAACTGAATTATTCGAATATATGAAGGATTGCTTTAATTTTAATTTTTTTTTGTTTGACAGGCAACACGTTAATAATATAGCCGGTCTAGAGAGTCGAGGATTTCACAACATACTAGATATTTCTAGGAGCGAAATTTATTAATTTTCAGTTTCCTTATGTTTATCTCTAAATATTAATTCGCTCTTGGCCAACTGATCATCCGAAGTTTAGATCAAGCTAGACGCAAAGTCCCCATCAGAAACCAGCGTACTCGTTTTTACTTCGGCATCTATATTAAGAATTTTCAACAAAATTTCCATATCTCAAACTTATCTGTACTTTTTAAATTTTGACATTGACTTCAAGTGCCAAGGAATCCTAAGTATTGAAAACCCGTCACTCCTTGGAATGTGTCACCACTTCCGAAATTCAATGCGTTTTGGTCTGTAACACCTGTGATCCTATATTATTCGAAAGTGGTTTACGTAGTTCTTAGAGGTATTCCCAGACAACGCAAAGCAAACCATAAGATCTGCCGATGGATTGATTGAGTGATAGGCTTGCTTGAAATCCAAAAACTGTACAGGGTCGTAGTACTACTTGAAAACAGTATTTTTAGAAAAAATCCCCACCCCTAAAAGTTGAGCCAACCCTGCAATCAAGGTTGCAATATCCAATTCTATGTGTTCAGTAAAATAAAAATAACTTCTGATGGTACACAGCACAAACTCGAAAAATGGCTCAAATGACGGAGAATATTGTGTAACATTATTTTTTAATTTATGGCCGTTAAGTTGGTCAAATTGGAGGTAAATGTTAAAAATAAGTAAATTTTTAGAGTTTAACTGTAAAAATAAAACAGTTAGCTGGACTTACTTAAAAAACATGCGAGATTGAATTTGTCGTCGTTTGAGCTAATTTGCAGGCTTGTGCGTTATACCGTTTACGAAATAACTTAATTTTATTAAGAAACCAACCTTCAAAAAATTAATGTTAATATTTTATTACTTCAAACTATTAACTTTAACTATCAATATCATTGAGATCTTCTTCGCTTGTAGTGTTGTTGCATGATATATCCTGGCAGGTTCCACACATTGCTGAGCACATATTTCCTGACCGCTTACATTCGCATCTTGGTGTGCATTGCCTATGACAGTTGCTAGATATCAACTTGAGCAGATATGTTCTGGAGCCGGTGACAGGTCAGTTGGAATGGGCAGCAAACTAATTTTGACAGATTTCCATTCTCAATCTGTTGGTAGCAAAGCATTTCCCAGCCATGCTTGAACTTGATGGTATACCCGAAATGAATACTGATCTGCAGATTACCAATTACTCTGTTGTAAGCAAGCTATCTTGCTTTTTCTAGTGGAGTCTCTTTTGTGATGTTATACATTCCACATATTGAACGCGCTCTGCTGGCTGCCATACTATCCTTCGTGGCTCTCGTTTGCAAGAACACTTACACGTCAGTCCTCAGTTCTGCATTGGCCTGCAAAATCTTGAATGCTTTTAGTTTTTCTTTCCTGTACAATGCTGAGGCTGTATCGCATCCGGTAAAAGCATGCAGAACTGGAAGCAGGTCGATTAATGAAGACAGCCATTTCCTATCTGCTGCTATATCATACAAAGTCTTCAATTTGGAGCAAAGAAAAATTGTTTGGCATGCAGCGTAAGGATGTCCGAGTCCTCTGCAGCAACCACCACCTGATCCCCACGATTGCAAAGCTCGCAGCTATATTTGCGTTAGAGGTATCTTCGTCATCTTTAGCATGATGTATTGGTATCTTCAAACAAATTTCGATTTATTTGATGCTCGATTTTGTTCTCTTTCGTAGGAGCCCGTCATTAAAAAGGGAAGGTGGAGCTGAAGTCAATTCATATTTAAAATAGGACAGCAAATTTTTTATTTTTGACGACACAAACAATTCGATTAAATAACTGCAGCGAGTTTATAATGAAAGTTTCATTATTTTTTTTTTATTCCCTGAACCTGAGCTGCGATTGGAAAAACTGTGTTTTCTTGCGTAAACGACGTCCGCAAAACTCTTACCCAATGTATTATGCAGCAGAATTGCACCTTTATCCAAAGCTGAATGTTGGAATCAGCAAGTCCAGTTGACAAACTAACAAGATCACCAGCCAGATTCCGAAATGGGTTATGTTGTTAAAGCCATGAAATAAATTTGTTTTTGTCCAGATTGTCTCTTGCTTTCCTACTGCCTCGGAGTTCAACATGTTGTCCGGAAGTAATTGATCGTCTTGTAAGTTTCCAGCGCGGATATGACAATCATGCTAACTGGCGTAGAAACAATCCATTTTAAAATGTCATCGGTAATGCCTTGTCCTCGAGATATCCCTCCTATCGTCTTCATTGATCGCATAAGTAATTGTTCTATGTACATGTCCGTCAAAATACCGCTCCATTGCACACTTACCTACTGCATTATCCAATTTTTGGAATGTTTAAACTCATAACGCTTCAGAAGATAGAGATTTATCATTTTTCAAATTTTCTAGAAGTTTCTTGGCCTCATTGATCTAATCATAGAACCGATCTTCAAAGATTACTATATTGAATATATTACCAACTTTACAGATATCAGAACTTAAAACGAGCCTGCTCGTTTAAAGTGCTGATATCTGTAAAGTTGGTAATATGTGCTACAATATGCAGTAAATAATTTATGCGTTTTTGACATGTTTTGTAAAATATTTTAAAACTTATTTTGTCCGGAGCTTTGTGAACTTGGACGGAGGCCGGAAATTCGGTTTGAGGCCTGGAATCTCGGGGCGAAAATACCCCAGTTGACAACCCTATCTACGACAATTATACATATCTTAAATAAAATTAAACATTTAAAATGTGTTTCTTCCAAAAAATAAAAGTAAAAAATACGTTAATTTTTTTGTATAGCGACTACCCCCATTTATAAATAATGGTAACATCCATTTTTATTTAATATATTTTTCCCGTTCCTCTAGTGTACCACTCGAGAATCAAAATTTTGTATACAAAAATCTACTACAACTACACAGAAAAAAATAAAACATAAAATGCGATTTGAGTTTTATAATTTTGTTTAATATTTACTTATTTATTTATATAAAACTACATTACGATGAAACTAATTGATTGAATTTATAATTTATCATCGATCGTATATATTTTTGTAATAAATTTTAATGTTTTTAATTGAAAAATATCAAAAATATAATTTAATAACATGAACAAATACATTCACATAATTTTACCGGTATCATCATCATCATCGTCATCACACAAAACAAAAACATTTCGAGCTACCATTTTGAAAAATTTGTCCCGGCAAAATTGGTGTCAAAATATATTATCGCCGTTGTATTTGTTGTTGGTGTGTGGTGGTAGAACATTGAATACATATTATGTAAAGTGAAAATCAATAATAATTGTGATAACAATACTGTACTTGTGATTGATTAATTAAATTAATTACGCTAAACTAACATTAAAAATAATTGCGTTTCAATTTATTTGAAAAAAAAAAAACAAGATAAACATTTTTCGTCGGTTTTTGGCTGCATAAAATTTTTTTTCAAACAAAATATTTTGTTTCGTATTCTACTACTTTACTGTTTCTCCCCTGTTTTTCTTTATTTCGATAAAAAAAAAAAAAAAACGAAAACGAAACAAAAAACAACAAAATTTTTGTTTTATATACGTACAACGACGAATGAAATATAGTTATACGCGTCACATGGTGTAAATCGAACCAATCATAAACGAATATTTGAAATTTGAGCGTTTTCTTTGTGTTGCGCGGTTTTGTTGTTCGAAGTGAAGAGCCAGTCGAGTTTTGTATGGAGTGTGTAGTGCGTGTATAGTGTATTTAATCTGTCAATATAAAAAAAATTGTTCATATAAAAATACAAAAAAAAAAAATAAATTATTAATATTTTAATTTAATTATATTATATTAAATACATAACATAAAAATATGTTTGAGTTTGAGGATATTAGTTCTGGTTTTCATGATGTTTTTCTAAATAAATATTCGGTAAGTTTTTAAATAAATAAAATTGTTAAATTCAAAATATTTTTAAATTTGTGCGCCAATGTGCTTACCGGGTGTTGGCCTTGGAAAAAAAATTAAATTAAAATGTATTCCGTATAAAAATTTAAAAAAAAATAATTTTGCGCTAAAATTATTTTCTCTCGTCTCGCAACAATTTTTAATTCCATAATAATAATAATAAATTTTGTTTAAACAAAATTTAAATCCAAAAATACATTTTTTTTTCTTATTAATTTTTCGGTCTTTGACACATCACTATATATAAAAAAAAATTTCTTTCATAAAATTCGTTTATTCATGTTCATATACATAATATAACGTACCGCGCGCGACGTACAAGAAGAATCAAAAACAAACGAAAGAGTAAATTTTTTATGAGCGGGAAAGAAGTTATTTCTACTTTTTTTTTTGATTCAGTGACAGTGGTGTACAACATTTTTGCTTTATTTATATTAAGTTTGTGTTTAAATTCGAGGATTAATAATCAAAATAAAACATCTGCCCCAATGTGGTGTTATTAAATTTAATAATTTAAATGCAAATATTAAACCACATGGCTTTCTTTCTACTTTTTGGGTACTAAAATATACATACAGTTAATTTATATCCGCCCGCGAATTTATTTTGTATTTTTATTGCATAATACCGCAAGAAGAAGTTTTATTAAAATATACATATAAGAAAGAAAGATTTAGAAAATTAGTAAATAAAAGTTTTGAGTAATATATATCGCGCGCCAAAATCGACCTCATTTGATGATTGTGGAGTTGCCAACAATTTTACTTGTGTATAGATATGGTTTTTGGATCGAAATAATTAAATGTCATTGACCATAAAACGCCAACGTCACATAAAATTATTCGTAAATTAAGATGACCACCTACAATTTAAGGGCCATTCAAGCTACGCTGTACAAAATTGAGAATTTCGTAATACAAGATTTTCTAGTTTCGTAAACTGGCTTTTTTTAGAAACGTCAAATTAATCAAGCGAATTATAATTAATTTTTAGAACATTTGAAAAGATATTCTAATCTAAGTCTAATAAATTCGAATTTATCTAAACCATAGTGCTGTCATGTTGTAAATAATAGATCAATTCTTATAAATAGTTGCGATTAGCTAAACGTGTATCGAATAAAAATAAGAACTTGATAAGAAATGGAAAAAACCGCGAAAAAATACATAAGTTAGTCAGTCATATAAATCTAGGACCTAGGTCAATAATTCAAAATATATACATTCATTTTCCGTTCTCTTATTTATACATATTTCTTATATACATGCAAACAATATTATGTACATACATGTGTTATAAGAACTTATTACACACTTAAGAAATAAAATCTGGTTGGATTTTAAAAATTTAAAAAGTAAATTTATCGATTTGTTTTCATTCGAATTTGTTGTTTTTATACTTTTTTACGTTACGCAATTGTATTTGTTGTACGTCTATCGTACTACACTACTGTACTCATATAATTTAATTGATAAATACAAAAAAAATATATATTATATGCACATAGCAGTTCTATTGTATTTACTCAAGAGCCCAAAGAGATTTTTTTTTGTTTTATTCGTTGTTTTTCATGAAATCTTACATTTGTCTGTATCCTCAAATGTATATAAGGTTACTTTTTATCGTGTTACTTGAAACAATGAAAAAATATATATTTTCGAATAGCTTATTTCAGTGGTCTGGAACATAATTTATTTGGACGTGAATTTATTGAAGTGTGTTTGATGGATGGTGAAAGAGAACAAAACAATTTGACGATCATTACTTTTCGTAAACTCTGCGAACTATGAAAAGCGGTTGTTTAAATTTCTAGATTAGTATAAGATTCTTTCTTTTTTCGAAGGTCTAACCACTATGATCATGGTCAAAGTTTATTGATCGTTACGAATAGTTTAATTTAGATCAATATTCTGTGTGATATACTGAATTTTGTTTGTCATTGTCTATACATTTATTTCGTGTACTTTGGAAACATGAATATATTCTTTATTTAACAATTTGAATTTATGATTCACCATAAGGTAGTTTTTTGTAAATTGTAATCAACATATTTCCTCTTGGATCGTACTATTTTTCCTCCTTATTTGAATTTTTGTTTTGTTTCCTGTACTCTAGTAAATTTCCTATTAGATGTTCTCCTTGTAAATACAAACTTGCTAACTGCATCTAAGGAGATAAATAAAAACCCCTGTTTTCTTAGTCGTATCACTTCATACTTCACTACAAGTGAATATAGGTATCTTAGTCGATCGAAGTGGTGTGACAGGAAAAAAATATGCTTTACTCTAATGTATTTTGGGCTGTCACTTAAAATTATCAAGTCATGAAAAATATCATTTCATACGACGATCAATCAAAGAGAAAACCACAATTTGATTGTTGCCTTAAAGTGACAGGTGACACAACTAAGGGAATAGGGGCTCAAGCTTCCTTAGTCAATTTTATATTATGTTGTCAACACCTACTAAATCAATAAAACTTTTTCGGATAACTTAGATAGCCTATGTGTGATCGTTCGAACATTTCTGATATATTTCGATCTTTGCGTATGACAGGATGTATATGAATTACATATTATAATAGTTTGATACATTTCGTCGATATTCGCTTCGCATTCATCGCTATATTTACTTTAAGGTTCTTATTCACAAGTCTCTGGATTCAAAAAACTAAACTAACATTTTCATTTTACTAACAGGTTCATTTAAAACTGGGATTAGATTCCCTACTTATGAGTAATTACTTTTTCCAACGTTATACCCGCTTTTCCTTTGCAAATCAAAGTATCCCATTTTTGCCCGTTATATTTGTTATAATATTCGCAAGCATGTTTTCTACATGTGTTACATGATCCAAATGGCATAAAATTTAACTTGTGATAGTATTCTCGGACCTCCATTTTCTTAAAGTAACGTTGATCTAATGTTGAAAGCATGCTGACACCTGACAATTAATGTATCTATTTGCGTATCATCAAATAATAATTCTATATCCGTAGTATAATCTCTTCAATATTGTGACATCGTCACAAACACTATAAACCAATCAATTTTCCAAACAAAATTATTCCAAATTCACCAGAATACGCTTTTCAGAAATATCGAATAGAAAAAAAAATTAGTCCGTGTAATTCCAGAATAGTTATCTATAAAACTCCAATTCAAAATCAATTTTATTTCTATACTTATGAAAAAGGACATAGCGGTTCTTTAATGTTATCGAAAATAACGAAACAATATGCAAGATTAAACAAGTTTAATGCCTCAATTCGTATGGTTGTTTTAATTTTTTCGTTATTATATTTAAATGAAGATGGCAATAATCTCATTATACCATATTTTCAAGAACATGTGATTTTAATAACATTAAAATCGTTCGAAATTTGTTAAAAATTTTGTTTTATAAATGAGGATTAGCGGGTCAAAAATGTTGGTTCATGGTTAAACAAATCCACTTGAAATTTATCCTCTTCAATTTTCCACAGTATCCTAAACCGAATAGCCTTCATTGTTTTAATTTTTTTTCCCTATAACTTATATTGTTTAGATGATTTAAATGGCGCTAAAGTAACAATAAAATCATGTTTCTAACCCAAACTGTTCTTTTTATTTCCTTTAATTACTTTCCTAGAAAATTTGTACCCTTTGCGCTATGGGGTGCTAAAATTTATTATTCTGTTCGGTTCAGGTACCGAAACAAAAATGTTTAGAAATTATTTTTATATACAAAAGTTAGTACATAGAACATTTAAAATATAAAAATAAAAATCTTCTCTCAATGAATTAATTAAATTAAAATCGAAAAAATAAAACAGCAAAGAAAATTAAATTCCATGTAATTTGCGCAAAATTAAAGCAACAATATTAAAAAATAAAAAAAAATAGAAGAAAAAATAAAACGTTCATGGCCGGTTAAAGAATAAAATTAAAACACGATTCACAGTCTTATGTGCTTGCTTTTTATTCCCATATTATGTACAAGTCAGTGTCGGTATATATGTGTATATAAATACATACAGTCTGAGCTCTAAATCGGTATAATCTAGTTCTGTTCTACCAATTTAAAACGATTAGTGATCTATAGCAATGGTCGAATATTTCAGATGAGTTTACCATTTCAAGAGGTATGCTGTAATTCAGTAGTTGTAGAGTTAAGTTGTTCGCGCATGTAAATATGCAAAAATATAACAAATTATTATTTGCATAAAAAATACGTCAGTGGTATTATGTATGAGTGTATGTATTGTATTTAAAATAAAAAAAAGCACGTGTTAATAAAAGGTGACACATCACTGATAATAATAAAGCACATATACATAAATAATACCGCTTAAAGTGAAATTTAATTTACCATCCCACATGGATCACATCGATAAGTTTTTGCACTTGGTCGCATTATATAATTTACAATTTAAGCTCGATTTTAGTTTTGTATACGTTTTATTAAGTTGATTAGTTTGTAATTTAATAGTTTGTGTATTTAAATTTATGTTTGCTGATAGAATTTTATTTCCCATTTTACAAAATGTAAAGAGTCGGCGATTTCTTTTACTTTCGTAGTATTCGGTCGAAAAATAGCTTGCGAATGCTGATTATTTTTTAAATGGATTGAGGATTAGATTGAAATGAAGTTCTTTGTAAAAATGATTCGGAGACCTATCGGAATTTGAACATACTAATATATAATTTCTTTCAATTTATAATTACGGTAAACTTTTATAAACCGAATCACTATAGTTGACACTATAATTTGCCACAAAATTCTTTGAGTTTAAAATGTATATTCGGTAAGAGGTGATGTCGGTTCTTCAACAATCGCATGGTGATCTTTGTTGATTGACACTAGCAATTTTTTTTAAACTAAAAATTACTAGGTTAAGTTAGGTGATGTTAGAGTGGCTGCTACCGCACACTTAGATCGATATCGGTCCATTGTTATACCACATGATATAACTTCTCTAATATTTTTACTAGAATCATTTTGAGCTACTGATATAAGGTAAATTGTCTTGCATCGTGATGTGGCACTGAAAGGTTATCTATTACATATTTACTCAAGTGTCTAGTCTTTCTTGTACCAAAGCATTGTGCTATCAGCTTGGTACTTGTATTTGGGGATCTAAACTACCAACTCGCAATGGAAAGGGGCTGCTTACCGCTGGTCCCGCAACAGAATGCGTATTTTATTCTGAAACTAAACCAGCATACTGACCTATGGATCCAAAAAAAATTCCAGATCTCATAGATTTTTATGTAACAAAAGAGGTATCAGAAAACTACGTATTCATAGAAGACAGAATTCGGCACCAATAAGAACTACTTAACAATAGTATACAACAAGCAGCTTTGGATTGTACACGTAATAGTTAAAAAAAAAACTCGAACACATATTAACTTCTTTTTAGAAGTTTGAGAAATCGGGCTCCACAAAGTAAAGCGATACTCAATTATTATAGTAATAAAATAAAACTTTTAATCAAATAAAATAAGGATGAATTGATTCATAACTACCCCATTGGTCAAAAAGATACCGATTATACCCTCTGGTAAGTCTAAAACGCAAGTACTTGCAATTAAATGTGATGATGAAACTTGGGTTAGATGTGCGAAAAAAACGATACATTCAGACCTCGTCCAAGGCAAACTAAAGATGAAAACATAATACTAGTTAACAAGATCGACAGTCAAAGCATAAAATCTGTATCTTTAGAAGAGTTAAAAGTTGAAATCAGCAATAACTTAAGCTCAAAAAAATCTCAAGGCTTTGATCTAATTACAGGAGAAATAGTTAAAGCAATATCCGAAAAAGGATTACGAAAACTACTTCAAATAATTAACGCAGCATTCAGACTGATCATGTTTCACACCAATGGAAAGTGGCAGAAGTGATAAAACCAAAAACCAATACCAGGCAAACCATCGAACGACAAAAAATCGTACAGGCGTATAATTATTCGGAAAATTGCTGCTTAAGAGAAATTATTCTTAGAACAAAGAGATTTTATTCCTCCCCACCAATTCGGTTTCAGAGAAAAACATTCGACTATAGAACAGGTCCACAGAATCACAGACATAATAAAAGATGCGCTGGAAAGCATTAAAATATGTTAAAGTATCCTCTTAGATATAGCACAAGCCTTCGATAAAGTATAGCACAGAGTACTAGAATATATACTGCATAACATTTTAGGGTACCGAGCAATTGGCGCAGTGGTTAAAGCTGCGGTGTTTGAGACGGGAGGTACCGGGTTCGAATCCCAACGAGAGAGGGTCGCAAAAGAGATTTTTCATTACCTGATTACGATCGGTAATGACGATGAACACAACTATGACCCCCCTGTTAGAGTGCAGAATCCATGGGCCAAACCATCGTCCATACAGGCTGGCTGGAGCAAAATGCAATGTACAGATGCTGGTGACGGCGTAAGATAGGACATTAAAAATTAACCGCGAAAGAGTTGGGAGAGCTTCGGCCCCAGAAAAAAATTGCAGGGTTCAGACACAAAAAAAATACATTTTAGGGTAAAATATAAAGATCAATAGTCTTCATTGGAGCAAATAACAGCAGGAGTGCCACCTTTATATCCTATAAACAAGAGATTTGCCTAATACAGATTAAACTCGCATAGCAACATTGTCTAATGATACTGCAATCTTAGCATTGGTAAGAATGTAGAAGAAGCAAAGAGAAAAGTGCAAAGAGCCACTAACATATTGAGTAACTGGACAAAGAGATGTCGAATCCAGAATACAGCCAATTAGCATGACACATGACGCTAAGCTTGCATGTTACAAAGAAAAAACAAGAGCTTAACATCAAATACAGAAAAATGTACTGCTTATAGGTAGGAATTCCGACCTATCATTACATAATAAACTGCTGCTTCTTAGGCAAATTCTAAAACCAATATGGACCTATGGTAATCAGTTTTGGGGATGCACCAAGATGACCAATGAGAAAATAATACAATCATTTAAAAACAAAATTTTACGTATAAATGTACCATGGTACGTAAGAAATGATAGTATCCATAGGGACTTAAAGATGGAATGCGCCAACGAAGAAATCAGGAAGTACGCGTGAAAACACATACTTTGTCTTTATCATTTTATTTAAATGTCGAGATTCGTCGTATGATGGATAAAACAAATTTAGTTAGGCGTTTCCTAAGAACGAGACCACTACGACAAACAAAATAAAATCAACTAAATCGGGACATTGGTTCCCACAGATAAGGAACACCAGATATTCAAAACCAATTACTAGATGACTTGTACTTCAGTTGTAAGTTTCAATAAATAGAACATAAAGTTGAAGAGATCCTCACTCTAGTATTTCGTCGGCATCGTTTAATCAATGAATCATTTTTTGTGTTAATAATTAGTTTATCCAAATATATAGAGGATGCGGTTAGACCAATTCACTTTTACATCCTTCCCTTATTCTTAAAAATACGAACAACATCAAAAACCCTAAAACTTTAAGTTGTTCAAAATTCCCGCGTTTTTAAACATAAACAAATCCAGTTTACTTTTTTTTTTACTATGAGGCTTTAAAAACGTCACGTTTCTTTTAAATTTAAAATACCTCCCAAAACATAAAAAAATTATGTACATACTCATAATTTCCCATTTAAATGCCCGAAATATTGTTGTTGTATATAATATATAGATGCCAGCCAGCCAGACAGACACAACAAAAACAAAATTAATTCATTCAAACTAGAAAATTTTTTGGAATTTCTCTCTCTTCCTACATTATGTATATTATATACATTCTACTATTCGTTATATATAACCCAAATTGCATATTAACAAAAAAAAAAAACCTATAATTTCACGTGACATACAATTTTCTATATACAACCAAGCTATGTACTTTTATCTAATTTCTTTTCCCTTTTGTTCGATAATGACGGGAATCGGTTTTGTATATAAAACAAATATTAATTCAATGTTGATGTATATAATAATGCATGTTGTGTGTTTATATTAAAATATGTACTATACAAAATAAAAAGTCTTTACATAAGGAAACACTAAAATGTGTTATATATATACAGCTCTGCATTATATAAATAAAGGAATGTCAGAGAATCCAATAAGATATGGTTTCCCGCCCAAATTATTTTACAATTGAAATCTACTATAAATTTTGTGTGTGAAGCAAAATAATAAAATTTCATTTCATATATATTTTTATTTTTTTTTTTTGTTTTTTTCCACAAGATCTTGTCTTGGTCTCTTTATTTTTTGTATTTTAAAAACCGGTTTTTTTTAATGTTTTCTTTGTAAAGTTGTAAAAATGGTATATTTTTCTCCCTTTTTATTATTATTTTTGTATTCCATATACATATGACATACACATTTAAATTTATATGAATGTGTACATTGAAGTATATAAACATTTTTATATATACATATATGTATTTATAAAGACAGGGATGGATGCGGAGCGGATGAATAAAATAACAAACATACCTAGAATTTTATACAGCCATCATAACTATTTTATGAGGGGATGTGAGAAATATAATTTTATTGTTGTATCAAATAGGTACGTAAAATTATGTTTTATTTTTATTCTTGAAGAAATTTAGACACTATTATGTTTAAAAGAAAAAATCTATAAATATTAATTCATCAAATACGTACAACAACAAAACAAAATATTATAAAATAAAAAACGCGCGCATTTTTCTTTGTCGACAAAAAAAATTTAGTTGCTTTTGCTTTTTTTTGTTTCTCCAATAAGAGAATATTATTTTTATATTTACAACAAGAACGCCGGTGCAGTAACAAAAAAAAAATGTTTATTGATTTTTTTTCTGTCTCATCAATTATAAGTACAATAAGTATGTGAAAGAGCAGTACAATGAATTGTTTTGGTTTTTTGTAATGGTGTGTACACAATTCGATATACATTTTTGGGTATACCAGGGGTTTTTAACTGGGTGTGCCGAGTAACACATTTTGTTAGTGTTAATACGTGATAATTTAATATTGTTTGGTATATAGAAGAAAATCCTTGGTAAAAAATTAATTGTATTTCGGAATATTTTACGTGAATTATACGTATATTTAATACAAGGGGAGTGTAGATGAAATTAGGATTTTGCGCATAACGTAAATACGTATAAAATATAAGGGTGGGTTCACATTTTTGTGTTATAAGGGAAAGTTATACAGTTTTTTCTATAAAATGATAGATGACAGGCAAATAATGGTTGCATCAGTGGGAATGTAAAGCGGATTTATGATTTAATTCGAATTGGATAGGATTTGATTTTGTTTTTTAATTTTGAAATCATTTAATTTTTATTTTATGTGTTAAAATTTTGAATCGGAGGCCATATTTAATTTAAGGTTAATACATATGAGATGAATTTTTGAAAATTATATTCTTTACAAAAAAAATTAAAAATCATCTTAAAGCCGAAATTTCAGACTTTCTTTCTACAGTGTCAAACCAGAGAATAAATTACCGAAAAGTATAGTAATGGCTATCAACTAAATGCCATATTTAATCGACTTCTTTGTAACGAGGAATTTTTTAAAGCATTACATGACAGTGAAAGGAAATCACGAAATGAACTCAGAGCACTCAACTATTACTTTGATTGTCACTGAAAACAACAAAAATAGTTAATCTTATTATGTAATAAGCACACAGATTGGGACTATTTTAGGATTGGTTTAGATAACAAAATACAATTTACGACTTCAATAAAAAGCATAGATCATGCGGAAGTTATAGATAGCAAGTTATCAAGAGTAATCAGCATCTTCAAGAAATGACTGAAGACTTATTTTTAATTAAAGGCAACCAAAAAATTACAAAGACCTATTACCCAAAAGCATTCACTTGGAAAAAGAGTTGTCAATTAAGCAAGTTCACTAGAATAATAAATGCAGCATTTAAACTTAAATATGTAACCATATTATGGAAGGTTGTTGATGTCATGATTCTTAAACCAAGAAAACCTTTACAGGAAACCGACCAATATCACTATTACCAGTAATTTCTAAAATATTTTAAAGGTTCCTTCTGAAAATACTACTGAGATTTGGACTACTGTGAATACATTGGATTACTAATGTTACTGAGAAAGCAATCGAAATAATGTGAAAAGCTATTTTAAAGTGTGGCATGAAGGTTTGAACTATAAACTAAGAACTTTACTTCTAAAGCAGTACAGTGATATATTAGAATTATTCAAAACTTTGAGATATTTCAGAATAAAATAACCACGAATTCTGGAATAAAAACCATAGGTTTCTAATGATATAACTTACTTATAATATATATGACATTAGGGAATTATATTGAAGATTTCACACTTAAGCTACAAGCATGCATATACAAAGTTTGTCGCTGGACTATAAAATAAAGAAAAAAGCGACTAAAATTGTATTTACTAAAACGTATTGGCTAATAACCAGCCACTCATAAATGTGTACTAATAATAAACTAACAGGAAACAAAAAGTTATGAGCTCCAACGTTTAACATAAAAATTATGAGCCCAACAATTCACATATTTATCGTATTTCAAATAAATGTACAAAATTCCATAGTATGTTTTAATTTTGGTGTCAGCCTTAGATCTTTTTTATTTTTGACCATTTTAATTGACGTCAATACCAACATTAACAGAACAAAGACGCTGATAGAATCCAGTGTGAGTTTTCGATACTGATAGTTTTTAACTTTATAGTAGTGGTTTTTAATTATTGACACATCGAAAAACTGGCCTAGTACATAACTTGTTCGAGACAACTAGCGACAAAATCGCCTTGTGATAATGACATCTAGTGTCATAATAAAGAACAAAAAAGTTTTCCTCAAAATGACAAATGAAGTGGGGCTGGTTTTTAACTATCTTAACGATTACAAATTCTGGCATAATTTATTTTTATAACGCCCACGTCGGTTATAGTAATATTACTATTAAAAGTTATTTAATGAGTATTTTTAGAAAATCCTACGCTTTGAATCCAGTGACATCTATGAATGAAAGTTATGAACTAGTTAAATTTTTGGCATTATTTTAGTTTACTTAAAGTTCAGAGCCATCTATTGGCTAATGTGACAGTGTCATTTATACAGGTATGACTGTAACTAACTCGTTACAATTTATTTTAGTTATTTTAGTCGATTAAAGCACACAACATCATTCAGCAGAAAAACTGCCATCGTTTTGTCTATATTTAAAGTTCCACAATTTTGGCATTAGTATTTAACATGAAAAAAAGTTTTTAGGATGGTATCAAAAATTGATACTTTATAATTATGAAGTCATTGAAAATGTTTATAGCGCGAAAATATAACAGTACTATCGCGGTGACAATATTTATTTTACGATATTATTTTATATTTGTATACTTTAGTAAAAAAAATGTATTTTGGAGGTTACCGCACACACACGAGAACTTAACGCGAATCTACTATTATTGTGTAAAATACACACGATTTAATATTTTTATTTTTTTTTAAAGACACAAGAATAACAACAAAAGAAATGTTTCTTCCCCACAATGTCAATGATCTCGATTTTTATATTTTTTTTGAATATGTTTATAGCGAGATGAATTTATAATGTAAATAAAAATTATTATTATATACATTAGAAAATTTTAGTTTACGTAAATTGAAAAATTAGAATGTTGAGAATTGAATTAGATATTAGATAGATGTTTACTTAATACGCGTTCGTTGATGAGTGGCTACAGTGCGATCTTATGATTTAAGAAGTCATTTGATTTTGTTATTCCTATTTAGTGAAAGAAAATATTTAAGATTTTCCGCGGGATAACGAGAAAAGTCGATGACTGTATTATGTTCTGGTTGACGAATTTATTTGAATATAATGTGTTTTTTTTTTATTCCGTTGAGTGATTTAGATAGTTTTTTTTGGTTTGAAATACTTGAAAACCTTGACCTCTAAAATAATAAATTTAAACTTTCGTTTAGTACTTAATTGAGAGATTTACTTATTATATGTTCCCTATATCAATGAATATTTTACCACTAATATTTTAACTGTTGACCGCAGATTAAGTTGTGGGTCAATTCTGATTAAAAATTGTAGGTTAATAATCTGGATCAACTAGAGTTTTAAAACAATTTATGCCACATAAAAATATGGTTCTGGTCTGGTATAATTTGTTAGAAAACTGTCATTTTTCTCTAGCTAAATCAGTTGTTCCTAATATTAGTGAAGTCTAGAATTCAGATAGAATTTCCATTCTGTTTTATTTTCCACCTTCTTTTGTTAAAATATAACATCAATATCTGATCCCAAATGTTACGGAAAAATGGCAAAAGAGTCGTGCCCACAAGATAAAACAATCATGAACGGATTTATTAAGAAAAAACGAAACAATCGAGGAATTACTTAGGACTCTAACTGCAACTATGAGGATACGGAATACTTGCTTTAGAAGGCGGCAAAGGGAATAAAAAACCCAAAAATACAAATTTCTTCAATCAAAACAAGCGATGGGCTAGAAGTGAAAAAAAAAAAACTTCCCAGCCTTAATGCAGACAAACAGTTTGCAATATGACTAGAAAAAATGATTCTCAGGATATAAAGGCTGTAACACTGAAAAAACGAAAAACTGAAATCAACAATCTAAAATCCAATAAAGCTTCAGGATATGACCTAATAACAGGGCAATTAATTAAAGAGCTGCCTGAAACTGCTGTATACAAGTTACAACATATTATCAATGCGGCTTTTAGTAAATATTTACCCAGACAGCGGAAAGTAGCAGAAGTAAAATGGTTCAGAAATCGGATAAGGCGATCGATAAAAAATTATACCGATCAATCTTACTTCCGGTGACCGTAATTTTTCGAGAAACGAGTACCTGAAAGATAAAATATAATTATAGAGAAATGGAATCTTATCCCGCTATATAAGTTCGGCATCAGAGAGGAACATTCAACCATAGAGCAGAAGCATAGAATTACTAAAGTTTTAGAGAGTACATTAGAGAAGAAGAAGGTATGCTCTGACGTCTTTTTAGATTTAGCACAGACATTCGATAAAATGTGGCACAGGGGATTGTTCTTTAAACTTCAGAGAGATTTACCAAAATAATTTTATATGATCATAAACTATTAAGGACCGACACTTTTGAGTGAAATATGAAAAGGAATACTCTGAGCTCAAGAAAATTTTAACAGAAGTCTCACAAAGTATCTATTTCGACCGATACTCTACCTGCTCTATACAATAGACTTATCTCACATGGATAATGCTACTATAGCAACATTTGACGATTCTGTTCAACACCATCGAGAACTTTACAGCTAAATTATTAAAAGCCTGTGACCAAATCCAAATTTAAAAATTTGTCGAGGCCTGTAGTAATCAACGGTCATAGAATTGCCTGTTTTGTTTATGTAAAAGATACGTCATTGGTATACATTTCAGGCTTGCATACTTTTTCTGATGTAAACTAATTCTTTTAGATAATTTAGTTTTAAACTCGTAACGCGAATTATCCCTCGAAAGACGCCATTTTTCTTTGAATTTAAGATAAGTTATTTTTGAAATTGGCAACAACTGATGACGAATCAGATGTTATAAAAATTATCTTCTGACAATGTTTACATTTCGCTTTATTCAAAGGTCCAACATTTGTATAGGACATCAAACCAAGTCAAACTTCTCGCCATCCAAGCAAAAGTATTCTTAGTACGCTATTGGTTCGATTGAGTGTAAAATCTACAGTGTAAATTTGTCGAATTTCGTAATTTTTCAATCCAAACGTCGCTTAAATTATAGTTTTTACTATTCACCAATAGTCGACCGATCTACAATTTTATCGACATCTATAATAAATTACCTCGAACTAAATGATTTCAAACAGATAATATATTGTAAATCCAAAACACAAATTTATGTTAAATCCAACAACGCCTCCACTGGTGATGTATACATCTTTCTAAAATATTAAACCAAAAAGAGGTATAAAATAATCGTCTTAATTCCGTATCTAGAAAAATATACAAAATAAAGAATATTATTACCGAGCAATTGGCGCAGTGGTTAAAGCTGCGGTGTTTGGGGCGGGAGGTACCGGGTTCGAATCCCAACAGGGGAGGGTTGCAAAAGGGATTTTTCATCACCTGATTTCGATCGGTGATGACGATGAACACAACTATGACCCCCTGTTGGAGTGCAGAGTCTATGGGCCGAACCATCGTCCATGTCAGTACAGGCTGGCATGGAGCAATGCATTGCGCAGATGGGATATTCAACAATCGCGAACCTGTATTCGTGCGTCCTCGATTTGGCCCTAGTTGGCGTAAAGTAAGGACGTTAAATATAACCGCGAAAGAGTTGGGTGAGCTTCGGCCCCAGAAAAATTGTAGGGATTAAAAATTAAAAAAAAAAAAAAAAAAAAGAATATTATTAAGGAATTCGTTTGCTATAAACTTCCAGAAAAGTATTTTTTATTTTCATTTTTGCTTTTTTTATCTTCTTACCCGAGTTCTTTCTTCAAGAAAAAAAAAACAAAAGTTAGCATTTGGTTTCATACAAATCCATTTCTTATATCACTTTTAAGGTTTTTGTGTTAAAACTAAAAAAACTTTTTTCAATGTACATCTGCTGTGTTAAAATGTGTACACTTAAAAAAAAAAACTATTCGACGTTGCCCATTGTATTTTACTACACAGTGATGATGATGATTAATTGAGGGGTAATGTTAAAAGAAAATTAATTTAAGACGATGGTCGAAGAGCAGCATACTATAAGTTTTTATAAGTATTCACATCACCACCTGTGATGTGATAGCGAAAATGTTATCGTTGAACTGTAACGAATACAATTATATATCGCCGCATTGCGTATTTGCAACTTATGAAGGTAATTATTTTTTACTGAATGCAACATTAAAAAACTATTTTCCATTGAAATGTTAAAATAATGATATTTTATTATACCGATTACGTCATTATCAGCATTCAGAACTGCATTCTACATTTTTGGAATTACATTCTATATAATACAGAATAAAAATATGAATTTTGGCGGGACTGTACTTATTTTACAATCTTGCTTGTATATACGTGTGTACACTGTTCCATCTTCCATTTTGTTTTTTCATGCCCGGTGTTTTAAAATACATGATGAAAAAACAAGGGATAAAATTGTATTTCATAGTCACGCGTACTACTATGGAAAAATACAGAATTTTTATTATAGTAAAAATAGGGGAATAAATATTATGTGTTTGGGAAAATATGCGTTTTATAAGACCTATTACGTAGTATGTATTGTAGGGTGAAGTTTAATTTTCACATCCAAAAATAACCTAATACTCGCGGACTGATCAATATTTAATTATTTAAAATAATAGTTATTTTATTTGGCCGATGGAAAAAGGGTTGATTGATTACGTACAAATATAAAATTGCAACGGTTGATGACTGTACTTTTATATTCGTTAGAAAAATTAAACTAATTACATAATTACGCTTTGAATGATATTTAGAATATGCCAATTATGTTTTAAACAGATAGCACCAAACAATTACTATGAAAAAACTGTTTTACTACAGTAATTGTTTCATTTTGTGTCTTTGGTTTATAGCAAAATATTATGGGTGGCATTTTATACCTTTTTGAAGTATTGAATCCATAATTTATTGGGTTAAAATTAGTATAACTCCTAGTTAGTGTTCGAAACACCGGTAAAATAGTTTACCAGTAATTCTGACCTAAATTACTTACCGTGATGCCGATATATAATCCCTAGAAAACCGGTATTTCGGTTAATAATAAAATTATAATTCAAAATGAAAGAATGAAATTCGGTAGACTGCAGAATGTGTAGTGGAACTACTAAATGTGCTGGAGAAGGCATTATTGGGCTATACTACAATCATTTTAAGATCTTTCAGATCATTTTACTTTTGGCGAAAATTGTAGGTGGTCGGCGGTTAGAATCGTACTCAGGACCGCAGTGTGTTAAACACACCCCTAAACGATTATTAGACGGCCTAAAAAACACCCAAAACTAAAATTCCGTTTATCACGAAAGGATGAAGGTTGGCCTACATAAATCTCAACTGCACAAAATATATGGCCAGCCTAATTCAATTTCTAAACGTACTATATATAGATTTTACTGTTCTAATATTAACGATATTTTATTTAATTTATTTTCAGGATTCTTCCGGTCCCATTATGGATTTATACATATCAGACTCAATGCAGGATATGCTCGACATAGACATTAGATCTGAGGTCGCCACTGTCGTTGGTGGTGTAAACGAATTTACTTCGCTTATGAATTATGATCTACCGTCACTTGAATTGGATACAAATTCCGATGATTGTGATATTTCATGGCTGGGCGGACCTAAATGGTCAACAACCCATGATATATACGCTGATGTTGGCGCATGTGTAAATCCAAATTCTGTAATGCCCGTAATATCATCGTCAATTTTAAATTCACCAAAAGGACAGATAAACTTAAATACAAATATAAATTCACATCCGCATGATGCACTCCTTCCGAGCCCAAAAGAAAAGAAAAGCCATTTAACATTTTCGCCTAGTACGATTAAAGTGCCGGTCGTGCATGAAAATCGTAAATCGTCGAATTTTATTCAGCCCCAGCGTGTCACTAGTATCGAATCGATTAAGAAAGACTTAAAAGATGAATTAGTCGAAGATAAAATAATTACGCACATAGTTACAACGTCGAATAATAGTAATAATACAGGGAATACGAGTAATTTAATAACAACAACAGGCAGTACAATAAAATTAGCGGCAGGCGTTGGTGGTCTAACATTTGCCAATAATATGGCATACACAAAACTCAAACAGAATAATATTAAAACCGCGTTAAACAATAATCTAAGTATTTTAAATAATAAACGTGAAAGAGAATCTAGTCCACAGCAACAACAAAATAGTTTCAGTATAATCAGTAGTAATAATCATCATCATCATCATAATAATTCATTTACTAGTAATAATAATAATAACAATAATAATAATAGTAATAGTAATAGCGGCCAAACGCATATTCAGCATCATAATCATCATCATGTACATCAGCAGCAGCATAAGATAATTAAAAATGGTATCATAACAAATCAAAAAATATATACAACATCGATAGGCTCGCCGAATACAACAAATCATATTAATCATAGTAATAATAATAATAATAATAGTTTAAATAGTAGTAATAATAGTAATAATCATAACAACAACAATAACAATAATAATAATAAATCCCAACCCCAACCGACGGGACAAGAATTTCCTAAACCAGCGTATTCATATTCCTGCTTAATAGCGATGGCATTAAAAAATTCACGAACTGGTTCGCTGCCCGTATCCGAAATCTATTCGTTTATGTGCGAACATTTTCCATATTTTAAAACGGCGCCAAATGGTTGGAAAAATAGTGTCCGCCATAATTTATCGCTGAATAAATGTTTTGAAAAAATTGAAAAACCTGCAACAAACGGGGGACAACGAAAGGGTTGTTTATGGGCAATGAATCCATCGAAAATTTCAAAAATGGACGAAGAAGTGCAAAAATGGTCGCGTAAAGATCCAATGGCAATTCGTAAAGCGATGGTGTTCCCCGAACATTTAGAAGCATTGGAACGTGGTGAAATGAAACATGGTAGTACGGGTGATAGTGAAGGTGAAACGGAAGGACCATCGGATGCCGAACAAAGTGATTCCGAAGCTGAACCCGAAATTGAAGAAAATATTATACAACGAACAAATTCTATTGGAGAAGAAGAAGAACCCGAAATTGATACAGAATTTGATGTTGAGGTATGTTACATTTAAAAATTTTACGATTTTTTTTTTATATATTTAGACTATGTCGTCGTCGGGCTTTCGCATGCCTCGTAAAGTACTTATAAACGAGCATGATATCCTTACAACTTATCAGTTACCATAGTATCCCATAATTTGCGGTCAAATTATCTAAACCATGCGTTAACACCGAAATTAAATGAAATAATCGTTAAACTGACAAAATACGTCACAGTAATTACAAAAAAATAGAGCACTAGAATAACGAGCCTAGTTTAAGGTATCCCGAAAATACGCTTTCTCAGTCACGTTTTGCGAGAAGAAGGATTGGTTGTCTAGAAAAATATGGAGAGCAAGCTCGGGATCGAATCCGATAGAACCGGATTATATATATTAATTGCTTAACGGTTAAAACCGTTTATTATATTTTTTTTTTTTTTTTTTTATTTTTCCAGGTATCAGATCTATACGATGAAATCGATATTGAATGTTCAAAAGAGGCTTTACAACTAGCATTAAGTGAGAAAGGTATTTTTAAATTTGAAGAGCACTTACCGATAGCAAAACGTGCTCGTCTAGATGTAAATTATACACTTACACCGGCTACAATTAGTTTACATACTGCAACACAAAATCATCAGAATCGAAGGAAAATGCCGATTGTAAATCGAATAGCATGAACTATAGCGTCAACTGCGACAACTAGTATGAAAAATTAAAAGTTGTGAATTATAATTTTATTTTATTTTTTGTATAATTATACTATTATTATTACGTAAAATGGCAAATAGTATTGAAAAGAACGATTTTTTTTTTGTTTTTTTTTTTTAAATACAAAATAAATTTGTACATAAAGTTAATCATAATAATTCTGTCTATTTTTGTAATTTTTGCTCCTAACTATTAAAAAACAATTCCAAATTATAATTTGAGTTTTGAAATGTTCTAATGGAATTGTCAAATAACAATATACTTTTATTTTTATTTTAAATATAAAGCAAAATATAAAAAGACATGATTTTTGACGGCATGTCGTCGTATTCAAAAGGTGCAATTTTTCTGCAACATTTTTCGATTGTAAATACGTTAAATATATTTAAAAAAAAACAAAAAAAAATATTAACAAAAATCTAGTTTTCCAGTGACATTTATTGAAAACATTAAATTTTTAGGTATTGTGCCAGCATATAAATATATATATATATATATATATATATATATATATATATATATATATATATATATATATATATATATATATATATATATATATATATATATATATATATATATATATATATATATGTATATATATATATATATATATATATATATATATATATATATATATATATATATATATAAACATTTTTATTTAATAGTAATGAACTCATTTTCGAGTTTATATATATTTTTTAAAATATAATTTTATTCAAAAATTACAACCACAAAAAATAATCCAATAGACGATATTTGTGACTAAATAAAATTGCAGGTCCTTTAAAATACCACTGTGAATAGATCAAATTGAATTCGATGTGAATTTGGTTTTTGTCTTGAATTGAATTTGACCTACTAATCTTAGTGTACTTTAAAGGAATATTTTCAGACTATTATAAATTACGACTTAATTATAAACAATTTAATATAGACAATATTATAGATTTTATTTATAATAAAAACTTGTAATTTATAATAATCATATTTTACAAATATTGTCTATTCGAACACAAAAAATCAAGTCAATTTAATTTCCTTTTAACTATTTTATATCCTATTTAAATACATAATTTTATAGTAAATTGGTATGAAACAAATTTATGCGTGTGTGTCAGGATAATGTAAAAAATTAAATTAAAAAAAAAAATCTCGGCTCAAATTTTAACAAATAATTTTAAAACTAAAAATAAAACCTTGCCAGTTCAGTATTTTTTGGATGTTGGTTTTTATTATATACATAAATATTAATAAATAAATATAATAAAATAAAATATTAAAAAAAAACAAATTCCAGGACTATTACTTATTATAAATTTATATAATCTACTTAGTTTTTTTGCGATCTAATAATTATCAGTAATATTAACTATAAAAATAAAATTAAAAAAAATAATAAAAAAATTTAGTGCTAGTTTTACATTTCAATTTTTCTAAAATTAATTAGAATTTTAAATTATTTATAAGTAATTAAACCACATTTAAAAAAAACAATTTTTTTTTTGTTTTCTCAAACCTAAAATATATAAATTTATTAGTAATATAAATAAATAAAAATTATATATTATATTTAATTATAAATATAAATAAAACACAGTACAAATAAAAAATTTTACAAAATAATAAGAAAAAAAACATTTATTTAAAAAAAAAAAAATATAAAATAAATAAATTTTAATATTGAGCAAATAACAAACAAATTGATGAATTTCTCTTCCTTACAAGACGTCTTAAATAAAACCGGTTGATTATAATATTATACACACTACAATGTACACAACAAAAGATACATTTTTTTTGTTTTTAGTTTATAAGATTTTTTGTAACAAAATTTTTGTAAGAAAATTTATTAAAAAAGAAAATTAATAAAAAAAAAAATATATAAAAAAAAAATAAAAAAAAAAAAAATGTTAATGATACTCCAATTAGGTTAACTAATATGATCGTCGTCATCAACAGAAGCGAAATTCATGGTTATCAATTGGCACCAATAACGAAACTAGCAAAACCCTTAATGTGTAAGTGAATGTGTAAGTGAGAAGCTAAAGGACAATAAAGCTGCTGGAAAAGACAACAAAACCACCGAAATAATCAAATGCAAAAAGTTATGAATCCTGACAGAATACTACAATAATATCACTCGTGGCGGAATCTTACCTACAATCAACGCAAAACTAATCAACGAACAAGTTTTTGAACACAGAAAAAATTGATATATAAGTCTAGAAATTTTAAAAGTCTTATGCAAAAAAAAACTTGTTACTATACAATATACACCCAGCAGAGCTAAGGGTGGAGCAACTATCTTCATCAGAGAAAACATCAAACACTTCGAAGATGTCAAATTCGAAATAAAGACAATGCAAATTGTATCACTTAGCGTCCAAATAAATAATTATAAGAAGCTGCGATATATTGTCCACCAAGGCATTAACTTAAAAAGGATGATTACCTCTCAATGCTCAAAATGATGGACTCAAATTTCGTCATAGGACTCACTTTAAAGCCTAACATACGCATTGTGGTCCGAGACTAATATCACCTAAATGTAGAGAACTATTCGAAGCTGGACATCAAATAAACCGAATTTCATTCAAGTGGTATTCCTACTTATCGGCCAACGGACACAAAATACCAGACGTGATTGACTTTTTGAGAAGTCAATCACGTCTGGTTTTTTGAGAAAACTAGGTTTATCCTCGGATCATTCTCCAATCATACTTACGATCAATTGAAAAGCAACCAATGTTAACAATCGGGAAGACCAATTGGGAAACCTTCGCACTGTTAATTGAGGAAAGTATTATCTCAAGCCCCAATCAAAAACCAAACACAACTTGAAAGAAATGAGCGCTGCTCATAAACAATATTCAGATCGCAGCATGGGAAAGCACTCCTCCTGCCAAAATAAACTTCAAAAGAATGAAACATAAACACACGAAATAAAAAATCTGGTCAAAGAAACGCGAAAAGTTTGCAAAATCTGGCACCAGAGAGGAAAACTATTTTCAATCAGATCAAAAACAAGCTGCAGAAGTTAATAGAAGAAACCAAAGCGGTAAGCTTCAATAAATATTTAATAAGCCTCTTGCCACAAAGAGGGGTACAAAAGGACTGAAAAGAGCAGATGCCAACAATCAAAAAAGTACTTGGGCCAAAAGCACTAAAGATAAAGCTGATATGTTTGCTGAACATCTGGAAGAAACGTTTAAACCTTGATTAGACAATCAGCAGATGAAAATACCTTTTAGTTACAAGAACGAACTCAAAAATGAAATCGAAAATTTACTCCTCGAAAGGATGAAACCTCTGATTGAAGAAAGACACTTGCTACCATCTCATGAATTTGGTTCAAGAGAGAAACGCCAAGACGCTTGAAACCCAAAAAGTATGTTGTGGAATTTTCCTTGATGTTGCCCGTTTAATCGGGTACTGGAATATAAATTACATCGCGACCTTCCTTAGCAGTTCTATGAGATATTAAAATCATACAATGAAAGTAGTTATTTCAGAGTGAAATATGAAGGAGAGTTCTCATCACTCAAGATAATTGAAGCAAGCGTACCACAAGGGAGCGTGCTGGGCCCCGTATTGAATTTGCTTTATACGAGAGACATTCCTATTACTGAAGGAACAGATATTAGGAAATATCACATGACGCTCGACGCTAAGTTAAAATGGAAAGAGCATGTCCAGAAAAAAAGACAAGAACGAAGAAATCACAAAAAATGTTAAAAAACATCCAGCGTTTACAACTCCATGAAAACATGGATATTCAACATATTATTAATTACATCGACAGCGCGGATACAAGACGGCTAAACAAAACGAAGCCGGTTGATTTAGTTCCTCAGGACTGAAAGTTGCTGATGTAATCGTAAGAATTGAGGCACTGGGATTAACTACTGTGTTATAGCCTAACTAACAGAGAATTAAAATTGAGAAAGAAAAATTGTTAAATGAGTTGTACAACTTAGTCGTAATAAAAACTAATAAAATAAAAAAAGTACTACGGTTACACTCCAAGTGATATAACAAGGATGGCATTGGGCAAAACGCAAAGGAAAAGGAAAGTTGGAAGACCAGCAATGACTTGGAAAAGAACTGCGCTGGCAGAACCGCAAGCACTTTGTAAATCATGTTTGGAAATTAAAGCAAAAGCTTCCAATACAGTTAGATGGTCTTCGAATTTAACTAATTGGTCAAAAATTCTGAAGTGCCTGCAATAAAATGGATGGTGGAAGTTGGGCTAAAAGCGCCAAGCAAATAGCTGATTTGACACATTCCAACCTGCCCCAAGACAGAAGATTAAGCGAGTTACTTTATTTAATCAATGCAGCTTTTAGACTTCCACATCAGTGGCATAATTGATAATGATATCAAGACCTAGCAAATAATCTAAATGCGAAGAGTCTTGAAAACATTTGATTATGGAAAAAATTCACAGAATCCTAGACGTTATTGAAGCTAAATAGAAAGCCAAGACATATGTCCAAGTATCTTTTTTGATGTAATACAAGCCTTTCAAAACGAATGGCACCTAGGACTGGAATATGAACTGCATTGGGATCTACCAAAGCAGTTCTATCAAACTCTAAAATTCTACAATAAAGCAACATTTGCTGATGGCACTGTAACCTTAGAAATAGTAAAAATGTAGAATAATCAAATTGCAGAGCCACTAACATACTGAATAACTGGAGAAAGAGATGACAAATCCAGCTAAGTGAAACCAAATCAATTCATTTTAACTTTACCAATAAACAGTTTAACTGGAAGTCCTTGCAAGTTACATATGCGAATATATAGGGAATTAAAGCTCGTATACGACATCAAGAAAGTAAAAAATCACGTTTGGAAACGGCATACATCGTCTTTAACAATAACGAAAAACTAGGTCAGCCAGATTAAACATAAGCTAAATTGGGCCTAACCAATGGGTTATATATCCCACAAAAAGAAACCATCATTAAAGACCAATAATTCAAATACAGATTAAAGTCGACGAGAAAGAACCAAAAATGGATAGAACATTTGCGGTGTATTTTTAAAAAAAATTCCAACCATGACCATCGGAAATTACGAAGAAACAGATCAAACAGATCATTCTGAAGCGGCACAAGATATCGTCGACTAGACTGTGCAAGAAATAGGAGCAGAGGTCTTCATGGTTCACGAATTGAAATACCAGCTGGAAACAGCCTGGCTAAAATTGACTGTACCCGCATTTACGCTCCTTTCCTCCATGTTCATCGTTGATAGGTCTTAAAATGTACTTGGATCGAATGGTGAAGGACGCTGGAGAATTTAACGATTAGACTTTTGAATAGGGCAGCATAGTGTCTAACGATCTAGAATTGGTATGGCTAAATTTCAGCATGGCTTCAGAAAGGTATGTTGAACAGTTGATGCCATTATCTTGGTTAAAACAATTGCAAATAATGCGACCACTCGAAGTAGATGGAAGTGAAGGAAAAAAATAGCACCGAGTAAGTACAAGTGGTATCCTATTTTGTTTTACCGCTAAATGCTGCATTCAGTAGGCCTACAATTAACTGAGCAAATTTGGCTAAAGAGCGTAACAAATTGTATGCAGAACGTGGATGGCGATAACAAACAAGCATGCCTGAGAAGCAACTTTGGCCGAAAAAATGGAATGACTAAAGACCGATGGATATCTGCCTAAATTCTGGACCGGGCATGATTTCTTTCGACAGTACTTGTATAATTACCAACACGATGATTCTTTACTATCCAGCATGTAGTGAAGTAGAAGTAAATGCCGAGATTGTCTAAGATGTAAAGAAGGCCGAAACTTTTTATTAGGCAACATGTTAATGAATAAAAATAAATGTGGATCGCTTTTAGTAAAAGCATTTTTGAATTGTTAAGGAGGCTCGTAAAGGTGATGTCCAGTAAATCATCCGGGTACTAATGAAAATGCGAATGTTAGTAATTGCGCTTGTTAAAATTTAAATTCATAATGAAAAATGTAATTTATCATAAAAAACTCATCGATCTTGCCAGGAGTCGAACCTGGAATCTTCTGATCCGTAGTCAGACGCGTTATCCATTGCGCCACAAGACCCATGCGAATAACACAAATACACAAACATTTTTGTCGTTTTCCTTAAACGACATATCCTTATTTATTTTTATATAGTCGAAGTTACATTAATTTCCGCAAATAATTTGTAACCCTGCACGTCTATTTATATAATATGAAATATATTCAATTTAAAGGATATACATACTTACAAATGGGTCATCAATCAGTGTTTACAGTGTTACTATAGTCACACCTAAAATAATTTTTCCAACCTTGATCGGCAAAAAATTTTCGACTGTCAAAAACTCAAAAGTCAACCATTGGTGATACGTCAAAGTTGTTGATTTGGTAATTTCTTGATAATAAATCGAAATAAAATTGTTACCACAAAATATTCGATAAACTATTCACTAAATAATAATATAATTTGTGTGTTCGTAAAACGTATAGTATTTAAATCAAGCTTTCATGTAATCGATTAGTGCGAATTATACGACCCCGTCACTACTAACTCGTATCTTTATAAATTTCGATTTAAGTGTTATATTGGGCTATAAAACTTATTGAATAAGCATGGCCCTATCAGAGACATCGTGTTACACAATTATAAATTGTAATGATTCGGAACCGTTCAATGAAATGCAATTGAAAGTTGATTTGGGTAAGTTGCTATTGCCAAACACGTCATGTTTTGTCTCGTTTGATTGGAAAGATTTAATATAACAGATTCCGTATTCGTTCTATAGAAAAAGGTGAACTAAATGTAAAAATTGATACACTTAAGAAAGTTATCCAGCTCTTATTGAACGGTGAACGACTATCCGGGCTTCTAATTACCATTATACGTTTTGTAATGCCCATTCAGAATCATACTATCAAAAAATTGTTACTCATCTATTGGGAGATTGTGCCGAAAACATCAGCGGATGGTAAGCTCTTACAGGAAATGATTTTAGTTTGTGATGCATACCGTAAAGATTTACAACATCCTAATGAATTTTTGCGTGGATCAACTTTACGTTTTTTGTGTAAGTTAAAAGAACCAGAACTATTAGAACCATTGATGCCATCTATTCGTACGTGCCTAGAACATCGTCATTCGTACGTTCGTCGTAATGCTGTGCTCGCCATATTTACGATTTATAAAAATTTCGAATGGCTTGTTCCCGATGGGCCAGAATTGATTGCTAATTTCTTAGATACACAACAAGATATGTCCTGTAAACGTAATGCATTTCTAATGTTATTGCACGCGGATCAAGAACGGGCTTTAAACTATTTAGCATCGTGTTTGGATCAGGTAAATAATTTTGGTGATATACTACAATTGGTCATAGTCGAATTGATTTACAAAGTCTGCCATTCGAATCCGGCTGAACGATCACGGTTTATACGATGCATTTATAATTTATTAAATTCATCATCGAATGCAGTAAGATACGAAGCGGCTGGAACTTTAGTCACATTATCCACTGCACCAACCGCAATCAAAGCTGCAGCCTCTTGCTATATTGATCTTGTGATCAAAGAGAGCGACAATAATGTAAAACTTATCGTACTCGACCGTCTGGTTCAGATGAAGGAGAACGAAACTATAGAACGAGTTCTTCAGGAACTCGTTATGGATATTTTACGAGTTTTATCGTCGACCGATATTGAAGTACGTCGAAAAACTCTTAGTCTAGCATTAGACTTGGTATCGTCCCGAAATATTGAAGAAATGGTTCTCGTTTTAAAGAAAGAAGTGTCAAAGACTCATAATGTTGAGCACGATGATACGGGAAAATATCGACAACTTCTTATTCGTACACTGCATACCTGTTGTATTAAATTCCCTGATGTCGCGGTTAGCGTTATACCAGTATTAGTCGAATTTTTATCCGACACCAATGAATTAGCGGCCGCCGATGTTTTAGTTTTTATACGAGAAGCTGTTCAAAAATTCCCATCTCTACGAGATTTAATCATTGAAAAGCTTGTTGAAGCTTTTCCCGTTATCAAATCGGTTAAAACACATCGTGCCGCTTTATGGATCCTGGGTGAATATTGTTTCGCGAGCAAAGATATCATACAGACGTTTGACGTAATAAATTTTGCACTTGGTGAAATTCCAATTGTTGAAAACGAACAAAGACGATTAGCTGGCGAGAAACCTGAAGATGTTGAATCGAAAGCAGTAATTCAAACAAATACCAGCACTCGAGTAACATCGGATGGGACATACGCCACTCAAAGTGCATTCAGTGTCCAACCAGTTTCGAAAAAAGAGAAATGGCCACCGCTACGACAATATTTAATGGATGGCGATTTCTTTATTGGAACCGCATTAGCCGCAACCGTAACGAAATTGGTGCTTAAATATTTTGACGTTGAACCGAACTCGACCAGCACAAATCGACTTTGCACTCAAGCCATGCTTATAATGAGCTCCGTATTACATTTGGGTAAATCAGGATATCCTGCCAAAAAAATCACCAACGACGATTCTGATCGAATATTCCTGTGTCTGAAAACATTAAGCCAACGAACACCAGAAATAGTTGAAGTATTTAAAAATTCGTGCCGTGATGCTCTAGCCAACATGTTGACGGCACATCATGATGAAGAAAATCTTGCCATTAAAGAGAAACAAAAGAAAACGGCTAAAGTGCAACCAGATGACCCGATTGTTTTCTCAACCCTATCGAACGGACGTAACGATCAGTTGGGCGAAAATGTATTTGAATCGAGCTTAAATCAAGCCCTAGCTGGAACTAAACCTCCAAATCTATCGGATATCTCGAATCCGAATAATAAACTCAATAAAGTCACGCAACTTACAGGTTTTTCGGATCCCGTGTACGCCGAAGCTTACGTACATGTTAATCAGTATGACATTGTGCTCGATGTGCTCATTGTTAACCAGACCAGCGATACACTTCAGAATTGTACATTGGAGTTGGCAACACTTGGTGATTTAAAATTAGTTGAACGACCACATCCGGTCGTATTAGCGCCGCACGATTTCTGTAATATTAAAGCGAATGTTAAAGTTTCATCGACCGAAAACGGTATTATATTCGGAAATATCGTATACGATACATCGATAACTACCAATGTTGTTGTCTTAAATACAATTCACATTGACATTATGGACTATATAATGCCGGCGTCCTGTAACGATGCCGAATTCCGTCAGATGTGGCAAGATTTTGAATGGGAAAATAAAGTGTCGGTCAATACTTCTATAACAGATTTGCACGAGTATCTTAAACATTTGTTAAAATCAACAAATTTGAAATGTCTTACGCCGGAGAAAGCTCTTTCCGGTCAATGTGGCTTTATGGCGGCCAATATGTATGCCAAATCAATATTCGGCGAAGATGCTCTCGCCAATTTAAGTATTGAAAAATCGGTTGATCGGCCTGATGCTCCTGTAACCGGACATATACGTATACGAGCGAAAAGCCAAGGTATGGCATTAAGTTTGGGTGATAAAATTAACATATCGCAGAAGAACACTCAAAATAAAGTGGTTGCGGCCGCTTAAATAATTTATTTTCTCCAATCAAACTTATCATTATCAAATATATTGACTATCCAAATTATATATTTTATGTTGAAGCCAATAAACACGATTCAAAAATGTAGATTTTCGTTGTTTAATTTGAGTTAATGTTGATCATTTTATTTGCTGAAAGTTTATCCTAGACACAATTAGTTCAACTATTTAAACATAGAGGTTTGGTGTTTTAACATTTTATAATTTAGACGCAAGATGGTTTAATGACAAATGTCATTAGTGAAACATCAGTCGTGGCGTAACGTTCGACATAGTCTGATTTCGGTAAATATATTCGTTCAAATCTACCACTAAACATATAAACATACAAAGATATAGTTGCGTATGTCGCGTAATCACTACTAGTCAGCATCTCGCATTGTAACAAAATGAATTTAAAATCTACATTGGCGATCGTTGGTGTATTTATTGGATGTTGTTCCAATGTCATCGTACTGGAACTGCTGGTAAAGTATGTTGAAATGTTCGCCATTTGAATGTTTATTAAAATTAAATTTAAACGTTTAAATTATATAGAGCGGATCCAGGATCAGGTAATCTAATTACATTCCTACAATTTTTATTCATCGCCTTGCAAGGTTTTATGTTTACGGCCAATTTTGGTATGAAAAAACCAAAAATTGGTCTTAAAGATTATTTTATCCTTGTAATTATGTTCTATGTGGTGAGCGTATGTAATAATTACGCTTTTGATTTTAACATTCCAATGCCGTTACATATGATATTTCGGGCCGGATCCCTAATCGCTAACATGATTATGGGAATTATAATTCTCAAGAAACAATACGAATTATCGAAATATCTATCAGTGTTTATGATCTCTACAGGGATTGTAATGTGCACTATCGTATCCGGAACAGAAGTAGTAAGTACATAGTAATGATATCTATAACTACATAAATTCACGTTATAAATAATTTTAGGCAGATACGAGTAATCCGAATTTGGAGAACATCAGACCACAAGATCCGACGATGGTTTTCTATTGGTGGACGCTAGGAATAACTCTCTTGACAGTAGCCCTTTTTATTTCGGCACGCATGGGCATATACCAAGAAGTGTTATATAAACGGTATGGTAAATATCACAAAGAGGCGCTCTACTATACACATTTAATGCCACTACCCGGATTTTTTTTACTTTACCGAAATATTACGGAACACATGGCAATCGCAACAAGTTCTAGTTTATATGTAATACCAGTACTTAAATTATCAATTCCTATCCTATGGCTATACCTATTAGCCAATGTGCTAACACAATATATTTGTATTAGCTCTGTGTACGTGCTAACAACCGAATGTACATCACTTACAGTAACACTTGTGATTACATTACGAAAATTTGCGTCGTTAATATTTTCGATACTGTATTTTAATAATCCGTTTACGATGTACCATTGGCTGGGAACTGGTTTGGTATTTTTAGGAACGTGTATATTTACTGAAATTCCAAATAGAATTCTAGAATCTCCACATGTTAGCAGAACTGAATTGAAGCAAAAACAAAAATCGCATTAGATTTTGTTAAGTAATGATCAATAAACTATTTTTTTTTTTACCATTTTAAACAACTTTAAAATTTGGACAATTGTTTAGAAGAAAGTCTGGGGTATTTCACGGTCAGCTAAATTTAAACGTGGCTTTAAAGCTTTTGTAAAGTAACGTCAACGTCGTTCAAAGGCAATAAATTATCCGAGGCTGAAATTGTGTGAGGCTGTCGAATATCATAATTCAACAAGTGCAGAGAACTTTTGGATTCCAGTTATAATTATGAAGACAAATGATCGACAGACCATCCGGGACCAAATCATGCGCGAGTTTGCGCCTAATCATACCCAGATCTCAATAACCAATATCGCCGATTTATTGTTGTGAAATGTTGTTCTCAAGTTTTAAAATTTCTAATATAAAAAATAAATCGGTCCGTGTCATATCAAAAATGCGGCTTCATCGGATTCGAACCCGCGCTGGCTCTTTGTCTTGTTCTGGAGAACTCGAAGAAGATAAGTCAACGATAAATGGGTAATTGGTGCCATGCGGGTTTATGGCGATATATCATGCGCATGAAATATTAACATACTTAAACTATTGGAACACCGGTTCAGGATCTAAGTGGTTTTCATCCAGTTTGTTGTCTTTCTGAGTCAAGAAAACCACATGGCATATTCACAAGGGACATTAATTCTATATAAACTGCTTTCTTCCTTTACCTTTTATTCCTTATCATACATCAAATAAAATAAAATTATTATTGCTCGTCCTTAATTACATCCTTAAAGAAAAAATCAATATTTTTTTTCATTAAATCAAAGATGTATTGTATAAAATAAGATAACCGGATAAATGAAACAAATATGTGTTAAGTTTAGAGTATCCTTGTTAGTCTCCTAAACATCTCTCGCTCTTTTGACTGTTAGAAGAGGTTAGTATGCCTCTGTTCTCCCCCCAATTAATTATCCACATTACATACCACTATATTGTGACAGTATGTTTGATGATACAGTAGAGGGTTAATGATTAATTAGATGTGTATGATTACATCTGTATTAGGAAAAATGTCCTTTTTGCTCTGCTTTATGCTGTGTGCCTCATACACATCCGTTAGTGACCAGCCCATCCATACATGATAATCTGTCTGATCAACACTTTGCCTTGTAAAAGTTAAGCATCACCACTCCCAAAACTTCTTTAGTCATTTTTTAAAACCTCTTAAAGAGCGTTCACACCGCCATGGGATAGGCCACTAATAGGATTCCATAATGCTATTGCTAACAAAATTTTAACAGTGATATTTACATCTGCCAAACAGTGACTCTCGTATCTTGATAATAACCTTCTCTTAAAAGTCGTTAATTATCTCTTATACTCGTTCATAAGTGTCGAACCCCCACGCCAATACTAGCAAAGCGGCTGACAACTTAAACTTATCGGCTTTTGCAAGGCATTTAAACTTAAGCAGTGAGTACACTGGAAGTAAGGTATATAAAGCACAGTTGCCAGGTACCGAGAGGTACCGGAAATCCAACACGCTTTCAAATGTGTGTCGGTTAGTCTAATCATACAGATATCATTTACATCTGTCAAAACCTGTTGAACTAACGGTACAAGATTCTTACATGAAATTAAAGAGTTTTGCGGGGATAGTACATCTCCTTGCCCCACACCCAAGCTAACTGAAAAATTGTCAGATAGTTTGTTTTCACCTTCGACACAACATTATGACTGCATTACTATCATTTTACATAAACGCACATATTTTTCAGGTCTTCCAAGATATCGCAAGGCAAACCATAAACGTTTTCGATGGATTAAGTCACACATAGGCTTATTGGAAATCCTAGATAAGCTTCATGGTGATGTTTCGTAATATTTATAAAGAACTTTCCATTCATTGGGCAAAATTTCCCTTTGCCACTTTCCATTTAGCCACTTTTCATTCATTGGGCAAAACTTCCCTTTGCCAAACTAATCGAATAAGGTCGAAAAGATAGTACAACAAAGTATCCCATCCGAATGTAAAGATTAATGCAACTAACGCTAGAACGATTTATTTAGTCTTTGCATGCCCAGAGTGAATTCCTCGTGCGGTAGGTTCTATCTCCTTAAACAGGCCACAACATGTTTTGATTTTGTTTCAATATGTTCTTAAACTTTTATATCTGTCTTTCAACTATAATACACCCCTTTTGTTCAAATAACTTATAATAACAACAATAGTACCATTAATGACAGCTGTTATGAAATTTTATGAAAAAATAAAAAATAAAAAAATTGGTTGACGTGCCATCTATTGTTCTCGTTAAAAACGTTTGGTATGCCATCTAGAATTTTTATCCGAAACAAAATTGAACGAAATCATGTTGTCGTTAGCATTTACTATGGAAATGTTCACGATTTCCCTTATAGTAATATAAGTTATTTGCTTTTGTTATTTAAATTTTCTATCCATGTTAAAAGTTAAAATCGTGTTTAAACTAGACTAATTTCAACGAGGTTTTACTGTACATTTTTCATCGTGTGTGTACGGAATAATAGAATACATACGTACATTACGAGGAATATGTATGCATATAGATACGGTTTCATTCATTTTAAAAACAAAATCGTCTAAATAAATAAACAAATAAAACCAAACCGATATAACAAATCAAAAATAATACAAAACGAGCAATATTGTTCGTTTCTTGTCGTGTCGAATATACTCGGTCGCACAAAAACAAAATTAAAATCAAACAAGAAACAAAACAACAACTTCAAAAAACAGAAGAAGATTTATTCTCTCTCGCCGCGGACTTCGATTGAATCATTCATTTATATTCATTATTTAGAAAATTATATATGTTTGTTGTATAGTATCAGTGGTATAATACATTTATTAGAAATAAAAATAAACTAAATCAAATAATAAATTTAATAAAACAAATTAAGTAAAATAATAATCAAATTTGTGTGTTGCGAGTGTCGTCGCGCTGTGTATCGTACAAGTATAATAATATTAAAGAAGATAATACAAACTAAAATAAAAAGAAAATGAACGAAACGGTATCATTAAGTTTGTGTCGAATATGTTCTAGTGAAAATGGTGTGGTATCAATTCATGAAAATAAATTTGATAAATTGACAATAATTGATATGCTGAATAATTTACTCAATATCAACGTATGTATTATTTGTTTTATTGTTTTATTTGTTATTATATTTGGATTTATTGCTTGTATCGTGTTTTGTTTTTGTTGTAGTTTTTTTTGTACTTGGTGGATTCATTATTGTTTTTAAAATTTTAATTTAGTCGCTTGCAAAGAGTGAAACAAAAGATTTACCTTGGTAATAAGTTTTATTGACGTTTTATTTTATTATTGTTCTCGGTCCAATCTATACATGTATATGTATGTTCATGTTATCATTTTATTCTTGTTTACGGTGGTATAGATTATTATCCAGTGATGGCTAAAGTTTGTAGGAAATTGGTATCTGCAAAATATAGAGTGTTTAGTTAAGGAGGATGTGGTGGTTAATGTTTGTTTTTGTATTTTGTATTTTTTTATATTATCAGATTTTATGAATTAACTTCTAAACTACAATATTCCAACAATTTTCACACACTTCTTAAAATTATTTTGTATTGTAGTTTACAAGTTAATTCATTTAATGTATCCTACGTCACTCCGTAACAACAAACAGTTATGTTAATGTCGATTTTCATTGGCGAAAAAATATTGATTTTTTGATCTACGACAGATTTGTTGGGGAAAAACCATTGATTTTTTTTATCCCGATCAATTTAATGAAATCTAGATTTTTTGCTAGATTTGTTCAACACCATCATAAAAAGAAATGTCAATTATGACAATTCTTATAGATCTGTCATTCGTATATTTTGACCATAGACGTATATTAGATCTAGATTTGTCACAAATATTTTTTCCATAGTAAATCTTCTATTTCACGCGTTATCGGTTGGAGAGGGACGGATATTTAAAAAAATGTATGTCTTACTCAACAATTTGAATGTAAACAAAAAAAAAAAATTTTTTTTTGTGACAATTCAAAACAACGCTTCGCTTGGGTTTGCTTTTTTATCGAAAAAAAGTAATAAAATTAGTTAAAACTTATATACATATAATAAATTTGTATTAACAAATCATAAATTTGTTATACTAACGAATATAAAATTAAAAAAATCATACAGAATGAAGTGTATAGTGAAAAATTGACGTAATACTACTCTAAAAAAACTAAAAGGGATTTCGTTTAATAAGTATTTTAATTAATGAGTTTTTTTTTTTTTTTTTTTATTTTTTAATCCCTACAATTTTTCTGGGGCCGAAGCTCACCCAACTCTTTCGCGGTTATTTTAACGTCCTTACTTTACGCCAACTAGGGCCAAATCGAGGACGCACGAATACAGGTTCGCGATTGTTGAATATCCCATCTGCGCAATGCATTGCTCCATGCCAGCCTGTACTGACATGGACGATGGTTCGGCCCATAGACTCTGCACTCCAACAGGGGGTCATAGTTGTGTTCATCGTCATCACCGATCGAAATCAGGTGATGAAAAATCCCTTTTGCAACCCTTCCCTGTTGGGATTCGAACCCTGTACCTCCCGCCCCAAACACCGCAGCTTTAACCACTGCGCCAATTGCTCGGTAATTAATGAGTTAAATAAAATAAAATAAATGTTGTGATTGTAATCGTGTGATTAGTGAAAAAAAAAATCAAGGTTTAAGTTACAAATTTAAAAAAAATGTGAATTGTTTTGTATGGTACCCTTTTAGTAATCAACTGTATATTTTTTTTTTTTTTTTTTTTTTTTTTGTTTTGAATGGTAGTCCTTTATTGAATATAGTGTACTATTCCAGGACCGAAACATTAATAATTAGTTTGACAAAACGCCGTTAAATTGTATACTAACTTTGTATTAGTTTTTTTTTAATTTGTGGATATAATGTAAATAAATCGTTGCTCATTTTTTTTTTAGGCAACCAACATTTTCATAGATGCTAGGCTTTGACCAGAACTACGAAGATTTTATAAATATTTAACATTAACAGTTGGTTCTTGTTAATGGTCGATGAAAATGAAAAACACATATTTGAAAAAATATTTAAAAAATCGGTGGTTCAATCCCATAACGCTTTATTTGATTTTATATTTAATTTATATGTACTATCTGCTATGTTATTTATACAATATAATTTCCGTACCAATAAATTTTTTTTCTAATCAATTAATTCTTTTATTTAACAACTAACTTCATTATAATAAAATAGTTAATTTCTAATTACGGCCCTGGGGTTATTATAGTCTTTCTCTTTTACCCTTGAAAATTTCCTCACTTGACGTTTGCTTATTTCTTGTCTAAGTATAAACGTCTTTGATTTTGACTTGCTGTGGTGGATGTGGATTGTATTTTCATATTTTATGATAGACCGGCGTCTATGCCATTTGTTTTTTCGATTTTATTTTATAATAGACTCCGTACCATTTGTATTATAAAAAAAATCAATCTCTACATTTTTCATTGGAGACAAAAATCCGATTTTTCTGACAGAAACCAATAAAAATCCATATAATTCTATTAATCTAAAAACAAAAAGAAAAAGGTAAAAATAAACTAGGATTATATTTGTAATGGTTTTAAAATTAATATGGCGTACATATTGTTCAAGTGTTTGCCGCCGGTTTTGAAGGCAGCACCATAATAAATATCAATGATCCTCTACGATGCAAAGAAAAATAAAATTTCAAACTTAAATGAGTAGCTTTTCCGATCAAACAATGAGTTTTTATTCATTGCAAATGTTCCGGACGAACAAAAACTAACATAAAATGTTTATTTTTTAACCATTTCTTTCCTTTAATATAAATTTTCCATACAAATTTGACTTACAATTAAGCTAATAGCTTTTCTAATAAGAAAAATGTAATTTGGTGACTATAACGTCGACGGAGTTAAATATAGGAAACTAAATAATGATATGTCAGGTTGATTTTAAAATTTTGCCTGAGATTGGAATACGAGAACGTGCTAAACGGCTCCCTAACATTACCAATGATTACTGCCTTTTCTGATTTGTTGCATTTGATTGCGGTTAGCTAGGGCTAATTATTCAAACGTAAACTAATATTATTTTCACCAAACACCACTGCATTTTGGCAAGTTCTATGATTATCGCACACTTTAAGTTTCACTATCGGAAGCTTTTGCTTAAAAAAAGCCGGATACCATAACAAAATGTTTTCGGCAATGCTGCTTTTCATAGGCAAACACTATATTTAAAATAATGAAGACAATTAAAAAAACGGTGCTGCAAAATATGATAGGTGCGATTTATAAGAATCATTTAAATAGTACCTTGGACTATTAAGCTATCAACCAAGTGCCTCCTGGTGATAAGATTATCTGAAAATAATTAAATTTTAACCGAAATATTGTCGAACGTTGCTTCAACATCAAACCAAGCAGAGGCTAATAACAGTGATAGAGAATTCAACATGGTACAATAATCTTGGTTTACTGTCAACCAACTCAACCATTTAAAAAATGGTTAAATTGTGTGATGACATTCTTGATAGAGAGTGGACACGATGCAATCATATGAATGTACCATTTTCCAGATACATTTTAAACCAATGCCTCATTGAAATAAAAGACAAGGTATACAGTATGAGTGAGAAACACTTAGTTGACTTTAGCTTGTCTTCAACGATCCGTACCCAACAAAGTGCCAGTTATCTCTCTGAATGCAATTTAAGGCGTTCGTTTGATACTACCATATTTATGGTCCTCTCGGGAAAATATTACAAGAAACTACATTTATAGTGTAAGATAAGTGTACAATGAGTCATCAGGCGATGACTCATCGTACACTTATCTCACACTAAAATATAGTAAATCGAACAGGAAACTAATGGGCGGTGTGGCGTTTGTTTTTGATGGGGATTTTCGCCAGACTCTACCAGTTTTCCAAAAAAAAAAAAACTCTGGCGGACATTATAAAAACATGTTTTAGATCATCAGTTTGAGGACAAACATGCAAGCATAACTTAGTGGAGGTAGTGCCGGATTCTCCCGGCAACTATGTAATTCTAATCGGTTATTTAAATCTATTAGAATTATTTAAATTTTACACAGTCTTGATCCCGAAAGCTTTCTACCACATAATATTAAATTAAAACTTGGTACTCCGATCATATTGCTGCGTAACCTAAACCCACTCAAAATGTAGAATGTCCAGATTGCAGATAAAAGCAATGCGCAATAATCTACTTGAAGCCATCGTTCTCACAAGACCAGCAGCTGGAGAACTAGCATTTATATACCTCGCATTCCTATGATTCCTACAGGTTTGTGTTTCCAGTTTCCAAAAAGGACACAATTTTAAATTCACAATTAATAAATCATAGGGACTTGCGATCAGAATGTTTTTTACATTGAAAATTGTATATGGTCTTTCAAGAATTGGAAATTCCGATAGCCAATTTATCCTAATACCCGACTGCAATAGAACCAAAACATATCCAGAAGTTCTTTAAATAAAAAATTATATTATGTAAATATTGAATATCAAATCTTTGTAAATGAACCAAGCAAACAGTCGTCATATTTACTATAGATTCGGCACGTGTAGCTGCCGCAGGCTGCTAGTCCATTTATAAAAATAAAAATTCAGCTGATAATTAATGACCCATCTATTCTGTGTAGGCTAATAGTTCTAGGAGCAAGTTACCTTTCAAGGAACGTGAACCCAATTTTATCCACTCCTGAAGTTTATATAATTTTTTTTTTTAATTGGAAACACCAACTTCCCACTTATTTTTGTTTCGATACCGAGAATTATGTAAAGTTTGGTTTATTCATTTGTTATGCGCACTAGGAATTATTTTTAGTACCATTACAATTTTATGGTGTTGCAAAGCAACGAAAAAGGATATTTTTATTAGATTATTATCTTGCCTTTATCTTTGTTATTCACTTGGATATTTGCGTATTTGATTTAAGATTTATTTGAATTATTTATTTTTTATATTAATTTTTATTTTTAATTTTTTACATCATCTTTAACTGGTGTCATTAATGATTTTCATATACAAAATAAATCGATAAGACAGATAAAAGGGGATAGAAATAGGAAAAATGGAAGAATGTATACGAATAATAAAGAATTTTCATAGGGGAGAAAATTTTTCAGGACAATGGATATACATATAGTATTAATTTACTTGTGTTTATACAGTATGAACTATGAACTTTATATCACTATAAAGTATCTTTAGTGACATGGCACTGAGTAAGATGTATCTTAGTGGTTATGGTTCAAATTTATATTCCCCCAGGACATTTAATATTGGGTGTAATAAAATATAGTACTTGGAAATTTACTCTGCCTGCCAGTTCAAGCTTCTTTTTTAGTGGCGAATATCGTGTACGAAAAAGACTTTTTCACCGTCGATTAATTGACATAAAACGAGACGAGAGTAAAATTATAGTATTTGTAAAATTATGAACTATGTTAATGTGAATGCGCTCCAATTGTTTAGTTTTTTTTACTGTTTACCTTTGACACACTACGGATTAGCTAAGTCATATTTGTATAAGATGGCAGCACTTGTACTTTACCATTTTGCTTTAATTTTCATATGACACGAAAGTCAGAAAACACGAAATACAGCGAGATTTCTAAATTTAAAACTAGACACACTACTGCTAATCTTAAAAAAATGATTAACCGCACTTAGCAGCGCACTACTCTCAGAGGCGAATGCGCGCCATTTGTTTTTTTACTGAGGTCAAGAGGAGCATCATTTAATTTATTTTAAAATTAAAAATAAATTAAATGATGGAAGAACAGTGGTGAAGTAAACAGAAGTGAAGAAAATTATCTGACGTAGGCATATTAACAACAGCCAAAGCGAAGCGGGAATTAATGGAATGAAAACCAGTTAATAGCAGAATAATTATAGCAAGATTCCATTCACAAATACGAAACACAACCATAATTCAGTGCTATGCCCAACAAAAGACGCGAATGAAGTAACTCGAAGAGTTTTACGAATAACTACAAGCCACAATAACAACGACACAGAAATGATGTCAAAATAATACAAGGAAATTTTAATGCAAAAATTGGATCACATAATACCTCCCATCACGGATAAAAAAGCATTAGACTCGGTGCGTAATAATAATGGAGATTGACTCATCGACTTCGGCGTCACAAACCAGCTGTTAATAGGAGGCACAAATACACATGGCCATCACTTGATGGCAGAAGAAGGAACACCTTTTGTTGAGAGAACACCCTCAACAATTCACAAATCTTTTAATTAACAACTGGCGCCATAAGCGAAACTAGCAACACCCATCCACCAACGGATGGGAAGTTAGCTGTGTCATTGTTAAAATGAAGAATATAAGGCCTCTTATTAGAACGGATAACATACCAGCTGAAATATTCAAAGGGGACATATTCACAACTGCAAGTGCTTTAACACCAATAATAACAGAAGTATGGAATTAGATAAAATACCGAGAAAATGGAAAGAAGGCTTGACCATAACGATTCCCAAGAAAGATGACTTGAGAGAATGCAAAAATTGGCAGGGTGTATTCCTCCTCAACACAAGTATACAGATATTGGCAAAGATCATTCTGGACAGGATTTCACCGACAATTAACGCGAAACTTTCGAACGAGCCAGCTGGCTTCAGACAAGGATGAAGTTGCACAGATCATATCGATACAGTACGAGGAGTAGTGAGTGGACTACGAGCGTGCATTTGATACAATACACAGGAACGCATTATGGAAGGCACTTTATGAAATGGGCATTCCAAAGAAATTAATCGAACTCATACAAGATGTGTACAGTGATGCAGATAATCGAGTTCGAGAAACTCAATGATCTGGATGACACAGATGACATATGCCTGTTAACACACAAAAATGCCGACATGCAACAAAAAGTACAGAAGCGATCTGATCTAGCGAAAGATATTGGGCTCAAAATAAATTTCAAGAAAACTAAGATGTTGGGAACACATCAATATCAATACTGATATATAAGACCAAGAAAAAATACAAGAGGCTAATGAATTCGTATCCCACGGTTGCACACTAGAAAAAACGGGTGGGACCGATGAAGAAATGAATAAACGGATCAACAAAGCCCAAACAACGTACAACACGCTTCACAAAGTCTGGAACTCATGTGTCCTATCCTGCAACACCAAGCTAAGAATGTTCGATTCATGTGTAAAATCGGTGTAGCTCAAAAGATCATAAACAAGCTACAGGTGTTTGTAAACAAATGTCTTACGAGAATACTGAGGTCCTTCTGGCCCAACAAATTAGAAATGTTGAGCTTCTAAGGCAAACGAATCAACCAGGCATTGAGACCGAAATTAGGAAACGCAAATGGAGATGGATTGGCCACACGCTACGGAAGACACCGAATGATGTTACAAGAAGAGCTCTGGAGTGGAATCCGTAAGGAGAGAGGAAAGTCAGACGACCGGGAATTCATGGGCGGAAATTAAACCAATAGCGGTTTAACAGGGTTAGATGGTCAATTTTATAAATTTTAACGGTAAAACTTTTCCACGGACTTCTGGGACATCTTGCAGTACTCAGTTTAAAGAACGCTGTTCTAAAGTATCATATAAAACTTTAATACCCTCCCTAAATCCAATATTAAAGAATTTACAATCGTCATTTTTAACATAACGGATTTGCCGCCATTTTAAATAAAACAAATTGGGTGCTGTCGACGAAAAGGTAGTGCTCGAACAAATCCGATCGTGGAGCCATATTGTTATAGGATATTATTCTGACCTGCCTTTTCTTTGATGCCGACGAGATGAATATTCCTTCTTCGTCTTCGGGTAAAGTCGATTTTTATTTAACTCCGACGAGTTAAATTTGTGGTTCGTGTTTGTAAGTCATAACTGTATAACAAATCGATCACGTTGTTTATGCTAGTCCTTTTAGAAACGGTGTAGTGACTTAATCTCAGACGAGAACTACTATTTGTTATTATACTATTTGACCGAACCAGAAACGACTAAGTTCAGCACTATTTGGGAATGTCTTAATTTGGTATAGATTATCTATTAGTTAGAACCTCCAGGTTATTCTTGTAATTTTAACTATAAATTTCTCAAAAATTTGTTTATTTTCAGATTCGAATCAGTGATAAAATTCCATCGTGTATATGCAAATTATGTGACGAAAAACTAATGAGCGTCTATCAATTTAAACAGGATGTCGCAAAAACTGAGAAAAAATTTATTAAACTTATACCACAGTCATCGCAGCTGGTAATCAAACAAGAAACTGACATTGAAGATATTATAGACTCAAACAGTATCGATTGTTATGATCTGCTACTCAAAGATGAGGATGATGAAGAAATGTTAAACGAGAATAAAAGTGATAGCGATGAAGATTACGTTCCGAATGCCATAATACGGGCTTTTTGTAAAACAAACGATACGAACAAACGGATCAAATTAGCACCTGTACTACGATCAACGGGAACTAAAGATGAGAGTGAATCAAGTAAAATTGGTAAGTTAATATATTATTAGATGGGTAAAAATGTTGAAAATAATTTTCGTTTTTTTTACTTAGATGAATACGAAGCGAATGAAATCGACAGGGCACGATATGAAGAAGAAGTAATGCTGATTCGAAGTAATATCGATAACGGAATTTATACATTAAAGAAAAAACGAGGTACGAGTCGGGCATGGAGTGTGTTCGGATCGATTGTCGACAGTGACGGTAAGGTGATCAAAGGATTTATAGTATGCCGTGTATGTCATATGGTAGCAAAACATAATCCAATTTCAACCACAAATTTATTGCGGCACAAGTGCGTATTAGATTTTTACGATAAGCGGATTTCGACCATACCCCAAGACAAGGAAGATATAAGTGGAGCAGTCATAAAGTTTTGTATAAAAAACTGTATCCCATTCAATGTTATAAATCGTAACGCATTTGTTGAATTGATTTCGAGTATTGTGAATTCGGTAAAAAAATATCGATCGGCGTCCAATGTCGAATATTTACTGCCCCAAAATGCTGTCGTCACAAATGAAATTATTATGTTTCGTAACAAGTACATCGATTCGGCACGAGAAAAAATTCAAAATATAAAAACATTTTCGGTGACTGCAGATTTTTGGACAATCCATACGAATAAAATTTGTATGTCCCTAAAAATACACTATATTGATGGGAATACATTTGGTGAACGATTATTGGCGGTGCGTTCACTAGACGCACAAGAAAATATAAACGATAAAATTTCAGAAATTTTTACCGAATACAATATAATTAATCCTGAGAATGTTTATGTTGTAATCAATCCTAATGTGGCTATCGAAAATAAAATTGCCAATTTTCCAGTTTGTGTCACCCTCATCTGCACAAATTATTTGATCGATACGATTTTAAACGATTCGATCATGTCGTTCGAGCCCATCAACCGTATAATCTATCAGTGCCAATGTTGTTTGGGAATGAGACCAAAATACAATTCGAAATGGCAGTATACGCTCGATCTGTTTAAATCAATGATCGCGGGTTGGAAAAAAATTTCAAAATCACCGCATGCAAAAGATATAAATGTTAATGATCTGATCGAAATATCGAAACTATTCGATGAATTTAATATATCCGCATTACAATTGCGAAGATTCAATGTTCCAACACTACACGATGTGTATCCAATGTATTTATTGTTGTTTGAACTGTGCAATATGACCGAAAATATGAGCGGACTGCTAATGGCATTTAAGACGGTGGTTAAAACAAAAATGATTGAAATTTGGTGGCCCAGTATACGAATCGAACACCGAGTTACACTCTTCTTATTCCCATTGTGTAAATCGTTAACAAATTTGCAGGAACAAGAGAAGGAAGATATTTTTAGATTTATCGAACGGACGACAAATGTGACCACACCTAGTCCAAAAACAACAGCCATATCAACTCCTACATCTTCATCGCGCGTTTCAAATCGATTTGCTCGATTTTTTGCACAAAAAGAAGATAAACCATCCAATGTTGTGCGTGAAGAAATCACCAGTTATATGAACGAACCAATCGACCCGACAACTTTTATAAATGTACTGGAATGGTGGAACGATCGTAAAAACACATATAAATATTTATATAGACTTGTTGAGCGATACATGTGCATACCAGCAACAAATAACTTAATGTTTTGGCGTGATATTTATGGACTAAATATTAGTGTGCTACAGGATACAGGAAGTATACGAGATGATCGTCTTGATTCAATACTTGTGCTTAATTCAAACATGAGAGCTGATAATTCCTACTCGTCGTTTTTTAAAGAGATGCCCGTGAAGAAAGACGAGATTATCTAAATAAAATGTTTAATTGGTGTGCTAAAAGACTTGTGTTTTATTTACATTCCATAGCTGTCCTTTACCAAATCAATACTAAACCACTGTATGTTTTCATCTTCAATCGTTTATTTTATTGTCGTGTCAATAAAACACAGCCGGAGAGTTAACAACTCCCGTATGTGGGACTTGTTAGGGCTAGACAACTCGCTATACTTTTACATGCACGACATCAGGAATATTCCCTACTTTTACAACAAGATCACGATTGAGAAAATATCCAAAACTCCGAAAACTCATGATGGTTAGCCCGTTTAATCTGAAAAATTGGGATTGAACGGATCGAAAATTTACAAAATCCACAAAACAAATGATGGTAAGCATATCAAAACTGCAATATAAAAGCAGTATTATTACTGATGACCAGAGCTTTTGATTAAGGTATCATTTATCTCAATTGGGCCACTATTTCATGTTCTATTGAATAAAGGGGTTAGCCTTTGCTAATTTACGAATTTTCTTGTTTATTCAATAGAACATGAAATAGTGGCCCGATTGAGATGAATGATACCTTAATCAAAAGCTCTGGTCATCAGTATTAATACTGCATTAAAATATATATACATTTTCATAAATAATTTTATTTAAAAAAATTGGCAAATTAGCAAAGGGGTTAGCCTTTGCTAATTTACGAATTTTCTTGTTTATTCAATAGAAGATGAAATAGTGGCCCGATTGAGATGAATGATACCTTACTCAAAAGCTCTGGTCATCAGTATTAATACTGCATTAAAATATATATACATTTTCATAAATAATTTTATTTAAAAAAATTGGCAAATTAGCAAAGGGGTTAGCCTTTGCTAATTTACGAATTTTCTTGTTTATTCAATAGAAGATGAAATAGAGGCCCGATTGAGATGAATGATACCTTAATCAAAAGCTCTGGTCATCAGTATTAATACTGCATTAAAATATATATACATTTTCATAAATAATTTTATTTAAAAAAATTGGCAAATTAGCAAAGGGGTTAGCCTTTGCTAATTTACGAATTTTCTTGTTTATTCAATAGAAGATGAAATAGTGGCCCGATTGAGATGAATGATACCTTACTCAAAAGCTCTGGTCATCAGTATTAATACTGCATTAAAATATATATACATTTTCATAAATAATTTTATTTAAAAAAATTGGCAAATTAGCAAAGGGGTTAGCCTTTGCTAATTTCGAATTTTCTTGTTTATTCAATAGAAGATGAAATAGTGGCCCGATTGAGATGAATGATACCTTAATCAAAAGCTCTGGTCATCAGTATTAATACTGCATTAAAATATATATACATTTTCATAAATAATTTTATTTAAAAAAATTGGCAAATTAGCAAAGGGGTTAGCCTTTGCTAATTTACGAATTTTCTTGTTTATTCAATAGAAGATGAAATAGAGGCCCGATTGAGATGAATGATACCTTAATCAAAAGCTCTGGTCATCAGTATTAATACTGCATTAAAATATATATACATTTTCATAAATAATTTTATTTAAAAAAATTGGCAAATTAGCAAAGGGGTTAGCCTTTGCTAATTTACGAATTTTCTTGTTTATTCAATAGAAGATGAAATAGAGGCCCGATTGAGATGAATGATACCTTAATCAAAAGCTCTGGTCATCAGTATTAATACTGCATTAAAATATATATACATTTTCATAAATAATTTTATTTAAAAAAATTGGCAAATTAGCAAAGGGGTTAGCCTTTGCTAATTTACGAATTTTCTTGTTTATTCAATAGAAGATGAAATAGTGGCCCGATTGAGATGAATGATACCTTACTCAAAAGCTCTGGTCATCAGTATTAATACTGCATTAAAATATATATACATTTTCATAAATAATTTTATTTAAAAAAATTGGCAAATTAGCAAAGGGGTTAGCCTTTGCTAATTTCGAATTTTCTTGTTTATTCAATAGAAGATGAAATAGTGGCCCGATTGAGATGAATGATACCTTAATCAAAAGCTCTGGTCATCAGTATTAATACTGCATTAAAATATATATACATTTTCATAAATAATTTTATTTAAAAAAATTGGCAAATTAGCAAAGGGGTTAGCCTTTGCTAATTTACGAATTTTCTTGTTTATTCAATAGAAGATGAAATAGAGGCCCGATTGAGATGAATGATACCTTAATCAAAAGCTCTGGTCATCAGTATTAATACTGCATTAAAATATATATACATTTTCATAAATAATTTTATTTAAAAAAATTGGCAAATTAGCAAAGGGGTTAGCCTTTGCTAATTTACGAATTTTCTTGTTTATTCAATAGAACATGAAATAGTGGCCCGATTGAGATGAATGATACCTTACTCAAAAGCTCTGGTCATCAGTATTAATACTGCATTAAAATATATATACATTTTCATAAATAATTTTATTTAAAAAAATTGGCAAATTAGCAAAGGGGTTAGCCTTTGCTAATTTACGAATTTTCTTGTTTATTCAATAGAAGATGAAATAGTGGCCCGATTGAGATGAATGATACCTTAATCAAAAGCTCTGGTCATCAGTATTAATACTGCATTAAAATATATATACATTTTCATAAATAATTTTATTTAAAAAAATTGGCAAATTAGCAAAGGGGTTAGCCTTTGCTAATTTACGAATTTTCTTGTTTATTCAATAGAAGATGAAATAGTGGCCCGATTGAGATGAATGATACCTTACTCAAAAGCTCTGGTCATCAGTATTAATACTGCATTAAAATATATATACATTTTCATAAATAATTTTATTTAAAAAAATTGGCAAATTAGCAAAGGGGTTAGCCTTTGCTAATTTACGAATTTTCTTGTTTATTCAATAGAAGATGAAATAGAGGCCCGATTGAGATGAATGATACCTTAATCAAAAGCTCTGGTCATCAGTATTAATACTGCATTAAAATATATATACATTTTCATAAATAATTTTATTTAAAAAAATTGGCAAATTAGCAAAGGGGTTAGCCTTTGCTAATTTACGAATTTTCTTGTTTATTCAATAGAAGATGAAATAGTGGCCCGATTGAGATGAATGATACCTTACTCAAAAGCTCTGGTCATCAGTATTAATACTGCATTAAAATATATATACATTTTCATAAATAATTTTATTTAAAAAAATTGGCAAATTAGCAAAGGGGTTAGCCTTTGCTAATTTCGAATTTTCTTGTTTATTCAATAGAAGATGAAATAGTGGCCCGATTGAGATGAATGATACCTTAATCAAAAGCTCTGGTCATCAGTATTAATACTGCATTAAAATATATATACATTTTCATAAATAATTTTATTTAAAAAAATTGGCAAATTAGCAAAGGGGTTAGCCTTTGCTAATTTACGAATTTTCTTGTTTATTCAATAGAAGATGAAATAGAGGCCCGATTGAGATGAATGATACCTTAATCAAAAGCTCTGGTCATCAGTATTAATACTGCATTAAAATATATATACATTTTCATAAATAATTTTATTTAAAAAAATTGGCAAATTAGCAAAGGGGTTAGCCTTTGCTAATTTACGAATTTTCTTGTTTATTCAATAGAAGATGAAATAGTGGCCCGATTGAGATGAATGATACCTTAATCAAAAGCTCTGGTCATCAGTATTAATACTGCATTAAAATATATATACATTTTCATAAATAATTTTATTTAAAAAAATTGGCAAATTAGCAAAGGGGTTAGCCTTTGCTAATTTACGAATTTTCTTGTTTATTCAATAGAAGATGAAATAGAGGCCCGATTGAGATGAATGATACCTTAATCAAAAGCTCTGGTCATCAGTATTAATACTGCATTAAAATATATATACATTTTCATAAATAATTTTATTTAAAAAAATTGGCAAATTAGCAAAGGGGCCTTTGCTAATTTACGAATTTTCTTGTTTATTCAATAGAAGATGAAATAGTGGCCCGATTGAGATGAATGATACCTTAATCAAAAGCTCTGGTCATCAGTATTAATACTGCATTAAAATATATATACATTTTCATAAATAATTTTATTTAAAAAAATTGGCAAATTAGCAAAGGGGTTAGCCTTTGCTAATTTACGAATTTTCTTGTTTATTCAATAGAAGATGAAATAGTGGCCCGATTGAGATGAATGATACCTTAATCAAAAGCTCTGGACATCAGTATTAATACTGCATTAAAATATATATACATTTTCATAAATAATTTTATTTAAAAAAATTGGCAAATTAGCAAAGGGGTTAGCCTTTGCTAATTTACGAATTTTCTTGTTTATTCAATAGAAGATGAAATAGAGGCCCGATTGAGATGAATGATACCTTAATCAAAAGCTCTGGTCATCAGTATTAATACTGCATTAAAATATATATACATTTTCATAAATAATTTTATTTAAAAAAATTGGCAAATTAGCAAAGGGGTTAGCCTTTGCTAATTTACGAATTTTCTTGTTTATTCAATAGAAGATGAAATAGTGGCCCGATTGAGATGAATGATACCTTAATCAAAAGCTCTGGTCATCAGTATTAATACTGCATTAAAATATATATACATTTTCATAAATAATTTTATTTAAAAAAATTGGCAAATTAGCAAAGGGGTTAGCCTTTGCTAATTTACGAATTTTCTTGTTTATTCAATAGAAGATGAAATAGTGGCCCGATTGAGATGAATGATACCTTAATCAAAAGCTCTGGTCATCAGTATGAATACTGCATTAAAATATATATACATTTTCATAAACAATTTTATTTAAAAAAATTGGCAAATTAGCAAAGGGGTTAGCCTTTGCTAATTTACGAATTTTCTTGTTTATTCAATAGAAGATGAAATAGTGGCCCGATTGAGATGAATGATACCTTACTCAAAAGCTCTGGTCATCAGTATTAATACTGCATTAAAATATATATACATTTTCATAAATAATTTTATTTAAAAAAATTGGCAAATTAGCAAAGGGGTTAGCCTTTGCTAATTTACGAATTTTCTTGTTTATTCAATAGAAGATGAAATAGTGGCCCGATTGAGATGAATGATACCTCAATCAAAAGCTCTGGACATCAGTATTAATACTGCATTAAAATATATATACATTTTCATAAATAATTTTATTTAAAAAAATTGGCAAATTAGCAAAGGGGTTAGCCTTTGCTAATTTACGAATTTTCTTGTTTATTCAATAGAAGATGAAATAGAGGCCCGATTGAGATGAATGATACCTTAATCAAAAGCTCTGGTCATCAGTATTAATACTGCATTAAAATATATATACATTTTCATAAATAATTTTATTTAAAAAAATTGGCAAATTAGCAAAGGGGTTAGCCTTTGCTAATTTACGAATTTTCTTGTTTATTCAATAGAAGATGAAATAGTGGCCCGATTGAGATGAATGATACCTTACTCAAAAGCTCTGGTCATCAGTATTAATACTGCATTAAAATATATATACATTTTCATAAATAATTTTATTTAAAAAAATTGGCAAATTAGCAAAGGGGTTAGCCTTTGCTAATTTACGAATTTTCTTGTTTATTCAATAGAAGATGAAATAGTGGCCCGATTGAGATGAATGATACCTTAATCAAAAGCTCTGGTCATCAGTATTAATACTGCATTAAAATATATATACATTTTCATAAATAATTATATTTAAAAAAATTGGCAAATTAGCAAAGGGGTTAGCCTTTGCTAATTTACGAATTTTCTTGTTTATTCAATAGAAGATGAAATAGAGGCCCGATTGAGATGAATGATACCTTAATCAAAAGCTCTGGTCATCAGTATTAATACTGCATTAAAATATATATACATTTTCATAAATAATTTTATTTAAAAAAATTGGCAAATTAGCAAAGGGGTTAGCCTTTGCTAATTTACGAATTTTCTTGTTTATTCAATAGAAGATGAAATAGTGGCCCGATTGAGATGAATGATACCTTAATCAAAAGCTCTGGTCATCAGTATTAATACTGCATTAAAATATATATACATTTTCATAAATAATTTTATTTAAAAAAATTGGCAAATTAGCAAAGGGGTTAGCCTTTGCTAATTTACGAATTTTCTTGTTTATTCAATAGAAGATGAAATAGTGGCCCGATTGAGATGAATGATACCTTAATCAAAAGCTCTGGTCAGCAGTATTAATACTGCATTAAAATATATATACATTTTCATAAATAATTTTATTTAAAAAAATTGGCAAATTAGCAAAGGGGTTAGCCTTTGCTAATTTACGAATTTTCTTGTTTATTCAATAGAAGATGAAATAGAGGCCCGATTGAGATGAATGATACCTTAATCAAAAGCTCTGGTCATCAGTATTAATACTGCATTAAAATATATATACATTTTCATAAATAATTTTATTTAAAAAAATTGGCAAATTAGCAAAGGGGTTAGCCTTTGCTAATTTACGAATTTTCTTGTTTATTCAATAGAAGATGAAATAGTGGCCCGATTGAGATGAATGATACCTTACTCAAAAGCTCTGGTCATCAGTATTAATACTGCATTAAAATATATATACATTTTCATAAATAATTTTATTTAAAAAAATTGGCAAATTAGCAAAGGGGTTAGCCTTTGCTAATTTACGAATTTTCTTGTTTATTCAATAGAAGATGAAATAGAGGCCCGATTGAGATGAATGATACCTTAATCAAAAGCTCTGGTCATCAGTATTAATACTGCATTAAAATATATATACATTTTCATAAATAATTTTATTTAAAAAAATTGGCAAATTAGCAAAGGGGTTAGCCTTTGCTAATTTACGAATTTTCTTGTTTATTCAATAGAAGATGAAATAGTGGCCCGATTGAGATGAATGATACCTTAATCAAAAGCTCTGGTCATCAGTATGAATACTGCATTAAAATATATATACATTTTCATAAATAATTTTATTTAAAAAAATTGGCAAATTAGCAAAGGGATTAGCCTTTGCTAATTTTCGAATTTTCTTGTTTATTCAATAGAAGATGAAATAGAGGCCCGATTGAGATGAATGATACCTTAATCAAAAGCTCTGGTCATCAGTATTAATACTGCATTAAAATATATATACATTTTTATAAATAATTTTATTTAAAGAAATTGGCAAATTAGCAAAGGGGTTAGCCTTTGCTAATTTACGAATTTTCTTGTTTATTCAATAGAAGATGAAATAGTGGCCCGATTGAGATGAATGATACCTTAATCAAAAGCTCTGGTCATCAGTATGAATACTGCATTAAAATATATATACATTTTCATAAATAATTTTATTTAAAAAAATTGGCAAATTAGCAAAGGGGTTAGCCTTTGCTAATTTACGAATTTTCTTGTTTATTCAATAGAAGATGAAATAGAGGCCCGATTGAGATGAATGATACCTTAATCAAAAGCTCTGGTCATCAGTATTAATACTGCATTAAAATATATATACATTTTCATAAATAATTTTATTTAAAAAAATTGGCAAATTAGCAAAGGGGTTAGCCTTTGCTAATTTACGAATTTTCTTGTTTATTCAATAGAAGATGAAATAGTGGCCCGATTGAGATGAATGATACCTTAATCAAAAGCTCTGGTCATCAGTATGAATACTGCATTAAAATATATATACATTTTCATAAATAATTTTATTTAAAAAAATTGGCAAATTAGCAAAGGGATTAGCCTTTGCTAATTTTCGAATTTTCTTGTTTATTCAATAGAAGATGAAATAGAGGCCCGATTGAGATGAATGATACCTTAATCAAAAGCTCTGGTCATCAGTATTAATACTGCATTAAAATATATATACATTTTCATAAATAATTTTATTTAAAAAAACTGGCAAATTAGCAAAGGGGTTAGCCTTTGCTAATTTACGAATTTTCTTGTTTATTCAATAGAAGATGAAATAGTGGCCCGATTGAGATGAATGATACCTTAATCAAAAGCTCTGGTCATCAGTATGAATACTGCATTAAAATATATATACATTTTCATAAATAATTTTATTTAAAAAAATTGGCAAATTAGCAAAGGGGTTAGCCTTTGCTAATTTACGAATTTTCTTGTTTATTCAATAGAAGATGAAATAGAGGCCCGATTGAGATGAATGATACCTTAATCAAAAGCTCTGGTCATCAGTATTAATACTGCATTAAAATATATATACATTTTCATAAATAATTTTATTTAAAAAAACTGGCAAATTAGCAAAGGGGTTAGCCTTTGCTAATTTACGAATTTTCTTGTTTATTCAATAGAAGATGAAATAGTGGCCCGATTGAGATGAATGATACCTTAATCAAAAGCTCTGGTCAGCAGTATTAATACTGCATTAAAATATATATACATTTTCATAAATAATTTTATTTAAAAAAATTGGCAAATTAGCAAAGGGGTTAGCCTTTGCTAATTTACGAATTTTCTTGTTTATTCAATAGAAGATGAAATAGAGGCCCGATTGAGATGAATGATACCTTAATCAAAAGCTCTGGTCATCAGTATTAATACTGCATTAAAATATATATACATTTTCATAAATAATTTTATTTAAAAAAATTGGCAAATTAGCAAAGGGGTTAGCCTTTGCTAATTTACGAATTTTCTTGTTTATTCAATAGAAGATGAAATAGAGGCCCGATTGAGATGAATGATACCTTAATCAAAAGCTCTGGTCATCAGTATTAATACTGCATTAAAATATATATACATTTTCATAAATAATTTTATTTAAAAAAATTGGCAAATTAGCAAAGGGGTTAGCCTTTGCTAATTTACGAATTTTCTTGTTTATTCAATAGAAGATGAAATAGTGGCCCGATTGAGATGAATGATACCTTAATCAAAAGCTCTGGTCATCAGTATGAATACTGCATTAAAATATATATACATTTTCATAAATAATTTTATTTAAAAAAATTGGCAAATTAGCAAAGGGGTTAGCCTTTGCTAATTTACGAATTTTCTTGTTTATTCAATAGAAGATGAAATAGTGGCCCGATTGAGATGAATGATACCTTAATCAAAAGCTCTGGTCATCAGTATTAATACTGCATTAAAATATATATACATTTTCATAAATAATTTTATTTAAAAAAACTGGCAAATTAGCAAAGGGGTTAGCCTTTGCTAATTTACGAATTTTCTTGTTTATTCAATAGAAGATGAAATAGTGGCCCGATTGAGATGAATGATACCTTAATCAAAAGCTCTGGTCATCAGTATTAATACTGCATTAAAATATATATACATTTTCATAAATAATTTTATTTAAAAAAATTGGCAAATTAGCAAAGGGGTTAGCCTTTGCTAATTTACGAATTTTCTTGTTTATTCAATAGAAGATGAAATAGAGGCCCGATTGAGATGAATGATACCTTAATCAAAAGCTCTGGTCATCAGTATTAATACTGCATTAAAATATATATACATTTTCATAAATAATTTTATTTAAAAAAATTGGCAAATTAGCAAAGGGGTTAGCCTTTGCTAATTTACGAATTTTCTTGTTTATTCAATAGAAGATGAAATAGAGGCCCGATTGAGATGAATGATACCTTAATCAAAAGCTCTGGTCATCAGTATTAATACTGCATTAAAATATATATACATTTTCATAAATAATTTTATTTAAAAAAATTGGCAAATTAGCAAAGGGGTTAGCCTTTGCTAATTTACGAATTTTCTTGTTTATTCAATAGAAGATGAAATAGTGGCCCGATTGAGATGAATGATACCTTAATCAAAAGCTCTGGTCATCAGTATTAATACTGCATTAAAATATATATACATTTTCATAAATAATTTTATTTAAAAAAATTGGCAAATTAGCAAAGGGGTTAGCCTTTGCTAATTTACGAATTTTCTTGTTTATTCAATAGAAGATGAAATAGAGGCCCGATTGAGATGAATGATACCTTAATCAAAAGCTCTGGTCATCAGTATTAATACTGCATTAATATATATATACATTTTCATAAATAATTTTATTTAAAAAAATTGGCAAATTAGCAAAGGGGTTAGCCTTTGCTAATTTACGAATTTTCTTGTTTATTCAATAGAAGATGAAATAGTGGCCCGATTGAGATGAATGATACCTTACTCAAAAGCTCTGGTCATCAGTATTAATACTGCATTAAAATATATATACATTTTCATAAATAATTTTATTTAAAAAAATTGGCAAATTAGCAAAGGGGTTAGCCTTTGCTAATTTACGAATTTTCTTGTTTATTCAATAGAAGATGAAATAGTGGCTCGATTGAGATGAATGATACCTTAATCAAAAGCTCTGGTCATCAGTATTAATACTGCATTAAAATATATATACATTTTCATAAATAATTTTATTTAAAAAAATTGGCAAATTAGCAAAGGGGTTAGCCTTTGCTAATTTACGAATTTTCTTGTTTATTCAATAGAAGATGAAATAGAGGCCCGATTGAGATGAATGATACCTTAATCAAAAGCTCTGGTCATCAGTATTAATACTGCATTAAAATATATATACATTTTCATAAATAATTTTATTTAAAAAAATTGGCAAATTAGCAAAGGGGTTAGCCTTTGCTAATTTACGAATTTTCTTGTTTATTCAATAGAAGATGAAATAGAGGCCCGATTGAGATGAATGATACCTTAATCAAAAGCTCTGGTCATCAGTATTAATACTGCATTAAAATATATATACATTTTCATAAATAATTTTATTTAAAAAAATTGGCAAATTAGCAAAGGGGTTAGCCTTTGCTAATTTACGAATTTTCTTGTTTATTCAATAGAAGATGAAATAGAGGCCCGATTGAGATGAATGATACCTTAATCAAAAGCTCTGGTCATCAGTATTAATACTGCATTAAAATATATATACATTTTCATAAATAATTTTATTTAAAAAAATTGGCAAATTAGCAAAGGGGTTAGCCTTTGCTAATTTACGAATTTTCTTGTTTATTCAATAGAAGATGAAATAGTGGCCCGATTGAGATGAATGATACCTTAATCAAAAGCTCTGGTCATCAGTATGAATACTGCATTAAAATATATATACATTTTCATAAATAATTTTATTTAAAAAAATTGGCAAATTAGCAAAGGGATTAGCCTTTGCTAATTTTCGAATTTTCTTGTTTATTCAATAGAAGATGAAATAGAGGCCCGATTGAGATGAATGATACCTTAATCAAAAGCTCTGGTCATCAGTATTAATACTGCATTAAAATATATATACATTTTCATAAATAATTTTATTTAAAAAAACTGGCAAATTAGCAAAGGGGTTAGCCTTTGCTAATTTACGAATTTTCTTGTTTATTCAATAGAAGATGAAATAGTGGCCCGATTGAGATGAATGATACCTTAATCAAAAGCTCTGGTCATCAGTATGAATACTGCATTAAAATATATATACATTTTCATAAATAATTTTATTTAAAAAAATTGGCAAATTAGCAAAGGGGTTAGCCTTTGCTAATTTACGAATTTTCTTGTTTATTCAATAGAAGATGAAATAGTGGCCCGATTGAGATGAATGATACCTTAATCAAAAGCTCTGGTCATCAGTATGAATACTGCATTAAAATATATATACATTTTCATAAATAATTTTATTTAAAAAAATTGGCAAATTAGCAAAGGGGTTAGCCTTTGCTAATTTACGAATTTTCTTGTTTATTCAATAGAAGATGAAATAGAGGCCCGATTGAGATGAATGATACCTTAATCAAAAGCTCTGGTCATCAGTATTAATACTGCATTAAAATATATATACATTTTCATAAATAATTTTATTTAAAAAAATTGGCAAATTAGCAAAGGGGTTAGCCTTTGCTAATTTACGAATTTTCTTGTTTATTCAATAGAAGATGAAATAGTGGCCCGATTGAGATGAATGATACCTTAATCAAAAGCTCTGGTCATCAGTATGAATACTGCATTAAAATATATATACATTTTCATAAATAATTTTATTTAAAAAAATTGGCAAATTAGCAAAGGGATTAGCCTTTGCTAATTTTCGAATTTTCTTGTTTATTCAATAGAAGATGAAATAGAGGCCCGATTGAGATGAATGATACCTTAATCAAAAGCTCTGGTCATCAGTATTAATACTGCATTAAAATATATATACATTTTCATAAATAATTTTATTTAAAAAAACTGGCAAATTAGCAAAGGGGTTAGCCTTTGCTAATTTACGAATTTTCTTGTTTATTCAATAGAAGATGAAATAGTGGCCCGATTGAGATGAATGATACCTTAATCAAAAGCTCTGGTCATCAGTATGAATACTGCATTAAAATATATATACATTTTCATAAATAATTTTATTTAAAAAAATTGGCAAATTAGCAAAGGGGTTAGCCTTTGCTAATTTACGAATTTTCTTGTTTATTCAATAGAAGATGAAATAGAGGCCCGATTGAGATGAATGATACCTTAATCAAAAGCTCTGGTCATCAGTATTAATACTGCATTAAAATATATATACATTTTCATAAATAATTTTATTTAAAAAAACTGGCAAATTAGCAAAGGGGTTAGCCTTTGCTAATTTACGAATTTTCTTGTTTATTCAATAGAAGATGAAATAGTGGCCCGATTGAGATGAATGATACCTTAATCAAAAGCTCTGGTCAGCAGTATTAATACTGCATTAAAATATATATACATTTTCATAAATAATTTTATTTAAAAAAATTGGCAAATTAGCAAAGGGGTTAGCCTTTGCTAATTTACGAATTTTCTTGTTTATTCAATAGAAGATGAAATAGAGGCCCGATTGAGATGAATGATACCTTAATCAAAAGCTCTGGTCATCAGTATTAATACTGCATTAAAATATATATACATTTTCATAAATAATTTTATTTAAAAAAATTGGCAAATTAGCAAAGGGGTTAGCCTTTGCTAATTTACGAATTTTCTTGTTTATTCAATAGAAGATGAAATAGAGGCCCGATTGAGATGAATGATACCTTAATCAAAAGCTCTGGTCATCAGTATTAATACTGCATTAAAATATATATACATTTTCATAAATAATTTTATTTAAAAAAATTGGCAAATTAGCAAAGGGGTTAGCCTTTGCTAATTTACGAATTTTCTTGTTTATTCAATAGAAGATGAAATAGTGGCCCGATTGAGATGAATGATACCTTAATCAAAAGCTCTGGTCATCAGTATGAATACTGCATTAAAATATATATACATTTTCATAAATAATTTTATTTAAAAAAATTGGCAAATTAGCAAAGGGGTTAGCCTTTGCTAATTTACGAATTTTCTTGTTTATTCAATAGAAGATGAAATAGTGGCCCGATTGAGATGAATGATACCTTAATCAAAAGCTCTGGTCATCAGTATTAATACTGCATTAAAATATATATACATTTTCATAAATAATTTTATTTAAAAAAACTGGCAAATTAGCAAAGGGGTTAGCCTTTGCTAATTTACGAATTTTCTTGTTTATTCAATAGAAGATGAAATAGTGGCCCGATTGAGATGAATGATACCTTAATCAAAAGCTCTGGTCATCAGTATTAATACTGCATTAAAATATATATACATTTTCATAAATAATTTTATTTAAAAAAATTGGCAAATTAGCAAAGGGGTTAGCCTTTGCTAATTTACGAATTTTCTTGTTTATTCAATAGAAGATGAAATAGAGGCCCGATTGAGATGAATGATACCTTAATCAAAAGCTCTGGTCATCAGTATTAATACTGCATTAAAATATATATACATTTTCATAAATAATTTTATTTAAAAAAATTGGCAAATTAGCAAAGGGGTTAGCCTTTGCTAATTTACGAATTTTCTTGTTTATTCAATAGAAGATGAAATAGAGGCCCGATTGAGATGAATGATACCTTAATCAAAAGCTCTGGTCATCAGTATTAATACTGCATTAAAATATATATACATTTTCATAAATAATTTTATTTAAAAAAATTGGCAAATTAGCAAAGGGGTTAGCCTTTGCTAATTTACGAATTTTCTTGTTTATTCAATAGAAGATGAAATAGTGGCTCGATTGAGATGAATGATACCTTAATCAAAAGCTCTGGTCATCAGTATTAATACTGCATTAAAATATATATACATTTTCATAAATAATTTTATTTAAAAAAATTGGCAAATTAGCAAAGGGGTTAGCCTTTGCTAATTTACGAATTTTCTTGTTTATTCAATAGAAGATGAAATAGTGGCCCGATTGAGATGAATGATACCTTAATCAAAAGCTCTGGTCATCAGTATTAATACTGCATTAAAATATATATACATTTTCATAAATAATTTTATTTAAAAAAACTGGCAAATTAGCAAAGGGGTTAGCCTTTGCTAATTTACGAATTTTCTTGTTTATTCAATAGAAGATGAAATAGTGGCCCGATTGAGATGAATGATACCTTAATCAAAAGCTCTGGTCATCAGTATTAATACTGCATTAAAATATATATACATTTTCATAAATAATTTTATTTAAAAAAATTGGCAAATTAGCAAAGGGGTTAGCCTTTGCTAATTTACGAATTTTCTTGTTTATTCAATAGAAGATGAAATAGAGGCCCGATTGAGATGAATGATACCTTAATCAAAAGCTCTGGTCATCAGTATTAATACTGCATTAAAATATATATACATTTTCATAAATAATTTTATTTAAAAAAATTGGCAAATTAGCAAAGGGGTTAGCCTTTGCTAATTTACGAATTTTCTTGTTTATTCAATAGAAGATGAAATAGAGGCCCGATTGAGATGAATGATACCTTAATCAAAAGCTCTGGTCATCAGTATTAATACTGCATTAAAATATATATACATTTTCATAAATAATTTTATTTAAAAAAATTGGCAAATTAGCAAAGGGGTTAGCCTTTGCTAATTTACGAATTTTCTTGTTTATTCAATAGAAGATGAAATAGTGGCTCGATTGAGATGAATGATACCTTAATCAAAAGCTCTGGTCATCAGTATTAATACTGCATTAAAATATATATACATTTTCATAAATAATTTTATTTAAAAAAATTGGCAAATTAGCAAAGGGGTTAGCCTTTGCTAATTTACGAATTTTCTTGTTTATTCAATAGAAGATGAAATAGAGGCCCGATTGAGATGAATGATACCTTAATCAAAAGCTCTGGTCATCAGTATTAATACTGCATTAAAATATATATACATTTTCATAAATAATTTTATTTAAAAAAATTGGCAAATTAGCAAAGGGGTTAGCCTTTGCTAATTTACGAATTTTCTTGTTTATTCAATAGAAGATGAAATAGTGGCCCGATTGAGATGAATGATACCTTAATCAAAAGCTCTGGTCATCAGTATTAATACTGCATTAAAATATATATACATTTTTATAAATAATTTTATTTAAAGAAATTGGCAAATTAGCAAAGGGGTTAGCCTTTGCTAATTTACGAATTTTCTTGTTTATTCAATAGAAGATGAAATAGTGGCCCGATTGAGATGAATGATACCTTAATCAAAAGCTCTGGTCATCAGTATGAATACTGCATTAAAATATATATACATTTTCATAAATAATTTTATTTAAAAAAATTGGCAAATTAGCAAAGGGGTTAGCCTTTGCTAATTTACGAATTTTCTTGTTTATTCAATAGAAGATGAAATAGAGGCCCGATTGAGATGAATGATACCTTAATCAAAAGCTCTGGTCATCAGTATTAATACTGCATTAAAATATATATACATTTTCATAAATAATTTTATTTAAAAAAATTGGCAAATTAGCAAAGGGGTTAGCCTTTGCTAATTTACGAATTTTCTTGTTTATTCAATAGAAGATGAAATAGTGGCCCGATTGAGATGAATGATACCTTAATCAAAAGCTCTGGTCATCAGTATGAATACTGCATTAAAATATATATACATTTTCATAAATAATTTTATTTAAAAAAATTGGCAAATTAGCAAAGGGATTAGCCTTTGCTAATTTTCGAATTTTCTTGTTTATTCAATAGAAGATGAAATAGAGGCCCGATTGAGATGAATGATACCTTAATCAAAAGCTCTGGTCATCAGTATTAATACTGCATTAAAATATATATACATTTTCATAAATAATTTTATTTAAAAAAACTGGCAAATTAGCAAAGGGGTTAGCCTTTGCTAATTTACGAATTTTCTTGTTTATTCAATAGAAGATGAAATAGTGGCCCGATTGAGATGAATGATACCTTAATCAAAAGCTCTGGTCATCAGTATGAATACTGCATTAAAATATATATACATTTTCATAAATAATTTTATTTAAAAAAATTGGCAAATTAGCAAAGGGGTTAGCCTTTGCTAATTTACGAATTTTCTTGTTTATTCAATAGAAGATGAAATAGAGGCCCGATTGAGATGAATGATACCTTAATCAAAAGCTCTGGTCATCAGTATTAATACTGCATTAAAATATATATACATTTTCATAAATAATTTTATTTAAAAAAACTGGCAAATTAGCAAAGGGGTTAGCCTTTGCTAATTTACGAATTTTCTTGTTTATTCAATAGAAGATGAAATAGTGGCCCGATTGAGATGAATGATACCTTAATCAAAAGCTCTGGTCAGCAGTATTAATACTGCATTAAAATATATATACATTTTCATAAATAATTTTATTTAAAAAAATTGGCAAATTAGCAAAGGGGTTAGCCTTTGCTAATTTACGAATTTTCTTGTTTATTCAATAGAAGATGAAATAGAGGCCCGATTGAGATGAATGATACCTTAATCAAAAGCTCTGGTCATCAGTATTAATACTGCATTAAAATATATATACATTTTCATAAATAATTTTATTTAAAAAAATTGGCAAATTAGCAAAGGGGTTAGCCTTTGCTAATTTACGAATTTTCTTGTTTATTCAATAGAAGATGAAATAGAGGCCCGATTGAGATGAATGATACCTTAATCAAAAGCTCTGGTCATCAGTATTAATACTGCATTAAAATATATATACATTTTCATAAATAATTTTATTTAAAAAAATTGGCAAATTAGCAAAGGGGTTAGCCTTTGCTAATTTACGAATTTTCTTGTTTATTCAATAGAAGATGAAATAGTGGCCCGATTGAGATGAATGATACCTTAATCAAAAGCTCTGGTCATCAGTATGAATACTGCATTAAAATATATATACATTTTCATAAATAATTTTATTTAAAAAAATTGGCAAATTAGCAAAGGGGTTAGCCTTTGCTAATTTACGAATTTTCTTGTTTATTCAATAGAAGATGAAATAGTGGCCCGATTGAGATGAATGATACCTTAATCAAAAGCTCTGGTCATCAGTATTAATACTGCATTAAAATATATATACATTTTCATAAATAATTTTATTTAAAAAAACTGGCAAATTAGCAAAGGGGTTAGCCTTTGCTAATTTACGAATTTTCTTGTTTATTCAATAGAAGATGAAATAGTGGCCCGATTGAGATGAATGATACCTTAATCAAAAGCTCTGGTCATCAGTATTAATACTGCATTAAAATATATATACATTTTCATAAATAATTTTATTTAAAAAAATTGGCAAATTAGCAAAGGGGTTAGCCTTTGCTAATTTACGAATTTTCTTGTTTATTCAATAGAAGATGAAATAGAGGCCCGATTGAGATGAATGATACCTTAATCAAAAGCTCTGGTCATCAGTATTAATACTGCATTAAAATATATATACATTTTCATAAATAATTTTATTTAAAAAAATTGGCAAATTAGCAAAGGGGTTAGCCTTTGCTAATTTACGAATTTTCTTGTTTATTCAATAGAAGATGAAATAGAGGCCCGATTGAGATGAATGATACCTTAATCAAAAGCTCTGGTCATCAGTATTAATACTGCATTAAAATATATATACATTTTCATAAATAATTTTATTTAAAAAAATTGGCAAATTAGCAAAGGGGTTAGCCTTTGCTAATTTACGAATTTTCTTGTTTATTCAATAGAAGATGAAATAGTGGCCCGATTGAGATGAATGATACCTTAATCAAAAGCTCTGGTCATCAGTATTAATACTGCATTAAAATATATATACATTTTCATAAATAATTTTATTTAAAAAAATTGGCAAATTAGCAAAGGGGTTAGCCTTTGCTAATTTACGAATTTTCTTGTTTATTCAATAGAAGATGAAATAGAGGCCCGATTGAGATGAATGATACCTTAATCAAAAGCTCTGGTCATCAGTATTAATACTGCATTAATATATATATACATTTTCATAAATAATTTTATTTAAAAAAATTGGCAAATTAGCAAAGGGGTTAGCCTTTGCTAATTTACGAATTTTCTTGTTTATTCAATAGAAGATGAAATAGTGGCTCGATTGAGATGAATGATACCTTAATCAAAAGCTCTGGTCATCAGTATTAATACTGCATTAAAATATATATACATTTTCATAAATAATTTTATTTAAAAAAATTGGCAAATTAGCAAAGGGGTTAGCCTTTGCTAATTTACGAATTTTCTTGTTTATTCAATAGAAGATGAAATAGAGGCCCGATTGAGATGAATGATACCTTAATCAAAAGCTCTGGTCATCAGTATTAATACTGCATTAAAATATATATACATTTTCATAAATAATTTTATTTAAAAAAATTGGCAAATTAGCAAAGGGGTTAGCCTTTGCTAATTTACGAATTTTCTTGTTTATTCAATAGAAGATGAAATAGTGGCCCGATTGAGATGAATGATACCTTACTCAAAAGCTCTGGTCATCAGTATTAATACTGCATTAAAATATATATACATTTTCATAAATAATTTTATTTAAAAAAATTGGCAAATTAGCAAAGGGGTTAGCCTTTGCTAATTTACGAATTTTCTTGTTTATTCAATAGAAGATGAAATAGTGGCCCGATTGAGATGAATGATACCTTAATCAAAAGCTCTGGTCATCAGTATTAATACTGCATTAAAATATATATACATTTTCATAAATAATTTTATTTAAAAAAATTGGCAAATTAGCAAAGGGGTTAGCCTTTGCTAATTTACGAATTTTCTTGTTTATTCAATAGAAGATGAAATAGTGGCCCGATTGAGATGAATGATACCTTACTCAAAAGCTCTGGTCATCAGTATTAATACTGCATTAAAATATATATACATTTTCATAAATAATTTTATTTAAAAAAATTGGCAAATTAGCAAAGGGGTTAGCCTTTGCTAATTTACGAATTTTCTTGTTTATTCAATAGAAGATGAAATAGTGGCCCGATTGAGATGAATGATACCTTAATCAAAAGCTCTGGTCATCAGTATTAATACTGCATTAAAATATATATACATTTTCATAAATAATTTTATTTAAAAAAATTGGCAAATTAGCAAAGGGGTTAGCCTTTGCTAATTTACGAATTTTCTTGTTTATTCAATAGAAGATGAAATAGAGGCCCGATTGAGATGAATGATACCTTAATCAAAAGCTCTGGTCATCAGTATTAATACTGCATTAAAATATATATACATTTTCATAAATAATTTTATTTAAAAAAATTGGCAAATTAGCAAAGGGGTTAGCCTTTGCTAATTTACGAATTTTCTTGTTTATTCAATAGAAGATGAAATAGTGGCCCGATTGAGATGAATGATACCTTACTCAAAAGCTCTGGTCATCAGTATTAATACTGCATTAAAATATATATACATTTTCATAAATAATTTTATTTAAAAAAATTGGCAAATTAGCAAAGGGGTTAGCCTTTGCTAATTTACGAATTTTCTTGTTGATTCAATAGAAGATGAAATAGTGGCCCGATTGAGATGAATGATACCTTAATCAAAAGCTCTGGTCATCAGTATGAATACTGCATTAAAATATATATACATTTTCATAAATAATTTTATTTAAAAAAATTGGCAAATTAGCAAAGGGGTTAGCCTTTGCTAATTTACGAATTTTCTTGTTTATTCAATAGAAGATGAAATAGAGGCCCGATTGAGATGAATGATACCTTAATCAAAAGCTCTGGTCATCAGTATTAATACTGCATTAAAATATATATACATTTTCATAAATAATTTTATTTAAAAAAATTGGCAAATTAGCAAAGGGGTTAGCCTTTGCTAATTTACGAATTTTCTTGTTTATTCAATAGAAGATGAAATAGTGGCCCGATTGAGATGAATGATACCTTACTCAAAAGCTCTGGTCATCAGTATTAATGCTGCATTAAAATATATATACATTTTCATAAATAATTTTATTTAAAAAAAATTGGCAAATGAGCAAAGGGGTTAGCCTTTGCTAATTTACGAATTTTCTTGTTTATTCAATAGAAGATGAAATAGAGGCCCGATTGAGATGAATGATACCTTAATCAAAAGCTCTGGTCATCAGTATTAATACTGCATTAATATATATATACATTTTCATAAATAATTTTATTTAAAAAAATTGGCAAATTAGCAAAGGGGTTAGCCTTTGCTAATTTACGAATTTTCTTGTTTATTCAATAGAAGATGAAATAGAGGCCCGATTGAGATGAATGATACCTTAATCAAAAGCTCTGGTCATCAGTATTAATACTGCATTAAAATATATATACATTTTCATAAATAATTTTATTTAAAAAAATTGGCAAATTAGCAAAGGGGTTAGCCTTTGCTAATTTACGAATTTTCTTGTTTATTCAATAGAAGATGAAATAGTGGCCCGATTGAGATGAATGATACCTTAATCAAAAGCTCTGGTCATCAGTATTAATACTGCATTAAAATATATATACATTTTCATAAATAATTTTATTTAAAAAAATTGGCAAATTAGCAAAGGGGTTAGCCTTTGCTAATTTACGAATTTTCTTGTTTATTCAATAGAAGATGAAATAGAGGCCCGATTGAGATGAATGATACCTTAATCAAAAGCTCTGGTCATCAGTATTAATACTGCATTAAAATATATATACATTTTCATAAATAATTTTATTTAAAAAAATTGGCAAATTAGCAAAGGGGTTAGCCTTTGCTAATTTACGAATTTTCTTGTTTATTCAATAGAAGATGAAATAGAGGCCCGATTGAGATGAATGATACCTTAATCAAAAGCTCTGGTCATCAGTATTAATACTGCATTAAAATATATATACATTTTCATAAATAATTTTATTTAAAAAAATTGGCAAATTAGCAAAGGGGTTAGCCTTTGCTAATTTACGAATTTTCTTGTTTATTCAATAGAAGATGAAATAGTGGCCCGATTGAGATGAATGATACCTTACTCAAAAGCTCTGGTCATCAGTATTAATACTGCATTAAAATATATATACATTTTCATAAATAATTTTATTTAAAAAAATTGGCAAATTAGCAAAGGGGTTAGCCTTTGCTAATTTACGAATTTTCTTGTTTATTCAATAGAAGATGAAATAGTGGCCCGATTGAGATGAATGATACCTTAATCAAAAGCTCTGGTCATCAGTACTAATACTGCATTAAAATATATATACATTTTCATAAATAATTTTATTTAAAAAAATTGGCAAATTAGCAAAGGGGTTAGCCTTTGCTAATTTACGAATTTTCTTGTTTATTCAATAGAAGATGAAATAGTGGCCCGATTGAGATGAATGATACCTTAATCAAAAGCTCTGGTCATCAGTATTAATACTGCATTAAAATATATATACATTTTCATAAATAATTTTATTTAAAAAAATTGGCAAATTAGCAAAGGGGTTAGCCTTTGCTAATTTACGAATTTTCTTGTTTATTCAATAGAAGATGAAATAGTGGCCCGATTGAGATGAATGATACCTTAATCAAAAGCTCTGGTCATCAGTATTAATACTGCATTAAAATATATATACATTTTCATAAATAATTTTATTTAAAAAAATTGGCAAATTAGCAAAGGGGTTAGCCTTTGCTAATTTACGAATTTTCTTGTTTATTCAATAGAAGATGAAATAGTGGCCCGATTGAGATGAATGATACCTTAATCAAAAGCTCTGGTCATCAGTATTAATACTGCATTAAAATATATATACATTTTCATAAATAATTTTATTTAAAAAAATTGGCAAATTAGCAAAGGGGTTAGCCTTTGCTAATTTACGAATTTTCTTGTTTATTCAATAGAAGATGAAATAGAGGCCCGATTGAGATGAATGATACCTTAATCAAAAGCTCTGGTCATCAGTATTAATACTGCATTAAAATATATATACATTTTCATAAATAATTTTATTTAAAAAAATTGGCAAATTAGCAAAGGGGTTAGCCTTTGCTAATTTACGAATTTTCTTGTTTATTCAATAGAACATGAAATAGTGGCCCGATTGAGATGAATGATACCTTACTCAAAAGCTCTGGTCATCAGTATTAATACTGCATTAAAATATATATACATTTTCATAAATAATTTTATTTAAAAAAATTGGCAAATTAGCAAAGGGGTTAGCCTTTGCTAATTTACGAATTTTCTTGTTTATTCAATAGAAGATGAAATAGTGGCCCGATTGAGATGAATGATACCTTAATCAAAAGCTCTGGTCATTAGTATTAATACTGCATTAAAATATATATACATTTTCATAAATAATTTTATTTAAAAAAATTGGCAAATTAGCAAAGGGGTTAGCCTTTGCTAATTTACGAATTTTCTTGTTTATTCAATAGAAGATGAAATAGAGGCCCGATTGAGATGAATGATACCTTAATCAAAAGCTCTGGTCATCAGTATGAATACTGCATTAAAATATATATACATTTTCATAAATAATTTTATTTAAAAAAATTGGCAAATTAGCAAAGGGGTTAGCCTTTGCTAATTTACGAATTTTCTTGTTTATTCAATAGAAGATGAAATAGAGGCCTGATTGAGATGAATGATACCTTAATCAAAAGCTCTGGTCATCAGTATTAATACTGCATTAAAATATATATACATTTTCATAAATAATTTTATTTAAAAAAATTGGCAAATTAGCAAAGGGGTTAGCCTTTGCTAATTTACGAATTTTCTTGTTTATTCAATAGAAGATGAAATAGTGGCCCGATTGAGATGAATGATACCTTAATCAAAAGCTCTGGTCATCAGTATGAATACTGCATTAAAATATATATACATTTTCATAAATAATTTTATTTAAAAAAATTGGCAAATTAGCAAAGGGGTTAGCCTTTGCTAATTTACGAATTTTCTTGTTTATTCAATAGAAGATGAAATAGAGGCCCGATTGAGATGAATGATACCTTAATCAAAAGCTCTGGTCATCAGTATTAATACTGCATTAAAATATATATACATTTTCATAAATAATTTTATTTAAAAAAATTGGCAAATTAGCAAAGGGGTTAGCCTTTGCTAATTTACGAATTTTCTTGTTTATTCAATAGAAGATGAAATAGAGGCCCGATTGAGATGAATGATACCTTAATCAAAAGCTCTGGTCATCAGTATTAATACTGCATTAAAATATATATACATTTTCATAAATAATTTTATTTAAAAAAATTGGCAAATTAGCAAAGGGGTTAGCCTTTGCTAATTTACGAATTTTCTTGTTTATTCAATAGAAGATGAAATAGAGGCCCGATTGAGATGAATGATACCTTAATCAAAAGCTCTGGTCATCAGTATTAATACTGCATTAAAATATATATACATTTTCATAAATAATTTTATTTAAAAAAATTGGCAAATTAGCAAAGGGGTTAGCCTTTGCTAATTTACGAATTTTCTTGTTTATTCAATATGTTGTGTGTTGCACACTGTAATTATGTATAAAAATGAATATAATACTTATGTGTAATAATTTAATGTGATAATGAAATATGTATTGGTATATAGAAATAATTTGAATAAATAATTATAAATTGGAAGGTAGTAAAGATCGGGCAGTCGATAAGCGATGGTCATTTGACTATAAATAAAAATATAAGTTATTAATAAATAAAATTATTAAAATATTATGTTAAAAAAAAAACATATTGTATAATTATTAAAAGTTTGGTTTTTATTTAAATATATTGAGTGTAACGTGGAAAATCTCATAAGGCAGTATACAATACACAACACTGGTGGCAGCGGAAAAGACTGTTAAGTATACACAGTAGTAACATAAAACTGTTAAGTATACACAGTAGTAACATAAAGCAAAAATGTAAGAGTATACTGCAAATAAAAATAAGTGAGATTGTGATAAAAAAAGAACGTGCTTAAGTAAAAATTTTGGTTGAAACTGCATTCGATTTCGATTAGAAACCATCTTTGTTATGATTGTGTGATTAATTTATAGTTAATACACACCATACCAACTAAATTTAAAATAAAAAAATAACCGTAATTAGCTGATTGATTAACATTGTAAGGAAGTCAACAGTAATTACTATATGCATAACATCAACACATCAAAATGTTCAACTGTTAAGCTGATTTCATCAAATTTGATTCTGACGTCATCAATGTACAGCAGCATATGGATAATTTGAAGTACAAAGAATTAACCAATCATCAATTAATAATTAGTTAAGAAATAATTTTGTAAGTAGATGTTATAATTTTTACTGTGAATAGTGAGTGCTTCTAGTTTTTATTAATGAATAGTATTTTTGGTTTCAAATAACTTAGACTAACTAAAATTAAATAACTAAAATTAATTTAGTTGATACTACCTTGATATTCTTATTATTATTTTAATATAACTTTAAATTTTTTTTAATTAATTTTCAATTTTCAATTAAAGAAAGTTTGCATTCAGTTATATTTTGTTCGGCGTGTATACAGAAAATCATATTAATAATATAAATCAGAAACTTCCAGTAGTTCAAATAATTGTTCATTAATAATGGCAACCTTAAATATCGCTAACGCGTTAAATTTTATTTCACCGTTTGACGGACAGCCATCGGAGCTTCATCAATTTTTAAATTGTTGTGACGTGGTATTTGATGATCTGTTAGCTACGGAACATGCTAAATTTTTAAAATTAATGGTTAAGTTACTAAAGGGTGTGGCTTACAATGAAACAATAAAATATATAGCATATATAGATTTAAAAGATAGGTTTAAATGGACCAGGTCCAGAATCGAGTTGTCGCATGAATTAATACAGTGCGTCAAAAGCCAAATGAAACCGTTAGAACTTATGGTACTCGTGTTCAAGGAATTCTTTCAGAATTAAATGATGCATGTATTACTGCAGCCGGTGCGGGTTCTAAAAAAACAGTTGAGCTATTGAATTCCCAGACAGCATTAACCGTTTTCCAAGAAGGATTAAATAGTATAATTAAACTAGTTGTGAAAGCTGCAAACTGTAAAACTTTAAAATTGTCAATAACAAAAGCAATTGAGGAGGAATCGATTTTAAAACACAATAGCGAATTCGACAAACCAAAAATAATTCAATGTCAATTATGTGAAAAAATTGGTCATCAAGCAAATGCATGTTATAAACTAACAAAATCAAATTTAAATTTTCAAAATAAAGTATCACCACAATTTAACAATAACTTAAAAGCAACAGGGTCTATGCTTTGTGCATACTGTAAAAAGCTGGGGCATCATATCAATGATTGCTATAAACGCAAAAATACAGAAATGCGAAAATCAAATCTAAATAATCTAAAACCACCTCATATGTTACCATCAACGGAAATAGATAAAATGAATGTAGTAAGTTCTGCGGATTCGCAAAACTTAAACTGGCTCACGCAGTTTTCGTCGAACACAGTTGTGCGAGCCAAGATGTTATAAAATATACACGTTCGAAAATTTTAAATTACACACCACAATGGTTAATTTCTTTATTTATGTTGATATTTTTTTTTGCGGATTTAAGTATTAAACATTTACGAAATGTAAATTATTATTTGAAAGCAAACCTTTTTCATTTTTTTGCAATTTTCTTGCTATTTTTATTAGTTTGCCTTTCCTTTTTTGATTTATTTTACATTTTGCTTATTACTATAATAATAATACTTACCCTACATCAATGGAAAACATTCCAAAATATAATTAATAAAATAATTCATTCTCAATATAAATTAAACTGGAATAACAATTTTTTTACTGTTCTATCATCTAAAAATCTAGACATAGTTCATTTTTATTTAAATATTCAAAGAAAACGAAAAGTAAAACTTCTTTTAGATACAGGTGCAAGTGTCAGTTTATTGAAGAAGTCATCAATTAATGGCGAAACTCCTTGCTATCCAGATGAAAAGTGTAAAATTGGTGGTATATCGGCAGATATAATATGGACTTTAGCAAAGTGTTACGGTGATATTTTGCTTGATAATAAAAATAAAATTTACCATGTTTTCCAAATCGTCGAAGATAATTTTCCAATTGCATGCGATGGAATAATTGGAAAAGATTTTTTAAAAAGTAATTCATGTTTAATCGATTATTATGCAAATACGCTAACTATACCATATAATAACCGGGAATTTAAATATAAATTAGAGACAATAGGATTAGAGAAAACAGAGTTACATAAAATAAAATCTAAAAATATTCCAAAACGATCTGAAAAGATCATACTGTTAAGTTTTCCTAATACTATCGACGGTCAATATGTTTGTAGCTCCAACATTCTTCCAGACCAAGTTTATTTGGCAAATTCAATAGTGGAAATTAAAAACGAAGTAGGTTATACATGTATAATGAATTCAAGTGAGAACGATATAGAATTAAATGAGTTTGATGTTACTCTTGAATCAATAGACAACTATTTTGTCTATAATTTTTCGTCTAATTGGACAAATAATGTGAAAGATAGAATGAAAATTATTGAATCGGAAATATTGAAAGGACACATGAATGACGAAGAATGTAAGTCAGTAATCAAAATTTGTAAAGATTATAATGACATTTTTTTTTTAACGGGGGATAATTTATCTGAAACCAATGCCATATCTCATTCTATTCCACTTTCAGCAGAGGTAAAACCAATTTATAAAAAACCATACAGGCTACCTGAATCAGCCAAAATCGAAATTGACAAACAAGTAGATAAAATGCTTGAAGACAGAATTATTGAACCATCTAAATCAGCGTGGAATTTTCCTCTATTAATAGTACCGAAAAAAACAGATGATCCCAATAATAAAAAATGGCGAATTGTTATTGATTTTCGTAAACTGAATGAAGTTACTGTTGACGACATTTTTCCCTTACCTAATATAGTAGAAATATTGGATCAATTGGGTAATTCAGTTTATTTTTCAACCCTAGACATGGCAAATGGATACCACCAGGTACCTCTTGATCCAAATCATAAAGAAAAAACTGCCTTTACTACTCATACAGGACATTACCATTTTTTGCGGATGCCGCAAGGGCTAAAAGGGGCACCAGCAACGTTTCAACGCCTTATGAATCATATTTTAACTGGACTTAATGGTATAAAATGCTTAGTATATCTGGACGATATTATTGTTTTTGGACGTAATTTAGAGGATCATAACTCAAAATTAGTGGATGTTTTTAAATGTCTTCGCACAAATAATTTAAAACTAAATATTAACAAATGTCATTTTTTACAAAAAGAAATTACGTTTTTAGGGCATATAGTCTCGAATACAGGTGTAAAACCGGATCCAAAGAAGATAGAAGCTATTTTAAATTATCCAATTCCAAAATCATCAAAAGATATTAAATCATTTGTTGGATTTGCAGGATATTACCGAAGGTTCATTCCTCAATTTTCACAAATTGCTAGTCCTCTCTTTCGTTTATTAAAAAAAGATACTTCTTTTAAGTGGGATGCTCATTGCGATGAAGCTTTTAATCATCTTCGTGAGTTACTAATTTCATCACCTATCCTACAGTATCCAAATTACGATAAGGAATTTTTTATTACTTGTGACGCTAGTGATCTAGCACTTGGAGCGGTCCTATCACAGAAACATGGTGATATAGACTTACCAATAGCATATGCTAGTCGAACTATTAACTCAGCTGAAAAGAATTACGCTGCAGTAGAAAAAGAACTACTAGCTATAGTTTGGGGCATTGAACAATTTCGACCATATGTATTTGGTCGACATTTTATTGTCATTACAGACCATAAACCTCTTAGCTGGTTATGGAATATTAATAATCCAACATCTCGTTTGACCCGGTGGCGCTTGAAACTTGAAAATTATAATTTTGATATACAGCATACTCCGGGAAAATCTAATAAAGTTGCAGATGCATTGAGTAGAATTAATAACAATAATAGAATTAATATCATTACTCGATCTAAGTCAGCAATGTTAAATGATAATAACAATGATTCTAATACTCAATTAAATATTAAACCTTACCAAAAAATCGATGAAATAAATAATGATTCAATTATCAATCTTTCTTCTGAAGATGATATAAAGTCAGCTATTGCTCAATTTCATGATGGGCCAATTGGTGGTCATCAGGGAATCATTCGAACTTATAATAGAATGAAAAAGTATTTCAATTTTTCTAATATGTTTTCTCGTATAAAGGAATACATAAAATTGTGCAAAAATTGTCAAGTAAATAAACCATGTAAACAGACCAAAATGCCTATGGTCATTACTAGTACATCAACACAACCGTTTGAGAGAGTTGCTCTTGACAATGTAGGGCCAATTAATCCAGCAAGTTTGAGTAATAATAGTTATATTTTAACACTTCAGGATGATTTGACAAAATTTAGTGTCGCTATTCCTCTACCAAATCAGGAATCCGAAGCAATATCTCGTGCATTTGTTGAAAAACTTATTTGCATTTATGAATCACCTAATAGCATATTGACAGATCAAGGAAGTAACTTTTTAAGCAATCTATTCAAAGATGTTTCTAAATTATTTAAAATACAAAAATTAAGAACTTCACCATATCATCCACAAACTAACGGAGCGCTTGAAAAAAGTCATTTGCATTTGGCTAATTATCTTCGAAACTACGCAAACCATGATATTAATAATTGGGACTCCTGGATACCTTACGCGATGTTTTGCTACAATACAACGCCACATACAGTGACAAGTTACATGCCATATGAACTTTTATTTGGACATAAACCTTTAATTCCATCATCATTCATAAAACCGATACAACCATTGTATAATTATGATGATTATATAAAAGAACTAAATTATAGAATGCAAACTTCACATAAAATTGCTAAAGAAAATATTATTAATTCCAAAGAAAATTCAAAAGTTGTATATGATAAAAATATAAATCCTACGATATTTAAAGAAGGAGAACTAGTTTTGCTAAAGAACGAAAATCGAAAAGGAAAACTTTCTCCATTGTGGTTGGGTCCCTATATCATAGAGAAAATTATATCAAATGAAAACACATCAATTAAAATAGGGAAATCTTTAAAGACTATTCATAATAATCGACTAAAGCAATATCATGATCAATAAAAAAATAAAAAATAAAATAAAATAAAAATTAAATAAAATAAATAAATAAAATTGAAATAATGAATTAAAATTTAAACATAATTAAGCTTGATCAAAATTTGTAATAATATTAAATTATTTTGTATTATTAGATTTTAAATTTAATTAATGTTAGAATAATCTTTTTTTTTTGGGGGAAGGGGTGTTGTGTGTTGCACACTGTAATTATGTATAAAAATGAATATAATACTTATGTATAATAATTTAATGTGATAATGAAATATGTATTGGTATATAGAAATAATTTGAATAAATAATTATAAATTGGAAGGCAGTAAAGATCGGGCAGTCGATAAGCGATGGTCATTTGACTATAAATAAAAATATAAGTTATTAATAAATAAAATTATTAAAATATTATGTTAAAAAAAAAACATATTGTATAATTATTAAAAGTTTGGTTTTTATTTAAATATATTGAGTGTAACGTGGAAAATCTCATAAGGCAGTATACAATACACAACAAATAGAAGATGAAATAGAGGCCCGATTGAGATGAATGATACCTTAATCAAAAGCTCTGGTCATCAGTATTAATACTGCATTAAAATATATATACATTTTCATAAATAATTTTATTTAAAAAAATTGGCAAATTAGTAAAGGGGTTAGCCTTTGCTAATTTACGAATTTTCTTGTTTATTCAATAGAAGATGAAATAGTGGCCCGATTGAGATGAATGATACCTCAATCAAAACCTCTGGTCATCAGTACTAATACTGCATTAAAATATATATACATTTTCATAAATAATTTTATTTAAAAAAATTGGCAAATTAGCAAAGGGGTTAGCCTTTTTATTTACGAATTTTCTTGTTTATTCAATAGAAGATGAAATAGTGGCCCGATTGAGATGAATGATACCTTAATCAAAAGCTCAAAAAGTAAATATTCAAGTCATACATCTTCGAAACAACAAAACTGTATGGAAAATAGGTACGGTACTACGGAAACTTGGACAACTCCATTATGTTGTAAAGTTAGATGATGGATATACACTTAAATGTCACATAGACCAACTTAAAGCTACGAAAGTTCAACAACGTAAAGTACGTTTTGCACCAGACATTGCTGATGGCAACATTGATTCAAGTTCCTCGTCAAGTAATTCAAATACACCTTTACATCAACAAAATCAATGTTACCGCCAGTATATTCTTGAAACTTCAAACCAACAAACACAACCTAGTCAGGATCAAGCTGCACCCGTAAACCCTCCAGGGATCCAGGAGCTGCAAATATCTCAACCAACTCAACCAATTCAGGGTCAAGCTATTCGTAGGTCTACAAGACCACGCAACATGCCAACTCATCTTCGTGATTATGTTCCCTGAATAATTCATATTTCCAGTTCTCAATTAAGCGTGGGAGATTGTTATAACCCATTGCACATTGTTATAACCCATTGCACACATAATGTAAATTTGGCAACACTATACAAATGTCATTATTGCTAGTGTGCTTCTTCTCATTATTCGTTCAAGTCTTGTATTAACATTCGTAGAATAAAGATTATTATAATAAAGCCTTGTAAATTACGCGTGCTTTTAAATTCGAGTTCACGGCCAGAAAATACATAACAGGGGTTATGGCATTACTTTCTCAGTTTTGATAGGCTAGCCATCACGTATTTTCTGTGTTTTCAATATGTGGCATTATTTCTCCCGTATTATGTCATTGCCATTTCAACCTAATTTTAAATTAGGTAATATAGTTTTGGTATGATAAGTTCCGAAATCGATTTAATACTTCCACGTATTAAGAAAAAACGACCTTGCAGGAGTCGAACCTGGAATCTTCTGATCTATAGTCAGACGCGTTTTTCATTGCGCCTCAAGATCTTTTTTTTTGTAGGATGTAGAATCACAGATTCACTGAAATATTATACTGGCGAATAAGTCATATGGAACAAATGCTAAAACACAAAACTAACCAATTCGAGATGTCAACACTAATAAGCAAACATAATCTGTTACATATATCGACTCCTTCACTGTTCATTAAAAAAGAAAAAGAAAACATATGTGGCTCTCTCAATTTTTATTAATTTATTAAATTTTCGATATAATAATAAAAATAATCTTACAAATCATACTCAGTTATGGTAAATATATATAAATCAGCTTAAACAGGTTTATAATCCAATTTACTTTCTAACTTCTTGTTATCTGAAATCTTTCTGACTGCCTTCATAAAATCTTCTTGAATCACGTATTCACGTTCCGCTCGGATTGCAAACAGACCAGCCTCTGTACATACATTTCTTAAATCAGCTCCATTAAAATTGTCGGATAGTTTAACAATGGCTTCATAATCAATTTCACCATGCTTCGCGATAGGTTGGGCATGAATTTTTAAGATTTCCAATCGTGCTTGTTCATTGGGAAGAGGGATTTCAATTTTACGATCTAAACGTCCAGGACGCAATAAGGCAGGATCAAGAGTATCGGGCCGATTTGTTGCCATAATCATTTTAACCTGACCTAATGAATCAAAACCATCCATTTGGTTCAGCAATTCCATAAGAGTACGCTGAATTTCACGATCGGCTGATGTACCCTCCGAAAAACGTCGACCACCAATAGCATCAATTTCATCCATGAATATAATGCAAGGCTGATGATCTCGAGCGTAATTAAACATTTCACGAATTAATCGTGCACTTTCACCGATATACTTATCCACAATAGCACTGGACACTACTTTTAAAAAATTTGCATCTAGCTGCGACGCTACGGCTCGCGCGAGTAAAGTTTTACCAGTACCGGGTGGCCCATACAGTAAACAACCTTTAGGTGGTGTAATACCAACACGCAAAAATAGTTCAGGATTCATCAACGGAAGTTCAATGACTTCGCGTAGTTCCCGAATTTGTTCGGAAAGACCTCCAATCGCTGAGTACGTTACGTCGCCTGGATCTTCATGCGACATATTATAAACAAGAGGATCTACTTCACGCGGAAGGTATCGCATTATTGTAAGTGTTGTCATATCTAAGGCTACTCGAGTTCCGGCCTTTAACTTGGTTTTGTCCAGCTGTCTACGACATCCAACTACATATCGTGGACCATTTGTTGCTTTTACAATAACTACAAACGACAAATATCAACATAAATTGGGCTTATCACAAATTACTGACATATAGGTGGTACTTACATTTATCTTCCGTCAACTGCTTGAGAACCTCACCAACAATTTGGCCAACACTTTGTAATGCTTTTAAATCATTTTCCGATTTATCAAATTGTTTTGTTAAATCTTTTAATTGTTCTCGCACTTTAAATAAATAAAACAAATATATAAAAAAATATTGCCTAGTCGAGTCGGAATGATTTGGCTGTTTTCTTGTTCATAAAGAAGACAAACATAACCTAACAATAATCAATCAACTTACTCTCTTTTAAACGAGATTCAACTTCTTTGTGTTCCAATAATTTTTTGCGGTAATCTTGAAGAGATTTATCCCGAATTGGATCGGCGGCAGCAACACTCATTTTTATTTAATTTTATTTGACAATTTACGATGAAAATGAATTTTAAAATTTTTATGATACTTTTCTGTTTGATGATTTGACACAACTAAAATAATCAAGACGGTGAAAATTTATTGTAGGTGCAGACATTGTTATTAGTTGAAATTCCCATTGTAAGATGACGCTGACCAAAATAAAAATAAAAATGGGTAATGCTTGAACTACATTTAATTTGATTTACGCAATCTTAACGTAAGCTTTTTATATATGTATATGTCGGTTCAATTTTAATTAATTAAAAATCTCTGAATTGTATTTTAAAAATTTATTATTATGGCATAATTTAAATAAAAGTACATGTTAACATAATTTAAATCTAATGAGCATATAAAACTAGAGTTAATATATGACTGAAAACTTGGACTATGTTGACGTTATTGGCGATGTCAGCACTTCCGGTGTATTTTTGGCATCAACACCTGCGGTAAGCACGCATGTTATTGGATTTGTGTAGTATGGTGTTAAGATAGGATGATAATGACCACCAAAATTTGTTAAATAATGTCCCGCGTACAATCCTTGTCGTTGTGCAATTTTTAATCGTGACGTCAATTGTTTTTTCCATTTCGTCCGACGATTTTGAAACCATGTCTTTATTTGTACTTCTGTTAAATTTAAACATTTAGACAATTCCATACGTTTACTGACACTGAGGTATTTATCGTGTTTGAACTCATTTTCGAGACGTTCTAGTTGTTTGGCACTGTAGGCTTGACGTGGTTTTCGATCGACGCCTGGTTTACGAGATCGTTTTCCTTGGGGTTTCGGAGCTGAAATGATAAAAGAAAATAATTTTTAAAAATCATAAACTAGCATTTTAACTTTTTTATGTATACACAGAGTACTGAGTAATTTTAGCGACTAACGAACACGCCAACCGTTTAAATTTATTTGCACTGTCATTGAGTTAACTAATTGGGCCAACTTATGCCCTTGGTATTCATTAAACATCTAAATACTTTCTATTTGAGTTTAAATTTATTTGATTGCCTATAAAATGTAAAATTGTCGATCCTAATGGAGAGAGCAGCCAATAAGTCTAGATTATATCGAAATAGATTTCTCTTTTAAAAATAAAAACCGTGCCTACGTTCCACGTCAATATTCGTACGTGCAAAATTCCACAAAAAAAAAAAAAAACAAATTGTTTAGCGCATTTACCTTAATTTTTCTTTATTAGATTAGTCACGCCTTTTGTTACGTTTCTATGATATATAGTAAAACTACAGATAAAACTATTGGCAAATTCCTAATGTTGGCTTACTAATGTTCAACTGTAAAGGTCTGATAAACGAAAATAAAAAAAAACTGTCTTGCGGTCGAGCAACAGAATATAGCCTATAGAGAAGCGCGGTGGCCTTGGCAACAAATGGTCTTTGCTATAGGAGAACCGCTAAGCGAGTTTTTAGTCGAAAAACATGGAATAGTGGAAGGCTGAAGTCATAAAAGCACAACATTCAGAAATAAGCAAAGTTCACATTCGTTTTTTAAAGAAGTCACCGGATTGAACTATTCCTATTCCGACCAAGGTTTATTACCAATCAGAACCAACGTGTAAACCTCCGTGTTATATGTTAACATCGATACGGTACTCAATACTTGGAAGGAGTTCTCTGATTTACTAAATGTTTAACATGTGTCAACATGCTGTATATGAAAAATGTCAAATACAGGTTGCGGAGATATAGAACCCATCACGATGAATTCACACTGGCCATGCAGAGACTATAGACAAATCATTCACCTGATGTTGAGTACATTATGCTGAGCTCATGATGTTTGCGGATGGGATACTTTGTGGAACTATATTTTCATGCTTAATCGATTAGTGTGGCTAACCGAAATTATACCCGATGAATCAAAGGTGGCCGCGCTATTCATATCTCTAAGAGGGACGATCGCTCATAAAATGTGAAAACTATTGCGGGATAGCTCTTCTTTGCATGGCAAACCAAATAATGTTTCCATAGTATTAGCGAGGAAAAATTCTCTAGCGGAGGAAATTTTAGGTGACTAACATGAAAGATTTCTAAATATTTATAAATATTAGGTCGTGAGGTACATAAAGTGTTCCTAGATTTCCAACAAGTTTCTATAGGAATACCTGAAAAAAAATATGCTTTAGTGTAAAATATAAATGAACAGCAACGGTGTAAACAACTACTGAATCCATTTGTATGCTTTTCGGTGTCCGTTAGTCTCAAAATCAATAAGTCACTAAACCACTTATTATATTGTTATTACCAATGTATTGTTCAAGTGGGATATTCGAGAAATAAAAATGAACATGTAAATACAAACACAAAGAAACAAAACAAAAGAATAACATATCAATTGAACAGGATTAAACCAGTAAATTAACAAAGATAGCAAACAAGCTGAAGGACAGATGGTAAGTTCGTGAATATTATTGAACTGATTAAACGCGAACAAATATTTGAGCTATACAATTGCTAAAGTCTAGATGAAACTAAGATAGGATCAGAGCAGGTCTCTTGCTAATCAAATTATATACCATTTCTATATTTAGGTTGCGTACCATACTCAAGGTAAATGTACGTTTCCATCAAAAAGTTGGTTGTTTTTTTAACATCGCACCTCCCCTGCACGGATAGTATACATTCTCAAAAAAATATTGCGTCTCAACACAAAATTTATTACCTACACATGGAAACAAAAAACAACCGATTTATAGCAAAAACAACCGATTTGTACTAATGAAGAGAACTTTTGCTGTTGTTTTTTTTTTACATTGGTACTAAAATATAAAATTTCCTCTAGGAAATTTTATGGACAACCCTTCATTTATTTGAAAAACGTTATTATCATGTATTTTTGATGCGATTCAAATTTAACTAAAAGTTAGTTATTTTTTTAAAACACCAAAACCCATTTATTTTGTATTAAAATTTAAACATTTTAGATTTGCAACCATTTGCAATAAATTCTTATGAAAAAAATCAACGTTAAAATTAAGACTAAATCGTAAAATTTAGTAAATTATAATTTTAGTACAAATTTACCTTTCATTGCGTGCCAAACTTTAGGTAAAAATTTAGGTTTTGATGGTTTTAATCACTGGTTTGTAGGTAACAAATGAAACGTCAAATTTTTTTTTGGTTTCTTTATATTTAGTCCAATAATATTCTCCAAAGTGTCTTCTATTTTCACATATTTATAGTAATTATAATAATTAATCATAATTTTACTCTTGTGTCTGATTTTTGTTGCAATAAATAAATTAAATGTGAAAAAATAACAACAACCTATTACATTTTTTTCTAATAATTTACCCACCGTTTTAGTACAGTAATTCGATTTACCAATAAATTTACCGAAAATGCCACCTTGAGTATGGCACGCAGCCTTAATATCAAACTGCAAGAGATAATATTAGTATTTTTTACACTTTCACTAAAACTATTTTATGTAGAATACCTAAAGATCTGCTAAGTAATCTGCTAAAGATACTGTGTTAATGTCATTAACATTTTTAACAATCACCTTGTTAAATTTGATAACAACTAATTAGTCGATAATTAGTCGATTTTAAGGATGAAACTATCGTCCCAGAATCTAGAGTGAAGCTCAGATTTCTATAGTAATTTTACTTTTCTAGTTGCTCAGATGCCAAAAAACGGCTTGGGTGAAATTAGAATTCAAAATATATTGATGATAATGGAGGACATTCTTATTTCATGGTAAAGTACTTATAATACAATTATAAATAGGTAAGATATCCTAATAATACCACCACATAGTATACACACATAATAGTATGTCCCAACCAACACGACTAAGGACTGGGACGTTGTCCGTCGCGTTTAACCAAAGGAAGCTAAAGAGAAAAAATCAGTTAACGATCAACAATTTAAATAAAAAAGTGTCTCCCCCACCACCAGTACTATTTATGACTCTCTTTATGAGACTCTCATCGTGGTTTGTGCCGCCGCCTTTACCGCCGTACCGCTTTTTTTTTCGTACGTATTTTGACATGATTAACTGTACATGTGTCTTTGCATTTATAAATGTTAACGCCTCCTCGTTCCGAAGTTTTCAATTAGATTTCGCACTGTTAAATGCAATTTCTAACATTAAATCATTTTTTATACCGAACACTAATTGATTCCGTACCACAGTGTCTAAATGTGCCCCAAAATTACATTCAGTTGACATCCGACGCAATGACTCTGTTTCTAATGTATCAATAATCTAAAAGTGCATACAACTTAATTTGTCAATTTTTGATCATGATTTTATTTACTTGTCCTATCAATTACCTATTCCTCCTGCTTCAGTATCTTTATTAAGCCATCGATCATACATAGATGTGAACTACGATGACTCTTTGCACATATATAGATTGTTTAAATTTAATTGTGGATTATTATTATTAATTCTGGTTCTGGTAATGCTACGACACTTTCATCATAATATGTAAGTATATAATAGTACTGCACACGTTGGTCATACCTTTAATTTTAAAGTGGTCAATGAAGGTATAGTTCAGTTGGTAATTAGTTGTGCGTTAAATCAAACGATATTGCGGTGATGATGGACACGTTAAGACATCTTGTTATCCAAACTTAAATGCCTATTTCATTTTTCCAACCAAGCCGTTGAAATGGTTCATATTTATCTTAGTGGCCCAATTGGGCTCAAATTAACAATTGGGCTCAATCCGACAGTCTTTGTCTAAATTCGTCCAAAACAAAATTCTTAAAATTTATAGATATAACGTTGATATATCAAATCACCGAATTGAATTAAATACTGAGGTAATTGCTTATGCTATAGTAGTGCACACAACCTGCGTTTCATTATTACTTCGCAGATCTCGAGTGGGATGAGCAAGTAAATCGCGTTTGAGGCAATATGTAGGCTGGTTTAAAAAGATTATCGAAATTTAGTTCTTCTACTTCATTTAAAACTAAAAGACGCTAGCACATTCGTTATACTTGTAAGTCAGATAATATATTCGAAACTGTCCTGGGCCAATTGGATTAAGGTTCCAAAAGAAGACTGCAAGTGGGTTTTAAAATATGTATACGCATATATTTATATATATATATATATATATATATATATATATATATATATATATATATATATATATATATATATATATATATATATATAAATACTATACATTTAAATATATTTCATTTTCCATTTATCGGGTTCTTACAAAGCTGCGGGAAAGTCCTGCCTAAAAGTTCCGTATTAAATGCTATCACTTCCATTTACGACCACAATGCCTCCAGCTTTCGTGGTATAGTTAAATTATTTTTACTTGGTGCTCTGGACAATGATTATCTGTGAGACGTGACTTACCAAACATTTAACTCTGAAGAATTTTTTCCATTCGACGATGTGGTCCTTAGAAAAGATCGACATGTTTTTATTATTATAGCCTTAAGGGAGGAGGTGTGCAGATTGCTGTTAAAACCTCGATTCAAAATGAAATCATTGCATGTCATCCAGTTTTTAATATTGCTGTATGTATTAAGGTTGCCAGTTCAAATATTCTAATGGTTGCTGTTTACATCCCCCAATGGAACAATTTTGGATTATTATCTTGAAACTTTTAATTTTACTAATTTTAATATTTTACCATTGATACACCATTTAACTGCAATTGGAGAACAGTTAAATGGTTCGATGTTGATGTTATTTTCATGTCCTTTTCTACCGATCAAAAGGCTAATTTATCTACATCGTAGATAAATCGAATTTGCAATACTCAAGGGAAATTTCAGGATTTAGTTATTTTAACCGATGTATTATACGCCGACGTTTCATCGTGTGATGACCTTACCGGATGTTCGAGCCTTTACCGTACTCCAATTACGATAACTTTAATTTTTATGAAAAATGCTTTACCTAATTTTCATCTAATAATTCTTTTAATTTTGATTTTTGGCATGCTGACTGTGTATCTTTAAACGAATTTCTTGTTAATTCTGATCAGAGTTTTCTCGGAAAAATAACTAATAATTTAGTAAATTCTGTGATTGGTCGATTAACCACAAACTGTTATTGAATGTTGATAAATGTAAAGTACTTTTTTTTCGGATTCGTTCACCTTTACGGCAGCAATATTTTCTTTATGGCACGGTTGTTGATAGAGTTGAATTTACATTTGACTTTGGTATAATATTCTCCTCTGCTCTTTGATTTACAAAATAACATTGTTACAAAAGCTTATGACATATTAGGTTTCATTAAACGGAACTGTAAAGACTTTATTGACCCGCTCACTCTAAAACCTTTGTACGTATCCTTTGTTCGATTCGTTTTAGAGTGCGCTTTGCAAGTTTGGTCTTCAAACAGAATTAAAAGTATTAAAAGTTCTTTGCGCCTTCGTGATGGACTCCTACTTATTTATTTATTTATTTAAACGGTCAACATAACCATAGCTACATATTTATTCGGTTTCTACAAACTTCCCTCTACATATAGTGTTGAAAATGTCGCGACTTTTTAATTCTGTTTATAATATTTATTCTGTTTATAATATTTTTGATTTTAAGTCAAGAAATTCGTTTAAAATTGAGTTGTTTAAATTCTTTTCTATTAATATCAAAAATTAAATTTTCTATAAGGTATAATAATATTTAATTTTGTTTAATAAATTTTTTGTAATATTTTGTATTGCATTTTTTATTTTTTACCGATTGTATAATAACTGTATAGGTAAATAAATATAAATAAATAAATAAATAGATCTTTCAGATTATTGTGCACAGCGAAACTTGAACTATTCAGTTCTTTGCATTATACAGCATTTTGCATATTTAGTAAAAAAATTTACCAAAATTAAATATGTTAACATCCTGATATATCGCCTACAAAGCGTTTTATCTTTATAAATATATATTTTTATATATATATATATATATATATATATATATATATATATATATATATATATATATATATATATATATTTATATATATATATATATATATATATATATATATATATATATATATATATATATATATATATATATATATATACTGCGATCTTACTGAATAGTATCACTAATACTTATACTATGTTATATAGTTATAGTGGTCGTAAAAATCACTGAACTGTATTACTTACACTAAATTCAGAATCGAAGGCGCTAATAGATCGTAGTCGAAACCGCGGTACGACCGTTAACGCGCATCACAACACGGAGCAAAAGGTCAGAAGTAAAATTGCGTGTACTTCAAAAATAAATAGTGACGTATACACACTAAACAAATATCAACTGTAAACATTTCTTACTAACAAATTTGTATATGATTATTATTTAGAAGAAAAAAAATCTATGTAAATTGATATTTAAATGTTAACATTTATCAAAAAAAAAAAAGATGATTATTGTCATTGCTCATGATTGTGTGTACATCATCTCTTCATTTACTATATAATATAGTTATGTACATAATAAAACATTTCAATATAATAGTTGATTCGATTGTGTTAAATTTTAAAATAAACAAAATTTTTATGAATAACTAAATCTGTTAAACTTAAAGGGTGATCTGCAACGCATTTTAGTCATACAAAAAATGTGAAACAATATATAATTTTGAAACACCCTCTATATATCTACCTCAACTTCTTATTCATTTTCATGATCATCATTTTTCATACGTCCGATGTTATTTCAGTAAGATTTGTACAAATTCTACTCTAATTTAATGTCTTTATATAGAAACATAAACTTGGACGAGAAACTGTAATTTACATATTGTTACACGGAGTATAGAAACGCGATACTACTTTAGATATACAAGTTATATGATCTTTACATATAACAACTTTTATTATATTAGGTGAAAATAAATAACCGTTAAAGTAAATAACGCACGTTTTAAATTGTATATATACAGATACGAGTAGTTATACATCATTTAGTGAGCTTTATAAAATTTATAATTTTTACATCACGTTTTGTTACATATTAGATCGATAAGCTATATTTATAAATATGTTGAAAATGCCTCGTTGTCTACGATAACAAAAATTTGTTACAATTTTCTAAATTTTACAATAAATGTTTACCTGAATGATTTGAGTTTTTTTTTTTTCGTTTGATCATAGCGAATCGATGTAAAGTTAGTAACAAGTTGTTTGTTTTTAATTTTTATTAACTGAACGAACCCAAATTTACGTGTTGCGGTTGTTTATCTAAAAACAGGTAGGTACGATATGACATAGAAATGAATTATTTATTTGCCTGGAGCTAGAATCGAAAGTAGTAGGCTATTCAAAACTGGAATGTGAGCTATAAAGCTTTGTATAGCGGTTGAGAATACCTCATCAGTAAATAAAACCATATAATTTAATTGACGCATTCGATCGACGAAATTTTCTACACGCATTCACTATTGCGAACGTAATACAGCTTACGATCATTGATCCAGCTTCAATGTATCGAGTATACATATACGGACACACGTATATACGCCCAAAATCTTTTTGATAGACAATGCGGATACGACAGGCTATTAAAGACAATTCGACTTAGTCAGAGCATGTCATTTAATCCTAGTCACACCTGAGGCGATGTTCATATAAAACGGCAATTTCTACTCCATTTGACTTATTCGAATTCACTCGAATGCAATTTGAACTACGAAATGCCGCATAAGCGTTTCAACGATTCATCAACGAGATCGCCAATGGTCTAGACTTTGTTTTTGTCTACATTGGCGACGAACTTGTATAGCCCCAACACAGTCTGAATTCTAGGCATCAACAAATTGAAATGCGTTTGCCGCATTAGCTCCATTGGATTAACAGCATTGGACGAATTAATGAGTATATTATTTGGACGAATCTCCTTTGTTGCTCCACAAAGTATTTAGTTTCACGCTTAAAATATTTTAAAATATTACATGGCAGTTTACACGCCATTACGAGTCCGAAATCTTTAAAAAAAATAGTATGAATATCTTGTCAAAGCTCTCAGTAAAGAGTCAAAAAGGCAAGCCAGTAAAGGCAGTCGGTGAAAGTATATGTATTTAAATACCTTATTGGTTCTCGACAGTTAGATAGAAGTAGTGAAATCGGGGAACACCCAAAGCAGGCACTCAGTTTATAAGATAAAATAAACAAACAATAATGAAAATTTTCGCGCCCGAAAACTGGAAATTTTTACAGTTCTTGCTGATGATACAAGTGCGATGTTTCGATTGTCAAGCAGTTTTCTTTTTTATCAGTTATTTAGATCCTGATCGAATTAGTGATGATTTCTTGCAGTTTGTTCTGGTTACTGATCTTCTGGCAAGGGACTGCAAATGTTATATTATAAAACATTGCTATAAGTTGAGCATTGGTAAGCTAGGTTTGAGTTGCACATACCTTAGAACTAGTGAGTGCATTATTAGCATAGCATTCTTCACTTTCCACCAATAAGTTTTATAATTGATTTGGGTAGCATACGCTACCTAAAAATTATCAAGTGTCGCAAAAGCTTGAACAAATTTTTCTGGATCGTGAATGGGTAAATTTATCGTGGCTGATAAATCGTGGCAGACGAAATTCAAAGGATTTGTATTATAAAGACTGAACAAATTAACTCTGGTTAAGTATTGAAAAGATTTTTTGAAAATATTTTAAGTCCGAAAGACACATTTTTCCTTACCATCAACTTAGGGTTAAGAATAAGATCAAACGCATGTTCAATAGAAACTGTATAGTAGTTTTCTAGAATATAGCGCAAACTTTCAATTTCATGATTAAATTTTCGGCAAAAATATTTTGGTAAGGTCCTTAAAACCACTTAAACCAAATAAACTGATATTTGGCTAAAGGAAATACACCTGTTACTGACCCATATGAGATAATCGCAGTATTATAATATTCAAAATTAGAAAGGTAGCGGTACGTGACCAGTATTGTGCTGACAGAGTATAATATCAATTGATATAATAGTGAAATTATTTCAAAACTATATAGCATTAATTCTATAGGGAAGTCAGCATTCAAGCTTATAAACTCTGCTTATAACTTCATATGCCTTCACTTTGACATCTCATACCAAAAAAGCAGATTGGATCATAATTATCTTCTGACTTGGTGAAATTGTAAATTAAAAATTATACTTGTTAAATAAATTTTAGTTTAGAATATTAGGCAAATTTCGTATAGTTTAGCTTAAGTTGATTTAAAATATTAACACCATTATGCGCTAGTATATTGTTTGCAGAACCAATGTTTCTCCTCAAAAAAACAAAAACCAATAATAACACGCCCATCTCGCTTAGCTTACTCGTGTAAGAATATTTTAATAATATTATTAATTAAATCAAACAATAATTTAATATTTAACAAAACAAAACAAGTTTTAAAACGTTTGTTTTTTTGACAATTAAACAAACAACAAAAAAAAACTGAAGAAGGATAGGGAAACGAAAAGTTTGACATTAGAATGTTAATTAATAAAGAAACTAATATGCAAACTAAATATTATAACCATTATACATGTTTGTCAACATGACAGCGTATTATACAACAACATTTTTCCATTCTTATTTTTTTATTTTTTATTTTTTTCAAAATTATTAAAAAGTGTTACTTTCTAAATAAACCGAAGATATTTCATTGTTTCTGTTTTTTGTACCGGGTGGAACTTAAAATAAGGGAACAGTGATCTAGAATGTTTTAAAAATATTTTTGTTTTTCATTTTAAACTTAAAATAAAATTATTTTAATAAAAAATTAAAGGATGACATTGCTCCATACGAATAAAATATAAAAATTCGAATTACTATGGTATTTTCAAATGCGAAATCGTATATAAAATGACAAGATTGCAAACCACTAATAATCCCAATTCGAAACAGAGGCTAAATAAAATCTCTAAACGTGAGAAAACAATGGTAAATTCATTATAGTAACCAAAAACGAAAGATTTATTGGTGAAATTGAAGGGTCACTAACAAAAGTTGGGTCACAATTCATGGGACTATGTTGAGAAGTAAAGCAAAATAGACTAATATCACTAATATCTAATTATATGTTAATATAAGCAACAGCGAAATAGCGCAATTAGATGGAAACATATGGAGAATGATATGTTCTGCAAAAGTTACCTCATAAAGACTGAGAAAATAATCAAAACGGAACAGTTACATATGATAAAGATTTGGTGACCATAATGAACTATAAGGAAAAAGAACTTCGTTTTACGCAAATTGAGATTTCAATTAGGTTACGACAAATATTATAGCAAATGGCCAGAGGTATATCCCATATATTAAATCAGGAAACACCAACGATAGCTGATGCCATTGTCAACGATTGGAATACCAACGTTGGAGTTTTCAAAATAATATCTATATAAAAAAAAAATTGTATATAGATTTTATATCGTATAAATTATTCATAATTTAGAGAATTCATAAGACTCGATTTAAGTAACATAAACAATGAACTTTGAGTTACATATCGCCATTTTGTAAATATAAATATGAATATCAAATTACTCGTTTAAAATATTATAGAAGTATTTAAAACTCACGTTGTATCGGGAAGCTCAAGTATATTTTATTTGTGACGTAGTGACCCTTGCATAAAGTGAACCTTTCTCAAAACTGTTCATAATGAATCAATTTCACTATCACTATACCATTTCTTAAATAAATTGCATTGGGATCCAGTACAATCAACACTTTATTTAAGCAAATTACCTATTTTCTACAATAAATAATACTTCAAAAACTGTCAAAAAGACTCGGATTGTAATATTATTGTAGGTATAACATTTAAAAAATAATAATTTAATTTATTTAAATTTAACAGTGTGCAATTCTTCCATCGTTACTTAAACGTTTTCATATAGTTTGAATCTTCAGACAAGATACAAATATCCCATATCTAATGAAGTTGCCTCGGAAGATCTAAAGAATAACTAAAAATGAGAAGTATGTATAGTTAATCGACAAAATTATTATATATTACTATAGGGTTTGTAACCATTTCCGGAACGTTGATTAAACTTACAGCCAGAATCTGTTTTGATTTACAAAAAGATTTAAACACCTAACAAGACATGTGCGAATGACATTGCGCCAATATTCTTCGAAATTCCACTAAACTATGCTGTTTATTTAAAAACACAATAACTATCTCTATCACTGCTGATAATTTTAAACTATTTCGAAAATTATTAATTCTAAGTGTTATTTACAGATTACAATTCCACAAAATCTTCGTATTTTATTGACACCCGGTATTTACGGTTAATATATAAAAAAATACTTATATTTTTAGGATAAATAAGAAAATTCTCGGTAAATTATTTTGTATATATACGACGACTCCCTAAAAATTTAGTTAATTTTTAAATCAATATTTATTTAACAATTATTTCTTTAAATATTTTTTTTTTATTTATATCTCAATTATGTATTTAAAATATCTATTATTTAAATGATTGGCCATCACCCGGTTTTATTATTTAAGCATTTAACCAGATATTATGATATTTAGCTTTAAAATTTACCTTGAAGTCCCAACAAATAATTTGGTTGACCATTGGCGGCTTTTGCATGCAATCCAATCCAATTTGAATACAATAGATTATTGGTTGAGGCCAATTGTAAAGCAGTCGGTGTATGTGGATAATCTAGTGGATTAATTGTATTGGTTGTCGTGCGCTCGATTAAGTTTGATGCACGCGATCCTAATATTTCGAGTATATTGTGAGGCAGTTGTGGTGATTGTAGTGACGATAATGAGGTTGATTTGTTTATTGCTGAAACGATAAATATATAGAAAATAAAACGTAATCTGTACTATTTTAATTTAATTTAAAGTATAGCACACACTATTTTTTTATTATAGAAAAAAAAATAGAATCTAATAATTCGATAATAACGATAATCAAAAGTAATTTTCGTCAACGTGTTAATGACAAATTCGTTTTTGCCATGTCATAGTGATATTTTGTGGAGTAATTTAGAGCAAATTTATAATTTATAATTAGCGGCAAATTTATATATATATATATTGTGAAAAATTACTATCAGCCTCCCTCCATCAATTTCAAACCCATAAGCCAGGTATATACATACAAAGACTACAAAAGAGTACTCCAGATGTGACCATATTTAAACGTACACTTCAAAGTTATCTTTTCAATCATTACTATTCTATTTAATGTGGTCGTAAAACGATGTAGTTTCACAGTAAGTCAACCCTTCTAATTGTTGAGTGTGTTTGAATTTATAAATAACATTGTACCCTTGAAATAGTAATCCAAGTTTTTAATCCTCGGTTGGCCAAATTACGTAACATTTTCTAAAGTTACATTAGCTTTACGTGCTAAATTATATAATATATACGTACACGACATTCGTCAAATATTTCAATGTCAAAATCTGTGGCAATTAATCACCGACTCGATAAGATAATCTATAAATGAACACATTGATTGTCAGCTTCTTAGGGTATGGTAAAACACTAATACCTAAAGGAAAGTGCAAAATATTTTACACTCATATATATGAAATAACAAAACGGTTGCTATAAGAGAACTGGTAAGCGAGCTTATAAAGAAAACTTTCAGGATAGACTTGCCAGTATCGTCTAAACATCGGATTGTTCTTTATGTGATAATGTCTTCAGATGGTAAGAAAAATGAAAGTGCGATATGCAATATGCCAGTGGGAACCAGTGCCAGTGACCATATGCCAGTAATTTTAAAAAACGAAGAGTTTTGCAACCTTCTTTTAAATTAACAAATGGACGATAGAAACTCTATTTTCAATATTCTACGGATGCGGATGTGTCACAGTTTACTATAGGGCCGGCATTACGAATTTACATCATATATGCGTTCGTATGCTAAAACAAATCCACATTGTCCACAAAAAAGACATCATTTCAACAAAAATGTGTGTGAAAAAGGACTACTGTATATGTGGCTGGTGTGGTTGATAATAAATGTATTGGGTCATTGAGGCTTCCTATAAACATTAAATAGTTCCTTTTATTTAGAGTTTTTGGAATTTCTGATGCTGATGGCGGATATTTAAGCAATACAATAAGAAAAACGCATCATACACCAACATGTTTGTGCCCATGCTCTTTTTGGACAAAAAAAAAACATTGGCTGAATCTTAACTATAACAATATCTATATAAAGTATATGAAGATCCATGAAGCATATATGCATGAAGGTATCCTCTCAAACGCATACTGTATAAGTACAAAAGACCTTATGTATATAAAGTGGCTGTTTTGGCGCCAAAATGTGAAACAAAATATGTCAGTACTTAAATGGCAAATACCTAGCAAACAAAAAACAATAAACTTGGCAATTAGCCATGTATATAGTTTATGAAATTTCAAATCTGCTCTGGATTTGTTGCTATCTTTGCAATTTAAATTATTGCGGTATATACGCACATTCAAAATATAGGACTCGACACTTTAACACTTTAACACTTTAACATCACACAACACTTTAACATCACTTTGCCCATTTCATAGAATTAAACCGGCGTTTGGGGTGTTTGGATTGAGAGGTACCATAGTTTTGAGTCCCAACGGAGTATATATAGATATAGATAAAAGTGATTTTTTCCAGGGAGTTGGTAACATTAAACATTAAAAATTGACCCAAGCAACGGTCTATCAAAATATTTGGAACACTTTATATATAATAATAAATATATAGAGTGGCCGACGGGCCATTATCTTGGTTATATTCATTCACACACGCACCTGCACATAAATTATAAACTCAGTATTTACCATTAACCGGCGCTGATTTTTTCATAAAATATTCATAATTAAATTTTGTCTGTACAAAATCATCGTTAATAATAATTTCCTCGTCCTCATCATCATCCTGATCCGTTTCATTATCATCACCATCACTACTGTTATTACTATTTTGGCGAGTATCACTACTATTATTATTATTTATTTTATCACTATTTTTACTATAACTACTACCACTTATATTATTATTATCTAATCCCAATATTGTGTCAATGCTAAAATTTTTCTTTTGATTTGTTACTAAATTTTTCACTATCATTTGCGATTTATTATTATCATCACCACTATGATCGTTACCACTATGATCACTTGAACCATTTTTATTACGTCGGCCACTGTTTTTATTATTTATAACCATTTCATCGCATGACGAGCACGACAACGAATTATTTTGATGGTGATCGGATAAATTTTCATTCATTTTGTTGTTTACGACAGATCACAAAAAAATTTATTTACTTATTTAAACTATGCGTATATACGGTGGACCAAAAATAGATCATTCGCAAAAGATTTTGATGGTTCACACACGGTATCGATGATAGATAAATTTCAACTATTTCTTAAAAATTTATTGTTAGTAAAAAAATCGTAACGAGTTGATGATGATGATTTCGTATCTTGTTCCGATACACACAGTATATAGTTAAGAAGATATAATAAAACTAAAAAAAAAAAACGTTAGGGTGACGCCCATTTTCTATTCAACGTTTATCACTATACCGAGTTATATATGTCTGCCGTGTCCATCGCAACCATCTAAAGAGATATGTCTGTATCTTAAAATTGGATAATATAACATAAGAATATTTGTATTTTTAATATATAAATTGCTTGCTTTTATCGCATGACTCTTACGATGATAAATTGCGAAGATGATGCGAAAACCGAAAATGCGGTAAATAAATAAACAATAAGAGGTTTTTAGTGGCTATTAAAAGATGTTTGTAATACATCTAAACGCGGGGCATACATTTTGATTTGAGCTTGTTGTTTTTGTAATGTATGAGTGTATGAAATATTAAATTTGCTTGCCATTTTGTATCGACGGCAAGGAAAATATAATTTATGAACAAATATAATTCGCCAACGGTAAGTTCTTAAATTAATACGTATATTTAAACGATAATTAGTTACTATTGAAACCTTTCTATAGGATTCAAAATCTTAAGCCTAATCTTTTTAGCCATTTCATACGGAAATTAAAGCGGGTGGCCGAAAAATTATTTTTTCCTTAAATTTGGTTGATAAATATTAAATCTAATGTTAGAAAAACTGGTATATGCAATTTTGCAAAATATTAGACTTCATTGTGTTATTTTAGGTATTTTTAAAATTTCTTTTCGAATATTTATATTGTAAATATCATAAGAACAATTATAGAAATTATATAAAAGTAACTCATAAATAATTATAAATAATACATTAATACAAATTACGAGTACTTCAATAAAATAACTATATATATAGCAAATAAAATGGGAAATTTGAATATAATTTGGTCGTGAAAGTTTCCCATGAAAGTGTACGAAACTATTTGTTCGACAATAATAGATATTATACTTCTTAACATTTATATAACCTGCATACCGGTCAATAGCTTTAACAAATTTATCCGTTTTATTCCAAGATTATTCACTTTTATGTATAAATTATGCCACATTATGTGTAAATCTACCGAACATCATGTTATATATATTTGACTGTTTGAATTCTTGAGATAAGAGATTTTACATATATATAAGTTAAATCTTTTCACGCATAGTTTTGTTGATATAAGTTGGAAAAATGCGAATGACTCAAATAGTTCGTTTGAAAAATTCTGCGAGAAATAATCGTAAGGAGTTTTAACTTCGCTTTCATTCAATTCTTCGTATATAATTATCCTCAATATAGGCGAAATGCTTCTGCCGCAACAATTCTCTTCTTCGCCATTTTAAGGCATGGGCCAATCAGCGACTCAGTACCAGTCCACATGTTACTGACCATAGTGAAACCTTCAAGAACCAAATGAAAATGTTTCTTTTAAATGAATTGTCATTTAACAAAGTTAACATAGCGAAAATTACGGAACAAACTGCAGGTAATGTCAAATCATTTTGTAGGCAATCTCAAATCAAGGCAAATTATTAAATTTGAAATAAGGGTTCGTAAAGACTCGCTGGTTAGCCTATCACCCTTAATAAAGTTACTGTATAATTAATTCGCGTTCTGTTTGGTCCAATAACTAAACGATGATACAATTACTCGAACCTCCGATGGCTCAAAACCAGGCTCAAAATTACAGGTCTTTCCATTTTTCGTCATTTTCCTCAAACGACTTAAAACAATTTATCAAAACTATATAGAAATAATCACGGGGCCAGTTAAATCTGCTAAATAATATGAAGGAGTAATCAATTAATCATATGGTGACGCAGAGAACGACGTCATATTTCAGCACTAGTTGATTGCCTAAAGATAATTTTGGTTTTTCGTTTTATAATTTTGCAAAGTAACCCCGAGTATCCCAAAAAATGTAGTCATATATATATATATAAAGCATTATTCGCCGATAGTGGGGTATTCAATTAAATAGCACAGTTTGAAATTATTATGGACATAATGAACTTTTTGTTCTTAATGGGTGCACTTTTTGTGTTTTATGGTTCGTTTTCAATATTTAATGAGATACAGTGCGCGTTAAAGAACTTCGGTTTGAGATGGAACCTTATACATGCATATTTTTCTTAATTTCCCCAAAGCTAAGCAGTCTAAGCCAAAAATCTGAAATTTTATTTTTAGGCACCCTTAGATCCTTTGTTGTAATGTATTATTTGCCCACGAATGTAGCTTATGTAAATTCGGAATTTTTTCCATTTGTCATTCCAGAAGAAGGTGGCAAAACTCTCTTCGTTTCACAAAATCAACGAGCAAAAAGACCATGGGTGTATATATACTGGCATAATATGCGGGTGAAGATAATTCTATGATATTTTGAAGAATTGTATGAAGACTTTTTAAACATTAATATTTAAATAACAGAATATAGACTACATACTAACATAATATATTAAAACAAAGGATCAAAGGATCCTAAAAAATTAAAAATGTTTGGCTTAGACTGCTAAGCTTTGAAGAAATTAAGAAAAATATGCATAAAGGTATACCAAACTAATTTTCTTAAATGCAATGCTTATACCTTAGTAAATATTGAAAATGGTCCCCCAAGAATAAATTTACAATTTATGGTCCAGTAAAATTGTCTACTAAATTTAACTATTAATTCAATTTTTAACGTTCTATTTTCTTTTCAGACAAATAAATATTAAAAGAATAAATGCTGTTCAAGTAATAAGATTTAAACATTTAAACTTGTGAATTTATAATTTTATAAAAGAAATAGTATAAAATTATAATTATAAATGAACGTATATGTAATTTTAAATATATAATTAGCGTCGTTTCTATGTATGATCGATCGTCTTTTCTAAATGACGCACCAGATTGCTATAAATCAAAATTAAATTTTTCAAATTCAAAAAACAAATGTGACGTAACATTTGAATTTTTGTTTTTAAACAAAATTTGTTTATCCTAGGACGCGCTGAACTCCGGTTACATTAACATTTTTTTCACTGCAATAATTTAAATAGCGTTTTGCATGCGGCCAAATTATTACAGCACCTAGATGTAATAATTTTGTTATGTAATAATTTTGACATTTCCGAAATAATTTATTGTAAACATAATTTTTAGTATGGTGTGTACAAATAATTTACTAAAGTAATGTACGTTTAATTTAAATATGTAATAGAGAATAATGTATTAAAATTGCGATAAGTGTTGTTATAATAATCAAAATATAATGACAGCTCAACCGCGGTCGATAATTTGTAGGTTTTGTTTGCTTTATAATGTTATCACTTATGCGGCATTATCATCTCAACCGTAAAGAGTTCAATAATTTGTAAACGATGATTGTTTTTGAGCAAGAATCCTAATCTCAATAAATTAATACTTGAAATTCTTAGATACGTCCCGGTCACTTTTGCATCGTGAAAATTATGCTCCAGTTAATTATAGTGTCCAGACAAAGAGTGGAGGATTTAGGTTGCGTCCGATTTCCGTTGTAATTATTCCAGCTGTATAGTACCAAATTACTTCAGCAGCTACATGTAATAATTTTGACAGATCTAAACTTTGCGTGTGTAGTGAATGCAAAAATTGTTTCCAAGAAATTATTGTTCTATAGGTTCTAGTCAATAGCCCGTCGTAGTTTACGACCAATATATACAACAATATTTCGTTGTGATTGGGCGTTATTATAATGTTGCTATACCTTGTTATCGTGGTATTAAATTATAAAATTCAACATTATATGAATAAGTTCACAAATATATATATATATATATATATATATATATATATATATATATATATATATATATATATATATATACCTATATGAGTTACCGTAGCAGCACTAATCATACTTGGGCATATCAAATATCAATATGCATATTCTGGTTGCTGCTTTGGTGGTCGATAAAACCCTATAAAAATTGAATGTTTCAATGTGAAGTAGATGAGGAAATAAAATATCTATAAACCATGGCCGAGCGAGGTTGCGCGTTCTCTTATCAAACACATAGAGCCTATAAGATTAGCACAAATAGCACCATATTTTAGTTATACTCGATCTGTACCATTTTCTTATTGCATATTAAACTGAAAAACAACAAAATTGGCAATTAACTAATCAAAATTTTAAACACTGCCACACACGATATTTTATGATAAAATGTCAAATTTACAAAATGTTTTCGGAATTCGAACAGCAAACGAACTCATTAAAATTATGGAAGAGAAAAAGATTTTACTGATGTAATAATTACAACACTACCACGAAAATCGGACGCCGCACCTAGAGATAGTTCACTTACAAACGTCAACACATTAACAAAATAGTAAAGATAACATACTTGGGAGTAAACTAACCAACTAAACAAAATTTACAGTTTTTTCAATTTTCAGTTTAATTGTATCAATACCGTTGCAATAAATAAAAAATTTTGCCTGGATCCGATAATGAACTATTTTCATTTAAACGTTGGATATTTCAAGAAACCTTCGCTTATTTCTGATTGGTCTCATTCAAATCAAATCTCCAACCGGCTCCAGCTTAAATATATCATTGATACAACTATTGTGTATATACACAACAAGCTGTTATTACTTTCACGAAATTTTAAATTTGAAACTCCAGCGATTTTAGTAAAATTGTCTTCCATATTGTGCATACATATATCGTACTTGGTTACATATCATGTTCTCTATTGCTGTTAAATTATACCTCTTCTAAAAAACGGAGTAATTTGTTTAGTAAAATGTGAGGCACGCAAATAAAAACATTTGTGAAGATAGTATACTGTAATAATTTAGATTCTAAAGGCATCTGAGGGGCCCAGTATAAATTAAAATTTACTATAAAGAAAAAATTGAATTTAATATTTTAATGGATTTGTTGAAAAAGCTAGACGTTTTTATTTAAAATGAACGATTTCCTTCTTTTGATTGTGCCATCGAATTGATTCAGACACTTCAATTAAATGAAGTTGCTTAAGCAATACTATAGTAAAGTTCTAACAGTGGCTAAATCCTATATTGAAAATTAAAATTTGCATGATTTCATTTACTCCGATTAAAAGTGAAATTGAGCGATTATGCTCTTATACTATAGTGGACCTTTCTTGTTTAGAAATAGAAATTGCCTTGCCGATTTTCCAACAGTCTGGAATCCTTCTTTCGTTAGGATTCTATTTAGGATCTCTGTTTAGTGAGCTGGGTGAAAATTTTATGTAGTATATTTCTCACTACTGAGTTGAGTAAATTATCGTCATGCTGAGTTTTTTTTTATTAAGATGCTGACCATCAACCATCTCAATCGTTAGGAAATTAGTTTGGAATAGAAAATATTCGATTGCGTATAGCTTAATAAATAAATAAAGTTTAGGAGGAATATAAAGGTAGCCTATTTGCTTCAAGTGAGTATTTAGGGCTGCAGATTTTCGTTTATATAGGGTTTCAACTTATATTGTTATTTATTTCAAGATATTATATGATTTATTTTAGTCCCATCGTTAAAAAATTCTCGTATCTTGCAAATAAAATAAAATAGCAGCGTTAAACTGTAAATTTAAAATGTTGTTGAATAACGGTTATCAAATATGCCAAATATTCTTACCACGAATACACCATGAACGTTATCCCATTTGTATTAGTTTCTATGATGTTGACGGCCATTGCAATAGTGTCAGCATTTTTTATATATGTATATCTATTATCTTAATTATTTCTTAATTATAGTTTCAAGCAAGAAGCCTTTACCACCTGTAATAGTTGCGGTTTGCTTTAACGATTTATACAATTTTTTTACCCAAATTGGTAATCTATATAAGAAAAAAACAATACCGGAAGCTTATATAGTCACGTACTCCCCGTGTTTGACATATTTTATTCAATTTTTAATAAAAGATCTTCAATTACATGGCACAAAACACTCTAACTAATGCTAATCCAAATAGTAACCGCCCATTTTCTTAATACGATTACAGAACAGTTTATATCGTTTTGTACTTTGGTTTTGTATCTCATTTTTTTAAAATTATCTGATATGAATATAGTTATATAGAGATAGAACATCAACATACAGTTAGTACAAGAAAGGAATAAAAATGAATATAGTACTTAAAAAAATAAACATATTACAAATAAACAAAATTAAGTAATTTCATCTTATGACTTATGATAAATTGAATATAATATTCAGATAATTGAACAGGTAAATATCGCATATAAACAAGATGACAATGGACATTTGATTCTTTTTAAACTTTTAAGTGCCTATTAAAAAACACACACACACATATATATATATATATATATATATATATATATATATATATATATATATATATATATAAATATATATATATATATATATATATATAAATATATATATATATATATATATATATATATATATATATATATATTTATATATATATATATATATATATATATATATATATATATATATATATATATATATATATATATATATATATAAATGATGATAATATAGCGTATAAAAGTGCCGAGACACTATTGTTGTACCTTTCCCGTATATGAGTCAGGCACACAAAAAACTTTAAATTGTCAAATCATAACTAAACGATATTTGCTACAAAAAAAGTATTTGTTTAAGTTACATATATGCGCAGACTGATAATATGTTTAAGTGCCAGTGGAGCCTATGAGTCAAAAGTTTAAAACTAATCTAGCTAGATCATATTATTCAAACGATGTTATTGTTCTGACAAGAGTACAAGCGCAATCCATATAATAAAATGGTATTTACAGGTTTTAAGGGGTAAATTATACTACCATCATCACCAACGTATTTATATTTTTTTACAAACAATTTCAATAAATCATCTTCTTTCAAGAAAATAACATTTATATATGAGGAAAATATAAATGTAAATATTCATATTTCCATATAATACCGTATGCTAAATTTCCCACCATCATCATCGCACCATCGCATGAAGTAAACATGATAAAATATTTATAAATAAAAATGTTAAAATCAATTATGAACCGTGGAACATTCTTCCTTTTGGTGTTTTGGTAAATTAAAATCCATTAAGATTTTTTTATTTGGAAATCAACCGCATCTAATTTTTTCTAATTTTCATTTTGTAGAATATATACAAGTATATATATACAAGTATTTAATTGTGTTTTTAATCTAAAAATATACAATAATTTAGAACCGCTATGAGATTATAATATAAGAGGTTCGTATGAAATGTCTGCCTGATCTCGGTACGAGAAAATATTTACTGTAATTTTCAATTAGCTGCGTCATTCACTTTCTGTTTAACAACCTCTCACAAAAATGGGAAAAAATTATTACATCTTCGTTTGCTATATAGCAAAATATTTGACTATAGCACTCATCTGCAATAATATAAGACTGTGTCCGAAATCCATGATAAATATTGTGAATACAAATTTTTGACATTTATTTGGAATTTATTACGCTGTCCGAAAAGTATAATATGAAAGAAATATTTCCCCGCCTGATATGTTTTAAATTCACTTTTATGTTTTTGAATAGTACCATAGAGATAGTACTAAATCAGGAGTGAATTTTATATGTTTATAGGGCAATTTTTTAGTTACAGTTTTTGTCGCAAAATACGCCACCTTTAGGGATAAATATAGAAATGTCATTTTCTTGTGTGGAAAAACATGTATTTCAGTAATGTGAAAAACATAAAAATTATAAAAATTAAAAGGATTTGTGGAAATTAAATAATCAGATAATTTCTTTTTGAAAATATGTGCAATAACGTTATTTTGGGCCCCAACTCAAAAATAAACTTAATAATTTTTGGTGTATGTCAAATAATTATCAAATAATTATCAAAAATATTGGTCAATAAGGCGCGAGATAACAAATCAACAGATCATTTATGAATTGTGATAGTGAGCAACATGGATTCTATAGTAATAATATGATTAATTTAAAAACAAATTAAGATCTTTTTGCTGTAACTAATAGGTTTTTTGTGTAAATAGACATCCGTTTGAATCTATAATTATTTTTAGGTTAAGGGAATTCCGGCAATTTAAGCTGTAAACTATATAAGTCGGGAACACAGATTTTCCGACACAAATGATGTACATCGACTTAAAACTGATTCGGACATACGTAACTTGCAATGGCTGTGTGGAGCGGTAATATCGGAATGGTTTCGTGAACGAAAAACCTGCTGGAGAAGAAATGCAACTCTAACTCAATTTTGTGCTACGATAAATAATGAAGGCTGCTTGTAGTTGTCCATATGGCTGAGGATTAAACGCTGCCTATGTAATAAGTTACTGCGCTTTTATACGATCTTTTAATATGCAATAACGAGTTTTAAATTTCTCGGTAAGGTACCAACTTGTTTCAGCTCCACATCGCAGCCCCTAAATTGGCACAGACTTTCAGGACGTAGTCTACAAAACGTGTCAATAAATATAATATTAAAAAGAATCGACACAGATGAAATGTGATGTTTCCATTTCCTTTCGTTGCTTTTTATTTGTACTTTGACACGCAGCAATAGTTCACCATCCTGAATGACACTTTTAAAAAAGATTTTAAGTTGAAAAACAAAACCATAAGGTTTATTCGAATGGCCTATGGAATATTGGACTTTAGAAAATAACATTGTTTATTTAAAATAAAAATTTTAAATGCACAAATGTTTATATAAAACTTATTTTGCAAATTTCCGATATACGAATATGACATTTCTCGTATTGTTTATCCCAGACATACAACTGGTGTTAATCTTCAGAACCAATCAAAAAATGACCATGTATATTTGAGTGTGCTACGGGAAGTTTTGCTTTTATTATGGAAAGTTTAAGGCTGACTGCATAAGCTATATAGGTATGCAGCTCGAACTAAGATACATTTTAACGCGGTATCCGCATAAGCCTTCAATTAGCTACAGATAAACCATCAAGCAATTAGGATCTAAACAATTCGTGTACAGATACATTTGTTTTGCATTTTAGTTTTTTAAATTTAATTTTTATTTGGCCATTTTGACATTTGAGATATTTTGAATTGTGAACAAGATTTATTTTTTTGGAAAATGGATTTAAGTGACGAGAATAATATTATTTGACGAGGAGAATATTATATTAAATCTAGTTTTGACTACTTTTTCGCGGTTTCCCGGTGTCCTATATTACCAACTGTATAAATTGAGCTCGATCTGCGTACTTATATACTTGAAACCGGTTTTGGCCTATCTACAGGACTAAAAGCTCCAAATTAATGTTAATAAGTGTGAGTATCTATTTGGTAAGCTATCCTAATAAGTTACCTCAAACGCCTCTAGTTCTAAATTACATAACGAACTGACCATATATAGGAAATATATAGAGATTCGAGATCTAGGAATAGTGCTTGAAACCAAATGCATGAGCTTTTTCAAATGTATATATAAAAAATATTAACAATGTAAAAAATATTATTATTAATAATCTTTATTTATTTTATATGGTCGTTTTTAAAGTTTAGATGTATATATAGGTTAGGCTAAGACAAATTCAATTCCATGATGAAATATAACTGACGAAATTTAAAATTTAAGAAATCATATCATCTATATAGAAGGGATCCCCTTTGAACTAAAAAGAGACAGTTTACTATTTTTTTAAATCGAAGCCATGTACTTATTATACGACCTTCGCATATACATTCTTCTTTGCACCACGGTAATATAATGTATTGTGATTGTTTAATTTTCTTTTATTATTAAACAGAGATTTTATTACAATTTATCTGTATATAACCCTTACTGAACGGTAGTGTACATATATAACTTCAATTTTGATTTGATTTCAACAAAATTATCTTTTCAAGGGTTAACCACCATTATTATTTATATAACAGACGATTTAAGTGATTTAGATTTTATTTAAGTGGATTTAGAGTGATTTAAATGTAGGAGTATTTAAATCTATGGTAAATTTTATAAAATAAATCGATAACTTATGTGATCTTAATATATGTGACAGTTTTTTGCTTGATCACTTCGTTTATGACTATTTAACTACATTACAAAGCAACACAGTATCTAAGTGTCTAACACAATTTAAGACTCTGTATATAAGCGAACCAATGGAATCATTTCTGAATCAACATCAAAAGTAAAACTTCATTATTTAGACGCATAATTTATATGGTAATATAAGCAATGATATTTTGTCACACGATCATTATTTATTTTAATTATTGTTTTATTTAGGTAACTCTTGACATAACAATTTTATTTAAATAAAAATTAAATAATGATCAAAGCTTCGAGCAAATGACTTCATAATAAAACATATAAATATATATTTATAAATTATATAGTAAGAGAATTTTGGTAATTGCCGAAGACAACATAAACCTATAGCACAGAAAAAAATAATATATATTATTTTTTTTGTGCCTATAGTCTATAAATGTATGCATAAATATTTACAAATTATTAACATTTACTATTTGTCTACTGACTGACAACACCAATTCGTCTATATGTGCTAAATATACATATTTAATTAGTTTCTACCGGTACATAATTAATCAAATTCGTGCCACAGCACTACTTATGAACCCTCTATAAAAACTATAAACATGTAATTGAAAATATGGTGTTGTGCAACAACTAAATAACACAAATCGGTCTATTATATAACTGTGGGAAGATAGCACCTTTTTAAAACTTTTTACCCCATATTCGATTAATGTTAATTAGAATAAGGTAGCAAAAATTAATAGGATTCGAGGGTTGAGAATACAAAATATACGTGATTTTTATATTAAGATAATTATCTACTGTATATAGTACAGTTAAAATTTTGTTGAAAAATCATAGACCTGCAAATGTCGAACTAACCTGCAAATGGTTCACCCTGCTATTCAACTAACAAGACTATGTGGCAACCTATGTGAGCGGCATTATTTTTCAGAAAGAGGATTTAATAGAGGTTCTATTAAAGAAAATAGTGTATAATAGAATTTGCGTTAAATATCCTAAAACGAGAAAGAATTGAGACTTAATAAACCTATACCAAGATCAATAAAAGAGGACTTCTTATCTTTTATGCTCAATTTTAATAAAAAATTTAAAATTTTTTCAAAACTTATGTCATTCTCAATTATTGGGTTAAAATAGAACTACCAAACACTGCTAAGAAGTTCATACACCAATGCAAAAAATTGCATGGTTCAATCCATTTCATACTACACATATATAGAACCACCTGAGCAATCACGATAATTTTGATGGGTAGTTTAGCTTTCGGAGATATATGCATTGTACCAAAATTGGGACAACCGTTGTAACAGTCAATAAGGTCCTAGTATTATAAGTACTAATAGAATCGGGTCGAATAACATTATTTCAGTAATCGCGTGATTTTCAGAGTTTTGGAAAAGATGTTTAATATGATTTTGGGGGTTTTCTGCATCATTACCTCCAATATAGATCTATTGGTCTATCAAAGATTCAGTTTGAATATCGATATGTGAAAGATTACGTTGTGTAATTGCTGCTAACACTTGTAGCAGAAGCAGGAAATCGTGATCTGTTTTTTTATCTTTGTTTTCTAATCTTTTATTTTTTTTTGTTCTTTGTTTATTATTACATTTAGCTTAGTTCATTTTTTATTTTCAATGTTTTCTGCAACCTCTTCGATAGTTTCTCTTTCGTTAACGGACAAAAAAGCATTGATCTCCGATATATTTACGTTTATCAGCTGATAATCAGCTAAGTCGTTGAACGATATAGTCAACTCTTAGTCAGTTTCCGAAGCTGTATTGATTTTCTTGAATAAATAAGCAATTTGTGGTTTTGGAACAAAGTTGTCAGGTTTAAATTAAATAAATATATGATGTAAAAATATCTTCTTTATCATCCGTCCAATGCAATGTATCGCATATATTGCAAGCTTCCTCAAATTCGTTAGTATGCGGTTGTTTTACCCATTATTCGATCGAATTTCTCATAAGAAATACTTGTGTACCGAATCGTTGCGGATAGTTGAATTTATGGTCAGTTGGGGTTATCGATCCCTTTCTCAAGCAACGGGGAAAATCAATAGAATTCTAGTACCAAGAAAAAATATTATAAGCTCGAAAACAATGTATAATAGTTTGAGCTGTGATGCTTATTGCAACCACTTCTGCAAGCAATGATGCGAATTTTTTTGCGAAATTAGCGATGTATTATATAACAACAAATCCCCAACTGGAACTGCAAACGACAACATCACTATTAAGTTTGTATCAGCTAACTCTCAGTCGACATGTTTCTGGCCACTCTTGCTGCTAAAACTGTTTTAATTTTGGGACACAGCTGGAAGTTTATTTCGTCGCTGTTAAGAAGCGGGATTGCACAATATTTCAAAATAATTGTTTTTTATTAAATAAGTTTCAATATGGGATTAAACAAGGTCTTGATATCATTTGCGCTTACTGTGGCACTTTGGAGTTCTAGTAATTTGTCTTCGGGATATTGATCTGGGAATACCGTAATATTATGCTGCAGCTTTTTTTGATCTTTTTTTGGTTTTATTGGCTACGGGTCCTTTAGAAATCTTTTTTGGAGTAATTATTATTTATGTCTTTGACATTTTTGACCTATATAAATTAATTTTTAAACCTTTCTTAGTTCTTAACTAAACTTTAAACCATAAACTCTTTAACTCTCTTTAAAACTACAATTATTACAATTATTGGCACCCAATACCAGTAACTGAATAAGATTAACAAATTAATCCAATTAATGAACCCCAAGTATCTTGTATCTCATTTAAGATATTTTGATTTATATAGCATATTTATAAAATTTGTTTTTAATAACACATAATTTAATGAAATTATTATTTAAAAATAAGTAACATATAAGGAAGTATAGTTACAAAATCTAATTCCTTAGCAAAAATCGGTCCGTTTGCAGACAACCTTTATGTATATAACACGCGTTTTTTCTATAAACGCGAAAATATAGTAAAGATTGATTGATGCACAAAAAAAATAATCTACAAAAATAATCTATATATTAATTTTTTCTGTGATTGATGCCTATATTTGTTAAAACTTGAGATATGATGTGGACTTACAAAATAATATTGTTAGAAGCCTTAAGAAAGTGTATCAATAATTGTGTTAAAATGTTTGGATGTCAATAATTGTATCGTTTATGCATGTATACCAAAGACCTTTGCAGTAAATAATAATAAAATATCAAGGAAATTAATTAGGCAACAATTATAAGTACGCACAATTAATCTCTCGAAGCAGAAGGATACTGATTACTCTTTGTTAAAAACCACCATTAAGAAACTGCCGATTAAAAATACCGAAGGCGCTAAAAGATACAAGCACAAGCTGACTTTATTTGTGAATCACTCTAATAACTAACCTTTCCACCGTTAGCCTTTCAAGAAAAATTATTGTACAATCTGGCTTAAATAATTTAGCAGTCTTCACAAAAAATAGTTTACGTAAATGGAAGGTATATTTAAGGTTCCTTAACCATATAGGTAAACCAGTAAACTATTTATAACAAATCATTCGATATTCCAATATTTCAAGTTATTTTAAAACAATTTAAATGATTTAAGAGTTTTAAGTTAAATAAAGAGCTATGGGAAAATCACTAAACGATTTTAAAAGTCACATGAGAATAAAAAGAAATGCTTTTTTGACTAGTTCAAAAAGTACAGCCACTATCACTTTTGCAGAAAATGCTATTATTCTATAGCAACTTCGAAAACATGTATCAAAAGCAACTTAAGAGTAACTTTAGTTTAGAGTAACTAAACTAAAATATGGTGCAGTAACCATTAAAGTTAACAAAATCAGCTCACATAAATCATAAAAGTAAATGGGTCACCTTAGAATTTAAATTACATCAAATTATATATGCTATAGAATTAAGGAGAACTAATTATTACAAAGGGGAAATGTATCGACTGATCTAGGAAAAAATTCTCATACATTTTTTTATCAACTCCACAAATTAGAACAGCTAAAACGTGTAAAGTGTAAATTGTATTATAGGAGCAACCGATGGTTTACACTTCATTATGAGTTTCCTCATTGTAAAATGTAAAAGGCAGTTTTCCCTATATATGCTCGATATAACTCAGTCTAATCAATTAATTTAAAGACGTTCTTATATAAACAGTTAACAAATTTTTTCGTTGAAATTATGTGCGAGCTAAGTTTTGTATCTAAAATATTATCTCATTGTTTGTTCGATGAATGAAGTAATTTGTGATATGTTTACCGCGTAAATTATATATTAATTACCGCGACTGTTTTATTTGATTGTAATGAACATGTTAAAATTTTATGGAACTTGCTAAAATTTAATTTTTAAATTTAAATATGCCACACGTACTAAATATTTTAGGTAAATATATACGAGTATATAGATATAGGATCGCAATCCTTATATAGACGCCATTTATATAACAGTTTGCATTTCTAATATTTATTCGTCCTTTTTTCCAACGAATATGGGTATCTTGCACACATTTATACACAAATCATGACATTTTTAATTAGAAACTAAACATATTTATGTATATGAACGTTAAAAGGTGAGACATTCTGTACAAATTTGTTATATATGAAATTTCGTTGAGTCGATTTTTTATTGTTTAGTAAACACACGTAAATATGAAATTTTGACTAAATAATCATTAAAACGAGTTAAAAATTTATGTGCATAAATAAACTTACTTAAATTTGTATAAATATATTATATTTGGTTTAAGGTAAACATATCTATATAACTTATATATACATATTACATTTATATATATATATATATATATATATATATATATATATATATATATATATATATATATATATATATATATATATCAGTTAGGATTAAATTGTTAGTTTAATTTAAAAAAATGTTTTATGGACTTATGTCCAATTTTATTGAATCCCAAAATAGCACTAACTTAATTAATTACAATTTTGTTTATCTATAAAATGTTATAATATAAACCTATGAGCTTTATATTATCAACTAAACTGAGCACCGAACGCATGCCGCCCGCAATGCCATCCGGTCAAACTGTTGATTTATTTTTACAATAACTATAACGCCTAATACTTGTTTTGCAAAGAAAGTGCTCAACTTGTTGTTAAAAATAGAAAACTGACATTTAAACGCTTATACTTAATGTTGTGAAACGTAAACTTAACAAGTATTTAAAGATTTTGATAATAAAATAATTAAATAAATAATTTTGAGTTAATTTCAAGATAATTTAAACAAACCAAAATTAAACCGTTTTTAGCCACCAAGAAAACAGTTACTAAAACCAACCAGGTTTTTCTGCAGCCAATATAAATAAAACAAACTAAAGTAATCCAAAAGTAACACCAAATCTAATCAGAACTCCCTAATGCAATATACTTAATGGCAGGATTGTGATTTTACAGCCAAAATGGTAACAAATATATAGTCAATAAAAGCATATATTTATTTTTGTTTGTTTTGATCCGTTCAATCTTTTCTGGGGCCCAAGTTCTCTCAATTCTTGCGCAGTTAACTTAACATCTTACAAAAACCACAGCTTTATCAGCTAATTTCTCGGTGGCACATAACGGGTTACCCAATAAGAAATTTCATTTTGAATAGCCTGCTATTTGGACAGCTGTCAATTTTGAAGCTGTCATCTTTTGATATATGACAAATAAAAACTACGCCATTACTAAAAATGGTACGATACACGCTTTAACAATGCGTTGAAATTGTTAAAATTCACTACAAAAATGGTGAAAATTTTGCAGTCACAGTTCGCAAAACTAAAGCACTTTTTGGTCGTCGTAAAGCACCTTCTCGGCCGGCAATAGTGAAACTGGTGGAAAAATTTAAGCTGTTGGGACGAGTTAGTGATGTGAAGAATCGAAACCGTGTGCGTCGCTCAGAAACAACTAAGAATATTGCTGCTCTTGCCCGTAGTGTTAAAGAAAACCCAGGTTTGTCGATTCCTCGTCGATCTTGGGAATTAGACATTCCACAATCGACATTACACCGTATTTTACATAAAGACTTAGGTGTTAAGGCTTTTAAAGTTCAGTTAACACAAGAACTCAAGCCCGTCGATCACCATAAACGTCGTATCTTCGCTGATTGGGTCCTTTAAATGCATCAAAATGATCCGGATATTGATCGAAAAATCATCTTCAGTGCTGAGGCCCATTTTCACCTCGAAGGCTACGTTAATAAGTAGAATTGTCACATTTGGGGCTCAGAAAATCGAAGAATAATTGTTGAAAAGCCTCTCCATCCTTAACGTGTCACTGTTTGGTGCGGTTTTTGGGCTGGCGGTGTGATTAGACTTTACTTTTTCGAAAATGAGGCTGGTGCAACTGTTACGGTGAATGGATTGCGCTACCGAGCTATGATTAATGATTTTTTATGGCCGGAATTGGAAGATATTGATGTAGACGACGTTTATTTTCAGCAAGACGGCGCTACGATCCACACAAGCAGCGAAACGATCGCAAGTTTGCAAGAAAAGTTTCCTGACCGTGTTATTTCACGAAGAGGTGATCACAATTGGCCACCGAGATCTTGTGATTTAATACCTTTAGACTTTTTTCTTTCAATCGATTCAAAACCTTAAAGATGAAATTCGAGAAGTTATCGACGACGTACAGCCGCAAATGTGCAGTAATACAAAAAATTACTTATAATTAGCTATTACTTATAAAAATCCCTAGTCGATTGACTAGGGATTTTTCTAAAAATCTTTCTAAAAAATTTTGTGGCAAAATTTAAATATTTTTGGACTTATTTAAATGTACATTCTTATATTACATTCCCTTTTGATTGTTTAACTTCTGTTATTTAAGGAGGATCCACTGTTATAAATATATACAAACTTAAATGAGGTGAAGAGCTGTATCAATAAAACTAATTAATTTTATGTGTGAAAATCATTTAAACTGCACATTACTACATATTTTCAATACGAATAAATGTCTAATATTCTATTTGGTATTCCTTTCCACCACTTCTATATTAAAAGTAAGTATACTACAGTCTTATATATGGAGAGGGTGCGCCAGAACATATAAAATGAAAATAAAAATTATAAAACTGTCTATAATTTTTGAACACGCAATCATCATCATCAGGCTTCTATCACCTTACGTTAATTTATCTACTGTCAAATAAATAATACTTTTAAAAGTAAACGGTGTTATATACAATCATCTCGGATCTCGCACCACTTTTCTAAAACGATCAAAATCTTAAATATGATTTATCAATTTTGACACGATATTGAAGTTGGATAAAACGGTTAATAATCTATTTTATGTATTTTATTATATATGTATACGCATATATACAGCAATGAAGCTGGGACTAGTTTATGAGATTTAAACATCTGCTATATATCTGTATCGTTCCTTAATTGATTTACTATATATGTTGTAAATATATATATGGCGGGATCGCTTTAATAAGAAAGGTATTACAGTAACTAGATAAAAAGATACAGACAGGTGTATACATTCCGCAATGAAATAAGATTTTAATTCGCAATATAAGATTGAAAAATATGGGTACATAGTACTCAGAAATAGTTAGAAATAGATCTCGATGCATTTTCATTTCCAAATTTCTAAGCGAATATGACTTTTAATCTGGAAAAGAATTAAACTTATATTAGCTAAGTAGATAAAGTTTAAGGTATATATATTAACGACACTTTGGCGAGCAATGAGTTTTAAAATCAAGCTGCACTTGGCTAAACTGATAACTATAATTTGTCTGAAATATTTTGATTTGTGGCCATCAATAATTATAGTTATCAGTAATGACCTATAGTTTTGTGTTCGAACCAAATCCAACAATTTAGAAAAAAAATATTATGATGATCACCAATAACATCAAAAACTATAAATGAATCTCATTATACATAGATTCCAAACTTTTAGATGAAAGTGCGGGTTAATTTATTGGCGAGAGGTACTTAAATGTGTCAGAACTATAATTAGGTTATGAACTTTGGGTTTAGGGTTAAGAGGGCTCCCAACAAAAATGGGATATTTCTGAATTGTGCTGCACATTCTCTACATATATGATTGGCAATTCATACAGGTGCAGAATCTTGTCCTAAGGCGCTCCACTTTTTTGATCTTATTCTAAATTTATTCGTTCCCTTTTTCTTGACAACAAAGAGGTGCGATATTATATATATATATATATATATATATATATATATATATATATATATATATATATATTTATATATATATATATATATATATATATATATATATATATATATATAGCTAATGAAAACTGAACAAAAACTAAGCCATATATATTCTATATAAAACGTATATATGTGATATGCACTGGTCATATCTATATAGAGCAAAAGCTGTGCTAACTATTCGCAAAAAATGTTGGTGAAATAAAAGTCATAATGATCCATAAAGCCCATCACCTAAACTAAACCTATAGATAATTATATAGTACGTAATTTTTTAAAGATTTAGAGACGATATGTTTATTATTAATATGTTGAAATTCAATATATTGCAACGGAACATAATGCAACTAAAAATCGTAACAAAATAAAGTAGGAACATTACAATAAACAGGTTTATTGATATCTTTGTTGGCAATTATCCAAATTATTCGAAATTAAAATAAATTATTCGATGAAATCGAACAGAAAGCGGTTGAATTAACTGAAAGTATATATAGAATAAATAGCCAATATATAGAAAAAAGCCGACATAAAATAATACCGTTCGACGATAGTTCTGTATAAATGAAATTATTTTATGCGGTGCGATTGCTGATAATTTAACTGCCGACATTAACAGAAGATCTGTGGAATATGACGACAAAGTATTAAAAAATATTTCGCCATTTATAGATTAAGACTGTGTCCGAAACCCATATGATAAACATTTGTGAAAGCAAATTTTTGACATTTATTTGAAAAATATTTATTTGAAACTTTTCGGACAGCGTATATAACAAAACATTAGTATTGTAGGGACAATACTAATGTTTTATTATATACGCTGTCCGAAAAGTATAATAATTGATTAAAATATTTCCCCGCCTCCATATATTTTAAATTCACATTTTTTGAGGTATAAAAAGTATTAAGAAAAATTACATTTATGAATTATATTACATTGAAATTGTCAAAGCAACGAAAAAGTTCGAGAATATTGAATTGTATATATATGTTTTATTGTATATATCCGCGAGTGTGCTATACGCGATGAGTTTGGCTTTTATTATATAAAGTTTTGGTATTTGCGAAAAATTATCATTAGCAACTGACCATGATAATTTGAGTGTCTTCGTTATTGTCAAATAAATGTCAAAAATTTGTATTCACAAATATTTATCATGAGTTTCGGACACAGTCTAATACTTAGAATTTTCTCAGTGTTGTGATATATAGATCAACACGCGTTCAAAGATGAGGTAGACAAGTTTATTCATTATATAACTTTAAAAAAATAATTGCATTGCAATAAATGTATTGCAATATGTATATAATTATATATAGTAACATGTAATAACCGCAAACGTGATGTTAACAGAGTTATTCAGCGTTCGTAAGCAAGTAAAGAACTATATTTAAGAACTTCACGTGCCCAAAAGAAATTGAGCAATTATTTGCAACAAACTTAAATTCTAAAATCTTCAAATATGTCATTTCATTTTAATTATAAGAGCAATATAATAGACCAAATTAATAGTAAACCAAATGTTCTTTTTGTAGATTGGACGATTGGCCTAAAATTCTTTTAGGCTTCTGCCATAGAATCATAGATTATTAAAACAAATACATAGGTCTTGTGGCGCAATGGATAACGCGTGTGACTACGGATCAGAAGATTCCAGGTTCGACTCCTGGCAAGATCGAGAGAATTTTTTTTACTTTATGATTTGTATATTAATTACCAGCAGCTATAAATGTAACATATAAATTCATCCGCACATTTACTAAACTTATTTTATAACCTTTAAATGAAAAAAATACGCTTCAATGGTGTACATACCATTTAGATTACTTTATACACTGTTAAAGTAATATAATGTCTTATCCAATCAGATCGATTTGTTTAGAAACAAACGCATTTTTTATACACATTTAAATAAGTGTAAGTATAAAATAGGCGGAGTTAAAATAACAAAGATGAAAGAGTAAGAATATGTTGATAGCTCATTCGTTTTTATGTTCGCGCCAAGACGAAAAGAGTAAGAAAAGAAAGGAATGGCTTTCATTGATGCTTTTATGCGCGCTACCGTTATTGTTGTTGGGCACATAAAAGTTTGTAAATGAAAAATGATAATAAAATGTTTATATATCTTCTTAAAATGTTTAATGTATATATATATATATATATATATATATATATATATATATATATATATATATATATATATATATATATATATATATATATATATATATATATATATATATATATATATATATATATATATATATATATATATATATATATATATATATATATATATATATATATATATATATATATATATATATATATATATATATATATATATATATATATATATATATATATATATATATATATATATATATATAACATACGTCTTATTGTTGTACATGATTCTTATTTATTTAATTTTTTTATTTATTTATTATAAATGTTTTATGAGATATTTAATGATGGTTTAATGGAAAAGCGAATAATATTCCTACGAATTGTTGGAGGATTTTTGAAAATTTATTATACCATCAACTCTAATCGTCTTAATGTATATTTTAGGCTGTCATATAATTCGAAAATATGTAATTGATAGAGTTATCACACGCAAACTAAATTTTCAAAATAAATTTGTATATATACTATATGACGATGATGAGATTGACATTTTAGTTTGTCGCTTCTTATATTTAGAAATGTGCGACAATCACAACTTAGTTGATCCAGTTTGTTAATTTCTTAATTAAACAATGATATACATTTTGGAATAGCTTAAAAAAATAAAACTATATATAGAGAGTTTTAGTTAGCACAATTGCTAATAAAAATAGTTACAGATCATTAATATACATAAACGGTATAATGGTGACAGACATTTTTTTTTTTTTTTTGTCATTTAAATTTTTTTTAAGACATCCATTATTTCATTAGCAAGTTTGGTAACTGGATAATATCCGAATCTATATACATACATATTTATAAACGTTGACAATTTATGTAATTAAAGTTACTAAATAATATATATACTGACACGCTGCGCTTATACATAATGTGCGGCATTAAAAGTTCATATTTGATATATACTCGTAATTATATTTGAAGAGGTATTACGCAGCAGGGATATATTAATTATTATATATATACACAAACAAATATGTGTTAATATAAGAAAATTATTGATATATAGGTTAAGATTGTTATTGTCATCAAAATTAATGTAAAACTGAATCTAGTATAGTATTATATAATATTATGTATTGATAGATATAAGATAAAGGTCATTTCATAAAATTAATTTTTTTTAAAAAAAGAATATTGCAAAGTTTGGCACATATCGTTGATATCGTATAAGAAGTAAGAACTAAGAGAATATAATCTCAGATAATTCCTGCTCTCGTTCACATTTCTTAAAGACTGAGGAGGATTTCCTAAAGAATGTTAATTTTTTGTTAAAAGTTAGACGTGCATGCAAAGTGCTAAAAACATTAAATTAAAAAAAATCTCTTAACATTAGAGTATAGCCCGGAATTTTTAACAGTTCTATTAATCTATAAATATATATATATATATATATATATATATATATATATATATATATATATATATATATATATAAGAAAAAATTCAAAAAATCTCAGAAGATTCTAGTAGACATCCCAGCTAATTTAAAATTATTATATACAACTGAAATATATCATCATATTATCCGATAGATTGCATCGTAACAATGCCAAAGAATGTATATGCATAAAAAACAAAAATCTTGGGTGAATTTAACAGAATTCAGAACAGTTATATGCTTTTTTTATTTCAAATCACCAAAACAAGCGATAAGGATATTATTCCTACTAAAGGATTCCAGTATAATATCCTATAAAAGACAAGATTGTTAAAATTAACAAATTTTAAAATTAAATGTTTGCACGAATAATTGGTTTTATATATAATTTCAAAGAAAATTATTGAAAATCTTTATCACTCAGAAATTTCCTGTAATTAGTAATACTTTCAGGTATTTTAATAGCGTTAGGTACAGATTAGTATTAATAAATGGCCAACAAGCAAAAATAGATAACCTACAATTCAGTTATCTCCTAAATTTAGTTATATTTTGATTACTTTATAGAAAGTTAGAACGAGAAGTTGTGAAAAGCTAAGTACACGCGTAGCAAATATTTGCCCAAACTTATTTAGAAAATATTTGCTCTGTTTGATATATTTGACACAGCTTTCTTCGGTCATTCGTACGACAACATAAAACTTTCCGAAAGGCTTCAAACCATAGCAACACCGCAGTATACATATTTGCCGCATTCGAAGCAAATATATACTCTCCCTAGTTTAATGGCATACATTTGGCTGCAAATATTGATTGAGCTGCAAATAGATATTTTATTTTAGTGAGATTAGTGGCGTTTATTGTCTTGATTAATTAAAAAATTTAAAATAAATTTAAAAAAGAAAATAATTTATTTTTGATGGTGTTGACCAAGAAGGCAGAAAAGAACAAGAGAAAACAATGCCAAATCAGTAGGTGATTTAATACCGGGATAAAAGTGGCCTTTAGTCGAGCAATTGGAGCAGTTAAACGCTGGCCTTTTCAAAATCAGACAATTCGAGTTGAATTTAGGGTAATATCCCAAACGAAGGCACATTTACAGAGCTCGAAAAATAATATTTCATATATGCGTTTTTAGATTTTGAGGTCATCACACAAAATATAAGCGGTATACTATTTCATCTCTATTTTACCGTGGGTGGAAAAAAGTTGTTGCATAATACGCGCGACAACCTCGAATATTCAGCCCATCAGCCAGCATCTTGCTTCGGATAGTCGACTTAGGCTTGATCTTGTAGGTTTGAATATTTTTTCCCTTCCCAAAATCTTTAAATGATAGAACAAAATGATCTCCATTAATATACACACATACTTGACGTTTTCATGTCAGTAGAGGCTGGCTGGAGCAACACAATGTGCAGATGGATCTTCAAATAGCAAACCTGTATTCGTGCGTCCTCGATTTTGCGGCTACGGCGTAAAGTAGGATGTTAAAATTAACCGCGAAAGAATTGATTGAACTTCGGCCCCGTAAAAGATTAGATAGATTAACAAAAAAAAAATTTAAATTAGGGCTAATTTTGACGACTAAATCTGAACTAAATTTTTATCATACCAAAAAATGTAGTGATGTTGACCAGTTTAAAATACAAATAAAAAAGTTAAGATTTTTCCAATCGTAAATATAATTTTTCGTAAGGTAAATAAGAGGATTAACAATTTTTATTGCCATGGTTTAATATAATAATTTTTCATAAATGGGTCAGTTCAGATGAAGGAAATATGAATTATCTATTATATAAATGGTATATACATATACTAAAATAGAAAAATGATAAATGGAACTTCAAAAACTATTGGATTTTGATTTCTGGATTTAGAATGCGGGATTTAAATAAGCCGGCAAACTACCTCAAATAGGATACATAATCCTCATACGAACAAACAAACAGAACATATTTGGTGAGTGCCGTTATGAGTCGTTCACACGTGGCAAATATTGGCCGAAAAATAATTTTTCCAAACACGATCGAAAATAATTTTGGCAAATATTTAAGACAAATGTTAGCCGTTTACACATAACAATAAATATTTTCGCAAATAATTGCTATTTTTTCGGACATTTTTGCTTCGTGTGTACTAAGCTTAACTGTGACCTATTTTACTAAAGGTAGAATAATAAAATTGTATATTCGATTAACCCGCCATTCTGGTTGTAAGTTGGCGATGCACATTATTTTTTTTATTTTATTAGTTTTAACAAAGATTTTTTCCGAATACGAGTCGTCAGCCCAGCGATCCAATCGGATGTTCTGCACTCTACAGTTACTACTGGTTCTTAATTTTAACGGTATTATTTAAGTTATTTTGAAAACTCCTAAGTAGGCAAAGTAACTTACTTGTTCTGATCCACTAGATTTCATATTTTAGAACTTCTGAATCCGCTAGAATTTCTTATAGTTCACTACAATATATCAGTTTCTAGTTTTTACTATCTGATTCGTAGCACTAAACTGAGTATAAAGTAAATTAAATAATTTTAATTTGCCTAGAAAATAAAAAATAATTTAAAATTAAAAGAAATACAACTATTAAGTTATCACTTATCAACGACGGTACATTCCAAAGTAATTCTAGCTTTATATTTACCTTTTTGTTCTTCACTTATCTGACCATAATTAAATAGATGTGTTGATTTATTTTCCTTCTTCGTTCGAAATTATAATTATTTGAGGAATTTCATTTAGCATTTACAATTTTCGCTTGACAAGTTAGAATTTTCCAAATTTTAGTAACGCTTCAATTTCTCTTGGTTTAATTGCCACCAGATTATTATTCAATTTAACTAAATAATAAAATAAAACAAAATATTATAACATTTTTCCAATATTTCTTCTTTTTATTTAATTATTTACAAAAGCATTCTTGCATTTATTTTTTTTTTGTATTTTTTTAAATTATTTATTTCTTTGTTTTTGTATTTTTTTTTTTTTTGTTTTAATGAGTTTGGTATAATTTAAATTAATTAATTTTGTTTTTTTTCTTTGTTTCTAAATTTATTAATCTTCAAAATTGTCTGTCTTAAAAATTCATTTTCTTTCTTTTTTTATTTATAATCATAATATAATATATAATAATTTTGCAATCCAATATAAAATATTTATATATATATATATATATATATATATATATATATATATATATATATATATATATATATATATATATATATATATATATATATTTATATATATATATATATATATATATATATATATATATATATATATATATTTATATATATATATATATATATATATATATATATATATATATATATATATATATATATATATATATATATATATATATATATTAGTTTTAAATAAACATTTAGTAATTTAAATTTATATAATTAATAATTAATAAAATAAACAAATGAACTTGTGTATTATGTAAATATTTTATAATTAATTAATTTTTTTATAAGAATAAAACTATACATTTATTTATATTTAATATATATATATATATTTTTTTGTAATAAAATAATTTATATAATTTTTTTTATTTCATAATATAATAATAGCAACATATTTATTATATTATTTAAAAAAAAAATTTTTTTTTTTTTTTTAATTAAATTAAATTTTTAATTTAATTTTAATTTTAAAAAAACAATACAAAAAAAGAAAGAAATGTATACGTTATTTAAAAAAAAAATGTTTAACATTTTTAATTTAATATTTAAAAAAAATAAATATTTAATTTTTATTTTTTTTTTTATTTTTTATTTTTTTATGTGAGGCAAAAATATTCGGTTAGCCAATCTAGAGTAGATGGCACCGTATCATTATTCTCATTGATTAATAAATTAAAAATTAAAATATTTTGGTGAATAATTATTAATTAATCAGTAAAACTATTAGGATGTTTGTGTTTAAATAATAATAATAATTATAATAAATTGTTAGTGAAATTTGTCGTTCGTTTGAAATAAAATAAATTATAAATTAAATCAAAACAAATGTAAAAAGTATAATTATAAATATAATAGTAAATTGTAATAAAATATATTTCGATGGAAAATATATTTTTATTATATTTAAATAAATTAATATGGAACTGAATGGATCCCTACTCAGTGTAATAGAACATGTTACTTATCTATATAGAAGATTTGTATCTAATCAAGTACCGCAAGTAGGTTAAGAGTTTCGATTTAGTAATACAGGGAAAAATATGTACGTCTAAAAATACTGCAGAGTTGTGTTTTTTTATGTTAAGTTAAGTTACCAATTTTCTATTTATGACTAACAATACTGTTGAAATTACCGTTTTTTTTTTTTTTTAATTTTTGTAATTTATTACGAACTATGTTATTATTAATTTTAAGTAATATAAATAAATAAATTAAACATTAATTGATAACTTGCAGTACTTAAATTAAGGGAACATTTAGACCGATAATTTTTTATTTTCTTCAATATCCTAGTTCAAACGATACCAAGGTTTGCATTCCAAAACCAAACATTTTCCTCCAAAATCTATCTTTTGAAATCCGAATACCTACATTAAGTTCGCAATCGTGTGTTGAAAGAAATAAATATGGTGAAAATATTAATAAAATATTCATTGACGTATTGGATTTTAATTCCCACGAATTTCTTAAGGAAAAATTATCCATAATATTTAGGGATATGGCAACGGAAAGCATTAACAAGACGCACTTTTATGCCTCTAAATTCTCATACTCTAGTTTTTCTACCACAGGGAATTATAATTATTATTTGAATATGTATTTGAAACTGTAATCAGCCGCTTTAAATAAATAAAATAAATAATGGAACTTTTGTATTTATTAACACCAAATTTACATGTTTGTTATAATTTCCTCGCACCGTTGACGCTGATGTACGTAAAGGCAAAAGACAAATATCATTATTCTACAATATTTCAACTGTATTTGCAGTGTGAGGGATGATTTGAAAATGGGGACGCAAATGGTGAATTAATGAAAATTGGTAAGTGTTGTTTGAAAATGGTTGAATTTGGGGTGCAAACACTGTACATTTAACGTTCTAAAGAGAACACAAATTGTACTAATTTAGCTATAATTTTGAAAATTAAATTAAAAAAAAATAAACTACGATATATAATTAATTACGACTTACCATTTCAAAATTAAATAACAAAACCACACGATAAGAATCTACAGTCATATTTAGTACTAAAACCAGTCTAGAAATGTAATCAACCTTTAAACGTGTTCTATTACATTATTTTTGTAAATTATCGTTCGTAATCACATACTTTAAAATTATTTGTAATGCGTTGAGTTTGTATGGATATGTAAAATGCTAAATGCGATTCGAATATATTATATAAATTAAAATGTTTCGTGTATTAGATATATACATATATATATATAAATATATATAATATATAATTGTGGAATAATAAATAAATAATAATTATAAATACAACAAAATATATTCACCAAAAAAAAAAAAAAAAAAGCTAAATACGAATTTAGTTTCACCTAGTTTGTATTCTCATCGTTACTGCTGCTCTTGGACAGGGTAGCCTCCGATTTCGATAACTGTAACCGTTTCTCACAATATAAACTACCCGTTGGTGTTGTAACCGATGATGATAAACTTTTTGTAAAACCGGTCATAAATATACTACTACTACCCGTTGATAGGGTAGGTGAAAAATGTTTTCGTCGCTCCGTTATTGGAAATTTATTTTTTGTACAACTCAAATCAAATTCAAGCGTATGAAATCGGGGCCGACGATATTTATAATTTTCGTTACGATTCATTAAACTATCATAATTGTATAATTGTTGTGTTTGATTACTATTTAGATTATTATTACTATTACTATTTAGGAAACAACTAGGTTTAGTGTTACCACCGATTGAGGCGTGTGCTAAGGTAAAATTAAAATTTTTACCCACTGCACCAAACGATTCACTTAAATTTTCAGCACTTGCCTCGTACACACTTTCAAGTGGAGGTGATTTTATATGGGATTTGAGTAAATTTAAATTGATTTGAATCGATTGCGATATATCGTTTACATTCGAATCGATCACGTTTGTAATTTGTGTTTGCGATGATCCTGACGTAATACTATTGCAATCGCTATCGAAATCATTTATCGATAGATTATCCGGATTTATTGTTTCTTTTCGTATTATAATTTCACTCGCCTCGTTAAAAAAACTGTCAAAATCGAGATCAAGGAAAAGTTCTTGTAAAAATCGACGTGCGTTTAAACGATATGTACATCGTCCGAGCAACTTACACACCTCCGAATACAAACAAATATCTTGAAATGATTGTGGATGTTTTTGTTTTAGTTCGAGAAGTGACATTTTTGATTGCTTACTCCATACTGGATTAGACATGCGCTGTACATGACGTAAAATATTTGCCGTAATTCGATCAGGCATACTCTCCTCACTAAATACACTCTCGGGCGAATTAAACGAAACGTCGGACAATTGTATCGATGAGCTATGATTCGACTTACGACGCGGTATATTTATATCACTATCTGTCCGCGGATGCATACGATTCACTTTCGAACGACAACAATAGAGGCACGACATTCGATTATGTTTACCAGCCCATTTCGATTTTTTACTATTCGTCGATATGTCGGATAAACTACTTACGCAACTTTCATCTCCCTCGATTATCGAATCGTTAAAATATTGTTGTTGTTTGAACACGGATAAATTACCCGAATCAAGTGTATCCAAATCCGGATTGCAGCGGGAAATGTACGAGATGTTCAGATTACGATGCGGAAATAAATCAAGAATGTTCTTTGGAAGACAAATTCCTATCGAATAAATTCAATTAGATGTAAAATTGGAATAAAATAAAAAAATCATTTGGCACAAACCTGTATAACATGGGCCTTTCGTTTCGGTTTTAAGCGACTGCAATCGAGAAGTAGTACTCGGTGCTGTATTCGAATTTGTTAACTGAAACTCATCAACCCTTGAAGATAATCCGGTCGATAGAAGACGACCATGTCGATCAAGACTCCGCACTTTTAGTTTTCGGTGTTGTTCGGACGTAATCTGCTTCTTATTTCGTATAGTAATATTGTCACTATCAATAATTTCAGCTAGCTCATCAGCAGCCGATTCGGACAGCTGAGGTCGACAATGTCGTCGTAACGACCGAAAAGTAGCATAGCCCTGTAAATCTTGTGGACTAAGCATATTCTCGCGCAAAGGAACTCCAGTAAGCGAAATACGCCGAAAGCGTTCTTCACTAGGTTTTTTTAATTCTAGTAAATTAGAGGAACTTGGAATAGGACTTAGTGTTGTCTGTTGCAAATCGGAGATGAATATTTTACCAAATATTGAGTCGCAACTGCTAACACCGGATGTATTTGAATCGGTGCCCGAATTTACACGAATCCGAGCCGATGTATATTGAACGGCAGTTAGTAAACTGAGACCGTCTGTGGTTTTTGATTCGGATAAAGAACCTGTGTGTCTTCGTTTTTGCGATATTGAACTCTCGGGAAGAGTTTTTGATCGTGCTGTACTTCCAATTTCACCATTATTCTTTTTTTCATTAGAGCCACTAACATTTCCAGTATTTTCTTGATTACTTTCGGCCACCGGTTCATCAAAATAAAATGAATTGGAACCATCACTAAATCCGAACTCTTCCTCAATTCCTGTATAGTTGTAGGGTGGCACTTCTCCCAGCTGGTGCCTCATCGGAGACAAGTGTTTTGACAGCCAATCCTCGGGTTCACAAACAGGCCAATATGTATTTCGATCGTGTCGCACACAAAACCAATCAAGTTTATAAAGTATATTAGCACCGGCATTTGTACTTCCGATCAACCCTAGTACATTAAGAGCGGTCGATCGAATCGAATAAATATCACAATGTTTGGCCATGTAAATTATTTTCTCATAAACTCTCGACATTGGGTCGTTTAAAAACTCAACACCCTCTTGGCTGGTTGAAACGTGGCCAAGCGCCCACAAAGCTGATTTTAGTATAAGGCACTCAGTCTCGTCATGGCATTTTCCAACATTTAAATACTCGATCAATTGTAGAAGATTTCCGTATTTTTGCAATTCAGCCATGCCCTGAGACGTTTGCACAAGCTGCCCATATAAATGAGGTAATATATTTGGTGGAATTATTGTCGGCCGAGACGAACAACTTCGTCGATTATATGTCCCGTCTTCGTTTTTGTAATGAAGCGTCATGCTAGCATGAGTATCAGCTTCGAGTAGTAGCACATATCGCCGATTATATTCGTTTCGCCACAGTTCTGTTTCGTATTTTATATTTGCCTTGGTGTGCATTAACCCCTTAGGGATCGAATAGAAGCGAGTCATAATTAATTTTCCTGCATCACCAACCACATTTAGATCAGGCCACATTGCGGTTAAATGTTCGAGATACAATCGGTCGTGACATGCTTCATCCAATATTTCGAGCGCTGTCAAAACAACACTTCGCTCCTGATCTTTAATCTGATTCACAACAATCGGGAGTCCCCAAATTTCAAAGTTAGGTATTTTCGCCCTCAATAGTATAAGTAAAAATTGAGTGGCGTATAATCGTCCAGGACGTATCGATTTAACCAAAGCTTTTTTTAAAATTTCCCGAGGATACGAATCTAATGTGTAATCTAGTCCAGAAACGGCCACTTTTATGTAACAGACGTGACTAGTGCCTTCAATAACATCGATTAATTGATTAAAAACATTTGTGTTCTTCAGGATATTAATTCCCTTTTCGGTTTTACACATTCGTCCAATAAATAGAAAATATTGCTGGCACATAGTGTTAGCAATATGTTGTGGACTAAATAGACAATCATGCGCGCTTCGAGATGTCGATATCGTTAACAACTGGTTACTAATGTCGGAAAATAAATCCGTTAATAGGCGAAGTGATTCGAGTTCTTGATTCGATTGTAAAAGCCAATCTATTAAATCGACCCCGGCCGCCACAGTTGAAGGTATATGCCTTCCGTGACCCAGATCCTGATGAGAAAATCTATTACTACTCGGCTTAAAAAAATGTACGAGCCGCTTAATAAATTTGACGTGGCTATCGTCGAATTTATTCAGAATATCTGACTTAAGGATCGCGATAATTATATCCCAATCCCATGCATCCTGGTTAATGAGCACGTTCGATAATTTCAACATCCGTTCACTCTCTTTGAACGCATCAAAAATATGTAAAATTTTGGTACGTTTAAAACTAGTCCGCTTGATTCCCGATAAAAAACTGCTCGAGGTTGTTTCTTCTCTAGGCTCTGGTGTCGTACCGCCGGCCGATCCTACCGAATCATGTCGCATGCGTTCAAAAGTTCCGAATTTAATTTGAAAATTGTCTTGCGAATTTAATTCTCGTCGAAATGTTTTCGTATTTATAATTCGGCCCGATTGGATTATATTGTCAAGAAAAAGACTACACGACGCTGGTCGATTTTTCAACATATGATGAAAACTTTGTAGAGCGGCTACAGCTGCTCGTGCTTGATGATTACCTTCTGTCGCTTTGGTTATCAATGTTGGAAGGGCTGGACTATTACTGCATATATCTGCCGGTAACAATGAGTGCATAAGTTGGAGTAGTTTTCCAAGCAATACAGTGGCTCGGACCGATATAAATGTGTCGCTCGATACGATCACTTCGACTAGTGCGTTCAATAGTCCGGTTTCAATGAAACAGTACAATAGAACTGCTAAATGAATTTCACACACATTAGGTACACGACTTGCTAGGGTTGGAAGCACAAATCGTCCCTCCATCGCCACAAATCCATCTGTAAGTCGCCACGAATCTTGAAAATCAGCTGGATCTACCACTGATAGAGCTACTGTATATTCGTCTGTCCAGACAGGCTGTGGTAAGCCGAGCAGCTCATATAATAAATCTAAAATAGCTTTACGTACTTCAAGCTGGTTCAAATAAAGTACATCAACGATGGCCTTTAATCCAGATGGATGATTAGGATTACAAAATTCTAATATGCCGGCCCAACTTCGGAGCACCGATAGAAGAGCCAGTCTACTGCATGTAAATCGCAGATCCCGAGCATCTTTATGCTTGTCCATAATTCCAAGGCGGTACGTAAAATCACAATATGGCGCGGCTAGACAGTCTAGTCGAACACCGGCGATATTTCTTGTATGCGGCCATTCCAATAAATGTAATAGTACTCCACATAAACTTTCAGCTATCCGTGGACTATGACATTCCAGCACATTTCTTGTGATAGCACCGACCCCACCACACATAATCATTAATGTCGGATTTAAAACTCCGAATTCACATAGCGTTGCTAAGCATGCTCGCAACATTCGATCACCATCCTCAACGCCACTTTCGCCAAGCGATACTAAACATCTTACGAGCACAGGACTTACATTATCTGGCGATATAGCAAGCATCCTGCGTATCAATTTTAGTGATTGTACACGTTCTTCTTCATTTTTAAGGAGAATATCTAAACTTCGGCACAATAAGTGGGGTAACTGTAGCCCATTAAATATTTGAATATCCCGCGGTGCTTGAATTAAGTGCCGTAAAGTTCGCAAAGATGCGGCTCTTATTTGAGTAAATTGATGTGTTAAACTAGCGCTTATACTAGAATAAAATCGAAAAACCAAAAGTGTCATTTTTATAGTGAGGTTATGTCTAAATAGTACATACCAATAAAAAAACTCTTCTGTTGTGAATCCAACCTGGACTCCCTTACTTTGTACAATTAACTTAACTAATCCATTTAATAAACTTAATCGTTTATTTTCGTTCGTCATTCGAGAGCTAAGATTTAGGTAAATATCATAGGCATTTTCGCTGGGACTTTTCGCCACATCAAGCCTGTAACAATCTTCGGGCGGTGGACGACCTAGAAAACGATTGTAATTAGATTAACCCCAATTTATGCACAAATAATTTAATTATGCCGATGCTAATTGATTTTCACAATTTGTTGTTATTATTTGAAGCCGTGTGCCCCCAATTTACCTTTCGATCGTAAACTCCGATTCCGGATCATCCAACTTGATATTGCCATAACTTCACTAAAATGATTTCACAAAACAATAAAATGTATTGACCACTTTATAAGTTAATTTTGTCGTTTGTTATTATATCCATTGTATTCCCCGAGATCAATGTGAAAATTTGGAAAATGGCATTTAATTTTTTTTTGGTATGATGAGATGTGATGTGATGAGGCGACGGCGATGAGTTATTGCGATGCGTATGACATTATTTTATTTACTTCTCACTCGATCGTTTTGTAAATTAAATAAAAAGAAGATACACACGCAGAAACTTAATTTATTTATGTATAATGTTCGTATTAAATTAGGTAATTTTCTTTAAATACTATTTAATTAATTTAAATTTACAAAAAATTTTCTCAACTTTTTTTTTACATTTGTTTTGATTTGACATTTATCCACTTCTTGCATGTGTGTGTGCAAGAAATTCCAAAGACGAAAATTTCCTATTTCGCCGGCGTTGTTGAGCAGGGTTGAATAATAACTTTTGAATTGCGAATTGGTTTTTGGGAAATTTTTTTATTTTTATGCAGACATCTATTGGCGGGTATTTTCAAAACTTTTATTTTAATGAATTTTATTAATTTTTCTTGCCTCAATAGTAAGTTTCGTCGATAATAGTTATTAAATAAATTTCCTTCAATTAAACCATGAGCATTAAAATAATTTATATTTATTTTTAATAAAATTTTTTAATATTACAGCGAATTCGTAACAAACTTAAATTTCCCCTATAAGACAATAATTTATCGACTGACTGTACTCAACCTTCGATAAATGTCATTTGACTCAAAACGTCAAAATAACATTTGACAACACAAAAAATACAATTTTTTTTGCAATTTTTCAATTAAAACTATAAATATCGTTATTCTTTAATTTACTTTTCAACAAATAACTGACCATAATATAGTCTACACTAAACTTTATATTCAAATATGGCTTCGGACGATGAGTACGAGAAAGTGGCAAAGGGCAAATTAAACTTAAAGATAAATTGTGATATAAAAAAGAAGAAAAAGAAAAAAAAGGACAAGGAAAAGATGAAAATTGAAAAGACGGTAAGTAATTTGGAAGAAGTGGCACAAGAGGTGAAAAAAGTACCTGTTGGACGACCACTAACTAAGGCAGAAAAAACTTTTAAGGACATGCAAGAAAAAATGGTATGTTGTCTGTGTCTATTAAGTTAAATTCAAATATTAAACTTAACTATTTATCTTTATTTATATTAAAGCAAACGAAACGAATATTAGAAAAAGCGTCTATGACGCATAAACAACGGGTCGAGAAGTTCAATCAACATTTGGACAGTTTGACCGAACATTTCGACATACCAAAAGTATCATGGACAAAATAATGCAAATCACGCGACTATTCTTTATTATTTATACATATTATGATTCTATTTTAAATCAATAAACACAATTATAAATAATCTTAAGCAAATTTTTATTATTTGAATGTCTAATAGACTGTTTTTCATGTTTCACTATCATAATTATATGAGACATATTTGCATCTGGCACCAAGCAAGTAGGACACAATGGATTAGTAATCGACCGTTTTGTAGAAATGTATTTGATCGCATCAGCATTATATAGATCATAAGATAAGCGAGGAAACCATACTGATTATAAACGATCTAAATCTAAACGAATCTATTTGGGGCTGTTGTTCTTAGTTCACTAATTGCCAAAGTGTTTCTTCTTTGTCCTAAACTTTATTCTAAGCATCCTTTAACTGGCTTCGAGATTGCGCTTCTATTGATCGAAAACAGTATTTGTTGATCTGTTACATTCATTACTCTCCCATGCCATATATTATTTAAAGTTCTGTTGAATCTTTCCACCAAACTCGATCCTGATGATTTTATTTATCGTTCGAATGTTTCAGGAATCAGAAACGTTACATAAACTAGAGTCTTCATGCGATTTTCTTCTTAGATGTCATAATGGCCAATTTATAGTTCTATTATTGAAAACATGCTAGCACCCGAGAATGTGTTTAGGTTTAAGTGGATAACTATTATTTTTCGTTATAGCATTCAATTTTCGATAAACGGCACAAGAAACCGATATTTGGAATGATTTTGGTTCTTCCATTGCCATCAGAACTTTTTAGTAGGATCAATTTAAAGTTTTAACCTTCTTGAATTCGTTTAACATCCTCTTATGCGTCCAATAAGAACTGCTGTCATTGTTCATGGAGAAAGAACAATACGAATAGATAATCTTTCTAGTCCATTTTAAATTACGATCACAATCACTTAATTTAAAATCAAATTCAAAATCTTAAAGATCATTAAAGATACTTACTTAGGGATCGTTATTGTTAAGCCTTCTTACCATATTTGTGGTATTCTTCCAGAATTCCAAACTTAAATATTTCGACAGTTATGTCTGTTCCAACAGCTTTATTCTTCTTAAGCTTCTCTATAAACCTTTTACTTTCCATTCTGTTGGTGTCTAATTTCATTTTTGTTGCTAATTGATTACCAGAGATTTTCACTGCTGTTAATGACGAAGCATCTCTTATAGGTGATATGATGGTAATTTTGCCAAAAACCTTTCTTACGTACTGGTGTCGTGCTTACTTTTAATTTGCTGCTGTTTCCTCAACAGCTTTAAGGCTGCCCTCTGCATATTTTTCGATCATTCTTTACTATCTTCTTTACTTGATGCGCTGTATTTCGTATATGCGTTTCACCTCTGCTGTGGTTTGTTGATGCAATTGTACCTTAAATTGACGGCGTTCGTACACATTGACACAATTTTACCAACAAACTTTTGGGAGTAATATTATGCTGCTTTTTTAACGAATTATTCAGCGCATTTTGCGCAGTTGCTAAAATTCTCATATAAATATATAACACAAATTTCGATCAAATAAACTTCGACGAAACAATCTAGACCTATTTCAAATGACAGCGAGAGCAAACCGCAAACCAAATAAAAACGAAATATAATCAATCATTCATCGTGTTTGGTCGTGTTCGTTTGCATTCAGAAAAAAGCCCGTATATAAAATCATCGTCAGCTGTTGATTAATAATTAGTTTACGAGATTCGTGACGGTTGTGTTGTGTTGTGCTGTGTGTCTCATTACCAAAATAATAAACTTTTTATTTTAATTTGTTTATTATATTTATAAAAACGACGGCAACCATGAATAAAAAACGGGTTATAATTTGATTTTATGTAAATCGCCTTGTTTTTCATACAACAAAACCAATAAAACGCTAAAGAAAGTGAATTTCTGTGTTGATATATATTTGTGCATATTCGCTTTTTGCTTTTAGTGTTCGTGTGTGTTGTATAAAATCATTATGATGATGATGATTATTTTTGATAAAATGAAAATTCCATTGCAATGGTTGATTTTCGTTGTTATTATTTATTCGAATTGTATTCACTGTACGCACAATTCGAATAATATTAGGAAACATAAACGAAGTGAAAATATCGCGGCTGATGGATTGACTTTTGTTCACGTGGTACGTAAACATAAAAATTAGCATAATATTATAAGACTGATAAGAAAAAAATTGCGTATCACATTCACAATCGTCTTGATAATTATCGAATTTTTTTTTTTTTTTTTTTAGATATTCCGACATGGTGACAGAACCCCAATAAGTCCCTATCCAAAAGATCCGTGGGGTGATCCTAAATACTGGACTACTGGATGGGGTCAATTGACAAATGTAAGTTTAAGTTTATAATTTTCTTTATGTGAATCAAGGTTATTTCTGTTATTATTGTAATCTTTTTATCTCTATCGTATTGTTTGACCGTTCGGTTTCTTATCGTATATTTGTGCCGGATCAGCGAGTGTTTTATTATGTTTTACTTTTATTATATTAAAGTGAATACCCAAAGTGAGAACTGGGGCCTTTGAACTGCATATTATCATTTTACTTTTCTAACATATGGACTTTTGATAATGAAATGTTTAGTTAGGGGCCAATATGGATCATTGATTTTTATAACGAAACGATGAATCACATACAATGTTGTGGTTGAGTATAATGTCAACCAGGTTTTGCGTTAGTTGGGTTAATTTAAGAAAAAGAAGTATCGCATCGCTCACTGCCATAACAATGATTGGTGATACCGTGAAAATGATTTTTATTTGGAAGACAAGTAATCTGCATATCTTTTTTTAATAGTTGGTTGCTATTAGTGTATTTGAATATGTCAGGTACTTAGTTGCATGTTCGCCTGATAACTGTCGATAGAGCAGCATATATGATGCCGGCCATTTAATTGCTCAATGACTGTCCAACCTCGTAATGGATACCAGGTTGGTCAACTCAATGACCTCGTATCCTTTAATTTTACTTTACCTTTGTGGAAGCTCTGATTGAAAAAATGTTCAGAAATTTGTTTAGTCGCAAAGTGTTTGGCGGGGAAAAGTTCAATTATTTGTAGGACTACACATAGAGTCAACTCTAGCTTGCAACCAGTGTTGTAGTATTCGATAATTTTGTACTAAAACTGATCGACTGTATAAACAAAATTGCGAGCAATTCATTTTCAATCTCGGCCCATTTTTTCACTTTTGTTCAGTGTGCACGATGCAAATGCTGGATGTCCAGTTTACACCAATACACAATCCAACCCATTCTTTGATGAGTCTGTTTGCACAATAACTTGTGTGGATCGTTAATCGCCAATAAAGGGTCAGATGATATAATGGAAAATAATAAACGAAGTTAGTGACTTCAGAATCTTCGAAGTCTTGGGTTGCTATTTAATAGAACATAGAATTCAAATAATGTTGGATTTTGTAAAAAGGTTAATTTTGCTCAGAGTTTCTCGAAACTATGCCGCTTTCATCTAGATTCTCTTCTAGTCAATTTAATTTAAGCAAAATAGAAATATTATTTTGGCACTGGACAATGTAGTTTCCCTGTTTTGGATGTAATTTTTCGAAATTTCACTACAATAAGGATCTAAGGTATTAGAAACTGGCCGATTACTTCTTCAAATGTGACTGACGGTACAAGATGTGAGATCCTGAGATATTTGACTTTTACGAAAGATAAATGCTAACTTAATATTATCGGGAATAGAGTGTTCTCTTGTCGTATACCTGAGCCAATTGGAAAAATTGGTGATACCTTGGTTTGAATTTTAACACAAAATTGTGAGAAAGGCTTGAATCGGTTTTGAATTCTAAGGACCCCTACAATTTCCTCCACAACAAGTACCTCTATATACCAGCTAATATTTTAATTGAAATCGAAAGCGATTTAAATATCTTTGATCAAGCCGTATACAAATCCAAGGTTGAATAGAATTTTGTAAGAAACTACTTCATATATTTTCTGCTAGTCATTTTAACTTGACCTAGATTACAGTATTTAAGTAAAAAACAAAAAGCAAAGCAAGATGTTAGAAAACAAAGTATAGTTGAAAAAAAAATGTTTCTATTATTATTTAATATAAGAGATAGCATACGTTGGGAAGTACCTGGAAAATACTAAGAAAATATTACCTTATGTCGCAACACAGAAGCGCTCTTTAATATTTAATCGATAATGATAATATCGTGTGCTAATACTTAAGATGGCAATGACCTCACAATAGATTAAAATTCTATTCCACAGCGCATAAATTCAACTTAGGTCTTTCTTGCTGTGTTTGGTTTATTCAATGTAATCGAAAAGTGAATTTTTTTTTATAAATAATTCATTACGAGTAATTCGTTTTATTTTAATTGAAATTGTTACAAACCTTAATCGACAAAATTGTGTAAGACACGGCAAGTTATAAATAGTTTAGTGTTTTTATTTTTTGATTTAACAAAAAATTTAATTCGAAATTTGATATTTATATTCTATGAGTATATATTTTAAGGTGGCCAGATTTATAATAATATATCTTAGATGAACATACGAAAGTTAAAAATAATAGAATTATCTTCTTACATTTTAATACCCTCGTTTACTTGTTGTAAGATCATTAGGGATAATATTCATGAATGGCAGGGTGTCGGAAACCCGTCACTTGTTCAATTGTGCTAAAATCCACAACGACCTTGGTCTAGCTTTTAACAAATTTTCAATTTATAGCAAAGAACTTTGAATGGTACGAGAAACGATACTCAACATAACCCGCATTGTGATAGGAAAACATAACACATTTTTGATTGTTTTGGGTTTGTTTACGTTTTATATTTGATCTTGGGTTATGTAAAACTGACAAGTTGTTTTGTGATAGTCTTTATCCGGTTTACTATATGTAAATATGGTTTACGTGTTTTAGTAAAGTAAGTTTTGTGTTTCTTCGCAAAAAAGAAAATTTGTTAATATAATCTATGATGTTTGTGTATAAATGTATTTATTTTAGACACTTTGTCTAATTCGTCTGGTTCTGAATTGTTATCCTAAATAACTAATATGGAACTTGATAAATTCTTTCCTTCTTTATATATCTTCTTAGGGCTACTGGCGCCGGTCGTGTATTGTTATGGGTACGGTGTTGGCTTAAACACATCGTGGTCTTGAGTTCTGACCACAACATTTACTATACCCAATTAAGATTACTATTTTTTAAGAAAAATGCTTCCCCGTTTTTATCTAGTACTTAATTCTTTTCATTTCGATTATAGGCATTGGAGTTTTCTCGGAAAAAGATCTAATAATTTAAACGAAACTTTTTCAATTTCTAAAAAACTAATCAAGACTGGTGTTAGAAAGTACATTTAATCGTACAACAAAGAATTATTGCGTCTCGAAAAATGCCGCAACAAATATCATTTTCTATAAAGACTTCACGGTGTGGAATTTTATTCTAGATTTGTTGTAGCTCGAAATGAGTTTAAAACTTTTAATTGGTTTCTAAATAATGATTAAATTTTCCAGATAGAAGATGGATTAAGTTCAAAACCAAAAAGATTTTTCTACACCTATGATATTTCAGAAGTCTTTTGCTAGTCAGTTTTCTGATATCTGCAATCTCTGCCGATTACTTTCTTTCTGTTTTGAACCTTCTTCACCATGAGCTACATTAAATATACTCTAGTTTCTCATTTTCGAAATGAGTCTAATTTCTTAATACTCTTTTTTGAAGGGGGCTGATCATGATGGTTTTCCAAATAAATAATGAATTTGATTTTCAAATAATGATTCTTGTTCTTGTTTATTTCGTGTTACATCCGGTGTTCCACATTAGTCCACTGATATTTTCAATATTTATTAATGACCCAATTGAGGAGTTTACATTTGCTCAAATGTCTCTTTTATGCTGATGTTTTTGTGGTCGATTAACCACAGACTGTGGTGGGAATATTTTTTTCGAATTTCACCTTTATCAGCAATATTTTCTTTATAGCACTACGGCTATTGATAGATTGAGTTTACATCTGACTTAGACGGAACTGTAAAAACATTTTGACCCGCTCACTCTTAAATCTTTGTATGTATCCTTTGTACGACCTCTTTAAAATACGCTTCTCATATTTAGCCTCCATTATATCAATGTCATTTGGACACAATTGAAAGTATTCAGAAGCAATTTGTTTTATATGCGCTTCGGGCTTACATACTTTTCGGGTAAACGAATATATTCTCCCACTCTATAAAGATCATTGGAATTTATTTTCTGACACTATGTCTACATAACTGATGTTCAATAAGTAACGAGACTAATCCAAAGATGGCGCCTTTATTGATAAATCTTTAAGATTTTTAAAACGTAGTAACCTTCAAACGATATGTGTCAACATTGCAACACGTAAGCAATGGCTTGAAAATCATTTCTGGTAATATACCAACTATTTGTTGGTGGTATGCTGATTTCAAACGTGGTCGTACAGACACAAATGTGAACGTTATGGTTGTCCAAATGAAGCAGTAACTTACGAAAGCATTAAGCAAATTTTGATGGTAGTCAAAGGCCGAGTATCGTGATTGAAGATCGAAAAGAGAAAAAGCCAGAGATAGCTGATATTATAAATGTCCATGAAAAAATGTTTTTTCAAATGGAGGTCGCATTTGCTCACAATGGTACAAAACACGAAACAAAATGGATTTTTATGTCGGTATGTGGCAATCAGCTGAGTGAAGAACAGCTGATAAAAGGCTGTAGCGAAATCACTGAAAACAGCCACTGTACGCTCCCGATACTCTATCTTGACCGAGTTCTGGCTGTTTGCAAACATCAAAAAATTGCTTCAGGGAAAGAGATGTGAGTCTAATGATGAAATCTTAAGCTGAGATTTATTACTTATTTTGAAGCCAAAGATAAATCGTTCTACACACATGGTATGGAAAAGCGTTGGAATGATTGTATTGCAGTTGAAGGAAATTATGGTGATGAATAAAGAAGAATTTTGCAAAAAAAAAATGCATTGGTCTTGATATTCCAAGTGGTACTTTGTGGAAATATTTGACTCTATTTTGACTCTATTTTCTCTAAAATTCGAAAACTATCGTAGAGAATCACTTTTCTATGAGAAGTATCTGTAATTGATTACTAACAAGGATTTCGTCGAAACATCTCGTGAACGACACATGGTATCAAGTTTTATTTGGCCTTTAGCTTATGTTAAATTGAAAACCAACAAGTCCAACATAAAATATATGATCACTGATTTTAGAAACCTTAACCTCTGCATGCTCCAAAATTCGATATGTTTATAGTTGCACCTAAAATTATTACCATTAACAAAACAAAATATACATAACTTTATACACAAATGTGGTTTCATTTCCATTTAAAGTTTACGTTGCTAATTTTATGTACTTTTCATATATTTCCAGAAAGGTAAACAACAACACTACGAATTAGGAAAATGGTTACGTAATCGGTACAAAAATCTTGTTCGCGGAACATATTCGAAAGAAGACGTACACATTCAATCGACTGACGTTGATCGAACATTGATGAGTGCTGAATCAAATTTAGCCGGTTTCTATCAACCAACAGGTGCCGATGTATGGAACAACGATATAAAATGGCAACCAATTCCAGTGCATACAATACCAGAAAAAGAAGATTCCATATTGGCCGCTAAAAAATTTTGCGAATCATACGAATATGCACTGAATAAAATAAAAAAATCGGATGAATTTCAAGAATTGAATAAAAAATTGAGTGGACTATATCAGTATTTAACCGAAAATACCGGAATGCAGGTTAATACGATGGAAACTGTACAAAATATATTTAGTAATTTGCATATCGAAGCTCTAAATAATAAAACGTGAGTATCGAGGTTTTTTTTTTACTAAAATTTTTATATCATATTCTTATCAGTAAAAAAAAAGCATAGACTGGAAACGGGTTTATGTTTCACTATTTAGATTATCATTATCAGACACGCGACAATTTGCTTTTCTATCATCATTATATTCGTTGAATTCATAGCGCACATGCACGATAAATTTTTGTATTTTTTCTCAACTTGATTGGATTCACATAAAATTGGTTAGTATAAATAATCACTTCTTAATTGTTTTAATATGTTAAAGTTGACTATTAACCAATTTTATGTTGTTACACGTCAATTCAAAGTAATGTGCCGGGAGTGTGTGGGAGAGAGATCACACTGAAAAATGAAAATCACTGAAGCGAACGTAATTTAGTTTTAAAGGTCGTTTCTTCTTGTAAAGTGGGATTTTCTATTTTATTGGTAAATAAAAAAATGTAGAAAATTACAGTCTAAATTTATTTCTGCGTACACAGAAGGAGAATGTAATCAAAACGATAAAAATAACATTAGGAGGCATCGCGTGGCCGATGTACTGAGCTTGAAGGAGAGTGAAGTATCAAATATGGCTATCTATAACAAATTCAAAACTAATTCTGATTTGAAACGATTGATTCGACATTGCACGGTAGATCTGATTTCGAAACGAAATGGAAAAAAAGTCTGACCCATGTCGCAGTGGTAATTCGAAGCGTAACATGTAAAAATTAAGTAAAGATAATTTTAAATTGGTTGCAAAATAAAAGTTGGAAACATTATATAGAATTGAACGGTTATAAAATGTTACAGATAAATTTGCGGTTGAATTAATTCTGCAAAATCAACTCCAGCAATAACAAAAAGGAAAATTCAAAATCTAAAATGGTTAAAAATTCAGAAACTAACTATGGTGTCCTGAATGACCTTTGTTTACTAAAGTAAATAGGAAAGTTTTCGTTTATATTTTTAACGCAATATTGATGAAAACATATTGACGATATTTGTTTTGATATGAAATAATTCCATTTATCAATATTATTTGTTATCATTTCTGTTGATATATATTTGTTTTAAAACTGATTAGAAAATATGATTAAGCACACCTGTAGATTTAGGAAATTATAGATATCCGACTGCTGCGTAAAAATTTAAAAGCACATCAACTTTTTAACGATTTTGGATCTGGCTTCGAATTTGTTGATGTATTTCAACCTTGCCTATTTTTCTTGTCGTTTTGAGATTACACATGATTACACTTCAAATGCATGGTTAGTATAAACCGTTTTGGTTTTAACCGGACATGTATCCGCACAAATGAGATTTGACTGTCAGGCAACGATTAACTTAACATAGCCGAGAGAAACGAGAATATCATGTGATTTTTGTTTAAATTAGAATTAATTTATATTTATTTCATTATAATTTCAGTCTGCCAGATTGGACCAAATCTGTTTATCCAGATAAATTAGCATGGGTCTCAGCAAGAACATTTGCCACCAATACATATACTCCAGAATTGGCACGATATAAATCCGGCCCATTACTGAAAGAAATTTTAACACGTTTCCAAAAAAAATCAGAATCCAAATCGAAACCAACTCAATCACTATGGATTTATAGTGGTCACGATACAACAGTTGCTAATTTTTTGAATACATTAAGAATATTTGAACAACATAATCCCCCGTTTACAGCGGCCATCTTATTAGAATTGCACTTAATTAATACGGAACCATTTGTACAAATCTATTATAAAAATACAACAGAGGCAAGACTAATGACGATACCTAAATGTGGCACAATATGTAAACTAAGTGATATGTTTAAATTGTACAACGATGTATTACCCGAAGATTGGCATAGTGAGTGTAAACTATCAATGTTGTCGATGACATATGAAGAAGCAAATTTACAACCAGCTTTGGCGCTTATTCTATGCGGTGCGCTAATCATTCTGGTCGTATTGATAATTTTATCAGCTGTGACATTGTATCGGCGTCGCGACTATCAAGATCATCGATGGTATTTACGTGAAGAGCTATTAGGTAGTTAGAATACACCTGAAACGATAATGCTTACCAATACCATTTGTATTTTATAATTTTTATTTTTTATTCAAATTTTTAACCTTTAATAATTGATAAAATGACGATTAAACAGAGAAAGATATATATAAAAAATAAAAACAAATTTGCATTTCATGTACTCCAAAAATTATTTTACGAATGCCAAATTTTTCTTCCTATATTTCCGAATAAAGATTGATTAATGATTGTTTTGTAAATGTTGCCAATTTTAAATATAACATAATCTAACTATAAACAAACGACGACAGTTTTGAGATAACACACTATCTAATCTTATCTCATTTTACGTTTAATTAAAAATAATTATTATTGTTGCCGTTTATTTGACTTTTAGTTTTAATTTATATTATACTTTTAGCCATACACAGTCCTATATCTTCTGTTCTCTTTAGTTTTAAGAAAATATCTTCTTTTGTTTTAGTTAATTTTAAAATTTTTTAAAAATATTTAAAGAAAAGTATGTGAAAATTTATGATTTGAGTGGGTGGATGAGTTTAAAAGAGTATATAGACACTCAACACTAAGAGTGATAATGATGATGGATTTATAATAGTGAAAACTATGAGGTGAGTGAAAACTATATCCGAAAAGTTTTTCACTGATTGATTTCTAAATTCTATGTTATAATATAATGTTTGTATATTTAAAAATAAATTAATAAATTGTTGTTAAAATATTTCGAAGACTGTATAAAAAAAGAATATAAATGTTCAAAATATTAATTATAAAATAAATATTATATTTAAATAATAATTGGAAAATTATTTCTTGATTTATTTATGTTGAAAAAATGGTTGGTTTATGTCTTGACTAAATCAATAAAAAGATTATGAATTTGTATCAGCACTACCTACAGCACTGAACTACAGCACTACCTAGGTTTGGGAATTAAAAGTAAATTTAACAAAAATTAACATGCTGGCGATCATCTTTGCTTTGGTATGAATAAAATTAAGAAGTATTTTTATTAAACGGAACAACTCTATATTGTGATGACAATCGAAAAGACACGGTGTAGGCCTTTATGTTTTTATTCGACGAAATAAAAAGTGAAAACCAAACGGTTTTACCGAATCGTGAGAATCGACAATCACAAAATTTCAGCGCCTACCAAATGGCGGCTCTCCTCTCAAAGATTGCTGAACGTGATCGAGCCAGTGTATTCGCTGTTCTTTATGAACGACATCTGGAATATTCATTAAATTCCTGATCTCGTGGTTGAAGAGAAATCGGTAAGTATCGTCTTCGTCGTGTTTGGGCCCGTATATCGTGCACATGACTTTTCTCTCGAATGTCATCAGCCACCTCATACTTAACCGTCAGATCCCAACTTTAGCAGTTGACGTAGCGCTTAGCTACTGACAGATTTGGACAAAATCTTTCACAAACAATTTGCTCGACAAGAGGAGTCCATCTCTCCAATAATATGTTAGACACTAATTTGTAAGCTATGCAAAAGAAAGCTAAGCACTAGATGATTTTCGCATTTTGAACGATCTACTTTCTTGAGGATAGGGCATAAAACGACCACTTTCCATTCACTAAGCGTTATTTCGCTTTGCCATACTAATCGAATAGGAAATCGTTTCAGGGTGTGGTGCTTGTGATATGGTCAACGGGATTTTCCCTATATTACTGTTGCTAACCATTATTATTCTCTGGCTTAAATTATTATTCCCTGCGTTTGTAGTTGCATTTTTACATTGCGTATTCTTCAGACCCTAACTGAAATGGAAAACTCTCCTTTTACCGCTGAACCATCAACACTGGCTGTTCTAAGTTACAGTGCAACACATTCTTCTGACACAATCACAGGATGTATAATCGATCTGGAAAATATAGCGTCGGGGTTTTATTCATTCGAAGTATTTTAACAGAACATGATCTTCAGCGTTCCTGGAAACTAAACGGCTCGGTGGAAAGTTAATCGCGCGATTAAGGAAAGGACAGATTACTCTTTGTGCAAGGCAACGGAACATTTAAAAAGGGCATCAACAAGGGTTGATTTGTGCAGTTAGCACAAATCAACCGATTAAACTGACAAGTGGAATTTGGGCAAGAAGCGATGAAGAATAATAAATGTGCTTTCAATAATAAATGTGTGTTACCTGAGCAAACGGATAATGATTTGCCCTTTAAGCCAATTTTAAATGGACAAGTGTAAATAATGCCGTTAAAGACGAAAAAGCCCCGAATAAAATGACTTTTCCCAAAATGTACTGGATAGGAAGAAAATCAAAATTTTTTTTACGCAATAAAGTCTTGCTATACAAAGCGATAATTATGTCCATTATGGGGTCATTATAGAGATTCACCAGCGCATTAACTAGATAATTCCTACAACGAACCCAAGCCAAAATACTTTGAAGTATTATAATCGATCAATGTTATATTCGAAACATCAATATACACGAGGACCTTGGTATTAAAACTATTAAAGAAACTATCAGAAAGTTCAGTTCGAAATATTACTCAAAATTGCAAGTACACCCGAACGAATTGGCCAGGGATAGCCGAGGCACCGACGACTTAGATAAGTAGACCCAGTTGAATATAGGAACCTTTTATTTAAATAATTTACATATTTAAGAATAATATAAATAAAAAAAATATAAAATTACCAATGCAGGTTAAGGCATCTCGTCGCAGCTGGCGTAACCGACATGAAGAGGGAGTTACAAGATTTAGCATTCCTCGCGGAAGTTCTCCTATCTCCTCGCATAACGACGGAGCTGACCAACTCAGCTGTGTGGAAACGAATTAGCTGCCGGAGGACTCAAAGGAATCCTGAAATCCTTATCGTTTGATCGAGAAATATACACCTTTAAAGTTCAGTTTCCGCCCGCGATACAGCATAATGGTTGAATTATTTAAGAACAGATTAATATCTCGACCCTAGCACTGCAGGGTCAAATTCCAGGGAGATTATTATTATGCCCATGAATGAAGATAAGGACAATTAAATTCCACCACCTTTGCCGGTATATAAAGCTGGGGGAAGTGAGAAAATGCCCCAGGGTCATTGTTCTAATTGCATAACTCAGCAAACACCGGATCAGTTTGGTTATTAATGACACGTTAGAGTGGAAATCTTGCACATTTATATTAGATACCTGACCTTCCAAATCGGTCATACGTCCTGATATGGTACCTAGAGAGCTTACTTCTTGTAAGGTTCTTCTGTAGAAAGATTCAAGAATAAAGCAATTGGCACCATTATTAAAAATAGTTTTATTTAATTAGAATTAATGGGGTTTCGGTAGTTTTTTATTGATTTAATTCCATGCTAAAGCGGCTTCAGATTAATTCTAGTTTACAAATTTCTCTCTTGATGAATTATATTTAAAAGATTTTCTGGTTTCGCTAATTTCAGTCAAAATTAATGATACGGGTTTTCCTTTTACATCAAAATACTTATTAGATTTTTGGTAGTTTTTTCCTTTAAGTATTTTTAATTAAAAAACAAATTCAGTTACATCTAAATTTCAATAGAATCAGTCAGTGTGGTTTAATCTTTAGAAAATTTTATAATACTACCACTGCGTAGGACAACGGAAGAAAAACAGGATAAAGGAATTCGTTGAAAACGTGAGACAAAAGTTAGAATTACTGCATTATTGTTCCAAAGCATTTACACGTTCATAAAAGAAATTCTTTCCTATACGCTATTATCAGTCTGTTGATAATACACAATTAAAACAATTTTTTTTAATACTTTTAATGATCATATTTATTCATTTAACAGAATAATAATAATTTAATAACAATTAATTGTTTATAGCATTTCTAATGCTTCGGTATTTTCAGTAAATTAAAAAAAAAAATACAACATAATCCAAACTATACATATATAAATTATGTAATATTTAATATAATATAATTTTATAAAAATAATGATATAAATATATTACTGTGTATGTGAATGTGTTTATTTAATAAAATCATAATTAAATGATTATTTATTTACCATATTATTACGATGATTACATTAAAATGTGAGATTCGATCGTTTAAATTAATTAAAATTAATAATTAAGAACCTCTTTTTCCAAATTGTTTAGGTTGGTGTTTTTTTTTTCTTAAAAAATTAATTAACAGAACTAATTAATAAATTAATAAAAATTTATTTGTGTTCTTTAAGTGCAAATTTATTTACAAATTAAAATTATATAATATTATATAGTATTTGGCACCGATTGGTATTTTTTTAAATATTTAAATTCATTTTTATTAAAAATATTAATTTTTTATTTTGTTTTTCTTTAATTTTTAATTCTAAATTATTTAGATTATAATAATATTAAAAAAAAACGTTAGCTTAAAACCAATGAAAATAATGAAACGTCACTCGAGTGTATTTAAGTGTCGATTAAGCTGAGTTAACATCGAAAATAATATTCCAACTCCCAACTCAAACCAATAAAAACGCAGAAAATGATAAAGTATCCACCCATTAGTTCCAGCAAAACGAGTACCTGAGTTCGGATATAATTTCCAATGTTATGAATTCAGCTTGAAACACTTTTTCCAATAAAATGTATTCTTACTAATTAAAATAAGCTAGGTTCGAAATTTTTTCAGAATTGTTTACAATCTCTTATAATTTTTATAATATTCAAGTGGGATGCGTTAAGCACTGGGTTGATAACATTGGTCATCAATGGGTTAACATCCCAAAATACTACTGCTTGATGGGAAACTGTCAATACATTACATACATAACCAACGTTTCAATAAAATACTTTCGAGAACGCGTGTTTTTTATTCAAGTAGTGTTAAATATATAACAACTAAATGGCGACTTTCTGTTTTCAAATTTAATAATCGGGAATTCTAATTATTCTTTTGAAATTTGTTTCGGCCTTAAAAAAAATTAACGAGACTAAGAGAAGTGTACAAAATATTGTTAAACTGAATTGATCCAGACTATAACAGTAATGTATCGATTTTCAAAGTCATCCATGGACGAGGAGTATGATGACTTGGTGAAAGTGTATATACAATTATTTAAATCCAAAGCGCCATAAACAGATAGCAGAGATATATCAAATCAAAATCCAGTCTAGTTTTCGTCAATTAAACAACCAGGTTCGCAGCTCAAGTTATAGAAAACAAACGAAGTTGCGTAGCCGAATTGACTAAAGACTGAGATTAACGGGTTTTTGCTTACACTGAAATTACAACAAGAAATGACATGTCGAAGTTTATATTACGGGCTCTATTGAATAATCGTAGATCAATAATACGGTAAATATTCATGTAAATGATGATTACGTTCAGAACGTGTGGAAGGCATATATGGATTAAAATTATGGAGGAAATGTATTGTCGATACAGGATGAGTAGTAGCTCTTTTGGAAAAGATGTGGATTATAAGCCACCTTGAAGCAACAAATGATAATTATAATGACGAATGGCAATTTTCGGTAAACCGATACCAAAATAAAAGGCTACTAGCAACCAACCATATAAATACGATGCTGAACTTTCCAGTAATACAATCAGAGTCAGACATATCAAAAAGATCAAACCTCGATGTACTAATTATAATTATGGAAAAAACTGGATAGTGAAACATTCAGGCTAAAAGAAATGTCAATGGGGGATCCTAAATAAATGCAAAAAATATAAGACTTTCTCGGTATTCTAGAATGACGATTCCAACCCCTAGAAACGACCAAATCAAAACTCATAGGTTGCAATCATGGGGTACAGGCTCCTCAGAGGAGACGAATCAACACATGTCGCTTACAACCATTAAGAGGGCTTTTGTATGGTGTAAACAAAGACACGGTTTAAAGGACTGTGTACAATTCCAACAACAGTCCACATTAGCGCGATCCAAATTCATGGCTCACGATCTTCGAAGATCGATGACACCCCGAAAATTGATAAGTGCAACATAACAAATCACCTAGTGACCCAGTACGAGCAATTAACCGAGACATTATTAGCCACAGTAATGGTTCAAGCCCAAAATGGAAACCAACAATCGAAACTATTATGAATGTTAATTGATCCGGATTCACACATTTTGTTTATCACCTAGGAGGTATCGAAATAAGTCAGACAACCAACGAAGAATTATGTTAAAATTCGGCAAATAAATGGAAGAGACAACTGCCACAAAATTAGTTACCTTCCAAGTACAATCACGATTGAGAAAATATCCTATTTTATAAAATAGGTCTCATTTCGAGGCCTGAGTGGGATCCTTATAAAAAGGTCGATTCATAAACTATCGCCACTATTCTATGGGTAAATATGAAAACGAGAGTTTTCGGCGGAGAACAACCTTGAACTTTGTGACGTCATCAGCTATACGAACAGATGCTGGAAATTACATCGAAAAATGAACTTTCCCTGACAAATAATAAGGAGCTCGTACTTAAGACAAGCGACATCAGAGATATCCCGACAAACAACGATTGATTATTGATCATCAACCATGATGATTCCACGATGATGAATCTGGGGCACATTTACGAGATGCTAACAGTTTAAATAAGAGTTACAAGAAACTATATCATATTACTCATACAACTGCCTTTAGTCTTTGGCATACCCAGAGATGTATCAGTTATTTAACGTAGTACCAATCGCCAAACTCAATAAGGGTTAATTACACATAATAGTATGATCAACATAATTCCTAATAGTTGATTTCCTTCGCGATCACTACGCTCCTTTGACTAGCAACATAAAAAATGATGGATATTTGTCCAATATCGCGCCAATTTGTACAATACAATTTAAACAAGCGACATGTGAAATAAAACTTTCGAGACCCTAAAAGCAGATCATTGACGGCTGTACCATAACTATACTGAACCAAACGAATTATTGGACTCATTTGGTCATTAACCACTGGATATTTACTGTTACAATACTAAAAATTGTTGATTTAATATGTATTAATCAATTAACCACAATGACATTGCGAAAATTTCGCGGTCGAGAGTAACAACCCAACTGACATCATCAATCTTGAGGGAGCGAGAGCCCAGCAAAAACGCAAAGAAACTAACTTACCAGAATCAAAGTAAACCTTTTAGCAGTTACTGCCAAATTATTTAAACATTCAACAATAATGTATAATTGAACACCTTATCGTAATGATAATGGTGGTATTATCATACAGTGATAAGATTTGTAGTCGCAAACAGTTGTAACAATCAATTTTAGCTTGATTCACATTTATGAATGATTTGGTTATCATTAGTAAAATAATTAATTTACGAAATATACAAAATTATCGATTAATATTTTTCGCATTAAATTAAAATCAAAAATTGGTTAAATCGTAGTACTAAATGAGTCATTGTAACATAGACACAATAAATTATTTATTATTTTCTTATATTGAAATTTTGACGGGAGGATGGGAATCGAATACAAAATGTGGATTTTTTGTTCACTCATCCGTACTGCCATCAATTCGAAAGGTACGCGAAAAATTCTCTGTTTATGTGTTTTTAGTTAATACAAATAAATTGTGTGGTTCGGAAACAGTTTCTAAAATTGTATGGCATCCAATACTTATGGGACATCTGGGACTACGAACTAAAAATTGGTGAACAATTGTACGACATGAAATTAATTTTTTTGAAACGAAAATCTGACGAGCTGTTCAAAATAATATCGATTTTGATCGAAATATCGCAGTTTACATTTTATTGGAATCGTTCGCCTACATTGTATAGCACTCTTGATCAATTTGACGAGCTAAAGGTGAAATAACATTCAGTTAATTTTTTGGCTATTCATCTATAATTTACATTTATATTTTAGGAATTTATTTCTCTTAACAATTTAACGGATAGTGTTGTGAGTGAACATGAACAATTGGGTGTTAATTCAAAAGGTCAACCCATCAAAGTTGTAACATTCAATAGGAAAATTGATTATATTACATTAATAATAAGATTTCAGCAATTTTTAATCTCTAAAGCGTCTCACCAACCTAATAGAATTCCTCATTATTATATTACAATCGCATTTCCATGGCTTCAACCAAATCGACTACAACATTTTAAAAAACCATTAAAAAATAAACGGATATTTCTCGAACTACAAACTTTTTTGTTGTGCATGCGAGAATTGAGCTACAATTGCGAACCTCATCTTGACTTTATGGGACTATGCTCGTTAAAATTGGCTTTTTGTGACAATCGCTATATGGTAGCGGACACCAAAGAGTTAGAATTTGAAATTGAAAATTTAATCGAACGTTCCCTGAAGCGAATGGAACGCACGATGAACTATATAAAAAATGATGAATTTAATTTACATCAATATACTCTCGATTTAGATCCACCATTTTTACTAGATCTACCTATTTATTATTTTTCTTATAGATTTCAAAATAATTTTAAATTTATTAAGCTACCTTCGATAGCACAAGTAGTTAATTTTAAATCGAATTTTACTAAAAATTCAGATTCATTGAGCATTTCGTTGGAAACAGTAGTTCAGTTAAAGCAATCAATTAAATTAGTGAAAGAAGTCAATGTATTGAAAAAAATAAAAGAAATGTCAAATTCTCGTTTAATAATTGATGGTAGCCAATTTGCCGAAATGAATCATAAATTATTTTGCGATATCATTGAATGTTGCAATATAGAATCCATTATTCTAGATACCGATTATAAATGGTTAAATACCGACATGGATTCACACCGTGGTAATGCAGAAAATTCAATCGTTCAAATCTATTTGACCGGTGAAAATAAATATAATTTTATTGAACGATTTGTATCGTCGCTAGCCAAAATTATTAAGTTGCACAATATACAACTTTTTATTTATACAAAGCTTAAAGATTATCGAATTTTCAATGATTTAATAGTTAATGTAATCAGTTTACCAGAAATTAATCTAACAACCAAAATACTGATCGAATTGCATGATTGTTACTTTAAGCGAACTAGACTGGCTTTCACACGATGTCGGATTGAAAATAGTGTTACGACATGGGAGTTGTTGAATGAGTTAAAATTTGCATATGTATGCTCTAATTGAAAAATTATTGAATATTTTATTAAATATTTTGTTTTATTTTACTAGGCTGTGATCATAGAAGAGGAGACCACTTGGCAATTTATTTTCGAATATATAGCTGACCATTTAACAAAATTAAAATTGGCCGAATTCCAATTTAAAATTGATATTAGCATTGAATATCGTGACAGAAATAATAATGAGGCATTAATTACTTTAAATCATTTTAAATTTACAATTGATGAATATAAATCAAGAGTAGAAATAAGAAATTTGATCGATGGCGAAATAATGGATTTGTATTTATTGAAAAATCCCAGGCCCATAAATCAAAATGATGGTGATAATTTTTTAGAATTTTATAAATAAATAAAAATATGTTTCATTTGATGTAAACAATTAAAAAACTTGTTTAAATTGTCTCTTATTCGAAGTTATATGAATTAATGTATGCACAATCAAGGTCCATCGGATTCGATCACGAGCTTGTTCTAGACGTATTGTTTTATGCGTAGACTCGTATTGCTCTAGACAACCCGAAGAAGATTAATCTTTATAAAGCCCGTTGAGCCATGGGGGCTGAACGATCAGATTTCGAAAAGGGTTTATTTAATACTGCTAAACCCTATTCTCCTATTCAAATTGAAATGCTTAAAAGCCTAGTATATGTACCACCCGGTGAAGTCTATAAATAGTATCGTCAACTGGGGAAAAATATACGGATAGCTCAGCAAAACAAATTGTACTTCACGAAGAGTATATTTATAATATAAACCTTGTTGCACTCTACACAAACTCTACGCCAAAAAAAATTTGTCGAAGAATATCACACGATATTGAAACGGTTATAGACTCTTACGTCGAAAAATATTTATAATTTCGGTGGAAATGTGCAATAAGAGCGTTCTATAGTCTTAAATGAAGAACCCTGGTGCATTTAAACATTTAAATATCAATCAGGCATTCAACATTAAAAGGCGGTACAATAGAATTGATCTCCGTTTTATTTTAGGAATGGATAAAAACATTCAACGAAAAAATGACGAAGCAGAAACGCAACGTTAATTTCTTCTTATAGATATCATGCTGTTATCCAAATAAAACATACGTCACAAACTACATCAAACTACCATTTTTACCGCCAAATACTACATCTGTACTACATCCAATAGACCAGCGCATTATAAAACGTTTAAAGGCGAAGTACCGAAAGTTGCTGATGGACCGTTTATTGACGGCCATAGATGATACAAATGGAGTGGAAGCATTACGGATTACAATTTCTGAGTTTATAAATGTATCCATAGTAGTAATAGCATTATTTTTGAACATATGTGAAAGCAATAGTAAACAAAGTCTTTTTGTACTAAAACAAATGAGTATGTCAAATAGGAAAGGGTAATTCATTCATTCCTATTCTAACCTAAAAGAGAAAAGACGATTTTTCTTAATTTTAAGTAAGTTTTATTTAAGCCAATTTCATATTTCACGAATCGTATCCACGAGCATCAAGATATAACTAATGGTATGTAGGCCCAGAAAATAAAAATTATACTTTCCATTGCATTTTACCACAGTAGCCTATCCGAGAGCTCTCAACACAGCTCCAGAATTCTAACCAGAAGCAGATTCAACTGCGAATTTGGTGAAGGAAAAACTCATTGAAGAATATATGACACAATTAAGCGAGTTATTCTGGGACTGACGGGCGAATTGACACTGTAAACAGAAAGGTCTTAAAAGTCAACAGTAACGATAAAAAACGAGCTTATGCATCGAAATTTTGATTATTTTGCAAAAAGAAGAATCATGTCAAAGAAGACAGTAGAAAATGAGTGAAAATCAGTGAAAGCAGAAAAAGGAAGCCAAAAGCCAGGCCAGTGGCAAAGCAAATCAGTGGTATTGGTAGAATCTGACCCTGAAATCAGTGGTATTGGTTAGTGTCGAAGAAAACGTCTGCATGAATGGCATCGAATCTCGGACATCGATATCTAAAAGACATTTCCAGAATTGCATCGTAAGCCAAAGCCATGAAAATCAAAAAATGTCAAGATTATGATGTCTGCGTAATATGGGTTGAGAATAAGTCGTCAAGAAATCCTTTTCCAAAGGGATAGATGATGTTACAAGATATTTATATTAAACAAAAAATTCGATATGCAAGAAAAATGATAGAGAACATGCTGGGTAACGTAAATTCTTTGCTGAAGACGGGATTAAGAGTCTAACATCCACGAGATGATACCGTAAAAAATTATTGTTTGTAGGCTATGAAGCGGCTAGAAAGAATTATTGGTTTTTAAACGTCGCTAATAATAAAATTAAAAAATTTGTCGAAAATGGAACCAATGATGTTAAAATTAAAGATGATCCAACTACGCGTAGAAATAGTATAATAAATGGAATGTTAAGATTGTAAATTGATAGTTTTATTAACATATCTAATTTTTTAAATAATTACTAAATTTTTGTATATGAAATGCAATGATATTTCAACTCGGTCTCAATATGGGGACGGTGGCTAAACAATTAGAAATAAGTTTATTGCACAAGTAGTTAAAGTTAACATACATTCTAATAATTTGCCGCGATTAATACTCTAAATTTGCTTTAAAAAAGTTTAACAATAATTGAATTAATTAGAAACTATCTACTGTTTTTTTTGTTGTTGTTATAATTTGTACAGCTTTTGATTTTGCAAAATTGTATCCCCTGATAATATCATAGTTAGCATTAAGAATATTAATATTGCCAAAATGTCGAATTTATTTTTATATTCATTAAGCTCGATTTGTTTAATTTTTATGTTTTTATGAAATTTATATATTTTGTTGTTGTCGATATTATGATTTTTGTAAATTACTATTTGAATTACGAGTACTATCGTCATCACTATGATTTTGAAATAAAATGGAATTGATTTTTCTTACCAGTGGGAAACGATCGATAGATCGGTCACTATTATGTTGTGACGACGGTAGTACACAGGAACTAATATGATCATCACAGTTTAATGAAAATATCATAGCACCACCAAATCCGTTTGATTTTATGTAGTTTGTCTAAACGAATAATATTAAAATTAAATAAAATTAATAAATTAAATAAATTGTTTACAGTTAGTCAATATTGATTTATACCTTGCATTCTAAGCTACGTTCATTTTCATAAGAAATCCATTCGGTGCCCGCATATAAATATGGGGAACACGATTCCACATCGTATACCGTTGTAACATAAATATTATTTTGCCTAAACCAACAAACATCCGAATATGTAACAAAACCTAAACTACCAACATTACCTATTGCTTCGGCGGGTGCACGTACCGCCGTATTAAATGGATTCACTAATTTAAATGAGTGGCCGTATGTCGGTAGTCCAATCACAATTTTATTTTTACTCAAACCCTGTGCCACCCAATAATTTATCGTATAATCAATATTTAGTGTTGCCAAAAATCCACCTTCATCCCGTCGATGATATAGTGGCGCATTAAAACCCGTAATTGGCGTCAACTGTGTATAGTAATGATAATCGTATGTCATAATATTGACATAATCGGCATAGCTATTGATTTCTCGTACATCATACGATTGGTCTATTATAGATTTTGGTGATGCTACGGCCACACTCAATAGATATGTACGATGTTCACGTTGATATTCGCGTCGTATTTCATGCAGCAGTTGAGAAAAATGCATACGTTCCTTGTGAAAGGCACTTGGAAATTCCCAATCAATGTCGATTCCATCGAAACGATATTCTTCGAGTGTTGCTTTCAGCGATTGAATAAATAATTTGCGATTTGCATGGTTTACGATCATTTCAGTGAAACCACTAGAATCGGCCCCGCCAACCTAGAAATAAAATAAAAAATAAAAATAATACCCTTATTTTTAATGAAACCGATAAAGATTAACGAAAAAAAATTAAGACCTCCTTTAAGACATCGCTGCATCATCCGCTTAGGTTCGGCTTGCAAACATTCAACCAATTAGTCGCCTCTCACGACAAGAAAAGGAGGCTGTGGTGTTATTCTAACCATATTATGTTCAATTATAAGTTCTTTACGAGGCATGCGAATTCTTTTTTGTGTGCTATAATATTTTAAGACTCAGTTTGGAGCATGGTGTTTGGAAAAGTGTTGGGTTTAATAACATCACGTGATAACGTACACATATGCATGTTAGATTATGATAATATCATAAAAAACAGTATACAAATATCTCTATCGTGATTAGCTTAAATTATTCATTTTCACAAACAGTCACGATTATTGCGTGATTATCATGACGAAACTGCGTTAAGATAATTTTTAGACATGTTGCTCATTACAGTTTTATGAAGTAATATAAAACTGAAATAGAAATTCGAACTTTAAATTACGCACCTTTTATAGGCGATAATGCAAACCGCATGTTGCCAGGCATCGCAGGCATCGAGGCGCCCAAAATGAAACGATCATTATTTTTATAACATAACGGATTGAAAATCTGTGTAAATGTAAATGTGTAGGACAGGGGTATTGAAATTGTTGTATATAACTTCTCGAACGTAACCGATAAAATCGAATAAATATTACGGAACGGGTCGACGATAGAATTTATAGGCTCTGCTTAATATTATAAGAAACAAATCTATTTCATTCTAGGGCTAACCAACTGACGGCCTCTTTAGGCCAATTTTATAACTGACTCGTAATAAAACAATTCATAAACCACTTACCCATAATAATATTTTTAGATTTGGATTAATTTTTTTTAAAAGTGTCGTTTGCCGAAAATACTCCTTCATATTATCATCGACATATAATTGATGATTGGCCAGTGGAACAATACCCACATTAATATGTGTACATAAATGTGGATCAATATTTTGTGGATATAATTCGGTCGTTTGATTTAATTGGCGGGGTGCCGCATAATAGCACACCAATTTTATTTTATTATTTGCGACTTGCTGTGAATATATAAAATTTCCCAATTTCGAAGGATAAATTTTCTCATTATCAATTTGTTTTATATTTTCAATATAATTAATTGACTGATTGGTATTATCCGTTGTTAACGATGAAGATATACTGCCATCACTTTCACCTACCACACCATCACCGTTGCCTCGTATTAGTAGTGATGATGCTAAATAATGATTTGTATTTGAGTGAAATTCCGAAAATTTATTGGCACGTGTCACCCATAGTTCTGGAATCTCTGCAATACAAAATATAATTAAATTTGATTGACCATAAAACATCACCATCATCACACACACTTACCTATTGATTTTGGTGGATAATTAAAATTTTTCCTATAAATAACCGTCCACGTTGCATATACTACTAGACTGGACATTGCACATAGTGTAAACAGAAGGCATACTTGCATGTACGTATGTTTTTGTCTATATAGGATGGAAGCGGAATATAAAATAATAATAAATGGATTCATATCGATTTGTTTATAGTTTATTTACAAGTATTTATTATTTAGTTTTAATTTTACGTGAAGGTGAAACATAAAGTATGGTTCTGAATTATTTTTATGGTTGTGTGTCTACTATTTCAATAAATAAATATTAGATAAGCTTTTCTCGAAAAGTAAATGGAACAAACTAATGGGATGTGTAAATATAAATATGGTAATTAGAATAAAAGTGCTGCACAAAATGATTGCAATCGAATTTTTTGTAATAATGGAAAAGCACGTGTTTTAGCTCCACTTTTGGGCGCCAATTTTGTTTTTTTTATTTTATTAACAAACAAATTAAATTTGATAAGGTTTTTATATTTTATGCTTTAATATATTTATTATTAAATTCAGTTGATTGGAATCATTACAAATATGCCCCACATTGGGCGCCCACAAATGTTGCATTTAACAATGCATCTGAAACAAAATAGAAGTGCTTTTGGTAATGCTATTAATATGAAAGCAAATGTGCAGTTTAATTTAATGGAATTGAGAAAATTATGAATAAGGTTCTCGTATACGAACGCCATACCTGTATTCTTTCTCAAATGGTTGATTAAATCTGAAATTAAATGTAAATGGTTATTATTAAATGTTAAATTTTAGTTGAACGAAATAATCTAAATTATGATACTGTGATTAACAAATTTAAGTTTGTGGCCTAACCCCAATAATTATTTTTTTTTTTGAATTCCGCGAAAGACTTTATTCTGATATCTCAGTCATGTAAAAGTTATATTAGCATATTGCTTGTGCCAGAGGACCGTTGAGTGAATATCGGAGAATTAGTAGAAAAGCTTTAAGTTTCTTTAGAAAGATTATTTTTAAAGTAAGATTAATTCCACGATTGCCTACTTCATAACATAGAAAAATTCGTAACAAAATAAAGCTAGCCCTGCACGAGTAAGAAAGGCGTAAATAAAATTAGAATTACAATTTTATTTCATCTCGACGACACTACGCCTTACGCACTCTTTAGTCCAGATTTGACATCTTGCGTCAATTTTTTATTTTCATAGCTAAACTACATTCTGAAGGGTCAAACATTTTCATGTTAATTTCTTGGAATTTTTTTTTATTATTAAGAGTAATTAATTATGAAGTCTCCCTCTGTTGACCTTACAGTAAGCCATCCTGACATCTCCAAAACGCTTGATTATTCGGTTATTAATTAATTTGGTAAACGATTGTTAATTTGGTGAACGAGTGGCTTGTATAGAATGTGCTACCATCTTGGTGAAACCAAAGGTTGACCACTTTCATAACGTCGATTTGAGGCCATAAAAAGTTAGTTAGCGTGTCTTTGTAACGATCGCCATCGATGGTACCGGTGTTTCCAGCAGCGTTTGCGAAGAAAAATTGACCAATTATGCCACCACTCCAAACTGTTATTCTTGGTAGATGCATTGGCTTCTCTACAATTGCGTTGGCAGAATCCAACAGTTCTGCTTGTTTACATAGCCCTCGAGATGGAAATGCACTTCGTCTGAAAAGATGATTTTTCCACCAAAATCGACGTCGTTGTCAACTATCTTTCTGAGTTATGGCCTTTTAGGCGAATAATCTAAGGTCTTTGTGCAGTACTAAGGGCCAATTACTGCGATCGGCGGCGAGTTGAAGTCGATGAATTCTGTCCTACACTATAGGCCACAGCCGCAATATTCTCGGAAGTGCGCAGTGTCCGAGCTCGGAGACCACTTCTGTTATTCCATAGCAAGCCTTTCTGTCCAACTTTCTTCACCAATGTAACTACATCGGTTCGACTTGGAGCTCTTTCACGACCCATATTTTTTGGCTACACAATAATTACTTTGAAAACAAGTTTTCAATATTTCGAAACGCTGTTCAAGCGAGAACATGATTGTTTCGTGCGGCGAAACATCAGACTGAGGAACTGTCAACATTTCAAGCGTTGCCATAGTAAAAATGTCCCCGTAGCTTATGATTAAAACAAACCAATAGATGCCCTATCCTTTATATGCATTAATGTTAAAGATGGTAACGTTAAAAATATAAATATAGCTTTATGAAAAATGTGGCTTTTTTATATCGATTGATTTGACAAATTTTCAAAATGAAAAAAGGCTTGCATAATGCCATGACGAAGAGGATTCTCAGAAAAATAATATCTTATTTCACTGTATACAAGATAAGCCGAATGAAAATGTTAATGACAAATTAAAAACCAATGAGCGGGTTAGGTATTCTGTCTTGAAGCAAAAGAGATTCTAAGCTAAATACCACCGTAAGTGTACAAATTGACAATTTAATTACCAAGTAAAAAATATTGGATGCATGAAAGGTGAAATTTAAGCGAATTGAATTAGGGCTTAAAACACTTTCAACTGATTAAGGATTTAACAAACACAATTGCAAGATTTTTTTTGTTACGAACTCTTAGAAAAAAAATTGCTGACGCAATCAAAATAATGAAGCAACAGAATTTGCGTCATCAAAAATATCAGAAAAGTTTCTAAAACTTCATTTAATTTCATCAACACTTTTAATTTGCAATTTGCTACTTGCATTGATCATGATTATACCTCAGGTGAGGTATGTGACTATTAGTTCTAAGACCATTGTTTGATTTCATTAAAATTTGCTCATCTGCGGTCTAGTACATCACCTAAACGCGTAGTTCGCAAAAACGTTTAAGGAGACGGCGAAATAATATCGCTCGGAATATGTTTCAGGATAGAGAAAATCCTTTCGAATGGGAAGATATTTTTTATGCGCTATCGTTTTACAGATCACAATTTTTTGACCGAACCCATTTTTTTATATATAAGTATATATTTATTTATATTGGGCAACCGCTACCCAAAATTTAATTTAAATTGTTTTGTTTATGTCAAGGTTGATTTAGCAGTGTGCTGAATAGTATGAATATGGCGGATTGCTAGATGTATCGAGAATTCTACGCCTAGCAAATTAAAAATTGAATTTTAAGTCCGCATATTTAACAGTCGCAATTTGGTAACTTGCGATACGTACGAGAATTTACCCAAATGGAATAGTTTCTCAAGCTGCAGCACCAGAAGAAATCCATCACCAGCATTACTTCATCAAAACTGTAAAATGTTTGTTTAGTCGTCTTCTATAGGTTATATTGTTCGACTAAACGTATTTTACGGATCATGTGAATACCCTCGTCATACCACCAATGGTAATTGGCCACTAGTCGTGTATAAAATTCTAGTTCATTGTAACAAACAAAATCATGTCTGACTAATTGATTAAAGAATATATAAAAAATAATAAGAATTTTATTTTATCATCTAATCACAAAGAAAATGTAAATAAATTTATTTATCAGAACTAATTGTGTACAACTTAATTAAAATTTTCACAAGTTCATACATTTCAAATAAATAATTTTCATTGTTTAGAAATAATGTACAACAAACAACAGTGTTCAGAAGCGCACACACACAGTGATTATTAATATTTCAAGTTTCAATAAAGAAATAACAAGTGCCAAACATACATATAAGAAATGTGATAAGAAACTTTATATTGAGAATAATTTTCTACCACACAGATAATAAAATCAATATCGTATTGAAATGTCAAATGCTGTATTGTAAGTACGCCCTCGACAAGAAATGTAGCCCCTCATACTCGTATCAATACTTTAACGTAACTGCACTTTTGTTTAATGTTTCAATGATCTGTTTCATTCATTCACAAAAGTTGGTGTTTTCTTCATCTGTGCTTGAATAAACTGCCACCTGTTATTTAGAATTCTACTAAAATTCCATTGAATTCTCGATTTATGATGAAAACTTTGAAGAAGTATAGCATCGGAAACCGTCACACCTTTAAATGTTTGGTCTTTACTGAAATTTCATTAAAACGAATTGAAATTTGTTTTTAAAGTAGTTTTTAAGAAATGGCATAAGTGGCCACATCAAAGGCATTAATTATGGATATATCGAAAAATTTACTTTCAAAGAAACATAAAAACAATATTCAAAAATTTAATGGATCATGTCTATATGTTCCTAAATTTCTATCTCATAAAAACATTATTAAAAAAATTCGGCAAGGCTTTACTGAAGTGTAGGTGCTACTCTCAGCATTTAAAAAGAAGAGGCCCGCTTTGATATTTTCAAAGATAACAAACACTAATCTCAAAAATATATAGGGTAAGCAGTTCTGCAGTTTTAAAACTAAATTTGCTGAGAAAGCTCCGAGGAATATAAAATAACAATATATACTCTCACCGGACTTGCTAGACCGCAAAGAGATTAAACTATTCCTATATCAAAACAAACCGCATTTAGTTTTAGAAATATGGAAGTACTGACTCCTAAACTCTAGCAATATAATCATTGTGTTAGGGAACTGAACTTACATCATACACTTTTCAAATACAACATTATATTAAACTTCCTTCGGTTCCTGAACTGATAATTTCCTGATAATTGCATTTAATACAGGCATGTCCATTGAAATGCAACTCTGGTCTCTTGGATTTTATACGAGAATAAATCCAAGTCTTTATACAAAATATTGGTTAGTGTGGATCTTAGAAGTCCAAGTTTGATTATCTCGTAAATTTGTACGTACAGCAGCAATATTTTCTGTTGTTCCGACTGTACGTTGTTGGTGTTGCACACACTTTGGCTTATTTGCCACAGTCCCTCTTTCTTCAAATTGTTTCCGTTAAATTTTAGACTTTGAATGCACCATATTCCTTCTTAAAATGTCCCGGAATTTTCTTAATGTTAATGTAATGTGTGGACGCCCGATTGAATACCCTACAATAAACCCCTTCTAAATCTTTCAGAATTACTTTCAACCTCATGGCTACCAAAACTTTCCAAAAGCCTCCTAAATTTTTACAATTAATCAAATTGCTGAAAATGCTCACACGACTTTACAAAAAGAAGACGAATATTGAAAATGTGCCACTGAAAGATTACCTTTTCGAGCATTCAAATACATAATTCTCTTTTTATTTAAAAAGAGAGTGATGAAACCTTGACACTTGGACACTTTTCAATACTTGTAGCACAACAATGAGTGAAATAGACAATCTCTTGCGTCTCTTTTCTTTTTTGCGTTTTTTTTGTGACTTCTAGAAAAATAAATATTTTTTCAGAGCAATTGTTACGATTACACTTTAAAAACACTTCGGGATCGAACATGAATTGAAAACACTGGTACGATATCCTTGCTTGCAGATTTGCGGGTGTTAAAAAACCTCAATACATAAGTAAATGAAGTAATTGGAAGGTTTACTACGCCCCACGCATCGTCAGAGCCACCTATAATGAACCATACTACAAAACATAACGCATTTACCGCATGCTTTACAAATCAATAATCTCCAATACAAACATATAAATATATAATAAAATATCAGCAGGACATTGGTCTATATTTTCGTGAAAAATAAATAATGTATAAACGCCATTGCCAATCCCTAAAATTCTACTGCCTTATAAAAAAAAAACATTCTTTCTTCGGTCATTATTTCCCTCTTCAACCATATTTAATTCTATAATTTACCACTATTCATTCCACCACCAATATTTTTGTAAGACCATAATTAGCTGATTTTCAAAATGATTATCTATATAGTCTCTAGTCTATAGTAGATTAGGCCAAAACACGCAAACATTTCTATCTATCATTCATAAGTTGTTATACCATATATATAGAACATAAAACAGAATATTAACTCTAATTCTTTTCATTCGCAATTTTCGATTTTATTTTTGATCAATTTGCAGGATGTTACTAGTTCCGATTTGCAAAAAAAAAAAAAAAAAATTAACGATGTATCAGCTACGTTTTTTTTGCAGGATATTGGTTATATAAGAGTTTGTTACAGAAAAAAATCAAACATACATTTTTAGATAATACATTTTCGTTAATACTAAATCATTCGAATTAATTTCGAAAAAATTTGCCTCACCCACAACACATTAAAATTTTGATTGATTCGGAAATCAGTGATATGTGGCAATTAAAGTGTGAATTAGTTTGTGTGGATTTTATAAAAGATGGCGTTTATAAAAGTCACTTTTTTAACGTTTTCTAATGTCAACTGTACTGAATGTTGAACGACAGAGTACTAACGAGTAGAAATGATATTCATGACAACATTGCATCAAATGGCATGTAATTGGCTTCTGCCCTATCAACATTCGAAATAGCACATTAAGGATGCGAAATAAAAAATTTAACAACCCAACTTTTATTCATCTAAGACAAGTTCCCACCGCAACAGTACCAAAACAACATTGGGATTACTATGACCTCTGTTATTTAATTATTTGAACGATTTTGCTTTACACGGCAAATAAAAAACAGCGGGCAGATTGCATAACGGAATAACCGAAAATTGAATTGGTCATATTATTATTTAAAAAAGACACTCCTCGAGCATTATGAAGACATTGCGCGGGAGCGTCGATGTATTGAAACCCGAGTGCTTTCTGCATAGATATTAATAAGCAGTCATCCGCATGGAGCTATACAAAAACGACACCGCCAATAAATAAAACATTAAGGAGTAGTTGAAGTGGTCAATTATAGCACCTACCGCGTAAGTTAAATTAACCCAACTTATACGAAAAACGCACTGTGAGCATTTAAAAAGGTCAACCCCTACAAAACACAGAAACGGTCTATAATCTAATCTATAATCTAACAACCCAGAATGGTGAAGTTACTCCAATACGCCAAGTCGCTCCATGAAATAAAAAGTTTCAAATCCAACAATAGAGGAAGTAGATAATGACTTTTATAAGTTCACAAATTACGAACTTACCAAAGGGGGTGATTCACTCTTTTATCTAATCTTTAAGATCTTATCAATGCGATATGGGAAGTGATTAGCTTTTCGAGAATTGAAAGATACAATTCATGTATCTGTTGCACAAGAAAGGTGGCCAGTTGAAATATGAGAACTGCTAGGGTATTAGTACCTATCTAATCATCGGCGACTACCAATGTCGCACTATCCAGATTATACATTAAACCAAAATGATGTCATCGTTGAAAAACACGAAAAAATCATTTAAAAAATAACAGTAATTATAGTGAGCAGTAGCGGTAAGTGCGAAGAATTGAAACCCTTTAACGTGGGGTCATTTGGGGAAAGCTTGATTTAATTTATTCCGTATACTTTTCAAGCCACTGTGGTCGGAATGCACTTCCATGCCTCATAAAGACTTATAAATGAAAAACTAATTCTTAGACATCAATCATAGCATCCTTGGCTCGTCGTTTAGAAGACAGAACTAAACAAAGATTAGACTGGTCAACCGCATCCTTATAAAAACTCTTTGTCAAAATGTTAAAAAAAAAACTTACGGATCAAGTTTTTATCGCTGAGGGTGATTCTTTCTTATGGTTTGCTTTGCTATGGTAATACCTGAATCATAACAAGCAATTAGATATTTTTGGTGACCACACATTTGAAGCAGTGACGAATTTCCGATACTTTGGATTCCTCATGATAGTTGCGAGGGAAGGGATATAAGCACGTCCTAAAACCGTGCTTTGTATGCCTAACACTAATTCACTGCTAAAGTCGAAATACCTTGAAAATGCTGACAAGCTTAAGTTGTACAAGGTGTTGATCAGACCAGTTATCATGTATGAATGTGAGAGATGGAATCTGACGGATGGGTATGAGAGATGGCTGATGACATTCGAAAGTCTGCACAGGTATTTCGTGTAAATTCACATAATTCGCTACCATTGCAACCGTCAACCTGAAGTACCGGTTGAACAGGAAAAAGTATTTTGTATTTCGTCAGTATTTTGCACTCTGCCAGTGCAATCAAGCAAGCCCCTGGCATGAATCTGGGGAGGAAAACCTAAGCACCACAGCTGCAACTAAGTCCATCTATACAAAGAGGATTACAAAAAAATCAAAAAACATCGAAGAGCGATGCTGGACGATTCATTTACCAGCATGGCATCGGCAATTACCAGAAAAAAAAAACAAGTGTAAGAAATAACAAAAAGTGTGCCAAAACATTCGCTACCGCAGTGATGAGTGCTTTAAAACGTTCTCGCCGAGAATATAGCAAAAATGGCGGAAAATATTGTAAGTAATGCGGAAGGTCGGGCTAAGATAAAATGTGTAAATCAGTCACGAGTATCACCACAAAAAAGGAGGCCTGACGAAAAATAGAAACGGCCATTCACAACGAAATTTGCGGCACAAATTTCACACGCAGGATATATCACGTTCAAGCTCGATAAAGACAAATCTGGAGTCACTGTCATCATACTTCAGAATGGTATACCTCATTTTCAGACAAAAACATTTGTTACAGCTGAGACTGAAGCAACTCTTATATAAATGTAGGATTTGTTCAATTTCTATACGTAAAATCAACAAGTTCGATATAGATCATATCCTAAATTCCAACAAAGGAATTTCTGTCGCAGGCGACTTCAATTAACGCCACTGTACGTGGGATTATCCAAGCAGTAACCAGAACGACTAGTACTTTTCACTTTATACAATAATTTTAAAATATTATTAAATGGTCCTAACAAGCCTACATTCCCTAGAGAAAACTCAATTCTTTATTTAGTGCTATCAAAAAATATCTCGTTGATCAATCCTCCGCGATTCTTACACAAATTTTGCTCTGATCATTTACCAGTGATATTCAAAATCCCATTCAAGACCCAAGCTATATCTACAAAAGTGCTTCGCAACTACTTCCAAGTTGGAACAAGATCTTCCAGCTGTTTCTCCAATCTCTATCTCTTCTGAAATTGAAGAATATGTCAAAATGTTATCTAAAACAATCCAACACGCCATCAAGGAAATCATATTTCTTAAAGTAACCTTAACATTCCACCTAAACTGCATTCATTGATTAAGCTACCCAATCGAATGAATCGGCTGAACTATAAGTGTCCAGGATTTATTCCAAACTAATTTCCAGTTGGTTCAGTGAACTAAGAAATTCCGAATAAACAAATAGAATACAAAAGATTCCCGATAACACTCCCGAAATGTTTAAAGAAATTGGGCAGCTTAACGGTAAAAAACAAAATGGCATCACTTCAATAGCCATAGGTTCTAACTTTATTATAGATCCTAACCAGCAAATAGCATAGGAAATCTTTTTTACTATAAAAATGTACATCCTCAGAATGAGTATCTGAAAGACTCGAATTTTGTACAATTAGTCAATAATTGTGTCAATAATTTTCTTAACTCTCCTCCTAATCCAACCATTGAGATGGTCAAAAAATTAGAAGTTACGATATTTTTCGGCATGATGATAGCATAACCAACTAAGAACTAAGAATTTTACCAGATAAAGTTATCACACAGCTCACCCAAATCAATAACAGAATCCTAAAAATAGGATACTTTCCAAACTGTTGGAAAATAGGCAAAGTCATTCCTACCCATATAAACCAGAAAAGCCCTGCAATATAGTAAAGAGCATACTCACCCAATTTTTTTCTAAAAGGAGTAAGTTAGATCATGGAAATAGTCATTCTTAACAGGCTACAGCCACTAAAATAACCATATTGTTCAGCTCTCGTGCTGGATACTCTGCTACCCAAGCTTTGCTAATGCTGCAAAGTTCTATTAAAAACGCCAAACGATTTGGTCGTTCAACCATCTCAGTTTTTTTTTTTGATATAGAAAAGTCTTTTGACAGAGTCTGGCCATAAAGATTGACAATGCGGTGTTTTTCACTACCTTATTAAACTATAATCGAGTCATCCTTACAAATAGGAAATTCTTCGTTTGTCTGAACTAACACAGTTCCAGTACCAATAGCAGCTAAATGCTCAATCCTAGGGTCACACCTTTTCTCATTCTTCTATCATGATATCCCAAAACCAGATACCAAAGAAACCAAAATCCAAATATACGCCGATGACACGGCTACATTCACCTTCAATTAGCGAACAGAAGTCGAGCGGGAGGCTATTTAGATACCTTAATCAGCACTACAAATATGCAAGGAAATGGAAATAAAAATGTTAACTCTTCTAAAACTGAAATTATTCATTTCCATCCCAAACAATAAACAAAAATGCCCAAAGCTAGTACTATTTCATTCGAAGGCAGAACCTTAGAATACAAATCTTAAGTCAAATATCTAGGTGTATTTATAGATAGCAAGCTATCTGTTGCTCACCTAGAATCACCTGTTGCTGATATAAAAAATATTCGGAAAATGGCTTTTACGACTCGCAGCCTTCTATCTCGGTTTCTCAACCAATACAGTTGAGTGTGTGAGTGTGCTGCCACTTTTTGGGTTTTTAACGTATTGTGCAGACATCTCTGAGAGGAGAGCCGCTAATTGGCAAGCGCAGAGATCACTATCAGCGACGATGGCTCATCGGGGTAGAAGAAGACTTATAGTTTTCTGGTAGTCTACTTCTGGTTACGGTTGTTAACGTACATTTGTTAATTTGTAGTATAATATGTGCGAGACATATGACCACAAATTAGAAAAACCTGCCTAAAAACAGGGTGAGTTAATTTTACCTATAGCACATCAAAAATCATTGTTTTGAAAAATCGTGAAGAAAGGTATTAAATTACACGTAAAACCCACACCTTTATCACCACCGCCCGGAAAACCCAAACTTATTTAATTTTCTCATATATGAAAATTTCATATAATTTTTTTTTTATTATTATTTACTTCTTCTTCGTCTTTTTATTTAGTGTGTTTATGTGTATTTTTAAAAACTTTGGATCGTGTATGGATAAATACAAAAAAAAGTTTGGCACGAAACCTTTAAAAGGTTACAGTCTGCTATAATTTCTATACAGATTATCATAAAAATATCAATTACTTTGGTGGATTGATTGTTTCATTGGTGGATAATTGAATGTGTTTAAAGCTGATGTATTATTTTGCATTTGGTGTTAAATAACAAAAAAAATCGGGAATATACCTACAACCGTATTACAATTACAATGTAATATGTAGATGACGTTATATGTGGTTTACGTCATATTTAAAGACCGATTAGAAGGAATTAAATAACTTGTTTAGCAAACGAATAATATTTACATGTAATCAATTCATTACGACGTATTGTTTATTTGTTTAGACATAAATCTAAGATGAATTGAATCAGTCTTTGTAAAAAATGAAACGTAAAGAAAGCAATAAAAGCAAATAATTTAATCAATAATCTACTTATTTGGATGAATGAACTAAAAATCGGTTATATACATACATGTTTGACCTATAAAACTATAAATCCGTGACGTCAAAGTAATTTTGGAAATATTCATATCATAATGGATTTTTAAATAAGAATGGTTGTTATTTATTTGTCACATTTTGGCGAGTATGAGTAATTTATGGGAGTACATTATACGGGTTGACAATCTTTTTCAGAATGATATTCGTTTCTTAAACATGCAATAAATAAAAAATAAAAAAATGCAAATGTTTCGAATTAAATTGATAAAAAAAATTGTTTTGATTTTATTACAATAATAATGTGCCAGGGTCATACTATTAGCGTCGTACTCGTTACATTTTTTAATGATTGGTATCGAATTGCCTTTGTGCAAAATTGACGAAAATTACAAAATTTAGTGGTTATTTATGGTAATATCATATCTAAGATAATCATGCAATATTATTAGATCATTTATAAAGTGGCAAATGATGTGAGTAAAAACCATTTATAGATCACCCACAAATTAATCGTTTTTCTATGTTTTCTATGTAAATACAAGCAAATTTTCTAACAAACTTTAAAAGCAGATGGAGAATTGGTTTAACATTGTAGCACCTACTTTTAGTTGTCCAACATATTATTCCCTTACTGGCCATATATTATTATTTCCTAAAATCTTGCAATCAGTGGGTCCACGATTTTATTTAGGAATATGAATTGTTTTCCTATTTTTCCTAACATTTATGAGTATTATGTAATGTACACAAGTCGCTATAGAGAACTTAATATAATTATTTTAAATTTTAATATTGTACTTCAAAAAATTTAAAAAAAAACAAAGTTTTAAGGACATGGGACATGCCTCATACACAAAAAAGGGGAACCTGAAAACCTAAAGCAAAAACTTAAACAACTAAATACGGCGATGGAAAAAATAGAAAAGCTGCACGAAGTAATTCTCTTAGAAACAACTATTGAAGACTTAGAAGATCAAGGATATTTCAAAAACAACCTTTACTTTGAGATTCAGCCGTGCGGAAGATTGTACTGCTAAGTAATAACAGGCGGTACATAAGATTGAAATCAATGAAACTAACAACTACCAGCAACCAAAAATCTACAGGTTAAGAGAAATTGCGATAACAAAGTTAAATGGAAACTATCAAAAGATTTGATTAGATTTCATGAACTGTTCTCAAAATTAATGGATCAAAACGTCAGTTTAACTGACATCCATAAAATCATGTATCTAAAAACGCATCTGGAGGAAGCAGCGAGCAAAGTAACCCAACATTTGCAGCCAATAAGAAACAATTAGAAAAGCGCGATGGAAATGATATAAACGCTATTTTTGCCCTATACACACAACAAGAAGCAGCATCTGCAAATAGGATATTGCATGTCATCGTCAGAGAAAACCTACATGCAATAAAGAATTTAGGAGTCGACATTGCGAACCGGGGTGCTTGGTTAGTGCAATTTTTAACGAAAAAATTAGACAGCGAAATTCTCAAATCATATGAGATGTCTTTAAAAAATACAAAGGAGCTTCAATCCACCAATGAACTTCTTAACTTTTGAAACAACGTTAAACCTAACGACTACCGAAATTAAAGCCAGCAAATAATTGCCATCGCTATAAACAATAAGCATTCAGTGCAACAATAATAAAAAATCAATCATGTATCTTGTGTTCGGGCAATCGAAATTTAGAATGCTGCCTCAAGTTTAATAAAATGACTCACATAGAACGAATGCAGCTCATCAACTTACATGGTCTTTGCAGAAGGTACCTGACTAATGAGATGTAAAGAATGGCAAGCACTACAATCTACTTCATACAAAGCAGCCTACAACTACAACTTCAAGAAGCATTTCAACCAATAGTGCGATGAAAACGCATGAGACAACACTTTTGACAACCGCCTTTGTCAAGACCACAAGGTTTAATGGAAGGGAAGAGCGTTTAAGATTGCTGATCGATCTCACAAACGTCATTCATAACAACATAAGCTAAAAAAGTTTAAATCTATCAGGTTGTAAAATCAGTGCAGATGTCCATGGTGTAGGCGGACAAGTTGCTGGCAGTCAATAGTATATTAACCTACAACCAAAATATCCGTCAACATTTTCCAGAAACAAAATTTATGTTTGAAAAATGGAAACATTTGGATGCGCTGCTATTGGTCAATCCGAACTACAACTTTTCCACACCGATTGATATAATCCTTCAAGTCGAAAGAAGGTTGTCAAGATAAGCAAACCTCAGAAAAAGTTATACAGACTTTATGCGTGAATATGAACAACTTAATCACATGGAGATACTAACAGATGAGGAAATTTCAACAGTAGCATATTATCTTCCATTTCACACAGCACGACTACCAAACTAAGAGTCTTGTTCGATGGGTCGGCAAAAACAATATCTGGAGTATCATTGAACGACTTAATGTTGAATGGTCCAACGTTACAACAAGACTTCATATCAATTCTAATACGATGGCGAAAGCATAAATTCGTTATCAAAGCTGCCATAGAGAAGATGTTCCGCCAGATCATAATCAATGAAGAAGATCAAAATTATCAATGGCTGCTGTGGAGGGAATCACCAAAAGAAGAAATCAAAACGTTTAAATTTAAAACAGTAAGATATGGGACCAAGTCAGCAACATATTTAGCCACTAAAGTTTTTTGTCAATTAGCACACGATGAAATAAAAAAGTACCCAATTGCGTCAACAATAAAGTTAAGAAATTTCTATGTAGATGACCTGCTTTCAGGAGCAAATACATTAGAAGAAGCATTAGAATCCCAATCACAACTCATACAGCTGCTAAAGGCAGGACGTTTTAATCTAAGAAAATGGACAAGTAACAAAAAAGAATTAACAACACATCTACCTATACGAGCGCTCGCAAATATGGGCTATGCTCCATAAACATTGATGAAACAATTAAGACGCTCGGAATAACCTGGAACCCAGTTTTCGACTTTTTTGGGTTTAAAATTTCATTTTCCGAAAATATGAAAGAACCAACAAAGAGTAGCATATTGGCAGAAGTAGTCAAACTAATCGAACCGTAAGGATGGTTTGCACATTTCATCATCCAAGCAAAGTTATTGCTGTTGGATGGGACTTCAAAAAAAAACTATAGCATACTGCTACAGATTTATTACTATTCTTAAAAAACGAATACACCAAGTTCCTGGATACCAACAGTAGCGTTCTTGGCAGCATTTAGACGATTAACCTTAAGGAGGGGAACAACTTTAAACATATACAGTGACAACGGTACCGCTTTCGTTGGACCTCGCAACGCATTAAGCAAAGAGCTACAGGTGGCTATACAACAAACAAACAACAACGCAGCTCAGGAACAAGCTAACCATGAAACGAACTGGCATTTGATCCCGCTCGGTAGTTCCCATTTCGGGGGCATATGGCAATCTGGAGTCAAATCAACGAAAGTTCACTTAAAAAAAATTATCGGTGAAACAACACTAACCTACGAGGAGCACCAGGAAATGGAGCACCAGGATGAATTGCTTCACCACGATAAGGTGAGTTTTGGAAGAAGTAAACGGGGCTTTTTAACTTAGAAGGAAACGTAGCCGTTATGAGGAGGAAATAGAAAGAGTGAACAACAAATGCGAGCTGGTTGCAAAAAAGATGACCAACATGCCAGACACATGGATTCACCTAAGAGGTTACAGATGGTTTTATTCAGTACCAACTCAACGTTGAACAATCGTATGATCACAAGATATACTCCTCAATATTACCAATATTTAAACGAAGAACTACAGCAAAGAATAAAGACAGTAACCATCAATACAGGAGAAAGTCTCACCACCACGTGCACCATTATGCAGTCACGTGTAGTCTCCTTGCACTCGCACTCGCTAATAGGCCTAGTCTTTATGGCAATCAAAAGGAAAATTGATGCTCTAAATATTAACAAAGTGATTTTTATCACCAATTCGTAACAAGTGGTTCAAAAGATCTCTTTAAAGATGCGGTATGGCACGTTTACGCCCTATATTCGAACTGCTTATTTGTCAGTCTTTGTCTTTAGTCGTAATAGTTTTGTACATTTATAGCACTCCCTAAATTTTTTTCCTTCGTAATGTTTCAAATCCTAAATATTTTTCAATAATTAGAACCAACAATTCAAAAACGAGACGTTGATCGATTATATGAGTGGCAGTTTTTACGTAATTCGCATTTTAAGGTCATTTATCGTAGTTGCATTGAACATTTCTCCAAACCTTGAGATCTTTGCAGGATCTGATATTTAAACCATGCGTTACCATTCTATGGACAAATGTAAAATTACATAATTGGACCGATTGTCATTTTAATAGAGAGAGAGAGAGACAAAATCTTTAAGTGATTCCAGTTTGAAGCGGCTTCGTCCTATCAAAACTTTTTTCTTTTTTGATTTTGATGAAATCAAGAGTCTGCGGTTCACAAGTTAAACTCCGGATTTGTTTACTCAATGGATCAATTCTGCATTCTGCATGGAAGTATCAAAAACTGCTATTGTTTTAATAATGACCACCTTAACACGACATCAAGTTACGAATAAACAATTTTTTTACAAATACAAACAAAAAAAATGTGGACAAACAATTTGAAGCAATTTGGAGCATGTTATTTTCTATATAAAAATTACATACAACACTTATGTTATTTGTTCAAAATAATTTCGTCAATTAAAATGTATACATGGCACATATTATATGGTCTACCAACAAGAACGCTTAATAGCATGTAAAATACGATTTAGTATGCAAAAAAAAAAAAAACTTCAAAATTGCATAAATTAAAATATTATCGTCTGTATGTCTGTGCGTCTCCTATATAAGTAGCAAGAACATTTTAAGATTTTCCAAACTAAATAAAACAGTTGTCTTTGGAACTACACGAATTTTGATTTTGGGTCATAATAATAAAGATTTTTCGAGATTTGTCGTGATTTTCCAAGCCCTAAAATACACAACAATTTTCGAATCATTGCACGATGTGTGTGACTCAAATTCGTATTGATGTTTTATTTTTATAATATCACACGTACGCAATATAGGGGGTGACCGACTAACAACTATATAATTACCGATTTATTTAAAACGACTCAAATTACGTAAATCTGTGCACAATTTTGTGCAAAGGGTTTCATTGCACACCCCATAAAATATAAATAGAATATAACTTTGGTTATATACATATAAAAAAAATTACCGGATGTGATAACAATGCAATCGTTCTTCCTGTAGTCACGGACTTTGCGAAAATCAAGGTAATAAAATATTTATAAATGATTCTAAGGGATGAGTAATAATTGAGTGATTGATCAAAAGTCGCCACCATATGTGATAATCAACTAATGGCCTTTATGCCGTAGCAGTTTCTAGGAACTTGAATGGTTTTTATTAATATTACTTGTAATACTTCCCAATGTATCGGTAAATATCCAGTTGGAAGAATGTAATTATATTAGACTTGAAATGATCATCGATTTTAAATATCGGTGGATTATGTTGCTGTGATAATCGTAGCTTCTTAGTCGCTTTTAATAGTGAATAATTTGTTTTTTGTTGGTAATTGTACTAATTGTATTCAGAATATTTCAACTGTCTTCGAGGGGATAGAGTTACCGTTGCATGCCAAAGATTCCCTTTAATCATTTTATTGACAACGTGGAAATATTTCCCAAACTTTACTTTTTCATTAATATGTTAAAGTGTGTAGCGGTCAGAATTATTCATATTTAAATAGTTCTACACCGCGCAACACTTTCACTTCAATTGACTTAGGCGACAATTAATATTATTGCAATTGTGCTATTCAACAAAATCATTCAATCTTAGTGATTACACTGCCACCTATATTCAGAATAATTATGTTTTGTGTCTCCACTCATCTTACAACAACAAAACATAAATCCGTATTTTGTGCAGCTGACAAATGAAAGTCAAACAGGGTGACTCTTCATAATTGATGCACATTTATATTGATATGCGTTTGGTCAATAAGAACATCAGAAAAAATACATCACCCGTTTTTCTGTTGCGCTATGGCGTTGGTTATGACAATAAAAAAAGGGACAATCAAGAAAATCAGTCTTGTGGGTTAGGAGAATGAAGTTATTAACTAGTCGAAAAGTGGGTTTCAAACGAATCAGTGATCTGTGGTGATGTTAAAAAGAGTCTAATTCAAATTCCTATAAAATTTATGAAGTGAAGACAAATTATAACTTAAAAATAGCGCCGCAAATAGCGTTATAAGTGCTTCATCTTTATCAATATTCGCCTTTAATTAACGTCTACGAATCTTTAGTTTACAGTTCGGGTTGTGTTTTCGGAATTGAGAATTTAATCAAAGACTATAGTCGGGGTAGTTGATAGAATGTTTTCCGCTAATTATATAAAGGATCTTTAAGACCTTATCCAGTTCATGAAAGATGGGCCAATATGAAGACAACGTGCTTTGATAAGTCATTAGCTACAGGATATGTTTCTGTCGAATAAACGGGAAATTTGTAAATGTTTTGCAAGCACGAATGTTTTGCGAAGCACGCAATATGATGCAAAAGCGTACATTCTCTAAGACACTAATAATAGTTTAGATTGCAAGTATTCAATGTGGGTCTTCCAATTTAGATTTACGTCAATCAAAACACGTAAGTATTTGATTTAGTTTATGATATACGCATTAAAGCAGCCCCTAACGAAGTACAGACTCGATCACAATCACAGTCATAGTCATGGAAGAAAATCCCTTCAGGGCCAAACTTTTCAAACTTTTAGAAATGTTAACTTGTTTCTTTGATCCGGCAAAATAGAACTATAAAATTATAGAATTATAAATCCTCACTTAGATGGTGATTATTACACTACTTGGGTATACAGGCAGTAAGAGTAGGGTCACCAGCGAAATGTTCCTCGAAATCTATAGCAGTATAAAGCTTCTTTAAGAGAGTCGCATGGTCTAATCTATCAAAAGCTTCAATCATGTCGATGAACCGAGTAGAGGAACCTTCGATCAATGCTAACACTTATCTGTTGGTAATAAAATAGCATGTTTTGTAATCTTTATCTGCCTAAACCCGAATTGAAGTGAAGATAAAAAATTATTTTTTTTCCAGTAAATTTTTTTTTTCAGAAAATTTACCATTTTACGCAACTGGCATTTTCAAATAATTTGGAGAATACCAAAAGAAGAGATAATGGTTGGTCGTTATTTAAACACAACTCGTTTTAGTCAAAAACGAAGTAAATTCTGCAGTTTGCGCGAATACGCGGAATGCACATACTTGTTTGGGTCCTAGCAGAAACATAACGCTTAACACTATCAGAAATATGAATGATAGTAATACTAGCCCCATAATGTACCAAATTGATTAAGCAATTGCTACTTAGATGTGACTGAATTCGCCTTGCCCAAGCCAGAGAATTATGATTTAAAGTTCCAAAGTATCAGAGGTATAATTATCGAGAGAGAAGAAAACAAGTCCACGTCAGAAGGCAAACAACACTACTAACTACTTCAATTCAAATAAGAACTCTTAGGAGGAAGAAAAAGACCTAATTTATCTTTGTAAAAGTATTGCTTAGCAAACCTACAAATCTACCTCTACAACCCTGTTAATTACTTTGCATGAGTCTATCCATGAGTCATAGTTTAGGTATTGATTGAGAGTATCTTGCTGTAGTAAAAACGCGCCTACATGTTTTTTTTTTAAATAAAAACCCCACAAAACAATCTAATGGTGTTTAGATCATATGATCAATTGAAATTACACATTGAGAACAATTTGAACTCGAAAACATAATATTTTCTTGATTTGTGTGACATATAGCGCCATCTTGTTAGAAATAGACATTACACACACCAATATGATTCAAATATGGCCATAAAAAGTCACTCAACATTATTTTTAGTATATCCAATGTGAACGTCCATTTTTATAATAAGTTTAAACAGTGTAAACGCTTTGTCACGTTGACTTTTGTATATTATAAAAGTTGAAAGGGTTGGTCATTTTATACATCCTTTAGTAAACCTTTTTTAACCTTCACCAATTTTCAATTATTACTTCTACTTTTATATCACGCATAAAATCGTTTATCATACTTTTAAAGAAAATCAGAACTTCGATGGAAAATGAAGTATACATAATTTCAACGAAATCATATAAATGTAGCCGTCTCAAATGTCAAAAATAATCCACAATAATTTGTTCTTTGTACTAATCCACCCGTTAAGTACTTCACACAATATTTTGTTTTGTTAAACGATGCGTCCTATAGAGTTAGATACTGAACTGATAAGTGTTATCTATATGCATTTTGTTATCTATCTTAAAATGTTCACCGTTTAATACAAGATTTTGACAGAATAAAGGCGAAACAGTTGAAACAGCGCAGCTTTTACGACTGTGGCAATTGGTCGGTCTCTCTCATCTTTTTTTGTTCTATCATCAATCGATGTCGCTAGAAAAAAAGTTCGTGATGGTCGTTTTAACATGGGCGTTGTGTTAACATGCGTGTCTGATTGTTTTAAATTGTTCAAAAGATTGTAGATTCGATATGCAAAATACAGTTTATGGTATTGAGAATAGAATGTTTAATCCGTAATTACGTGCTCTTTGATAACTTGAAGGCGTGTTCCATAATAATTAAGCCCTAATATTGATTCAAATAGGAGGAAACTTAATGTAAACCGATTGAAAGTTACTTAAACACCAGTATAGAACAATGCTGGAACCAAACTGAAGAAACCTACATCATGAATGCCTCGGACGTACTCGACTAGCAATAATACAATTAAAAACTATAATTAGAGGAGGCAGCAAAAAAATAGAACATGCGAGCAGTACAGTTTGTGGTATACCACCTATAAAGGATGCTTCTGGTCAAGACTTTCCATCTGATGAAGCACAGTCAAAGAAATGGAAAGTATATTTCAAAAAACACATCGCCGTGCAGCTAAAACCTAGCAACACCCATCATAACCACAACATAACAGACAACATAACCACAGTAACACTTAAAGGCAATACTTCTACGACTGCAAGCGCACTAGCACCATTAATACACGAAGTATGCAATTCTGACAGAAAATTACAAAAATCTCGGGTTATCTCCCTCCTTAACACAACCATATCATATCAACAATCTGGCTCCATCGGTTTCGATACTAAGCTAGGCTATTCGCATTGTTCCAGACAAGCCGAAGAAACTAAGTCGTTCTTTATCTCGAGGAGCCATCGTCGTCGACAGCGACCTCTGTGCAGTAGGACATAAAACGCACGGTAGCCGGCGGCCATACGCGCATTTAAATATCGGAAATCCTTCACTCCGTCCAATGTGTGGTCGACACTACTAAAATTCATTGCGTCTTCATTTTAACATAATGCCAGGGCCCAGATGTTGCCCTGAGGTGTCCCGCTTTTACGAAAGATAAATTCTATCATGATATTAAAGAGTATCTGGGACCCAGTATCACCTTGCCGTACACCAAAGCTAATTGTATAAACTCCTGATAGCTTGTTTTCAACTTTGACACAGCATTGTGGCAGGATAAGCTATCCCGATGGATTTAGTCATAGGCTTGCTAAAAATTCAAGACATATTTCGTAATATTTAATTCTTTATCGGTTGCAGATTGTGTCGGAGAACGGGCCTAAATTTTCACATTTATGTTTAATTTTTGTCAGCTTGCCAGGGCAGTTGGTAGTAGTTTGTAATCTGTTGACAAAATGAGAGATATGCAGTGATAGTTTAGATAGCCATTTTTAAGGATAGTAAACCATCGAATGAGTTAGAGAAGACAGTTCCACAAAGTATTCCCTCCGAAAATCAAGAGCCCAGAATTAATGTAATCAACCACAGGGGAACGGCTTCATTTTAGTTTCTGCTTGGCCAGTGTGAGTTTCTCGTAGGATGGGTCCTTAATACACATTTCCGCAATGCACAGCATTGAACATTGAGTAAATCACAGAAAATCCTCCTCTAAGTGTCGAATACTGCATTGACGTTGACACATAAGGTTTCCATCCTGGTACCGAATAGACCTAGGTCTGAGATTGCGATTTTAAAAGGTAAACGCGCGTCTCTGTAGTTTTCAATCATATTTGGAATTAAAACCCAAATATTTTTTAATTTTTCCATACCTAGAGTCGCCTAGACGGCACTTACAACGGAATTTCGAGCTTTCACATCATCCGAATGATATCTTCCGAATCATCGGAATGATATAAAATCTCACATTTTAAATGACCCAATTCTGTCTCTAGATCGTGTCGCGAGTACGGACCTATATTTCATTGTCTGTCTGGTTTTTTTCAGCTCTAGCATTAAAGACGTCGTAATCCGGATGAATACCTTCAGATCATCCAAATTGTTGTAAAATGATGCTTTATCTTTGAGTTGGCTTGCATATGTTGGTACATTAATACAAATGATAATAAGAAAAAAAATGGCAAGATTGCCGAGCACATCTCGGTACCTGCAGTACCTGCAGGTACCTGCTGTTCAAATTCGGATTTGACAGGATAAACAGGAACGCAATTTGGAAACGCATACAGGAAATGAAAGCTGGAAACTGAGTTTAAGTCGAAGTAAAAAAATATGAAACACAATAAATCTCCCTTATTCTTATACCTTGGTTGCATAAAAGCAATACCAGATCAGACAGAGGAAGGCTGCAACACCATAACAAACATCGAACTGCACATAAACAGGAAGCGGATTTCATATTGGCGTAGAGAAACCATTAAATGAAGCAATTTATTAAAACCTGGCATCAGGAAAACGCCCATATAAGTTCCAGACGTTAAAAGAATTTAAATTTTTGTTATACAAAATAATTTTTAGCGTACGCACTGTACATTTTATCTAATTTTGTATTTTAAGGTAAAAACATTCGATGTCAATGAAAAATACACATACACAATGTCTAATTTTTATTATTTCAATTCCACTTCAAAATATTAAAGAACAAAGCCAGAGTATTTTAAGGCAATTATAAAATTCTTAAGAACTTTCGATGTAACAAAATTTACAAAATCCAATTAAAGTAAAACAAAAACAAAACCTTGAAAAAAATTCGTACGTAAATATTTTTGTTTGTTTGCATAATTTGCGTACTTTAACTATGCCAAACTTGTAAATAGTTTTTTTATTTATATGATTGCATAAATGCGTTAATAAACTGCCTATATCGAATCATAATTTTTCACCTTCACACAACTAAATTTCACTACACAAACGAGCCCATTTTTCAAAATTACCTTAAATTATGTTTTTCATTTAATAACTCGTATTTTGCTTGTTGCATATGCATTTTTAATTGTTATCACTTTAAATTTAAAAATATTTTTAAAAAAAACAACACAAAACTCGTATTTTAGAACGAGGAAATAGAAAATAATTTTTTTTTATATTAATTAAATCACTTTACAACGTTTTCGTTGCGCATTCATCGGCTGTCAACTTCAAACTAATGAAATTTTTGCATTCACAAAAAAAAACGAAAACAAAAGATATCGAACGATTTTGTGACGTCATTAATTTTTGACATTAAAACCGAGTACGTTTTATACTATATACTATCATGATATAAATCCGCTGAATAAAACTCACAATCGTAATTGGTACTGCGCCTTAATATCAAGCGTCAAAACTTCATTGTTTACTTTAAAAAACTAAACGCAAATTTCGAGTACAAAATAAAATCCAGTATATTTATTAAAAAATGAATTAAAAGTTAAAATTAAAATAAATATTTGTACCGAAATGATCGAAAGACTTATCAAACTAACGATTATAATATTATTCTCGTTATTATGTGTCAATATTAATACACTAAAAGGTGAGTCGATTATCGATTAGATTTTTGAGTGATGGCAGCTGATGAAAATCAAATTAATTTTCGTATTTTTTATAGGGCAGCTACATAAAAATTTGCAACATTATGACACTCTGCATGTAAATGATATAACGCATAGGACTATAAAACGTGGTACAAAACCGAGCACACATCCGTTCAATACGATCAAAGAGGTAGAATTTAAAACGCTTGGCAAAGAATTCCGTTTGATATTGCATCCGCACAAAGAAGTATTGCACAATAATTTTAAAGCGTATAATATCGATCAGGATGGCAAAGAATCGATTGTACATTTGGATCATGATAATTTTTATACGGGACGTGTATTTGGCGAATCAAAATCATCGGTGAGGGCCCATATCGAAGATGGCGTAATAACGGCATCGGTCGTATTGGACGACGAAACATATCATATTGAACCATCGTGGCGTCATTTAACGCATTTAAGTGATAAGCATATGGTGGCGTATCGGGCATCCGATGTTAAATTTAGTTGGAAGCATGGTGAACATGGTGATATGGGGTCAAGTTGTGGATTCGTTAAGGAAGGTCTTGAGTTGGAAGAGGATGACGATGATGATTTTGACGAAGGTGGAATTAAAAATGATTCGATTACACCTGTTCCGCACAAAATTGAACAATATTTTCCAACCTCACAATGGAGGCCGACAGATGCCTCAAATAAATCACTTGATTTGGATCGTAAGAAACGACAAGCCGATCAATACGAATATACGCCTACCAAGACTCGATGTCCATTGTTACTGGTAGCGGATTATCGATTTTTTCAAGAAATGGGCGGAAGCAATACCAAAACCACAATAAATTACCTTATCAGCCTCATCGATCGTGTGCATAAAATTTACAACGACACGGTGTGGCAAGATCGTTCCGACCAAGAAGGTTTTAAAGGAATGGGATTCGTCATAAAGAAAATTGTTGTTCATTCCGAGCCGACACGAGTTCGAGGTGGTGAAGCGCATTATAACATGATTCGTGAGAAATGGGACGTTCGAAACCTCCTAGAAGTAAGTTAGCTGTGGCTTTTAATTTTTCGTTCACCAAATCAAATCTATCTATTCCATTCCGAAGGTCTTTTCACGGGAATATAGCCATAAAGATTTTTGTTTAGCCCATTTATTTACAGATTTAAAATTTGAAGGCGGAATTTTAGGTCTAGCATATGTCGGATCACCGCGACGTAATTCCGTTGGCGGAATTTGTACACCAGGTTTTCTAATAACCCATAATTCCCATTCTTTAATTTTATCATAGCTCGATACTAACCATCGATCTTTACATATTTTTCCAGAATACTTCAAAAATGGATATACCTTGTACCTGAATTCAGGTCTGAGCAGTTCAAGAAACCATTATGGCCAGCGTGTTATCACACGAGAAGCGGATTTAGTGACGGCCCACGAGTTTGGCCACAACTGGGGTTCAGAACATGATCCCGATATACCGGAATGTTCACCGAGCGCGAGTCAAGGTGGAAGTTTCTTGATGTACACGTACTCGGTGAGCGGATACGATGTCAACAATAAAAAATTTTCACCGTGTTCGTTACGATCGATTCGGAAAGTGTTGCAAGCAAAATCGGGACGATGTTTTTCGGAACCCGAAGAATCATTTTGCGGTAATTTACGCGTTGAAGGCGATGAGCAATGTGATGCTGGTCTACTGGGAACCGAAGATAATGATGCGTGTTGCGATAAAAATTGTAAATTGCGTCGAAATCAAGGTGCCGTATGTAGCGATAAAAATTCGCCATGCTGTCAAAATTGCCAATACATGCCGGCTGGAGTGAAATGTCGTGAAGCACAGTACTCGACTTGTGAACAAGAGGCTCGGTGTACCGGAAGTCATGCTGAATGTCCAAAATCACCGGCAATGGATGACGGAACAATATGCCAAGAACGGGGTCAATGTCGGACTGGAAAATGTATTCCGTATTGTGAGACACAAGGTCTGCAGAGCTGCATGTGCGACATAATTAACGATGCGTGTAAACGATGCTGTCGTATGAGTATAAATGAGACGTGCTTCCCAGTCGAACCACCAGACGTACTACCAGATGGCACACCATGTATTCAAGGATTTTGCAATAAAGGCATGTGCGAAAAAACCATCCAAGATGTTGTCGAACGATTTTGGGACATCATCGAAGAGATCAACATTAACAAAGTTCTTAAATTCCTTCGAGATAATATCGTTAGTAAGTGCCAATATTCCGCTGAATCTGTAATATACATAATTTAAAATTACCCGATATTTCTAGTGGCTGTTGTCCTTCTAACCACCTTATTCTGGATTCCGGCCAGTTGCGTAATTTCGTATTTCGATCGTAAAAACCGTAAACGTGAAATGAAACAGCTCGATTGGAATGAGCAACTCGATTTAATACATCCGAGCGATCGAAGACGCGTCATCCATATTCGGGTGCCGCGCCAGAAAATTACCGTATCACGAATGTAAAAAATTCAACGACTTTTTTTTTTCTTATACACGAATTATTTTATTTATAATACATACATCTATACATAAAACGTTATGGCTTTTATTTTGTTGGCACCATGATAGTATTTATCTTATTTCTGTTTTTAGGAGCGTCCCTATGTTCCGTAATCCTAGAGTCCCGGTGCAATACTTGTCTTCTATTTATTGCTTTGCTCTTGGATTTTTTTTAGATTTCTTTTCGGAATCAGCCTTCAAATTTTTGGCCTAAATACAAAAGTACAAAATTACAGTTCACATACGTATTTTTATTGGTTAAAATTTCTTTATTTATAATAATCCAGACTCAATTTTTAATCCGCCTCGATAAATCGTGAATTAATTCGATTATATAGTCTAATTTCTTTTCGATTCGGGCTTGATCGTTTTTCACCATTGCTAATTGATTTGAGCAACTACAACTGTCTAAATTTTGGGAAGGTTCTTCTCTAGTTTCACTCTGATCTACGACTGTCGTACTATTCGATTCATCTGTTATGGTGAGGTTAACTACGTCGTTACTATCTTCCATATTCGTAATTTCTGGAACTTCGTTGAATTCCCCATTTGTAAAAACCGCTCCTTCCACTGGTGCGCTCGACATTTCCGCGACTGGTTCGTCTTCAAATTCCTCGATTATAAAAATTGGCCCTTCTTCAGCAGCGATAGTCATAATTGGTTCTTCGTCCTTTTTCAAAAAATATTAAAATGTTACGGTAATCGTAAACAGCAGTAACCTAATAAAAAACTACATACCGTTCGATATTCTTGATTATCGTGGCCATTTGGATAAGATTCGTTTAGTGCATCAGTTTTAGTGCATTGTTCGTTGTAACAGGTATCACGAATGACCGATCGATTTATGGCCTTACTCACTTTTTTACCATACTTTTTTACCACCTTTCTACTCGGTATGGCATTAGATTTTAATATCCTGTTCCGAGCAAAACCCATTGAAAATTGCATATTATTTTCAAAATCATCCGATACAAAATGTTCATTACATATTGATGCCGTTTTCATTTGAAATGTATCATCTCGGCCGGCAAAATTTATCCATTGTTTTCGTAATTTTATATTTTTTGGTAACATATGAAAACTTATCGGTTTGGTTTTTGCAACCGATTTTGAATTTTTACACCCCAAAACAACACAAGTCATCGATCGTGTCGTATATTTGATATTTCGTGACGTAATCAATGGAAATTATCGATCACAAATTATTTTTTTATGTGTGAATCAACTACGAAACGATAAAAATATGTGACGCCACTAAAATATTTCAGAATTCGTTTGAACCAAATAAATGTGTGACGTCACTCATCATCATTTGACGTTTGATTTTCTATTGAATTTATACGTTAACCTATAAATATTTTAAGTTAACATTTGTTTGATTTTGAATATTTTTTCACTACATTTTAGCGCTGATTTAATTTAGAAATTTAAGTTTATGTACAATTATAAGTATTATCCATTTTGTTGACATTCTAGTAAAGAAATATTCAAAAAGAAATAGAATTTTGAACGCACCCATAGCAAAGTTGCGGGATGCTTTCGTATTCAGCGCTGTAGATATTAATGCGCTAAATATAAAATTCCCCTCTATACATTTGAGTGATATTTTTGGTTTGAATCTTAACTATTTATTTAGGTCCGCTCTTAAAAGTTTATCAAATATATTGTTGCATTTTTGCCGCTTGGGTTACTGCTATCCAAGGCATGACTTTCCAAATGGATTTCACTTATTCCTATAGAGATGCACCTTTAGTATTATGGTACCACTTCCAACGATTACCTAACTTTACCTTCCGAGATTTTCCAAAATCGTTTCAAGCGCCCATTCTTCATGTGAGTGCAGTGCGACCAACAGGCTGCATGTCTTTATTTATAAGGGCAATTGTGCAGGATGTTTGCGTAGCTATTGGTGTGATAATGATGAGGACACCTTTTCACCAGTATTAGGTTTCCATTTCTTTCTTTTCTTGGACCACAAGCTGTCTATCGGTTGAGAGGGAGATTTTAAATAGGAATCTTGTGGCGGCGCGAAATATTCGCTAGCCACAATTAAACAAATCAGAATAAATTTATTTTATCAACTGATAAAATTTAAATTTATTCTACACCAGATTATACAGGTATATACCATGGTAGATAGATTTATATTTCATTTTAGTAACTCACCCTGGTCTCTGCACAATACAATTTGAACTACAAATTATAACATTAGTAGAGACACAAACCGATCATTAGACAAATAGGAAGATCGAAAATATTATGGGTTCGAGTCTGAAAATAATAATTATTTATTTTCATATGGCGGCGTAAATTTCGATAACTCAATTCGGGTTATATTAGGTATTCAATTCAATTCAATTCATTTTCAATTCAATTCATCGCCATGACAGCTTGCTTCTTTCTTTTTGATAAAAAAAAGCATCTATCACTTGAATTGTTTTTTCTCTCAAAGACGCACGGTAGTGAAGAAAATAATAATAATAAAATTAATAAAAATAATTAAATTAAAAATAAATTAATGTTTGTAACTAGTTTATAAATTAAACATAAAAAATATTTTTTTATAAAAATAAAAATAAATTAAATAATACATGTTATTGTAAAAAAATAATAAAGGAGCACACAGTGGTAACCCCGACGCCGGTTTTTACCGGGCGAGGAATTATTTATTTTTTTTACACAAGTAATATAATAAAAATATACAAATAAAGTATATATACAATATATATACAAAAATATATACAATATACAAATATACAAATAAAAAAAAAAAACACATTAAATCGGAGTCAGAAGGAAAAAAAAGCAACAACCACGTGCCACCTTACGCCACGGGGGCAAGGCCGGGCGTGGCATCGCGGGAACACCAAGGAGAACGAGAAAAAAAAAAAAAAAAAAAACAAAGCAACAACCACGTGCCACCTTACGCCACGGGGGCAAGGCCGGGCGTGGCATCGCGGGAACACCAAGGAGAACGAAAAAAAAAAAAAAAAAAGAAAAAAACAAAGCAACAACCACGTGCCACCTTACGCCACGGGGGCAAGGCCGGGCGTGGCATCGCGGGAACACCAAGGAGAACGAGAGGGACCACCTTAAATAGAACAATCCAATTATTAAGTATTTTTTTTATATTTCAAATTTATTTAGTATTTTTTTACGCCTCTCCTTCCGAGCAGGAAAATTTTGTAAATTATTTTTTTCACCACCTCATTATTGCTAACAAAAACATATTGGTGATTTAAACCCACATGTTTCTTTGAGAGACTTTCCCCAATTCAGTGATTCTGTTTGGTATTTTAATTTTTGGTTTAGACATAAGAAACATAATTTGTTTATTTTATCGACATAGTATATTGTTTTGGTGACATAGTCACGATTTAAAGATGTCAGACGAAGAAAATAAAATGGATACCGGTGAGCAAAAGAAAGTAAACCAAGAGTCGATTGGGATCACATTGCAGCCATTTTGGCCGCAGAACCCGCGAGACTGGTTTAATGCCGCGGAAATCGTTTTCGACATTAAACAAATTAAAACCGACAAAATAAAGTTCGGACACGTAATTACGTGCCTCCCATCTGCAGTGATGTCAGAAATCTCTGACATCCTACAAAATCCGCCTAAGGAAAATCGGTATGAATTCATTAAGCAGGCGTTGATTGACAGACTGTCTCCGTCTGACGAGAGACGAATTGAGCAACTGCTGGCTGGACAGGAATTAGGTGACAGACGCCCATCAGAGGCATTAAGATATATCCGGGGATTAGCCGGGACGGCGATATCAGAGCCGGTAATTCGGTCAATATGGACACGTCAATTACCGGAAATAATTAAAATGACTATGCTCACACAGGCAGACGATGCCGTGTTGGAGGCGATGGCCAAATTGGCCGACAAATTATACGACGCAATCAAACCATCGGGGCAGTTGGCAATATTGTCGCGATCTCGCGACAGGACCCCCAAGCCGTCCCCGTCAGCATTTATACAATCAGGTCAAACTGAAACATTCAGTCAATCGAAAACGATCGAAGACAGGGTACGAAACTTAGAATCGAAGATGTCTGCGATTCTAAATCGGCTAAATCAACGGAGTCGCTCGTATTCGGGCAACTACCGTAATCCGTCATATTCTCGGAACCGCAACGATTCGCGATCAAGGAATCAAACAAACAGAAATAAAGGCCTGTGTTATTTCCATGGCAAGTTTGGAACAAACGCGACAAAATGCGTGAAACCATGCACTTGGGTTAGTCAATCGACACCCAATACGTCTGAAATAAAAGAGAAAAAAAACGACTAAAGTCGCAGGTGGATTCGGTGACCGCCAAATTGTCGGCACCGTATCATTTCAAACAACCGACTATAATCACCTGCACTCCCAAACAATAAATCGAAATTTACCTATTACGCCAAACGTGGAGTCTGCGACCAACATGAAGTATGGTTCGCACAGACTATTTGTATTGGATACAAACAACCACATGAATTTTTTAATAGACACGGGCGCTGACTTGTCAGTCATCCCGTACATGAAATATAAACAAATATCACTAGATATCACGCGTAAAACGCATGACCTAGTATTATCGGCAGCAAATGGAACTACCATTCGCACTTATGGCACAAAGTTGCTTAAACTCGATATTGGACTAAGACGTTCATTTACGCATGCTTTTATTTTGGCTGCAGTGAACCGTCCAATTATCGGTGCCGATTTTCTTAGCAAATTTGGGCTGCTAGTAGATTTAAAACAAAAAAGGTTAGTCGATTCAGTTACTACACTGTCAGTCGACGCCACAACAATTTCGGTCACTACACCGCTACCTATACACTTTGTCATCGACAATGGCTATGGCCAATTATTGAAGAAATTTCCTTCACTTATAGCAGAGCCTAATTATAATCTACCAATTAAACATAACGTGGTTCATCATATTGTTACTGAGGGACACTTACCAGTATCAAGACCACGTAGATTAGACCAATTACGGCATAAAGCCGCGCACACAGAGTTTCAACATATGGTGGAATTGGGAATTTGTCGAACATCGGCATCCCCCGTCTCGAGTCCTCTTCACTTGGTGAAGAAGAAAGACAACGATTGGCGACCATGTGGGGATTATCGTAGGTTAAATACCATTACGATACCAGATCGTTACCCGATCCCCCACATACAAAATTTTAACATGCAATTGAATGGTTGTGAGATATTCACAAAATTAGATCTCGTAAGGGCATATCACATAATTCCAATCGCACCGGAAGATGTTTATAAAACAGCGATCACGACTCCATTTGGCCTATTCGAATTCACACGAATGCCATTTGGACTTCGTAATGCCGCTCAGACCTTCCAGCGATTCATGAACGAGGTCGTTCGAGGCTTAGACTTTGTCTTTGTTTACATCGACGACATACTCGTCGCTTCGAAAAATGAGGTAGAACACAAACTACACCTTGAACAAGTGTTTCAACGGTTAGTTCAGTTTGATGTTCATATTAAACCCTCCAAATGTGTTTTTGGAGCTAGCACATTAGATTTCCTCAGTCACAAAATAACACCCGATGGAATACTACCGTCTACAGAACGAATCAGTGCCATCGTGGATTTCCCAGCTCCGACAAACATTAAATCTATCCAGAGATTTCTGGGAATGGTAAATTATTACCATAGATTTATACCGAAAATTGCGCATATTCTCGCACCAATTCATGGTCATTTGGCAGTGTTATTGCGTAAGCCCAAGACACAAGAGAATTACTCTTGGACAAACGAATGTCAACTAGCATTCACGTCACTAAAAACTGAATTAGCGAGAATAACATTATTGCGCCACCCACTGAGTGAAGCGAAACTAAGCATCACGACCGATGCGTCCAGCATCGCAGTCGGGGCGGTTTTACAACAATGTCGAAATAATCGATGGGAGCCTTTGGGATTCTTTTCGAAAAAACTAACCGAAGCGGAAATGAAATATTCCGCATTCGATAGGGAATTATTGGCAATATATCAAGCCATTAAACAATTTCGATATTTTGTCGAAGGTCGGGAATTCACAATCTTTACCGACCACAAACCTCTAACGAGAGCTATCAATTCAAAAACTGAACGCAATCCAAGGCAAACTCGCCATTTGGATTATATAAGTCAATTTACAACTGACATACAGCATATTCACGGCCAAGATAATGTGGTAGCAGATACGCTATCACGAGCAACAATTTCGGAAACTTCCGAAATAACACTTCTGGATTACAACACGATAATCGAAGAACAAAAGAAAGACAGTGAACTTCAGATTTTATTATCTGGTTCTAGACGTCACCAGTCCGTTATGAGACTGGAACTTTTGAAACTACCCGGACTAGAGGTAGTGTGCGAAACAACAACGGGAATAAATCGCCCATATATCGCAGAGTCAATTAGGCTCAAAATTTTTAAAATGTTGCACAACTTATCCCATCCTGGCATACGTGGTACGCGTAAATTGATTTCACAACGATATTTTTGGCCGAATTTGAACAAGGATGTAGCCCATTGGACTCAGGCTTGTTTAGCTTGTCAAAAAGCTAAGGTTCAGCGCCACACAAAATCACCGCATGGTCTATTCGAAATTCCACCAGGTCGATTCGAACATATCCATATCGATATTGTAGGACCACTACCACCATCGAATGGATATACATATTTATTAACTTGTGTTGATCGTTTTACTCGGTGGCCAGAAGCATACTGCATGACAAATATGTCCGCAGCGACCATTGCAATGACGTTGGTGACAAATTACGTATCTCGGTTTGGTGTACCTCTTCAAATTACCACTGATCAGGGGTCCCAATTTGAATCAAAATTATTTACAAAGTTAACTGAAATTCTGGGATCACACCGAATACGCACCACTGCTTACAATCCGAAAGCAAATGGCATGGTCGAACGGTTCCATAGACAGCTAAAAGCTGCACTCATGGCAAGAGAAAACACAATCCACTGGAGCTCTGAGATTCCAATTATTTTATTAGGAATTCGAGCTACCGTAAAAGAGGATTTGAAGTGTACACCAGCGGAAATGGTGTACGGACAAACGATTAAACTACCCGGAGAATTTTTCATAGAAAATCCCACAAACAATTTACCCGATCATAACACAGTAGTCGACCAACTTCGCAACACCATGCAAAATTTGATACCATCACCTACACGTAAGTCGAAGCAAACTGATATATTTGTTCCAAAACTATTGGATGCGTGTGATTACGTTTTTGTGCGAGATGATAAGGTACGAATTGGATTATCACCTCCATACGAGGGGCCATACAAAGTTGTGCGCCGCCTCCGAAAATCGTTTGTCATACAAAAAAACGACAAACAACAAACTATATCAATCGATAGATTGAAGCCAGCTTACGGTTTACAAGATGCATCCATGGATGTTGGATCAACTAGATCTGTTCGTATAACTGAGTAGGTTGGATAAATTTTCATTATTATGGAGGGGGAATTCACTTGCAGGAGAGTCCTGTGGCGGCGCGAAATATTCGCTAGCCACAATTAAACAAATCAGAATAAATTTATTTTATCAACTGATAAAATTTAAATTTATTCTACACCAGATTATACAGGTATATACCATGGTAGATAGATTTATATTTCATTTTAGTAACTCACCCTGGTCTCTGCACAATACAATTTGAACTACAAATTATAACATTAGTAGAGACACAAACCGATCATTAGACAAATAGGAAGATCGAAAATATTATGGGTTCGAGTCTGAAAATAATAATTATTTATTTTCATATGGCGGCGTAAATTTCGATAACTCAATTCGGGTTATATTAGGTATTCAATTCAATTCAATTCATTTTCAATTCAATTCATCGCCATGACAGCTTGCTTCTTTCTTTTTGATAAAAAAAAGCATCTATCACTTGAATTGTTTTTTCTCTCAAAGACGCACGGTAGTGAAGAAAATAATAATAATAAAATTAATAAAAATAATTAAATTAAAAATAAATTAATGTTTGTAACTAGTTTATAAATTAAACATAAAAAATATTTTTTTATAAAAATAAAAATAAATTAAATAATACATGTTATTGTAAAAAAATAATAAAGGAGCACAACCTCTCGATTCAAAAAGCACAACTTTAACCATTAGTCTAATTGATCAGTTTATTTTCTCTGTCACGGTGGTTTTGTCTGATTGAAGCTGATTTCCAATTTGCTTTCTAATCGCAGTTTAACTTCATTTTCGTTCTCTTCATTCGAACCATTTTCAATACTAATAACGACCGGATGGCCAATGGATTTTAACGGGTAAGGAATCATAAACGTAATTTTTATACCTAAGGCGGGAAAACGATCTCATTGTAATCCTAAAGACCTTACGCCCATTAGGTTATCTTCTTATTTCTTGAAAATTTTAGAAAGACAAATAGTGGCTTACCTCAAAGACTCAATCGAGCCTGTAAGGCTGTCAACTTCTCAGCATGCATATTGTAAGGGGAAATCGGTGGAAACTGCTCTCCATTCCCTCTTATGTCCTATCGAGAAGTCTCTCCAATATACGAAATTCTCTTTGGTGACCTTTTGTGATATAGAGCGTTTAATAATGTCAACCCAGAGACGATCACACAGACACTTTCAAATTTGGAGGTCATGCTTTAAAATTGTTGCTTATGCAGATGATGTTTCTATTGGCACTTTCGGTACTATCCTTGTACCCTCATAGATATTATGCAGAAAGCTCTTGACATCTTACTAAATGGACCAATAGTTGGCCTTAGTGTTTACCCCTCTTAAGACTGAATTGGTTCTTTTTTCCAGGAAGGATAAACTTCCTCGTTTTCACCCTCCAATTCTTAATGGAGTTGTTTTGAACATAACAGACAAAGTGAAATTCTTGGGTCTTATTTTGGATAGCAAACTAAGCTGGAAGCCAAATGTTCTGAGCAGTTTTAAAGTTAGGTTTCATTAATTTCTTTATTTGGCTCGAAAATTGATGAAAAGGTCGATGGTGGGGTTTCTGTAGTATTTTTCAGGCAGGGCTTATAGCAATCAAGGAAGCCACAGATTGGATGGATCTTGTAATATCTGTAAGAGATATTGGCATTTTTACAGACAGTCGGGCTATAACTAAAGTTCTACAATTCGGCTTTATCGCGTTGAAAGTAGCCCGAAGCTGTCATTCATCTCATAACGAGATAGCTGAACAGTTGAAAATCCATCTGATTTGGGTGCCAGGGCCTTTCAATATTACGGAGAATATGAAAGCCGATGGACACGCGTGACAAGCCACCACTTGCCTCATCTTACCATACATGGTGGACATTGAAATTCCACTTGCTAAGTGCAAACTCCTCCTTAAAGAAGAAACTTATAAAATTTCGAACAATAGATGGGCAAATTGTACCTCATGTGTAATCATTAGGCAGATTTGGCCTAATTTGGACTTAAAAAGGTCTAACCAGTTAATATCAATGCAACGGCGTAATATTAGTACAGTTGTGGCTGTCATTACTGGACATTGTCTTATCGGTAACCATGTCAGTAGACTTGGAGTTTTCTTTCATGATTACTATCGAAGTTGCAAGGCCTAGTCAGGCTCAAAACAGACTCAAGTTGTTGGCAGTTCTCCTCCTGTGCAATCAGACGGATCTCATAAAATGAGCGTTACAGATGCCACTGCTACTTAACCTAACCTAATACTAATAATTGAATGCTTAACTTCATCGTGCCCGTCCCAACTAGCAGTTTCCTCGACACCATTTCCTTTAAAAATATTACATCCGGACTCAACTTTAACTTTGGTCTCAGGATCAGTGCATCAATATTCTTCATCGCCCTTACGAAAATTGATGTAGGCCATTTGTTTTACTTTTTGTCCCATTTACAACGTTTTTCGATAAATATTGTCCTTCATAGTGATTTGTTGACTTTTTCTTTCAGTCATTTTTAAATTCCGATTCCCCTATTGCATCCATTGTAGCAATTTTGTGAAATATGTACTCGTGTACCACAACTAAAGCATTTTGCCGGTATTCCGTTTTGCCATTTTGCTGTACGATTTTTTTCCTACATCATTATTTATTATTATTTATAGTTAGACCTCTAGACCTAAAGACTCCTTTTTTCTCGAAACAAAATCGAAAACTCAAACCTGCAATAACTCTTTTTTATAATACTTTAACCCACCGCTGCCACCAATTGTCGCGTATTCAAAACCCAATAATAAAAACCCTAAAGGTAAAATGACAGTACGAAAAATACCGGCACATCGATAAAAGCAAAATATTGTACAATATTTTATCATGCTGTCATGCTACTCGCACACGCTACAAATCTAATTAGAATTTTAAATTGTTCCACCCCTATTCAGCACAATAATCTATTTTTGCTGAAAATTGCGTGCATTTTCAACTAAACAAAAACAAAGTTCATTGTAGAATGGCTTTATTACTGAAAGGCATAAGACCATAAGAAGTTGATCGAATCATAAAATAGGAATAAAAAAAATGTGACCTTTTAAACTGCATACCGTCTGATTACAATTATTATAAATTTATAATTTGATATCATTTTAAAGTGAATTAGAAAATTGATTTTTGTGGTTCTTGAGATCTGTCAAAATAAAAAGTGGAAACATTGTCACTTTGTGAAGGTGTGTGTGTGTGCGATAGTTTTTCTGTATTAAAATTGCAAAAAATCCTTTATTCAGTTCAATTTGTGTTGACCTCAGTAAAATAGTTTTTTTTATAGTTATAATTGTTATATATTTATAATTATATTGAAAGTGATTTATAATTATTTTTGTTGTATGTGGAAAATATCTAATAGAGTTTGTGAGTGTATGTGCTGACTACAGAAATAATAATAATAAAAAAAAAAAAATGAGTTACGATGTGTTACCAAATCGATTAGGGGGAATACAACAACATGATATGATTACTACAAATACTACAACAACTGGATCAGCTGCTGGTGTAGCAACAACACTAGTATCATCGACAACAGCAATCGCATCATCTTCATCAGGTGGCAATGATACAAAAAATAAATCACCTGAAAAGAAAAAATCGGTATCTTCCCCCTCATCGCCATATTCAAATAATGCGAGTGTTATAAATGTTGACCTTCCAGATGGATTGCCTCGTCTACTGCCCACAAATATTTCTCGACCACCCACCTCTAAATCGGGTACACCTTCGCGTAAAATATCTGGATCCAAGTTTACAATCCCCTTTACATCTCATTTCTATTCGTCAAACGAAAATAGTGCAAATGATTCAATCGATGTAATGGGTAGTCCAAGTAATAGTGGCGGTGGAACGAAAAGTACGCGTACCAATGATGACTCGTTTCCTGAGCTTAAGATAAAAGTGGAATCGAAACTAATGTCAATGTGGCATAATGTAAAGTACGGTAAGTCGTTATGACATTAAATTTTTATTTTTAGTATTTAAATATAGAAAATATGGGTTTCACTGTGTTTGATATCTGTTCTTCTGTTCATGAAGAACATCTGTTCATTCTTCTGCCAAATCAACAAAATGTTGGTTAAAATTGTTCGATATTCCACAAATATCTTAACTTAAGAGGAACATTTTTCTGATTTACTCAATGTTCAACGAGTCTCAAATACTGTATTTGAAATTTGTCAAATATAGACTGCGGAGATGTGCATAGAGGACTCATCCTACGAAGAATTTACAGCAGCCATGCAGAGAAAAAAAAGTAACCGTTTCCCTGGAGAGTAAACGATCGCAGCATAGCTCTCCTTTGAATAGCATACAATTTATTGTCTTACATAATATTGGATAGCATCACTTCCCTATAATCGGTTAGTCACTGATCAAGTTTTTACGCTGCGGGTGATTTTTTCATTTCGTGACCTCCATCAGGTGTTCTTGAATTTCCAGCATGCTATGACTCAATCCATCGAGAAAGCATATGTAAATATCTGTGCAATTTAACGCAACGGTGTTAAAGAACTACTGGATCCATTTTGGATTTTGTCGCCGACAAAATAATGCTGATAAACTGTAGTTGTACAAGTTATTGCCGATAGGTGACCCGTTCTTATGAATGGGCCCAAATTCACCTGATGTCATTCAGGAAGTAAAATGATCTAGTATGCTAATTAAATCACGTTCTGCGAGCTAATCCTAACCGAATGGTGCAGTGATCTCTGAAAGGAGAGCCTCCATTTGACATGAGCAGAAGTCGCTGTCTCCTTCGGGTACTCTAGACTCTAGAGCAATATGAAGAGTGAGCTCGAGATCTAAACCGATAGAGCCAGATTATCTTCTATACAATACGGGCCACCAATGGTCTGTAAAAATCGTTTATTATTATTGATCATCTGTTTGTATGTATTTCCGTTCGCAAAATCACAATTTGCAGTTGCTCCAGCACTCGTATATCTTTTGTAAACCATATTCAAAGGGTCTTTACTTTAAATAAATCGTAGCAACCCGTTTGAATATTTAAAATTCATAGCAACACTAAAACCTGCTAAAATAATTTGTAGCTCAATATATACCTGGGCGAGTGGTTAACGTTGTTCTCGATAAATTTCACTGCAATTGTTTAATTTTCCATTCTGTAATTTTCCATTCCGTCGCTATAAACTTGCAATCAGTCTGTTTCAATTTTTGTAACATTTTTCGAAAATATTCCATTTGATTCGTGCTAATTAAATGATTGTTCTTATCTGGTTTAATACGAAATACCAAGAAAAGTATCTGCATTGCATGTGTCTATCATTTTAAATTCTCTTGATAACAATTGTTTAACAGTTTCTGTTATAACTTTAGATGGTTCAATTAAAACACGATTTTATCTCCTTTTTATTTTAGTCTTACTCCATTAATTCACCGTATCTCTCTGACTTCCTCTTCTCAACTATTACATTTTTATTCTTATAACTAATACTAGGCATTGCTAATACAATGCTTTACCCTATAAACCATAAAATTTACGTCTATTATATAACAGTTTCGATTGTTTTAATGTCCCCGAATACTTTAATGTATAAAGAATAATCTAAATAGCATGAATTGAATGTGCTTACATCGCCATCAGCAAATGTAATATCTGGTCGCGTGCCTTGTACCAAATAAGTACTTGTATTATTATTTTTTTAAATTAAAATATCATCGACGTATACCGTCAATATTAATGTAGCATTCACATAATTCTCAGGTGTTTGTGAACCACCTTTCACAACTAAACGAGATTTAAACCGAGTTTTAAAACTATCGGACTCTCGTTCTGTCTTATAAACCCATTTTGATATTGATACCACTTTTGTCCTTAGGTAAATTCATTAAAGTCCATGTATATTGTTTTCAACCAATGAATTTATTTCATTACTCATTGCTTCATACCATTCTTTTGAGAATCATTTATAGTGTCGTCACTTTCTACAACAATCATAACCTACAAAAATAAACTCCTTTGGGTCCCATTTGTCAACCCAGAAAGTTAGAATGACCCTACATATTCCTCGATAATTTCAAATCCAAATCCATTTAATTTGTTGGCTGTTTTAATAATTTTCGAATGATAATTTTGGAATGAAGATTCCTTTAGAATTTTCAAGATTTTTTATTATAAGTGACGTTATTAGCCCAATTCGACGAGTAACACAATGTTATATGTCCCACGCAGATTTACATGTTGAAATATGAACATACAAATTTAACTCAATGCCGAGTATCATGTTAGCTTTTGCCTTTTTTAATTTTTGTGTAGTCTCCCGATCAATATCCTTATCACTAATACAATAATCAAGATCATCTGCATCCAATAATGCACGAATAGAAAATTTTTGCTCATCCATTTTCAGTAAAAACATGTTTTGTTTATTAGAAAACTGATAAGTTTTTATTACTATTTATATTTACTATTACTATTTTTTATTTATTCAAAAAAATTTAAATTGGCAAACGAGTGATTTTTAATTAAAACTATATAATGCTACTGTAAGGCCACCATTCTGTGCACACAAATCACCCACTGTTTATCGCCATATAAATCCAAAGTATTATACGAATCAATTTCCAATAAATTCTTAGCATGTTATTTTTTACTCTATCGCAATCCGTTATGAAATAAAAATAAGTACAATAAGTGAAGCTACGTTCTATTTTCTGGTGAAAAAATGTTCACCACGAAGTTACTCATATGAGTTTAAATATTCTCAACTCGAGCAAAAATATGACCAGGCAACCAATTTAAAAAAACAAAATTTTATTTTTATAGAGATTTTTTCGTGGTGAAAATTTCTGAACCAGAAATATTAACCAGGCTAGAACGCAGCTTGAGCGTTACTGAATACGGCTTTCTTCATGTAAAACTTATACTTAATTAAACAAAAAGGTGCATCAGACTCTGTAGACAAACATATCAACCAAAAAAAAAATTAATTTCCAAAAATACTTCTGTTCATTTTACGTCATGCCCAATCAACTCTTCTTCTTCTTCGCGTGGGAATCTAAACGTTGTATACCCATCGTCGCTACAAGTATCAGGGACAGAGCATCCCTTTACCATATACCATAGCTTATTGCAAAAAATTCCTAATTGCTTGGTCTAAACTTTGATACAGCATTGTGACTGTTACTTTTATGTACAATTTTGTAAGCAGTTCTCCTAGCAAGGATCGGATTGTTATTCCATGCGATTGTGAAACGTATTCGCGTTTCTCTATAAGGTATATTCTGTTGCGAACAGAACACTCCTCATCAAACCAATTATTTTTGGGTTACATTTTTACTTAACCGAAAGTCGCTTGGGCGGTACTGACAACTGAAGTTTTCAATAAGTATCTTCCATAGAGCGTTCATTTATCAGACCTCCACAGTTGAAATTCTTTTTTCTAGGAAATTTTCGTCGCTAGTATGGATTTTAGCACATGTCAATCTGGTGGTTGCCAGCCTTAACATTAAATGCATCAATCAGTATTCTGGCGTCGTGCTCCTGTAAGGTTCTCATCAAATTGTTGCAAAATGAGTCTACCTTTGGGTTAGCATGCATAAGTGGGCGCATGAATACAGAGGACTGACTGTTTGGCCAAAATACGTATGTTCCATATACGAATCCTAACCGCGTCCCTTAACGTGTTAATTTTGGCGGTATGCATATTTAATTTTGTTGATGTTTTTAATTCTCTAAAAACTTTCCACTAAAATCTGTTATTTATCTAAATTGTTCATCAATTATCAGTGCCTAAGTAATCAAATTGATCCATTCTTAAAAATTTTAACAATAATAATGTCATAGTTTTTGTTATTATAAAAATTTAAGCTTTACCTAATCAATTATATCAAAGTGTGAATTAGCTGATTGATGTATCATTTTTGAGAATTTTAACTATCAATGTGAATTCAACAGGTTTTATCATAACTAAATAATTATATAGACATAGCATATAGGGATATAAAAAAAATAAAAAACTTATTTGTTTATACAGTGTTTATACAGTGAAACTTCTGAAAAATGATAAAACAAAAAATCGTAAAAAATTTTAATTCTTTACATTTGTAATTTATAGACCATTCTAAACATTCTCGAAACGGATGGTCATTTGCTTTCAACGGCAGTAGTCTCGGACGTGCGCACTGTCCGCGACAGGGGGACCACTTCTGTTATCTAATAGCAAACCTTTCTTATGAACTTTTTCCACTAATTTCACTACAGCGGTTCAATATTTAATTTGAAGATTGCTTGCGGCAATCTTCGAATTCAATATTTCGAAATACTCTTCAAACGTAAACATGACTGTTTCGAGGCGCAAACATCAGGCTGAGGGGTTGGGTCTCAATGAGAAAATTGAGATTTACTCGTTTAAACGCTCCTACTTATCTAGCTAACATACTGTAACTGTGTTGTTCCTATAACAGGAATACATCCTAAACAATGAAAGTAACAGAAACAAGCAGTACACGCAATATGGCTTCCAAATCAGGATAACAAAACGATGACTCAGTGAAATACCAATTCCACTAGGAGCGTTTAAACGAGCACTTTCAATTTTCTCATTGAGACCCGATTGTTCCCGTCCAACTTCTTTGTACATCTATGTAAAATGATAGTAATGCAGTCTCAATGCTGGGTTGTGAACAAGCTATAAGGAATTTTAGCGACCCATTCCGCAGACGCAAAGGTTGCTGTTGGTAACGATGTCTCCTCGAGGTAGAAAACAACTTATCAGATTGTTGATTTGGTACGGGTCTCTAATGGCCTGTAAAAACCGATTATTATTATTAAGCTTGTCAATTTTCAAAATAGATTCAAATAAAAACCAGGTTTGACAATAGTCTGAAACACGTGCCCTTGAAATCTCAGTAAAATAAATCAAAATAGTTCAGAATCACCGATCTTAAGTGTTGATCATTAAAATAAATTACGCCAGGCATATGATACGTTCGGCAAGTCGTGCCTATACCAATCAAACCAGGAAATCATAAAAAAATGATCGTAAAGATTACAAATTACAATGTAAACAAAAAAATGCTTGTGTAAACGCAGATTACAAAGCTAATTACCGTGACAATTATAAATAGACCAATTTGCCGCATTTAAGATAAGCAACGAGTTACGAGAAAGCCTCATAAAATTGTTTCAAAATTGAAGTACGATACTTAGTAAATATGTTTATCGATGCACTCAGTAAGCGTAAATGTAAAGTGGAGGATTGGCTTTGTTTATAAACAAATTCATCTCGTGAATATATTGCGCGAATTACCGTCTGTATACTATTTATATAAATTTGTTTACTATGCCGGCTATTTATAAAAATGTTTAAATTATTTATTACCATCTTACTAAGTCATAGTCATTCATGAATCATTCCCAAGGTGATATACATAAAATATTGAATGACGTGTATTTGAATATTGCTAATGATAATAGTTAGTCACATGGCATCATAATATGAAGTAGTCGTTTAAAATTTTTTATACAACAAAGGTCATGTGATCGGTAATTATCGAAATATGACGAAAGTATCGTAGATGATAAGAAAGTTAAGTTCTATAATCTATAGGTTTAAGATTACATAAGTGGCATACACTACATTATACAGAGCAATTTACGCAGATGTTTAACCGATTGAATTCCATTGAAAATATCGATTGATATCCAAGTGATACTCCTCTATAAGGTCATATCTAGTGTGTTAAAGAATAATCGGCCAAATATAATTAAAATGATTATCGTAAAGCTAATTAAATATATCAATTGATCATTCTTGTTAACTAAGGAATTTATTGTCGATACGATAGTATTTAATTATCAGTCGATCAATATTTATTGTAGATCCTTTAATCACTCATAAAAAAACGACATAGATTGATCGATCATAATTAAATGATTTGTTGGTATAATCTAACCCATGTTGTTGACTATATCGTAAATATAACATATAAATGAACATGCTCATAGAATACCACCACAATATTTACCCTTTGGTAGCTGGACTTTCAAAATTCAGACCTATGAATAAATTAATTATATGCTCCAACACGAACCAGCGACCGATAGTGTATACTTTGCAAATGTACACGATCTCATTGTAATTAGCACATTCTTTTCTTAAAAACGATTGGTTTGATGAGTTGTGTCGTCTTTAGACCACCACAAGGAGGTCCATGCTAGGATAACTTCAAAGAAGTGAATGGTGGAAGGGTTTCAATATTGATGGGTATGAAAGTTGGACTCTGACAGAGGAATATGAGAGATGGCCAATGTCTAGCTTGATCATGTTCTATTTGCAAATCTTAAACGGATGTAATCATGGTAGAATCCTTTTTAACTTCTTTGTGTTGATCGAATCCTATGGAGAGGGATCAATGACAAGGTAAAGCAACGGCCTATAAAGGACCGATTATTACCATTATATTTGTTGATATAATCTGATTGGCTTAACGATTATTAACGATCAACCAAATAAACCAATCGAAAAGCTTATATTCTGAAAATCATGAAGATCATGATCGTTTAAATAACTGAGATATAAAATAGTTTTAAAGAAACGATCGTAATTATAGATAATATTTTAAAACAACATTCCCGATCGTTTACAAATTGACTATTTGTGATCAACAATCATTTAATTCAAGACCATCTAATCTAGATCGACTATACAATTTCAATTCTATTTTAGTTCATTTATAATTTATTTTAATCAATTTAAATTTCTAACTCGTGTGATCGTTTTGTTTATAGTATAATTTTTGTACGATCACATGCAAAATTTTAATTTCAATATCAATTATAATTTTTTTTTGCCATATCATATCCTATCAGTTGATGTATAAGTATGTACATACTTATTAGCCACTTAATAAATTTTAAAATTGTTGATTTCATAATCATAAAAATCTCAGCGCTACCCCATACTCGATCGGTCATATTAATTCAAATTTTTATCAATATCTTATATTTGATACGACTTAATATTTTAAAGATAAAAAGGCTTTTACTTTCAGAATTCTGATCTCGCAATATGTATCATTCATACACTGTTGTTCATAAAATCAGGAAAATTCCTGCCATCCTAAGTTTTTCAGTAGTCACCTAAATATTCAAAATAAACAATTTACATAAAAAACTATGATGACTAAATAATTTTTATGACCATGATTTTCTTCTTTTGGTAATTTGAGCAGCCGGTTTTCACAAGAGGTCAACACATATTTAGGGGTTCTTCTACCTTCGGGAACCTCCAGATAAAATAATGTGCAAACGACTGGTATGCTCAAAATCTTTTTTAATCCGTTATATCGATCCAGTAATATCGCCCACTTTAGAATCATTTTTCATAAGTTTTGTCGATTTCGATGCACGAAGTGACCATATTTATAAAACCACATCCATCCGGGATTTGCTGCAACTGCTCTATGCTAATCTGCGGAACAACACCATACAAGGGAATAAGGGAGGTTGATGAATAACTTTTTCCTTAGGTAACTCAAAACATTAATTTCAAGCCATAATATAATAATATAATAATATAATAATATAATAATATAATAATATAATAATATAATAATATAATAATATAATAATATAATAATATAATAATATAATAATATAATAATATAATATAATAATATAATAATATAATAATATAATAATATAATAATATAATAATATAATAATATAATAATATAATAATATAATAATATAATAATATAATAATATAATAATATAATAATATAATAATATAATAATATAATAATATAATAATATAATAATATAATAATATAATAATATAATAATATAATAATATAATAATATAATAATATAATAATATAATAATATAATAATATAATAATATAATAATATAATAATATAATAATATAATAATATAATAATATAATAATATAATAATATAATAATATAATAATATAATAATATAATAATATAATAATATAATAATATAATAATATAATAATATAATAATATAATAATATAATAATATAATAATATAATAATATAATAATATAATAATATAATAATATAATAATATAATAATATAATAATATAATAATATAATAATATAATAATATAATAATATAATAATATAATAATATAATAATATAATAATATAATAATATAATAATATAATAATATAATAATATAATAATATAATAATATAATAATATAATAATATAATAATATAATAATATAATAATATAATAATATAATAATATAATAATATAATAATATAATAATATAATAATATAATAATATAATAATATAATAATATAATAATATAATAATATAATAATATAATAATATAATAATATAATAATATAATAATATAATAATATAATAATATAATAATATAATAATATAATAATATAATAATATAATAATATAATAATATAATAATATAATAATATAATAATATAATAATATAATAATATAATAATATAATAATATAATAATATAATAATATAATAATATAATAATATAATAATATAATAATATAATAATATAATAATATAATAATATAATAATATAATAATATAATAATATAATAATATAATAATATAATAATATAATAATATAATAATATAATAATATAATAATATAATAATATAATAATATAATAATATAATAATATAATAATATAATAATATAATAATATAATAATATAATAATATAATAATATAATAATATAATAATATAATAATATAATAATATAATAATATAATAATATAATAATATAATAATATAATAATATAATAATATAATAATATAATAATATAATAATATAATAATATAATAATATAATAATATAATAATATAATAATATAATAATATAATAATATAATAATATAATAATATAATAATATAATAATATAATAATATAATAATATAATAATATAATAATATAATAATATAATAATATAATAATATAATAATATAATAATATAATAATATAATAATATAATAATATAATAATATAATAATATAATAATATAATAATATAATAATATAATAATATAATAATATAATAATATAATAATATAATAATATAATAATATAATAATATAATAATATAATAATATAATAATATAATAATATAATAATATAATAATATAATAATATAATAATATAATAATATAATAATATAATAATATAATAATATAATAATATAATAATATAATAATATAATAATATAATAATATAATAATATAATAATATAATAATATAATAATATAATAATATAATAATATAATAATATAATAATATAATAATATAATAATATAATAATATAATAATATAATAATATAATAATATAATAATATAATAATATAATAATATAATAATATAATAATATAATAATATAATAATATAATAATATAATAATATAATAATATAATAATATAATAATATAATAATATAATAATATAATAATATAATAATATAATAATATAATAATATAATAATATAATAATATAATAATATAATAATATAATAATATAATAATATAATAATATAATAATATAATAATATAATAATATAATAATATAATAATATAATAATATAATAATATAATAATATAATAATATAATAATATAATAATATAATAATATAATAATATAATAATATAATAATATAATAATATAATAATATAATAATATAATAATATAATAATATAATAATATAATAATATAATAATATAATAATATAATAATATAATAATATAATAATATAATAATATAATAATATAATAATATAATAATATAATAATATAATAATATAATAATATAATAATATAATAATATAATAATATAATAATATAATAATATAATAATATAATAATATAATAATATAATAATATAATAATATAATAATATAATAATATAATAATATAATAATATAATAATATAATAATATAATAATATAATAATATAATAATATAATAATATAATAATATAATAATATAATAATATAATAATATAATAATATAATAATATAATAATATAGTAATATAATAATATAATAATATAATAATATAATAATATAATAATATAATAATATAATAATATAATAATATAATAATATATGGAGGTCGCCTGGGAATCAACAAGACATTATCAAAAATAAAAACTACTAGTCGGGGTGCCGCCAGAACGAATCGGCGAACCATGTTTAAGTATAATGGCAGAGCCATTTCCAACTACGGAAAGCGTGGTAATCAATATCTGCTGGTAGTCATGCTTATTTCAGCAATTGGCCAGAAGTGTGTCCAATTCCAAGTAAGGAGACAACAACGATACCTGATGCTGTTGTTAACAATTAGATTAGCAGATTAATAGTATCGGATATGATACCAGAGTAAATAACAAAAGATTTGAAAAAGGTATGGCTCCATAACCCGCAACGAAATAGTATTTATCATTAATTTTCAACATGGATGGGAAGGGCCAGGAAAAACCAGCGTATTGTTGCTAATTGAGATCAGTTGTATCTTATAGTCCAAAGAGTAGACATAATGTTCCACATATGTTCCAACGCATGTTTATGACTAATCAATGGAAAACCTTACTTATAATCTAACAGTTCATAATCACTGCGCCAATTCTTAAACAATCAGCTTCATTAATTCATTTTTATTGTAACTAGAAATAAAATTTGAATACGCAATTGTTTATAAGTTCCATTTGTCATTGCATATTCTTGATACTAATCAAATTAAATTAATTCGAATCAAAATCAATAGTATTGCGATTTTATTCAATCATAGTTTATTGTATTTATAACTAAAAAAATCTGTATCGCAGTTTAGATTAAAATTGTGTATTGTTCTAGTAGAGTATACGAGTATACTAGACACTACTAGTAATTGTCGTAAATGTACTCGGAGCACAAAGTACTCTTGACCCAATTCCATGCGTAAGAAAAAAAAATTAAAATCGAAATCTAACGAGCACAAAGTACTTTCATTTAGTATTAGCATTAGAAAATATTTATTCTACGATTATCTAATAAGTGTATCTATGTAGTTCCTAGTTTATTTAGTTTATGCAGCAATTCGTATCTATAATTTTAGAGATGAGTGTTGGAAAAGCATTACTTGTGCAGACAAAAGCATTTCTTTTGTCACTTTAATCGGGTTTTTTTACAGGTTCCTAACTGATATCGCGGCTAATCATTTGAAACATTCTTAACGGGAAAATTTCAAGGTTATAAAAAACTTAAAAAACAAACATGAAGTACCTATTTGCCAATGCATTATTTTCCAAATTTTCTGAAGTTGTTCGATTTAAGTATCGACCGCCTCATTAGCTCAACCACTTTCGAATGGTCATGTCCAGGGCCCACTATTCAGGAACAGCAAAGCAGTCGGGCAGTTATCAATCAATTACAAATTGGCAATATTTAAAGAAGGAACTCTAGTTGTGTACACATTCTTATAAATGATAAAGTTATACGAATTCTCTAAATATTTACGTAGCCATATAAAATGAATCGATCCAAATCGATTGTTCACGTTTATGGTATGCTTGGTGATTATAATACACATAATTACTGAAATAAATTATTTTTCCACTTGATCTGTTTTGTTTGTCGATCGATCGCCAAATTTGATCAAACTATTGATTATTGCTGCATATATGATTTTTACTCTTTCAATCGACATGTCTAAATATTTCAAATGATCGTCATTTAAGCGCATTGGTAGACTATCATAAATATCTACCTAAAGGCTGGAAATAAAATTGCGTTATGGTCTCCAACATAGCACCAAAATCGATGTTTAAAACATTAATTTATAAAAAAATTTTAAAGTATCCAAGTTAAAATCACAGATTGTAAGGAATCATAGCCTACACATTGATCATCGAGTTTCTTCGAGACATAAAATACCAACAATTTCAATTTTCGAGACATAAAATACCAACATTTTCAAATTTAGTGTGATCTCAATTTAATGTTAGCTTTAAATGTATTATGACAGTCATATGAATGACATCGACAACAAACTCTGCATCTAACAATACATAAATAGTAGATTTCGATTTTAATCAAATAATGAAATCGAACTTATCATCAAACCTCTGATTAATTTGAATCTGTCTTATGCCAACCAACCTTAAATATAATTCATAAAATCTTAAGATGAAAATAAAATCTACATAAAAAATACAAAAACATTTAGGATGGGTGGTTTTTATTTACGAACAAAATTACAGATATCATATACTATAAATAGAAATTTGCTGTAGTCACATAACACGACAATAACCATATATAGTTTCTGTTATCAAATTTAGTTATTGCTATTAAATGTTTCTTTTATCTTATAAAAAAAATAAAAAAAAAAAAAAAATCAAAAGTATATCCTATAATTTGTTTTTCTATTTTGAATGAAAACAATAGGCTGGAGCGGAAAAATGAAATCAAATTTTTCAAGAGAACAACCCGTTTGGCTATTAGGGCGCTGCTATCATCGAAAATCTTCACCATCATCATCAATGGAAAATTCAGCTGAGCTGACTGTTAATTTAGAAAATAAACTTGTGCTCAACGATTCTCAACCCATCCTTCAAAATCAAATGTCACAATCACAGCAGCAACCGCCACAAGTATTACAATTGAATCAAGAACAAGGAAATTTTTCAGGCGACGATAATAATGCGACAACACCAGAAATGGGAACAGATGTTATATACATTGATCAAGTGACGGAAAATGCATGGGAGGATGAGGGTATTGAAGGTTTTAAAAAAGATTTTAACAGCCGCATCTGGATGACATATCGACGTGAATTTCCCATAATGAATGGATCAAATTACACGTCAGACTGTGGTTGGGGATGTATGCTGCGTAGTGGACAAATGATGTTAGCCCAAGCATTAGTTTGCCATTTCCTAGGTCGTAGCTGGCGTTACGATCCCGAAACACAAATTCATTCGACACACGACGATAATTTACATCGTAAAATAGTTCGATGGTTTGGTGATTCGTCATCAAAAAATTGTCCATTTTCGATACATACGCTCGTCAACTTGGGTACCGATGCTGGCAAAAAACCAGGTGACTGGTATGGTCCTTCATCCGTTTCACATTTACTTAAGTAAAGATAACAAAACTAAAAAATTGTATCAAAAACTTACACAATCTGTTTTTTTTTTAAATAATTTCAGACAAGCTGTAAAATTAGCATCCCAAGAAATTAGTGACTTAGACGGATTAAATGTATATGTTGCTCAAGACTGTACCGTATATCTAAACGATATAGCCGATGAATGTGAAGTACCTGACCCGTCACAAATCAGTATTGCACCGTGGCAACAACCGGTGCCAAAATCAACTACAATTCCTACACAGCAACCAAATTTAAATTGGAAATCGCTGGTACTATTAGTACCACTTCGACTAGGCACCGAAAAACTTAATCCCATTTATGCTAATAGTCTTAAAGCGTTGCTGAGCACCGAATATTGTATTGGTATAATTGGTGGTCGGCCGAAGCATTCGTTATTCTTTGTTGGATTTCAGGAGGATAAACTCATTCATCTCGATCCACATTATTGCCAAGAAATGGTCGATGTAAATCAAGAAAATTTCCCTGTACAATCGTTTCACTGTAAATCGCCGCGGAAAATTAAACTCTCAAAAATGGATCCGTGCTGTTGTATTGGTTTCTATTGTCAGACAAAAAAAGATTTTGATAATTTTGTTGCAAGTGTTCAGCCGGTAAGTTTATACATTTTTTTTTTTTTGTTAGCTTTTCGATTTTTTTATTTTAATAAATAAACAAACGTCTTATGTATATACAAAGTATATCGTATTACGTTGTGAGAATATACAAAAATTATTTAAGACTTTAATGCGAAATTTGAGATATAAACGAAGTATATAAAATATTTGCATGATAATGAATACTTTTAGATTACCTATTTTTAAAGTTATGAATAAGAATTATTAGCTACAATGTTGCGCTATGAACGAATACAACAAAATGGGCTTATCATGTTATTTTGAAAATAAATTTATGATTTTATTAAATATTGGTTCCTGTGGTTTGGGGCAAATCGAGCAGGATATCTATAAAATTTCATCACAATATATATGTATATTGCTTGTCGTAGAAAGGGATTAAACGTTTGAGTTGACAACCCGCACGTCGTAGAATGATACTACGAAAAAATAATTTTTTGAGAACGAGTCGGTGATTTAATAATCAAAAAGATTATTTCCGAGCGGCAGTCGTTTTATTGTCGAATGCTGTTTCTAAATTTGTACCCGAATTTTGATAAACATTGTTTAAGTCTGTCGATTGATATTTTGGCATGTTTGCTTCTAATATCGATCGTAAACGTTTTGTCTGCTCTATCGATCACTCGATAAGGTCTGGTATATGGTGGATCCAAGATTACCGTAATGCGTTGGTCCTTAAAAATAAGTAGTAGTAGTGTTTAAATCCTTCGACACACAAAATTTTGGTTGTCAGGATGCCGGAGTCGGTCTAATTTTATCAAAAACGTTTAATTAAATTTTGAACGAAATCAGTCTGGACAATTTTGGTAGATTGTGACACATACTGGCAGCTTTAATGGTTATATCCTAACGCTCATCATTCCGGTGCACAGGAAAATGTAGCTAGTTGTCTGTCTCCGTTGGAAACCAATTATTGTTGAGAACTTCGCAAACAGCTGTGATTCAAACTGCGCCCTCTGAACGGTAACAAAAATTCGGGATCGCCCTTTTATAGAAGCCTTTATACCGGATGTGACAAATTATGAAAAGATTCAAAAAGTGATTTCCGAAATACTGCTGGAGGGTGAAAAGTTCTTGTATACCAGTTGATATGTCAAAACAGAAGGATGGTTCTGAATTAAATGTTAGAAAAATTTTGCCCAAATTTCAAAGTTGTCTTATTATTAAGTATATCTCCTTCATCATTGGTTTGAGCATCTGCAATTTAAGCATAATCAATCCGGAGATGTTTTTTTGCACATTATCGTGTTTGAGAGGTGCTAGTTGAGTCAAAGCTCAAACTTCGCTCTTAGATGCTAAAACGAATATTTGTTGAGGTGTTGCATTTTTTTTACTTCTTACGAAAAAACCCAACTTCTGCCACCAATTTAGATAAAATACCTTGACCGCTTCCTTATATTTCTATATGGATGGTATTTATAAAATTAATAGTAACATAATTATAAAAGCATACAAATGAGTGGATAATTTTAGTGATGCCGATGTCAAAATATACGCCGTACATAGTCTACGAAAAATTGGACTACGTACTGGAAACTCATCTTCACATTTCGTTCCTGGCAGCCCTCTTCTAAAAAAACTTTTACGAATTGGATTAAACAAATAGTTACATACCACTGCATATGATCGTTTAAATGTTGCAGCGGCACATCCAAATCTATAAACGTTTGGATTCGCCATAGTACTAAAATTATTAGTATTACTATTATGTTCTAGAAAATATAACGGTTTATTTTTTAATTTATGCAGATTCGTGATATTGTTGCCCTCGTAATACCACTTGGTGAACTGAGTAGTTTCAAAATTATATGGCACATAACTATATTGTGTATCAACAAAAGCGGTATTCTGGCCAATCAATTTGTTTACAGGTGTAGTTTCGTTCTCTTGGAACAAAAACACACGCATTTTAATTAATCAAATATAAATGTAAGTTAGAAATGTTTATTTTACCATGATCAAATGAGTGTTGGGCACATGGATCTATTGATCGTTTACAGGTCGTAATCCATTTTTTAGCCATTTGATACAATTTGGGGTCCCAGTATATTTGTAGCATCGTTCCAATCATGAAACGTTTAGCTACTCGACTTCGTATCCCATTATGTGCCAATTCGTATTGTTGTATTTTTTCTTTTGTTAATGGAATTAAATTTAGATCTTTACAACCTGGCTTACCAATATTTAAACAATCGGGCGAGAGAGGAATTGGTTTCATTAAAAAATTGGTTGTCGAACAATCAATTTGTGTACAACGAATTTGTGTTAAACGAAATATTAGAAATATTTTAACCAAACAACAAATCATTATAAAAAAAACTATTAGCAAGCTACTAGTTTTCAATTAAAATAGAAGTTTTCATAACTGGATTACTTGACAATATAATTTTAGTTTAACGTTTTACATTTTGAAATTAGAATAATTGTATGGTTGATTTGTAGCGAACGTCGATCGTTCAACATCGCTCTTGCTAGTAAGGGCAACGATGTGTAAAGGACGAGAAAGCTTCAATTGACGCTGACACTATTCAAAAATCTAGCATCCATCTAACATCCATCCACCAACGGAACGGAAACTTAAAAGTGTAAAAGAGAAGTTATTGTTCTTTAATAAAGCTGCAGGAACTAGCTAATAAAGGTGGTCTCAAGATAAAAATAAAACAATAAAGACGATGAGATTCAACAAGAATATAACCACAGTAAAATCATCTATCCATAATGAAACATTTACTGTCAGTATTTTTTTTACTGTCAAACCAGAAGGGGAAAAAAATTCTAAATTACATTAGCTATTTTGTTTTTCTGTTAGAACAAAAACAATTCTGATTATCAGAATTCGGTAATGGACCAATGATGTCTAGGTAGGCGTATTTCTGCGAAGCGGTGCAAAATTAATTTATAAGAACCCAGAGGAGAAATGGTATGTCTCGAAACTTTCGACTTTTGACATGCTAAACAATTTAAACTTTAAATTTTTTTAATGGATGGCCAGATGAAATTTTTTGTCATTAAATTAGTAGATGCCTTTATCTCCGGTTGGGATAAGTTATAAAATATTTGTGCTTAATGCCAGAATAAGCTGCGGACAACTCACTGTCATAAGCACTAAATCTTTGCTGCGTATCATTTAGACGAACCGAAAAAAAATTAAGTGGTTGCCATGTGTCCAGAACATACTGTTGCATAACTGCCTCAATTACCGTGTCCGATGTGTCGACCATTATTTCTAATCGCGTGTTGACGGATGTGGGAAAAGTGTTGCATTGCACAACTTTTCCATGCAATATTGTTGAAGGGTTCGATAGATTCAGCTGACCATTTTATTGGAGTTTCACTGTTTTTTTTTTGTATCCTTTCAAAAAAACTCAAATTGTTGAGAAAGATTTGGTCATGTACTGCATTTGGGATGAAACGTCTGTAAAAGTTAATCATACCCAAAAATCGTTAGATTATTAACGCTTTTAATAACATTAGGTAAAATGCCTTGTGCATTAACTGTGAGTCCAAGAAATTTAATTTCGAAGCGAATACACATTTACTGAGATTAATAATTAAACCATATCTGATAATTTCTTAAGAACAATCTGGGTGTTCTTCGAAAGATTTAGAAGCTATTAATATGTCGTCTAAGTAGACAAATGTAAAGTTTAGTCCCAATAGTATGCTTAAATTAACTCAAATAAACCAAAGGAGTTGAAATGCAATTTTAAGGATATCAGATGGTTCAATCAGAATTTGATAGTAGGCTCGAACTAAATCCAATGTAGAAGAAACAGTGCACCCACCAAATTGATATGAAAGATCTTGAAGGTGTGGAATTGGCTATCGATCAGGAATAGTGACTCGATTTAAACCGCGGTAATCTCCACATGGTCTCCATTCACCATTTTTCTTCTGTATCAAATTCAAAGGACTGGACGAGGTACTTTTGCTTGGTGTATAAATCCCTTGGGCCATCGTTGTCTCGAACTCTGCCTTTGCTATCAGCAACTTGTTTTGTGCGAAACGTCAGGTTTTGTTGGCAATCGCTGGACCAGTGGTTTCTAGTCTGTGTTTAATTTCGTGTCTGACACACTGGGGTCTTTTTTTTCGCTAAATGACTTCCGGAAATTTTGAAAACAAATCTTGAATTTCGATGAGTAGTGCTGATCTGTCAATGCTTGAAAGAGGGATCATGGTTGGTCGATATAGCACCGGTTAAATACAGAGAAGTTAACAGATCTGTCTCTGTAAGTCAACAAGTAATCCAGATTTTTTAAGGAAATTCGCTCTGATGATAGGCATCATCAACAACTACAAAATTTGTAGTTGTTGACACATCAACAACTACAAAATTACAATTTAATAATCGCCTGAAATTAAAAATTTAGTAGGCTGGAAAAAAGGCCCCGAATGACTGCCGTCTTCTGTTGATAGTCTTTAAGATTTATTTTTTTTTTGATAATTTTGCGGTTATACAATTTTAAATCAGTTTTACATTTCAAAGCCGGGTTGCCAAATCGCTGGTGATAATAGCATTCCATAGAAACATTATTATTCAAACTTTGACGAGCAGGTCTTTTTAAATTATTACGCGAATTTGTTAAATTAGAGGGAGAAGAGCTTTTAGATTTATGTCGAAAATTTGGGTGATTGTCAACTAGCGTCGACGCTGCCATTAATAATTTTTGAACGCAAATTGTTTAGTATTATTTCTAAATCAGTAGACCAAGATGAATTTTGAGATGGGTTTTTCTGGGTCAAAGTACTTAGACCAGAACCGACGCTGATCTGCGACGCTGGCCCATCATTAACAGCGGAGGGAGCATTTAGTGGCATTATAATAATTTTTTTAATTAATTAAAAATTGAAAAATTGATTTAGATAGTGGGTGAACCAAAGAGGTACTTACAGTTTCCAAAATGCAATTCGTTTATTTTACTTTTCACGATTTCTTGAGTTCACTCCTACCTCCTACGCTTTAATTTTGCGGCTTCTTCTAGTTTATGATTTATACCAGGTTATTATATTTTTGAACCATTATGTCGGGGTCACCAGTTTGGAATTAGTTTTATTCCATCATTTAATTATTTTTATATTTATATACAATTTACATGATTGCGTTTATAGGTAATTTAATTAACCATAATTGTTTAACTTTTATTTTTATTGTTGTTTATATATTTGTTTATTTAATTCTTAACTAATTGTCATTTGTTTCTTTTATATATAAAAAGTTTGTTTACGAAATCACGACCTGTTGATTTCGCCAACAAAATTTATACGATTTAATTTAGTTAAAGTACCTTTGATATTCACCTAACTTGCCGAAATATACAGTGATTGAATAAAAACCGAAAATACATAAATAAAAATATCACCTCAGGCCTATGTAAATGTTTTGTTAGATTTACTCATAATGTGCGTTGTATCTTATTGATGCCGTAGCAAATCATTAACATTACAAAACATAATTTATTTGTGTTTGGCTCACATAACTCGATCAGGTTTTAATGGAAATTAAAACCACATTTTTATTGCGGTTTTTGTTGAAAGTTAAAATAATACTTTTCCAGAAGCCATCCAAGAAGAAAAGAACACGTGTTTTACGGTTGAGGTACAAAACGGAAGAGAAAAATTTTATTTTATTTACATTTCAGTATTTACCCAATAAACAGAACACTATAATATATTTGTGGCGGCTGGTGACCAATAAACCACTTTTTGTTCTCAGCTTAATTTTAACATTTTTACTAATCAGTTTTTTATTTTTATATTTTTGATTTTTTCGTGATATTTTTTATATGGAAATCCAATTTTTCGATTTGTTTATTTATAAGATTTTTTTTTTATTGTGAATGTAAAATAATTAAATTACTTTTAATTTTGATAAAAAAGAATTATTGTGCATTGTTTTTGATAGTATGATTTTATAATTGGTAATAACACTGAATAAAATTATAGGTTATATTTTACTTCTGGCATAACTTTTCATCGTTCCATTGATCATCTACTTACAAGTACTTGTGAGTATTAAAATTGTCTCAATGGAACGTAGCAAGAGATCCCATGACATCTTTTCACTTTTCCTAGCTTCCGCCTCGCAACCGGTGGTACTTAGTATTCTCACTTTATACTTATAAGTTAAACCATCTCAACGCTCTTATTTCTTATTGCTCCATTAATTGCTAAGAATTATATTTGCTGAGGTTCAACATTTTGTAACTCGTAACTTAAAAATTTAACTTCTGCCAGCAATTCAGGCTGTTGTCACAGCTTCGGTGAACTATTATGATTATGAAATTGAAACAGGTTTCTTATATTTACATATAAAGATTAAATTTATACAATTAATAATAAAATAATGATAAGAGCATATAAATGAGTAGAAAATTTAAGTGATGTCACATGATCAGCTGCACATAGTCTATCATAAACCAAACTACGTCGTGGAAACTCAGATTCACATTCACTTCCTGGTACCCCTAATTTAAAATAATCTCTTCGAATTGGATCGAACAAATAGTTACATACCACCGCATATGATCGATTAAATGTTGCAGAGGCACATCCAAATCTATAACAGTTTGGATTCGCCATGTTAGTAAAATTACCATTATCAGACAAACGAAAATAATTCCCTTCTTTTGATTTACGCACTTTAATCGACGCATTTCCGCCCTCGTTATACCACTTAGTAAATTGGGTAATTTCAAAATTATATGGCACATAACTGTATAGTGTATCAACAAAAGCGGTATTCTGACTAATCAATTTGTTTATAGGTGTAGTTTCCGTCTCTTGGTACAACAACACATACATTTTAATTAATTAAATATAAATGTAAATAATACATGTCTTTATTTACCATGGTGATAATTGTGTTTGACACATTCCGTATCTAGTGATCGTTTACAAGTCACAATCAATTGTTTAGCCATTTGATACATTTGGGGGTCCCAGTACATTCGCAACATCGTTGCAATCATGAAACGTTCCGCCACTCGACTTCTTATCCCATTATGTGCCAATTCGTATTGTTGTATTTTTTCTTTTGTTAATGGAACTAAATTTAAATCTTTACAACCGGGCTTACCAATTTTAATACAATTTTCCTGGATAGGAATTGGTTGCATAAATAACATGGTTCTCGAACAACATAGTTGTGTTAAACTAAAGATTATAAATATTTTAATCAAAAGACAAATCATCATTATGGAGAAATCGTATTGGCGAGCGACTGATTAACTTCGTTGAATACTAGTTTTCAATTAAAATAAAAGTTTTCATTACTGGGTTACTTGACAAAATCGTTTTCGATTAATAATCGCTTTTAAAAAGTTACATCGCTTTGGGAAATGTAGTAGATTTAGCGGATTTATATTTTCCCAAAACAACAGCAAAAAATTTAGTTTTATGATACCCCTCCTTAATATTGGTATACATAGTTCTTATAGTTTTATAATAACCTCTATGTTGATTGTTTGATGAGACTGTAAGACCAAGCGCTTGTCAAGTGTTTCGGTTAAGCCGGTCCTATTCCCACGGCCTTTTTACATCTAACAAACGGTAGGATAGGAGGGATTTTTATATATTTATATTTTTATAAATATATTTTCATGCATGATATAAACGACCCGGTTTCTCGTTACGGCACAATTCTATTCTATTTTTGTAGTGTAGGGAAAGGAAAGGTATTTCAGTAATGAAAGATTTGGTCCGGTTTCCCGGTATCCAATATTCAAACTATTGAACTGCTCTGCATTCTGTTTTCTGTATTCTGTCATCAATTATCAGCAACTCTAGCGTGCCACCATTCAACTGTAATCTGCAAAAAAAAAATCCCTAAAAACAAAATATATTAATGAGCTAATTTCTACAAGCCGTATGCTGTAATAAATTGGATTAGTTTTTGCCTGAAATTTACAATTAATTAATTTATTACATCATTAAAAATATAAAATTATAATATAAATTAAATTTTAAAAATTGATTTAACATTACAAATCAATTGAATTAACAGTTTTATGACTAATACGTCAAGTGATGAGCATTGTAACTAAAAATTGGATTTAATACGTAAATCCAAAAATTTTTTGGATTTAAATTTTTTTTTTCTTTGTATTTAATATAAATCTCCTTTAGATTTATATAATGCGATTGTTGTTGTTGTTGTACAATTCCCAAAATAAGATGTCAAAATAACATTCTAGATGTCAGAAATAAGTAAACCATTTATAAGATCGGCAGAACCAGAAAATCTTCAACTAAAGTTTTTAGCACCTTTTTAGTGTGTTGACATCGTTGGTTCGTTGAATGTTTTGAGAACGATATTTCTTTTCCTCTTGTATCAAACGATCACTAACCTGAATTCGGGTCAATATATGAAAGAATTGCAAAAATCGGCGGGCATAGTCATTGTCGAACCAAGTGTCAAAAATGACATTTTCGTCGTTTGTTGTAAAAGTAAGCAGTCAAAATCACAGTACGGCAAATCAACGTTATCATTGATCTATAAGTTGGAATTTGTTCAAGCAGATTTGTGCCAAAATTTGTGCAGATTTGGACCCATGGAAGAAAAATCGATCAATGGATTGCGTTGTTTTTTCTCCTTGGTTGATGATTACTCGTACAAGACGTTCGTTTGCCTCTTAAAATCCAAAGATGAGGTAGTGTGTGTTTTCAAAACGTTTAAATCATTTGTCGAAAATCAATGGGGAGGAAAACTCAAGGTGCTGCGGACAGACAACGGTGGAGAGTTTTTTAACAAAGAATTTCAAAATGTTCTTCAAATTTCAAGGATTCGACACCAGACGACAATTTCACATTATCTACAACTGAACGGATTGTGTAAACGTCATATATTGAGACATGATAAATCGAGTTATAGGCAACACTGTATTAAAAATAAAATAGATTGTCTCTTCCGTTTTACTCACAAGCCATGATTTTATTTCTACGTATCAAAAATCTGTTTGCAACGGGCACTTACCTAATTTTCTTAAACCATTACAACCTTTAATATCGTTCGCGAATTAAACTATCAACGAGTATTTTGGCTCGGTCACGTTGTACATTCCGATCATACACGAATGATTTAGCAATAGCTGATGCCATTTGGGAGCATATAAGTCACTGTTCGTGATAATGGCTTTTCGATGTAGAGAATGACTAAGAATTGTCTAAAAGCTTATAACAATTGGAGGACGTCATCGAATGTTATTCTGCTCGTTAAACTTTTAAATTAATTGCTCATTTAAAATCTTTATATTTTGCAAATAAATTATCAAAAATAATGAATAATTAAACTAATACATTGTTTTTATTAAATTAAATGTAGTATCTAATGCCAATTCGACAACAATCACCACAACATGCAGAACGTTCAGGATCATCGTACAATGACACAAATTATCCCATGTTTGTCTTTTGTCGAGGACGAAGTAGTGATCAATCACGTGAAATATCAAAACTGGTATATAATCCGCCACACAATCAATACACACGACAAAATTATCCGTACGATGATGATGAAGATGACGAAACCGAAGAATTTGTTATCATCTAAATTGAATGTATGATTTAAATTTTTATTTTAAATGAAATATTTCGAAATTATTTGCTGAATGTGTTTTGTTGTTTCGAAATTTTAGTTTTAATATTATTTAATCTATATATATATTGTATACATAAACATCATTAGCTAGACTCTTTAATTTATATAAATACGTTGTAGAATTAAGAAACATATGAATATTATAATTAAACGCCCTCAATCGCCTCCTGAATTCCTGATCAAAATTCGACGGGATAACATTTATTTTTTATTTTATTTTTTTATACAAAAAACTAAATACAACAATCAAAAAAGTGCTTAACTATAATTAAATAAAATAAAATAATTATTTTTTATGATTCTTAATTATAAGTGTCTTTAAATTTTAATAAGTAATATCTAAGTATAATTAATAATTGAATTAAATATTTAATTTTTTTTTTTTAAGTTTTTACAATTTATTATTTATAATTATGTATTGATTATATGATGAAACAAAATAAGAAGAAACACATATTTAAATGAACTTAAAATGCAGGTCGTTATTGAAGTTGGATTTCTTTTGGAATACATACATAAGTATTAGATTAAATTTTATATAATGTATATATTTTATGTAAGTAAATATAGGGTGTTTCGCAAATGGATCATACGAATGGTACAGTTTGATTTCTTGATAAAAGAATAGGTGAATTTCCTTGTATCACTTCGCAAATGGAGACCACCCCTGTTAAATGTATAAGTTTTAAAGAATCTTCAATGGGTCGTATGAATAAAAGGTATCATTTGCTAATACTTGAAGTAGAATCAATTGCATCGTAGCATGTGCTATACATATAAAGCAAATGCTACGAAGCAATTGCTCCTACTTCAAGTATTGGCAAATGCTACAAGGAAAAACATTTGTTATTGAGGCGTGTAGTATTTAATTCATACATAGCATTAGTATTTCCTATTTTAAAGTTATATTTTTAAAGTTCCTGGTAATTCTAGATAAATTATTTAAATCAATATAAATATCACTGTAGATATCAAACAAATAAATATTCTACTCTCATAGACAGAAGCTGGCTATATCTTTGCTCATAAATTTTTCCGAAGATGAAACTGTAGCTTGTACATTAAAGCGCAAAACCTCTTCCTATTACAATATCCTTCAACTTGAACGAAAGGATTTGAAATGCCAATATAAACTTAATCAATCGCCATAATTACGTTTGTTATTCTTGATTAAAACGATAAGAAGAAAATAATAATGAAGATGCGCCATAGGCTAATATGTGAACAAGAATGAACTTGACGTTTTATTCAAAGATATGTCATTTTTAGACTTAAGGTGGGTTTACATGTTGGGGACACGGATGTGGAAGAAGTTAAGTTACGTTAATAGCGGATAATAAAAATATATTTGGATTCATTATAACTAAATGTTGCTCAAACTAACAGTTATATCTCAATTTTTTTTTTATTTTGTTTGGAATTTTTCATTGAAGATTATATTTTTATAAAATTTTATGCATATTGGTACACATACAATCCTTACCAAAATTATTTGTGCATCGAAAAAATTAAAAAACGACATTTATTATTTAAATAAAAAAAAAATTAATATTTATTTGTTATTTTAAAAAAATAAAAAATGATTATGAGTATTCCCACCGTTGAACCTTTCTGAAAACCTTTTGGCATAGAATTATCGAAATTTTCTAGTATTTCTAGAAATACCAAGTCTTGAACTAACTGATAAATACCACAACGGTCCAATCAGTGATCGATATTTCTTGTTATTTTCCAATGGTTGTGTCAAGTCGGTTTTGCGTCAGTTAATCCCTTCAAAATTCCCAACAATATGTCTTTTGTAACCTCCATGCCCAAATAGTAATTTATTGGTCCCAAATCTTGCATCATAAAATGTGGCTTAAAAGTGCTTTCAATATCTATAATTTACTTCTATGTCGAATTTGCTACAATTAAGTCTTCAACGTAGACAATTCCATACCATTTTCAATGTCATCTTTCTTCGAATATAAGCATGGATCGTTATAGTTCTGTTGGAATCCAGTTCCGATGAGTGCTTTGTGAAGTTCATTATTTCAAAATCTGGTAGCCTGTTTCAGACCATAAATGCTTCTCTTAAGTAAGCATACTTTCGAACTATCATCGTCAAAACCACGTGGCTGCTTCATGCAGATGGTTTCCTTTAACTTGTTTTGTAAAAATCCTTGTGCCACGAATCTGGGTTTGTATCGTTGTACTTTACCAACACTGGTTTTTACCTTGAACTTCAAATTGCAGTTTTATACATGGCGGCAAATCTACTTGTTCTCTTTTTGTTTTGCCTTTTTGATGCATCATAGTAAACCATTGCATCTTTTCGTCGCGTTTGATGGCGTCATCGTAATTCTTCAGTTCATCGATCTATCTATGGGCCTCACCCCAAAAACTGTTTGGTAACTTCGCGGTAATGAGCATACAACAAACCATTTCGAATAAAGTGTGATTCTTGCGTTCATCTTTACCATTCTGTTTTGGCCAGCCGTTAACTGGATCTGAATATCCTTTGACTTAAAATAGTTTGTGTATTCTTTTAAAGTGTACTCACCACCCCGATCCGATCACATTATTTTGGGTTTTCGATTGAATTTGTTTTCACACAATACGATAAACTTCTTCACAGTGTCTTCAACCTACGATTTGTGTGTCAACAGAATAACGAATGTAAAACGTGAGTAATCGTTAATGAAGGTAACCAAGTAACATTTTCTACTGGAAATCGCTGTACCCATAGGTCTGCAAACGTCCGTATGTATTAAATCCAATACCTCCGATGACTCTCTCGCTAATCTCTTTGGAAGCAGTAGCTGCGTCATTTTTCCTTTAATGCATATATCACAAACTTCCTTGATTCTGCATTCAATCATATCCATTCCGGATGCTATTTCCCGAATCACCGCTTGATCACGATGCCCCATTTTTCGACGACATTCACGCGTATGCGTTTGCATTGTGTGCTAACAATGCACAAACTAAATATGATTGACGCAACACATACGATTCACTGACTATGTCAGCTACACTGATTTGTTGACCTTTGTGCCTGATTTTGCAAATTCAACCGTTGAATTCGACTTTAAGACCATTTTAAAGGTCAGAAAATACCTTCCCAACCAATTTTGGTGCAGGCAAAACATCGGTTGCTTTTGCTTAAATTGCCACTACCTATTCCATGAATGTTCAGTGATTCACCATTCGCCAGCTCGACTGAACTTTTATATGATTCATCATTTGCAGTAAAAAAAAACTTTATTGCTGACAACATGTTTCGTTGCGCCTGAGTCGATAATCCATCCCTTTTTTGCTTGTTATCAATCAAAAACAAAAATTCGAATCTTGATTCTTATTTCAGCTTATCAGTCGATTTGCCATCGGTGCTCTTTTTTTATGTTACCGCTATTTCCTTTTACAAGCCATTCCTTGTACTTTGGGAATTTTGTCTTTTGATGATTGGGTTTCTTGCAGAAAAAACAAACTCCAGCTTTTGCTGCAGTCTTCATAACTGAATCACTTGAAGTTCCATCTCTTTGTGCACACCTGTCATATTCAGCAATCACTTGTTATTTCACTACAGTTCGAAATTTAGTTTCATTCGTAGAAAGACCTGATAAACGTATGCAAACCTATAAAAAGTATTTGGAGGAGCATTCTCTGCAGAATCGAGCAAAATACGAGCGATTACGGCTCGGACAGATTCGTAAACGACGTTATAAAAGGTGTGGATGTTCTAGTCATTAGAATAAGTTTTCACAGAGAATGGCAATAAGTTCCATAGTCCTATATTACTAGATTGATTGATTAGAGTGTATGGCCAAGAATTAACCAGGAACTCCTGGAATGTCGGGCATAACCGTACACTCGTGTTACATATAACAAAACCGAATAAGTGGATGGGAATGCTACATTGGTAATGTTGAATGGGAAAGCTAAGTAGTTCTGACAGACTTGACTCGGTTATTGACATCTAAGCGATCGAAAGTTCGTTTTTTTGTAGGGGAAGAAAAGGTATGTCAGTAATGACAAAATTGGTCCGGTTTCTCGATAGCCAATATTCAAACTACTATTAGCACAATACAATCACATGTATAATCAACTGCTCTGATTTCTGCAATCTCTTATCAGCATCTCCAGTCTGCAACCATTTATCTGTAATTTGCAATATTTCTCTGAATTAAAAAAAATAAACATATTAATGTACTAATTTCTCCAAGCCGCAGGCTATAATGAACTGAATTAGTTTTCGCCTTAATTAATTAATTCATCCCATTGTTGCTAACAATTATTAAGTGTAAAGTTTTGGCGCAGTGGTTAAAGTTGCGGTATTTGGTTCGGGAGATACCGGGTTCGAATCTCAACGGAGGAGGGTTGAAAATGGCATTTTTATCACTTGATTCGATCGGTGATGACAATGAACACAACTATCATCCCTTTCTAGAGTGCAGAATCCATGGCCGAAATGCTGACGACGGCGCATAGTTGGACGTGAAACATTAACCTCTAAAAAGTTTTGGTCTGTTGGAAGAGCTTTGGCCCCATAAAAAGATTGCATAAAATAAAACAAAAAAGTGTAATTCTTAGTTACGCTTTAATATGGCTTGCTTCGAGTTCTGGAATTGTTAGCTCTGATGTACTAAAAAAAAATACTCTTTAACGTCATATTAGAATCCCTCTCGAGTAACATTTGAATAGCTTAGGACAACATTCAGTAAGTCTGAAACCACTTATGTGTCCACAAATTTAAGAAATCTTGCAAAGGAAGTAACGGAAACTTGACGCAGGGTGCAGCGGTCTCTAAGATTACAGCCACCATTACTCATTGGAGCAGAGAACGACTTGGCTTTTTCGGGTTGTCTAGAAAAATACGGAGAGCTATAGAATGATACTGGCTAACATATGTTGCTGCAGTAGCTCTGTATCCTTACTTCTCTCTGTAGACAGTTTTGGTTTATGATCTAAACCAATGTGCGTTCTAAAGTATTCAATATTTTTATGTAAATGTTTCATATTTGATTACAATATATGAGCCAGCATTTTAAGTTCGATGTGCCCAAAAATTGTCGCCCCTTTTTTTTATTTTTTAGCGGTGATGATTAATTTTTAATGTATAATTTCGGTAAAAAGCATTAGGAAAAATTCAAAACTTATAATTGTACTTATTTTAAAATTATATATTATAGTAAAACAAAAAATTATACATAATTAAACTTTGCGTTTTTTTTATAATTAGCGATCTTTTCTAAGCCCTGTTCACCTGAATATGAAATTTACACGAAGGCATCGTTTGTATTTCAGCGGTGACCGTACTCGATATGCCTAAATTCGATAAACTACCACGTACTAGCCCGCATGTAAAAGCAGCATATTTTGGAGCAAATTCCAGATACTGTGAATTAGCCGATATTCTTGTAAGAAATCGAAAACTATTATCTTGTAGGACATAAACGCCTTGATGATTTGTACGTAAATTGTCGATTTGCTTTTTAAAGATTGCCGTCCAAAAATCAGTGCAGATAAATTTCATCGTTTCCAGCTCGTCTTTAAAACGTGGCCAATCTTTGGTTAGTCGCTCGATTATTCGAAAACCCGTCGAATATCCAATATATTCTAATGCCGATAAATCGTTTTCCTATTAAAAACAAAAAATCTTAAAAATATTACAAAAAAAAATTATTGACATACATTTTTTTCACCCAATAAATATTCAACTATTTCAGAATGTAAATAATCAAATAGCGCATCGTCTGCCATTTATATTAATTTATTATCGATATAATCACTATTTAAAGAATATAGTTTTACTTGTTTTATCGTGCGAAATTCATTTGCATAATTTTTACACACAAAAATAATAAAGAAATTTGACGTTTCTAATGTTTTTTCATTTGACAGTTCATTACAAACTATCCGTAAGTCAGCAAAATAATATACAGTTGGTCAAAAAAAAATCTTGAAAATATTTTTATGTATACATATAAGCTTTATACAAAATTCATTTGATGGACAGTTTTAAAATAATTAAACTAACTTTATTTTGATAAATAACTTTATGCTTAAATTTTCCTTGTTCAAATCAAACTAGTATAATATATGCACATACAAAACTAGTCGAAAAAAGCTCACACATGCTTTAAGAATTTTTAAATGTTACTAGCTTCACGATCAAATTTAGTTTAGTCTAATGACACTGCCTCAGCGACATCAAAAAAATAGAAAAAGGAAAATTCTGTAAATTTGTTTGCGTTCATTTTCGATTTAATAAATTTTCCTCGAGTAAAATCAAATTGATTATATTTTCGGTTAATCATCTAACCTCTAAAGAAAATGTGGAAAGTGATAAAAATTTAATATCGTGTTCATAACATAGTGTTTAAGTACGAATAATACGGATAAATCGCGTTTCGTTTAGGTTAATTACGTGTAAAGGAAAAAAAATATAAAATTTCGCATCGCGAAAATAATAAAAAAAAAACCTAAAGAATCGTATCTCGGTTATCTATTACATTAGTTATGTCCGATTCGGGTAATGATGGACAACGTGATTTATGGAATAGTGATTTTCATAATCAGCCACCGTCTCATCTCCTTTCCAATTTGTATGCGAACCAAGAGAATTTGTCGTCATACACAAATTTGACACAACAACAGCAGCACCAACAACAACAACATCTTAATTCAACATCTCCAGCATCACAATCACCCGGAAGTAATTATACTATGTTGTCTGTGGGACATGGAAATTATCTTAAAGTCTACCATAACACAGATGAACGAGATGATTTTACGAAATACGAGCTATTCTCGAGTAAAACATTTTGTCCAAGTTCACACAACATCATCAAACACTTGAACAGTAGTTCGAGTAGTAGCAGCGGTAATGATGGATTAGGTTGCGGTAATGTTACCGATAATTATACGACTGGGCCAAATACAAACTCATTATTAAATCAATTAGTTGGAAATTTTAGTGGTAATTCACAAAATGTATCCGGAACTTATTCACCATTCGGTGAGGCAATGACAATACCGCAACAAAATCCAAATTCCCCAATTGGTATGAATCACCATACACATCATCATACCACATATATAAACGAACCGCAGAATATTGTGCTTGTAAATAATTTACCAGCTTCCGCTCCGTTGGTCACCAATCCAACCATGTTGAACGATACTTTAATCGATAATAATATAAAAGCTTCGCTAAAACATCAACAATCCGAACCGATAAAGAAACCACGTATCGTGGCTGAAGTAAAGCCCATGCGTATGTCCTATTCGGATGTGTTAAGTCAGAATGTTTCAATTAATGCAAATGAAAATGTTGCCAATATCACTCTGGCAAATATATCTACTAACACACCAATTAAATCAACTACAGCATCCATTAATCCAGCCGTAAGTAATAAATCAGCAAAAATCACTAACTTTACGTATGATAAGAAATCAGATGATACTCGTAAAAAAAATGGTAGTCAAAAATTGGCTAGTTTTGGTGCAGCCACGATTAACGGTAATGCGTCAAGTAATGAAAATCAAGGGACGCAATACCAATCTATGTCGAGTGCCGATAAAGATAAAAAGAACGTTTCGACCAGCAGTGGAATATCTGACACTGACTCGAAAACAAAACGCAAAGCTAGCAAGGTTACAAAATCGAATAAATTTACTAATAATCCGCGTAACGATAACCTCCGTAAGTCGGTCGCATTAAATTTAAACAATAATAATCACGATGACGATTACGAAGAAGACGATGAAGATGATGAGGATGTGGATTACATGAATGAACAGAATAATGAGTATTATGGTGTTACAAAAACGATCGATCCGAATTCGGGCAATAATCCGAATATCGAAAAAATACAGAACCCTATAAAAAAAACTCGTCTCTCGAATTCATCAAATAAAAATTTAAAAACTCAAACTAAACTATCTGCCTCGTCAACATCATCGACGTCGAAACGTTCGTATAAATCGTCGTCATCGATAAATCGTCGTTCACGACAATATGTATTTTTACAAAATCTTCTCGAAAAATGGATGGAATGGATGCTGAAATTTGTCAAGTGGCTCTTCATACTAATCTCTGACATTGTACTACTTAGTTTTAGTATTTTGTGGGATCATTTAAATTATGCCGGCAAATATACGATGAATATATGTTCGCATGCCCGAAACGAAATTAAAAATAATAAAAATAATATATTTCGCTTTACTCTGAATTGGTTTAAGAAAAGTTTTAAAAAATTCGATGCACGATTTGCGAAAACATCGAATTGGGCGATATGGCGAAAAATTTTTATGAAAAAAAAAGTGGTCGAACCGGTTTCAGATTTTTATAAGAATGGTCGATTACCCCAGACGGGCGATGAAGCGATGTACTCGTTGTTGAATTGTCAAGGAAAGGATGCGTATAGGTGAGTCAATTTGTTTGATTTTTGCTTTTATTTAAGATTATATTTTCATATTTTTTTTGACCACATCAACGCCTTTTTTTCTGAGTAAAGGTATCTCTCCTAATCTAACATAAAAATCCAGCCAACTTTCCATGAATAGAACAAAACTTTAGAAAAGGACAGTCGCATAAATCGGTGTGCTTTTAATTTCGACATCCTTAAAAAATCCTTTGAATATTTGAATTTATTCGTTTTGAAACTGTTAATTTATTTAGATTGCAGCTCGATTCATTGGAATGATATCGGCACCTTAGTCCGAAATTTTGAACTTTTGGTTTGATTTTTTGAATAGTTTAGATTTTAGAAAATAAATCGTAACTGACAGTCTGGCCTGGAATATAGGTAGGTAACACAATTTTTAGAAGAATAAAGTAGACCTTTTTCTTTCTCACAAGATTGTTTGGTGTCAGGTTCATAATTTAGTCCTTGTTTGATGCAAGAGTAATGAAATTCTTTCGATCATATACATTCTTTGGAATGTGAATATTATTCGCGAAACCAGGGTTCCCTTTCGTCTCAAAATATTTTTCCTAAGATTATCATTCCTTCGAAACTGTCCCACAATATCTAATAGTAATATCTTGCTATTGTCATTCTTAGAATTCCACCACATATTTTGGGACTTGTTCCTCTCCTTAAAAATCGATGACATCGCCAATCATGGTGTTGGCTTTATTCTAGGGCCACGAGTAAAAAATGCTGTTTTGGAAAGCAGTCGATAACCGTGTGTCATTTATGCGCCCACAGATGTTAATCAACCGAAAGATAAAGACTCATTTTACAAGAGTTATAATCTGATGGGATCCATGATGGAGCAAGACGTCAGAATAGTGATTGGCGACTTTAATGCTAGAGATGGTAACGAAATTCGAATTGATAAATGAAGATGAAAATAAACAATATCAAAATCTTGTTAGCAATAGCATTGGGGAAACCAATCACCATTCTGATCGAGTACACGCTCTATGGGATGTATTGAAAGCGTCAGTTTTCAGTGTCGTCCAGACGACTATAGGTCAAAAATTAAACCCAAAAGATTGGTTTGATGAGAAGTGTCGTCTTGCTGTCGGTGATTTGTAGGCCTTTGTTAATTATATCCATGCTCGCCTACATTTTCAAGTAAAATCTTAAGTTTTTTTACCTGTTGAAGTCATTAAATAGTTGCGGGGCTTAATAAATTGTAATCTTCTGTTCGAAATGCAGCGGTGATACATCTTCCTTAGGAATTTCCTGAATCAATGTTAAAATTTAAAACTAGGTCGTATATTTTTTCATAAGCATATCAGGTGTTTAATAACAATCAATTTATAAAAGCGATTGTATCCACTGAACAAAACCTTCTCTCTCAAAAATCATTTCTAAAAACACGCTCATTAGATTAAATATCGGTAAATATTTCTGCAAAATTTAACTGCTTCGGTCATGATAAGGTGCGAAATAACATAAGAAATTGATTTCAATGATCTAAATGGCTGACTAATTGCTTACTAAAGGATATTAAAATCAAGAATTCATTGAGTTGAAAGTTAAAGAAGCATTCTCTTCATTAAAAATTAAGAGAGAAAGACTCAAAAGATGATAAAAATGCTCAATTAAATTTCTCTATAAAGAATTGTTTTTTACAACAAATAAACTCAAGTCAAACCGCGAATGACTTCAACACATATTTTGTGGGTGTCGCAATCAGTTTTAAAGAGGGGACTTACTAAAATTACTCCGAATTTCTTATTTAATTTTACCGTTTACTTGACAATCAATTTTTATATCAATTGTCGCTAAAAAAAAGTACATTTATTTTTACAATTAGCATACTGGGTGTTGCACCAGATTGTACTCAAGAGCAGATACGAAAACATTATAAAAAAATTGCTGTGTTAGTTCATCCGGATAAAAATAAGCAACCGGGTGCCGAAGAAGCATTTAAAATACTTCAACGTGCATTTGAATTAATTGGTGAACCAGAAAATCGTAAGTCATATGATCAAGGTGAAGCCGAAGCGTTACATGCTGAAAAAGCGTGGTCAGACCTAAATGATTTACTAGCACAACTTCAAACGAAAATTGCCGAAGCTGCTAATACAATACGGTAATTATTATCTTACGTTTTTTTTTTGCTATATTTTGGTTTTGTACCAATTTTATTTTTGTTATATACGTGACACAGTTGTAGTAGTTGTGGTTTACGTCATCCTAGAAAACCAACTGGACGGCCACACTATGCTGCTCGAGAATGTAATTCATGTAAAATTCGGCATTCAGCAAGAGAGGTAAGTTCACAATAATTTTGTGATTATTTTTCGAGATACCAAATTCCGATTTTTTTCTAGGGTGATATATGGGCCGAAACAAGTTTCTTTGGATTACGTTGGAAATATTTAGCTTTAATGGAGGGTACTGTCTACGACATAACGGAATGGGCCAATTGTCAAAAAAGTGCTTTAGCACATTTACAACCAAATTCTCATATTGTACAGTATCGTATTGTGTTAGGCGGGCAACAACAACAAAATGAAAAGGATAAAATACGAAAAAATATTCCAACAAGGTAATCAATTCGATCACGGGAGACGTAAGTTAAATTACAAAATTAATAATTTGTATTTCTAGTGAACCAAATTTAGATGACTTTTTAAATAATTTATATGGGAGTCCTAATCAAACAACCACATCTTCAAGACGACGATCAAAGAAAAATTAAATATATCTAATTGCTATTTCTAACTACCCGCAGCAACATACAAACACAAAATAAAAATTTTTGTCGAATCGAATAATTTAAAATAAATTTTAAATGTATTTTATGTTTCATATATATAATATAGTTAAAATGTGTAATAATGTATATTTTTGCTAATAACGCTGATAAAAAAAAACTATTAAAACAAAAATCGATTAATACAAAATCGAATCACTAATCAATCACTCTCCTCGACTCGATCCTAACACTATTTTACGAGTTTATTATACTCGCAGTGGGAGAACAATTAAAATTAAAATAAATTTCAATGATATATATATATATATATATATATATATATATATATATATATATATATATATATATATATATATATATATATATATATATATAAATATATATATAAGTATGTATGTATATTTTATAAGTGGAAACTAAACTAAATTTTTATTATTTTCACAAAATATATTATTATTAACAATAATCTTATTTTTATTTTCGTTATATTCTTAATTTGTGTTATAAACTTAAAAACAAAATAAAAAAAACTGTTATCACAATTTATAGTGATGATTGTGACAAATATTTAAATGTCTGTATTACAAAACAAAAAATTATTAAAATTGAACAAACAAATATTAAAAAAATAAGAAAATAATTAAATAAAACAAATCGTTGAAATGAAAATAAAATGGAAAATGTGCTAAAAAAGCATTTATAGTTTTATAAAATTTTATTGTGACCCTGATAGAAAGTCCTTAATTTAAAAACGTTTTAAAACAAGAATCATAAGTTAAACCAGTGTGAGTAATGCTCTATAACAATTTTAACTTTCTGTTTTTAATTAAAAATGTTTATTAAATTATTATTAATTTTAGGCTTTACTATTTAGGAAAACGATTGCAAACACAAATATCAACGCTCGCCTATCGAACACGGACAGGAATCGGAAACAGGAACGTCAGAGCCCTAACAGAAGCATCAAGGCTAGCACAATTAGAGAAAGAAATGAAACGTTACAAAATAAAAATCCTCGGAATCAGTGATGTGAGATGGAAGAACAGTGGTGAAGTAAACACAAGTAAAGGAAATCACCTAATATTCTCTGGACGATATGATACACATGAACAATTTACAAATACGAAACACAACCATAATTCAGTACTAAGCTACAACAGAAGACACAGTTGAACTAACCAAGGATAAGTTCTACGAACAACTACAAGCCACAATAACAAGGACACACAGAAATGATGTCAAGATAATACAAGGTGATTTCAATGCAAAATTTGAACCAGATAACACCGACCTAACAACCATCATGGGTAAACTAGCCTTAAACTCTGTGCGCAATAATAATAGAAAATACAATTTCCACACAAAAATATACACAAATACACATGGACATCACCTGATGGCAGCACAAGGAACCAAATAGATCACGTAATGATCAACAAGTTTCTCATGTCATTACAAGATGTCAACTCAATGAGAGGTGCATACATCCACAGTGACTACCAACTGGCAATATCACAGTACTCAATAAAGCCTGTTGCTGTTGAGCGCATCAAGTCAAAAATTTAATACCAACAGATTAAAAGATGTCGATACAAGAAACACATTCTGCGAAGCCCTCAAGCTCAGACTCCAAACCAATGAAGCAGCCACCAGTATAAAACAATAGTGGAAACAAATCGAATAAGCTACTAACACACTAGCGAACCAAGATGCAAACCCTGGATCAGTAATAATACTTGGAAGAAAAGTGACGTAAACGCCGACAACTCAAAACACGTCAGAACTGAAAAGTCAATACGAGGATACGGCACGTGAAATCAAGAAAATAGCGAGGAATGATCGTAGAAATATTCTCAAGGCTACAGGAACCTGGAACATACGCGCGCTACATTAATACGTACGACAGGTTACTGGAAAATTCACCGATATACCACTAATAAAGCATGAATCTGGTCAAATCTTAACACCAGATGGAGCACATTTGAAGAGATGGAAGAAATATTTCGGAGGGAACACCACCAACAATAGACAAATCTTCGAATTAATAACTGGTGTCACTAACGAAACTAGAAACACCCATCCATCAACGGAGCGGGAAGTTAGTGATGTCATTGCTAAAATGAAGCATAACAAGGCCTCTGACATATCCACAACTGCAAGTGTTTTAATACCAATAATAACAGAAGTATGGAATTCCGGTAGAATACCGCGAAAATGGCAAGAAGGGTTGACCATAACGATCTCCAAGAAAGGTGACCTGAGAAAATGCAAAAAAATTGCGGGGAATATCCCTCCTCAACACAAGTATAAAGATTTTGACAATAATCATTCTGGACAGAATTTCACCAAAAATTAACTCGAAACTTAACGAGCAAGCTGGCTTCAGACCAGGACAAAGTTACACTGATCATATCAATTCAACACGCATCGTAATAGAGCAATCCTAGTAGTATTAAATAGTGTCATGAGGAAATTAGACAGCGCGTCCCCCAACAGCATCTAATAGAGATTAACGGAGAAACTTAATGATCTGGATGCAGAATATGCCTAGAGGTTAATGAATTCGTGTATCTTCGTCGCACTCTAGCAAAACAATGGAGCATATTAAGAATTGAATAAACGGATAAACAAAGCCAAAACAACGTACAACACGCTACACAAAGACGAACTCACCTATCCTATCCCACAACAACAAGCTAATAATGTTTAATTCATGTTACTTTATGATTGGGAAACCTGAAAGCATACGCAAAAGATCAATAACAAGCTTACAGGTGGGGCCCAGTGAAGAAGCTAAGATATAGAAGACAGCGAATTTCTAGCATCTAATCCCTCACCCGTTATCATGTTAGTCAGTAAAACGATAATCAAAAGGGGAAGTACACCAAGATTAACAAATTCAAAAATAAACTGGGCTTGCGATTTAATGAATAAAAAAATCAATCTCCAGGTGCCAACAAGAAATTTTCTCCAGCTGGAAGTCAAATTTAATGGACAAATACACTATGTAGCAATGGCAAATTTCACATACAAAATAAGGCCGCCTTGACATAACCTACCCAATGAAAGTAATACAATTGGCAAAGAAAAAACGGCATAAACGTAAAATCAATCACCAGAGTTCAGAGGTAGTTTTACTGATAAAAAATTCTGAAACTGTGGAATGTGATAAAAAGATCGGTGTCGTGGATAGAAGTCCCAAAAAAGGACTGATCTGTTTGCGGATCATCTCGACGAAACCTTACAACTACTTTCAAGGCAAACTGCGAACTAAAATTTGACTTTATTTCACTATAATATTAATGACTAGTATCTCTTCAAGAATTCAAAAAGAAGCGGAAAGAAACCTGAATGCTAAAAGCTGCGGGATATGGACAAGCTTTGCCTGTTAAAGGTTTTTGTAAGCTCTTACACATTATCAATAAGACCTTTCAGTTGAAATAAGCCTTGCTCCAATGGAAGGTAGTGGAAGTAATGATAGAAAAACCTGATAAACCACATAACAATAAAAAAAATTAGAGGCTTATTTCCTAGCTGCTTAAAGATCTGCCAAGGCTATTTTACGACATACTTATAAAATCTTATTACTAAACATTATGTAAACAACCGTCACATAATACAGACGTTCCAAAACAAAGTTCCTGTGGCACGCAAGAGGTTATGTAAAGACATTTGCCCATTTAGACATTTGCCCTTGTCGCGGCTTAACTTCTAGCAAATGTTCTTGGTTATGTAGTTTATGTATTGGAGCTTATTTTAAATCGAGCTTTTTGTTGCACAGACCTAAAATGGCGCTAATTTGGTTAGCAGTGCACTTTACTTACTGAATCACTTTTGTGTCCAGTAAAGTTTCGATCATTTAGCGGTCAATCTATAAATACAAAAAGGGCTTGCCTTGGGACTTCCGAACAAAGGGAAACCTCTTTTTTACTGTGAGAACGCGCCATATTAGTAAAAGCTGTAATATTTCCATCTAAGAAAGTTACTTTTAAGTACGTAGTTGACATTTTTGCGAGATCACGCATTTATTTTCGGTTGTTTAACGATCTTCTCTAACTGTACAGCGATTATTAGGCTCCTTCCGACAATGCTGCGATTAAGAAACGAATTATTGCCATTTACTTTTAAAAACATCACTAGCAACGTGTCCAAACAATTCGTTATAAGCTGATGACAATACGTCGCTTAAGAGATGAGGTAAATGCAGACTACAAAAAGACAACTTAGATAACTGAAATGTGCAAATGCAGTTCTGTTGTGCTCTGATTTGATTAATAATCAGCTTTTTAAAGTTTGCTCAATTTTCGAACTTCAAAGAAATTTTGAAGTGTCTGGTCATTTTAAGGATGCCTTCTAAAAATAGGATATTTTATACTGAAATACTAGTATGTACTGCTGCAAATATATAGGTCTTGTGGCGCAATGGATAACGCGTCTGACTACGGATCAGAAGATTCCAGGTTCGACTCCTGGCAAGATCGTTTTGAAATTTTTTCTTATTTTTGTTTTACCGAGTTTTTGGAAATCTTTTAATTAACGATTTGCTTTCGTTATAGAATGATTGAATCAATTTAGAGAAAACAACATAAAATAGAGTTCTATTTATTCTTAAAATCTTACAATGTAACGGTACAAATCACAGATGTTTCAAACTAAGCCCAAATATTACAATTTATTCGGGTAAACAAAATTGCCCTCATCATTTAAAACTTTGCCTCGCTTCAAAGCCTCCTGTCGTCCAATTTCTCTTAGTTCGGCTCGCCTTGTTCGTCTTTCTTTCCGCGTCTCCTCGCCATGATAAAAATATTTCGCTCGAAAATCCATCTCCTTCCGCTTACCATTATCGTCGTAGTCCTCGGCCGGATCATAATCTTTAATTTTTTCATACGTTAATAGACGCCGTGAACTAAATCCGCTTAGCACTTGTTCCGAATTTGAAATGACTTTTAAGCATTCGTGTGACGGTAGTTTTTCTTCGGCGTAATCATCCCGATAAACTGGCACCCAACATACTAGACGGCCGTTTAATTTTAAATGTTTAGCCGCAAAGACGAGAAGATCATTAAAAAGCTCGTCCAAATTATACGACGAAGTAGATGGGAAATGTAAAACACCTTCTTTCGGTTCGGCCGCATTTTTTCGTTTTGATTTTGTTTCGATTTTTTCGGTCGCCTCTCGTATTCCGTACGGCGGATCTGTTATTATGCTATCGAGTTTAAAATGCTCGGCCCAAACTTCGAGTGAAAAATCTGATACCAGCACATCAATATATTGCCTTGTACAGTTATATTGATCAAAATTAGCAGCAACACATTCATCGTCCTCGCGAACTTTTTGTGATATTCGACTTGGTTTGGTTCGACCATGCAACATAAGAAAATCGATATCGGTGCCCAGGACATAACCACCAAATTTTGCCGCTGCTACGAGTAACGATCCGGTACCAACGAAAGGATCAAACACTAAATCTCCTGATTTAACAAGAGCTTGATTTGCCATTAGTAACGAGAGTTGAGGATCCATTGTCGTGTTTCCGATAAATTTTCGTGTTTTGAGCGATAACTCATTGATTAGTGAACGTTGCCCGTCTGCAATCCATCGTCCAAATAACGTGTAGATCGGATCAGTAGGCACTTCTAACGGATTTGTACCATAATATTCGATATACCACCAATTTGTATTTGGATTTTTTAAATTCACACCAGCCTTAACCGGTAGATAATCGAACTGTTCAATTTTAGCCACTTTTTCTGACTGTGTAAAATGTTTGTTATACGTTTCCACTGTAATTTTAAAACTGTGGTCCTCTTCGAAATACTTCGATAGCTCATTAAAATTTGATTTAATATAATTATTGACATCGCCGTGAAATTGTTCAAAATTAGTAGAGTGTGTCCAATATTCGAGTACACAACGAAGTGTCACTGAACGGGATGCAATACTACGAGCTGCTTCTTCGTCTGGAAGTTCAACGAGGAGAAATGGTTCATTTTCTTGCAGATTTAGAACATGTTTCATACATATATTTTTTAATTTGAGTATCGACTCGATTTCCTAAAATCAACAAGACAATTATCAAAAAGCCTAAATATCGCAACTCTTTTTAACCTACCGCTTTACGAAAGTCAACATGTTCCTGGGCAAACCATAAAATATATTTACGCCATGTCATTTTAATGTAAATTATGAATATTTTATTGATAATTTTGCATAAATATATAAAAACATTAAAAATTTTGTAAACAAAACACAGACACGTGCTATTTTCTGACTTTTAATTTCGGAGTGATGTACAATATTTTGACAGATTGGAAAGCTTTTCATTTTATACCAGTTTTGAATTGTCAGATGTCAGCACATTTTTAAGTAAAATTTGACAGTTTGTGCGAGATCTTCCAATATGATGATAGTTCTTTGATAACTGTTTATGGTTATAATCGTGTACATTTTAATAATTTAAATTAGATAGACGTTTTCTTGTTATTAAAATATGTTTAGAAAAGTTATGTGATAGTATTCTTACTGATAACATAAATACCTTCCAATACCGAAATGTAAGTTGTACAACAAAAAATGAAATTATTACATATATTTTTACTCATATGTAGATTTTTTGGAATATAGGTTTTTATGTTAGAGGAAGTTTGATTGCTAAAACTGATATGTGTAAGTAACCATTATTAAATAATAAGTAATATTATGTATAATTATGTGTAAACGTATAAAATATATCTAAATTAAACTACATCTATTTGTTAGTATGTTTGATACTACGGAGTCTGTTTTGGGTTGAAGCTCTTCCACACGGTTTATCTCATAGCTGTGTTCATCTTCAATAAAATCAAGCGATGAAATGAAATCATGTGACCACGAGTTACTACATATATAAATTTGTAGAATTTTTGAAAAACACAATTTATGTGCTAGCAGACGTTTTATCATTTCAGATTTAAATTTATACAGAGCCATCTAGTTCTCAACATCGGAACAATGGAAAATCAAATACTTAAACCTAAAAATTGCATTTATTTTGTGGACATCAACACTTCGTTTTTTGTTGTGGAATTATTGCCAAAAAAATCGAAAGTGATTTTGTAAGATTTATGTATTTGTGTAAACTTTCCAAATGTTCATTTTTAATTGACATAAGCGCTAGACCCGATACCATTTGCTGGAACATGGTTAATTGATCCTAACTAAGTTTTTATTTACTTAAGTGAATTGAGATAATCCACATGGATCGTATGGGATGGTTCGTCATGTTTGTCGTATAGATTTAAGAATCCCTCCTTTTTACCATTTTTCTTTTCGTGTACATGACAACTTAGACAAGATTTGAATTTGTTACATTTTTCGGCCATATTAGGAAAATAATATGAACGCCGTATAAGTCCGCACGTTTTTGACACGCACGCATGGCCAATATCATGATATTTTCGTATGATTTCATTTTCTAGTTTTTCGGAGACATAAAATAGTAACTTATCATTATTCGTTTTTCGATATACAAGGCCGTCTTTTAAAGTGAAAAATGTAGAACCACCATTTCCGCGTAATTCACAAGTCGCTGTGATATCACACATTCGGTTAAAACTAGTACGCCAGACACACGGCTCAAAGCGTCAACGTGTCTCATCTGAATATTTGATCGGTGTATAATTTCGTATTCATAATTCTCGAGAAATAATGCCCATCTCATTATTCGTTCGTTTAACGAGTGTTATCTTAACTGAATCGCAGTCTGTAACAATTTTGAATTTCACACCGTGTAGTTGATAGTGTTTAATTGCGTTTATTATCGTAAGCGTCTTTAGTTCAAAAGATTGATAACTTGATTTAACGTCTGATGAGCATTTACTGAAATATAATAACGGATGTAACAGATTATCAGGCTGCGTTTGCACAAAATTGCACAGGATTTTGTACAGTATTGCACGAAATCCTAATTAACTTGGATCTGTATGCAGTTTCGTATATGCGTTTGGATTATATATACATGGACCGTTGGTCAATTTACATTTAAGAGTCTCGTATATGCGTTAAGTTAGTCAGCACTAATTTCAAATTTTATTTCCGTCTTTACAAGGTCCGTTAACGGTTTCGCTATCGTTGAAAACTCTGGAACAAACCGTCTAAAGAAAGTGGTGAATCCTATAAATCGACGAAATTCTTGGATATTTCGTGGTCTTGAATATTCGGTTATTGCAGTCACGTATCGTTTACTGGGACGCACGTCATTAAATGAAATGTCGTATCTGAAGTATTCGATTTTCGACTCATCCTAAGAATTTACCATGGAATGGTAGGTATGGCCATGCAAAGTCTGAAAAGCAATCATTTTCCTGGGGATGATTGCTTTAAACGATAATTTCTGTGTTATTTCAAAAATTTGCCGCAATCCGATTCTTTTATTAATTATGACAGTACAACTAATAAAGTGTTATTATTATATTCTGTAGCCAACCTGTCAAAAAAATATGCGACAAGCAAAATTCCATTAAACACATTTTTACACCATCTCAAAGTTGTAAAAACAACATTACATATATTTACATTTACCGCAAGTGGACCTACCTTCCAATCCTTTTCTATGAAGCAAACCTTTTCCGTTTAAGAAAGTTTCAATTTTCTGAAAAATTGCCGTATTTTTGGTGTTTGTTAATTATGCGGACAAAAATCTGTTTTTCTAAACCAGCACTTCACTAGCAAAGTATACAGCCAATTTCTTGACCTGCAAATTCGATATTAATTGGGCTCAATATTATTTGCAATATTAAGAATCCATCTCGATACAGTTATATGGGTTTTGATTCTCATTTGACAATATTATCAACATATCAGGCATTGTGATTGGGTCTGGCAGGTAATAAGCCTGGTGTTCATTAGCCTGGTTTCAAAAGCCTGTTTTTTGAAATTGATTATATTTTATTAATTCGGGCCGGCCCGATGAAAAATTACTATGTTTTTTCTATTTTGAAATACTTTCGAGTTCCAACGGGGCAGAACAAAAATTAAAAATTACATAGTGATTCCTCGAAATGGGTTAAATCAATTGTGGAATTAGATTGAATCCAAAATTGGTAATATCAGATTTAAAAAAAGTGAGCTACTTTTAATAAAGGCTGCTTATTTCATTTTGGGCAGTTAATCTGAAGAAAGGTATAGGAACAGGGCTGTGCTGAGAAGTACGGTAGTAACAAAAATTTTAGCCTACAGATCAGAATTCTCAAAAGTTTAGCTTTTTTACCGGTGGAAGATGTACTCGAATATTACCAGAAACTAAAAAAAATGGACTCTGATGCTTGACGTATTGGTAAATGGTTTGAGCAATACTACTTAACGGGAAATCCTCGAAAAATATGAAATTTCTGGTCTGTTTAGAATAATTCTCAAGTAAATTTACCTAGGACACAAAATTCTGTAAAAGGATGGCATCGAAGGCTAAGCTGGTAGCAGGTAGCAGGTAAATCACACATCGGCGTTTACCAACCTATATCGGGATTGGGGAAAGAGTTGAGAATTGCGCAAATGAGAACGGGAGTATCAAAGCCGCAAAAACGAAAATTGCTTATTAAAAAGAAAAGAAAAATACTAAGAACTAAAAACTACTTTAAGAAACCAGGCTATTGGACAACCAGGCTTTTGAAAACCAGGATTTAGAGTGGAACCCTTGCGATTGAGTTGTCAGAAGTGGAAAATAATTCTTTATAAGAAAATCATAAACCTGAAAACCATGTCTTTGTACCGTATGACTTTATAGTATAAAGATAATTTTAATTTCCTTCCAATCAGGCAACACTTTTTGGAAAATGCTTTTTCTTCGTCGATCATCAGCCAATTACCGCCTAATAGTCTAATCGGATTCGAGTTTGTTGGTCGTAAAGGCGGTATTTAATTTTCTCCGTTACCGTGAGCACACTCAAGTAATTTTGCCGCCGAATTTTCCGCTAATATTGGACCAATTCCTGAATAGTAGAAGGAAATTTATTATCTTTTTTCGAAATATTAAAAACGCAGGAGTAGCTGTTCTATTGCTGCATCAATATCTGTTTGTGTGAAAAGGGAGATATCCCAAAAATTTTTTTTACTATACAGTTTTGTTTAACTAATGCTACCATTACAGGGTACAGTCAGATGATAGATCATATAGTAATCTGTGGCGGTAACATTGTACGTGCATTGTTTTTATTTAAACATAATTCTATTAAAGCAGGAGTTTTCTTTTTATCTGTACGCTAGAAAGTAGGATGTCTGGCTGAAACAAAATTCAAACATTCCCCTATAGCTTCTTACAGTTATTTAATCTTCGGCGTTATAAGTCTTAAACCCCATTTAGTACCTTATATTTATCGTTGTATAGTAACTTCCCGCATGAAATTTGTTACATTGCGGACTAAATTAATCTACGAACTCCTGTTTTTTAAAGACATATTTTGCAGATATTATGCTGATATTATGCATTTTCTAGTCCATTTTTGCAGACATTTTTAGCAGAATGCTTTAACCTCCGCTTTGTTTGATTTTTAATGACTATCTATATTAGTGTGTTTATGTTCTGCATCATTAGGTTCATGGTTCTCTTTATAATCGTCATAGCACGAGCGAAATACGATTTCTTTTCTAGCATTTAACAAGCTAGAATAAGAGGAATTCTTGGACGGTGCAAAAAGTATAAAAAATTTTTAAATGGAACTTGCCTAATAATTAAAACGCAAATATGATTTTAACAATCAGGTACCTTGTAAACTTTAATGTAACATACATTATAGCCAAATAAAGCAAATTATAGACAAATATAGCCAATTTGCTTTACATACTCAATCGAAAATAGGGACTTAATTTTGGCCAAAAATACAATACGATAGTGAAGTATCATTTCCGTTTTTTTTCAAAAATGGATAAAATGGATAATCATTTTTAAGTCAAAAATACTTTTGTATCTGCACCTTGCAGCAATTCCATATTTGTTTCCATAATTTAGTGAGTTTTTTTATTGTTAGTTATGGACACAAAAATATTATATATCATTTTTAGTGAATACAGTATTCTATACAAAACGTAATTCTCTACTTTATTGAGTTTTTTTCTCACTAATATTTTTGCTTGGCTAATAAATCGTTTGGCGGCTATTTTAAATAGATTTATTAGCCAAGCAAAAATACTAAACGTATATAATTTCCGAACTCCCGTGCTCTCGAGCTCAAACCAATCAATACCCAACATATGATAAAGACTCCGCCCATTATTTGAACAAAATTATTTCCGTTGTTATGAACTCAGCTTAAATGTTGTAGTATATTTTGAAATTTGTTTAAAAGCTAGCAGTCAACGATCACAAAATGTGAAATAAATTAAAAAAACTGTAATATTTTATAGTATCATTTTTTTGAATTATTTTTATTAATTTTTTTTAGTTTTTCCTTTGTTTCTAAATTTTTAAAAAATAATTTGTTTAAATTTTTACAATATATATATATATATATATATATATATATATATATATATATATATATATATATATATATATATATATATATATATATATATATATACATATATATACATATATATGAATATATTTCATTTAATAATTATTTACAAATAAATTTACAATAATAGATTTATTCATTTATTTATTTATCAATAATATAATATACTCTCTTATAATTTTTTTATACAAAATTGTTTTTTTGTTGATGTGTTTTCTTTTATAATTTTATTAAAAATATTTTGTTTTATTATTATGCTATTATTATACATACAAGATTAATAGTTATTGAACCGAAATAATTAATAATTTTTTTTTATAACATCATTTTTGTTTTCTTATCACAGATTTAACCACAAAAATATTTATTAACAATAATTAATGCATTAATTATATAAAAAATAAAATGAACGCGTCTCAGACAAAAAAAAACACACAAGTTAAAAAATAAAAAAAAAAAAAAGGATAAGAAAGTTTTTTATTTTGATTTTTACAATTTTTTGTTTAACAAAAAACGGAAACAAATTTTTAAAATGTATAACCAAAAAAAAAAAATAAAATAATCCTTTGCACTTTTAATAGTTACGAAGCTAAACGTTAGGCGCCCGAATAAATACGAGAACATAAATTTTTGTTAAAAAAATACGATTATAAACAATCAAATAAATAAAAGAGTGTAACTAATAAACAATTTTTGACATAATACCTATTATGTCCGGTATATTATTCGACGCCATTTTTTATTTGAATTTTTTTTTTTATCTAAAGTAATTATTTTGCATGAACACACAGAAATAATATACATTTTTATTAAATAATAATAAGAGAACAATATTAATTTACTTATTCCTGAGCTGATTTGACATTTATCTTCTATATATACATATTTATAAAAAAAATTGATTTTACTGTAAATCAAAATAATTACTTTTATAGTAAATATACTAATAATTATAAACTAAACAAAATAATAACATTTTGACTGATTACATCTTAAATAAAATGGCAATTGTTGTTATTTTTAATGTACAAAAAAAAGAAAAAGAAAATATAACGGAACCAAAAGCGAAACAATTTTATAAAATTTTAACAAAAAAAGTCATCGTCCATTTTAATATTTAAATTTACGGTTTTTTATTGTGACGCCATTTTGTTCATTAAGTAGACGATAATGACAGAGTTAAAAAAAAAATAAAATTTAATATTGTAACTAACACAAAATGGACGATTATTTTTTTTGTTTTTGTTTTGAGTAAGAGTAAATGCATTTTTAAATGATTAAATTTATTTTTGTTTGGTTTTTTTTACCATCCATTTGTAATATTTTCCATTTTCGGACGTTGTAAACTTTTTATCAGTGCTGGACTAAAACACACATTTATATTAACCGGATGTACGGGTGGAATTGAACTAAATGTTTTATCGAGTAAATCGATTCCGGTTAAATAAGGTAACAGGGCGTTATATTCAATGTTGAGCGGTACATAAAATGTACCTTGTGCATGCAAAGCAAATACAGGCACCGAAAATGTATGTCCACCCGTTATTTTTGGATACTGTGACTGTAGACTATTGATTAATATTTCACTTTTTATTTCGGTAATACCATTTGTTGTTGGTTTCTCGTCACAACTACTGCACTCCACCGAATCGGGTAACATTTTCTTTTTCTTTGGATTAATGCTGCCACACTCGCTCGAATTCATTTGACTGTTATTCGATGATTTAGATAAATTTTCGCCTACATGATGGTCACCATTGTACGAACATATTCCATTGACGGACGCATGATGATCTTCGTGCAAATGATTATCTTGCGAGAAACGTTGCTGAATATAATTTTTATATTTATAATTGTTGTTGTTGTGCTCGACATCGGTTGATGTTTCGGAAAATTTACGCATCCTAACTGTACGTAATACACTTTCATGTACATTTTGATCTTGGTGGGTGGACGACGCTCGGCCACTATCAATATCCATACAATTCGTATCGATATGAATTATTGGCGCTGTTGATGTAATAACAGCTGCTTGTTGTGGTTGTGACCGAAAACTTAAATCTTTCACATCATGATGATCAGCACTGTTACTATGCTCGATATCAGATGGTACCATATCACGCAGTTGTGTTAGCGGAGCCGAATGTAAATAACCGTTTGGACTCTCGCTCGACGCGCTAATGTTGTCCGTGTTCAGACGCGATTTAAGAAAATCACCTGAAAAAAGATAAGAAAATATATATATAAATAAAGCTATATGTTTATTTAACTATATATGTGTGGTCGATTTATTTTGACAACCGCTAAAACAAAGTGCAACACCGTATACACATGTCAAATTTATAATCCCAGTCAAATTTTAGCAAAAACAATATAAATGAGATAAGATAATATTTTAGTGTCAACTCATCGAATGTGACGTCTTATTATCATGCTAATGACGCGAGCTAAATAACAAGTTTTTGGTTGTTTACTCAACGTGCCCCGTTTTATTTAATTAAATGAGCTAGCAAAAATCAACTAACGTTTATAAAAATAATTTTCGTAAATAGTACACGCATAAAAGTAAAACTCACCTTTCATTATTTCATTGCAATGATCTTTTAAATGATCTACCATTTGATAGCACACCTCCTTTGAATAGCTGGTCAACATAAATTTGGTTGCTTCTTGCAAACACTCTTGATAACCAAGACGATATTGTTCCCCTCGTATACTCTCCTTGTTCGTATACTCTTGGCTCTGTAAATGTTTCATGTGCCGTATTGCCATTTCAATAATTTCAGTTTTTTCAACACGACCACGTCCTTTACGTAAATATTGTGGTGGTATTAGTCGTGATAGATCAGCTAAACATGAATTCATTCGATCACGTCGTCTTTTTTCAATGATACGATGTGATAATGGATCTTGCTGAAAACAAAAATAAAATAAAAAATTTATTATAAATTTGCTTAATATTGTTTAAGATAATCATGCGCATCGTATCATATACGTGTTAATATATTCATACACAATATTTAGAACGGGTTTTTTGACGTGAGCTGTGCTAAACTCACATGATCTTAATAATGTTTTTAAACTTTAAAATTTTATTATACATATATGGAAAAGATCTGTCGCGGGTTTTGGATTTTCCATATATATATATATATTTAGCATTATATCGTGGCTATAAAAACGAGTTTTTTTTATAAAAAATGTTTTGACTAAAATACATATTTTGAATTTTTAATGTTAACAAACTTATATGGAAAATAGTAAGAATAAGATCGCGCGATCGTTTTTTTTTTAAATGTCTCTATGTAAATACTAAATCGTACACGTGCGATTTTCTTCATATAAATGAATACTGTATCAATAAATTATTGTAATTTTAACTAAATTATATAATTACAGAGCTTATTACAGATAATATAATTAAGCGCATATACCGGATTTGGACACCTTTCGATCGTTTTTATTTAATTGTTTTATACTGCTAAATTTTAATTAATTTTATTGCCTGCCAATTTAATTTACATATTAGTTTTACGCAAATATGTACATACTTAACAAATATATATCGAGTTCGAGAAATGGTATTAAAATAAATAAAAAACAAATTCCAAATTTTTCTGGATATTTGTTTTATAATGTTATAGTAGTTTCAAGAAATCTGTTGATCGCGTTTTTTGTAAACACGAGTAATTATACTTGAACGCACGCAGTATTGGTTTTTTGGTTTAAATTTTATATTTTGATCGCAAATGTTTTATTAAAATGTCAAAACTTCATTGTCAAGAAAGAAAGTTCTTTTTTGCTACTTAGATTATAAAAAATGTTTTGAAATAAAATATCGAACACATTCTTTAATGTTAATGTTACAGGAAGGATTAGGAGAGAATAAGGCAAGAGAGAAATAAAATGAATAAAGGTTTTCAGTCTTCCAGTTGTTTACTTTTTACTTTTTTATTGGTCCTCGCGAATTTTATTTCCAGATTGTACCGATGCACAGGGCGTCTCAAATTACGCGCAGGCCTTGACAAACTAGGAATAAATCCATAAATTTCCGATGAACAATGACCATGAAAGTATTTGTAAACGTATAAAGCTTCCACGTTACGCCTATATGGGAAACAGAATCAAGATTCGGTTTTGGACCCGATCGAGTGCAGTCAGATAAGTTTTCGGTGCTCCAGCCCAAATATGAGAATTATACTCCAACCTGTGTCTTATTTGTGTAGGTCTTATATATTGTAAGTGTTTTAAATGAATTAAAGTAAAACTTACATCGTCGTAAAAACCTAAGGCATCTGCACCAATTGCAGCTTTGTTTATTTGTTCAGACCAAGATATTCTCTTTGAAATAGTTAAGCCGAAAATCTCAAATGTATCAGACGTAGCCAAGCTGGATTCACCAGTCAGAAAAAATGGCAAATAGCCATCAGTTCGGCCAGAAAAAAACACAGGATTGAAATTTTTTGGGAAGAAATTCAACCATGTTGAGATCATTGTTTCGCGATAAAGAAGAAGGTAAACAGTAAGAGGTGGAAAATGAGATGTCATCAGCATAGGAGTATATTGGATTGAAGATCATTGATGAAAATTAGAAAAAGGGTCGGAGAAAGGAAGGGTCACTGAACACCAGCATTTTAACTGGTACATTACACTTGCAGAATGAATCATATGGAAAAATCCATTTAGTTTAAATCCGGGGATATGGTGGTACACACAACAATGTGAAGAAATGGAGCTGGAAACTTTTTCATGTAAAAAACGTCGGGTTCCATGGGCTTTATGGGATGGTGTTGAGTTTTATAGAAACGTCCAATGGTTTCTACCGAATTGTTTACATGCCCAAGGTAACAAAGCATCATTTAACATTTTTTCATGGCAGATTTGTTGATTTACCTTTACGTCCTCTTCAATGAAAACGATTGGTGAGCGTCCTATGGCAGCTACCGCGGCCCAAACCACCACTAATGCAGGCGCTTGCTTTCGCAGAGTAATTCACTTGTCTTTTGATTTTCATCAGAAAATACCAAATTCTCAGGCTCGCCAACGTCATGCAAGTTTTTTAACATCTTTGGTCCTGCTATAGGCGAACTGCCTTTTGTGCAAGTGTTATATGTTGCATTTTTTGTATTTTTTAGAGCCTCAATCGGATTTCATTTTTTAATATGCGCTCCGTACTACGAGCAGACACATTGAGATTTCTGACAAAATTTCTGGCCTTCATCTTTCGAACCAGTTCTGGCGATGTTGCTGTTTTTGAATGTCCACCCTCATGGCGTTTTCTAATGCTACCAGTTTTATTTTAACGTGTTATGGTCCCATATACAAACATTTTGTTCACATATAAATGTCGTAGCTCATTAACAATGGCTGGTTGTGATTTTTCAGCCGCAAATACAAAGCAATAACACTGTTGCGTTTGAATTCCATTTCGATAATTTTTTTTAGGTAATACCATTTTGTATTCAAGTTTAAAAATATTGCGCAAAATCCTTGGTTAACAAAAATGATCAAACGTATCCAATGATTACCATGCAGAGAAACAATAAACGTGAGTTAACGCAATGTAAGGTCATAAATAAAGATTAAAGTGTAATCTCTCGGTGTGTAGAAATATAACATAAATCATTTTTTAGGAACCTATGCCCTATAACACAAAAAATCGGAAATCCGGCTGGAAATCAATAATTACATCTAACCGGATATTTGCTTCACAAAAATTAAAACAAAAATGACGAGACTTTGTAAATTGCGTGGTTCAATTTTATTTTAACTTTCTTTATATCTTAATTACATTAATAATGTGACTGATAACGTTCGAAACAATTTTTAATGCAGGAGGTATAGAACAGTAAGATTACAGAACGTTTTATAAAATTTTCAAATAATATTAACGGTTGTGACGTAAATAATGACGTTAGTGATTACCAAATGTTTTTGAAAATGAAACGCTTTACATCGCTTTACCCAAAAAGCAAGAAATAATTATGTAAAGAACTGCTCTTTGTTCAAAATTAGAGTTTAGGGATTGCAGTTTGATAAGCTGATGATTTAAACTGATGGTCAACTGTAGTTCTTTTTAAAAAGTTCCAAACCCATAAGTCGACTTTTTAAGGGTTACACGTAAGCCAGCCGATGGCTTTTATCCATGGTTCTTAAGTTTGATAAATTTCCAGAAATTTTTTTGATTACTGCATAAATCTTCCTTTATGTCAATAATGTAATTATTGTACAGAAATCGGTTTAGGCAGAAAAATTGACTAGGCAAAGATTTAAACTGTAAAAGATCACGATGTAACCCGTGATCGCCTGTAGCTCCTGTGATATTTATTACACAAAGCCTCTAATTGTTTAAGTTCTTTTGTGAACTATTCGAATATTAGTTCGTTTTATTAGTTTTTTGTGAACTATTCGATTGTTACGAATATGCGACTTTTTAATCATTATGTCAGCAATAAATTTCTCAATGGCATCAGTTAACAATTCATTGAATATATTTACAGAACTGTTGATATCATAATTTAACAGAGTAATTGCCCAATTAACTTTCGAGAGCATTCGAAAGAAATATTTATTGAAACAGGTCACACTCGAAGTCCCAGCAATGTCATCGCACAATTCAAGCTTAAAAGATCGAAACATAGTATAACAAAATTAATCCAGAAAAGTGCCGCGACTATTAGGAATTTTTTTGATCTGAGAAGTATCCAAGTTTGCCATAAAACCACAAATTAGCGAGTTATTACTATAACCAGAACAAGTATCGAAATCTGACGAATTTGAGACGAAATATTTCCACGTTCAAGCCGCCGAGAGAAAAAAAAACGGAAACCTGTGGAAACTCCAATCAATGATGATCTAAATGCTACTAATAGTAACATGTAGTCTAAATAATAGTATTTTGATTTTTTTCACCACAAATTTCTGTCTCTAAACGAAGTGAAACTGCCGAGAATTAATATTCCACCTTTCGATGGCGAATATACGCAATGGTCATCGTTTAGAAAGATAACCGAGACATCTGACAAATTACTTCGTGGTTTAAAAGCATTAGGATCAGACTGTGAAACAAAAGATCCATGGATCTTGCATTTATTATTAAGTAAAGTGGACGATGAAACTAAACTGTAGTGGGCCTTACATTTAGTGGAAAATGATATATGCCCAGCATAGATGATTTTCAAAATTTTCTGAAAACACTAGAAAGCGTAAACATCAAACCATTTAAAATTTCGTCAAGACAAAAAACATTGCCATCACCAAATTCGAATGCATGTGTTGTAAGAACCCACTTCCCATATATAAATGCTACAAATTCAACGATTTGAAATTAATTTGCTCAAAAGTTTCATTAGCGAACAAGATTTATGATCCAATTGTTTAAGGGCAGGCCATTTTGCAACCAGTTGCATGTCTATTTTACATGATGACACCAAAAACAGCCAAACAACGAGTGCTAACGCAGTAAACAATAACGATAAAATCAGAATGGAGGGAACAAACCAGTTAAAAATCCAATTGTACCATCTCAGCCAAACACATTGCATCAGGATAACGTAAAAAAGTTCAATGGGGTTTGTCTTGCTGATCCATTGTTTCATGTTCTAAGTGCCATTAACATGATTCTAGGCGTAGATGTATTCTACAAAATAAAAATAAAAACATAACATTTAAGCCAAATATTAATTTGCTGGACATTTTAAATATTAATATAACAAGAGTAACACGACCGAGACAAGCTCCGGTAGTGTTTGACCGCTGGTACAATTGGAAGTAGAGGAAGACTTTGAAACCCATTTTTTGAAAACTCATAGATATACCAACGGGCAATACGTATTGGAACTGCCATTTAAAGAAAACGTCGATCAATTAGGGAGCAGTTTTACGCAAGCGAAATTTCGTATGATTGCAATGGAACGTAAATTCACAGTAGATTCGGGTCTTGAACAAAGTCGCGCATTCTCGATGAGAATGTGTTTAATGATAACAAATGGATATATTATTTCCCACATCATGCCGTAATCAAGCAAAGCGGATCAACAAAGAAACTTCGTGTTATTTTTGATGGCTCATACAAATCAAGCATAGGACTATCATTAAGTCTTAAAAACAGGACCACCAGGTATAAGTCGACCGGAAACACCAAAATTTCCAGAAAATCCTATGGCGCAAAACTCTTTACGATATAAGTTACACTATTACAGACTAAATATTCAAATCCGATTTTTACGTGATTGACTTGCTGACCGGCTGTAATTCCATTCGTCTGGCGGTTAAATTTTACAAAGACATATCAACCGCTTTGGCTCATATGCCAAAACAAAGATTGCTCTTCTAAAGCAACTATCTATACCACGTCTCTGTGGTGCCGTACCATTGCTTCACAAAGTGGTAGAAATATTTCAAGCACCAGTGGATTCTGGATTGACTTGATTATCGTCCTGCCTTGGCTTCCGAACGTCCCTAGAAAATGGAACTATTTCGTAGCAAATCGCATGAGTTTCATAATTGACAAGTTACCGAAAAAACATTGGCAAAATGTAGCAATAAATCAAAATCCGTCAGACTGTGTAAGCCGGGGGATTTCACCAACAGATCTGATTACACACTCAATTTGGCGGAATGGTCCGGATTTTACATAATTTTATAAGTAACTCCTCTAGTGCATGTAAGAACATTGCAATACACTAGTATTATAATTATAAAATTGTTTGTCGCTTGTCTCTCACTTAGTGCTACCGCGTGTTTGCTAAATTATTTACGAGTATATGAGCAAATAGACGCATAAATATATAATTTAATTTTTAAACGAATTAAAAAGTCAAGAAAAAAATAAAATTTTATTTCATTATTCTATTAATCATAACTATATAAAAACTAGTGTACGAAGCCTCTAAATGCATGAAATCATCTTTCAAAGTGTATATATCACGCGAGTTTAATAATCTTAAATACGCGAACGCGAAAAAGAAGAAGTATTATTCCGTATTCGCCGCAAAGAAAATAAATTTAATTTGCTTTTCATAACTCAGTGCAAAATAAATAATCAAATATGTATTTAGTAATTTAGTCAACAAGTTACATAGTTGTGAATTTAGTATCCATATTTAGTCTGGTGGTGTAAATCGAACTATAGAAAATTGGTTATAATATGATTTAGATTAGATAAATGCGACTATAATATTTAGTTATAAAGTTTAGATAATTGGAAATCTACTTGTTACAATTTTGGTATGGTATCTTGACATTGACAGATAAAATAGTCGTTTGTTATTTTTTTTTTTAAAAATAAATATGATAAGCATGAGGTGAACGCGCCTTGTACAAGTGTAGACCGCACATTTTTTAGGTTATAAACCGAGTACCGCAACTTATCGCAATTTTTTTTTATGTTACTATCTTTGAATTACATAGGACGTTAATGGGTATTGAAATTTATAATTGATTCGAATTTTTATCATTGAAAGCAATCAAACTCGTGACTTATTTCTGCCATCGTGAATATAATATGTGTTTGTTGGGTGTATACATATAACGAAACGAAACGAATGTAATTGGAATTAATTTGTACATGCCACATAATGTTTTGGAATGGTGACAAAACATATATAAACAAAATGGTAAGATGGATAAATAAGACAACATATATATATATATGTATATACTATATACCTGAAAACCATCGCGCATGTTGTATCAAACTTGACTACGTGTTAGCAGAAAAATAAAAATCGTTATGAAATAATCAGTGAAATCGTGTCAGGGTGCGGATTGTGTGATTTTATTGCATACCACAACTATCGACTATACAATTTTTAGTTTGTTATTGTACATATTTCCTATTTAATTGATATAATATGGAAATGTACAGCACAAAAGCTTTACATAAAGTATATTTAGTTCGAAAACGTGATGTTTATATACATATACTTATATATATGTACGTTATTACTCTATATGTGTGCAATTCGTGTATATCTTGCGGTTTATAATTATATAGAGTAGGACTTTTATCGATTTTATGGTAGTTACCATTTTTTGTTATATAAATAAATTGGTCTGAATTTTGTGAATTGCGATCAATAATTTATTATTCAATTATTGTTGCACGATTCAATTGTTGTTCTACTTGCTAAATGATTTAAATTAAAAAATTCGGAGTGTGCATTTGAATTTTAATGTTTAACGAATACAATTTTTATTACGGTTTTTGAATCGAGTCTGTTCGTTCTTAGTTAGATGGTTGGTTCCAATTTTGTAAATTTAAGTTTTTTGTTTGACGTAAGATAGGAAATTTATTTATTTTTAAATTTTATAATATTATGCCTCAAACTCATTCTTACGAAGAATCTGTAGCGAACATTTATTCTCACCACAATTATTTATTTAAGTGTCTCATACACATTAATATATAATACGTTAACATTTCGTTGGCACAATTCAATGATATGGCAATAACTTTTAATAAAATTTACCATAATATACTCTATCCATTACAGCTTTGTAAACGCAACTATTTTATGCAGTCCGCAGAATAGGGTGTGTCAGTTGTACAAGCTCTTTGCGCTGCATCCTGGGTAACGCAAAAAGTATAATTACTGATCGGCAAGGTAGGTACTGATTGGCTAATTCCAGTGCTGGAGTGAATGCGCAAGCAGGATCTCAGTCGTCGTTATCAAATGACCGCAAATTTTCAGTAGTGGTTTATTTGGGGGCTTAAACCGATAATACAACAAGCACTACTACGGTTGTGGCAAAGTTGGCTGCAGTAACAATAAATTTTACGAGGGAAAACGACTCATTTTTGAGGGGTAACAAAATATTAAGGTCTCCAACAATTAAAAAAGCCAAGGAGATGTTGAAAAGCTATAGGAGATGTTAGAAAGATTAATCCGCATCCATCAAGAAAAAATAGTGTATATAAAACTACCTCAAGCATAGAGAGTGAAAACAGAAATCTCTATACAAATCTAAAGCGGCTAGAAGAAATGGTGTCAAAGCTGAATAACGAAGTTATTATTAAAAAAAAGAAAATGACCTAAAACGCATCATTCAAACTGGTCGACATGTAAACAATAAGAATAGCATCGAATATCACACAAATAAAACAGAACTCGAGTGAGACACTCGTCACAAAAAAACCTAAAAAAAGTGTAATAATAAACATGGAAGTTACTGACGAAGACGAACCACCAAGAGAAACTGCTTGTGCATTGAAAACGGACAAGCCCACAAAGAAAAGAAAAGCATAACCATCGCTAGAATATATTGAACAAGCAACACCCAACACGAGTAATAATAAAACTCCGCATAATGAAAACCAAAAGCAACCAGAATATATTGAGTAAGTAACCGAAACATCTGTATCGAGTAATGCAACAACTCAGTGCAATAAAGATTCTAAACTAGATAAGATAAATCAGGATGCTGTCAATACTTTAAAAAAAGACAGAACTAAAAGCGATAAGAGGAGTCACGAACTGGTAAGTATGGGACTATCGTTCTTTATGCTTTCGTTTGGCAATAAAGAAAACATCCAATATAATATAATATTCGGGTAAATCAAATGAGCGTCAGAATAGAACCAATGAGGAAGAACACTTTAAAGATAGTACAATATAGAAAATCCCAAAGTTATAATCATACCCAAAAATATTGTGGGCGTGACGCAAGATGTGTCAAATGTGGTGGTAAGCATCTTACGAGCTTATGTACATTAGACAGAAATACTGCAGAATCATGCTTAAATTGTAAATGTCAACACACCGCAAATTACCATGGTTGTGAAGTAGCAAAAGAATTGCAAAAAACGGCTGAGATCAATAAACTTATATTTGACCAATTAAAAACACTGTCATTGAAGTATTCTAAAGTGAATACATAATTAATTAATTTACAGACGCTGAGAATAGTAATATGAAATGCAAATGGGCTAATCCATCATACTCCTGAGCCAGAAATATTCCTAAACACGCAAAAAATTGACAATATTTAATCTCTAAAAGTCATTTTAAAAGATAAAAACTAAAGTAATTAAGGGAAAAGATGTAAGTATTTCAGATATATAATGCCCACCACGCCATAAATTAAAAGAAGAAGAATACGAAGAACTTTTTCACATCTAGGAACGATGGTTCATTATTGGAGGTGACTTCAACGTAAAAACACTTTTTGGGGTCCAGAATTACAAAACCAAAAGGGAGAGAACTGTTTAAAGCCGCTAAAAAAATTAAAATGCGACTTTCAATCTTGTGGCGAAACTATTATTAAAAAAGAAATATCGCCAAGATTTTACAACAAGAATACCAATTGGAACCTTTTTCGTGAACTAATCAATGAGAATATCAATCTTCAAGCACCAATAAAAATATCCATGCTCGTTGAAGAGGAAGTTGACCGACTAATTGAAAATATACAACAAGCAGCGTGGCAGAGCACCCTACTCGGACCTGCAAATAACATCAGAGGTAAAAATTATCTACTTGAAGTAAGAAAACTGGTGGCTAAGAAACGTAAAGCAATTAAGCTCTGGCAAATAAATCGAACTGCAGCAAATAAAACCGAGCTTAATATCCTATAATACTTAATATAATACTCCTTAATACTCCTTATAGAAAGCAATAAAATCGATCAAGAGAACAAAAAATATGACAACACCTATTAGAAATGATAACGGTATCTGGGCTCGTAGAAATAAGCAAAAAGCGGATATATTTGCGAGATACCTACGCCTATAAAGAACTAAATCAATGGATCTAGTGATTGCAAACCAAAATAATACTGTAGCATAGCAAATGTCTGCATACAGTACAACGTCATAACTACTAAAGCTGGAATAATTATAATGGAATTCGGACGGCCCCTATAAGTAAATTATTTAAAATAACTTCTTTAATGATTGTCTGATTTCAGATTTCGTTATATTAAAGCCCTAAAAACAAACTTAGTTCATATACAAAAATATCTAATATCTCATACATCTCGGATGTATTAGATATTAGATATTTTTACATACTTCAGACCCAATTCAAAAAAGTTTACAGTTTTGACAGTGCGTTGTCTATAATTTCAGTTAAGAATTATGACTAACATTCTTTTGGATTGTGCACTACCTTCGCTAACTAGAGTAGAATTTATAAGGTTGACCTACGAAAAATAATAGTAATTCATGCCATCTGTTGCCTATGCCAAGTAGTTATATATGATCCTCAATTATTTTGATGTTTCAATATGGTTTTGATTTAATATAATTAAGCAAATAGTTGCTCCTGAAGCTAAGAAAATGGTCTTTCCTGCCAAAATTAATTAAATGTTTGCCCGAAGTAGAAGAAGCCAATTGGAAATGTTTTTTCCTCAAAGTTTCTATTGACGATGTCTATTATATAGTTTTAGTTCTAATTATTCTTTCTTGGACACGTATATTACATTGGCAAAATATTTAAATGCAGATAATGTGTAGCTTAAAAAAATAGCATTCATAATTTAAAACCTAACCTCAAAGTACAGTTACAATATACACGCTGTTATGGATTTCGCAAGCAAATACTAAATAAAATTGAAACCTCTAAATCACATGTGCGCTTACAATTTACACTATATATTATTATGATAATTATACATAAATTTAAAAAAAAAATACGAAATGAGAACCAAACAGTTAAATATAGTTGACCGCAATTGAGAAACACGTGATAAAGATTTAAAAAAATTTGTGAATAAACAGTATGATTGTAAAGAAGTTTGTGAAACAAAAATTGTGAAATTATAACAAAACCAAATAAATTAAATTATATGTGTATGCTATTTTATGGTACCCAGGGTCAAGATATATATGTGTATATAAATATATGCGATTAAATTGTTATAGTGCAGACTTTACAAAAATGTTGTTACAAAGTGTTATTTAGTTTTTTTTAGGTTATATTGTTTATCGACTGTAAAATATATCTAATTCCTATCACCAAAGTCGCAAGATCAGTGTCAAATTTATATACTTATCTGAGTGCTCTTGATTGGAGTTCATTTTGATGATAATCGTTCTACTGTATGGTTAAAATGTTATTATTTTATTTTAGTTTTAGTTTTTAGGTCGACATAATAGTGTGGCAAATGTTCTATAAATAACATTATAATATTAAAGTACACAGACAGCATTGAGTTATTAATACTAAGGAGTTTTTTTAAATTATATTTTGGAAATACGACATTTAATCGTTTTCTAATTTTATTAAGTCGCGGAAGTCACCTTTACACTTTCAAAAACAACAAACACACTTGAATACATTTAAAAATAAATTCTTACCCTAGACGTTTTCCCTCGTCTGCCAGGTGTATACTCTGCATCATCTTCACTGTATGCGGCGGCTGCTGTTGAAAAATTTAATCCTGTATCATTGCAGTATGGAAATCCAGCTACAGCAGCCTCACTGTAAATAAAATAAAATAATAAAATTGTTACAAACGTCATTGTATTGTATTTATATACGTTTATAATATATTATTAAATTCGATTTAGTCATATTATGGATAAATCAAATGTCATCGCCCACATAATGTGGGAATTAGTTTATAAAAAATTGTTATGTTCGATTTGACAAATTCAGTTACAGTTTCGTTTCAAAGTCATATATAGATTATTATCTTTACCGTATTCTGTTGTGTTACACAAAATATATGTCTTGAAATATCGATTATACAGATATGACAGTTTGACAGTTTGAGCCTGCACCACAAGCTATTCTAAAATGGAGAAATACTTGATTAATATTTTCAAAACTACTTTACGACGAGAGTGTATACAGTGAATATATAATTTAAATTTGATTAGTATTTGATTGCGAATAGTATTGATTTTAATATGATTGCAAACACAACTTTGTCTAATTAATTCCTTTTTATATAAAACTTTCATCAAACCAGTTTAGTTTGTTTTGACTTTGAATAAATGCTTTAGGATTTTCAATTAAAATATTATCCTGATGAACATTTATAATTTTATTTTCACATTAAATTAATTCCACGTTTCAATTTTGTTTCAAACTTTGTCGCAGTAAGCACGTACGGTGAACTTTTCACACTAAAAATGACTTTACGGCTTTCCGGACGTTGACTCTTGTTTAAATTTTAACTCATATGATTAGAGCAATTAAAATTATCTATATCTTCAAATTTTTATCGAAATAATTTTCTCATCCAACTTTCCTTATATTCAAACTCATGGTGAACTCATTTTTTCACAAAATTCATTCACACTGTATATTTGATTTATGTTAATTGTATTAAATTGCATACTTATGCATTCTAAACTCATTCTTACTTTTATACCAGTTCAAATTCCATTCAAATTTTAAATGAAAATTAATTTTTATTCAACTGATGAATTCATTTTGGAATCAATATTTATTCAAACTTAAGATTTAAGCTATTTAAAATTCATTCAAATATTATATTTTCATTATAGTATATTTTATTTCAGTTTAAATTTTATTTTGGTTTAAAGTTAAAAAAAAAATTCATTCAAATTTGCATCAAACTTCGGTGTTATAAGGAGACTGGCACACATATGGTTCAGCTCATCTTTCAATCAAATTTGATTTATACTGAAAATACGAGTTCAAATTGTTTTCTTACATTCTACACTGTACTTCAAATTTAATATCAGTTACAATTTCAATTTAATCAATTTGTTTCAAACTTTGGCGTGAATATAAAAATGTTCTCTCTGAAACTTTAAGGTGTATGGAAATTCTCAAATATAAGACAATCTAAACTCTACTTCAAGTTGTATTCTAGTTCAAATTCTCTTTCTCAAATTTTCAAAAAATATTTCAATCATTGATAAACAACCTGTGGACCCATCGTTTAATCAAACTCACGGTAAGTTCAACTTTTGATCAAATTTTATTTATTTTGAAGATGAAAGCTGAAATTGTCTTCCACATACTTTAAACTTTAACTTTAACTTTAAATGTATTTTCAGTTACAACAACATTCGATTAATTCAAGTTATTTTCAAACTATAAATATAAATAAATTTCTTGTTTGAATTAACGTCAAACCGTGTATTAGAAAATATCGTAGTCCTACGCATTTTTTAAATTCTATCCTTACACAAATTCTTGTCAGTTCAATTTTGTTTCACACGGCGGCGTGGTAATCAAGTAGCATGACCATCAATCAAACTAATGGTACTGATGATTTATTTACCTTAACTTTATCCATACACTGCAGATACAATCAAATTTTGTACATCTACATTTTGGTACCTACTTCAAAATTTATTAAAATCAAAATAATAGCATAAATATAAGCTATACTGGGAATGCCAATTCTGACAGAATTACATATAGTTTCTTTTCAAACTTAAACACAAACTTAATTCAATACAACACTGCATTGTAAAGCTATTGCGCTAAAAAAAATTAAATTAATTCAAATACACTTTTTCACGTGACTTTTGTCACGTATGCGTCATGTAAAAAATTACAAATCGTTTATTAATTTTCTCTTTTATACCTTAACATATTATGTTTGTATAGTGTACAAGTGAACAAAAAATAATAATGTTAAAGGCTAATTACCTCACGATATCGCGCGGCATCACATGTTTTAAATTAAGCATATTAAACAAAAAATAAAAATTACCTTAACCTACAAAAATATATGTGTATTTTTATATTTTCACCATCATTGTTATTTCTACATCGTATAACCATTTAAAGTATTACGTATATCATGAGCGATTGATATGTCTATAGACGATCGGTTAATTTATTTCTTTAAATGTCTTTAATGATCCGTAAATTATTGAAATAACAACATCCTACGTAGAGCGCGATCATCCTACAGTAAAAGTATTTAATCAATATCGATCGCGGCAGTAAATATGACATAGCATAAAAACTATTAGTTCGGGTTGTGTAATCGATTAGTCAAGTAATTAGGCGAGTGAAACAAATTGTACTCGCTGCTCGTGCTACCTTTTATATGATCGATATAAAAATGTATATACCATGATCACCCTCAGTATATACATGTACATTTTTGCATGCATAAATTACCGAAGGTTATTTTATTTACATTCTTTAGCTCTTTGTTTGGCAACCGCAAAATAAACGTTTCCGGATTGAAAATGAACAAAATTCCACCTCCTATTATTAAAAGCAAAAAAAAAAAAAAAAAGATTACAAAAATAAAACTACCGCGTGCAACCATAACTTAAAAAAAAAACAAGAAAACAAAAAAAAACTTTCAACAACGAAGAATTGTAACATTTTCTCTTGGTCATCAAGTTTCTTATATACCCATATCCAAGCGTAATAAATATATTTTCTTTATGTTTATATTTAATTTCTTACTGTGAACATAGTATGAGAAACCATATTCATGGTCACGTGATTTTTTACCTACATGGTGGAGACCGTTCGCTATAAATAATTATTTTAAATTATTTTGATGAATCAACACGATGTTATTTGATTTGGTTGCGGATTAACGGACACATCATATTTCATTGTTTTAAATTTGGTTGCGAACAGTGGCAAACTATAGATGAATAGATTTGCATGTGTCATGCTTTATCACACACGTGTGGCGTGATTCATAATTCAATCAACAGGCTGAGCAATAAATAAAATTCACCAACTCGCGATAAATCATATTTAGTACAGAAATAATTTAGTGATAATGTGATATGAAGTACATTTTTAGTACATTTAGTTTTATAGGCTTCTAACATTTACCTAGAATTGGTTATTTTCGGGAAATAAAAAATTAACAAGTAAGTACCTAATTTTACACAGATTTTTAAAATTACTGACATGATTTTTTGTTAATCTCCACTCAAAATTTGACCTTTTTCTAGTAATACTACATCAATCTATTTCTATAGATAAAAGGAAAATGAATAAACGAAAAAGGGTATTACAATCAAATCCAGAGTTACACCTTAAATTAGTAATGAAACTATAGAGTTTAATACTGAGGAGTTAACAAAAGAGACTGAATGGATAGAACAACGAAAAAAACTTTTAAGCAAGAAGAGGGAATTCTCTCCAGAGTATAGCTAGTAGATTCCAGTCCGAAGCTGTCACTTGGAAGGAAATTTAACATCTCAGAATTAACGTTATTAGCATAACCGAATATACTGCGTTGCATAAAATCATGGAATCAATCTATGATCCTGAAGGGCCTTTTCGCAGAAAACACTGTTGTGCAAACATGTTGATCGTATATGGTGCTGTTCGTATGCAGCAGCACAACAGTTTGCATAGCTTCAAACATGTTTGAAATTATTTGCACAACGTTTACCGTTGTGCAACGGTTTGACACATGTATGTCAATGTTTCAGAGTATTGTATAATATTGATTTGGTTCTTTTCCATTCGTTGCGTATTACAAAACTAAAAATGGCGTTGTTTGTCGTTTTTTTATGATAAAAGTAGTTACCATTTCTAGCAATTTGCCGAAAGTCGCAAAGTCCATATCCTTAAATAATTTTTACAATTAAAAAATAACCACCCAGTAAAGGTTATTAAAAGGGTTTTTCCGTTATGCTTACTATCAGTAACAAAGACAATATTGACGCCATCTTCAATATAAGAACTATATCTTAAACATGTGTGAAACGACCAGGACTTTTTGTATCTTACCTTGTAACTACAAGAAAGGCAATAAGCGGAAGAGAAAATATTCCTTTAGTATATTAAGTGGATTATATAGGGAAATCATACTGCTTGTAACACTACGGAAGTTGAAACTCGAAATTAATCATAACCTAAAAACAAAAAAATCACCAAGCTATGCTTCCTAAGAAAGGAGTATAATAGAAAGGACTGATAATATTTGAAAGGAATCTAATACCGCCTCATCAATTTGGATTCCGCAAAATATACTGTACCATTGAACAATTTCACAGGATCACAAACTTTATAAAAGACGTGCTTTAAAATAAAAAAAAATGTCTCACAACCTCTCTGGATAAAGCCCAAGCCTTCAATAAAGCATCACACAATTTACCGAGAATCAACAAAAGAATACAAAAGAATTTTAGCGTTAAAATAAAGAAGAAGTTTCCGAACTAAAACAAATATTGGGTTTCCCAAGTGGGACCTGAGACTTGAATAGCATTTATATTATAAAAGCGACTTGCCTAACACAAGCAGTGCAACAATAAAAATGAAATGTAAACACATATAATTAAGCCATGTTCAAAAGTTTCTCTGCTACCAATAGTCCAAACATGACCGGTTTAATTCTCAGTACTTCTACATGTGTACTATTTACATTAAAAAATAGTTTGACGCCATAATTTATATACGATCACGTTGGTCAAATCACGATCAAAATATTAAAGCAATAAAAAATTTTTTTATGACAAACGTGTGAGTATTAAATGAATAAATTATAATTTTATGGTTTAGTTTTACATGATCGATCAAATATCTACGATCGTTTAGATAATCGTCGCCTTACAGTAAGCGATTGCACTGTCAGATTTAATTTTATTTTTCACATGTATGTAAGATTAAAATTTCTACACGTGTATAAAACAATCATCATATTTTTTTTATATTTCTATATTACATGACCGAGTTATTTTAGTTATTTTTAAAACTAAAGAAAATAAAAAATTAAAATTCGCGTGTTTGCACTTAAAAATTTATTTAATATTCGTATAGTATAGATTCGGTATAAACGACCATTTTATATGTTTCTAATTTTAATGTTAGAAATGTTGGAAGAACAACTTGAAATATTCAAAAACCTGTTCCATATAGCTGATAAAAACAAAAACAATATATTCATCTATACTAAACTCCATATCAGATATGATAATAATAAAATTCCCTGAATTAGTTATAAAACGCGTGTGGTACAATAAATACATACTCAGAATACTAATGGCTGCAGTTTTCCAATTGCTAGTCACCGGTAGTACAGTGATGGTAAAGGTGTTGGCTTCATCCACGGTCTGTGTATTGTGAATTGTGTGTAAAATCGTGTGTTGGGCTGATCACCTACAACGATCCCCAACTGTAAAAATATGGTCTTAAAGATCTTTTAAAAGACCTTTTTTCTCAATTGCTATTGTAACACTTATAATAGTTGCTAATTGTATATCTTTGAGTTCATACCATCTAAAATAATTTCCGAGCTCAAACCAATCAAAACACACCAAATGTGAAAGACCAATAGTTCCATACTCGAGTTCCAAAAACTTTTATTTTTAACAAAACGAGTAGGAGATAGTTCGGTAATTATTTCCGATATAATAAACTCAGCGTAAGAGACTGAAAAGCTCACACTTACAGCAAGATCTTGAATAAAACAAAAAAATGTAATTTTCAATCAATCAATCTATTAATCTGCGAAATTTGGAACTATTTATAAAATAAATGTCGGTGTAAATGTCGGTGGCCTAATTTCAATTATCAGTCAAATATTGATTATTGATGTTAACAAATATTTTTAGTTTTGAATAACAAAAATATTTACAAATTGAAATATTCACAAAAATTCAGAATTGCGCTTATATAAAAAATTATGCTCTTCCATCTTGCAAATTAAAAAAAATTTATTAACTACTACTTATTAACTATTTTCACGTTGATATACGCCTTCGAAAAAAAATTTGGTTCTACAACCTTTTGAATTTTTTAGAAAACATCGTTTTTTATCAACATGAAAAAGCATTACCAATCTAACTTTAGAGCGAAAGTAAGTTAAATCTAAACGAGATCTCAAAACGTTTGTGGCCGATTTTGATGATCTTCGTAAAACTATAAAATATACATTTTTAACATTAAGAGTAATATATTTAGATTAACAGTTTTATAACGAACATTAACAATATATCAGTCATAACCCCAAAAAAATATCGCTAGTAGCATATTAGGTAACTGAGGACTACAAGCTTTTCCGGAAACATATTCTATTATTTCGATTAATAAATTATTTCTACATGATATATCTGTGCATTCAAATTAAGTTTTTGTTTTTTTTTAAGCCTGCAATCTTTTCTGAGGCCGAAGCTCTCCCAACTCTTTCAGCCAAATCGAGGACGCATGAATAGGTTCGATTTTAAATCCATCTGCATATTGCATTGTTCCAGTCAGCCTGTACTGACATGGACGATGGTTCGGCCCATGGATTCTGCACTTCAACAGGGGGTCATAGTTGTGTTCTTCGTCATCACCGGTCGTAAGCAGGTGATGAAAAATCCATTTTGCGACCCTGCCCAGTTGGGTTTCGAACCCGGTACCCCCCGTCCAAAACACCGCAGCTTTAACCACGTGCCAATTGCTCGGTCAAATTAAGTTTTATTTACATAAAAATCACATTACATAAAAATCCTTTTTAACCGCTCAGCATAGAAGATCAATTCTGTACTGAAGAAGGTGACTTAGAACGAGGAAACTATTTCGGCGGAGTCATCACTTGAAGTTGAACCAACATCAGCAAATATTGTCGATCCTATTAATCAAATAGCTCCAAAAGTGCTAGATAAAGAGAAAAATATTCTTTCACCTCCTATTACCATAATAGGAGTGAGAGAATAGGTCGTAAGCAAGGACTATAAAGTAGTAACATTAAATTATAACATCTGGAAAATCAACACGGCAGAACCAGAAGATTATAAAGCTCTCGCTACTAAATTAAACACCTATGGGTTTGACTGGTTTACGTATGAGGACAAAAATGATATCCCAATCAAAGTAATGGCAAGAGTACTCCACCAATCTTATTCAAAAAAACTAACACGTAAAGAGATGCTGTCATATCATCAAAAAAGAGAAAAAGCAAAACTAGACTAAGTTTATAGTTTTTCTAAAAACTAGAAAAGCTACTAATAGACTAACCCCACAGTGCAAGAAAGGCCAAGAGCTTAACCATACTCAAAAATATTGTAATCGTGAATATAAAGTATCTAAATATAAATTATATAAAAAAAATTTATAAAATTAAGAAATGATTACGCTGAGAATAGAAGTATGGAATGCAAATGGGTTATTACAGCAAATTCAACAGCTAGAAATATTTTTAAACCTACAAAACATAGATATATGCTTGGTATTAGAAACTCATTTCACAAAATTCTCATATTGTAAATTTCGTGGGTATACCTTTTATCATGCGCTGCATCCTGAGAATAAAGCTAGAGGAGGGTCAGCTATCTTTGTTAAAGATAACATCCAACACAATGAAGACTGAAAAATGAAAAATTGTTCATGCAAGTCTTAACAATTAAAGTGCATCTAAGGAAAACAATAAGTTATATCATCTCTGCAATATGCTGTCCATCTAGATATAACCTCAAACATGAAGAGTACATTATGTTCCTCAAAACACTTGGAAGTAATTTTTTTAATTGGAGGCGACTTTAACGCAAAAAATATCTACTGGGGATCACGATTACCAACGACTAAAGTAAAGGAGCTATTGGCAGCCGGTAAAAAGCTAAAATGTAAATTTCACTCAGGCGGTACACCAACCTACTGGCCGACGGACCTCAATAAGCTCCCACACTTTTTTGCAACATGAGATAAATCGGAGAATTATATCCGTGTAGAAAATAACTCGAATCTCTTTCAAAATCTTATACAGGAGAAAACTAATCTTCAAGTCCCAAACAAAATTGATGAGCATGGAATAAAACCTATAACAATGCATGAACTAATTTAAAAAATTAAGAACAACCTAAACGTTAAAATGTCTCCGGGGTATGAATTAATAACGAGTCAAGTAATTAAAAGCTTACCAAAAAAAGAAAGGAAGAAATTATTGCACATAATGAATGTAGCAATCCGATTAAAATACGTACCAAGGCAATGGAAGGTTGCAGAAGTAATAATGATTCTAAAACCAAACAAAACACCGAATGAAAAATCTTCATATATTTGAAAAGTTACTTCTAAAAAGACTAAAGCTATAATAGAAGAAAGAAACCTTATTCCTTCACATCAATTTGGTTTCAGGGGAAAACACTCGACTACAGAACATGCTCATAGAATTGCCGTTGTAATCAAAAAATCATTTGAATCCAAACAAATATGCTCCGGAATTTTCCTAGATGTAGCCCAAGCGTTTGATAAGGTTTGGCATCAAAGGCTTACATTCAGATCCGCATCGGGATCTGCCGAAACGAATTTATGAACTAAAACGAGAATGAATACTCTGAATTAAAAATAATAACAGCAGGAGTATCCTTAAGGTATGGTCCTCGGGTCCATTCTTTAACTCCTATTTACAAGAGACATGTCCATTACTGATACAACTATAGAAACATTTGCAGATGATAATGCTATATTAGCGTCAGAACAAAACAAACTGACTCTACCAACAAACTGCAGAGAGCCACAAACAAAATATGCAATTGAAACTTAATCAACATGAGTAAACTTTACTAATCTGAGAGTTAAGCAATAATGAGCAATAATGATCAATTCACAAAAAGTACCGTATGGAAACACGGCTAAATGCTTAGGTATGACCTTGAATGCTAAACTAAGGTGAAAGGAACATATTAAAAAGAGAGAAGAATCCAACATCAAATTCAGGAAAACCCACTGGCTTCTAGAGAGACACTCCGAGCTCTCAATTCAAAATAATAGAAACGTCAACCTTCACAGAGACTTCAAAATGGAGTTTGTCGCGGACGAAATCAATTATCGATGATGATGATGACCAACATCACTATAACACGAAGGGTACAAAGAACCATTGGACCTACCGTGACTTAGATGACAGAATAACCGAAGCGCAAGAAATTTACTGAGGAATCATATAAATTGGGATTATTCTTTAAGGCTTAATTCCAATAAATGTATAATAATATGCAATGTAAATAATTGACTAAATAAGTAAATTACTCAGCCGTAAAGATGATAATTTTTGACAGTTGAAATACGTTACTCCATAGAATCACATTTCTGATCGCTACAAGCTCGATATTGATATAACCCAAAACCTAGATGACTGTCAAAATGATAATTCGAATAAATTTTAAAATTTAAAATTAAAATTCACTTTTGGACGAAATTTTTAACTTTTTATGTCATCATTTATTTTCCCACGATCACATTGATCTGATACCATGTATACATACAATTCATTTCCCTTATGTGGTTCGTCTATAAATTATAATATATATATATTATATATAGTATATATATATATACGATCATTTACAAAGAAATATGTCAATCAAGACGCGACTCTAGTATTTACGTTATCGATCTATAGAATATTTCACCTTGTACTTTACGATCATTCGAACGTAAATTTATGTTTATTTCAACCGTTCAAATTTTTGTTTTATATGGCCTTAAAACAGGATAT